>CM023857.1:36757648-38256556 GCA_013389735.1 Phaseolus lunatus | reverse complement strand
AATTTAATTGTGACCATTGATTATTATGCTATAGGTAACATCAAGGAAAGACCAGGAACAGTACTGCACACACAAAGATCAACCTTATAGATTTGTCACAGCCAAAGAGTTCTCAGAGGCACTCAAGTCATTTCATGTTGGGAGAAGCCTTCGTGTAGAACTTGATAGTGAATTTGACAAGTCTAAGAGTCACCCAGCTGCTTTGACAACCAAAAAGTTTGGAGTGGGGAAATGGGAACTGTTAAAAGCTTGCTTGTCAAGAGAATATTTACTTATGAAGCGCAATTCATTTGTTTACACCTTTCGGTTGAGCCAAGTAGGTTTGGAAATTAGAATGGTTCATTTAAATGTCGTCTCATCTAATGCTATTATTTTCTTACTCATAGCTTCTCCCTTCATTTAGCTTGCTGTAATGGCATTTATTGTCATGACCATCTTCCTCCGGACTGAGATGCGCAGAGACTCTGTGACTGATGGCGGGATATATGTCGGTGCATTGTTCTTTGCCCTTGTTGTGATTATGTTCAATGGACTTGCTGAACTTCCCATGGTCGTTTTAAAGCTTCCTGTTTTCTACAAGCAAAGGGATAATCTGTTTTTTCCTTCATGGGCATATGCTCTTCCTGCATGGATCCTAAAAATCCCTATGACTTTTGTAGAAGTTGCCGTTTGGCTATTTCTCACTTACTATGTCATTGGATTTGATCCAAATATTGAAAGGTAAAAACGACTTTGTGTTTACACATACTCAACAACCATGCTCGTTAATCTTTCTAGTCTCATTTTCTACTTAAACCCTGAAAATAAAAATAACATTCATTTTATGTCTACATAATGCAGATTTTTTAGACAATACCTTGTTCTTTTAGTGGTGAATCAGATGGCTTCCGCATTATTCCGATTTCTTGCAGGAGTTGGTAGGGAATTGAAAGCAGCTTTAGCACTTGGGTCATTTACAGTGAACTTCCTTTTTGCTACGAGTGGTTTTATCCTATCAAAAGGTACCATGGATACAAAATAGACCAATCACATGCTTTCCAGTATGTTCTACACTAACAATGCACTTTTTTCATCTTTATGCTCCCAGACAACATAAAAAAGTGGTGGTTATGGGGCTTCTGGATATCACCTATGATGTATGGACAGAATGCTATGGTAAATAACGAGTTCCTTGCGGAGAGATGGAGACATGTAAGATTAAATAATATATACCTGTATGTCTTCTTTACTATATAAATATTATGATATTTAAAACATAATTTTTCATGATAGGTTCTACCTAACTCTTCGGAGCCTCTTGGAGTCGAAGTTTTGAAATCACGGGGATTCTTCATCCAATCATATTGGTTTTGGATAGGCGTTGTGGTTTTGCTTGGATATACATTACTTTTCAACTTTGGCTACATCCTTGCTCTTACGTGTTTGAGCAGTGAGGGTCTTCAGCTTAAATATTCAATAAACCGTATAAGGTAAATCTATCTATTAATTTGATAAAATTGATTTTGCAGCACCTCGGAAGCAACATGCATTTATATCCGAAGAAGCTCAAAAGAATGAGCAAAATGGTGATAGTAATAAAGGAATTAATGCGATGAGATACATAAAATATAACTTCACTGCTGATCACTCAATTAAAGGTACTTCTTCTCTTAACCACAGATAACATAGTCAACTCTAGATTTGTAATATTTTCAATTCACATTACGTCTAATGGATAACGCTGGAAATACTTCATAGTCAGAAATGATGGAAGTATATGTGGAAATACATCTTCTCATACTTTTCCCACTAGCTATAGAGGAATGGTTCTTCCTTTTGAACCACATTCTATCACCTTTGACGAAGTAACATATGCTGTGGACATGCCACAGGTAATGTAGAAACAAAATTAAACCATTTGAAAACTCTTGCATATATGTGAATTAAAAATTATCAAATACTTGCAGGAAATGAGGAACCAAGGAGTTGTTGAGAATAAATTGGTTCTTTTGAAGGGTGTCAGTGGATCCTTCAGGCCAGGTGTTCTCACTGCTCTAATGGGTGTCACCGGAGCAGGCAAAACAACTCTGATGGATGTACTTGCTGGTAGAAAAACAGCAGGATATGTTGTCGGGAACATCACAATCTCTGGGTATCAAAAGAAGCAAGAAACATTTGCAAGAATTTCAGGATACTGTGAGCAAAACGACATCCACTCTCCTCATGTTACTCTGTATGAATCCTTGCTTTATTCAGCATGGCTCAGATTGTCCCCAGACATCAATGCTCAAACTAGAAAGGTTGGTATCTAAATTTTATGCCTTTGACAGTCATTCATGCTAATTGATTGTAGTTTAACAAAGGCTGCCAACTAGTTTAAAAACTTGAGGTTGCCATGAAGTAACCATTTCAGTAATTCTGCTTTCTTGTCTGATGTGACTTAGAGTTTGCAAGCAAATTTTCATAGTAATTTGTAAGTGCCAAAACTAGAATCAATTACCATTCATGATTGGAATTATTAAGTCATAAATAACAAAGGAAACAAGATTATAAGTGTTTAAACCAAAAAAATCACCTCTATGTTTGACGCTGATTAATGGTTGCAGATGTTTATTGAGGAAGTCATGGAACTTGTAGAATTGAAACCACTAAGGCATGCATTAGTGGGATTGCCAGGTGTTAATGGTCTCTCAATAGAGCAACGTAAAAGGTTGACAATTGCAGTTGAACTTGTAGCAAATCCTTCCATAATATTCATGGATGAGCCAACTTCTGGGCTAGATGCAAGAGCAGCTGCTATTGTCATGAGAACGGTTAGGAACACTGTAGACACAGGAAGAACAGTTGTTTGTACCATCCATCAGCCTAGCATAGACATATTTGAATCATTTGATGAGGTGAAAAACAAAATCAGTGTACCAAATTTATTCTGCTTTCCGTAACCAAGTTTCTAACCCTTTTGTCACTACAAAATGCAGATTTTTCTAATGAAGCAAGGGGGGCAGGAGATATGGCCACTTGGACGTCGTTCTTCCAATTTAATTAGTTACTTTGAGGTGAAAATATGAAAATGAGGAATACTGAACTCATATTTAGCTTAAAATTAATCTTCATGCAAAAGTTTCACTCATGTCACGCTTTTATTCTGAAGGAAATCCAAGGTATCGGTAAGATTAAAGATGGCTATAATCCAGCAACATGGATGTTGGAAGTCACAAATTCAGCAAAAGAAAAGGATTTGGGGATTGATTTTGCCGAGGTGTATAAAAATTCGGAGTTATACAGGTATTTACAGTTGTATAGTGTAATAAAACTATAGACTCGGAAGTAATAAGATAGAGAGCAACTTAAGGTCTAAAAGGGCAATAATGTTTTGTTTATTATTAGAATTATTTTCAAGTAGAGTGGTTGTTGATATATGGTCTTTGTCATCTGTCTTAGGAGAACTAAAGCACTTGTTAAAGAATTGAGTACTCCATCTCCTGGTTCGAAAGATCTTTATTTTCCTTCACGGTACTCAACTTCCTTCTTCACCCAATGCATGGCTTGCTTATGGAAACAGCATTGGTCTTACTGGCGCAATTCTCAATACACTGCCCTAAGATTTCTATTCTCCACTACTGTAGCTGTTTTGCTTGGAAGCATGTTTTGGAACCTTGGCTCCAAAATGTAAGATCAAACAAAAAACTTTGATATGCCAATCTCATTTGTTTTGTTGTGATTGTTTCATCAAACATGATACTTCCCCATCAATTATTGCAGTGAAAAGCAACAAGATCTTTTCAATGTCATGGGCTCCATGTATGCTGCTGTTCTCCTTCTTAGTATTAAGAATTCTAGTGCAGTGCAGCCAGTAGTTGCTGTTGAGCGGACAGTCTTTTACAGGGAAAGAGCAGCTGGAATGTATTCAGCTTTTCCATATGCTTTTGCCCAGGCAAGCAATTCCACATTCTAAATACATGTCTTTTATTTGAGTGTTATCTGATCCTAAATCATAATGTTCACAATCACTGATGAAATAGAAAATAAAGGAAAAATAAAGGAAATAGAAAATCAGAATATAGAAAATAAAGGAAAAATAAGTGATCTCAATCACTGATGAAAAGCCAACTGTTAGTATTATGTATACATGCATAAAAATCATGAATGTGTTGGAAATTTATTCATTAAGTTTTTCGTCAACAACCAGGATTAGTTACTTCAACCTCTAAACTCTAAAGAAAGTAACTCCTTTAGAGGAGTCAAATCCAAAGGTAATTGATACTTTGTTTGTCTTAGTAATTGAGGTGATTACCACCTGGATTTGAAATTATTACTTCTATTTACCTCTGCATTCCTTCTTTCTAATCTATATTTCTGTTGCAGGTTCTGATTGAGCTCCCGTATGTACTTGGACAAGCTGTAGCCTATAGCATTATAATTTATGCAATGATTGGTTATGAGTGGACTGTGACTAAATTTTTCTGGTGCCTATTCTTCATGTACTTTACCTTCCTGTACTTCACCTACTATGGAATGATGGCAGTGGCATTGACCCCTAACGAACACATCTCCACTATAGTTTCTTCAGGATTTTATGCAGTGTGGAATATCTTCTCAGGATTCGTAGTCCCACGGCCAGTAAGTTTCGTCTTTCATATTTAGTGCACTGTAGATTCATGCTCTCTAAGCATAGAAGGTAGCAAATTTATGAGAATCTTTCTTTTTGGCGTGGTCTACCAGAGGATCCCAGTATGGTGGAGGTGGTTCAGTTGGGTAAATCCAATTTCTTGGAGTTTGTATGGATTGGTGGCTTCACAATATGGAGATATAAAGCAAAGCATTGAATCCAGTGATGGGACAACAACAGTGGAAGGCTTTATGAGAAGTTACTTTGGTTTCAAGCATGATTTTCTTGGAGTGGTTGCAGCTGTGATGGTTGCATTCACAGTACTTTTTGCATTGGTCTTTGCTATATCAGTGAAAATGTTTAATTTCCAGCGGCGATAGAAAACCATTTACGTATTTCGTACAGAAATGTTCATCGTAACATTTGTAAGAAAATTTCTTCATAGCTCACTACTGTATTTTTTTTTGTTTATCAATTAAGTGTATCATAGTCCGATTATAACTTTGGCATCTCTTAATTGTTAAATAGTTTCCGAGAAATCACAGTTGATTCCGAAAAGGACAAAAGAGAGGAATATTCACTTTTAAAATGATACGAACAAAAATGAAAAAGAAAAAAAAAACTTCATTAATATCACAGTAAAGTTGTTGTTACGATCCATCTTTCCTTTCTTTCGATCTAAGCTCCTATCGGCCACGAGTTGTGCCATTCATCTCTCACCAACCATGATGAAACAATTTTCTCTGTTTTTTTCCATTGCACGAGTGTTAGCCATATCTTTTCCATTTTTCCTTCTTCTTGTTTTTGAAGTAAATTTATAAAGGAAGAGTAAGGTCACACGTGACCATCTTATACAAATAGGACAGAGATTGTCTATCACATACTTGACGAGGATTGTCTAGTACTTATTAGATAAGGACCGTCCACACAAGTTGAGGATCGTCTAGTGTATAGAAGAGACCCAAAAAAAAGAAGCAAAGTTCAGTGAGAAGCAAAGATGGGCAATTTATTTCAGCAAGAGTAGCAACTATGGTTTTGTACTCCGTCTTGGTACTACTACAAGAAACCACTTTCTGCTTGGACGAAGACGAAGAGACAAGATTAGACCCAAAGTAGATGCAATACTCAATAGCCGTATTGCGATCATCTAGATCAAAACCCCAATCAACATAACTAAAACTGAGAATGTGAAAGCAGTGGCACTTGCAAACGAGAAGACCATGATCAACTGAACAACAAGATACTGTAGAATGCATTTGACAGTTTTTCAATGATGTTCCTGAGTGTTATGCATATACTAATATACCTAGACTAAGACAGATGAATGTTGCCATCTTCCATCCAAGAAGCTTCAATACCAAGAAAAAAATGCAGAGACCCTAAAGCTTTCAAAGAAAAAAAGTTATGTTGTAATGAAATAAGAGAATCAATAGCCTTAGATGATATACCTATGATAATTATATCATCCATGTAAACAAGAAACAAAAGAGTAGAACAATCTCCAAATTTAACAAAAGGAGATGAATCACTCTTATAGTAGAGTTTAAACCCAAGTTATGTAAAGTTGAGCTCAGCTTCTAGTAGTAGGAACACGGTGCCAACTTAAGATCATATATGGCTTTAAATTTACAAACAAGATTAAAGTTACCTTTGACAAAACTAGGTGGTTGTTGCATGTAGACGGTTTCCTCTAAATCATCATTTAGAAAGACATTATCAATATTATATATGATGAATTGGCCAATTAGACAATACCGCAAGAGTAAGGACCACACAAATGGTAGTAGGTGTAACAATTGGGTTGAAGGTTCCATTGTAATAAAAACCTTTTGTCTAATTGAAGCCTTTGGCAACCAACCTGGCCTTGTGTCTTTGAAAGCTTCTATCAGTGTTAATTTTTTTTTAAACACTCATTTACAGTCAACCATAGTTGCACCAGAAGGCAACAGAACAAAAAGTCCAAGTGATGGAGGTTCATCAAAGCCCTCAACAACCCAGACTAAGAGGAATGAAGAAGATGAAACATAAAACATGTTCTCTTTAAATTCTTCCTCTTAAAGTTTGTAGATACTTCTACAAACGTACTGTGGGGTTTTCTAGCCTTGCATCTAGCCTTGCATTCAAGGCTAACACATTTTACAACTTTGTATTCTTGAGCTCAATATAAAAGGTTTGTGGGTCAGAGAGGAATAGTTAATGCAGAAACCCTAAAGTAACACAAAAGGCAATTGATGAGACTTTCTCTTTGTACAAGAATCACAAAAGAAACTTTGTTTGGCACGTTGTATATTACACTGATTTAAAATTTGTTTAATAGAATGAAAAGAAGAATGTCCTAATCTAGAATGCCAGAGATTAAAAGTAGAGATGGATGTGACTAAAGTATTATTAGCAAAGTAAACAAGTGTACAACGAAATGCAGGAAAAACATACAATCCATCTTTAATTTTTCCTTGAAGGAGAGTTTGTCTTTTGCAAAACTTGGAGACACTAAGAAGATTCTTGTTGATCGTAGGAACATGCAACAAATCATTCAAATATGAACCAGTATTTGAATTTGGTATTGTAACTCAGGAACTCCTAACATGTTTAATAGATATACTTGAACCATTACCTAGTTTAACAATGTCATCGGCATGATAAGGCTTTTTTGTGGAAAAGTTTTTAAGATCATGATATAACATGATGAGACGCTCCACTGTTAGGGTACCAGAACGGATCATCAATTGTGGAAGGGACACCCATAATAGACGATTCATGATCCTCATTGATTGTAGACGAAAATTGAGAAAGGTTAGCATGAACATTAGACAATGTATTCTGTTCACCTTGTCTAACAACGTGAAGTTGTATGATTAAGTTTCACACAAATTTGACACTTGGATTTATTGTGTTGCCAAGAAGAATTCCAAGAATCATGATTGTCATTCTTAGATGCTAGAAAATGCATTGAATGCTAAGAAGTATTATAATGAAAAGGTGGACGTCTTCTTGATATCAAGAAGATAAGTATTGATACTATGATCTTTCTTCGATGTGTGTAGTTGAAGTTTCAATTTCTTGATTTTGGCTATGGTTAGATAGGCATAATACGTGCTCAAGCATGTCTAAATTTGCACAATAGTTTCAAGACCCACCATCTTGGTGAGAAATTGAGTGGACATCGAAGTAAGAAGAGAAGAAATGATAAGTTGGTCTTGTTGCTCATAGCACAAAAAATCAGGACTGATATTATTTGCTTGAGAATCTTCAAAAGTCTTGAATTTTAATGGAACCGTTGAATTATCCAAGAAATGTGTAAGTTGAAGGTCGTGAATGGTGGCAAGAACCTATAGCTACCAAATGATGAAATTATCATCATTGAGCTTGAGATTGATACGCATGATGAAGGTATGCGAAGCAAATGTCAAAGACGAAAAAATGTTAGGGTTGAGCGTTGTAGATGAAGAAGAAGCCATTAGTGGCTCTTGATACAATGAAAGAGAATACAAAAGATAAAGATAAGAAAAGATAACCTTATCATTGATTAACATAACTTTACAAAGGAAGAGCAAGGCCATATGTATAGGTAGGAGAAGACGAGATCATCTAATATTAGACAAGGACAGTCTAGTATATATCAGACAAGGTTACAAGGAGGATCCAAGTTTTTGTTGTTGCCAAGAGGAAGTTTCATAGCATAACAACTCAATTTCATATTTAATTTTAATTTTACATCCTCCCTTTCTTTTATCAACAAGAACCAAATAAATAAACAGGATCGATCACTATCCGACCCTCATACAAATAAGATATACAAGTACATCTTTCTCATACTCAAACATTCCAAAAGATCAGTCTACTGTCTAACCTTGCACTATCAACTAAAAACGATAGTAAGATCAAGGACCAATCCTATCATCCTAATAGAACTTACAACCTCCCTTACACCCCTATTTCATCAAAAATTGTTGTGTGAGGTATTTTAATAATTAAGGAGGGGTTAGTTAGAAGAAGGAATTGATGAAGATAACAAGTAAAGTATTCCTTTATAAGTGTAGTAATTTTTAGTTGACGGATAATTTATATATGATATTCTTGTTCCTTTTTCTTTCATGTTGTGTTGCATATAAAATATAATTAATGGTAAGAGACGAATATGACATATGTAGAATATTCACGAATCTCCATCTTTTATTTTATAAATATAGTAAATATTGAACGTGATTTATACATATGCATTTATATTTTTATTTAATAATTTAATTAAATAAAATAAATTATGGGTTGAAATTTGGAAACTGAATAAGAATGGGTGTGGATTAGGTTTGCATTAACAATCCATAACTTCTTTTGCCAAAACTTACCAAATTTGGACTAATTTTGGGGAAGAAAACAGCCAAAATAAAACTGACAATTTGTAAAATCAGAAAAGTAGAACATTAAACCAAAGTTGTCTTTCAGTCCTACACTATAACACCATTTCAATAAATATTACAAAGAAAAGTGCTTTATAAAATTCCCAAACAAATCAACCCATTTAGTGAAACAAACAATAATCCAAGAGTTGAGAGTTGATTATGCCCTTGGAAGTGTTTTTTTATCAGCAAACGCAATTCTGCAGTCCATCCATAAAAAAATGTAGCCTTTCTTGCACAGAAAAAAAAATTACTATCTTTAGGTTACAAATTGAAAAACATAAATATATATAATAAATAAGGTCAATTCAATTTTGTTACATATCTAGCTAAAATATAGGGTTTCACTGTATGGTTTTAAGACATAAAATGTATTTATATTTTCATTTATACTTTAATGAAATACAATAAATTATGGGTTGAAATTTGGAACTAGATAAGAATGAGCGTGGATTAAGCCAGCATTAAACAATCCATAACTTCTTTTACCAAAACTTACCAAAATTTACCAAAATTTGGCTCATTTCAGCCAAAATAAATTTGATTTGTAAAATCAGAAAAGTAGAAAATTAAACAAAAGTTGGCTTTCACTCCTACTAAGACCATTTCAATAAATATTAGAAAAAAAGAGTACTTTATTAATTTCCAAAACAACTCAACCCATTTTACTGAAACAAACAATAATCCAAGAGCTGAGAGTTGATTATGCCTTTGGAAGTGTGATCCCAAGAATTTAGAAAAACGAAATATGTGAGTAACAGTTTTTTTCTTCTTTTGCAAGTGTCCTCTATCAAGTGTAGGACCAAATATTCTTCCAACTGTGTTTGTTCCATTCACAAGAGTTGAGAAGGGCAAAAGTCCTCACTACTCATTCCAAAACCTGTTGCTGCCATATCAGTTTTCACATAAAAAGAAAAGAAAAATGATGCTTTGACAATGGTAAACAACTCCTGCAGATTTAAAAATAAATAAATATATATATATATATATATATATATATAATTAAAGATAAATTTATAATTAAATAATATAAAAAATATTAAAATAATAATATTGAGAGCTGAAATATAGTTATATAGAAAATATAGATTGTTAATATATTATTACACTAAAAATTATGTTTCTACTGTCCATAAAAAATACTATTTTTACACATAAATATGATAAGTATCAGTTGTCCATCCGTAAAAAGATGTAGTCTTTCTTGCACAGAAAAATCTGAACATGGGCTTTCATGGAAAGGGACATGTACTGTGTGATGGGAAAAGAGAGAGTAGGGATCACACTACTTCTAATCGATTCTTTATTCTGATTTTTATTATAAATACATGTATATATATTTTTATCTGAGTGGTAGAACTTCAAATACTTCTTTATTAATATATTCTTTCTCTTTAATAAGAAAAAAAGTAAATCATCTCAATTTTGATACATATCTAGCAAAAATAAAGGTTTTCCACTACCCTTGTCTCACAGGTAATCCTTTTTTTTTATACAATATTTGGATCGTGCGAAGTAATAAAATACTATTGCCTCTTCACCACGTGAAGGTGGTGGCTCGCGCAGATATGCATATGTTGCCACTTCAAAACCCGCCCACCATAAACTGCATGTTCTTAATTCCTTCCTCAATCTCCATATATACCTTCTGTCCCATTCAAGAAAAAGAATTGGATCTTTTCAACCACATGAAAACATCGGCAAAACAAACTTAGAATGCTTTTTGTTTCTGGGGAACAGTTACAAGGTTTTAGCGGTGGCTGCAGTAGGGTTCAAAGTTCTATTTGTTTTGTTATTTTGTCCGGTTGAATGGAGGGTTGGGGTAGTTTCAGGGATGGTAGTTCATCCTTTTGGAGGGACAGTGATGCAGATATCTTCTCAAACTCATTGCACAAAGAGGATGATGAAGAGGCTCTCAAATGGACTGCCCTTCAGAAACTTCCCACCGTTTCGCGTATGAGGAAAGCTTTGTTCACTTCACCCGAAGGGGAAGTGAATGAGATTGATGTACACAAACTTGGGTTGCAAGAAAGAAGAGCTTTACTTGAAAGACTGATTAGAACTACTGAAGAGGACAATGAGAAGTTTTTGCTCAAGTTAAGGGAACGAATTGATAGGTAAGACTCCCATTCTCTTTTGTTCCTGATTATAATGAAGTTGTCTTTGATCGAAATGCACTCATGGATGGCTTCTCCTCCTCCTATTTTGCTTCCTTGGATTGGATGATATCAGAGTTGGAATTGATCTTCCGACAATAGAGGTTCGGTTTGAGAACTTGAATGTCGAAGCAGAAGCTAGTGTAGGAACTAGAGCTTTGCCTACCTTCGCTAACTTCATGGTTAATATTGTGGAGGTGAGTATTGGTACCAGCTTTCACATTTAGTAGAACATGCGACATGAACCTTACAGAACGAGTTCTAACTTGTTGATTTGATTTCACTTATTTTCGTTAAAAGGGTCTGTTGAACTCTCTTCATATTCTACAAAGTAGAAAACAACATATACATATTCTCGAAGATGTCAGTGGAATAATAAAGCCTGGCAGGTAATGAAAGTGGTGTTCTATATATCTATAATAAAGTGGTAATTAACCAGCACCTTCGGAACCAATATAATGTTTCCATTTCCTACTGTTCAGAATGACATTACTTTTGGGCCCTCCAAGTTCCGGAAAAACCACACTATTGTTGGCCTTGGCAGCAATACTTGATCCAAAGTTAAAGGTTGGGGCATCAAAGAAAAGAAATTTACTTTTTCGAAAGATATTTCATGTTTTTTCTCTATTTTTTTAATCTTGGATCTCTAGGTGATGTAGTGTGGTTTCTTGATCAGTTTTCTGGAAAGGTGACTTATAATGGTCATGGGATGGATGAGTTTGTACCCCAAAGAACTGCAGCATATGTCAATCAAAATGATCTTCATATTGCAGAGTTGACGGTAAGAGAAACCTTGGCCTTCTCAGCAAGAGTCCAAGGAGTTGGAACTCGTTATGGTTAGTCTGCAGCATGAATAATGACTTTTGTTCATGTTCAATGTTCAAAACACATGCTAACATTATACTTGAAATTAAGTTTTGATTATGTGTATAAATTTTGGCTTTATGCAGATTTGCTTGCAGAATTGTCGAGAAGAGAAAAAGAGGCAAATATCATGCCTGATCCAGATATTGATGTCTACATGAAGGTAACAAAGAGTCCATCACTTGTAAGGAATGTGTTTTTCCCATTTGACTTTCATCCCTAAGCCTTTTTTATATTGTTGATGACTGATAGCCATTCAAGCCAAAGACAAAGAAGTATGACAGCTTAGCAATGTTACTATAATACCCTGTTCAATTTTGGATATTCCTCTCCTCTTCAACTTCTTGCTATCAATTGCAAAATTTCTCGCCCAGAAGGGTTCTTTTGAAGAAAACATAAGTGATAAATTAGATATACGAAAAGCAAAACAAAAGAAGTAGTTAATAATTTCAGTCACAATTAGAAATAATATGAAGATAAAGAAAGTAGAAAAGAATAAACACAGATTTAACTTAGAAAACTCTTCACAGGAAATAAATTACTGGCAGAGGACAAACAATTCACTATATTGAAAATTGATTATATTATTGCATATAAGGATCCTAGCACAAGAGCATACTCAAAAAAGTTCTCAAAATTATTTCATCACCAAATTGGTCGCACCTCCAAGCTTTTTGGCCAGGCCAAAAATTAGGGGCACCAACTCTAAGAGTTGCCATCTCAATCAGTTATAGGTGAATCATCAGTTTCTTCTTTTTCCTTACAGATATTAACTGGTTGTCCTTTTTTTTGACTCTTAATACTCAGGCCGTAGCAACTGAAGGCCAGAATGCAAATATGATAACAGATTACGTCCTAAGGGTATAAAATCTATTCTTTCTAAAGCTTCTCTAATAATCCTGACTCAATATAATATTTTCTTTTGATATTGAATTTCTATTTGCAGATGTTAGGACTGGAGATCTGTGCTGATACCATTGTAGGAAATACAATGTTAAGGGGAATCTCTGGTGGACAAAAGAAACGCCTTACAACAGGTAAAAATAAACCTTTTTCAATCACGAAGTGTACTAAGTTTACAGCACTCAATTAAATGAATGTATAATCATTATAAAATTGTAAATGCAGGAGAGATGCTGGTTGGACCTACTAAAGCTCTATTCATGGATGAAATATCTACTGGTTTGGATAGCTCAACAACCTTCCAAATTGTGAATTCACTCAAGCAATGTGTTCACATTCTCAAAGGAACCACAGTCATCTCACTCCTGCAGCCAGCACCAGAGACTTACAATCTTTTTGATGACATTATTCTACTATCTGATAGTCATATAGTGTACCAGGGTGCCCGCGAATATGTGCTTGAATTTTTCGAATCAATGGGCTTTCAATGTCCTGAGAGGAAAGGTGTGGCAGACTTTTTGCAAGAAGTAAGTGTCCTTGTGTATTGTCTCAACGATATAATGATAGAAGAAGAACGATCACTTTATATGTAACATGTAATCTTTCTGCACCAGTATAACAGTGTTTTATAAATTTAATTTTGATCATTGATTATTATGCTACAGGTAACATCAAGGAAAGACCAGGAACAGTACTGGGCACACAAACATCAACCTTATAGATTTGTCAGAGCTAAAGAATTCTCAGAGGCACTCAAGTCATTTCATGTTGGGAGAAGCCTTCGTGAAGAACTTGATAGTGAATTTGTCAAGTCTAAGAGTCACCCAGCTGCTTTGACAACCAAAAAGTTTGGAGTGGGGAAATGGGAACTGTTAAAAGCTTGCTTATCAAGAGAATATTTACTTATGAAGCGCAATTCATTTGTTTACACCTTCCGGTTGAGCCAAGTAGGTTTGAAATTAGAATGGTTCGTTTAATTGTCGTGTCATCTAATGCTATTATTGTCTTACTCATAGCTTCTCCCTCCATTTAGCTTGCTGTAATGGCATTTATTGCCATGACCATCTTCCTCCGGACTGAGATGCCTAGAGACTCTGTGACTGATGGCGGGATATATGTCGGTGCATTGTTCTTTGGCCTAGTTGTGATTATGTTCAATGGACTTGCTGAAATTCCCATGGTCGTTTTAAAGCTTCCTGTTTTCTACAAGCAAAGGGATAATCTGTTTTTTCCTTCATGGGCATATGCTCTGCCTGCATGGATCCTAAAAATCCCTATGACTTTTGTAGAAGTTGCCGTTTGGCTATTCCTAACCTACTATGTCATTGGATTTGATCCAAATATTGGAAGGTAAAAACAACTTTGTGCTTACACATACTCAACAACCATGCTAGTTTATCTTTCTAGTCTCATTTTCTACTTGAACCCTGAAAATAAAAAATAACATTCATTTTCTGTCTACATAATGCAGATTTTTTAGACAATACCTTGTTCTTTTAGTGGTGAACCAGATGGCTTCCGCATTATTCCGATTTCTTGCAGGAGTTGGGAGGGAATTGAATGCAGCTTTAGCATTTGGGTCATTTACAGTGACCTTCCTTTTTGCTACGAGTGGTTTTATCCTATCAAAAGGTACCATGGATACAAAATAGACCAATCCTATGCTTTCCATTGTGTTCTACACTAACAATGCACTTTTGTCATCTTTATGCTCCCAGACAACATAAAAAAGTGGTGGTTATGGGGCTTCTGGATATCACCTATGATGTATGGACAGAATGCTATGGTAAATAACGAGTTCCTTGCGGAGAGATGGAGACATGTAAGTTTAATAATATATACCTACTTGCCTTCTTTTTTTTTTTTATCAGCAATTAATAAAATTAAATTAAAAGGGATACTTAAGAGGTGTCACAATCCTTATACAATATCCACACGAATAACATAAACAACCAAACCAACAAATATAGACAAATTAGAGCAAGAGTGTAGGTTGCTACATTTCTACATAATTATGCAGCAAAAAACTGCATAAAACCTTGACACCACATGGCTGCAAGTTTCATGCAATTAATCTAAAGCAAATCCTATGATTGTGGAAACTTGTATGACTGAATCCTGCACCGTAGAAAGAAGAGATCCTTGCTGCCCCATTTTGTATGGTGATCAAATTTCTTTTATTCATGGCATTGACTCATCACCATGTGAACCCCTCCCCTGCACTACTTCCTCTCCATTAAGCCTTACCAATAGACTCCAGTTATACGAACCTTTATGTGCCCCCCTTTATCTCAATAAAGCATGAATTATGCGTCAATTGTGCTGCAATTATGCAGCAGCATTATGCATAAGATGCTAGAATTATGGTTGCAGCAGATTCTGATATTTCTTAAGTGCTTCTATTTGAGACTAAAAGATTGTATTGGAGAGTACTGCTGCTTGGTTCTCACAAAAAGAACAAATTCTCTTTAAGTCTCCTCAAATGTTATCTAGAGTTAGCACAACATTTATTCCAATCCTTCTGGTTCCAGGTCCGTAAAGTTCCTACAAGAGGATTGAGTGCTTCTAGCATCACCTTCCCTTCACAACTTCCTACGTGCTCTCCCACCTTTGCACCCTCTAAGAAACTTCTCATCCAGACTCCTCAAACTGCCCAGTACCTCTACCTCCCACCTTAATGTTGTACCTGCATGCCTTCTTTATTTATAAAAATATGATATTTGAAGATTTTTTTTTATGATAGGTTCTACCTAACTCTACGGAGCCTCTTGGAGTCGAAGTTTTGAAATCACGGGCATTCTTCATCCAATCATATTGGTTTTGGATAGGCGTTCTGGTTTTGAGTGGATATACATTACTTTTCAACTTTGGCTACATCCTTGCTCTTACGTATTTGAGCAGTGAGGGTCTTCAGCTTAAATATTCAATAAACCATATAATGTAAATCTATCTATTAATTAGATAAAATTGATTTTGCAGCACCTCCGAAGCAACATGCATTTATTTCCGAAGAACCTGAAAACAATGACCAAAATGATGGTAGTAATAAAGAAATTAATGTGATGAGATACATAAAATATAACTTCACTGATTACTCAATTAAAGGTACTTCTTCTCTTAACGACAGATAACATAGTCAACTCTAGATTTGTAATATTTTCAATTCACATTACGTCTAATGGATAACGCTGGAACTACTTCATAGTGAGAAATGATGGAAGCATATGTGGAAATACATCTTCTCATACTTTTCCCACAAACTATAGAGGAATGGTTCTTCCTTTTGAACCACATTCTATCACCTTTGATGAAGTAACATATGCTGTGGACATGCCACAGGTAATGTAGAAACAAAATTAAACCATTTGAAAACTCATGCATATATTGTGAATTAAAAATTATCAAACTTGCAGGAAATGAGGAACCAAGGAGTTGTTGAGAATAAATTGGTTCTTTTGAAGGGTGTCAGTGGATCCTTCAGGCCAGGTGTTCTCACTGCTCTAATGGGTGTCACCGGAGCTGGCAAAACAACTCTGATGGATGTACTTGCTGGTAGAAAAACTGCAGGATATGTTGTAGGGAACATCACAATCTCTGGGTATCAGAAGAAACAAGAAACATTTGCAAGAATTTCAGGATACTGTGAGCAAAACAACATCCACTCTCCTCATGTTACTGTGTATGAATCCTTGCTTTATTCAGCATGGCTCAGATTGTCCCCAGACATCAATGCTCAAACTAGAAAGGTAGGTATCTAAATTTTAAGCCTTTGACAGTCATTCATGCTAATTGATTGTAGTTTAACAAAGGCTGCCAACTAGTTTAAAAACTTGAGGTTGCCATGAAGTAACCATTTCAGTAATTCTGCTCTCTTGTCTGATGTGACTTAGAGTATGCAAGCAAATTTTCATAGTAATTTGTAAGCGCCAAAACTAGAATCAATTACCATTCATGATTGGAATTATTAAGTCATAAATAACAAAGGAAACAAGATTATAAGTGTTTAAACCAAAAAAATCACCTCTATGTTTGACGCTGATTAATGGTTGCAGATGTTCATTGAGGAAGTCATGGAACTTGTGGAATTGAAACCACTAAGGCATGCATTAGTGGGATTGCCAGGTGTTAATGGTCTCTCAATAGAGCAACGTAAAAGGTTGACAATTGCAGTTCAACTTGTAGCAAATCCTTCCATAATATTCATGGATGAGCCAACTTCCGGGCTAGATGCAAGAGCTGCTGCAATTGTCATGAGAACGGTTAGGAACACTGTAGACACGGGAAGAACAGTTGTTTGTACCATCCATCAGCCTAGCATAGACATATTTGAATCATTTGATGAGGTGAAAAACAAAAATCAGTATACCAAATTTATTCTGCTTTCGGTAACCAAGTTTTTGTCACTAAAAATGCAGATTTTTCTAATGAAGCAAGGGGGGCAAGAGATATATGCGGGGCCACTTGGATGTCGCTCATCTAATTTAATTAGTTACTTTGAGGTGAAAATATGAAAATGAGGAATACTGAACTCATGTTTTGCTTCAAATCAATCTTCTTCATGCAAAAGTTTCACTCATGTCACGCTTTTATTCTGAAGGAAATCCAAGGTATCGATAAGATTAAAGATGGCTATAATCCAGCAACATGGATGTTGGAAGTCACAAGTTCAGAAAAAGAAAAGGATCTGGGGATTGATTTTGCCGAGGTGTATAAAAATTCGGAGTTATACAGGTATTTACAGTTATATAGTGTAATAAAACTATAGGCTCGAAAGTAATAAGATAGAGAGCACTTAAGGTCTTAAAGGGCAATAATTTTTTTTTATTATTAGAATTATTTTCAGTTCAGAAGTTGAGTTGTTGTTGATATATCGTCTTTCTCATTTGTCTCAGGAGAACTAAAGCACTTGTTAAAGAATTGAGTACTCCATCTCCTGGTTCGAAAGACCTTTATTTTCCTTCAGAGTACTCAACTTCCTTCTTCACCCAATGCATGGCTTGTTTATGGAAACAACATTGGTCTTACTGGCGCAATTCTCAATACACTGCTCTAAGATTTCTATTCTCCATTACTGTAGCTGTTTTGCTTGGAAGCATGTTTTGGAACCTTGGCTCCAAAATGTAAGATCAAACAACAAACTTCGACATGTCAATCTCATTTGTTTTATTGCGACTGTTTCATCAAACATGAAACTTCCCCATCAATTATTGCAGTGTAAAGCAACAAGATCTTTTCAATGTCATGGGCTCCATGTATGCTGCTGTTCTCCTTCTTAGTATTAAGAATTCTAATGCAGTGCAACCAGTAGTTGCTGTTGAGCGGACAGTCTTTTACAGGGAAAGAGCAGCTGGAATGTATTCAGCTTTTCCATATGCTTTTGCCCAGGCAAGCAATTCCACATTCTAAATACATGTCTTTTATTTGAGTGTTATTTGATCCTAAATCATAATGTTCACAACACTTAATATAGAAAATAAAGGAAAACTAAGTGATCTCAATCACTGATGAAAAGCCAACTGTTAATATTATGTATACATGCATAAAAATCATGAATGTGTTGGAAATTTATTCATTAAGTTTTTCGTCGACAACCAGGATTAGTTACTTCAACCTCTAAACTCTAATGAAAGTAACTCCTTTAGAGGAGTCAAATCCAAAGGTAATTGATACCTTGTTTGTCTTAGTAATTAAGGTGATTATCACCAGGATTTGAAATTATTACTTCTATTTACCTCTGCAGTCCTTCTATTTACCTCTGCATTCCTTCTTTCTAATCTATATTTCTGTTGCAGGTTCTGATTGAGCTCCCGTATGTACTTGGACAAGCTGTAGCCTATAGCATTATAATTTATGCAATGATTGGTTATGAGTGGACTGTGACTAAATTTTTCTGGTGCCTATTCTTCATGTACTTTACCTTCCTGTACTTCACCTACTATGGAATGATGGCAGTGGCATTGACCCCTAACGAACACATCTCCACTATAGTTTCTTCAGGATTTTATGCAGTGTGGAATATCTTCTCAGGATTCATAGTCCCACGGCCAGTAAGTTTCGTCTTCCTTTCATATTTAGTGCTCAGTAGATTCATACTCTAAACATATATAGAAGGTAGCAAATTTATTATATTATTCCTTTTTGGCATGGTCTACCAGAGAATCCCAGTATGGTGGAGGTGGTTCAGTTGGGCAAATCCAGTTTCTTGGAGTTTATATGGATTGGTGGCTTCACAGTATGGAGATATAAAGCAAAGCATTGAATCCAGTGATGGGACAACAACAGTGGAAGGCTTTATGAGAAGTTACTTTGGTTTCAAGCATGATTTTCTTGGAGTGGTTGCAGCTGTGATGGTGGCATTCACATTACTTTTTGCATTGGTCTTTGCTATAGCAGTGAAAATGTTTAATTTCCAGCGGCGTTAGAACACCATTCAAGTTTTTTTTTTTAATAGTAAAAAAGAATAAATTAAATTGGGATATGTCAGGAAAATCTCAACCCTTATACAAAGCCAGTCAATTTTCAAAAAACTAAAATTGGTAGCTAACATAAACAACCCTGCAATTTAACATAAATTTCTACAATTTTTTAATAGATCTCATGTATACCAAAGATTCAAGACATTAATCAGAATAAGAAAAATTTACTTAATGACTTTGGAATTCATCCAAGATCATACTTTCACTTGCACCATAAAGGAATTTTTTTTTATATAATCTATCCTACCCTTTTTAAAAAAAAAAAAAATTATTCGTGTGATTCCATTCAAGTATTCGTATATAAATGTTCATAGCTCACTACTATATTTTTTTATTTATCAATAAAGTGTATCATAGTCCGATTATAAATTTGGCATCTCTTAATTGTTGAAATATTTTCCTAGAAATCAGAGTTGATTCCGAAAAGGACGAAAGAGAGGAATATTCACTCTTAAAATGAACTAACAAAAATGAAAAAGAAAAAAAAACTTTATTAATAACACAGTAAAGTTGTTGTTATGAACCATCTTTCCTTTCTTTCGGTCTAAGCTCCTATCGGTCACGAGTTGTGCCATTCATCTCTCACCAACATGATGTTTTCCATTTTTTCTTCTTGTTTTTGAAAAAGAATACAGAAGATAAAGAAAAGAAAAAAGAAACTTATTTTTGAAGTAACTTTACGAAGGAAGAGTAAGATCACACGTGACAATCTAATACGGACCGAGATTGTTTATCTAGACGAGGATTATCAAGCACATATTATATAATTATTCACAATTGACAATTATTACAATTATAATTAATGCTAGAAATAAATTGTAACGGGTATAGGACTGGAACCCAAAGAAATTTTAACCAGTACAATTATCAATACTAATATAATTATTAACATAAACATTATTAATATTATTCATATATTTAATATCATTTATATTATTATTCAAATTAATAATATTATTAATTATTATAATAATAGGAGGAAGGAGGAGAATAATATTATTAATTATGATAATAAGTATTAAATAGTATTAATATTATTAAATATTATTATTATAAATAGTATTAATATTATTATTATTCATATGATTAATATTATAAATTATTAATATTATTATTAATAATATTAATATTATAAATAATAATTATTACTAATATTATTAATATTATTTATATTATTAATATCATTAATACTATTAATATCATTAATATTATTAATACCATTAATATTATTCATATCATTAATATTATTTATAATATTATATTAATATTATTAGTTTTATAATTTTAATTTTAATAGTATGCATATCTATTAGTTATAATTATTATTATTTATTATTATTATTATTTATGAATATTAGTTATGATTTTATAATTATTCATATATATACATAATTTCTATTTCAGTGATCCAAGGATGCACGGTTTGTAAGTAAATTATTTACGGGTTAGGGTTGGTGGGTAATTCCTATTTTTGTTACCCACAGACACACTGGTTATAGGTAAATTACCTACGAATTGGAGTTGATGGGTAATAAAAACAGGAATTACCCACCAACTCCAGTTCGTAAGAATATTAGTATTACTAATATTATTAATACTATTTATATTATTAATATTATAAATTATAATATTATTATTAATATAATATTATTTATATTATTTTTACTAATATTATTCATATCATTAATAGTATTAATATCTTTAATATTATTAATATCATTAATATTATTAATATCATTAATATTATTAATATCCTTCATATTATTAATACTATTAATATTATTAATATTATTAATATCATTAATACTATTAATATTTTTAATATCATTAATGCTATTAATATTGTTAATATCACTAATATTATTAATATCTTTAATATTATTGGTTTTATAATGTTAATAGCATGCATATTTATTAGTTATAATTATTATTATTATTTATTATTATTTATGAATATTAGTTATGATTTTATAATTATTTATATATATAATATTTTTAATATTATGTATATAATTATTATGATTAATATTATTTATATTATTAAAAATATTAAAACTATTAAGATTATTTATATTTTTAATATTATTAATAAAAATATTTATATTAATAATATTGAATTGATTTTTGAATATGGATCATGGGTAAAATTTGTAGATGATGTTAAATTTATCTACGGATAGAGATCCGTGGATAATAAGTTGTAGGTAATACTGAATTTACCTACGGATTCTTATCAGTGGGCAATAGCCATAGATAATGCTAAATTTGCCTACGAATTCAGATTCGTGGATTATATCCGTAGGTAATGTTGAATTTACCTATGGATTCAAATCCATAGATAAAAATTCGTAGGTATTATAGATTTTTTTTTTGTAGTGTAATACACCTTGTTGACAACGTAAGCAAGCTCTAGTTATGTGATAAGAATGTACCACAAAGCTCCCACGGCAAAATGATAGATGATGGCATTTGGAATAGCAGTAGACGCATGTTGAGTAAGACAAAGAGAAGAAACCATCAGAGTCGATTGAGGCTTGGAACTCAGCATGTTTGTGCAAGGAAGAAGGTCCCTAATATACCAAGACTAAGACAGATGAATGTTGTCATCTTCCATCCAAGAAGCTTCAATACCAAGAAAATAATGCAGAGACCCTAAAGTTTCAAAGAAAAAAAGTTACGTTGTAATGAAATAAGAGAATCAATAGCATTAGACGATATACCTATGATAATTATATCATCCATGTAAACAAACAAAAAGAGTAGAACAATCTCCAAATTTAACAAAAAGAGATGAATCACTCTTAGTAGAGTTGAAACCCAAGTTATGTAAAGTTGAGCTCGGCTTTTGGTAGTAGGAACACAGTGCCTGCTTAAGATCATATATGGCTTTAAATTTATAAACAAGATTGAAGTTACCTTTGAAAAAACCAGGTGGTTGTTGCATGTAGACGGTTTCCTCTAAATCACCATTTAGAAAGGCATTATCAATATCATATTATGACAAATTGGCAAATTAGATGATACCGCAAGAGTAAGGACCACACAAATGGTAGTAGCCTTAACAATTGGGTTGAAGGTTCCATTGTAATCAAAACCTTTTGTCTAATTGAAGCATTTGGACACCAACCTGACCTTGTGTCTTTGAAAGCTTCCATCAGTGTTAATTTTGTTTTAAAACACTCATTTATAGTCAACCATAGTTGCACCAAAAGGCAACAAAACAAAAGTCCAAGTGATGGAGGTTCGTCCAAGCCACCAACAACCCAGACTAAGAGGAATGAAGAAGATGAACCATAAAACATGTTCTCTTTAAATTCTGCCTCTTAAAGTTTGTAAATACTTCTATAAACGTACTCTAGGGTTTTCTAGCCTTGCATTCGAGGCTAACACATTTTACAACTTTGTATTCTTGAGCCAAGTATAAAAGGTTTGGGAGTCAGAGGCATAGAGGAAGAGTTAATGCACAAACCCTAAAGGAACACAAAAGGTAATTGATGAGACTTTCCCTTAGTACAAGAATCACAATAGAAACTCTGTTTGGCACATTGTATATTACACTGATTTAAAATTTGTTTTATAGTCTGAAAAGAGGAATGTCCAAATCTAGAATGCCAGAGATTAAAAGTAGAGATGGATGTGACTAAAGTATTATTAGCAAAGTAAACAAGTGTACAACAAAATGTAGGAAAAACATACAATCCATCTTTAATTTTTCCTTGAAGAAGAGTTGGCTGAGAATAGTCAGGATAAAATTAAAAAAAAAAAAAACACATTATTATTTTTTGCAAAACTTGGAGACACTAAGAAGATTCTTGTTGATCATAGGAACATGCAACAAATCATTCAAATATAAACTAACATTCGAATTTGATATTGTAACATAGGAACTCCTAATATGTTTAATAAATATACTTGAACCATTACCTAGTTTAACAGTGTCATTAGTAGTGTCATTAGCACGATAAGGCATTCTTTGTGGAAAAGTTTTGAAGATCATGATATAACATGATGAGATGCTCCACTGTCAGGGTACCATAACAGATCATCAATTGTGGAAGGGACACCCAGAATAGACGATTCATGATCCTTATTGATTGTAGACGAAAATTGAGAAAGGTTAGCATGAACATTAGATGATGTATTATGTTCACACCTTGTCTAACAACAAGAAGTTGTATGGCTAAGTTTCACACAAAAATTAAACCCTAGGATTTATTGTGTTGCCAAGAAGAATTCCAGGAATCATGATTGTCTTTCTTAGATCATGAAATGATCATTCTCATCAGATAAGCTATAAAGGATAACCTCTATATGATTTTTAGCAGTGATGGGAGCTCCAACAGTAGCCAGAGTATGAACCGTCTTCTTGATATCAAGAAGATAAGTATTGATACTATGATCTTTCATTGATGTGTGTAGTTAAAGTTTCAATTTCTTGATTTTGGCTATGGTTTGGTAGGCGTAATATGTGCTTAGGCGTGTCCAAATTTGCACAACAGTTTTAAGACCCACCATCTTGGTGAGAAATGGAGTTGACATCGAAGTAAGAAAAGAAGATATGATAAGTTGGTCTTGTTGCTCATAGCATAAAAAATCAAGATTGATATTATTTGCTTGAGAATCTTCAAAAGTCTTGAATTTTGAAGGAACTGTTGAATTATCCAAGAAATGTGTAAGTTGAAGGTCGTGAATGGTGGTAAGAACCTAGTACCACCAAATGAGGAAATTATCATCATTGAGCTTAAGATTGATATGCATGGTGAAGGTATGCGGAGAAAATGTCAAAGATGAAAAAATGTTAGGGTTGAGCGTTGTAGATGAAGAAGAAGCCATTACTGGCTTTTGATATAATGAAAAAGAACACAAAAGACAAAGATAAGAAAAGATAACCTTATCATTGATTAACGTAACTTTATAAAGGAAGAGCAAGGTCATATGTATAGGTAGGAGAAGACGAGACCGTCTAATACGGATAGGGCAGAGATCATTTTTTTTTTATCAGCAAAAACTGAATTAATAAATAAGATATTTTAGGGATACCTCAACCCTTATACATATGATTAGTCTGTGGCTCTAATCTTCTAACTTCTTAATGAAATAGAAAAACCAACTAACAAGAAATTATCGCCTAGCAACATTAACTAACCTCATACAAATCAGGGGCTCAAAGACACTAATCTGAGTATGAGAAACTTACTCCACGTGCTTCAGACAGGACCCATGACCAAGCCTTCATCTGTGCCAAAGTGAAGATTTCAATGTGATCTATCATGCCTCCTCTGAAAATTCTTTTGTTCCTTTGGAACCATAACTCTCCTACGACTGTTATCCACACTCCACCCCATATCTGATTAACGCTTTCCTTAACACCATTTATCCTGAAGCTTTCGAAGCGTTTTTTTGGTTTCCTGTGGTTCGTCGCTACCAACCCCAACCACTCATAGCATTTAAACCACACATGCTAGTAGTCATGCTCAACCCCCTTCTAGCCAAGTTAACTTTAGATGCTATTTTGTCTCCAGAACCATCCAAGTTGTAATTTGTATAGAAGGTTGGGCCTTCATCATCTAGTGCATATTAGACGAGGACAGTCTAGTACATATCAGACAAGGTTAGGAGGAGGATCCAAGTTTTTGTCATCGCCAAAAGGAAGTTTCATCGCTTAAAAACTCAATTTTTTTTTAATTTTAATTTTACAACCTCCCTTACACCTTTCATCAAAAATTGTTGGGAGAGGTACTTTAATAATTAAGGAGAGGTTAGTTAGAACCTATGAAGCTCGAACATGGTTCTCAATCTCCGCTTCCGCACTTCAAACGCATATCAGACAAGGACACCCAGCATACATGAGGACGACGGTATTAGATGCATTGAGTTGGGCCGGACATGACCCAACTTGTGGACACGCGAAAGACACTTTTAATTCAGTGTTGCAGTGGAAGGGAAAAGGAGAACAGAGAAGATGAAGGGTAGAAAGGAAGACGGGAGAAGGTAGAAGGAGAAAGAATAAGAAGATGCAGAGAAAAAAATTTAAAAAGAAAAGTGAAGACCGTACATACATATTTTGAATTGGGAAATTGGGAAATGCATTCCTTTATTACTAACAATGACTATGTCTTTCCATGGAAAATGCATTCATTTATTACTGACAATGATTGTGTATTTCCATGGGAAATGCATTCATTTATTATTACTTTCACTCTAATTATTTTACTTTATTATAAAATGACACCTAAAATGGCAGATGATATAGTATTTATCTATAGTAATTTAAGTCTTCTCTCAAGAAATTCCTCAAAATACAAAGAAGAGGAAACTAAATTGTGGAATATTGTAGGAGATGATTTTTCATTTGATGAAAATGAAATTCTTGAGATTGCTAATTTATCTCTTGATGAACCAGAAGTAGAAGTTGTATTTTTCAATAAGTATGAACAAATATAAAATTTAAACATTATAATTTAAATATGTTTATCTTTTGTTAGATTTTTTTTTTAAATATTCTTTTTAATTTTTTCAAATTAAGAACTATATTAGAATATTTTAACAAAATATATATAGTCCTATATTTTTCAATTTAGTCGTATCTTTCTGTACATATCTATGTTGTATCCATGTCGTTGTTTATGCATAGGAATTGATGAACATAACAAGTAAAGTATTCCTTTATAAGTGTAGTAATTTTTAGTTGACGGATAATTTATATATGACATTCTTGTTCCTTTTTCTTTCATGTTGTGTTGCATATAAAATATAACTAATGGTAAGACACGAATATGAGATGTGTAGAATATTAACGAATCTCCATCTTTTATTTATTTATATATATTTACGTATAAATTTCACAATGAATATAAAATTAGATATTTTTAATGGATATCCTTAATAAAAAAATATCTATATGGTAAGTAATGTATTTATACAAGTATTTTAATTATTTTTTAATAGGTAGGTACAGGAGTATCATGTTATCTATATACTTATATATATATATATATATATATATATATATATTATTTATAATTTACATTATGCAACAAATAATAAAATATCATTTTTTATTAATTTTAATTTTAACAATAATTAATAGTTTTTATTTGGAATTTTTTAAAATCCAAATTATCAGAATAAAATTTTTTCACAAAATAAAATATTATTAATTGAAGAAGGGATTAAAATTTTATTTTATAGATTAATTTTTTTTTATTTAGATTTATTGAAGAAAAACTATTTTTAAAGAGATCAATTTCATTTAACCTTAAATTTGTTGTACAACTCATTTGAATTTATTTTTAGAGAGATTAATTTTATTTGCAATAGCATTTTGTGATACAATTTTATTTTCATTATACTTTAAGATAAATAATTTTTAAATAATTTCATTTTTTTTTTAAAAATAAGACATATTTTTTAGACAGAATAAATTAGATATGCAATTTATATAATCTGTGAAACTGTGTGCGTTATGTAAGACAAAAATCAATTGGGAATTGTTACATTTTTTAAAGGATCAAAAGGAAGTGAAACTATTTGTAGAAGATGCTGAACAACAAAATATGCCAATTAAAAGCTTGTATTAAAAAGTGTTAAAAATGTACTACCCGGTGATCACAAAATCGTTGCCTCCAAATGTGATGAGTACTAGTGCTTGGTTTACAAGCTTCCAAGCACCCTCTGCACCAATATGCGCACTTAACCTTTGCTAGTAATGTTGGAATAGCTTCAATTGCTTGTAGATGTGAATGATGTGCAGCTGCCAAAACAATTACATACCCCACTCTATATATTACTATTATACCTTTAGTTATATAATAAGTAAAATTAAGATGAAGTAATTGAACTTACAAGCTGAAATCCTGTATCATTGAGAATTCCAATCCCTGCAGACGCAAAATTTGCACCAAGTAGGAGTTTCTCTCTGATAAGTAGAGGGTTCAAATAGGGAAGAGATAAGTAGAGGGTTCAAATAGGGAAGAAAATGTAAATATCTTGATCTGGTTTAAAGCTGAAGTTACAAGTTGAGCTTTACATCTATTGGATTCCTAATGAGAGATCACTAAATCCAATCTGCATAATCATGTGAACAACTTAAATAGTCAACTAATTACTTATTAGAATTTAAATCTCAAAGACTTTCATTGAATTTAGCATAAGGTAAAAATGGGTATATGATATCTAAAATAGTAAAATGAAGAGACATACTTTTCAAGAAGTTGAGCTTTCATTGGTTAAAATGACACTTCACAGCATAGTGCAAACAAACATTTAATCTCATACATGGTTCACTAGAATCAGCCCTATCTTTATGCTTCAAATATTGAAAACTGTTAATAGTGTTAAAAAACAAACAACCCTTTTCATATAGGTTTTAGAACTGGACAAAGTTTAGTGTTAGTGTTAGCTTTGGATGAGCTGTGCATGCAATTTGAACAAAGATATAAATTGCAATAATTGTTCAACTATTGCAGCCCATTGTTTACTCTTACCATCTTTGGTTAGAACAATTACAGTTTTCTAATTGAAACCAAAAAGAAAGAAGGCCCTAAAGTCAGAAAAGAAAAAAGTTAGATGTTTTGAGACAAATAGTTGCATGCACAACCTTAAGCATCTGCCACATGAGACAGAGAACCTAGTGAAGGGTCCATTCCTATGGGACATTAACCTCATGGCTCCCATTTTCTAAGTTGCATAATAACCATCATAACAAAAAACAACTTTTTGGCACCTCATTTAGGGCTTAACATGGCCAAGTTGTGCAGTAATAATCTGCATAAATTCCAACAGTAACATAAAAGAACCAATCCATTTCCATACCACATCCCTTTCCTTTATGATCCCAAATCTCTGATGCTTAATAACCCCTCATTGCTGCAAAATTATATCTTCCTCTGCATTATCTGTTTTGCCATTATCTGTTTTGCCATAAAATCATGAATAGTCACCTGCAGCTCCCACTTTCCAGCATTATTTGTGCAGCACAACCAGAAAAAATACCACAAGAGCTCAAAGAAAATATGCTAAAAAACCTGCACCAGGCACTACTTAAATCTGCACAAAACCCGCCTAACACCTCATAGCTTCACAAACCCTCATCTTTTATGCCTCGTAGCCTCCCTGTCCCTGTAACTGGTTCTACAGCGAGCCCCCACTTCAAACCCCCTACCTCACCGTTCCGCTCACAAAATGCTTTTAGTGCAAATAATTGGATTCATATGCCAGTCGGAGAAGGAGTAGTTAAAGGCACCCAATCTATGTTCCAAATGTTAATCTGCCCACAGGCTCAACTGCGGTCATCTCATCTATGGGCACGATTAAATTCAATGACAATATCATTCTCAAAAATGTTCTTTCATTTCTTCTTTTAATTTAAATCTCATGCCTATTAGTAAGATAATCTGTGCACTAAATTGTCGTGTCGTTCTTTTTCCATAAGGTTGCATCTTGCAAGACTTGGCTATGAGGAGGATGATTGGCTCAGGTAAATAATACGCAGGCTTATACTACATGTCCCCTTTTTAAAACCAAGCCGCGCATCTCAAATTTCGACCAACCCTGATTTATGGCACAAACACCTCGAACATCATTCTCTGGCACGTCTACAACTTGCATCTTCATTACTACCTATCAATAAAAATTTCATTTTCATTCATAATAATTGTAGTATTTGTCTTAAAGCTAAACAGATAAGGCTATCCTTTCCATTAAGCACAATAAAATCTTATTCTCCATTTAATCTATTATATTGTGACATTTAAGGTCCTCATAAAACCCCAACTCATTTTAGAAAACATTTTTTTCTCACTATAATCGATGACTATACTAGATATACTTGGCTATTTCTTATGAATCACAAATCTAAAACCCAACATCTCTTAGAATCATTCATTACATTTGTGCAAAATCAATTCAAGGCATCTATTAAAACCATTTGTGTTGACAACGGATTGAAATTTATTTCAATGCATAATTTTTTTTCTCAAAAAAGGTATTGAATGTAACACATTTACGTCTACACTCCTCAACAAAATGGAATAGTAGAACACAAACATAGACACATTTTAAACATAACTTGAGTCCTCCTATTTCAATCCCATTTACCATTAGAATTTTGGGGGAAATGTGTTTTAACCACCACATATATCATTAATCGCTTTCCATCACCTTTACTAAAAAATAAATCACCTTTTGACCTACTATATAATCAACCACCTTCACTTTCTCACCTAAAAACTTTCGATTGCCTTTGTTACGCAACCGTTGTTTTGCCTAAGCAAAAATTCGATCCGTGCACTTGACAGTGCGTCTTCATTGGTTATCCTCACAATCAAATGGATACAAATTATTTTATATAGATGGAAGACACTTTTTTTACAAGTCAAAACGTCACCTTCCATGAAAGTGTTTTCTCATTCTGCCAACAGTCTTGGACGCAATCCTCACCTTCATCACAAGATATTTTGCCCGCTATTGGCATTGGCTTACCAACTCGTGTCCAACATTCACTCGATCCAACATCTTCTCCTACTCGTCACAATGCGCCTGAAACTCTAGCATACCAACCTTCTTCTCCCATGCCAGGAAGTCCAACATCAATTACTGAACCTTCTCCAACTGATGTTCCTGTTCGACAATCAAGTCACACATCAACCCCACCTTCCTGGCTTTAAGACTATGTAATGGGATCCCAAGCCAATCATTCGACCACTACCCAAGACCGGCCGAACGAAACTAGGTATCCTATGCATCATTTTCTTTCTAATTCACGATTTTTTTTCTATACATAGTGCATATCTTGCTAACATCACAAGCACCAAAGAACCTCATACTTACGCTTAAGCTATCCTTGATCTAAATTGGCAAAAAACAATGGACAAAGAGCTTTCTGCCTTGCAGCTAAATCAAACGTGGACCTTAATGTCGTTACCCGCCGGACAGAAACCCATCGGATACAAATGGATCTATAAAATAAAGTACAAATCGGATGACAAAGTCGATAGATATAAGACGCCTTGTCGCTAAGGGGTACACACCAATTGACGGTGTCGACTATTGCGAAACATTTTCACCAACAACAAAATTAACAACTTTGAGATGTTTCCTCACCATTGCAGTAGCCAGAAATTGGTTTCTTTACTAGCTGGACGTGCAAAATGCCTTCTTACACGGAAAATTGCACAAAATTATTTACATGGAATTGTCGCACGAACATCATCGATAAGGGGAGAACATTGTATGTCGACTCAACAAATCTCTTTATGGTCTCAAATAGGCATCCCATACATGGTTTTCAATATTTTCTTATGTGATTAAATCTACAGGATTTCGGCAGTTCAAGGCGGACTACTCTTTATTCACAAGACAGGATAACTCATCATTTACTGTCCTTTTGATTTATGTGGACGATATTCTTTTAACAGGGAATGATCTGACAGAAATGCAGCGTCTTAAAGACTGTTTATTACGACAATTTCACATTAAAGATCTTGAAGACTTAAAATATTTTCTAGGGATTGAATTTTCTCGTTCCAAAAGCTAGTGTTTACATGTCACAAAGAAAGTATACGCTTGATATTTTGTAGGATGCGGGACTCACAGGTGCTCGCCCAGAAAAATTTCCAATTGAGATATACCTAAAACTCACACCGGGCGATGGAGAGTTATTAAAGGATCCAGTCAAATACAAGCGGCTTATGGGACCACTGATATACCTCACGGTTACTTGCCCCGACATAGTGTTTTTGGTTCAGACTCTAAGTCAATATATACAGACTCCACAGAAACCACATTGGGATGCCGCAATTCGAGTCCTGAAATACATCAAAAGATCACCGGGAAAAGGATTGTTATTGCCATCTGAGAACAATTTGACATTGACAGCCTATTGCGACTCAGACTGGGGAGGCTGTTAGACAACTCAGAGATCAATATTTGGGTATTGCATTTTTCTTGGTCCTTATATTATTTCATGGAAGTCAAAAAAACAGACAAATGTATTGAGATCATCTGCGAAAGTACCGCACAATGGTCAATACTTGTTTGATGCTGCGACGCAAGTTGGGGGTTCATGATCTTCACCTACCAACTGGAGGGGAGTATTAAGAAAATAATGATTATAATAGTTATACATAATTAACTTGATAATGATAGAATCGCATTATTAGTGAATCACCACATAATTAGTTTGTAATTCAGAGAGAAAATCTTCATATACTCTTGTATATATTTTCTATACACGCATCTTACTCTTGTATATATTTCCTATATACGAACTGTAGAATCACACAAAAATTAGGAATTACCATTTTCTTTTAGGGAAATCCAGTGGCTTGGACTTTGTATGGGTTGGTAACATCACAATATGGAGATGTTCAAGGCCTTATTGAGTTTAATGGTAAAAGTACAACAGTGGAAGACTTTTTGAGAAACTACTTTGGTTTTAAGCATGATTTTTTGGGAGTGGTTTCAGCTGTACTTATAGTATATGGAGTAACTTTTGCATGCATCTATGCCATTGCCCTAAAATTGTTTAATTTCCAAAGACGTTAAGAATGAGGCATTTATCTTTTGGTTAGGATAATAGTGACTTGTTGTGCAGGAAAAAAAACATGGCTTTCTGTGTTATCTTGTATTGGATAATATTATCAAACTGCATGAACCTCTATAAATTAAAAGCTCAATAAAAATATCAAATTGTTTCTTGAAAAATAATTTTCCAATCATTAAAAAAAAGATAAGCTAAAATGGTAATATAATATATGTTTAAAGAAAAAAATGATTTTACACTTTCAGTCAATCAGAAAATATCATGTATAATAAATTTATCAAATTTTATTTTAAGTATTCCAAAAATTACATAGTTAGTTATTCTGTCTATATAGAAAAAAATTAAATTTGACATTTCCAACTACATCGGATCGAGTTTTGGTGTTTTAAACAATAAAGGGAGAGAATTGATGAGAAAATAACACTACAAGCAATCCTAGACTTCAAGAAATTCAAATTTGGCACAATTCTTTTTCTATCAACAATAAACAATATACGTATATGAACTACTTTAAGATAAGATCTACTTTAAGATAAGATGATCTGGTAAAACTATACTAAATATAATGAAAATGAATTGTGAAACTATTTCTACACTACTTTACACTTTTTTTAATTTATATAACTTCATTATAAATTAAGAAATTCTGAAATAAAAATTAAAAAAGTAATCTATATTTTAATCTATTAAAAAACTATGTTAATATAAATTTTACTCTTATATCTAACTTTTGTAAGTTTTTTTATAATATTATAAATAAATAAAGATAAAATTACAACTCAAATTAAATATGCATAATAATAATAATATTTTATATATATTATTAGAAGAAAATTATTAAATAAAAAATAATTTTAAAAAAAATTAGTCATTATATTAACTAAATTAAATATTATTTTAAAAAATAAAAAAAATTATTGGTATTTAAATTATTTATATTATTAATAAAATTTATAAATTAGTTTTTAAATTAATATTTAATTACAAACTAAGATTTTAGTTATGATTTTTAGTATTTAATTTGTTTGTCTCTAAAATAATATTAATTTAATTAATATAATGATTAATTCTTTTTTGTTTTCAAAATATTTTTTTACTTAATAATATTTTTATATTATTTTTAATTTTTTTATCAATAAATAATAATTAAATTAAATGGTGTTGTTATAAGAGAGCCCAACCCATATGAAAAAAGATGTGTAGAATCTAGTAGAAAGGGGTTATAGAACATACCCATGTGGGCACACACTATGAAAAATATTCAACATTACATTAATAATTTAGGTAGAACTTTATTTTATTAAGGACAAAATATATAAATTATGATAATATATAATCACCAATTTGTTTAGGTTAGGAGATATAGCTTTAAATTAAATGGAGAATAAATAGATATATCTTTTAAGAAAGATATATATATATACATAAATCCAAAACAATTTATTTTTCACTTATTCTAAAATTATATTTTATTTAACTAAACTTCTAAATTCTCTACACACTCTTTAAGATTTATGATTCATTGGTCATTCTTTTCATGATTAGGTTCCATCTTTGAGTAAAGTAGATTAATTACAATTTTGATTTAAGTAATAACGTCCTATTTCCCTTAATATTAACCCTATAACTTTCTCTTCTCTTTTCTAAGTTTATGGAAGTTTTATACTTCATTTTTTTCTAAATCAACTAACAAGAATGTTAAACAAGAAGTTTACACTAAAATCTTAAAGTAATCCTACAAGTTTACTACTATTATGGAAAAAGTGGTATTTTCCATTTTTGTGAATTAAGTAAACAAAAGAAGTAGTTATTGTTCTTTATTATAACTAACTTTTTTCTCTCCACTATTCATACGAAAAGCCTCACCCTTAAGAAAATAGGCATCCCTACAAAATACGACAAACCTCATTTAAATCTTTCTACTATATTTTATTTCTTAAATAATGTTTTTATTTTCTTATCTAATATCTTTTTATTTTTATTTTTCTATTAAAAAATAAATAAATTAATAAATTAAAAAATATTGATAATTTTAATTTTAAATGTATTAAAAAAATAAATATATTAGTTGTAAAAAAAATAATTTTAATGTTTAAAATAGTTTAAAATATAATTAATGAATAAAGAAATGATGTTTAATAAACCATAATTAAAATAATGGTTTTTAGCAATTAAACAGCAATTTTACAACCGCGTTTTAATTTTAATGAACAGCGTTTTGGTATTAAACTCGTTTTTCTACATTAGTGTATCCATGCTCTTTTTTTTTTTTCATAATATCTTATCTTAATTAGTTAAATTAATATCTATGATGTTTGTACGTTATTATTTTCTTACATTTGATGTGTAGTTTATAATTTGAATAAAAATAATGCTAAAAGAGTAATAAGTTATAAATAAAAAAATAAGTATAATTATATTTTGAAGTAGTTGAAATATATATGTGTAGTTATTTTTAGTAGACAGATAATTTATATCTAATATTTTTTTTTCTTTTTCATTATTGTTGTGTTGCATACAAAATATAATTAACGGTAGGATAGGAATATGACATGTGTAGAATATTCACGAATCTCCATCTTATATTGTTATAAATATATAGTAAATATTGAATTTATAGACATAAATTGCATTTTTATTTTTATTTAATACTTCAATTAAAGGAAATAAATTATGGGTTGAATTTGGAAACTGAATAAGAATGAGGTGGATTAAAATAGCATTACACAATCCATAAGAATAAGTTGTCTTTCAGAACTAACACCATTTCAATAAATATTACAAAGAAAAGTACTTTATTAATTTCCAAAACAAATCAACCCATTTGAGTTAAAACAAACAATAAAAAGAGATGAGAGTTGATTATATCACTAGTGAAAAAAGTTTATTTACGACAATTAATATATAACATTTTATTATCAAACGTTGTCTATTAAAATGTGGTGGCATTTTTTAAATTAAAATGAGTAGATAAACCGCGGTTGTAAGAGGAACCGTTGTCTACTTAAATCACATAGGAAATAGATAACAGTTCTAACCTAACAACCGCTGTCTATTCCTTTTGTGATTTAAATAGACAATGGTTCCTCTTACAACCGTTGTCTATACTTTCATTATTACCCTAATTCGAAGTTTCACGCTACTTATGCTTTCGTTCTTCTTCTTCGCACTCTCTCTTCAATTTTTTTGAATGTTCTCTTCACTCATTGCCTTTGTAAGTTCTTCTTTCCCTCATTGCTTATTCTTCCTATTGGTTCATTGCTCATTCTTTCATTGGTTCATTGTTTAAGGTTCTTGTTCATTGCTCCACCACCGCACTCCACTTTTCCTTCACCGTTGTCGTCGTTGCCTTTGTAAGTTATTTCTACCCTCATTGTTTATTCTTTCGCTCTCATCTTATTTTTCCTCCATTATCCCATTTGTTCATTGTTTAAGGTTCTTGTTCATCGCTCCACCACCACACTCCACTTTTCCTCTACCGTTGTCGTTGTTGTTGCCACTATCCTCCACCACCATCGCTGCCATCACCTTGAGGTTGGTGCTATCTTTTTTTTTTTTTTGAATATTTTTTTGTTCTATATGTGACTTATAGACGACGGTGACTGTTAGGGGTGGCAATGTGCGGGCTGGCCCGCCCCACATAGGCCCACCCCGCACTTGGCCCGCAAAAAGCGAGTTGGGTTGGCTTGCCCCGCAAAGAATCTGCGGGCTGATTTTTCTAACCCGTCCCGCATAAGGGTTGGCCCGCGGGCCCGCGGGCCAGCCTGCATAAGAAATATTTTTAAAATAAAATAAATTTTTGAATAAAAATTTAAATTTTTTTTGATTTAGATGCATTAGGTAAATGGTTTCATAATATTATTTTCACGAGACATGCGTAGTAAGATGTTATTAAAAATTTCGGAATGTGAAATATGAGGATACATAAAGAAAATATGAGGATGCAGAAAAAAAATTTATACATTTTAAAGTTATGCGGGTTATGTGGGCTAACCCGCCCTGCCCCGCACTTGGCCCGCGCGGGCTGCGGGTTATGTGGGGAGGGCCTAAGCGGGTCAGTGGGTTGAAATGTGCAACCCGCCCCGCGTTTTTTTTAGCGGGCCGCGGGTCGGCCTGCATGGCCCGCTCCACTTTGCCATTCTTAGTGATTGTCGTCATTACCTCAATAGAATAGAATATGTGCTCATAGACAGCGATTTCAAAACCGTTGTTTAATTGCTAAAAGAATTGTTGTCTTTGACCTTTTATGCACTAGTGTATATGCCAAGATAAGGACATGCATGTGCATGATTAAAAAAACATTATTAAAAATTTATTAAATAAAAAAAATTTATAAAAAATAAATTAGTTATTATATTGAGTAAATTATATATTATTTTAGAGAAAAAATTTATTAGCATAATTTCTGTTATTAATTTTCACTACAAAAAAAATAAGATTTACAAACGGATTTTTACCAACGGATCTAAATCCGTAGGTAACCTCAGCATTATCTACAGAAAACCCACAGATATGAATTCGTAGATAAATTTAGCATTATCTTCGAAATACTACCCATGGATCTCAATCCATAGGTAAATTTTACATTATCCACAAATTTTACCCACGAATCTATATCCATAAGTAAATTCAATATTATTATTAATATAAATATTTTAATTAAAAATATTAATAATATTAAGAATATAAATAATCTCAATAGTTTTAATAATATAAATAATATTAATCATAATAATTATATACGTAATATTAAAAATATTATTATAATATGAATAATTAAAAATAATAATCATAACTAATATTCATAAATAGTAATAGTAAATAATAATTATAAATAATGAGAAAAGATAAAAAAAAAATAAGAAAAAAGTTAAAGAAGGATATGCAAAACTACTTACCGACTCAAGTTGGTGTACCTACAAATTCAAATTGGTGTACCTACAGATTCAAGTTGGTGGGTATTACATACGAACCCTAATTAGTAGATAATATCTATGTATTGAAATTAGTGATATTACATACGGACTAGAGTTATGGATATTACCTACGAAATGAATTTGGTGGATATTATCTATGAACTAGAGTTGGTAGGAATACATACCATTAAAATTATAAAATTAATAATATTAATATAATAATATGAATAATATTCATATTATTAATAATATTAATAATAATATTATTATTAATGATAATATTAATGTTATTAATAATATTAATAGTATTAATGATATTGATAATATGAATAATATTAGTAATAATAATGATGGTAATATTTTTATTAATATTAATAATATTAATATAGATAATTATGCTAATATGTATAATAATAATCATAACATGACATCAAGACTTGTCTAGTGTAATTGTTAAAGTTTTTTGTGATTGCAATTTTTTTTAACTTTAATAATAACATATATAATAATTATTAATAATAATAATCATAAAACAGGTATAAATGATATTTGTAAATAATAATTGGAATACAAAATTGCCTATGAATTTATCCACGGAAGTTGGTGGGTACTTACTATTTCCGTTTTCCACAATTGTCCATTGGTAAATTACCTATAGATTTATGAATTTTGGCAGTTATCTATAGAATTTTTTCATAAATAAATTGATTTTTTCTTGTAATGTTTTAAATTGATATATAATAAGTGCAGAGTTTTAATTAACTATGAAGTTTCCAAATTATATCTCCCATAAAGGTGAACCAATACATATTTCAAATGTATTTTTTCTTTTAAGTTGTAACATCCTCAAATACTCCAATTTAATTATTATTTTTTGATGACTTTGGAAGTGCGATCCCAAGATTTTAGAAAAACGGAATCTGAGAGTAATAGTTTTTTCTTTCTTTTGCTTGTGACCTCTATCAAGTGTAGGACCAAATATCCTTCCACCTGTGTTTGCTCCATTCACAAGACCTGAAGAAGGGCAGAAGTCCTTACTACTCACTCCAAAACCTGTTGCTGAGATATCAGTTTTCACATAAAAAGAAAAATTATGGTTATGCTGTCCATAAAAAATACTATTTTTACACAAATATGATACGTATCACTTGTCCATCTATAAAAAAATGCAGTCTTTCTTGCACAGAAAAAAAAAAAACTATTTTTATGTTACAAATTAAAAAATAAAAATATATTTATTGACAAGTAAGGTTAAAGAGAGTAGGGATTACACTTTTGTTTTATCAACAAAGTATTAATAAAATTTAAAAAGAGAATTTAGGGATGTCGAACTTTTATACAAGAAGATTTTAGTACAAACTCCATACCGATCCTGCAGACCTTCAAAAGATCACTCTTAGAAAACTTCGAAACAGAATTACAAATTGTTCCAAGACCTTAAAACACTACCAAGAAAACCTTTCTAGATGCACCCTTAATTTAAGAATACAAAGGATATAGATAGACATATTGAACAAAGATATAGCTGAACATATTGTACAAGTAAATCGAAACAGATTGCACAAGCATGCAGTTGCTTTGCTGCCACATGCAGCAGCCCTGCAACTCCACAGCTAAAATGTTTACATTTGCCTGCATGCCAATAGATCCTCTTCTTCCTCCTCTTCCTCCTAGTCGCATTTACTTCAAAGAACTTCCTCTGCTCCTTCAAAACAGAACCTGCACATACATACCTTTCCAGCCCAAAGCAAGATAAGCAAGATCAGCAAAATTCCAATTTAAAACTTGTAACGAACATGTTGAATTTTCTGTGCCAAAGAAGCCTTCCGTTTCAGCTTATCAGCACACTTCCTTTTTCAACTTTTCCTCTGTTGCAGCCTTCACAACTAACCATTCACAACCATCATCTTTTCGTACCTCCCTCCCTTCCCAATTAGAACAAGTTTCCTTTCTTTAGATTTGAACATGGCCATTGAAGCTTGTTTTCCGAATCCTGTTTCTGCACACAAACAAAAGCAACATTCCCCATAATTATTCATACTTCAATAAGCAGCAAAGGATTCAACAGCTATAACATTAACCTTATAATCGATTGAATTTTCCAAGATAATCCTTTGTTCTACGTACCTTCCAATTATTATTCTCCTTTTTCTCCATTAATTCACATATTTCAGCTTTGCCACTTCACCCCCTCTTTCTTCTTCCTATCCCCTTTGTTCCCTGTACCCACACTTTTTTTTTATATAAAAGTTTTCATGTTATGTATTACTATGTGATCCGGTCGGTCATCGGTATCCGATGACGTCAGCAGCAGATGACCACGTGGGCCAGTCACAGAGCAACGCGTGGCATGAGATAGCAGATGAACCAGGGTGGAGATCGTTCAAGAACGACGATCAGTGATCAACTACCGAGTGACCACCACCAGAAGATCGGTTCCTACATGAGCGCCTGGAAGCAGAGCGCGAGAAGTGATGAAGCACCGATCAGTCATCGGTGCATGCAGAGTGATCAGACGTCGGGGGTTCCTTGCCAACACGTGTTAAACCAGGACCCAGGCTCCCAGCAAGAACATTACCCAAGGACCTCGCCTGATTCCATAAGCAGAGCACGACAACGTGAAGAAGCGCCATCGGACATCGGCCAGGATGAGAGATACCTCGGTCATCGGTGTGTGTCGAGGTGACATCGGCCGCGCGATGTGAACAACGCGACCAATGATCAGTAAAGCGCCCAGAGGCAGGGAGTGGCCTTAATCGCAGTTAGGTGCAGAATCCTGCTGGGACAAGAACCCACCAAGGTTAGAGTCTCCCAGTGGGGTTGCATGCCTGCCACGTGGACCGTGAAGATGTTCCCAGAGAATAGGTAGGGCAGATAGGCACAGAAATCGAGGGGTACAGAGGTACCCACGCAGCCTCCTCTGTCAGACTTTGCACTCAAGTGAGGAAGGCCTGCACGCAAGGTAGGCCTGGGGGTAGATAGCAGCGGTGCAGAGCAATCAAGTGGCCCTAGAGGTAGCCAGTAGGGGGCGACGTGGGTTTATATGAGGAAGAAGAACGCTGAACCAGGTACGCAATACGTAACCCAGAAATTAGACAAAGAGAGTTCTTGATGTTTCCTTGCCCAAAACTGACTTGAGCGTCGGAGCTACACCGGCCGCTAGGGCGCCCCTCTGTGTTTGCAGGAACCGCTTGCTTCGTTCGAAGGGAAGCCAACCGGAGGAACAGACACGGACGCGGGAGGAACGCGGAGCCCATCCACGCTCGAGTCCGCGGCGGGATCACTATGTAACTTGACATTTTAACTAGACTGACACCTCAGGTAACAACTGTTGAATAAACTTTAAATGTTTATTTGTGGGTTTTAAAATTAGAAGTTATTAGAAGAATGGGAGTTTTGATAGGTGAAAGGCCAAAAGTTGTGAGTGGAGTTTTAATCATGTTGTTAGTGGGATTTTAAGGCCATAATGAAGATTTTTTCTAGAAGAGCTTCCTAAAGCCTATAAATAGGATGCTCTCTCAGTTGTAATATACACCACAGAAAGAAATACAATTTAGAGAGTTTTACAAGAAGAGAATCCAAGTGTGAGTGGTTGTTGGTTTTACAATTTGGTATCAAGAGCCAATGGCGAATGTGACGGGTCAAATACCGCTACTACGGTTAACTAAGGCGACCAGATATGACAACTGGAGCATTCAAATGAAAGCTCTTCTCGGCTCTCAAGATACATGGGAGGTGGTCGAAGAAGGTTTTTGAAGAACCAACAAATACCACGGGTTATACGGCGGCTCAAACCAAGGCGTTGAAAGAGATGCGATCGAAAGATAAGGCAGCTTTGTACATGTTGTATAGAGCTGTTGATGAGGCAATTTTTGAGAAGATTGCTGGTGCATCCACTTCAAAGAAAGCATGGGACATGTTGGAGAAGGTGTTCAAAGGAGTTGACCGAGTTAAGCAAGTGCGTCTACAAACTCTGCGTGGCGAGTTGGAGAACATGAAGATGATGGAGTCAGAAAGTGTATCTGACTACATCACGCGTGTACAGGCTGTGGTGAATCAACTCAACCGAAACGGTGAAACGTTGACCGATGCACGAGTTGTGGAGAAGATTTTGAGAACATTAACCGACAATTTTGAGAGTATTGTGTGTGCGATAGAAGAGTCAAAGGACTTAGCAACGCTCACAATCGACGAGCTTGCCGGTTCTCTTGAGGCACACGAGCAACGGAAGAAAAGAAGAAGGAGGAAACACTCGAGCAAGCACTTCAAACCAAGGCGTCAATCAAAGATGAAAAGGTACTCTATCATCAAAATTCTCGAAGTAGAGGGCGTGGTCGTGGAAGTCGTGGAAATGGTTGCGGTGGTAGAGGTAGCAATCATGAACGGTACTATAAGGAGAAGGAACAGTCGAGCCAACCAAATTGGCGTGGAAGAGGACGTGGTCGAGGAAGAGGCGGCCGATCAAATTATTCCAACATCGAGTGCTACAAATGTCACAAATATGGTCACTATGCGAAGGATTGCAACTCCGACAAATGTTATAATTGTGGTAAAGTGGGGCATTTTGCGAAAGATTGTCGAGCAGATATAAAGATAGAAGAGACAACCAACCTAGCCTTGGAAGACGAAACGAATGAAGGTGTTCTCTTGATGGCTCAAAATGAAGTCAACATTAACAGTGACACTCTATGGTACCTTGACTCAGGAGCAAGCAACCATATGTGTGGTCACGAGTACCTATTCAAAGATATGCAAAAGATTGAAGATGGTCATGTGTCGTTTGGAGATGCATCAAAGGTGGAGGTCAAAGGCCGAGGTACGGTTTGTTACTTACAAAAGGATGGCTTAATTGGGTCACTCCAAGATGTGTATTATGTACCAGACCTCAAGACCAACATTTTGAGTATGGAACAACTCACGGAGAAAGGTTATTCGATATTTCTGAAAGATCGGCTACTACACTTGAAGAACAAGCAAGGGCGCTTGGTTGCTCGAATCGAGATGGCAAGAAATCGAATGTACAAGCTGAATTTGAGAAGCATACGAGAAAAATGTTTGCAAGTCAACATAGAAGATAAGACATCGCTGTGGCATCTCCGTTTTGGTCACCTACATCATGGTGGCCTAAAAGAGTTAGCAAAGAAGAATATGGTGCACGGGCTACCCAACATGGACTACGAGGGAAAATTTTGTGAAGAATGTGTCCTCAGCAAGCATGTGAGAACCTCGTTTCCAAAGAAGGCTGAATATTGGGCTAAGCAACCTCTCGAATTGATTCACACCGATATATGTGGACCAATTACTCCAGAGTCCTTCAGCGGTAAAAGGTATTTCATTACCTTCATTGATGATTTCTCACGGAAAACTTGGGTTTATTTCCTGAAAGAAAAATCCGAGGCATTCGAGGTGTTCAAAAAGTTCAAAGTGGTGGTCGAAAAGGCAACTGATAGACAGATCAAAGCTGTACGATCTGATAGAGGTGGCGAGTATACTTCGACGACTTTCATGGAGTATTGTGAAGAGCAAGGCATAAGGCGATTTTTAACCGCACCGTACACTCCTCAACAAAATGGTGTGGCCGAGAGGAAGAACCGGACCATTCTCGACATGGTTCGATCAATGCTTAAGAGCAAAAAGATGCCAAAGGAATTTTGGGTGGAAGCTGTGCAATGCGCCATCTATGTGCAAAACCGATGTCCACATGTGAAGTTAGATGATCAAACACCACAAGAGGCGTGGAGCGGACAAAAACCAACAGTCTCTCATCTCAAAGTGTTTGGTAGTGTGGCTTATGCACACGTCCCAGATCAACGAAGAACGAAGCTCGAAGACAAAAGCAAAAGGTACATTTTTATTGGGTATGATGAGAAGACAAAAGGTTACAAGCTACTTGACCCAATAAGCAAGAAGGTGATGGTGAGTCGTGATGTGCAAATAAATGAAACAAGTGAGTGGGATTGGAACAATTCTTCAAAGGTTATAATTAAAGAATCATCAGTCATTGCACCGACAAGTATAAATTCTGAAACTACCGATGATGAAGATGAACCACGACAACCTAAAATGCGAAGTCTGTAAGATTTGTATGATTCGACAAATGAGGTACACCTTGTATGTCTTTTGGCAGATGTAGAAAATATCAGCTTTGAAGAGGCGGTGCGAGACAAGAAGTGGCAAACTGCCATGGATGAGGAGATTAAAGCGATTGATCGCAACAACACATGGGAACTAATAGAATTGCCAGAGGGAAGTAAGCCCATTGGTGTGAAGTGGGTATTCAAGAAAAAGATGAATGCTCAAGGCGAGATAGAGAGGTACAATGCGCGACTCGTTGCAAAGGGATACAAACAAAAGGAGGGAATCGACTACGATGAAGTGTTTGCTCCAGTTGTAAGAATGGAGACAATTCGATTGTTCATTTCCCTAGCGGCTCAATTTAAATGGCCGATATTTCAAATGGATGTCAAGTCGGCATTCCTGAATGGTGTGCTTGAAGAAGAAGTCTACATCGAACAACCACCCGGATACATGAAAATGGGAGAAGAGAAGAAGGTGCTAAAATTAAAGAAGGAACTTTACAGGTTGAAGCAAGCACCGCGGGCATGGAATACTCGTATCGATACATACTTCAAGGAGAACGGGTTCAAGCAATGTCCTTACGAGCATGCTCTTTACACAAAAAACAGTGGAGGTAATATGATATTTGTAGCCCTTTATGTTGATGATCTCATTTTTATGGGTAACAATAATGAGATGATAGAAGAGTTTAAGGGCACAATGAGACGAGAATTTGAGATGACAGATTTGGGATTGATGAATTTTTTCCTTGGCTTGGAAGTTAGACAAAAAGAGACGGGTATTTTTGTATCACAGGAGACATATGCAAAAGAGATTTTGAAGAAGTACAAGATGGCAAACTGCAACCCAGTATCGATACCAATGGAACCAGGTGCAAAACTCTCAAAGTTCGATGGAGGAGAACGTGTTGATGCAAGTAGATACCGAAGTTTGGTAGAAAGCCTTCGCTATCTCACATGCACGAGGCCAGATCTTTCATTAAGTGTCGGCATCATAAGTCGATTCATGGAGGAACCGGTTTACTCACATTGGAAGGCGTTGAAGCGAGTCCTACGATACATCCAAGGTACTGTATCACTTGGATTGTTCTACTCAAAAGCAGAAGATTTCAAGTTGGTGGGTTACTCTGACAGCGATTGGTGTGGAGACATAGATGATCGGAAAAGCACATCGGGATACATATTCTTTATGGGCAACACAGCATTTTCTTGGCTTTCAAAGAAGCAACCGATCGTGACACTATCGACGTGTGAAGCTGAATATGTGGCAGCATCTTGGTGTGTATGTCATGCGATATGGCTTATAAACTTGTTGAGCAAGGTGGAGCTAAAGCAACTAGGTGCAACCGTGATTCAAGTTGACAACAAATCAGCAATTGAGTTGGCAAAGTACCCAGTGAACCATGAAAGAAGCAAACTGTTCTTGCCGGTTGACCCGCCTGTCGGTTGACTCACGACACTCACACGCCTCCTTCCTCACGTTGTTATGTGCTTGGTTCTTTCGAAGCAATCTGCACCTGCAAAAGAGAAAGGGGGCGCCCTAGAGGCCGTTTGCACTCCGACGCTCAAGTCAGTATAGGGCAAGCACACCAAGTGTATAAGTTCCTCTGTATGTGTTTAGGTCTAGAAACTGCGTACCTTTGTGAAGTATCTTACTGTCCCTTATATAGTCTAGGGTTTACTGCGCCGCTAGCCCTAATTAGGGTTCGCTGCGCTACTAGCCATATTTAGGGTTTACTAGAATACCCTTGTGCCGCTATCACCCAATCTTAGGGTAATCTAGCACATAAGGTTTCCTTCTCTGGAGTGCAAACTTTAACAGGGTGACCACCTGGATGCCCCCTTGTGCACCTAGTCTCTGGGGCCACCTGTTCTGGGAGTGCCTTCACTGTTCACGTGCCATGCATGTAGCTTTACTGGGAAAACCCTAGCTCTGGTGGGCACTCGTCCCCTCAGGACTCTACACCCAACTGTGCTCTCCCTGCTACCCGCATAGGCACTTCGTGATTCAGGCCTCTCCCTACCTCTGGGTATTTAACTGGTCATTGGCCCCCTCTGGGAACCAATCTTAACTGTTCTGTTTATGCTGTTCAAATCACCCAAGGCCGATGTCACCTCGCCATACTCTGTTGCCGAGGACTCCTCGACCTGCCGAGTGACGATGACACCTCCGCCCATCCTGGTGTTGACAACTACTCACCCGTCTCTATGGGCTGACGACTCGTCACCCGTCTCTGTAGGCTGATGACTCGTCACCCCTCTTTGTAGGCTGATGACTCGTCACCCCTCTCTGTAGGCAGATGACTCGTCACCCCTCTCTGTAGGCTGATGACTCGTCACCCCTCTCTGTAGGCTGATGACTCGTCACCCCTCTCTGCAGGCTGATGACTCGTCACCCCTCTCTGTAGGCTGATGACTCGTCACCCTGTGGGGTCTATTCCACGTGTCTTTGACTCATGCTGTGGGACCCAGCTGATGTCCGAGGACTGGTCAGTACACAAGCCCCCCAGTCTCAAGCTGTTAACTTGTTTCAGCGAAGAGACTAAGTGATAGGCGAGGACTGATCGGTACACAAGCCCCCCTAGTCACGAGCTGTTAACTTGTTCCAGCGTAGGGAGTAAGTCATTGTCTTGGGCGGCCTACGTGGCTCTGCGCGTAAGTACATGAATAGTACGCTGAGAAGACACTTCACCAACCCCCTCTCATCTGCTAACACGTGGCCGTATCAACGGTTTGAGATTCATAACGTTTACGCTCCCTAGGGCTACGTTAAACCTCTTCAAAACCTCGTGCCACTTCACTGTTTCATCACTTTGCATTCTCATTTTTGTAGACTCTATCTTCCAGCGCACGCTCTCTTCTACTCACCAAGCTTTCCACACTTCTCCGCCCCACTTCGACCAAAGGTATGATTTTTACGTCTTCTTCCCCTTCATAACATAATCTCGATCATCCTTATGGCATGTTGTGACTGTTCTGGGCTTATGGTGTGGTTTTCGCCTTCTAGGGTTTTTGTTCTTACTTTCTGGGTTCGTTCTACCTTCGAGTCTTCGTCCACCATTGCTTTCTTCTAAACCTCTTTCTTTTCCTGCCTCTCACTTGTTTAGATTCGAGATGGCCAGAACTAAAACTACCTCCAACCCTCCTCCAACCGTAGCGATCGATTACAAGGCCCTCTACCCATGGGCTTCTGAGGATCTTCTGGCTGAGACCTCCAAACTCACATCCTGCGAGGATCTTCGCAAGCACAGGGATGATGAGACTGATACTAAAGGACGCGTCTTTGGCAGAGAAACCGACGCGTACGTCTCTGTGCGACCCTGCACAGTGAACGAGCCTGTGTGCGCTGATGATCGCTGCAACGATGGGGAACCCTTCTTCTTCTTCTACGCCACCATTTTTAAAAGAGTCAAAGTCCGTCTCCCCTTCACAGGATTCGAAAGGGCTTTGCTCACCGAGTTAAACGTGGCGCCCGCTCAACTGCACCCCAACAGTTGGGCCTTTATTAGGGCGTTCTCCATCCTTTGCAATAACTTAGGGTTCACCCCCTCCGTCGATGTCTTCCTGTACTTCTTCGAGGCGAAGAGCCCCGGCAAGAGGCTTTGGGTGAGCCTGAATGGGGTGGCCGGGAGAGTCCTCCTAACGCTCTTCTCGCAGTCGTACAAGAACTTCAAAGGAAAGTTCTTCCGAGTCTGCTGCAGCTCTTACGACCCCACCATGCTCGATGGATTTCCCTTGTACTGGGTGGGGGAGTTGAAGTTCAAAAAGCCACGCAAGCTCGAGGAGTTGACGGTCCCCGATCAAGAACTCTGCCAAATCATCTCCAGCTGGGGGGTGGTGTTTGACTCCACCCAGCTGATTAGGCATGAGTATGACGCTGAGACTCTCAGCGTGTACCTTGGTATACTGACTTCATTTTGCATTTTATCCGCTTCATCTTGCATGCCCAATACTTTGCCTTTCTAATACTTCCGATTCACTGCAGGCATGGTACTCAGCGCTGATAAGAAGAAGAGGCTGGCGGATGTGCTGAATCGCCGCAATGCCAGCGGTTCAGCCCCTGCAGGTCCGTCATCACCCGCGGGTGTTGCCCTGGAACCCATCGCTGAAAAATTCAAGAGGGCAGCCCCTGTGGAGGTTTCTGACGACGAGGACACCTGCTCCGGCCTCGTCTTCAAAAGGAAAAGGGTGGAGACAGCCGCAGAGGTCTCCTCAGCCACAGAAGGGCACCCTTCTTCCTTTAGGGAGCACTCTCCCAGCGCCTCCTCCCCTCCTGAGCCAATCCTAACACTTGAGGGGGGTGGGGAGAGTGCTCCTTCCTCTGGTCCGATGCCTTCTGCCCCAGAGCTGCCTTCTCTGCTCCAAAGGTCGCTCGCTCAAATGCCTGGCAGAGTTGTCTTGGAGGCCATGGACAGAAACTCTCTTGAGAACCTCCTTAGCCATGGTCTCGGGGAGTTCTTGGCCGCTTCCAACTCCTTGCTGGTCAAGGGTAGCGCTGAGGCGGAGCTGTTAGAGGAGACCGCCCAGCTGAAGAGGGAGTTGGACCAAAAGCTAGAAGAGGCCGCCCAATTGAGAAGGGAGCTGGAACAAAAGGATCTCCAACTTTGTCAAGCGACCACGCGAGAGACTGCCCTCAATCAAGAACTGGGTAGTCTCCGTCAATCCGAGAAGGAGACCAAGAAGCTTATTTTCTCCAAGGGGCAGGAGGCCCTCCAGCTTGAAGCTAAGATACTTCCCCTCCGCAACAAGATCATTGAGCTGGAAGAGCAAGCGGAGGGGGCCCAAGCTAAAATGGCCAAGCTGGAGGAGAGGGCGACCAATCGAGAAGTTCAGCTGGGCAAGGTTGAGGAGGAACTTGCCCAACAGATCGAACTGTCGAAGAAGACCGAGGCTGAGCTTATTGATGATGCCGATGACGCCTATGGGGAAGGCTTTGGTGATGCCCTTGCTCAAGTTGCCTGCGTGCATCCTGAGATGGACCTCTCACCATACTCCGCAACCCTGCAGGTAGTCGACGGGCAAATAGTGCCCAGATAGGTCCTCGAAACAGTTGTATTTTAGCTGAACCTCTTGTAATTATCCTCTTTGCAATATAAAACTTTGTTCATGCATTGTTCATCTTTTGCTGTGCTTTGTATTTGATAGGCTCACGATCACAACTAACACACAAAATGATCCTCAAGTAAGTTGTCTTTCCGCTACTTCATTAATGAACCTTTACCTTAACTTGGGCGTTCTCACTTGGGGGGGAAAGTGTTCCTCATGAACTCCCATTCCCCTCACAAGACCTCTAACCCCACTTATAGGTTCTGACCGACCTGTCATCGTTCACGGTCGATGGAGGATTTAACCAAACGAACCTTTCTTTCACATTGGAAGTTCTCACTCGAAGTGGAGGTGTTCTCTACGAACCTACCTCTCCACTAACGAGACCTCTAACTCCACGTGACAGGTTCTAACTGACCTCACATCGCTCACAGGCGAGGAGGATTTCCCTGGGCGAACCCTTCTTTCACATTGGAAGTTCTCACTCGAAGTGGAGGTGTTCTCTACGAACCTACCTCTCCACTAACGAGACCTCTAACTCCACGTGACAGGTTCTAACTGACCTCACATCGCTCACAGGTGAGGAGGATTTCCCTGGGCGAACCCTTCTTTCACATTGGAAGTTCTCACTCGAAGTGGAGGTGTTCTCTACGAACCTACCTCTCCACTAACGAGACCTCTAACTCCACGTGACAGGTTCTAACTGACCTCACATCGCTCACAGGCGAGGAGGATTTCCCTGGGCAAACCCTTCTTTCACATTGGAAGTTCTCACTCGAAGTGGAGGTGTTCTCTACGAACCTACCTCTCCACTAACGAGACCTCTAACTCCACGTGACAGGTTCTAACTGACCTCACATCGCTCACAGGCGAGGAGGATTTTCCTGGGCGAACCCTTCTTTCACATTGGAAGTTCTCACTCGAAGTGGAGGTGTTCTCTACGAACCTACCTCTCCACTAACGAGACCTCTAACTCCACGTGACAGGTTCTAACATCATTGTACAAACACACTAAAAAACATATATCTTTAACTGAATTTTATTGGGTGACCTCATTAAAAACCCTTAGAAGGGAAAAAAGAGTGTCCCCTGTATCGTGTTGCATACAAGATTACATAGCTTTTAACTGAAATAATACTTCAAGTGAGTCGCATTCCATGTTCGAGGAATCGGACCTCCTTCTAAAGTTTCAAGTCTATATGCTCCATTCCCTAGGGCCTCTGTCACTCTGAAAGGACCAGTCCACTTAGGGGATAGCTTGTTCTCTATCTGGTATGGAGATGTCTTCCGCATGACAAGGTCTGCCGCCTGGAACCGCCGAGCTCTCAGCTTGGAACTGTGTTTGAGCTCGACTTTCCTCTTTATCGCCTCAACCTTGATTCCAGCTTCTTCCCTGGCTTCATCCAAAAGATCAAGATTCACCTTCCTTTCCTCATTTGATTCCTCAGCCACAAAGTTCTGGAAGCGGGGCGAGCTCTCCTGGATCTCCACAGGGATCATGGCATCTGAACCATACACCAAACTAAAGGGAGTCTCCTTGGTAGTGGACTGGGGGGTAGTATGGTAGGCCCATACTATTCTGGGAACCTCCTCAGCCCACCTTCCCTTTGCTTTCTCCAGCCTTCTCTTCAATCCTCTGAGGAGGACTCGATTGGCCGACTCGACCTGCCCATTGGTCTGTGGGTGCTCGACTGATGCAAACACCTGCTTGATTCCCAGCTCTGTACATAGCTTTCCCAACTGTTGGCTCGCAAACTGAGTGCCATTATCAGACACCAAGCGTTTTGGTATGCCGAAACGGCAAACTATGTTCTTCCACACGAAGTGTTGGATCTTTTGTGCTGTAATCTGTGCTACTGGCTCAGCTTCAATCCACTTCGTGAAATATTCTATGGCAACCACGAGGTACTTCATCTGCCTTATCGCCAGAGGGAAAGGTCCCAGGATGTCAATTCCCCAAGTGTGAAACGGCCAAGGGCTGTAAATCGACCTGAGCTCCTCTGGTGGCGCCTTAGGCCAGTCAGCATGCAACTGGCACTGCTTGCATTGCTGTGCATACTTAGTACAATCTTCCCTCATTGTCGGTCAGTAGTACCCTGCTCGCACGGTCCTAGAGGCTAGTGCTCGGCCTCCGATATGACTACCGCAGATACCTTCATGGAGCTCTGCCATTATCCTCACACACTGCTCGCCATGCACGCAGACTAAGATGGGGTGAGTAAACCCATGTCTGTACAACTCGCCTTCAACGAGCGTATACTTGGACGAGTTTTTCTTTATCTTTTTTGCCTCCTCCGGCTCTGTTGGGAGCATTCCATCTGCTATATAACGCTTGTAGGGCGTCATCCATGTCTCACCATTTTGTAATAGACAGATCTGTGGTGCTTCTACCCCCAACAGCATGCATGCGTTGACTCGTGGCTTTTTTAAAGTTTCTTGAGTCAACGACCGATGACTCCTCTTTTCGCCATCTGACTGGCTGATCTGATGGACTCCCACTAAGTTATCAGCTGTATAAGTACGAGGCGCCCTCAGGGTCTCCTAGATGACTGTCCTCTGTCGGCCTCCCTTGCCTGAGCTGGTGAGTTTGGCCAACAAGTCAGCTCTGGCATTTTGCTCCCTGGGCACGTGTACCAGTTCAAATACTCCAAATGAACTCTTCAATCTCTGGACATACTCCAGGTAAGAGGCCATCTGAGGATCTTTTGCCTGGTATTCCCCGGCCACCTGACCGGTGACCAACAACGAGTCACTCTTGGCTATAAGGCTCTGTGCCCCCATCTCCTTTGCCAATAACATCCCAGCGATCAAAGCCTCATACTCCGCCTGGTTATTGCTGGCTTTGAACGCGAATCGCAGGGCCTGCTCTATCAACAACCCCTTGGGTCCTTCTAAGATCACCCCCGCTCCGCTGCCTTGCTGATTCGAGGACCCATCTACTGACAATACCCATTTAAAATCGGGTCCTTCTTGCTGAGCTTCGGTTGAAGACATCTCTGCCACAAAATCAGCGTAGACTTGTCCTTTGATCGGGCCCCTGGGTTCATACTGGATGTCAAATTCCGACAGTTCAACCGCCCAGCGCACCATCCTTCCTGCCACATCAGGCTTCTGCAAGACCTTACATATCGGCAGATCTGTCATCACCACCACTGTGAAGCTTTGGAAATAGTGGCGTAATCTCCTGGCCGAGAACACCACTGCTAATGCTGCCTTCTCTAAGGCTTGGTATCTCGTCTCGGGTCCCTGTAGCACCTTGCTGACAAAATAGATGGGCTTCTGGCTCTGTTGTTGTTCTTGTACCAAGACAGAACTCACCGCCCTATCTGTAACCGCAAAGTACAAACGCAGGGGTGTTCCAAGTTGAGGCTTGCACAAAACTGGTGGGCTGGCCAGGTATTCTTTGAGCTTGAGGAAAGCCTGCTCACATTCCGCCGTCCAGGTGAATCTGCTATTCCTCCTTAAGCACTGAAAATAAAGATGGCCTTTATCTCCCCCGGCTGACACGAATCGGGAGAGTGCAGCCATTCGACCTGTCAACTGTTGCACCTCTTTCACCGACGTCGGGCTCCTCATGGCTATGATTGCTGCACACTTGTCTGGGTTGGCCTCAATCCCTCTTTCCGTGAGTAAAAACCCAAGGAACTTGCCTGCCTCCACCCCAAAGACGCACTTTTCGGGATTCAACTTTAACCTGTACTTTGCTATAGTGTTGAACAGCTCCTCCAAGTTGTCGACATGCTGATCTCGTGCCTGGGACGTCACCACCATGTCATCTACATATGCCTGCACATTGCGTCCCAGCATGGGTGCGAGAACCCTGTCCATTAGTCTCTGGTACGTGGCACCCGCATTCTTCAAACAGAACGGCATGACTGTGTAGCAGTAACAAGACAGCTCTGTCATGAACGCCGTCTTGTTCTCATCCATCGGGTGCATCTTGATCTGATTGTACCCAGAAAAAGCGTCTAAGAAACTGAGCAATTTACAGCCTGAAGCGCTGTCTACCAATGCATCTATGTTGGGCAGAGGATAGGAATCCTTCGGACACGCCCTGTTAAGATCTGTAAAGTCCACGCACATCCTCCACTTCCCGTTGGCCTTTTTCACCAGGACGACGTTTGCAAGCCACTCAGGGTATTGTATTTCCCGTATGTGACCTGCTTTCAGCAATTTGCGTGTTTCCTCCTTGACTACCTGCCTTCGCTCATCATTGAACTTCGCCTCCTCTGGCGGACCGGCCTGGCCTGGGGATTCAGCGCCAGGCGGTGGCATAGGAAATCAGGGTCTATGCCAGGCATGTCTGAGGGGGACCAAGCGAAAGCGTCCAGATGCTTCCCTATAACTCTCGCTACCTGATCCTGGGTCTCCTGAGATAGAGATTTACCCAGCCTGAAGATCTTCCCTCCGATCTCCTTCTCCACGACCTCCTCCGCGGGTTCTGGCCGCCTCGCCCGGGCGACCTCTGCTTGGGTGACCCCGACATCACCTCAAGGCATACCTGTTTCATTGGTTCCTCCTCCCGGTGGTGAGGTGGTCACCATGCAGACTCCCCTCTTCGTCTTGAGGCTATTTTCGTAGCACCTTTTAGCCTCCTTTTGGTCCGACTTAATGGTTACCACCTTTCCCTCCATCGATGGCAACTTCATCTTCATGTGCCTTGTGGAGACTACGGCCCCCAACCGGTTCAGGGCCGGTCTGCCCAGAAGTATATTGTAGGCAGAGGGAGCGTTCACCACAAGGTACCTGATGTTCTCTGTGCGGGACGCTACTCCGTCGGTGAACGTGGTCCTCAACTCTATGTATCCCCGCACTTCTACCTGATCTCCTGCGAACCCGTATAAACAGCCGACGTAAGGTCGCAACTGATCAGGGGACAGCTGTAGTTTGTTAAAGGTCGACCAGAACATCACATCGGCCGAGCTCCCCTGATCAACCAGCACCCGGTGCACCTTACGCGCGGCAGTGACTACTGAAATAACCATCGGATCGTTGTCATGGGGAACAACATCTCGGCGATCGGCTTTTGTAAAGACGAGGTCAATGTCCGGAAAGTGATCTTCCTCGCAGGCCTCTACTGCCATCACTGAACGCGCATACTTCTTTCGTTGTGAAGAGGTGCATCCTCCTCCTGAAAACCCACCTGATATAGTGTGGATCTCCCCATGAATGGGCACTTCATGCCCCTGGTCTGCCCTTGGCGCAGCAACTGTCTCACCTTCCGACGCCTCCTTCAGATAGTCACTCAAAAACCCACTCTTCACCAACTCATCCAGTTGATGAGCCAGAGCCAGGCAATTTCGTACGGGGTGCCCAAAAGCCTGATGGAACTCGCACCATGCATTTTTATTGGGCCCCAACCTCTTGTCACTCTTTGGGGGCACCTTCAATCTTTCTGCCACATTGGGAATGGCAATCAATTCCTTCAACTCCACCACGAATTCATGCCTAGGGGGCATGTCATCTTTGCTTCGCGCCCTAGGCTATGATTTTCGGGGCTCATAGGGCTTCTGTTTCCCTTGAGCTTTTTTCTTCGTGGTCGCCTCATGTACCCGCAGCGGTTGAGGCCGAATAGGCGCTCGGGGCCTTAACGAGGCCGCACTTTCTCTCTTCTCGCTAAGCTCCCCCTCAGCGACAATGTGGGCGACAGCACGCCGTTTTATGTCGCTGAAGGTCTTGGGACGGCTGCGTATTAAGGATTCGCTGAAAGGCCCTGGCAGTATGCCCTTCCTGAAAGCGTGCACCACCATGTCTTCATCCTTGGTGTGCAACCTTACCACCATCGCTCCAAACCTATTGAGGTACTCTTTGAGGGATTCCCTCTGATGCTGCCTTACATCAAAAAGATCGTAAGACACTGGCGGAGGGGCCCTGTTGACAAGATACTGCTCCCTGAATAGCGCGGAAAACTGAGCGAAAGACGTGATATGTCCTTCTGGCAAACTCACGAACCATTCTAGCGCAGTTCCTGTCAGCGTGGCCATGAAGAGTTTACAGTGCACTGCGTCGGACCCTCCTGACAACATCATCTGCGTGTGAAACGCAGTGAGATGCGTTTCAGGATCTTCCTTCCCGGTGAACACGGTTTTGGGTCCTACAAAGGTAGCTGGGACCACCGTGTTCATGATTGCTTGGGAGAAAGGCATGGGAAAGGCCCTTGGGGGCACTGGTGGGGCTCGATCATCTTCCCCACGATCTCCAGCTTGTTGTATATGCTGCAAATTCAAACGCAGCTCCTCATTTGCCCGGTGTAACTCTTCGTTCCTGGCCTGTGAGGCAGCCAGGTCTTCCTGCATACGCGCTTGATGCGCTTGAGACTCCGCCACCGTTTCTTGGAGGGCGCACATCGTTTCCATCAGCTGTTGCATGGTAACGACGTCGCCTCCGTTTGGTGGAACGGACCCGTGTCTGGTATTCCTCATCTTCTGTGATTTTTTCTCTCACTCTCGTGTATGGGACCTTGTTTTACTCGGGCCCCACGGTGGGCGCCAAATGTTCTTGCCGGTTGACCCGCCTGTCGGTTGACTCACGACACTCACACGCCTCCTTCCTCACGTTGTTATGTGCTTGGTTCTTTCGAAGCAATCTGCACCTGCAAAAGAGAAAGGGGGCGCCCTAGAGGCCGTTTGCACTCCGACGCTCAAGTCAGTATAGGGCAAGCACACCAAGTGTATAAGTTCCTCTATATGTGTTTAGGTCTAGAAACTGCGTACCTTTGTGAAGTATCTTACTGTCCCTTATATAGTCTAGGGTTTACTGCGCCGCTAGCCCTAATTAGGGTTCGCTGCGCTACTAGCCATATTTAGGGTTTACTGGAATACCCTTGTGCCGCTATCACCCAATCTTAGGGTAATCTAGCACATAAGGTTTCCTTCTCTGGAGTGCAAACTTTAACAGGGTGACCACCTGGATGCCCCCTTGTGCACCTAGTCTCTGGGGCCACCTGTTCTGGGAGTGCCTTCACTGTTCACGTGCCATGCATGTAGCTTTACTGGGAAAACCCTAGCTCTGGTGGGCACTCGTCCCCTCAGGACTCTACACCCAACTGTGCTCTCCCTGCTACCCGCATAGGCACTTCGTGATTCAGGCCTCTCCCTACCTCTGGGTATTTAACTGGTCATTGGCCCCCTCTGGGAACCAATCTTAACTGTTCTGTTTATGCTGTTCAAATCACCCAAGGCCGATGTCACCTCGCCATACTCTGTTGCCGAGGACTCCTCGACCTGCCGAGTGACGATGACACCTCCGCCCATCCTGGTGTTGACAACTACTCACCCGTCTCTATGGGCTGACGACTCGTCACCCGTCTCTGTAGGCTGATGACTCGTCACCCCTCTCTGTAGGCTGATGACTCGTCACCCCTCTCTGTAGGCAGATGACTCGTCACCCCTCTCTGTAGGCTGATGACTCGTCACCCCTCTCTGCAGGCTGATGACTCGTCACCCCTCTCTGCAGGCTGATGACTCGTCACCCTGTGGGGTCTATTCCACGTGTCTTTGACTCATGCTGTGGGACCCAGCTGATGTCCGAGGACTGGTCAGTACACAAACATATTGACGTTCGTTTTCACTTTATCCGCGATCATGTAAAGGAAGGAAGTGTGGAATTGGTGCATGTGGCAAGTCAAGATCAAGTTGCAGATATCTTCACAAAACCGCTACCGAAAGTACTTTTCGACAAATACAAGAAGATGATTGGCATGATGGATGGTAGAAACATTTAAGTTTATGGGGGAGTTTTGTTGAATAAACTTTAAATGTTTATTTGTGGGTTTTAAAATTAGAAGTTATTAGAAGAATGAGAGTTTTGATAGGTGAAAGGCCAAAAGTTGTGAGTGGAGTTTTAATCATGTTGTTAGTGGGATTTTAAGGCCATAATAAAGATTTTTTCTAGAAGAGCTTCCTAAAGCCTATAAATAGGATGCTCTCTCAGTTGTAATATACACCGCAGAAAGAAATACAATTTAGAGAGTTTTACAAGAAGAGAGTGTTTTCTTTAGAGAAAATCCAAGTGTGAGTGGTTGTTGGTTTTACAACAACAATCATCTGTTATCATATGAAAAAAGTATTATTAAAAAAAAATACAAAAAAAAATATGGGAAACTAGACCAAAATCCATATATTAACAAAATCCACACCTCTTTTTCCCCTATCTTTTTAAGTACAACTTTTAATACATTGGAGAGAGTTCAAATATCAATCCAAGAATGAATTGTTAAAAGACTCCATCCTGTATTTCAACCATAAAGTTTTAAGGGTCATGAAAAAAAATCTCCATGTCAACTTTTCCTTACTTAAATATAACTCTATTCTTATGGTCTCAAATACTCCAGATTACAGCCGCCAAGTCCTTTCTATAAAAGATTTTGCTTGAGACTAAAATGAGCTAAATGGAAATTTTCAAAGTGGTATTTCAGTGAACAAACAAAATATCAATCCATCTATAACAGGAATTCCACTCTTGATGCGCAATTTTATATTCCAAAAATAAATGTTGGGTTGATTCTGTTGGGTTGGGCTCACTTCCTATGTGGAGGCCCAATCTAATTTTTAATCACCTTTAGGGTTTTTTCTGAGAGACAGAGTGACAGCCGTCAGCAGAGACAGAGAGAGAAAAAGAGAGAGAAAAGAAAAAGATAGAAAAGTTTAACCCAGTAACTTCCGGCCGCCGCCGACACTTTGTTCACCGTTGGATCGGGCTGAAATTTTGTAAGCAGGTTCATAATTTGTGTGAATTCAATCTGACCGTCCGGATCTTGCAGAAGTGGTTTGAGCAGAGAGAAATTCATCTCACATTACAGCAGCGTTTTCAGCGTTTCTCTTAAGAACGAGTTTTTTCGGATTGCTGCTGCTGTTTCGTCCACCGTTGGATCGGGCTGAAATTTTGTCAGCAGGTTCATACCTTGTGGTGCTTTAATTGGACCGTTCGGATTGTTCAAAAGTCACCGGAACAGTGAGATATAGGCCGCGTACGGTAGCTGCAGTTTTGGGAATTTTTCAGGTTTCTTGTTCTTTGTTTCATCTCTGTTGTATTTCTACTTGGCTGGTTATTGAGCACAATTTGTGCTGTTTTGAGACTCTCTTGTAACCATAATATTGATCATAGTGGAGTTTGATTGACTGGCTTGTGCCCGTGGTTTTTACTTCTCACATTGAGAAGGTTTTCCACGTTAAAAATTTCTGTGTCTTCCTGAAGTGTGTTTTTGTTGCTGCCATTATTTGTTATTGCTCCTCACAGATTCTTGCTAGTTGGGGAAATTATTATCCGCTGCTTATTGCTCTTGTTGAGATATTATTTTTTATTGTGTTGAATTTCCCATCAGAGTGGTATCAGAGCTCCTTGGTTGGGGCTATTTGACTACCTGAATGATGGAGGCAAATACAAATAAGATGATCTGTTTGAACGGCACTAACTATCACTTATGGAAGGGAAAAATGAAGGATCTGTTATTTGTGAAGAAATTGCATCTTCCTGTGTTTGCTACTGAAAAGCCAGAAGACAAGACTGGTGAGGAATGGAAGTTTGAGCATCAACAGGTTTGTGGTTTTATTCGTCAATTTGTTGAAGACAATGTTTATAATCACATTGCTAATGAGGAAGATGCAAAATCCTTGTGGAAGAAGATTGAGACTTTGTATGCTTCTAGTACAGGAAATAATAAATTATATTTGTTGAATTGCTTGATAAATTTGAAGTACAAGGAGGAGATTTCTATTTCAGATCACTTAAATAATTTTCAAGGGCTCCGAGATCAATTGTCACAAATGGGCATCAAATTTGATGATGAAGTGTTGGGATTATGGCTACTGAATACTCTACCAGATTCTTGGGAAACATTTCGGGTTTCAATTACAAACTCATCTCCTGATGGTGTTGTCTCCTTGGAAAATGTCAAGAGTGGTGTACTTAATGAGGAGATGAGAAGGAAGGCTCATGGTACTTCATCTCATTCCGAGGTACTTGTCACTGAAAATAGGGGGAGAAGTCAGAAAAGGGAACCGAAAGGGAGTAGAGAGAACAGCAGAAGTAAGTCCAAGTCTAGATACAAAAATGTGGAGTGTCATTATTGTCACAAAACAGGGCACATTAAGAGAAACTGTTTTCTTTGGAAAAAGGAGAACAAAGATAAGAAAGGGAAGCAGAAGGAGAAACATCATGACAATGATGATCGTGTTACTACTGCTACTTGTGATGATGATCTTATTATTCTCCGTGACCATGATTCAGTTAATCTTGTATCAGATGAGAGCATGTGGATAATTGACAGTGGTGCTACATTGCATGTTACACCAAGGAAGGAGTTCTTCACATCTTACACTTCTGGTGATTTTGGAGTGTTGAAGATGGGTAATGATGGTGTGTCTAAGGTAGTTGGTATTGGTGATGTTTGCTTGCAAACCAATATGGGAATGCAGTTGTTGCTTAGAGGAGTCAAACATGCTCCAGATATCCGCTTTAATTTGATCTCTGTGCAGATGCTTGATGATAGTGGTTATGAAAATCACTTTGGTTCAGGAAAGTGGAAACTCTCCAGAGGTAATCTAATTGTGGCCAAAGGAGAGAGAATTAGTAAACTGTATTGGACAAAAGCATTGGTTGCTAAAGACAGTGTGAACGCCATGGATATGGATGCTTCTTTGTGGCACCGAAGGCTTAGTCATATCAGTGAGAAGGGGCTGAATTGTTTAGCTAAAAAGGATGTGCTTCCGGGATTGAAGAGTGCAGAGTTGGAGAAATGTTCTCATTGCATGGCTGGTAAGCAGACCAGAGTATCCTTCAAGAAGCATCCTCCCTCAAAGAAGTCAAAGTTGCTTGAATTGGTGCATTCTGATGTTTGTGGCCCATTGAAGGTAAAGTCATTTACTGGTGCACTTTATTTTGTTACCTTTATTGATGATTGTTCCAGGAAGCTTTGGGTTTATGTTTTGAAAACAAAGGACCAAGTTCTAGAGAAATTCAAAGAATTTCATGTTTTGGTTGAGAGACAGTCAGGCAAGAAGCTGAAATGCATTCGTACTGACAATGGTGGTGAGTATTGTGGACCATTCGATGCTTATTGCAAGCAACACGGTATCAGACATGAAAAGACTCCTCCTAAAACTCCTCAGCTGAATGGTTTAGCAGAAAGAATGAACAGGACATTGATAGAAAGAGTTAGGTGTATGCTTTCTGAAGCAAAGTTGCCTAAGCATTTTTGGGGTGAGGCATTGTACACTGCAGTGCATGTTATTAATTTGAGTCCTGCAGTTGCTTTGAATGGTGAGGTGCCAGACAAGATTTGGTTTGGCAAGAATGTCAAGTATGATCATTTGCGAGTCTTCGGTTGTAAAGCATATGTGCATGTTCCAAAGGATGAGAGATCCAAGTTGGATGCGAAGACAAGGCAGTGCATCTTTATTGGTTATGGTCAGGATGAATTTGGCTACAAGTTCTTTGATCCTGTTGAGAGGAAGTCAATTAGAAGCCGTGATGTGAAGTTCATGGAAGATCAAACCATTGAAGATATTGACAAGATAGAGAAGACAACATCTGAGATAGATAATAGATTGTCTAATGTTGATCCAGTTCGAATGCCTCTGCGTGATCTGGATACTATTGAGAATAATGTTCAGAATGATGACCAACATGATGATGTTGATGATCAGCAACTTCGAGAAGATTTTGATGTTCCTATTGATGACGTTGACGAGGAACATGGGATGTCACAAGATGAAGATCTTGGTGATGCTTCTGAACCACCTCAAGTTCAAATTCGGAGGTCTAATAGGCAGAGGGAACCATCTACCAGGTATCTTTCTGATGACTATGTTACCTTGACAGATGAAGGAGAACCTGAGTGTTATCTTGAGGCCATAGAGAGTGGAGAAAAGAAAAAGTGGTTGGATGCAATGCAAGATGAAATGAAGTCTTTGTATGATAATCACACTTTTGACTTGGTGAAATTGCCAAAAGGCAAGAAGGCTCTAGAAAATAGGTGGGTTTATAGGGTAAAGCAAGAAAGCAATTCTACATCTCCAAGATATAAAGCCAGATTGGTGGTGAAAGGTTTTAGACAGAGAAAAGGCATTGATTTCAATGAGATTTTTTCTCCTGTGGTGAAAATGTCATCCATTAGAATTGTGTTGAGTTTGGCTGCTACTCTTGATTTAGAGGTAGAGCAAATGGATGTTAAAACTGCTTTCCTTCATGGTGATTTGGAAGAAGAGATTTACATGAAGCAACCTGATGGTTTTCTTGTTGAAGGCAAGGAAGATCATGTGTGTAGGCTGAGAAAAAGTCTATATGGCTTGAAGCAGGCTCCGCGTCAATGGTACAAGAAGTTTGAGTCTGTTATGTGTGAGCATGGCTACAAGAAGACTACTTCTGATCATTGTGTCTTTGTTAAAAGGTTTGCTAATAATGATTTCATTATCTTGTTGTTGTATGTTGACGACATGCTTATTGTTGGGAAAGATATTTCCATGATCAACAGGTTGAAGAAGCAATTGAGTGAGTCATTTGCTATGAAAGACATGGGAGCTGCTAAGCAAATTCTTGGTATAAGAATCATGCGTGATAGGCAAGAGAAGAAGCTTTGGTTGTCACAGGAGCACTATGTTAAAAGAGTGCTACAGAGGTTCCAGATGGAAAATGCTAAGGCAGTAAGCACTCCTCTTGCTACTCATTTTAAATTAAGTGCAAAACAAAGTCCTTCTAATGAAACTGAAAAATCAGATATGCAACGGGTTCCTTATGCATCTGCTGTGGGTAGTTTGATGTATGCAATGGTGTGTACAAGACCTGATATTGCACATGCTGTTGGTACTGTTAGTAGATTTTTGTCTAATCCAGGTAGAGAGCATTGGAATGCTGTGAAATGGATTTTAAGGTATCTTCGTGGTACTACTTGTTTGAAGCTTTGTTTTGGAGGTGATAAGCCTACCCTTGTGGGCTATACTGATTCTGATATGGGTGGAGACATAGATACTAGAAGGTCTACCTCAGGCTACGTGATTAAATTTGCAGGGGGAGTTGTGGCATGGCAATCTAGATTGCAGAAGTGTGTTGCATTGTCCACTACTGAGGCAGAGTTCATTGCCATTACAGAAGCATGCAAGGAGTTGCTTTGGGTGAAGAAACTCTTGCAAGAGCTTAGTTTTGTTCAAGACAAGTACTTGCTATTTTGTGATAGTCAAAGTGCCATTCATCTCGGTAAGAATTCAACTTTTCATTCTAGGTCCAAGCATATTGATGTGAGGTATCATTGGATACGTGATGCCTTGGAAGCTAGGTTACTGGAGTTGGCAAAAGTTCATACAGATGATAATTGTGCTGATATGATGACTAAGACACTATTGAGAAGCAAGTTTGAAACTTGTTGTGAGATTGCCGGTTTGTCAATCATCTCCACATAGTTGTGAGGGGGAGATTTGTTGGGTTGGGCTCACTTCCTATGTGGAGGCCCAATCTAATTTTTAATCACCTTTAGGGTTTTTTCTGAGAGACAGAGTGACAGCCGTCAGCAGAGACAGAGAGAGAAAAAGAGAGAGAAAAGAAAAGGATAGAAAAGTTTAACCCAGTAACTTCCGGCCGCCGCCGACACTTTGTTCACCGTTGGATCGGGCTGAAATTTTGTAAGCAGGTTCATAATTTGTGTGAATTCAATCTGACCGTCCGGATCTTGCAGAAGTGGTTTGAGCAGAGAGAAATTCATCTCACATTACAGCAGCGTTTTCAGCGTTTCTCTTAAGAACGAGTTTTTTCGGATTGCTGCTGCTGTTTCGTCCACCGTTGGATCGGGCTGAAATTTTGTCAGCAGGTTCATACCTTGTGGTGCTTTAATTGGACCGTTCGGATTGTTCAAAAGTCACCGGAACAGTGAGATATAGGCCGCGTACGGTAGCTGCAGTTTTGGGAATTTTTCAGGTTTCTTGTTCTTTGTTTCATCTCTGTTGTATTTCTACTTGGCTGGTTATTGAGCACAATTTGTGCTGTTTTGAGACTCTCTTGTAACCATAATATTGATCATAGTGGAGTTTGATTGACTGGCTTGTGCCCGTGGTTTTTACTTCTCACATTGAGAAGGTTTTCCACGTTAAAAATTTCTGTGTCTTCCTGAAGTGTGTTTTTGTTGCTGCCATTATTTGTTATTGCTCCTCACAGATTCTTGCTAGTTGGGGAAATTATTATCCGCTGCTTATTGCTCTTGTTGAGATATTATTTTTTATTGTGTTGAATTTCCCATCAGATTCTGCCCAGACTTGGCAAAGAGCGCAAGTAGGTGTACTAACCGTTACACCTCTCCTAATTAGATTAGTTCTTGTTGGCAATCTTTCCTGCAGAACCCTCCACACAGTAGTTAACACATTAGGCAGCGCTTTAGACATCCAGATATGTTTAAATGTTCCATTATTAAGACCTTTGACTTAATTAGATAAGCATTCATAAATTGTTTTAACCGTAAACCGATCTGAGTCATCACCCTCCCATAACTTTATGTCCTTCACCTTCCTTTTCAACTTTACAAAGATATGGTCCTCAGTAGGGATCACTAATCAATTCTTTATTCTTTTTTTAGTATATATATATATATATATATATATATATATATATATATATATATATATATATATTATATGAGTGGAAGCACCTCAAATATTTCTTTTTTTATATATTATTTCTCTATTGTATCTTCAACACGTGAAGGTGGTGGCTACACATATGTGCGCAGATATGCATATGTTGCCACTTCAAAACCCGCCCACCATATTTAACTCTGCTAAAATTGCATGTTCTTAATTCCTTCCTCAATCTCCATATATATCTTGTGTCCCATTCAGGGAAAAGAATTGGATCCTTTCAACCACAAGAAAACATCGGCAAAACAAACTGAGAATGCTTTTTGTTTTTGGGAAACAGTTACAAGGTTTTAACGGTGGCTGCAGTAGGGTTTAAAGTTCTATTTGTTTTGTTATTTTGTCCGGTTGAATGGAGGGTTGGGGTAGTTTCAGGAATGGTAGTTTATCCATTTGCAGGGACAGTGATGCAGATATCTTCTCAAACTCATTGCACAAAGAGGATGATGAAGAGGCTCTCAAATGGGCTGCCATTCAGAAACTTCCCACCGTTTCGCGTATGAGGAAAGCTTTGTTCACTTCACCCGAAGGGGAAGTGAATGAGATTGATGTGCACAAACTTGGGTTGCAAGAAAGGAGAGCTTTACTTGAAAGACTGATCAGAACTGCTGAAGAGGACAACGAGAAGTTTTTGCTCAAGCTAAGGGAACGAATTGATAGGTAAGACTCCCATTCTCTTTTGTTCCTGATTCTAATGAAGTTGTCTTTGATCGAAATGCACTCATGGATGACTTCTTCTCCTCGTATTTTGCTTCCTTGGATGGATGATATCAGAGTTGGAATTGATCTTCCGACAATAGAGGTTCGGTTTGAGAACTTGAATGTCGAAGCAGAAGCTAGTGTAGGAACTAGAGCTTTGCCTACCTTCGCTAACTTCATGGTTAATATTGTGGAGGTGAGTATTGGTACCAGCTTTCATATTTAGTAGAACAAGCGACATGACCTTACAGAAGGAGTTCTAACTTGTTGATTTCGTTTCACTTATTTTCGTTAAAAGGGTCTGTTGAACTCTCTTCATATTCTACAAAGTAGAAAACAACATATACATATTTTCCAGGATGTCAGTGGAATAATAAAGCCTGGCAGGTAATGAAAGTGGTGTTCTATATATCTATAATAAAGTGGTAATGAACCAGCACCTTCGGAACCAATATAATGTTTCCATTTCCTACTGTTCAGAATGACATTACTTTTGGGCCCTCCAAGTTCCGGAAAAACCACACTATTGTTGGCCTTGGCAGCAAGACTTGATCCAAAGTTAAAGGTTGGGGCATCAAAGAAAATTAATTTATTTTTTCGAAAGATATTTCATGTTTTTTCTCTATTTTTTTAATCTTGGATCTCTAGGTAATATAGTGTGGTTTCTTGATCAGTTTTCTGGAAAGGTGACTTATAATGGTCATGGGATGGATGAGTTTGTACCCCAAAGAACTGCAGCATATGTCAATCAAAATGATCTTCATATTGCAGAGTTGACGGTCAGAGAAACCTTGGCCTTCTCAGCAAGAGTCCAAGGAGTTGGAACTCGTTATGGTTAGTCTGCGGCATGAATAATGACTTTTGTTCATGTTCAATGTTGAAAACACATGGTAACAGTATACGTGAAATTTAAGTTTTGATTATGTGTATAAATTTTGGCTTTATGCAGATTTTCTTGCAGAATTGTCGAGAAGAGAAAAAGAGGCAAATATCATGCCTGATCCAGATATTGATGTCTACATGAAGGTAACAAAGAGTCCATCACTTGTAAGGAATGTGTTTTTCCCATTTGACTTTCATCCCTAAGCTTTTTTTATATTGTTGATTAGTTATAGCCATTCAAGCCAAAGACAAAGAAGTATGACAGCTGAGCAATGTTACTATAGTACCTGCTCAATTTTGGATATTCCTCTCCTCTTCAACTTCTTGCTATTAATTGCAAAATTTGTCGTCCAGAAAGGTTCTTTTGAAGAATACATAAGTGATAAATTAGATATACGAAAAGCAAAACAAAGAAGTAGCTAATAATTTCAGTTGTTGGGAAAATAGGGTAATTTCCCCACTAAAATAAAACAACTAGTACAAAATAAATGAACTAGACAAAACACTAACAGAGCTACTCGATAAATAATGTTGAATACTATACTACTATAGAAAAGAAAACAGTATAATACCAATAAATAAAGCAGAAAAATAAAAGAGATAAAGAGGAAGAGCACACACAAAAATTATTACTTATTGGAGTTCGGCCAATTTCGCCTAATCTCCAAGCACAAAAACAACCTGCTATTATTAATGAGGTAGAAGATATTACAACTTGGGATGATCTACAGTGAAGGAGGAGAGGTTAATTTATAACCCTCAATCCTCCTCCCAAACAATGAACCCATCGATGTGGGACTTAGGAATAAGCCAAAAAAGTCAACAAATCTCCACCTTGGCTTAATTTCAACTCCCACCAAATACAAATCTTCTCAAACAATCATAACATAAAAAAACAATTTTTTAAGGTGCTTCAAATTTGCGCTTCCGGGCGCCAACTTCAAATGTGCAAGATATTAACCAAGTCTAAACAGTGTTCAAGCTTGGCCCTTGTAACCACCTTGGTGAGTATATCTGCACGATTCTCCGTAGTGTGAATCTTCTGGAGAACAATCTCCTCTTCTTCGAGAATCTCACGCACAAAGTGATAGCAAACATCAATGTGCTTCGTCCGTGCATGAAAGACTTGATTCTTTGCTAAATGAATAGCACTCTGACTGTCAGAATATACCTCAAGTTGTTTCTGACCAACTCCCAATTCTTTTTGCAACCCATGAAGCCAAATTGCTTCCTTCACAGCCTCTGTAATCGCCATATATTCTGCCTCTGTCGTAGACAAAGCCACCGTAGACTGCAAGGTAGACTTCCAGCTAACTGGCTCATTTGCTAAAGTAAACAAATAGTCAGTTGTAGATCGTCGCTTATCCAAATCACCTGCATAATTAGAATCACAATATCCAACTATGCATTTGCCAAGTGATTCATCTTGCTCAAATGCCAATCCAATATCTACGGTATTTTGGAGGTACCGTAGAATCCATTTCACAGCTTGCCAATGACCCTTTCCTGGATCATGCATGTACCTGCTAACAACACTTACCGCCTGTGAAATATCTGGTCTCGTACACACCATTGCATACATCAAGCTTCCAACTGCATTTGCATATGGAACTTTCGCCATGTATTCTCATTCTTCATTAGTCGTCGGAGATAAACGGCTACTCAATTTCAAATGAGGAGCAAGTGGGGTACTTACAGGTTTTGTATCTTCGTGCATACCAAAACGTTGTAGTACCTTCTGCAAATACTGCTTCTGTGACATCTAAAGTTTCCCCCTCTCTCTGTCCCTGTTTATCTCCATGCCGAGAATCTTCTTGGCTTCCCCCAAATCCTTCATCTCAAACTCTTTACTTAACTGAACCTTTAATTTGTCAATCTCAACTTGGCTCTTTGCGGCAATCAGCATATCATCAACATATAAGAGTAGGTAAATGTAGGAACCATCTTGAAGTCTATGCAAATACACACAGTGATCGTATTTTCTTTTCTTGTACTTCTGATCCTTCATGAACTTATCAAATCGTATGTACCACTGTCTTGGAGATTGTTTCAGTCCGTACAAAGATTTGCTAAGTTTAGAAACCCAATATTCTTTACCAGCAACCTTGAATCCTTCTGGTTGAGTCGTATAGATTTCCTCCTTCAAATCAGCGTGTAGGAACGCGGTCTTTACATCAAGTTGAGCTAGCTCCAAATTCAACTGTGCTACCAAGGCCAACAAAATTCGAATGGAGAAATATTTAACAATTGGAGAAAATACCTCATTATAATCAATTCCCTCCCTCTGAGCAAAGCCTTTAGCAACCAACCTTGCCTTGTAGCGAACATCTTCTTTATTAGGAAATCCTTCTTTCTTTGCAAATACCCATTTGCACCCAATTGCCTTCTTACCTTTCGGTAATTGTGCCAGCTTCTATGTCTTGTTCTTCTTCAAAGACTGCATCTCCTCTTCCATTGCGCCTGCCCAATTACCACTCTCTGAACTCAGAATGGCTTTTGAGTAAGTGGATGGAATGTCATCAACAATTGGAAGTGCATAGGCAACCATGTCCATGAAACGAGCAGGCTTCTGAATCTCTCGTCTCTGTCTTCTAACTGTAATTGGCACTGATTGCTGTTGAGGTTCTTGGGTAGGAACCTCTTCCTCATCTGACTCTTCTTCTGCCATAGGAGAGTCAATAGTGGTGTTTCGTGCTGGGATCACTACTGTTTGCTCAAACTCCACCTGCTTCGGAGCACACTCCACCTGCTGCGGAGTGCTATCAGCTCCTTCTCGACTTATCTTCTTTAACATGGCAGATTCATCAAATGTAACATCCCTACTGATAATCATCTTCTTTACCTCTAGACACCATAGACGGTATCCCTTCACTCCAGGACTAAAGCCCATGAAAAGAGCCTTCTTTGCCTGTGGATCCAACTTTGATTCAATCATATGATAATATGCAATAGAACCAAAAACATGCAAAGAATCATAATCAGTTGCAGGTTTTCCAGACCATACCTCTAACGGGGTTTTGCCATCTATTGCAGATGATGGCAAACGATTGACGAAATGTTGAGCATATGTCACAGCCTCAGCCCAAAAATTTCTTCCTAACTCAGCATTAGACAACATACAACAAACTTTCTCCACAAGTGCCTTGTTCATACGCTCCGACACCCCATTCTGCTGTGGTGTTTTTCTAATAGTGAAGTGTCGAACTATACCACAATCTTGGCATACCTTCAGGAACAGATCACTCTTGTATTCTCCTCCATTATCTGTTCGGAGAACCATAATCTTCCTTCCTGTTTGGTTTTCAACTTGAGCTTTTCACTTAAGGAAAATTCCAAGCACCTCATCTTTGTTCTTCATGGTAAACACCCAAACTCTCTTGGAAAAATCATCAAAAAAAGTGACAAAATAATGCCTACCTCCGATTGACAGAGTCTTGGCAGGTCCCCACACATCTGAATGCACATAATCAAGAATACCCTTGGTATTGTGAATTGGAGTGCCAAACTTCACTTTTCGTTGTTTTCCCAAAACACAATGCTCACAAAATTCAAGTTTGAAAGCCTTCGTACCTTTCAACAATCCCTGCTTGGCAAGAATTTGTACGGATTTCTCTCCAGCATGTCCCAACCTCATATGCCACAACTTTGTTGCCTCGGCATCCTTCTTAGTGCTAGAAGTTACTGCCGCTACTGTCCCCACCACTATACTACCTTGGTAGTAATACAGGTTGTTCTTCCTCACATCTTTCATCATCACCAGTGCTCCTGAAGTTGCTTTAAGAATTCCATCTTGCATCATCACAACTAGGCCTTTAGATTCTAAAGCCCCCAATGAGATGAGATTCTTCTTCAACTTTGGCATGTACCGCACATCCCGCAAAATTCTAGTGGATCCATCATGATTCCGCAGCTTGATTGAACCTATCCCGGCTGTCTTACATGGATTATCATTACCCATGTAAACAACCCCACCATCGAGTTCCTGAAATTCAAAGAACCATTCCCGAATGGGACACATATGATAAGTACAACTTGAAACCAATATCCACTCATCTGGATGTGATGATGCTGAAGGTGAGAATATCAAAGAGATATCTGACTCCACATCACTTTTACATTCTGCAACATTTGCATCTTGTGGAGCCTTCCCTTTCTTCTGCAGTTTTGGACAGTCTTTCTTCCAATGTCCTTTTCTCATGACAGAAAGCACATTCATCTTTGGCAATGACTCTGCCTTTGGACTTAGACCTTCCTCTTCTCCCCTTTGTTTGGCTTTGTTGACGACCTCTCGCCACCAATGCTTCTTCTGATGTTGTTGATTTTGATTTCATCTTATCCTGCTTTCTCAATTCATGACTGTACAAAGCAGAACAAACAGAATCTAACGACACATTCTCCTTCCCGTGAAGAAGCATAGTCTCCAAATGTTCAAATTCATCAGGAAGAGATGATAACAACATCAAAGCCAAATCCTCATCCTCAAACTTCACATCAAGATTCAACAGGTCTGCTACTAATTGATTAAAAATAGTGATGTGTGCATTCATAGTAGTACCTTGTTGGTAGTCAAATCAGAATAATCTTTTCTTCATCAAGAGCTTGTTCTGACCACTCTTCTTCAGAAACTTGTCCTCCAATGCCTTCCACAATTTGTGTGCAGAAGTCTCATTTTTTACAGCATACTTCTGCTCTCTGGACAAGCAGGATCGAATATTTCTGCACGCCAACTGATTCATGATGCTCCAGTCTTTCTCATTTATCTCTTCTGGTTTCTCTTCCTCAATAGCAATATCAAGACCCTGCTGAAAAAGAGAGTCCAAGACCTCTCCTTGCCACATGCCGAAATGGCCAGTGCCATCAAATATTTCCACCACTAATTTCAAAGTGGACACCGGGAACCTCGACCATGATGACAAGGAGCCCGACACCCCGGATACATCCTTCTCTTCTAGATTTGCCATTACAGACTCAAAATATAGTATTCAATATTACAATATTACAAAAAGAAACAACCCAAGGACGAACCTTCGGCTCTTGATACCACTTGTTGGGAAAATCGGGTAATTTTCCCACTAAAATAAAACAACTAGTACAAAATAAATGAACTAGACAAAACACTAACAGAGCTACCCGACAAATAATATTAAATACTATACTACTACAGAAAAGAAAACAGTATAATAACAATAAATAAAGCAGAAAAATAAAAGAGATAAAGAGGAACAACACACCTGGAAATTATTACTTATTGGAGTTAGGCCAATTTCGCCTAATCTCCAAGCACAGCTAAAACAACCCGCTATTATTAATGAGGGAGAAGATATTACAACTTGGGATGATCTGCAGTGAAGGAAGAGAGGTTAATTTATAACCCTCAATCCTCCTCCCAAACAATGAACCCACCGATGTGGGACTTAGGAATAAGCCAAAAAAGTTATGATTATGTGTATAAATTTTGACTTTATGCAGATTTTCTTGCAGAATTGTTGAGAAGAGAAAAAGAGGCAAATATCATGCCTGATCCAGATATTGATGTCTACATGATGGTAACAAAGAGTCCATCACACTTAAGGAATGTGTTTTTCCCATTTGACTTTCATCCCTAAGCTTTTTTTATATTGTTGATTACTTATAGCCATTCAAGCCAAAGACAAAGAAGTATGACAGCTGAGCAATGTTACTATAGTAACTGCTCAATTTTGGATATTCCTCTCCTCTTCAACTTCTTGCTATTAATTGCAAAATTTGTCGTCCAGAAGGGTTCTTTTGAAGAATACATAAGGGATAAATTAGATATACGAAAAGCAAAACAAAGAAGTAGCTAATAATTTCAGTTACAATAATTAGAAATAACGTGAAGATAAAGAAAGTAGAAAAGAATAAACACAGATTAAACTAACAAAACTCCACAGGAAATAAATTAGGGGCAGAGGACAAACAATTCACTATATTGAAAATTGATTATATTATTGCATATAAAGATCCTAGCTCAACAGCATACTCAAAAAAGTTCTCAAATTCATTTCATCACCAAATTAGTCACACCTCCAAGCTTTTTGGCCAGGCCAAAAATTCGGGGCACCAACTCTATGAGTTGCCATCTCAACCAGTTTTAGGTTGGAGGTGAATCAGCAGTTTCTTCTTTTTCCATACAGATATTAACTGGTAGTCCTTTTGACTCTTAATACTCAGGCTGTAGCAACTGAAGGCCAGAAAGCAAATTTGATAACAGATTACGTCCTAAGGGTATAAAATCCATTCTTTCTAAATCTTCTCCAATCATCGTGATCCACTCATTACAATATTTTCTTTTAATTTCTAACTTGTATTTGCAGATTTTAGGACTGGAGACATGTGCTGATACCGTTGTAGGAAATACAATGTTAAGGGGGATCTCTGGTGGACAAAAGAAACGCCTTACAACAGGTAAAACAAAACCTTTTTCAATCACGAAGTGTGCTAAGTTTACAGCACTCAATTAAATGAATGTATGTCAGAAATTTAATCATTATAAACTTGTAAATGCAGGGGAGATGCTGGTTGGACCAGCTAAAGCTCTATTCATGGATGAAATATCTACTGGTTTGGATAGCTCAACAACCTTCCAAATTGTGAATTCACTTAAGCAATGTGTTCACATTCTCAAAGGAACCACAGTCATCTCACTCCTGCAGCCAGCACCAGAGACTTACAATCTTTTTGATGACATTATTCTACTCTCTGATAGTCATATAGTGTACCAGGGTGCCCGCGAATATGTGCTTGAATTTTTCGAATCAATGGGCTTTCAATGTCCTGAGAGGAAAGGTGTGGCAGACTTTTTGCAAGAAGTAAGTGTCCTTGTGTATTGTCTCAACGATATAATGATAGAAGAAGAACGATCACTTTATATGTAACATGTAATCTTTCTGCACCAGTATAACAGTGTTTTATAAATTTAATTTTGATCATTGATTATTATGCTACAGGTAACATCAAGGAAAGACCAGGAACAGTACTGGGCACACAAACATCAACCTTATAGATTTGTCAGAGCTAAAGAATTCTCAGAGGCACTCAAGTCATTTCATGTTGGGAGAAGCCTTCGTGAAGAACTTGATAGTGAATTTGACAAGTCTAAGAGTCACCCAGCTGCTTTGACAACCAAAAAGTTTGGAGTGGGGAAATGGGAACTGTTAAAAGCTTGCTTGTCTAGAGAATATTTACTTATGAAGCGCAATTCATCTGTTCACACCTTCAGGCTGAGCCAAGTAGGTTTGAAAATTAGAATGGTTCTTTTTATTGTCGTGTCATCTAATGCTATTATTGTGTTACTCATAACTTCTCCCTCCATTTAGGTTGCTGTAATGGCATTTATTACCATGACCATCTTCCTCCGGACTGAGATGCGCAGAGACTCAGTGACTGATGGCGGGATATATGTTGGTGCATTGTTCTTTGGCTTTATTGTGATTATGTTCAATGGACTTGCTGAAATTCCCATGGTTGTTTTAAAGCTTCCTGTTTTCTATAAGCAAAGGGATAATCTGTTTTTTCCTTCATGGGCATATGCTCTGCCTGCATGGATCCTAAAAATCCCTATGACTTTTGTAGAAGTTGCCGTTTGGATGTTCCTAACCTACTATGATATTGGATTTGATCCAAATATTGGAAGGTAAAAACAACTTTGTGTTTACATATACTCAACAACCATGCTCGTTGATCTTTCTAGTCTCATTTTCTACTTGAACCCTGAAAATAAAAAATAACATTCATTTTCTGTCTATATAATGCAGATTTTTTAGACAATACCTTGTTCTTTTAGTGGTGAACCAGATGGCTTCCGCATTATTCCGATTTCTTGCAGGGGTAGGGAGGGAATTGAATGCAGCCTTAGCACTTGGGTCATTTACAGTGACCTTCCTTTTTCCTACTAGTGGTTTTATACTATCTAAAGGTACCATGGATACAAAATAGACCAATCCCATGCTTTCCATTATTTTCTACACTAACAATGCACCTTTGTCCTCTTTATGGTTCCAGACAACATAAAAAAGTGGTGGTTATGGAGCTTCTGGATATCACCTATGATGTATGGACAGAATGCTATGGTGAATAACGAGTTCCTTGCGGAGAGATGGAGACATGTAAGTTTAAATAATATATACCTGTATGTCTTCTTTATTATATAAATAATATGATATTTGAACATAATTTTTTATGATAGGTTCTACCTAACTCTTCGGAGCCTCTTGGAGTCGAAGTTTTGAAATCACGGGGATTCTTCATCCAATCATATTGGTTTTGGATAGGCGTTGTGGTTTTGATTGGATATACATTACTTTTCAACTTTGGCTACATCCTTGCTCTTACGTATTTGAGCAGTGAGGGTCTTCAGCTTAAATATTCAATAAACCATATAAGGTAAATCTAACTTTTAATTTGATAAAATTGATTTTGCAGCACCTGGGAAGCGACATGCTTTTATATCCGAAGAACCTGAAAACAATGAGCAAAATGGTGGTAGTAATAAAGGTACTTATTCTCTTAACAACCAGGATTAGTTACTTCAACCTCTAAACTCTAAAGAAAGTAACTCCTTTAGAGGAGTCAAATCCAAAGGTAATTGATAATTTGTCTGTCTTAGTAATTGAGGTGATTATCACCAGGATTTGAAATTATTACTTCTATTTACTTCATTAAGAGTGAATAATTTACCTTTGTATTCCTTCTTTCTAATCTATATTATTGTTGCAGGTTCTGATTGAGCTCCCATATGTACTTGGACAATCTGTAGTCTATAGCATTATAATTTATGCAATGATTGGTTATGAGTGGACTGTGGCTAAATTTTTCTGGTGCCTATTCTTCATGTACTTTACCTTCCTGTACTTCACCTACTATGGAATGATGGCAGTGGCAGTGACCCCTAACCTACAGATCTCCTCGGCAGTTTCTTCAGGATTTTATGCAGTGTGGAATATCTTCTCAGGATTCATAGTCCCACGCCCAGTGAGTTTCGTCTTCCTTTCATATTTAGTGCTCAGTAGATTCATACTCTAAACATATATAGAAGGTAGCAAATTTATTATATTATTCCTTTTTGGCTTGGTCTACCAGAGAATCCCAGTATGGTGGAGGTGGTTCAGTTGGGCAAATCCAGTTTCTTGGAGTTTATATGGATTGGTGGCTTCACAGTATGGAGATATAAAGCAAAGCATTGAATCCAGTGATGGGACAACAACAGTGGAAGGCTTTGTGAGAAGTTACTTTGGTTTCAAGCATGATTTTCTTGGAGTGGTTGCAGCTGTGATGGTTGCATTCACATTACTTTTTGCATTGATCTTTGCTATATCAGTGAAAATGTTTAATTTCCAGCGGCGTTAGAAAATCATTCAAGTATATCCTAAAGAAATGTTCATCGTAACATTTCTAAGAAAATATCTTCATAGCTCACTACTGTATTTTTATTTATCAATTAAGTGTATCATAGTCCGATTATAAATTTGGCATCTCTTAATTGTTTAAATAGTTTCCTAGAAATCACAGTTGATTCCGAGAAGGACGAAAGAGAGGAATATTCACTCTTAAAATGATACGAATAAAAATGAAAAAGAAAAAAAAAAACTTCATTAATATCACAATAAACTTGTTGTTATGATCCATCTTTCCTTTCTTTCGGTCTAAGCTCCTATCGGCCACGAGTTGTGCCATTCATCTCTCACCAACCATGATGAAACAATTTTCTCTATGTTTTATTCCATTGCACCAGTGTAACCTTAGCCTTATCTTTTCCATTTTTTCTTCTTCTTGTTTTTGAAAAAGAACACAGAAGACAACAAAAAGAAAAGAGAAACTTATTATTGAAGTAATTTTATTGGGCTGAGACATCCATGAAGTGTCCCATTTTTAATTTATTTTATTCTTGGTCAAAAAAAAAAAAAAAACTTTATAAAAGAAAAGTAAGGTCACATGTGACCATCTTGTACATATAGGACAGAGATTGTCTATCACAAACTAGATGAGGATTGTCTAGTACTTGTTGGATAAGGACCATCCACAAAAGATGAGGATCGTCTAGTGTATAGAAGATATAAAAAGAAAAGCAAAGTGAAGATAGCCATTTTATTTCAACAAGAGTAGCAACTATGCTTTTGTACTCCACCTTGGTACTACTACAGGAAACCATTTTCTGCTTAGGCGAAGACCAAGAGACAAGATTAGACCCAAAGTAGATGCAATACCCAATAGTCGAATTGTGATCATCCAGATCAAAACCCCAATCGACATAACTAAAACCCAGAATCTGAAAGTAGTGCCACTTGCAACTAAGAAGACTATGATCAACTGAACAACAAGATACTGCGTTTGATAGTTTTTCAATGATCTTATCACACAACTAAAGCTTGCTTATGTTGTCAAGGTGTATTAGTATATGCTCCCACGACAAAATGATAGACGGTGGCATTTGGAATAGCAATAGTCGCATGTTGAGTAAGACGACAAAGAGAAGAAACCATCGGAGTCGGTTGAGGTTTGGAACTCGGTGTGTTTGTGCAATGAAAAAGGTCCCTAATATAGCTAGACTTAGAAAGAAGAATGTTGCCATCTTCCATCCAAGAAGCTTCAATACCAAGAAAATAATGCAGAGGTCCTAAAGCTTTCAAAGAAAAAATGTTATGTTGTAATTGAATAAGAGAATCAATAGCCTTAGGCGATATACTTTTGATAATTATATCATACACATAAACAGGAACAAAAAGAGTAGAACAATCTCCAAATTTAACAAAAAGAGATGAATCACTCTTAGTAGAGTTGCAACCCATGTTATGTAAAGTTGAGCTCAGTTTCTGGTACTAGGAACATGGTGCCTGCTTAAGATCATATATGGCTTTAAATTTACAAACAAGATTAGAGTTAGAGTTACCTTTGACAAAACCAGGTGGTTGTAGCATGTAGACAATTTCCTCTAAATCACCATTTAGAAGACATTATTGATAGTTGTCGTTTTGTTGTCAAATTAAAAATGATTCCAATGTAGACCTGTCTAACGTTAAAGAGATGATAGTATAATTGTGGTCAAATGACTCCAAGTCATCTCCTAACAAATCCAATAGTGAAATTAGTAAATCAATGTTTACAATCTATCTACAAGCAATAAAAGTTAGTAATAACAATAAAGATAAAAAGGGTTGAGATAGTTGTGCAAAAAATATAAAAGAGATTAAAACAGAAAATAAAAAGCGGTTGATCCCTAAGTTCTTCCACCATTGAATTCTTCACAAGTTCTCTAAAGATTAATCATTTCTCAATCCTCCAACAGAGCTACTGGTTTAATCAATACCCACTTTGTTCCATGTGTATATTCTATGGGAATGTTTATCTCCTCTCTCTTAAATCATGCGCCAAAGAAATTAATTAAAACAATGCGAACTAACTAAGAAACCACAATTTAAGATAAGGAAGACTCTCCATTATGCATTCAAGTACAACCTCTCACAAAAACCAGATTTTCGGGAGACTAGTTAAAACAACTGCTATAGAGAATTAAAAATCAAAACTTTTATTGACCAAAACCTCTGAACTCAATGAAAAATTACAAAGGAATCAACCAAAAATGTTTATCCTTCCATGCGGAGGCAAAATAAAGGAATTACAAAGAAGAAAGTAAAACTAGGTCTAGAATGTGTTTGCTCCTATGAAACGCGATCCCAAAAGCTCTTCCTTCCTTTCTCTAAAGTCTCTTTTATAATCTTCTTTCCCTTGCACAAAATTAGATTAAAAATCCGTCTTACGATATTATTGTACAATTATCAGATGTTTCCTTTCCTTTTTCAAATTATTAAATATATATCTCCATTTCCAAACAGTCTCAGATTTTATTCTTGATTTTCTTCCAGAAATATTGTTTTCAATTTTCTTCAGATTTTTGCACTGATTGTAATTGATTCCAACATTAGTGTAAGGGATATTACATAATCTCTATTTTTGAAAGATTTTGTAGAGGAATTTTAATTACAAGATTTTTAGAGAATATCCCGGTGGAGAACCTACTACTACCAAATGATGAAATTATCATCATTGAACTTGAGATGAAATTATCATCATTGAATTTGAGATTGATAGGCATGGTGAAGGTATCCAGAGCAAATTTCAAAGACAAAAAAATGTTAGGGTTGAGCGTTGTAGATGAAGAAGAAGTCATTATTGGCTCTTGATACAACAAAAGAGAACACAAAAGACAGAGATAAGAAAAGATAACCTTATCATTGATTAAGGTAACATTACAAAAGGAAGAGCAAGACCATATGTAAAGGTAGAAGAAGACTAGACCATATGTAATAAATTTTAGTTGACGGATAATTTATATATGACATTCTTGTTCCTTTTTCTTTCATGTTGTGTTGCATATAAAATATAATTAATGGTAAGACACGAATATGACATGTGTAGAATATTCATGAATCTCCATTATATATATATATATATATATCTATATCTATATATATATATATATATATTATCGTCTCTTCATCTTATATTGTTATAAATATAGTAAATATTGAACGTGATTTATACATATAAAATGCATTTATATTTATATTTAATAATTTAATTAAATAAAATAATTATGGGTTGAAAATTGGGAACTGAATAAGAATGAGTGTGGATTAGGTTTGCATTAACAATCCATAACTTCTTTTGCCAAAACTTACCAAATTTTGACTCATTTTGGGGAAGAAAACAGCCAAAATAAAACTAACAATTTGTAAAATCAGAAAAGTAGAACATTGAACCAAAGTTGTCTTTCAGTCCTACACTATAACACCATTTCAATAAATATTACAAAGAAAAGTGCTTTATAAAATTCCCAAACAAATCAACCCATTTAGTGAAACAATCAATAATCCAAGAGTTGAGAGTTGATTATGCCCTTGGAAGTGTTTTTTTTATCAGCAAACGCAATTCTGCGGTCCATCCATAAAAAATGTAGCCTTTCTTGCACACAAAAAAAATTACTGTCTTTAGGTTACAAATTGAAAAACATATATATGATTGCACATTATTTACTTTTTCCTTTTTAGATTGGCACCTTGATGTGAGTTGATTTTAGATTGCACATTTTAAAGGTTTCACTTTTGTTATGATTTTTGGGATTAGCAATTTAAGGTGAGAATCTTAAGAAGATTCCCACTGGACACTAACTTAATCAAGTGGTTGAGTAAGTGTGAAGATTCACTTCAGAAGGGCAAAAAGAAAAAGACAATTATAAGTGACAAATGATGCAATGGTGCGGAATTAAGACAAGGAATAAATAAAGAAGAAGAACAAAACAAAGAACAAATTAAAGAGAGGAAGAGATGGAATGGATATGGAAATGCAAAGACAAAAATAACAAAAGGAAGGGATGAAGAGAGCTTATGGTAAGAAAGGAAGTCACGCCACTTGGAGCAGAGGGACTCCTAGATAAGTGATGTCAGAGCTGTCACTTGAGATATTACCCACCCAAGATAAGACCCAAATAATTCAGAGTACTCAGACTCACAAATTCACTAAAGCAAAGTTTCTTTCCTTAAAATTTCAATGTGGGAAATACATGGAGGGAGGGAGGCACCCTTTATATAGGAAGAAGTGACTTGGAGAACAAGATAGAGGGGTAGGGGTGTTATTTGTGAGAAGTCTTCTAGAAGGTAGGTCAAAAAAAATCCTAAACCTAGAAGCACTTGTCTTGAAAGGTGGGCTTAGCACAAACCCAAATTACTAAGCACACCCTACCCAAATTACTAAGCACACCTTACTCAAATTACTAAGCACATCATACTCAAATTACTAAGCACACCCTACTCAAATTACTAAGCACACCCTACTCAAATTACTATGGACACCCTACTCTAGTTTATTCTTCTATTTGGACCCTTAGAGTGAGCCTAAATTATTTACAAACATGTTTTTATCTTTTAAGAAGACTAGAAAAAAAAATAGTTGACGTTCTAGTTTATGTCGAGTTCTTCTTCTAGTGAGGTCCGTCAGATATTTAGTGGGGCCTTAACTTGATTGCGAAGATGACTGCTCACAGTATGAATTGTCTCTTAAGTCCTTCGTCATCTGTTTGGCTACTTGGATTATATCATGTTCCCCAAGTTGGAGAGAATTCGACCTCGAATTTAGAACTTCTGCAGATAACATAGTCAATTTGTTCACATATAAGATATTGAAAGGTGTGGTATGTGAAGTAAACTTATGTTCCTTAAGCTTGGGGAGTTCAAATGTGAAAGTTTTAGATACAAGCCATGTTAGGAAAGAATATTTGAGGATGAAAGGACTTTTGATGAAAATCCTCTTAGAAGGTAAGAACCTTTAGGAGGTGTTTGAATTTCATCTCAAAACTTCTTTGTTCACGATGTCAAGTATTTAGATTTATTAGGTAATGAAAAAGACAAGGAAGAAGAACACCTTGGAGTTGCAGTTTGTAGTCCGACACAGGTCAACATGATTGTTTTTGCAGTGTAAGGTGATATATTGTGACTCGATTTATCTTTTCTTTCTTTATCTTTTTCATTTTCTCTTTTGTTTTTCATTTTTATTTAGTCCTCATGAACTTCCATGGGAGAGAGAGGTTTTAAGATAACCTTGTGCCCTTGGAAGTTAAAAGACATTCTGTTGTTCAAGCCATCATGTAGAACTTGTCTATTATATTGTCAAGGCCTTCCCAAAAGAATATGTGTTGCTTCCATTGGCACAACATCACATAAAACCTCATCTTGATATTTTCCTATAGAAAAAGTTATGAGGACTTGTTTATTAACCATGATTTCTCCTTCAACACTAAGCCACTGTAGTTTATAGGGCTTTGTATGAGAGATATATTGGGTAATCCAATCTTCTCCATTACTCTTGTACTTGCCACATTAGCACAACTACCCCTCGTCTATTATCATAGAACATAACTTGTTGTTGATAAGGAAGTGGGTGTGAAAAATATTTTCTCTTTAGGTGTCATCCAAAGGTTTTGAAATTGTTACCAGCATTCGTCTTATCACTAATAAGTCACCTTCATTAAGTATCTCACATTCATTTTTACTAGGGGGTTTTGAAAGGGAAAGGGAGTTGGACCGAAAAGATTGATCATTGTGGTCACTTACGACTATCTCCCCTAAACCATCATAGTTCTTTTTGTTGGACAGTTGGCAACTATGTGCCCAAAACCTAAGCATTTAAAACATTTTGTACTTGAGGTTTTGGTTGGCAATTTAGTCCTAGAAAGAGAATGTTGATCTTTTTGTGGGGTGGATTCTTTAGAGGAGTTGGAAGGATTATCTTGTTTTGAAAATTGATTTTTACCAATGAGTTATAGAATCCATCATTATGAGTACGTTTGAAATATGTTTTCTTTAAAAGTGTGATTCAATCTTGATGGCTAGGTGAACCAATTTTTTCAAAGATGTATAATCATAAATTTTACAACATTTTGAATTTCTCTTCTTAATCCACTCACAAAACGAGCAATCTTTAACTCTTCATTTTCATGCATATTAATTTTTGTCAAAGTTATTTCTAAATCTTTAAAGTATTCATCTACACTCCTAGGTCCTTGCTGAAGCCGTTGGAGTTTCAACAAGAGTTCCTTTCTATAATGAGGAGGAAGAAATCGTGCGCGCATGCACTCCTTTAAATTGTACCAAGAAACCACAACTGGCCTCTTGTTCAAACTAATGTACATTACAACCTAATGTCACCACTGCAAGGCATAATCTACGAATTCTAGGAAAGCTAACTTAACTTTTTGGTCTTTTTCGACCTCATACACATTAAAGATTTGTTCTACTTTAGCTTTCCATCCTAAATACAAATTGGGGTCACTTTTTCTATTAAAGCTAGGTAATTTTACAAACGGAAAATAAGGTTTTGGTGGTTAGTGTTGATGGCGCCTCTCTTCAAAGTTATACACTCTCTAGTCTTGGTCATCTTCTTGACTCCTATAGTGCATGTAGTGTCTAGTAGCTCTTCTCGGCTCCCATCGCCTTTCTCTAGTTTGTCTCTCTTGAGCTTCTTCTACTTTTTGCAACCTTTCTGCTAGTTACCTTATTTCCTTGTCCTTATGGGTCATTCGTCTCTTGGCGTCTACAAGCTCTCCCAAAAGGTGTGCCTTTTGAGGTGATTGTGACTTTGAAGATTCTCCTGAAGACAAATGAGCCATAATTTTGCACAAGGAAACAAACAATTAGAGAAAAATTACAAGTTAAACTCTCACTCACGTGTATCACTCAAGAAAGATTCACGCTCAAAGGTCTACACTTGTAGCAACACCTCAAGTAAAAGATGACAAAGCTCTTACCCTTCTCACCAAAGAGCCCTCAACAAAACTTAAGAAAAAAATGAAAGACAAACAAGAAAAGCACAAAAAAAAGGCAAAGAAACTTACTTAAACTTTAATTATAAAAAGTTGAAAGTTCTTATATATTGAGGAAGCAAATGGTATTAAACTCCACAATTATGAAAACAATTTGTCATATACTTAGAATCCCTTTTTGGAATTGAAATTTGGAAAGTGAATGCACTCAAAAATTTGTTTTGTTCCTTTTTTTTTTTTTTTTGTCCTAGTTTGATGGATTCAAATTTTCATATGCTTTTGTTCAGCCAGTGTGAATTCACTTTTCACTTTTCAAAAAAGATATGATGTTGGGATTCAATTCATATGAATGCTTGTATTCTATGTTTGGAATTAAATCAACGGTTACTCTAACAACTTCTAATTTGGTTTTAGATATTCACAATTAAAATTAAAATAAGCATAATAGATGTAAGACTCCTAAAACACTAAGAACATTAGACGCAAGCAAAAGTGGTAAGAAAAAGAAATTTGACACAAAGCAAAACTCAAAAAGCAGAATTTAAAGTGCTTAATGAATAAAAAGACAAAAATTGTAAATGACAAGAATTTAAAGACAGAATTTAAATTGCTTGAAGATAAAAGCGAGAATTTAAAATGTGCAGAAATGTAAAGGCAGAATATCAACTCAGCAATATAAGCACAAATAGAACCATGCTCTAATTACCACATGATGTGGTTGATTTTAGATTGCACATTTTAAAGGTTTCACTTTTGTTATGATTTTTGGGATTAGCAATTTAAGGTGAGAATCTTAAGAAGATCCCCATTAAACACGAACTTAACCAAGTAGTTAAGTCTGAAGATTCACAATGACAAAGAGAAAAAGATAATTATAAGGTGACAAATAATGCAATGGTGCGGAATTAAGACAAGGAATAAATAAAGAAGAAGAACAAAACAAAGAACAAATTAAAGAGAAGAAGAGATGGAATGGATATGGAAACGCAAAGACAAAAAATAACAAAAAGAATGGATGAAGAAAGCTTATGGTAAGGAAGGAAGTCACGCCACTTGGAACAGAGGTACTCTAAGATAAGTGATGTCAGAGTCGCCACTTAAGATATTACCCACCTAGATAACCCAGATAAGCAAACAGGCTTTATATCCGAGTACACGAATATGGCAAATCTTGAGAATGATCATCGAAAGAATGTCAAGGAATCAGATGGAAAGAAAGTCGAATGTATCAAAAGTTTAGGTTCTTTTTCCTAATGAAATGGATATAATCTTTCTTAAACAATTTTTTTCATTTCACACTTTGAAATGTTGATATATGGTAATGTGACAAAAACTAGAGTTTAGTCCCTTGGTTTTCCTGTTTTAATTGAACTCACATAATTCAATTTTCTATTGTGGTTTTATTAGTTTTTTAATTTTTCAATAAATAAAATATTAATTCCCTTTTTTTATCGTTCTTCTAAATCATGGCAAAAAGGTGTCAAAAAAGTGCCATCAAAAGACTAGAGCAAAAGAACAAGGGCAGCGAATGTTTTTGCTCCCTCACTTAGGTATAGGATTTGGCAACTTGATTGCATCTGCTGAAAACATTCAGCCAGGATGTCATGAAGCAAAAGAACCTGATGGGGCTGTTATCCTTTTTAAAGCTGCATCAACATTTTTACAAATTAAAATGTAAAGCAGGAAGAAATTACCCATATGTTATGTAAAATATGATATATCTTGATGTGTAAAATAAAGCTCGCTTCTTCAATTTCCATCCAAAAAATTTACATGGTTGCAATTTCTTTCCCTTTACCGCTAAAGATTATGTGACATCTCTCTCTACTTAGGGGTGGCAAAGTGGGTCAGCCCGTCCCGCATAGGCCGGCAAAATGCAGGCCGGGTTGGTTATCATGGCCCACCCCGCATGCGGGTTGGCCCCTTGCTTGCAAGCCGACCCTTTTTTTTTTAACGTGGAGGAGGAGTGGAAGTAGCAGCGCGCAACAGTTGCAGGCGAAGCCGCACGAAGTCGCAGTCGGAGCAAGCGACAACACTGCAAAGGAGAGTGCATCATGTGTTGTGTGCGTTTTCTAGAACATCGTAGTTGCGTTGTGTTTTGAGTAAAAACTTAATTTTCTTTCACTCAAAATTGTCACTCCTCCACTAGGTTGTGTTTTGAGTGAAAACCTAATTTTTTTTCACTTAAAGTTGTCACTCCTCCACTGGACCATTGCTGCCAAGTCAATTAATTTTTTTAACTTTTTTTTTTGCGAGCTAGCGGACCAGCCCGCTCCGCCCTACTGTTGGCCCATGGGGGCCGTGGGTTATTTGGGGCAGGCTAATGCGGGTCAGCGGGTTGAAAAGGTTAGCTCGCCCCGCGTTTTTTACCTTGGGTCGCGGGTTGGCCTACACGACCCGCCCCGCTTTGCCACCCCCTATCTCTATTTGTATATCTAATTCTCAATTTGAATTGTTTTATAAAATGGTCAAAATACCATTTTAAATAGGTATTAATAATACATATAAAAATAGCCACCGAAACTGATTTGGCAGTTATATCTACATGACTGTTGTTTAGCGACCGAAACAGAATCAGTCGTTGTTATTAAAAAAAATATTTAGCCACCCCTTAAATTTGTCGCTATAGGGATCTTCATTTAACCATCAAATTAGCCACCAAAAGTTTTTTTTTTTTGTTAATTATTTTAATCCATTAGCAATCGAAAATGTTAGTCGCTATCACCTTCTATTTTAGCCACCGATTTAGCCACAAATAGTTTTATAAAAGTTTGGTCGCTAATTTGGTTTCTAAATTTTGGTGACCAAAGTTTCTGCGACCGATTTAGCCACCGAAATTTCAATTTCTAATTTGGTTTCTGAATTTTGGTGACCAAAATTTCTGCGATCGATTTAGCTACTGACAAAGCTATAGGGCATTTTTCTCTGCTGCCTATCTGAAGTGTATTTGTAGATGCTTATGGTGTTCTGTGGTAGGAGCAGGGGTGGTGTTCTATGGTAGGAGCAATAGGCTTGGGGGTGGTATGTAGGCAAATAAAGCTGTTCCAATATTGGTCTCTATACTAAGACAAAATCTGTCAAGCAAAGCTATGCTTATTGATGCGGGCAATTGCTTATTTTTATGCAGAATAAGCTTTTTTGGTGCTTGCTTAATATATCAAAAAGAGAGTTGGGATGCTTCTCAGCTATTTGATGGACAACTACATCTCATTGGCAAGGAAGCTAGAATCCTGGTGCAGGTACAACTATGTATAAAGAGGGGTTATGCAGATTTTCCATGAGTGAGTAGAAGGAGAAGTGCAGCACTTAGAAAGAAGTGAGGATGGATGGAAGAAGCACTGCTGGTGTGGAGGGTGGTGACTGGATGGAGATCGGGAAGGACATAATTCAGAAGCATCATATGGTGCATATCTTGTATAGATTGTGCAGCTAGTCAGAAGTGAATACTGGGAAATAGGCGAAGTAGTAGACCAATGAGGGGCAGCGAACTGATTATATTAAGGGGAGAAGGGTGGTGTTGCAGAATTAGGTTGTCTAAAATTAGTTTTGGACACAAGCTTTGAACCATATGGAGATATGCTGCTGTTTTTGTGTGAATTCCTAGGCAATGGTCATGTTGTGTCCAGCTTGTGCGGTGTGCGCAAATCTAGAATGGGTGTAGCCTTTTTCGATGGTATGCAAGGTCGTGACAGAGGTTATAAGGGTAGGGTGTGTGCAACACCAAATAAACTTGGTTTTAGATACTTTTGTGTATCATATAAGTGTGCAAGTTTAAATCAATTACTGATATGGCTCAAACTACAATGAAAGAATGAGCACTAAAAGGATGAGCCAACATTCTACATTGTCAAATGGAGTGGAAAAGGAGCTTGACCATGTGGTTGGAAACATAGCTTAGTATACAAATTTTTCCATCCTCCAATGCATTCTCTCTAATGGCTTCCAGCGGTTGCTGCATAATTCTGTAGAACTTTGTTATGACCAATCTCCAACCTCTCCATCTTTCCATCTTACTAACATAAGCATAACCACTCCAAGCATTCAATCCAGAACCAATATACATACTACTCCTACACCAAAATCCGGCCTTATCTTATGGCACAAAGTTGCAAAATGATGCATAATACATGGGGAAATTATGCAGTATACATGGGAAAAAAACCAGCACCAGATCCCTATGGATGATAGCTTAAAATCCCTGCATGAATGTTCGTGACTGCTGCATATTTCTGCATCACTTGAAGATAAGCCCTTGCACCTGGGCCAACACCACCAGCTTGGTTAGTTATTGCCTGCCAGAGACAACCACTACAACATTTTTTAGTTTAGCCAACGCCAAAAGAGACCACATGTATAAAACTATTGCCTAAACATAGCAAAATCCACACTTTTACAAATGTGGCTTAAAAATTATAAGAAGCCACGGTTTTTAACCCATTGACAATTTAAGCCACAACTTTTAACCCGTTGACATTTAAGCCACGGTTAAAAATTTGTAATATTGTGTGGCCTTTTAGGTTTACAAAAAAACTTAAATGAAATAAATATGCGAGAAAGGTTTTCTTCTCCCCTCTTGTGAAAGACTGATCACAGAAAACACAATCTCCCTCCTGCGCGTTCTTCACTTCTTCTCTTCAAATCCCTCGTGCCATCTTCTCCCCAAATCCTCTTGTCTTCTTCTGTGCAAATCTTCTCGCGTGCTTTCTTCTTCCTAACCCAAATTTTGAACTTGGGTGGTGTGAGTTGGAAACCCTAGCTTGTAAGTATAGTATGTTACCCATGTATGTTTGAATCGATGAACTATTGATAAACATACTATTACGTAGGTGAGCATTACAATTTGGTATGAGTTGGATGGTGAAATCAGTGACCACTAGAGGCAAACGAAGTTCTTCGTGGTGAGGAGGTAGAGGGTTCCGTTGAAATCAGTTACCACTGGAGCCAAACGAAGTTCTTCGTGGTGAGGAGGTAGAGGGTTCGTCGTTTGCGGTGAATTTCTAACTCGTTTTTTGTTTTAGGGTATATATTTTGTTTTATGAAGTTTTGGGTTGGTTTCTGTGATTCACTAACATGCACTTCAAATTCTCCAAATTTTCATCAATCATTTTATCTTTTACCCAATATTTTCCTCTACCTCTTTACTCACTTTACTCATTTGTATACTTAGTTTTAGTCTTAGATTTATGAATCAATGTGCGTATTCTGGATGGGTGCCAATTCTATTTTTTTTATCTGCTGTACTAGGCATATTTTGCATATTAGGACCGCTAGATTAGTGTTGATTGTCTGTGTCTGGGATGGAAAGGTGTGGAATCCTGTTGAACCTGTTTTAAGGTGGAGAACCCTCACGAAGAGGAAGGGTGTGGAGTACTGTTGAATCTGTTTAGATGTCCTAAGCAAATCTATGTCCCTAATGATGCAGAGGTATTTAAGATTAAAGAGATCTAGGCAAGTGGCGGAACAGGAACATGGTGGGTCTGTTTGAGTTGCTCCTGCACCAGCAGTGGCTGCCTTCAGAGTACCAACTCAGTACCCAATGCTAGCGGCTTATGCAGCATAGAAGATGTCCATTTACCGTATAAATGTCAACTCCAAAAATGGTCGATGGTGATTTAAAGAGAAATCCATACTCCTACTTGCCCCCAAAATACCACCACCACCACAAATTGGGGTGAAACTACCACTTCCATTTATCACCATCATTCAAGGTCAAGGTGTTACAAAAGAATGTGCTCTGGAAGAGTTTAAGGGTGATTTGCCTGAAATAATTGTTGTAGTGGCTTCTGCACCTATTCTCAGTTCCACTGCTATGCAATGCCTTTATTTTCTATAATTGATTGAAGTGAACACTTGGCATTGGTAAGATTCTTCTCATCAAGATATTAATCTAACTAACCTTCAAATCATCATATGACATATTTCAGGAATATGCTTTAACTTGTGCAACCACAAAATCCAGCTAGACAAACTTTTTTGCTTTGCACTAGAACTGGACTTAACAGCCCCAAACATCAGAACCTAGGCTCCACAATTAGCCAGCTATTATGCAGCAAATTTCCTTCAATTATACAGCAATTATGCAGCATAATTATACAAAAAAACAGAGGCTGCAGTAGTCGAATTGGCACACACCTTAGGCCCAAATCTGTTTTTATTTTTCCTTTGTGTTGATACTAACAAAAGCTGCCACACCATTCCTCTATGCACTGGAGCTTGCTTAATGTCTTAATAAATAAAGAAAACTAACATATTTTTTAATCAATCACATGTTGCTTGATCTCTCCAAAACAAAACAAATAATAGAAAGGATTGCCTTATTGAATTTATCGCCAAAAATCTCATGTCAGGGCATATTTGCAGAGTTTTCTTCATTCGCACTAATTGAGTTTTTCCTGGATCAATAGAGACAATTAAAAATGATTTTTAAAAAATAAGGTCAGTTAAACTGAAAACTCACAGGGTAGTCTAAGCAAAAGAAAACAAGAAAAGCGGCACGAAGCCACTAAATTTTGTTTTAGGGTTAATTTTTGTGAAAATCAAGCAGCCACAGTTTGAAATGAAGTATGGTCATGTTTCAAAATCCAAAAAGCAAAAAATATGTATCTTTTGCATACTCTTTGAGCCAAAAACAATGTTTTCTTTCAACAATTTCCCTAAACAAGGATCGTCACTTCATTGGGAGTCAACTCAAGGTGTACTTGAAACTCTTCAGGGTCAAATAAAAATCAATCAAAGAACAAAATGTACTAAAAGTAAGAAAATCTCAAAGTGATGAAAAAAAAATTTTAAAAATGAAAAAATTATCAAATATGAGAAAAAGCAAAATGCTCACAAAAAGAACCTTGACAGAAAAAAGAAAAATTTAAACAAAAAGAAAAAGAAAAAGAAAATGCCTTGAGGAGGGGAACATCCTTTTATGAACCAATAAGCCAACTGAGAAAGTTGCACCGGGACAATCCTTTCTACCATACAAATAAACCAAATCTTCTTTCAAACCTCATATCTTCCCTTGTACATTCAAAATGGGGCAGTTTTCATATGGGGCAATTTTCATAAGGGGCAGTTTTCATATGGTGCCTCGCATAGATTCTTCCCTTTGAGGGATATGACATTTCGATATGATAGTGCGCTTATCAAATCTTCCCATCCATTCACTTCACACCGGGGCAATCTTTTGTCATGTTACCCTCTAAATAAACAATTTATATTTCATCTAGCCTCAATCAATACATCCAAACTGGGGCAGATTTTGTTTCACGTGCGTATCTTGCACGAATTCTCTCTTAGAGAAACACGCAAAGGACAACATATTTGATGTTGCATAATCCCAGTTTCCTTCAAACCTTCACAATCATTTATCCCACGTTTTTCATCCACCTTTGGGTTCAAGCATCCATGCAAACAATGATTCAAAAGAAAAAGGGAAATAAATAAAATCTCAATTTCGACTTTTAACTTCAAGATTTTCAACATCCCTCATTTTAAGGAATAAATTTTTGGTATCGAATCTACACAAATTTGATGATTACAAAAAGATTAATCGATTGATTTTGAAGGTCAACATTGGCATAAAAAGAAAATCAAATATTTCAAAAAATAATAAAAAAACAAGTAAACAAGATTTTCCACTCAACATACGTTTGACAAGGTTTTGACACCTTGCTTCTTCTGCATATCAAGGTTTCGACTCTTGTTTCTTGAACAATGAGTCTTGTTGAGCACTATTTAGAGATACCCAGCCGACTTCTAAGCCATGTTTTAATCGGTAAAAATACATAAACAAATATTTGAATGGTAGGAGAAATTTGGAGGTAATGACAAATATTTGAATGGCCTTTAGGAAATTTCAACTATTAGGATAAAGTTGACTCGGGACCATGAAGTTGACTCGGGACCACGTTCAAGATTGTCAATATTTGACACTCGAAAAGAAAAGGGGAAAAAGTATATCGAGTTCATTAAAGAAAAACTCAAATAGAAAGGTAAAATCCTTCTGGTTGGTTCTCGGCTTCATGTAGACTCTCTCATTAGGGTTGAAAGCTTTTCATTTCAAGATTTTTGGACGAATAACCATCGCCTTTCTGATTGGAGAAGCGAGTAGGGGTGAAGGAAAAGAAACTTACCCCGCAGAGGTGATAGGCTCGGTTCGACTCAAGGAAGAATCACTCCCAATACCAACAACTTCCCTACCAACCAAAGGGGCATTCTCAAAAGAATCAGAAAACGAAATAGAACAAGTCATGGAAGCATACCTCGACAAAGATGATCAAAGAAGGGTAATCGTGAACTTGGAGAGCTTCAAAATGCGAAAATGGAGAGAAGAGGTAAATGAAAAGAAATTTAAGGCTAAGGGAAAACTAGGCCCACAACAGGGCCCACTTCGAAACCCCCATATCTAGGACAATTGGCGTGTCAGGCGACGTGGCACGACAGGAAAGGTCGAAAAACCATGACATTAACTATCAAAATGATAAAATGTTGTCGCATTTATTAGGCACTCTCATAAGATTAACTCATTAAGAATCCCTCCCTCATTAATACACGTTTAAATAATAATAATAATAATAATAATAAATTGGCATACCATTAGTGATACAAATGTTGACATCTGCATATCACCAATTTATGTTCAAATTAATTCACTCGCATTTCTTCTTAGATTACAATTGGTTTTGTACTCATCCACAATAAGAATAAGATACACTCAAATAAAAATAAAAAAAATTGTAGAGATAATAGTTAAAATGTACAAATTGGTTTTTAATATGATGAACAATTATGCAATTATCATAATGTCTCATTACACCTACTTTAATATTTTTTTAATAGTTTAAATTTATAAATGCCTAAAACTATCTGATAATTCTCAGAAAGTGAATACTTAACATTTTATATATGTTCAATTATACACTGGTATTTTCTAATTTTTTTTACTAATTTGAGTATCTTTTGTAGATAGACCTCTTTTCTCTTTTGTCTTTGACCAATTTTAAAGAACTCGACTTATATGCTTCTTTACCACCTCAAAACTTTAACTCTTCATTTTCGATATGAACAATAATAATTTTACTATTATTTGAGTTTAACTTAAGTTACATGACCAACAACATTGGTGCATCAGTCAATCCTTTTTCAAGTAGAGATACAAATGATTGATAATTATGAATTGATTGTCCTTTCCTTACAATGTTGAAGTTATAGCAATTGAAGGTGAGAAGGAAAATTTGATAACAAATTATGTCCTAATGGTAAAATTTATTCTTTCAAAAACCATCTTTGGTAATCCTGAAATCATTATAATTTTTTTAAAATTTTTGTTTCTTTGTTATACATATGGAGATTTTAAGAGTGGAAGTCCATATGACACAGGCGTAGTAAATTGAGTATGTAGCAAAGTATGTTAATATAAACAACATACTCAATGACATAAACACTTGAGTATTTGAAATTAATACACTCCATGGCAACAAGGTCGGAGGAGCCAAGTTTTTGTCGGTTACCACAATCGTTCAGAGGAAGTTTCATTGCATAACAACTTAATTTTATTTTTAATTTAATTTTACAACCTCCCTTACACCTCCACTTCATTAAAAATTGTTAGGTGGGGTATTTTAATAATTCAAGAGGGGTTAGTTAGAACAAGGAATTGATGAGCATAACAAGTAAACTATGTCTTTATAGTTATTTTTCGTTCACAGATAATTCACTACAAAAAAAAAAAAGTTTTAATGTAAATTTATTTTTACATACCAAGGATTGTAGTTTCTCTCCTAAACCATTATTTGGGAATATGCTCTCCCATAACTTTTTAAACCCGATAAAAAGTCATCAAAACCCTTATTAACTACCATGGGTTTTAGAAAGTTCATAAAATTTCATGGGTTTCAAAACTTTTGTGAAGTACTATAACCTCTATAAAATACCATATGTTTTCATAATCTTGGTAAAATATCATAAGTTTTAGAACCTCTGTAAAATATCATAGGTTTTATAACTTTCGTAAAATATTATAAGTTTTAGAATCTCTGTAAAATATTATAGGTTTCAAAACTATGAACATTTATTTTTTTATTCGTTTATCATTTAAGCATTCATGTACCTTTTCAACCATGATTGTTTACATCTATTGTATTTATTTATCTATATTTGTTAAAATATTTTTTCAATAAATAAACAAATAAATGGATACAAGTTATACACATATAAATAAATTTAAATTTATACTAAAATATATCAAGTAGATACATTAAATTTGTTTTATTTGTTGACACACTTTTTTTATCAGAAATCTACAATATAAACATTTATCATAATTAGAAATGTAAATGTAAAAAATAAAATAAATTATTTAACTTTTTTATACATTACTGATAAAGAATTGAATATAGTAAATTCAATTCATTTATACACTGATATGTATTTTGAGGCATGGCAACCGAAAACATATCGATATCTAACATGTTGATAAAAATAAAACAAACCTATCATAAAGTTAAAAAATAAATGGTGTGTCAACAGGAGCATTAGAAATGAGTAGTAAAATAAGAGTGAAAAAAAGTGTACGAAGAAGTTATACAAAGTGTATGAAGAGGATAAAAAAATTAATTAAAACATGGAAAACCTATTAGGGCCTCATTTTATATTTTATAGTTTTTAATAAATTATAACCAATAATATGTGTAATAAAAATGTTTTTTTTAAAAAGATTGTGGCTGAAATAAGTTTATGATCTTTGGTATTAAATTTTATTTTCAGTATTTAATAATCTTTATAAATTAAGTGTAAATTAAACATTTAATTTTATTTCATATATATAACTAATTTTTCTTTTGATTATCAGTAATATTTTTAAATTGGCTATAAACTAAATCTTTATTTGTATTTATTTTGATTTCATTTCTTAAAACATTTTTCGATTTTTGTTTTAGTCTCTTAGTACTTGACAATTAATATGTTTCGACATAATATATAATTAACTGACACATGTAAAGCAACTTAACAAACAAATAATAATATTTATTAATAAAATTCTCAAAGTAACATTGTGTTATTTTTCTCTGGTAAAGGCCCTATGCAATATTATTATTGGTTGATAAAGTCCATGACATTGAAGCACGTTGTGAATTCACCAAAAATTAATGGAATTCTTGAATTCAGAGTACAAAATATGTGTTATTCTCTAATTAGTATAATTAATTTTTTCATAAACTTTTATTTTTATTAATTTACCCAATCATTTAACACATTTTAATTAAAAATAACAGGCACCTAAAATACTGTCACTCGATTTTCCTGAACAGCAATTTCAACTTGGATTTCACTTTATCATTAGAAAAACAATTCACACTTTTAAAAGTAAGATTACAATGAATATTCTCATGTAAGAGAATATTTTAAATTCACCAAAAATGAAAGGTGTCTTCTTCCTCTCCCATAGACATATAAATACTCTCACACTCATAAGTTATTTTTTAATAAACTAGATTATAAGTAACAATACAAAATTGTGTATTTATTACACCAATAATATAAAATATATTATATATATTTTTTCGAATGACAACAGTGTGTCTCTTAGATTTATCTTAAGCTTGTGTTTTTTTATTTAGTAAAACGTTGGAAGTCAAGTCAACACGTACAAAATATAATATTTTTTTATTAACAAAAAATAAATAAATTAAAGGGAACTTCATGTATCCCAACCTTTTTATAAGAAACAAAACTCATTACCTAAGATGCAAATCATAGCAGCACACAAAAATAGAATAAAAAAAAATCTATGTTTCCACCCTCCTTACTTTTTACAAAATTATGCAGCAAGCCTGCATAATTTATAGGCTAACTTTCTATGCTTTTACAATCCTGATTATGCAGCGGAATAGACCCAACTGCTGCAATGCTGCACCGAAAAACACTCTGCTTCTACACTTCTAATTATGCAGCAAAACGCATGAGCTCCAACTAATATAACTGCAAAGTATGCTTTTTAAATTCTGCAGAAAAACAGAACAGCAAAACAACATTAAAGTCTCGTTTACACAACAACATTAATTACAAAATTAAAGTCTGGTTTACACTACTGCTACAACATTAATTAACATTAACAGGGGATTTAAAGTCTCATTTAGATTACATGTAATACTGAAACTTATGTTCGTAATACAGATTATCAAAATTGTTTGGCATATATGGATCATATAACTTTTGTTTCTGCAGTCTGCGTAAATAGGATAAAGTGATAAACTTACTTGCAGAGTTTAGAGAAGTATTAATAACCTAAAGTTTCTGACAAGAGGAAAGTTAATGACTAATGCTCATATTTCCTATGTTTAGGCCGAGACTGAAGAATTTGCAGCGAAAAGTTGAGATGTTAACTGCAGAAAATGTGTCACTGAAGTCAGAAATAATCGTGTCTGCAACCATCAATGCGTGCTCCATTTTCTTACAAGTGAAAGTGAACCCTTCTGACACGTAAACCTATTTCCCTATCTCACATTTTTTATTACTATAAGAAAATTTAAATGATTGTTAATTTTTCATTGCACAAATGTTCCTAGCAAATTTAATATAGGATATCCTAGGTGTCTTTGACGTGACATACATGTGTATATATATATATAGAGAGAGAGACCGCATATTCAGGGTATCTAGCCGTTTTCTTGAAATTTTGCTCACTAAATATTATATTAATAATTACATCCACTAAAAATAAAAATATTACATAATATATTTATTAATGGTACTATAGTTAAGTTTATGATGGCAATGTTGAACTTGTCATGCAAACTGACCCACAATCTACTACTAAAAAGTGTGGGATAGACTTATTCATCTATTCAGTTTAGATCTGTCTCGCATAATCTGCAATCCATGTGAACCAACAACAGGGCAGAGCGAGTTGGCCCACTGTATAAATAAAAAATTATTATTATTTTATTTTTTCTACAAAAAAAAAATCATACCTCACCCACACATTATTATTATTATGGTGTAACCTTTATTTTATTTTAAAAAAATAAATTTGATGTACAAAAAATAGTATGTTTTATTTTAATCATCTAAAGAAGTTAATATTAAAAATAAAAGTGAATTTAGTTTTACGTAAAGTTTTACATTTAAAATTTGTTAGTAAAAAATAATATAAAAAAGATATTTTATTAAAATATTTTGTAGCAAAACTTTGATAAACTACTCGCATATATTTATATACATATAAAAGAAAAAAAAGATATATATATATATGTAAAACAAAACTTTAATTATTTTTAACCAAACCTTCTAACAACCCTTGTACTTGAATGTCTTTATATTTTTTTTTATCTTAATTGAATGAATTAAAATAATGATGAAATCTTAATTTTTCAGCTGCAAAAATATTTTTTTTATAATTAATAAAATTTTAATTTAAAAAAATTCCTTACATAGGCTAGCTCTTATATGGGATGGGTCAACCCGCCCCACATTTTGCGAACGAAACACGAGGCAAGATAGCCCGCATTACCACCCCTAGTTAAGTTAGACTTAAAGTCTACTTAATACACTAACTTATTGAACTCATTTTTTTATGGCATCAAAACAAGGAAAAAAGGCCTCTCCTAAATTTAATGTAAGCTAAATTATATCCAATTTTACAAAAATATTATCCAACATTTACTATTTTTTTATCAATAATAAACAATATATACAAATGAATCACTTCAAGGTAATCCAACCTATTTATAAAGAAACAAGAACACCCTAATAACATAACAATTTCCAGACAACTGCTCAAAATACTAACGCTGTTAAAAAAAAATACTCCAACACCAAACTAAAAGCGAATAATATTAGGCAGTTACATATACATGCACTACAGTTACGTTTGCGTGCCTCTGTTAACCTATATATCTACCTTATCTCTTTCTATGATTCAATAATACAATACATTCTTTCCTTTCACAATAGCATCTAACATGGTATCTAGAGCTATTTTTCTCTCATGACCTCTTCCGCTGCTTCTTCTTCTCCTTCCTCTTCCTCTGATTTTTCTCAACACAACTTTCCAATGGCTTCACCACCTTTGCATCATTTTCAACCCCAATCACTCTCAAGCTAACCGATGAGAATTTTTTTATCTAGAAACAACAGATTTTTGCCATTCTCTGCGGGCTTGACCTCATGCATCTCTTGGACGGTAACAGTGTGTCGTCACAGTTTCTCCAAATTGCAAATCAAGAACCTACCACCAACCCTGAATTTCTGCACTATCATAAGCAAGACCAGTTATTAGTTGTGTGGTTGCTTGCATCCATGTCATCCTCATCTTGACCAAAATGGTAGGTCTTGAATCCTCTACTTCCATTTGGAATCGTTTATCCACGTACTATGCATCCCACACTAGGGAAACCATAAAAAAGCTTCGTCTTCTCCTTCGCACACCAAAGAATGAAAGATTCGTTGCCAACTACCTTCTTAACATCAAGAAGACTGTTAATTCTTTATCTGCTATAGGTGCCTCCATTTCTACTGATGAACACATAGATGCGATCTTGGATGGTATATCAGAAGAATATGAAGGTTTCATCACCGTCGTTCTCTCACGTTCTGATCCATACATTGCTGACGAGCTTGAGTCTTTACTCCTTGCTCAAGAAGAAAGGTTTGAAAAACATAAACTGTTGCAAAAATCCATTATTCAAGAAAATCATGTCACTACACCGTGGTTCTCCACTCGTCCAAACAAGAAACCCAATTTTCACAGCAAAGGGTACAGTGGTGGTCACACATAGACTCGTCCTCCGCATCTGAGCACTGTGAATTCATTTTCTGGATCAAGACTCACCATTCGTCCTTCTTTTTGCCCTCTTGCACCTTGGAATTCCATAAAAAAATATTGTCAAATATGCCACAAACCAGGACACACTGCTGATACATGCTGGCATAGGTATGATCCCCCTACCAATCATTCTTTTACAGCTAATGTGTCTCAATCTTCCTTCTCAGCCGACAATGACTCCACACCATCTATTCTCGGTGCTCCATCAACCATTGAAGATCCTCTTTGGTACCCCGACAGTGGAGTCACTCATCATGTCACTAAAGACTCCTTTGTTTTTCATAACAAATCTCTTTACCATGAATCAGAATCTTTAAAGGTTGGAAACGGTCAAGGTATGAACATCATCCATACAGGATCTGCTTTTTACACTACTCCACACGCAAACACAAAGTTTTTTCTGCGTAATCTGCTACACGTTCCACAAATCACAAAGAACTTGATTAGCATTGCTCAATTTACAAAAGACAATAATGTTTATCTTGAATTTTTCCTTCACTCATGCTTTGTTAAACATCAGGACACACATCAGATCTTACTTCAAGGAATAGTTAAAGATGTTCCATATGTCTTTCCTTCATCCAATGATTCTTTGTCTTACAGTGTTAACCATGCTTGCTATAAACCGAACATTCATCCTTTACAGCTCTGGCATAACAGATGACTTGGGCACAACAGTTTTCCTGTTGTTCAAAGAGTTTTAAAATCTTGTAAAATACCATATAATTCTAATAAGAAACATTTATGCACTGCATGTGTGATAGGTAAGTCACACCAACTCCCTTTTCATACTTATGCTACCCATTATGTTGCACCTTTACAGTTGGTTTCAAGCTATGACAAACGAATATGATGCTCTTATAAAAAATAAGACATGGTTCCTCACATCTCTTCCCAGTGGATCTAAAGTTGTAGGCTACAAGTGGATTTTCAAAAACAAATATAATGTTGATGGCTCCTTTCAAAGGTACAAGGCACGTCTTGTCACAAAAGGCTTCAGTCAAACTGCAGGTAGCGACTACAACAAAACCTACAGCCCTATTGTCAAGCCAGCAACCATTCAAGTTGTTTTCTCGCATGTTATTTCTGCTGCATGGTCAATACATCAGATCGACGTCAACAATGCATTTCTGAACGGTGAGCTTCACGAAGATGTATATATTCAGCAGCCTCCAGGATTCGAATCTTCATCTCCCCACCTTGTTTGCAAACTTCAGAAAGCTATATATGGGTTGAAGCAAGCACCGCGATCGTGGTTTGAAAAGCTACGCTCCACTTTAGAACGTTTTGGTTTCCACTCTACTAAGAGCGATAATTCTTTATTTGTTAAGTTTCACAATTCTTGTACTATTTTCATTTTTATCTATTTAGATGACATCGTAATTACAGGGTCTGCTGCTTCCCACATTCAAGATCTGATACAAAAACTGGGCTCCTTCTTTGCTCTAAAAGACTTAGGACATCTTCATTACTTCCTTGGCATTGAAGTCCAGCATCTCAAAGATGGAAATATTCTTGTCTCAAACCAAATATATAGATGATCTTCTCCAGCGCACTCACATGAAAGAAGCTAATCCTGTTCCCACTCCCATGCAATCTGTTCTTCGTCTACCAAAAGATGCTTCCCCTGCTGTTCAAGACTCCACCTTTTATCGCTCTGTCATCGGTGCACCACAATACACTCTCATCACACGTCCCAAGCTCTCCTATGTTGTCAACAAAGCTTGCCAATTCTTGCAAAACTCTCAGGAACATCACTGGAAAGCAGTTAAACATATCTTAAGATACTTTGCTGGAACCACAACGCATGGTTTGCTTATCAAACGCAGCCTCTCCATGGATATCCTTGCTTTTAGCGATGTAGACTGGGGCAATGACGTTGATGATCGAAAATCTACCACCAGTTATTGTGTTTATCTTGGATCCAATATCATAACTTGGTCTTCCCATAAGCAAAAGATAGTTTACAGGAAGCTAATTCCGGAAGAAACAAAGAATTGAACTCAGTCAACATATACACACAAAACAGAACTCTCATCTCAGTGATGTAAGATTGTAACTTCAGTTAATTAAATTCATTTTTTGAATTATATTAACTTTCTCTAAACAATTTCGTTAAAACCATTTTCATTTTTTTTAGTTATCTATATCTAATATTCTTTTTCCTTTTTTCTTTATTGTTGTATTCCATATAAAATATAATTAAGGTAAGATAGATAGGAATATGGCATGTGTAGAATATTCACAAATCTCCATCTTCCATCTTATATTGTAATAAATATAGTAAATATTGAATGTGATTTATAGACATAAAATGTTTGTATTTTTATTTAATACTTTAATTAAATAAAATAAATTATGGGTTGAAATTTGGAAAGTGAATAAACAATTATAACTTCTTTTACCAAAACTTACCAAAATTGACTCATTTTGTGGAAGAAAACAGTCAAAATAAAACTGACAATTTGTAAAATCAGAAAAGTAGAACATTAAACAAAAGTTGTCTTTCAGTCCTACTAACACCATTTCAATAAATATAAGAAAGAAAAGTGCTTTATGAATTTCCAAAACGAATCAACCCTTTTAGTGAAAACAAACAATAATCCAAGAGTTGAGGGTTGATTATGCCCTGGGAAGTGTGATCCCAAGATTTTAGAAAAACGGAATCTGTGAGTAATAAGCCATATAATAGTTTTTTTTTTTCCTTTTGCAAGTGTAGGACAAAATCTCCTTCCAACTATGTTTGTCCCATTCACAAGCTGAGAATCAAATCATTTGGGCAAAAGTGCTTAGCTGTTGGTGCCATATAAGTTTTCACATAAAAAAAAGTATGATTCTGCACTCCATCCATAAAAAAATGCAGTCTTTCTTGCACAGAAAAAAATACCATATTTAAGTATGTTTATTAATAAGTAAGGTCAACTCAATTTTGATACATATCTAACTAAAATATAGGCTTCCACTACCCATATGTCTCACATGTAATCAGTTTTTTATTCAATATTTGGCTCGTACTAATTAATAAAATACTATAGCATCTTCACCACATGAAGGTGGTTACACATGGTCACGTATATATCTTGTGTCCCATTCAGGGAAAGGACTTGGATCCTTCAACCACTCGAAAACGTCGGCAAAACAAACTTTGAATGTTTTTGTTTCTGGGAAACAGTTACTAGGTTTTAGCGGTGGCTGTAGTTTAAAGTTTTATTTGTTTTTTTTTTTTTTTCCGGTTGAATGGAGGGTGCGGGTAGTTTCAGGAATGGTAGTTCATCCATTTCGAGGGACAGTGATGCGGATATTTTCTCAAAATCATTCCACAAAGAGGATGATGAAGAGGCTCTCAAATGGGCTGCCATTCAGAAACTTCCCACCGTCTCGCGTATGAGGAAAGCTTTGTTCACTTCACCCGAAGGAGAAGTAAATGAGATTGATGTGCACAAACTTGGGTTGCAAGAAAGGAGAGCATTACTTGAAAGACTGATCAGAACTTCTGAAGAGGACAATGAGAAGTTTTTGCTCAAGCTAAGGGAACGAATTGATAGGTAAGACTCCCATTCTCTTTTGTTCCTGGTTCTAATGAAGTTGTCTTTGATCGAAATGCACTCATGGATGGCTTCTTCTCCTCCTATTTTGCTTCCTTGGATTGGATGATATCAGAGCTGGAATTGATCTTCCGACAATAGAGGTTCGGTTTGAGAACTTGAATGTCGAAGCAGAAGTTAGTGTAGGAACTAGAGCTTTGCCTACCTTCGCTAACTTCATGGTTAATATTGTGGAGGTGAGTATTGGTACCAGCTTTCATATTTAGTAGAACAAGCGACATGACCTTAGCGAAGGAATTCTAACTTGTTGATTTCGTTTCACTTATTTTCGTTAAAAGGGTCTGTTGAACTCTCTTCATATTCTACAAAGTAGAAAACAACATATACATATTCTCGAAGATGTCAGTGGAATAATAAAGCCTGGCAGGTAATGAAAGTGGTGTTCTATATATCTATAATAAAGTGGTAATGAACCAGCACCTTCGGAACCAATATAATGTTTCCATTTCCTACTGTTCAGAATGACATTACTTTTGGGCCCTCCAAGTTCCGGAAAAACCACACTATTGTTGGCCTTGGCAGCAAGACTTGATCCAAAGTTAAAGGTTGGGGCATCAAAGAAAATTAATTTATTTTTTCGAAAGATATTTCATGTTTTTTCTCTATTTTTTTAATCTTGGATCTCTAGGTAATATAGTGTGGTTTCTTGATCAGTTTTCTGGAAAGGTGACTTATAATGGTCATGGGATGGATGAGTTTGTACCCCAAAGAACTGCAGCATATGTCAATCAAAATGATCTTCATATTGCAGAGTTGACGGTCAGAGAAACCTTGGCCTTCTCAGCAAGAGTCCAAGGTGTTGGAACTCGTTATGGTTAGTCTGCAGCATGAATAATGACTTTTGTTCATGTTCTATGTTAACTCAAATTTAAGTTTTCATTATGTGTAATTTGGCTTTATGCAGATTTGCTAGCAGAATTGTCGAGAAGAGAAAAAGAGGCAAATATCATGCCTGATCCAGATATTGATGTCTACATGAAGGTAACAAAGATTCCGTCACTTGTAAGGAATGTGTTTTTACCATTTGACTTGCTAGGATATTGATATTGATGGCATCTTTGTATTGTTGATTACTGATAGCCAATCAAGCCAAAGACAAAAAAGTATGACAGCTTAGCAATGTTACTATTATACCTGTTCAATTTTGAATATTCCTCTGCTCTTCAACTTCTTGCTATTAATTGCAAATTTTCTCGTCCAGAAGGTTTCTTTTGAAGAGAACGTAAGTGATAAATTAGATATACGAAAAGCAAAACAAAGAAGTAGCTAATAATTTCAGTTGCAATTAGAAATAATGTGGAGATAAAGAAAGTAGACAAGAATAAACACAGATTTAACTTTGAAAACTCTTCACAGGAAATTAAATAAGGGCAGAGGACAACAATTCACTTAATTGAAAATTGATTATATTATTGCATATAAAGATCCTAGCACAAGAGCTATAGGTGAATCATCAGTTTCTTTTTTTTCCATATAGCTGTTAACTGGTTGTCCTTTTGACTCTTAATACTCAGGCTGTAGCAACTGAAGGCCAGAAAGCAAATTTGATAACAGATTACGTCCTAAGGGTAAAAAATCTACTCTTTCTAAAGCTTCTCCAATCATCGTGATCCACTCATTACAATATTTTCTTTTAATGTCTAACTTGTAATTACAGATTTTAGGACTCGAGACATGTGCTGATACCGTTGTAGGAAATACAATGTTAAGGGGGATTTCTGGTGGACAAAAGAAACGCCTTACAACAGGTAAAACAAAACTTCTTTCAGTCTCGGAGTGTACTACTAAGTTTACACCACTCAATTAAATGCAAGTAATTATGTGAGAAATCTAATCATTATAAACTCGTAAATGCAGGAGAGATGCTGGTTGGACCAGATAAAGCTTTATTCATGGATGAAATATCTACTGGTTTGGATAGCTCAACAACCTTCCAAATTGTGAATTCACTCAAGCATTGTGTTCACATTCTCAAAGGAACCACAGTCATCTCACTCCTGCAGCCAGCACCAGAGACTTATAATCTTTTTGATGACATTATTCTACTCTCTGATAGTTATATAGTGTACCAGGGTCCCCGCGAATATGTGCTTGAATTTTTCGAATCAATGGGTTTTCAATGTCCCGAGAGAAAAGGTGTGGCAGACTTTTTGCAAGAAGTAAGTGTCCTTGCGTATTGTCTCAAAAATGTAATCTGTCTACACCGGTATAAGAGAGTTTTACAAATTTAATTTTGATCATTGATTATTATGCTACAGGTAACATCAAGGAAAGACCAGGAACAGTACTGGGCACACAAAGATCAACCTTATAGATTTGTCAGAGCTAAAGAATTCTCAGAGGCACTCAAGTCATTTCATGTTGGGAGAAGCCTTCGTGTAGAACTTGATAGTGAATTTGACAAGTCTAAGAGTCACCCAGCTGCTTTGACAACCAAAAAGTTTGGAGTGGGCAAATGGGAACTGTTAAAAGCTTGCTTATCAAGAGAATATTTACTTATGAAGCGTAATTCATTTGTTTACACCTTCAGGATGAGCCAGGTAGGTTTGGAAATTAGAATGGTTCATTTTATTGTCGTGCCATCTAATACTATTATTGTCTTACTCATAGCTTCTCCCTCCATTTAGCTTGCTATAATGGCATTTATTACCATGACAATCTTCCTCCGGACTGAGATGCGTAGAGACTCTGTGACTGATGGCGGGATATATGTCGGTGCATTGTTCTATGGCCTTTCTGTGATGATGTTCAACGAATTTCCTCAACTTACCATGGTCGTTTCAAAGCTTCCTGTTTTCTACAAGCAAAGGGATAATCTGTTTTTTCCTTCATGGGCATATGCTCTTCCTGCATGGATCTTAAAAATCCCTATGACTTTTGTAGAAGTTGCTGTTTGGGTATTCGTAACCTACTATGTCATTGGATTTGATCCAAATTTTGGAAGGTAAAAGAACTTTTTTTTACACGTACTCAACGAGCATGCTATCTTTTCTAGGTTCATTTTCTACTTCAACCCTGCAAATAAAAAATAACATGCATTTAATGTCTACATAATGCAGATTTTTTAGACAATACCTTGTTCTTTTACTAGTGAACCAGATGGCTTCCGCATTATTCCGATTTCTTGCAGGAGTTGGGAGGGAATTGAAAGCAGCTTTAACACTTGGGTCATTTATACTGACCATCCTTTTTGCTATGAGTGGTTTTATTCTATCAAAAGGTACCATGGGTACAAAATAGACCAATCACATACTTTCCACTATGTTCTACACTAATAATGCACTTTTTATCCTCTTTATGCTTCCAGACAACATAAAAAAATGGTGGTTATGGGGCTTCTGGATATCACCTATGATGTATGGACAAAATGCTATGGTAAATAACGAGTTCCTTGCGAAGAGATGGAGACATGTAAGTTTAAATAATATATACCTGCATGCCTTCTTTATTTATAAATAATATGATATTTGAACATAATTTTTTTATGATAGGTTCTACCTAACTCTATGGAGCCTCTTGGAGTCGAAGTTTTGAAATCACGGGGATTCTTCATCCAATCATATTGGTTTTGGATAGGCGTTCTGGTTTTGATTGGATATACATTACTTTTCAACTTTGGCTACATCCTTGCTCTTACGTATTTGAGCAGTGAGGGTCTTCAGCTTAAATATACAATAAACAATATAAGGTAAATCTATCTACTTATATGATAAAATTGATTTTGCAGGACCTGGAAAGCAACATACATTTATATCCGAAGAACCGGGAAACAATGAGCAAAATGGTGGTAGTAATAAAGGAACTAATGTGATGAGATACATAAAATACAACTTCACTGATCACTCAATTAAAGGTACTACTTCTCTTAACAACAGATAACATAGTCAACTCTAGATTTCTACTAGTTCATTACCAATTCACATTACGTTTGATGGATAATAACGCTGGAACTACTTCTTAGAGAGAAATGGCGAAAGTATATGTGGAAATACATCTTCTCATAATTTTCCCTCTAGCTATAGAGGAATGGTTCTTCCTTTTGAACCACATTCTATCACCTTTGATGAAGTAACATATGCTGTGGACATGCCACAGGTAATGTAGAAACAAAATTAAACCATTTTGAAAACTCATGCATATATTGTGAATTAAAAATTATCAAATACCTGCAGGAAATGAGGAACCAAGGAATTGTTGAGAATAAATTGGTTCTTTTGAAAGGTGTCAGTGGATCCTTCAGGCCAGGTGTTCTCACTGCTTTAATGGGTGTCACCGGAGCAGGCAAAACAACTCTGATGGATGTACTTGCTGGTAGAAAAACTGGAGGATATGTTGGAGGGAACATCACAATCTCTGGGTATCAGAAGAAGCAAGAAACATTTGCAAGAATTTCAGGATACTGTGAGCAAAACGACATCCACTCTCCTCGTGTTACTGTGTATGAATCCTTGCTTTACTCAGCGTGGCTCAGATTGTCCCCAGACATCAATGCTCAAACAAGAAAGGTTGGTATCTAAATTTGTGCCTTTTATGTCTTTCATGCTAATTCATTGTAGTTTAAATAAGGCTGCCAACTAGTTTGAAAACTTGAGGTTGCCATGAAGTAACCATTTTATGTCATTCTGCTTTCTTGTCTAGTTCTTACCTTTTCTGGATTGAGTTGTTACGACTAGCCCATACGTAAGAGTTTGCAAGTAAATTTTCTCAGTAATTTGTAAGCGCCAAAACTAGAATCAATTACCATTCATGATTGGAATTATTGTCACAAATAACAAAGGAATCAAGATTATAAGTGTTTAAACAAAAAAAAAATCACTTCGATGTTTGACGCTGATTAATGGTTGCAGATGTTCATTGAGGAAGTCATGAAACTTGTGGAATTGAAACCACTAAGGCATGCATTAGTGGGATTGCCAGGTGTTAATGGTCTCTCGATAGAGCAACGTAAAAGGTTGACAATTGCAGTTGAACTTGTAGCAAATCCTTCCATAATATTCATGGATGAGCCGACTTCCGGGCTAGATGCAAGAGCAGCAGCTATTGTCATGAGAACTGTTAGGAACACTGTAGACACTGGAAGAACAGTTGTTTGTACAATCCATCAGCCTAGCATAGACATATTTGAATCATTTGATGAGGTGAAAAACAGAATCAGTTAGCAAATTTTGTTCTGTTCTCTTCCGTAACCAAGTTTCTAACCTTTTTGTCACGACAAAATGCAGCTTTTTCTAATGAAGCAAGGGGGGCAAGAGATATATGTGGGGCCACTTGGACTTCGTTCTTCCAATTTAATTAGTTACTTTGAGGTGAAAATAGAAATGCTATGAATATGAGGAATACTGAACTCATGTTTTGCTTCAAATCAATCTTCATGCAAAAGTTTCACTCATGTCACGCTTTTATTCTGAAGGAAATCCAAGGTATCGGTAAGATTAAAGATGGCTATAATCCAGCAACATGGATGTTGGAAGTCACAAGTTCAGCAAAAGAAATGGAATTGGGGATTGATTTTGCCCAGTTGTACAAAAATTCAGAGTTACACAGGTATTTCCAGTTGTATATAGTGTAATAAAACTACAGACTCGAAAGTAATCAGATAGAAAGCACTTAAGGTATAAAAGTGAAATAATGTTTTGTTTAGTACTAAAATTATTTTCTGTTCAGAAGTAGAATGGTTGCTGATATACGGTCTTTGGCATTTGTCTCAGGAGAACTAAAGCACTTGTTATAGAATTGAGTACTCCCTCTCCTGGTTCCAAAGACCTTTATTTTCCTTCACAGTACTCAACTTCCTTCTTCACCCAATGCATGGCTTGCTTATGGAAACTACATTGGTCTTACTGGCACAATCCTCAATACACTGCCATAAGATTTCTCTACTCAACTATTGTAGCTGTTTTGCTTGGGAGCATGTTTTGGAACCTTGGCTCAAAAATGTAAGATCAAACAAGAAATTAGTTGGACAATCTCATTTGTTTTGTATCGACTGTTTCATCAAACATGAAATTTCTAAATCAATTATTGCAGTGAAAAGCAACAAGATCTTTTCAATGCCATGGGCTCCATGTATGTTGCTGTTCTCCTTCTTGGAGTTAAGAATTCTAATTCAGTGCAGTCAGTAGTTGCTGTTGAGAGGACAGTCTTTTATAGGGAAAGAGCAGCTGGAATGTATTCAGCTTTTCCATATGCTTTTGCCCAGGTAAGCAATTCCACTTTCTAAATACATTTCTTTTATTTGAGTGTTTTTTGATCCTAAATCATAATCTTCACTACACTTGATATAGAAAGTAAATGAAAAATAAGTGATCTCAATAACTGATGAAAAAATCAACTGTTAATATTATGTATACATGCATAAAAATCATGAATATGTTGGAAATTCATTCATTAAGTTTTTCGTCAACGACCAGGATTAGTTACTTCAACCTCTAAACTCTAAAGAAAGTAACTCGCTTTAGAGGAGTCAAATCCAAAGGTTATTGATACATTATCTATGTTAGTAATTAAGGTGATTATCACCAGAGTTTGAAATAATTACTTCATTAAGAGTGAATAATTTACCTCTGCATTCCTTCTTTCTAATCTATATTTCTGTTGCAGGTTCTGATTGAGCTCCCATATGTACTTGGACAAGCTGTAGTCTATAGCATTATAATTTATGCAATGATTGGTTATGAGTGGACTGTGGCTAAATTTTTCTGGTGCCTATTCTTCATGTACTTTACCTTCCTGTACTTCACCTACTATGGAATGATGGCAGTGGCAGTGACCCCTAACCAACACATCTCCGGTATAGTTTCTGCTGGATTTTATTCAGTGTGGAATATCTTCTCAGGATTCGTAGTCCCACGGCCAGTAAGTTTCATCTTCCTTTCATATTTAGTTCACAATAATTCATACTCTCCAAGCATAGAAGGTAGCAAATTTATGAGAATATTCCTTTTTGGCATGGTCTACCAGAGGATCCCAGTATGGTGGAGGTGGTACAGTTGGGCAAATCCAATGTCTTGGAGTTTGTATGGTTTGGTGGCTTCACAATATGGAGATATAAAGCAAAGCATTGAATCCAGTGATGGGACAACAACAGTGGAAAGCTTTGTGGGAAGTTACTTTGGTTTCAAGCATGATTTTCTTGGAGTGGTAGCAGCTGTGATGGTTGCATTCACAGTACTTTTTGCATTGGTCTTTGCTATATCAGTGAAAATATTTAATTTCCAGCGGCGTTAGGAAACTATTCAAGTATTTCGTACAGAAATGTTCATCTTAACATTTGTAAGAAAATATCTTCATAGCTCACTACTGTATTTTTTTTATTTGTCAATTAAGTGTATCATAGTGCGAGAATAAATTTGGCATCTCTTAATTGTTTAAACCATGATGCCAACAATTTCCTCTGTTTTTTCCATTGCACCAGTGTCACCTTAGCCTTCTCTTTTCCTTTTTTATCTTGCTTCTTGTTCTTGCTTTGAATAACTTTGGGCAATGATGTAAACACTATAGATCTCCAATTTGTTCTCTATTACATAAATCCTCATCCACCTACAAAATAAACACTTTAAGATGTCAAAAAATTATATGAAAGGGGAAGAGAAAAAAAGGAAAAGGGAAAGAAAAACATGAAGGAATGAAAGGGATTGGGTGTTAAAAGTTTAAGTTTTTTGTTTTTATTTAGAATGGAGAACAAAGTCAAAACAATGTTATTTTTGGCTTGAAATTAATGTCATCAAACAACTTTAACTATGAATTATAATTAATATTTTGAATTTATTAGTTAGTGTGCTAATTCTTATAAGAATTAATTTTTTAAATTTATTTATTAGCATTGGTTAAATAAACTCTAACGTTAAAAAATATATGTAATTTAAAAAATGTAAAATAAGACTTAAATGGGAGAAATCTTATTTTTCTCACTCTAACTATAATGGGTGTGGCAGCAGGGCAAAGATTTTTCTCACTCTTGTTTATAATGTAATAAATCTAAACCAACGGGAGAGATTCAGAAAATTGAAAACTTTTAAGACAAAATTAAGAAAAAAAAATAGACAAATTGAAAAGTATCAAAAATAAAAAAGAAATTAAACAAATAGAATAAAAATATGGTAAAACTAAGAATTTGACCAAGAAAAACAATACTTTAAAATGTGATAGGATGTTTGATTGTATAAAACAATGTGATAAGACGACCATATATCATCTTACACCATAACAAGTTTTTATATGTATTTGTATTTTTTAAATATTTTTAAAAGTTTGTTTTGTTCTCTTATATTTAATTATAAATTTATAACAATTATAATTTTATTAAATTAATATATTATGTAAATTTACCAATGCCATTATAAATTTTATTATATATAAAAATAAAAACATTAATTTAAAGTCTAATAATTTTATAATCTTGTAATAACTTTTTTATTAAATAAGACACCAACAAAAATTAGTGTTAATGTGTCTATTTAAACTTATTTATAATTTTTATTAATAAATTTATTTATTAAATTATATTAACAATGAAGTAGGCTCCACCAAAGACCAACATTTAAAGTTCAAACACTTAACATTGTGTGTCTACAGGTAGTCACATTGTGTATGAACTCCATCACCATTTTCTCACCACTTGATATATTAGTTTACGTGACTTAGATTATTAGTGAAGTTAGATGATCTATGTTAAAACATATGTATCAATACTTAATACACAAATCAAACAACAATACATACATTATATTAAATGTATGACCTTTTTTCATACAAATCCATCATTTTCATGAAATACATACCATTTAAATATTTCACAAATCAATTTAACATACAAACTAATATTTACTTTACATTTTCATAATCGTTAGATTTACTTGTTTTAAAAACGTAAGTTGTATGAATTTAACCAACTAGTGGCCTTAGAAAGTTATAATCATTTATAATTTTCAAAATATTTAATTAAATTTCAAAACCTATAGAAAAGAAACAACGGATAACTAAGTGAAAATGACTAATGCTGAAAAAATGGCTCAAGCTCAAGGAGTTGGAGCTTGAACTTAGGAATATGCGCTTGAGCGTAGAGTGTTGGCACTAAGCGCATAGAGTTGGCGCTTGAGCGTAGAAAGCTGATGTTGAGAGAATCCCAAAATTGCACTTCAATTTGCTTGAGCACAAGGAGTTGGCATTGAATGTAAAAGAATTGATGCTGAACGAATTTGAGGTCGAAAGCACTCCAAAAAATTGCACCTCAATACATTTAAGCGCAAGGTTGACACTAAGCACAATTGGGACATAGAACACTCTGAAAGTTAGCCTAAATCTATATAATGCCTTGATTTGTATATACAACTATATATCATTTAAATCATAATTTGACAAATAAATTCAATACTTAAACTTCAAAAATACACCTTACAATCAAACTAAATAGTCAACTACGTTCAAATTGTTTAAAACTTCAAACCATTTTTATAAAACAGCATCTATTTCACTTAACAAAATAAACCTTATAAGAGAAATTTGGAACTTGTAATCACGTCACCTTCACATTCAAATCATCTAGCATAGAGTACTATTGAAAAGTTAAATCTAATTTTCCTTACCTAAAATACTTATCTTCAAAGCAACCTTATAAATTTCAGTCAAAAATGTTACACAAAAATATGGGGCATAGCAGCCAAATTTTAGTATGTGATAAAGCAATATTTCCTACTTTATATTGACATGTGATAAATTAAAACTTTAGTAGTTAAACTAGATACTAATTTATAAACTATTTTATAATTTTTTATTAATAATAAAAATTACTTTAGATATCAATAATTTTTTAATCTTCAAAATAATATTTAATTTAGCCAATATAATAATTAATTATTTTTTATTTATAAATTTAATTATTATTTAATAAATTTTTTTAGTCTCATCCTTAAGCTAGAGCATAATAGAATGGAATTAAGAGAAAACGTAGATATTGTATTAGGTGGGCGTCGTTGTTGAATTAAATTTAAAGTTTGATCTTAAGAATTCAATTTTATAAAATGTATTTGATGTTCTCAAAGTCAAACGCCAAAGTCTAATTCAAAATCAATAACTATACAAATATTTTGTACTAATTTTTATTAATTATAATAATTGAGATCTATTTACTTAATCTCTTTCCTAAACACTCCCCTCGTCAACAATGATGTCGCAATTATTTGCATTCATGTTCTACTTCATCGTCATCAAGTCAATATTTCCCTCCCATAATATATATATATATATATATATATATATATATATATATATATTATAAAGAAATAAATGTGAGTGGTGAAATAGCTTCTGAAATGAAATCAGTGATGATGAAATCTGTGGATCCGGGGTTGACATACATAACCCCTTACACATCCACATCACGTGTACATCATATAAAGTGTCGTTTTCATTTTTAATTGTTTTCTTATCCAACTTTGAATTTTTTATCAATAAAAAAATATAATAATTGTGTTATATTTTAAGGATGATCAAACTCTTTTATAATATAAACTTTAAAAAACTCTAATTACCACCCAGTGTTATAATTAGTTAAAAAATACTTAAAATTTAAAGATCAATCTAATCACTCTATCAGTAGCTATTAATTGAATATATATATATATATATATAAATTAAAAAATGAAAATTTTGTTGATAATACTTGGTCGGACTCTTTGACTGTAGAAAGAGAAAACTCAAAAATAGAAGAATATAGAATAATGAAAAAAAAAAGAGATAAGATAAAAAAAAAAGGAATTTTTTTTTTAAGCTTCCCTTTTGTTTTTCTTGTTTATATGATATAACATAAACAAAAAACTTGCTAATAATACCTTTGATGAAATCGAATACTAAACTTTAACCTGTAGTAAGAAAAGACTTAATCATTTACCACTCCTCCCTTACCAAATCTCGCTTACCAACCAATTCAAACACTATGCATCCAAATGTATATTACTTATGTTGACATCACTGATTATGTAATGAAATAGCAACTATTGGCCTTATGCACTTTCAGATTATAATAATGGTTCGCAAACTTTTCCATTAAACATCTATATGAGCTATGAAAACCATTGGAGTGAAGGAAAAACTACACCAGTAGTTACTAATTAAGCAAGAGGATTAATATGATCATTTTAATAAAAAAGATAATATTTTAGAGAATTTGTTTTAATTTTGTGCAAGGAAACTAGTCATTAAAAAAAGTTGTGTTGTTACTTGAAAAGTAAAAAAAAAAAACAAAATTACAGAAAAAAAATACTTACATTGATAATCCAACGATAAATTGATTCATATTATAACTGTTAAAAATAAGAAGAAAAATAATCTTTTACCGATAAAAAAAATTAAAATCTCTCAAAACTGTTGTATGTTTTATCCTTCTAAGTTGTGGAAAGGATAACACGTGGATACTGATGGCTGAATACCAGATCAAGGTTTTGATTGGACTTTTTTTCAGGAATTATTGGAATAAAAATATCACATTTTTATATTAAACAATAAAATAATACTAAATTGTTTTTGAGAAGAAAAATATACCTGAGACTGGATTCAGTTTTGTTAGTACATTTCGTGCATTCTTTATTCACATGGTAAGAAATGCAAAATTATGTTTCGAAAATATATCATTAAATTTATAAAAAATAAATTTGATACATTAATCAATTATTATTAAATTTAATTGGTTTAAATTAAATCTAATCAAAAGTTTAATGAATTAATGTGGGGTTAATTTAGAATTTAGCATGATAAAGTTTGAAAATGCTTCATATTTATTGATTTTATTCTTTTGCTCCTAAAAAAATGGTAAAGTTTGAAAATTCAAGTAAAAAGACAATAAAGTGTATGTTTACTTTTTTATTTTAAAAACAAACACCTTTCACTACATTTTTTTTTTTCAAAAATTATAATTGGCCTTCGACATTTTGTACATTAATGTGAGATAAATTATTTTTTTTATGATGTTTAAATTTACTTAACCAGCATTTTTATAAGAAAATCATTATATTTGTAATATATTATTCTTATATATTATATATATTTTGATAAAATTAGTAGTGTATATCTATATATTAAAAAATTGAATTAAAATAATAAAATTTGTAGTTCATATTTTTATTATAACAATTTTTTTTATTTCAACACATTGTTTTTTTAAGTTTGTTAAAAAGGGGGCATATTAAAAGTTTTTGCTTGATTAAAATAGGAGTCTATACATAAAATAAGTTTTTGTTTTGTGGCTTAGAAAAGGAAAAATAAAGTAATTTGTAGTGTGTGATTAACGAGGGTAGACTTCTCAACCGATACAAGTCCTAAATAAATTTCTGTTTTTAAATAGATTTTACATTTTTATTTAATTTCGTCTTAAATCTAATTAACACGTCAATAAAAATATTTTGAACCACTTTATACAAACAATTTATTTTTTGAATAAAAAATCAAAATAAAATATAATTTTTTAAATATAAAGTGACGGTGGTAATCAAATTAATTTGAATTTTTGATATAAAATATAAAGTAAAATGTAAATATATATTTTTTAATATAATAGTATTTTTATTTTTTAAATATAATTATCATTTTAAAAATAGAACGGTTTATAAACTTTTGATTTAAATTTACACGGTTCAGTGTCACGTGACACTTAACTACATGCAGTTATTGATATTGAGAAAAAAAAAATCACCTGAATATATTTATAGTGATCAACCATATTTTTAATAATAGAAACGGTTATTTATACGCGTCACATGAACATAAATCTATAAATATGATTTTATATTTAATATTTTTTATTTTCTTATTATTATATATTTATTGTTGAATGTTAGAGTATGAATTTTTATCATATAAATTCGACAATCTTTCAATAAAAATGGCTCGATCCATTAAACTCGGATTCACTATCTCAAAAAATTCTTAATCATTTTTTATAAAAAAAAAATTATTTAGATTACTAATTTAGCTAATTGGGCTAAAATACTATGGTACAATTTAAGGTATATTTCTTTTTATTTGATATGACTTATTTTACTAATGTTTTAAAAATAAGATATGTACTTTTAATATATAAGTCATGATGATAAAATTAAGTTAATTTTAGATATAATAATTTGATATATTAATTATAATATGTGTATATATTTTTTTAATAAAAGAATATTAATTTTAATTTTTTAAAATATAATAATTTTTTTATAAAAATATATCGATTCATAAGTGAAGCCGGTGTAAACCATTTAAGTTGTGAACTAAATTAATTGGACAAAGATTTAATTTAGGTTATAAATTTTTTTTACTGATTTATTTTACAATTTTTTATCCACTGAGTTCCTGCACAATAAATGGTAGCAGGTTCTTTTTATAGTCGTAGATATCCATGGAATAAAAATATTTAAAAATTACTATTTAAAAATATTTTTTTAAAATCTAAACTTAAATAAAAAATTGATTTTAAAATATAATTCAAATAAATAAATGTAGTTTTGAATTACGCGCTACAAAGTACAATTTTTTTAAAAAAAATCTCTTTAAAAATAACTTCAATTTTACAAGTATAAATAAAAAACATAAATATATCAAAATAAATTATGATCATTTTTTAATTTTAATATTTTTCTAATAATAATTGTACTTTTATCATTTGATTTTTTTAAAATATCTTATAAAATCACTAATTAATAAGTCGTGAATATCCGTGATTACTCACTCTTCTTTTTTCTTCACCATTGCTAATATTCCCATTCATTTTGATAGGTGTAAGACTTTGTTTGATTTGGAAGACGAATTTGAAAAAGTGTAAATAAAATGAGAGAAAAGAAGCATAAATGGAAATTATTTAGATTAGGAAAATGATTCATCAACACTCAAAATATTGAGTAACATCTGAAACACACATAGAAAAAGAATAAAAATAATATTACAGATTTATAGGATATATGATCTTATAAGAAGAGAGATAGGAAAATAAATAAATGTTTAATACGTCTGTAACAAGTGAAAGTATATGTGTATCATTGTCCTTTATATTAAGGAAAAAAGAGAAAGAAGTGAAAGAAAATGAATGAAAGGTTTGATATAAATTTGGTTGATTTGATTAAATAAAGTAATTAACTAATATATAACGACTAAAATATTTTTAGCTAATATTTAACAAAAATAAATATAAATTAAAATCGAGATATGAGTTAAAATGAAATAATTATTAATAAATAAAACATAATAATTAAAAAATGTTTAAAAAATAAATTTTAGAAAAAATATTACTGTAAATATTATTAAGATAAAAAATAATAAAATATTTTTTAATATTGTTTTTTAAAATTATTGATATTTATAAGAAATGAAAAAAATTGCTACATTACTATTGTTATTATTTTCTATTATACTAAATATTTTTTATTAAAAAATAGTAAAACTAAGATAAGAAGAGAAAAACTTAATACAACATTTTTTAATATATTAGTTTTAATTTTTTTCTGAAATTTGTAAGAATTAAAATTTTGATTATTATTCCATGACAAGTGTATATAATAATTACAATTCTTTATATGTTTATATTCTAAATGTGAACTTATTTTCTAATTTCAGAAATTTAAAACCATACATTAAAAAAGTTAACAATATAGTATTTATTATTTTATTTTAAATAAGGAAAAAATCAAAAGAAAATTAATCAACTCTTAATTATATTTCTATAAACTAAGATTAATCGTGTTTTAGGAAAAAATTAAATTTAAAATATCAATAAATAAAAAATTGATGAATAATATAAAAAATTATCTTCAAGTTAACAAAAAAAGAAAAATTTGAATACAATATTTATTATCTTAATTCTTATTTTGTTTCTATTAAGGAAAAAAATCATCTTCCAAATTTGAATATATATAAACATTTAATAGAAATAATATATCAATCAATATATTATACAAAAGGTTCTTCTATACCAATTTTTGTCCATCACATTTTGAGTTGGCTTTCTAATTAAATCTTCTCTCAAAAAGGCAAACTTTTGAAGTGAATATATAAACTTTCTTTGAACATCTGTAGAAAAAAAAAACAAGAATCCAATAAACCCATACCCTTGAAAATCTGAGTAATAATAGTTCCGAGGTAAGAGAGGATAACATAACATAATGAGTGATGTCAGCATCGATTTCCATTTGGTTCCTTCGCTGAAAGGAAGTAAAAGAGAAAATAAACTAAACCAAGTGGATGCATGGCATGTTGGTGGCCACCTTGTTCAACGTATCCCTCTTTTTCAAGCAACATAATACCCAGCTATGTTCTGTTTATGCTATTTTATGTCCTATCTCTCGCCAATTTTGACACGTTGAAATAAATCTCATCTCATCTCTCTTCCCTATATATACATCCCAACATCTTTTTTTATTTCTCATTCAACCTATAAAGGGAAAGAAAGGACCTACTGGGTCATACAAAACAAGAGCAAAACAAACAAAAACTTCTAAACTAGCTTTCAATCAATTATTTGTTGCTTCTCCAGATTTGTAGTTTCTTCTGGGTTACAACAGTTCAAGTGGGGTTCCCTAAAGATTCAGACTTTGTTTGTAATATGGAGGAGGGTGGGGGTAGTTTAAGGATTGGAAGCTCATCCATTTGGAGGAACAGTGACGCAGAGATATTCTCAAACTCATTCGAACAACCGAATGATGAAGAGGCTCTCAAATGGGCTGCTATTCAGAAGCTTCCCACGGTTGCACGTTTGAGGAAGGCTTTGCTCACCTCACCTGATGGGAAAGCCAATGAGATCGATGTACAGAAACTTGGGTTGCAAGAAAAGAGAGCTTTACTTGAAAGACTGGTGAGAACTGCTGAAGAGGACAATGAGAAATTTTTGCTCAAGCTCAAGGACAGAATTGATAGGTGAGAATCCCACTCTCATTTCTTTCTTCTTGATTTAGAGGTCCCTTTCATCGAAATGCACTAATGGCTTCTCTTATTTTTCTTCCTTGGATTGGATAATATTAGAGTTGGAATTGATCTTCCTACCATAGAGGTTCGTTTTGAGAACTTGAATGTCGAAGCAGAAGTTCGTGTAGGAACTAGAGCTTTGCCTACCTTCACTAACTTCATGGTTAATATAGTGGAGGTGAGTATATTGGTACCAGCTTAATTATATCCTAGAACTTGCTAAATGATCTCAGCGAGGGAGCTAACTTGCCATTGTGTTTCATTTGTCTGCTTCAAGGGCCTTATGAACTCTCTTCATATACTTCCAACGAGGAAACAACATTTAAACATTCTCCAGAATGTTAGTGGAAAAGTAAAGCCTGGCAGGTATAGACATTATGTTTATTTGATATCTCTTTGGAGGAGAAGGGCATTAGCCATAGGACCTCTGCAACCAATATAACCCGATTTTTTATTTTCTCTTCTCCAGAATGACATTGCTTTTAGGCCCTCCAAGTTCTGGGAAAACCACACTCTTGTTGGCCTTGGCTGGAAAACTTGATCCAAAACTAAAGGTTAGAACTAGAACAATGAAGAGAAGTACATTTATTTTGTGTAACAATGTTTTCATGCTTTTAGTTCTATTTTCTTATGTTAAAGCTCTATCTAATATTCTGTGACCTTTTTATCAGTTCTCTGGAAAGGTAACTTATAATGGTCACGGGATGAATGAGTTTGTACCCCAAAGAACTGCTGCTTATGTGAATCAAAATGATCTTCACATTGGAGAAATGACAGTTAGAGAAACCTTGGCCTTCTCGGCAAGAGTCCAAGGAGTTGGACCTCGTTATGGTTAGTTGATAGGAATTATTATGCTTACACTCATTATTAAATTCAGTGTTCCAAACACAGGTTGACTTTTTTGAGGAAATTAACTTTTGACTATGTCTAATACCTGTAGACTTGCTAGCGGAATTGTCCAGAAGAGAAAAGGAGGCAAGCATCAAGCCTGATCCAGATATTGATGCCTACATGAAGGTAATGATTTTCTTTTGTCAAGAATGTGTTTTGCAGAAATTCTATTTTTCTACTTCTTGCGGTTTATTTCAAAATTTCTTACAGTTCAAGAAACTTATAATGATTAAAACGTGTGTAATAAATAAGTTGTAACAGCTCACAAAGCAGCTACTTCCAATCTCAGTTACATGCATTAGCAGCTAGTTATCTTGAAAACTAGAGCGTCTACTTCTTTTCCATACAAAATAGGAATGACTGATTGCTAATTGGTTGTTCTTTTGACTCATAATGCTCAGGCTGTGGCATCTGAAGGCCAGAAGGCAAATATGATAACAGACTACATACTGAGGGTAAAATTTATACATACAAATCCATCTCTGATCATTGTCAATTCATGTAATATTTTGTTTAAAAGTCTCTTGTTTCTTGGATATACATTTGCAGATTTTGGGACTAGAGGTTTGTGCTGATACCGTTGTAGGAAATGCAATGTTAAGAGGTATCTCTGGTGGACAAAGGAAACGTGTTACAACAGGTAAAGTTAACCTGATTTCCATCTTGAAGTGTATCTTGTTTAATCTCCTGAAAATTTGATTACAAGTAAGATTCTATTAGTTAATAATTATATATCTATATATACAGGGGAAATGCTGGTTGGACCAGCTAAAGCTCTTTTCATGGATGAAATATCCACTGGGTTGGATAGCTCAACAACTTTTCAAATTGTGAATTCACTCAAGCAATATGTTCACATTCTCAAAGGAACTATAGTCATCTCTCTCCTGCAACCAGCACCAGAGACATACAATCTATTTGATGACATTATTCTACTCTCGGATAGTCACATTGTGTATCAGGGTCCCCGTGAACACGTGCTTGAATTTTTCGAATTAATGGGTTTTAAATGTCCTGAGAGGAAAGGTGTGGCAGACTTTTTGCAAGAAGTAGGTGTCCTTGTGTATTGTCTCAACAATTCAATCTGTCTGCTCAGGTAAAAGAGGGTTTCATACATTTAATTTTGACCATTAATTATTATGTTATAGGTAACATCAAGGAAGGATCAGGAGCAGTACTGGGCACACAAAGATCAGCCTTATAGATTTGTCACAGCCAAAGAGTTTTCAGAGGCACATGAATCATTTCATGTTGGGAGAAGCCTTGCTGAGGAACTTGCTACCGAATTTGACAAGTCTAAGAGTCACCCAGCTGCTTTGACAACCAAAAAGTATGGAGTGGGAAAATGGGAGTTGTTAAAAGCTTGCTTATCCAGAGAATATTTACTTATGAAACGCAATTCATTCGTTTACACCTTCAAGCTTTTCCAAGTAGGTTTGGAAATTGAATGCTTCAATTTTTTGTCTTATCACCTATTGCTGTTATGTTCTTACTGATGACTTTCCCCTCCTTTCAGCTTGCAGCAATGGCAATTATTGCCATGACCATTTTCTTCCGGACTGAGATGCACAGAGATTCAGTGACTCATGGAGGCATATATGTGGGTGCCTTGTTTTATGGAGTTGTTGTGGCTATGTTCAATGGACTGGCTGAACTTTCCATGGTTGTTTCAAGGCTTCCTGTTTTCTACAAACAAAGGGATTATCTTTTTTTCCCTTCATGGGCATATGCTCTTCCTGCATGGATCCTAAAATTCCCTTTGACTTTTGTGGAAGTGGGTGTTTGGGTATTCCTTACCTACTATGTCATTGGTTTTGATCCATATGTTGGAAGGTAAAAAAGTTATGCTTTCTCATGTACTCAACAATCTAGTGAATTAATAGTTTCTCTATTACTTAATTTTCTATTTGAATCCTGCTAATAACTAATAGAGTATTATTTATATGTCAACTTAATGCAGATTGTGTAGGCAATACCTTGTTCTTGCACTAGTAAATCAAATGGCTTCGGCACTGTTCAGATTAGTTGCAGCAATTGGGAGGGAAATGACAGTGGCTCTAACACTTGGGTCGTTTACACTGGCCATCCTTTTTTCTATGAGTGGTTTTGTCCTGTCAAAAGGTATCATGGATACAGAACTAAACATTCCTAGGCTTTGTCCCTTTATGTTCTAGACTAACAATGCATCTTTGTTCCCTTTATGGCCCCAGACAATATAAAAAAATGGTGGCTATGGGGCTTCTGGATATCACCTATGATGTATGGGCAGAATGCCATTGTAAATAATGAGTTTCTTGGGAAGAGATGGAGACATGTAAGTTTTAACTAATCTGTATGTTTACTTTCATGTCTTCCTATGATTTATAATATAAATAATATGACATTTGAACATATTTTCCCATGATAGGTTCTACCTAACTCTAGTGAGCCTCTAGGAGTTGAAATTTTGAAATCGAGGGGTTTCTTCACTCAGTCATACTGGTACTGGATAGGTGTTGGAGCTTTGATTGGATATACATTACTTTTCAACCTTGGCTACATCCTTGCCCTTAAATACTTAAATCGTGAGTAGCTTAAATGTATGACAACAAACCACCTAAGGTAGGCCTATGTACTAATTTTACCAAATTAATCATGCAGCATTTGGGAAAGACCAGGCTGTTATATCAGAGGAACCTCAAAGTAATGACCAGAATAGAGGTAGTAAAAAGGGAAATAATGTGATGAAGAACACAAAACATAGCTTTTCTCAGCACTCAAATAGAGGTAATTAATGCCATACCAACTGAAAATGAATAATGTCTATATCTACAGAAGTAATATTTGATTTTTCAATTCACATTACACCATACGGCTAACATTGGGGCTACTTCAGTGAGGAATGGTGAAAGTACAAGTGGAAGCACCTCTCCCCATACTTCATGTACTAGGCACGAAGCAGTTGATGCAGAGACAAATCATAACAGGAAAAGAGGAATGGTTCTTCCATTCGAACCTCATTCCATCACCTTTGATGATGTAACATATTCTGTCGACATGCCAGTGGTAATGTGGAAACAAAAAAATAAATTGAAAAGGCTTGTGTTCAACTTTTCTAGCATTATTGTGACATAAAATTATTAAATACTTGCAGGAAATGAGGAACAGAGGTGTTGTTGAAGATAAATTGGTTCTTTTGAAGGGTGTCAGTGGAGCTTGCAGGCCAGGTGTTCTCACCGCTCTAATGGGTGTCACTGGTGCTGGGAAAACAACTCTGATGGATGTACTTGCGGGTAGAAAAACCGGAGGATATATTGGGGGAGATATCACAATCTCTGGTTATCCAAAGAAGCAAGAAACATTTGCAAGGATTTCTGGATACTGTGAGCAAAATGATATCCACTCTCCTCATGTTACAGTGCATGAATCTCTGCTTTATTCAGCGTGGCTTCGGTTGTCCCCAGAAATCAATGATGAAGCCAGGAAGGTTAGAATCCATATCTCATACATTTTCTATGTTTTAGTGTTTGTTTTTTTAGTTTTGCATAGGAAGATAACTGGTTTGAACACTTGAATATCCATGAGTATCTATTTGAATATTCCAACCAGGATTGGAATAGAATTACTATGTCATCAAATAACTCAAGTAACAAAATGTTCGTTTAATCATCGTTACCAAGTAAGTTTTAAATGGTTGCAGATGTTCATTGAGGAAGTTATGGAACTTGTGGAACTGAAGCCACTGAGGAACGCTTTAGTTGGATTGCCTGGTGTCAATGGTCTCTCAACTGAGCAACGGAAAAGGTTGACTATTGCAGTTGAACTTGTAGCAAATCCTTCCATAATATTCATGGATGAGCCAACTTCGGGGCTAGATGCAAGAGCTGCTGCTATTGTCATGAGAGCAGTTAGGAACACAGTAGACACTGGAAGAACAGTTGTCTGTACCATCCATCAGCCAAGCATAGATATATTTGAATCTTTTGATGAGGTAACATAGGAAGCATAGATATATTTCAATTTGTTCTCTTCCATTTCTGAGTTTCTAATCTTCTTTGTCACCATGAAATGCAGCTTTTGCTAATGAAGCAAGGAGGGCAAGAAATATATGTGGGGCCACTTGGACATCATTCTTCCCATTTAATTCGTTACTTTGAGGTAGAAAATATGCAATGATAAATAAGGAATACTGAATTCGTGTTTTGCCTCATATCATAACTTCATGTAAACATTTCACTCATGTGCATACTTTCATCTCGAAGGAAATCCAAGGTGTCAGTAAGATTAAAGATGGCTATAATCCAGCAACATGGATGTTGGAAGTCTCTACTTCAGCAAAAGAAATGGAATTGGGGATCGATTTTGCAGAAGTGTACAAAAGTTCAGAGCTATACAGGTATTTTCAGTTGAAGTCAAATCAAACTATAGAACTCAGACATAATTCACTGAAACAACTTATAATGCAAAAAGTACAAGACTTTTTTTTTGTAACATTATATAATGTTTACTGATGTTTTAGACTTTGGCATTTTTGTTTCAGGAGAAACAAAGGGCTTATTAGAGAATTGAGTACACCAGCTCCTGGTTCCAAAGACCTTTATTTTCCTTCACAGTACTCAACTTCCTTCCTCACTCAATGCATGGCTTGCTTATGGAAACAACATTGGTCTTACTGGCGCAATCCTCTATACACTGCCATTAGATTTCTGTACTCTACCGCTGTATCCGCTGTGATCGGTAGCATGTTTTGGAACCTTGGCTCAAAAATGTAAGATCAAACCACAAACTTGGAAATGATATGGCTTCAAACTATTACAATCAGTAACTAGCATTTGATCTAACAGTAAATTTTGACATCAATCTTTGCAGTGACAAACAACAAGATCTTTTTAATGCCATGGGCTCCATGTATGCTGCTGTTCTTCTTATTGGCATTAAGAATGCTAATGCGGTGCAGCCAGTGGTTGCTGTTGAACGAACTGTATTTTACAGGGAAAAAGCATCTGGAATGTATTCAGCTTTGCCATATGCTTTTGCTCAGGCAAGCAATTCCTTATATGAAAAAACTTGTCCTTCGAGTGTGTCTATATCCTCACAAATCATCTTTGTGAAAGTCCCACATTGTCCAGGGTTCAGCTTACATATCTATTAGGCAATTGTACATATTACAAATTGGTTTCAAATATAGCACTGCTAATAACCTTACTTAACACAGAAAATGTTGAATGAAAAATAATATATGCATTTAATTTCTTTCTAACATAACCTCTGCATTTTTTCTGATATTTATCTTGTTCTTTGCAGGTTGTAATTGAGCTCCCATATGTTCTAGCACAAGCTGTGATATATGGCATTATAATTTATGCCATGATTGGTTTTGAGTGGACTGTTGCTAAAGTTTTCTGGTACCTATTCTTCATGTACTTCACCTTCCTAACCTTCACCTACTATGGCATGATGTCAGTGGCAGTGACCCCAAACCAACACATTTCTTCTATAGTTTCCTCTGCATTCTATGCAGTGTGGAATCTCTTCTCAGGATTCATAGTCCCACGACCGGTAAGTTTTAGCTCCCTTTGAAATTCATGCACTATTGTAGATTTGTACTTTCCAAGCATAGAAGCATATCCTAATGTATTTTATCTTATTTTGTTTTTCTTTTATACAGAGAATGCCAGTGTGGTGGAGATGGTACAGTTGGGTTAATCCAGTGGCATGGAGTTTGTATGGATTGGTGGCTTCACAATATGGAGATATACACAAAAGCATGGAATCCAGTGACGGTAGAACAACAGTAGAAGGCTTTGTAAGAAGCTACTTTGGATTCGAGCATGATTTTCTTGGAGTGGTTGCAGCTGTGATTGTTGCATTCGCAGTGGTCTTTGCATTGGTCTTCGCTATATCAGTGAAGATGTTCAATTTCCAACGCCGTTAAGAACGCCTTCAAGTAGTATTTAGTATAGATTCTATAGAATGTTGCATGTAACATGTGGTCACAAAATGTCCACATGCCTTTCTGAATTCTTTTATTTACCAATTAAATGTATAACAGTAGAAATCCACCTTTAGGGTAGGTCAAAAGTAGTGGAAAAATTTAGGTACATTCCATGAGATCATAGATTTAAAAGTAGTGGAACTTATCTGTTCACTACCAATTTGACATCACAACCACATGTTACTTTGAGCTAAATTTTGTTTACAGTACCTTTTTTTTTTTTTTTTTATAAAATTCACTTTTAGCCTCTTAACATTTTATTGACTGGTCTTAGTTTTGCTATTCTAAAAACACTACAAATTTTTTGACAATATAAAATTGTTAGAAACTTGCACAAGAAAGTAAACTTACAAATAAAATAAGAATACAATTTACAACTCTTTCCTAATTAACCTTTAATCATTCAAAACCTCTCTATACATTCAATCCAACCAAAATTGACCTAGTTCATCTCATAGTAGATTGTTAGGTTAAACAGATTGCTCAAGAGACTAGAAAAAAATTTCCCAAACAAAACTTAACATGGTTGTCACAAAATCATTTAGTCGTGTTCTCCAACTATAGAAACTAAAAAAATTAACGAATAAAAAATTAGAAATTAACAGCAGTCAAACATTTATCTAAGAATTAAAAATGAAAATCTCTAAAAAGTAAAAAGACTAAAAACATATTTTTGTCATGTAAAGTTTGGTAAAAAAAAGGTATATAGGAGGGACAATATTAAGTTATTTGGACATTTTTTTGTCAGATTGATAATCAATAGATTTTTTTGGCTTAAGAAAAGAGGCACCTTATGCTTTATAGTTTAATAGAGCAGAAATTGTGCAAAAAAAACCTCGACCACAAATTCTACCGCACTCTATAAATTTTAAGAGTTTTGAAACTGTTAATATTTTAACACCAATAATAGTTATTAAATTTCTGTAATATCAACATTTTGGTATCTGATATAAATATAATTCATATTTTAATTCAGTTCCTAATTAACCAAATAACTTTCATTTAAATTTAAAAGTTATAATTATTTCAATTCAGAAAATCTTATTATTGTTTTAAAAATATTTTGAGTTGTCTACAACTAGAGAGTATTATCGACTATTGATAAAAAAAATAATAATAATTTTATTAAAATAATTTATTTTAAGAACTTTTAGTTTGTATTATTTAATTTTCTTTCATCATTATCTCTTATGTTTTAATATATATTTTCTATTCTTATTTTGATTTTACTTATTATTATTCCAATCATATATACAGTAATTATTTCACTACGGTTTACATTTGTTAAATTATTTTTAATATTTTATGCAGTTTAATTATTAAAAAAACAACATTACAAATTATAAATTGAACTAATAAATATGTTATGATAGTATTCGAAAATTACACACAGTAAAAATTATAAAAATAAATAAATTCAATATAATAATAACTTAAATTAAGAAAAAATTTTAAAAAATAAATAAAAATTAAATTTGAGTAATACTCGTTAGATCAACTCATCCAAATAAAACAACTTATTTAAATAAATATATATATATATATGCAGCTTTAAAAATAAATAAATAAATAGAAATACTAAAAAGTTTAATAAAAACTTAATTATTTAAAAAAATACATAATAATATATTTTTATTTTAAAATAAAAAATTTATTTGTATAATAAAATTTATGTAGTATATAATCAGTTCGCCAAATAACTGAAATACAAAAAATTAAGAAATTTGCTGTATTGGGAAACTCGAGGCTGAGAGCATATGAATCCTATAAACTCTCAAGTAGAGCAGTGGCTTTATCTTGAAAAATCTGCCACGCCATAGTGACATGCCTCCTTTCTGTCAATGGTGCTCCTACTGCAAAACGTAGAATGTATTCACCTGATAGAACCTGCACATAATAGTTAACAATAAGGGAAAGAAAATTAGTGAAAATGAAAGAATAAAGAACAAAAGTCACAAAATTACGACGATAATTTATGCATACCGTGTGTGTTATGAAAATATTTCCTGTTGAATTTACTGAATCGAGTAGATCACGATTTAGTTTATTACCATGATCTTCAGAATTGAGAGGGGACAATAGCCGAAAGCAAACTAAGGAGAATGTGCGAGGTGCAATGACCTGTGTACGAAATTTGTTGCAATTTTAAAGCATAACGCAGATAAGTAAATAAAGTACTTAAGAACAAAATATTCAAAATTGGCATATTTTGACTTAAAACATTATTTAGATGGCCATATTTTGACTGAAGACATTCTCTAATACCTGCTTACTATTGTCCACATGACGATAGGTTGTTTTTAAATAAAGAAATTAAGAACGAAGCTTTTCATAGAAGGAAGAATACCTTGAATCTTTTGTCCTGACTAACAAGCTCCTCAAAATAAGCAGCTAACTCAATGTGGTTTCTTACGTAACTTCGCAGACCTTCCAATCCATAAAGTCGCAACACCATCCACAATTTTAATGATCTGGAGTTCAGTATAGTGAATAGGCAATGTTACACATTTGCTGGCAAAATATAATTTTTTAAGGTGTGCAGAAATATTTATTAGAAAGAGATAAGACCAATGATTTAATAGAAGTTATGACATCAGAAGTTCCCGTAATCTCTTAAATGGGGAAAATAAAAAGAAACTCAGACGTCCAAAAAAACATTACAAATCAAGATCACAGACAAATTAATATAAGAAATTTTAACAACACCCTCTCTTGAACACACCCTTTACCATTGACCGAAATTTATTGAAAAATACAATTTTGCTGGGCCTCACATATCATTTAAGGACTTTCTATCATGATTTCATAGTTTCCAATAAATTTCAACCAATAGTGAAGTCTGCTAAAGAGTGTATTATTAGCATTCCACTTATTAATACATTTAGGCATAAATGAGTTACAGCCCCAATGCATGAATAATGGCAAATTATGTATGTCCAGACGTGGATTTGCATGAACATTCTCTGTACAAAATAATTCAACTTAAGAGAAGCAATGAAACGTTTCCAAAGGAAAACTTCCAATAAACCACCTAAAGCGACGTCCAAGAGGAATTTGCCAATCTTTGTAATCTACGACCATGTTTCTTTGAGAGGCCTGCAAAGTCAAGAACGTAAGCGGACTATTAAACTAGGAATAAATAACAATAGCTGCGACGCGACCTTTCAAATGACAAGCTTCTTGTTTAAGTACTATATCCCACGTGAGTCTCAAGATAAGAACTAGTTCATAGTGGAAGAGGAAATTAACTTTACATCGATACATAAGAAAAAGAATTGAAAAATAAATGCCCCGGGTTAATTTGTGGGTGATCCCAAAAGCATTCAATACTTATCGCTCGTAACATTTGAAGCACCTCTCTAAGGGAAGAGGAAAAAGAGAAGGACATTTGTTAGGTGCTTCAATTTTGTTTCTCTCTCTCTTACATTGACATGTCCTTACCATTTGGGTTCCTTTAAAGCAGAATGCACATTTCTTTTGGATTCAGTGAATAACAATTCATATTCTTCAATTTTCATCTAGAGATTTTAACTTATAAATTTAATGTGATGCTGTCTACACCTTGACTGAATGGAATGGAGTTTAATGTAAGATCCACACACACAAAAGAGAAGAAAAACTAAAGATTATTCAAAAGTTTGAAAACCTCTTGCAGTAAACTTCATTATAAACCTCGAGCATGCAATAGAACTTACCTTGTTTTTCAGATATTCAGGATTTGTAGACAGTGATTGAATCAGAGAATTTCTGTCCTGTGTCATCAACTCGTAATCAGTTTGACATATTGTTTTGAAGTACATTGAAATGTTACAAATGAAGATGCAAAGTGAGATTGAGGTAAAAAAATGCATTATGGATACCTTAACCCAAAGTACTGAACAGTCAAAGTTAGTCAAGAACCATTTATGTGCATTCATGTTAAATGAGTCTGATTCCTCAATACCGTCAAAGCAGTGGCGGTACTCTGGACATATACAAGCACTTCCAGCATAAGCAGCATCCACGTGAAACCAAAGATTGTTGGTCTGCCAAAAAGACAGGCACCAGAGTATTATCAGATTGTATAGCTCTACAAAATGCATTCAAAAGACCAGTCAAACAATTTGACGCAGGTCAGCGGAGGTTTATGAACCGGTCATCCTAAAAGCCTAAGCAGGGATCCTAAAAACCTAAGCAGGGACAATGAGCCAAAACAGTTGGAAAATTCATGTATCGAACTTTTCTTTCTTGCAACTCCACAAGTATCATTATTCCTAACATACTGCATTGCTATTCCTTGAGAGTCACGTTTTTTTTTTTAAAAAAAAATAAATAAACGTTTGGTTAAGAACCTCAATGCAATGAATCGGAGGCTATACTAGCTTTTTTCATATCACAATTGAATAAAAAATATTACCTTGGCAATTTTTCCCAATGCAGGCAGGGGATCAATGGCTGCTGAGGAGGTGGTACCAACCTGCATAAATAAATGCGTAGTGTATGCAATTAATGCCAGAAGCTTAATATCCACCAATAATGGACTCTTAAGTTACCTTACATCAATATTAGATACTTTTCACTCATCAACAAGAAATACAAATCCAACATTAGTTCCAAGTTCCCGTGACAAACATTGGCCATGTTAATTATCCATTTAGTACCATCTATAGATTTAATCCTTGAAAGAGTCAACATGCATATATTCAACACAAACTCTCTTGGATGTACAATTTAAAATAAAAAATGAGAAAATTTCATGAAACTGAATAATTGGACTGGAATAGAATGTAGAAAGAAAACAGAAAGTTTATAAACAGGAACCTGTATCTATGGGTCTGTATCAACGGGATAAAAGATCAGAAATGAGAAAGTAAGATTCTACATAGTAATGCAGAATAACAGACACATCACCCTACTATTCTAGATATTTGAGAGACATGGACTCTCCCCAAACTTTCAAATAAACAATTCCCCTAACTAACTCCGTTCAATCTTTTTCTCTCCTAAGTGTTACAATTTGCTGTTTATCAAAGTTATGTTTTTTACAAACAGACTGGGATCTTAGTCCCTTACTCTCTCTCCCCTTTATTAGTCCTAAAATAGACCCTATTAGTAGGTATATAACCATTTGTTTCCCATCAACAAATAGTGAAGAGACAGAGGTGAGAAATTTCTAATTCCGAAGTTCTGTGAACATGGATGATAAAATATTGGAGATAAGACACGTAAATAATGGTCAGTTAAGTTAATGCATTATACTGCAATTTCATTCAAATTCATATAAGTGTGTTCAATTCTTACAGTAGCACATAAGAAAAAGGGTACAAGACCGCCAGCAATGTCATTTGAAATTGCTTCAGAAAGTACTTCAGGAGAAAGTGCATAATTTGTTGAAGAATCAGCTTTAAGAAACTTGCAAAGCTCTGGATTAAGTCCTGCTATCTGCCAATGAAAAGTTCAAAACTATTACAATAAAAATTATCTCATTGATTATATTCAAGAATGCATCTAAAAAACACAGAGGAAGACTTCCATACCAAAAATGGAATCAGACTATCATTTGATCAACTGGGTGATAAATACTAAACAAATTTTTAAAATACTCGCAGAAGAATAGGTTTTCTGTAACAACTCATTAACTACTAATAGACTATAGAATAGGCTGAATAAGTTTGAACTTTGTGTGATCGTAGTTAAGGTCAGATATTATCAGGTGACACTGTAACACTGGCATATTCATATATTTGGTGCTAAAGAGCATGATAATCATATAATTAAGGAAACAAATAGCCATTACAATTTATTTAAATGAGTAAAAATCTATATAATTTCCCCATTTTGCAAACTATTAACAAGACGACTATGATTATAGAATTAAAAGATATCCAACTCTTTTCCTTGGATAAAACAATAAACGGATCATAATAAGAAATAAATAGAAAATTTAAAAACTAAAAGGCCTCTTAGAATTTTGGCTTAAAATGAAATTCAACCTTACAAAATTGATTTATAAAAAGAGAAACTGTTCAGGCTTTATACTGACTACATTGGTCATATCTTTGGTCAATATGAATCTCATACACCTACTCACACCAAGGAATAACAAGAGAAAAGTTTTAAAAAAAGTTCAGTGTATAAAATAGGTCACTAAGCTAGGAACAGTTGCCAACAAAAGTTAAACTTGTCAGTGAAAATGAACAATAAGGAAACCCGTATGTCATTGAGTATATATGATAAGGTCATTTTCATTGTTATGTGTCATTGGAGGTACCTGACAAGCTTTTTGTAAAGCAGAGTGTGTTTGATCAGATGCATACATCACAAGCTTAGGAAGGGCACTCCTTCCAAGCCTTCTTAAGATATTGTCACGTGCAGCTAACAGGACAACTAGCACAGCTTCACTTGCTGTTCCCTGTATGACTCCACCACCTTTCCCTGCAGTCAAAGTTTACATATAGTATTTGAGTTTTTCATATCAAATACATAATTCATATACAATTTCATCTATAAAATAGGTTCACATTTTTATCATCTATAAAATTCAACCAAGTTGAAGGTTAATGAAAATCTCAAGCTTGAGTTTACAAGCTCATTCAAAGCCAGGAGAAATTTCATTTGCAAACCTACCTGAATTAGTCCTGATTCCTAAATTATGGAACTGTCCCATTTTTTCTTTTTTCTTTTCCTTATCCTTTTACTCTTTCGGCAATATAAAGGACAGATATGAATTCAGAAAAATGTCAAGGGCATGTAAGTCCACATTCTATTAAAGAAGAAAAAGGCAAGACAAGAGAAAGAATGACTCATGTCCTAAAAAAACTCAAGAAGGAACTTGTGGAGCCAAAAGGAAGGACCGAGGAAGTTTCAAGATGAAACTTCCTTTATTACAAGATTAATTGCTTAATTATAGACTCATAATTTGAATTTCTAGAGGATATCCCTTAGTATCACAGTTATATTTACAATAGTTTATAGCATATTAAATTATAATTATTATATATTTTAGATTGGTACCCTATTTTCTTGTATTTCATTATCTGTTTTCATATTTAATTTGGGCTGATTCTGGTATTAATATCGATGAGGGTTAGTGCTTTATGTTTTTTAACACATCGAATATGTTTTCTCATATCAGGTAAATATCAACTTCAAAGTATCAGTCTCTATTCTCAACTTTACATCCCTCAGTACCTCGAATCCCATAAATTCTACAACTATCAGTTAAGACACGAACACCCCTTGAACATACAATCTCTTCCTTTTCATATACAAATTAAAATAATAAAATACCCAAGTTCTTTCACTTGAGCTTAAAAAACATAGACTATGCCTATTGTATCTTCACAAGCTATACAACATCCAAGACCTTACCGCTAGAATAGAAATCTTCAGGCAACTGGAACGCCTTAGCAAGCCAGTCCAGAACAATGCTTTCAAGTTCAGTTGCAGCAGGAGAAGTTATCCAGCTGAAACCCACAATGTTAAGACCCGCACTGAGCATCTCTCCAAGAAATCCAGCAATGCTACTGTTGGCAGGAAAATACGCAAAATAATTCGGGCTTTGCCAATGCGTCACCCCTGGGAGTATTTTTTCCTTTACATCTACAATTTTGGCAAACAGTATCAAGCTAGCATTGCTCAAACAATTTTGCATTCTAATAAAATTGCTGGGTTCTTAGACAGAAAAAAAAAAAACATATAACTGGATTGAAGAAAACAATTTTATTAACTTCACTCTCTATACACAGAATCTACTCAAAATATAGTGTGTGGTATCTAAGCCCATAAAGCCTCTATATATAGATCCTAGACTAAGGGGTAACAGAAAACCAATCAAAACAAAACTGTAAAGAGATGGTTACAACAAATACGTACTATATAGTCTCTAACTTGTCTTAACACTATTAAACTATTCCTAGTAGACGGTCTTCTTCTCCTTCGTGTTGAATAGTGTAACCAGACCGTGTGACTATGCTTTTCAGCAAACGGTTTGTTGTACTAGGCAATCTAACTTGCTTTAACACTACTAAACTATTCCTAATAGATGAGATCTTCTTCTCCTTCATGTCAAACAGTGTAATCATACGTCAGACTAAGTTCTTCAGTGTCTGCTGAACATGATATAGAGTTAATCTTCAACCTATAAATGCAGTCATCTATAACCATGGTTTTAAAACGCAGTCTACAACCGTAATGAGTATTGCTAGCTGCAATTGCGGCCCCATTAGCCCGCAATCTTCTACAAAGCCAAGGTTCACAACAGATCTGCAACTGTGTTGCAACCACAATTTAAAATCATTTGGAGACGCTGTGCAACTTAACTTCTTAATTGTCCTGTCTAGAAGTGTTTGTTTAAAGTTTATCCAAACGGAACCTAATAATGATAATAAAACATTGCACTAAACAAAAAATGCTAATTCAGAATCGAAGAAGTTTCACCGTCCAAAACATTTTGCAAGGACTCAGGATAATCGGGAGCAGAATCCGGTAAAAGCTTCTCCAGATAACCTGGCTAAATAGGAGAAATAGTGTAATCAAGCATCATGTACGTAAAATCAGTTCTACAAATGCGTTGATTAGGAAGAGAATGAAGAACCTGGACTTGGCTGAGAACGGGGAAGTTTTGAATGGTTTTGTAGTAATCGGCAATGAAGTCGACCATCTTATGACCGTGCTCTCTCAGTTGCTCAGCGTCCATGGCCCTCAACGCACTCTCTTCCATCTTCAAACAATTTCAAACACTGCACGTAACAATGTAACCATCAACTTTCAATAAACCAGAATCAGAGAACTAACTAACTAACCATTCATACATTTCTCTGTAACATCAACAATTCAAAGAGTTAACAGGAGCCACTCGAAGAATGAAGCTACCCTCCATCCTAACAAACATAACAAAAATTATAATATTTTAGTTTTATTTTATCTAAATATAGGTTTTTAAAACACGGTTAAATATTGATATATCTTTTTCTATTTCCTTGTGAGAAGGCTGAGTTGAGTTTAGGAAATTCCTTTTGGATTCTTCTTCCTGCACCCCCACATTTTTCTTCATGCACCCCCATAATTTTAAATATCCCAAAATTAACCTTGACCCTATAATTTGGAAAGGGACACCATGTTGGACTTCCTTTCTTACTGCTCATCTTCATCATTAAATATCAATTTTTATGGAGGGTCTTTGTAATTGTTCGGAGCAAGGTGGAGGAGTATGCAACATTATCGAAGTGTTGTTTGGATTGTAGAGGTAAGAGTTAAATTTTTTTTTTCGGAACATAGTGATTATGGAGATTTCGGGGTTACTGGATATCGGGATCCGGTTATGTATTCCGGATTCATCAATCCATAATTGATTAAATTTTGTTTTCTGGATGCGGGGATGTTCTGGAAGCAAATTTTGCATAAATTGTTGATTTCTGGATTACTGAATTTGGAAGCCTAATTTTGTTATGGATTGGTGAATCCAGAATGCTTTTTTCTTGAATTATGGATTTCTGAATCCAGAATGCATATTTCTGTTATGGATTTGTGGATCCAGAATGCTTTTTTTGAATGATGGGTTTCAAAATGATTTTGAATTACAAATTGGTGGATCCAAAATTTTATCAGAAGTGTCAATCCGAAATTTTTTCGGATTCTATAATCCAGAATGTAAAAAAATAAGTATAGTTTAAGTACATTTTGGGGTTTTTTAAAAATAATAAAGACAGTATGTTCTTTACATAACATTGTGGGGTGCAAGAAGAAAAAAGAAGAAAAATGTAGGGTGCAGGAGGAAACTGCCTTCATTTTTCTATTAATTAAGATATTACCCTTGAGCAAAAGTTGCAAGAGTTCAAAAAGTCTTTTTTTAATTTGAAAATGCATTTCAAATTCTAGAACTCAAAACACAATTTTATATTTTAAATTAACTCTAAAATTCAAAATATAAAATTGTATTTTATATTTTAGTGTTCAAAATTTATTCTTAACCTAGAAAATTTATTTTATATTTTAGTGTTTAAAATTTATTCTTGAATTAGAAAATTCATTTCAAACTTTAAAATTTGGAATATAATTTTATATTCCAAATTTTATAATTGATAATGTATGAATAAAAAATAATTAGAGGGATGTCAATAAAAAAGATGTAGGAAGGACAAAATTGTGATTTCATATGTTAAGAAGAATGGATGGAAGTAGAGGAAGAAATTATTACCAAACCAACACACTACTGCATGAAGTCGGTAGGTACTTAAAATATAAAAATTATATTATTTTTCCTTTTTAATTTGCTTTATGTAACCTTTAAACATTTATATTCAATATGTATTTTGAATAAATAATGCAATTCAACAAATAAAATAATTTATGCAAATATGAGAATACATAAGAACATTTTTATTGACTATTCGTAATTCAATTTGTAAGTTAGCTTGTTTTCATAACTTTTTTTTGGAGTTTGGCATTATAAAAAAAGACCTTTTATATATAAGAATTTATTTTTATAAATAGAAAAATAATTTCCCTTTTTCAAAAATAATTTAAGTTTATCATTATGGATCGGTATTTTTAAACAATAACTTATTTTTATAGAGAATTTTGAACTGTTTTATAAAAAATGTTATTTAAATATGAATTTTAAAAGAAATAAAAAATTTATAAATTTATTAAAATATTTAAAGTATTTAAAAATATATCATTTTAAATTTTATTTTAAGAAGTAAGAATTTAAAATTCTAAATATTATTTTATTTCTCAAATTTATGACTTTTATTATCTTTTTATTCTCTCTTCAACCTAGGTTTAACGGTTAAACTTCGACTGATTCATAATTAATTTAACATTAATTTTTATTTTCATGATAAAGACTATCATGATTATTTTTTAGTCATCATTATCATGTCAATGTTATTTTTTCTTTCAATGCAAGTCAATATTATTTATCAATTAACTTTGGTGAGAGAATTATTTTATTAACATCATTGATATTTTTTTTTTGTTATAGATGTCAAAATACAACTTTGTCAAGCTTTACAAAATTATTTTAAATTTTTTTTAAAAAACTTTTATATTAAATATTATTATATAACTTGATATTTCAGATAACAACAATCATTTATTAACATATGAAAAAAAATTATTAAAAAAAAAAAAATTATAAAAAAATTATATCAAAACTCATGCATTAATAAAAACAACGATATTTGAAATAAATGAATTCAAGTAACCAATTTATATGATAAATCATGCAACAATTAGTATCAGAGTGAAAAATCTTAATTTTTCTCTTAAAACACTTTATTCAGAAAACAACTACATGATTATAAACATAGGCTGGTAAATATTCATTTAATTCATACATGTAAGAGAAAACATAATATTGACCAAAACTCCATAGTTTTCAAGATAACAGAATCAAATTTGGAAAAATGAATTAAAGAGAACTCAGACACAAAATCTACAAAAGTAATGAATTTTTTGCTTCTGTTCCATATACTAGAAACATGTTCTGAGAAGTTCAACCATGTTTTTTAATAAAAAGGAAAGTAATAGTGTATCAGCCATTTAATTTTCTTGGACCTAGTAAGTTAAATAAGTTCGTACTGAAGTGTTACAGTCCATACCAACCAAACTAATTTTCTGGGACCTGTTATACCAGAATTTTCAAAGTCACCATTAATATGATGATCAAAAGCTTCAGAAAGAGATGGGTACATATTTTTCAATCAATGCATTATATATGACATTATTGAATAACATAAATAAAGCCATAAAAAGTTTAAAACATGAGAAAAGGTCCTACCGAGATTTGAACTCGGGTTACTGGATTCAGAGTCCAATGTCCTAACCACTAGACCATAGGACCTTTGTTTAAATATCATCTTTATTGTTTTAATATCAAATTAATAATGGTTGAATAATTAATGGCAGAAAAAATGAACATTTATAACACCCATAACCGTATACACTGTTTGCAGCAACTTGAACAAATAGTACTTTTCATTATTCTTGTTTTACTATAAACTAGCACTTAATTTTTTCTCGCCTCATAAGTGTTTACTTTGTATGATTAAAATTTATAAATATTTTTTAATTTACAATAAATTATTTGTATTGAGATATAAGGTTATTTTTAATTATTGATGATACTTTATTTTAGAACATTAAAATGAAAATAAGAATTAATAGTTAAATCTGTACAAATATTTTGTTTCTTTTTAGAACATTTTTTTATTACATACTATTTCCAATTCTGGTTATAAAAGTTAAACTTATGATTTTTTTTTCATGATTCTACATCTAAAAAAATTAATTTTCATAAATTTCATTCAATTCGTGATGACCCAATACAACTTTTTGAAATTAGAAGACACTTGTTTAATGAGTTTGACATTTTTTTTATTTGGGCATATAAAAAAAACTTGACAACAAGGATCAATGTCACTTAGAAAAAGAAAGGCACATAAAAGTTATAAAAAAAAGTGATAACGATTAAACTAAAAGAGTGCTAATGGAAATAAGATAGAATGTTGTTATCTTATTATTACAAGGATTCATATCCATTCAAACAATTTTTTTACATTAATGAAAATTTTACAAAACTGTTAATAAAGGCAAAAAATAAAATTGAGGAACTGTTTTCTCAATTCTAAGAATTTCAAGGAGAAACGTAAATGAATAAATGTCCTAATTTTTCCTTATCGATTGTGCCAAAAATAATAGTCATGTTAGTTTGGCAGTGCAATGTCATTGTCGATAAGAAAATCTCAATCAAATCGAGTTGCTCGCGTTATGTCTTATTTTATTACAAGTATAATTGATAAATTTTTTAATTTATTTATAATGTTTAAGATATTAGCTCTGAATATTTTATTTAATTAATTTATACTTAACTAAATGAATAACTATCATCTGAATTATAGTAGTATTTGTTTTAAATTTCACCTATAGCGGATTGTATAATAACAAATATGACACTTGTATCATATCAAAAAAAACATATCTAAAAAACATATCTAGGTCTTAGAAATATTATTGTTTGCTTGTTATTTAATAATTTATATTAAGTGTAACACTTTAAAATATACACACACAAAAATTATACAAGAAAACAATGTTTTTCACTCTTTCCCCAAAATCTTTATCTGGTTATGTACATAATACAGACATCACAGTTCATACATAAATAACACATGCAATGGTAAGTTATAGAAATAGAATTTGTACCGACCAGTCCTCGGACACCGAGAACAGGTAATAAAGGGCGAACCACGTCAGCTGGGTCCCACAGCATGGGCCAAAGCCACGTAGAGTGGATCCCGCAGGCAGCTTGGATTAGAGGGTGATTAGTCATCAGCATGTTCCCACAGAGAAGGGTGATTAGTCATCAGCGTGACGATCACCAGGAAGGGCTGATGTGTCCTCGTCACTCCGCAGGGTGATCAGTCCTCGGCAACAGAGTGTGACGAGGTGACATCGGTCTTGGGTGATTTGAACAGCGTAGACAGAACAGCTAAGATTGGTTCTCAGTGTGGGCTAATGACCTGTTAAATACCCAGAGGTAGGGAGAGGCCTGAATGACGAAGAGCCTATGCGGGTAGCAGGGAGAACACAGTTAGGTGTAGAGTCCTGAGGGGACGAGTACTCACCAAAACTAGGGTTTTCCCAGTGAAGCTACATGCATGGCACGTGAACAGTGAAGGCACTCCCAGAACAGGTGGTCCCAGAGACTAGGTGCACAAGGAGGCACCCAGGTGGTCACCCTGTTAAAGTTTGCACTCTAGAGAAGGAAACCTTATGTACTAGATTACCCTAAAATTGGGTGATAGCGGCGCAAGGGTATTCCGGTAAACCCTAAATATGGCTACCAGCGCAGTAAACCCTAATTAGGGCTAGCGGCGCAGTAAACCCTAGACTATATAAGGGACAGTAAAATACTTCACAAAGGTACGCAGTTTCTAGACCTAAACACAGAGAAACTCAATACACTTGGTGTAACATCCCGCAAAATAAAACCATACATACATGTATAATGAAAATAAAGGTAAACAAATAATATTGAAGAGTACATGATATTATATATATAAGAAATGAAGTTGCTCCTCTTAGGGAGTTAAATACATAACCAGGTCAAATGTTTTCAAAATTTAAAACGAAATTCAACCAAATACAACAAGACCGGCGATCTCCATTCATGAACCGGCGATCTGTAACAGAAGGCCCAAAACAGCCGATCTGCTATCAGGACAGAAAAACAGGCGATCACCCGATGGAGGCATAAACAGGCGATCACCCGATAGAGACGGAAACAGGCGATCTCCTTCCGGCGACCACTCACTGAGGAGCTCTACTCCCTGGAAGATCATCTGCTCCCGTGTAAAATACACGATCATCACAGTTTTTAAGAGAAAACAGCCACAGAGCAATACAAAATAAAGGGTAAGCTAGATATTTTTAAAGAGAATTTAGATATGAAACTTTAAAATCAAGATAAAACAAATTCCAGATACCCACGTAAAACTATCAATTTCTCATTCATATCACACAACCATCAAGAAATCACATATTTCCCAATTTCCTCAAGAGTCGTTCAGTTCACATACTTCCATCAAGTGTCTATCAATTTTCAATGTTTCTCATTTCTCACGTCAGACTTCCACTGACTCATCACACATGACACTTGACACTACTTCCGGAAGACTCATGCATTGAACTTAGCATCCAGAGACCTGCACCTGTCATACTTCATTGCTGTAAAGTTCCCACAGCTGTGCACATAACCATAATCTCAATATCATCACTTTCACAGTATGACAGGGTTAATCCATATAACAGGCTGAGCTCGTTCCCTCTTGAACAACTCACCCATACGTATGAATCTCCTTCGACTCTCACCAACTGAATAACTTCCTCTATATGATTCCATTATCTCAGCAGAGTCAGGATCGCCTCATTCACAGGATACTCACAGATCAATACACTTCATAACCAAATCTCAACACGGTATTTCCTTTCCTGAAAATACTATGTCTTGATCCCACATTCACGACATTCAAAACATCATACCACTCAAATGAATGATTCAAATCACAGCAACAATCATTTCAAAGGTTCAAACTTTCGAATATCACATTTATCTCACATTTAAATCCAAAGCAGCTTCAAACAACATAAAAAACAGGGAGTTCGCAAAACAACGCCAAAACCGGCGATCTGGTTCAAAAACAGGGTATTTCGAAGTCTGTATTCAAAACCGGCGACCACGTCGCCCAAACACATAGAACAGAGCATTCACGAAGATGAAAACGAAACCGGCGACCACGTCGCCCTCACTTCAGAAACAGCTAATCTATGGCTTGTATTGAAAATGAAGGCTAGCTTCCCTTACCTGGACTAGCGCCAAACTCCAAGAGCTCCGAAACCCAACGAAGCTTAAAGATGCTTTCACTCTGTTTTAGTGTCCCGGTCTGGAGGAACTTGCAGAGAACCTCCCAAGTGCTCTAAGGGTAGTCGTTGCTCGTCGTACTGGTGCTTGGGGAATGCCTGAATCGCAGCGTGAAGGAGAGGAAGGAGAAGGAGCCAACTCTAATTCTCTAAATCACTTCCTAACCACCAACGTCTCTTACCTCCCAGGAGTGAGTTTAAATCTAAGCCAACTTGCCCAGGAATGCCGCTGCCTCCACCCACTCTGCAGGAAAGGTTGCGTGTACGCTTCCCTGAACAGTACGACTACGCATGCCTCTGCGCAGGCTAACACTCTGAGGTCACTATTCTGAACCACCCTTTCTGTCTACGTGTCGCGCGTGCAGTACGTCTGATGCTGAGAGCCTGGGTCCCACCTTATCTGCGTGAAACTCGACATCGCGCGATAACCTTCCACCGATGACCTCTCGCGCGATGACTATCCACCGATGACATCTCGCGCGATAACCTTCCACCGATGACCTCTCGCGCGATGACTATCCACCGATGACATCTCGCGCGATAACCTTCCACCGATGACCTCTCGCGCGATGACTATCCACTGATGACATCTCGCGCGATGACCTTCCACCGATGGATTATCCTGGAGGACGACCGATGTCTCACCCTGGTGGACCACCGATGTCTCTCCCTGGAAGACGACCGATGTCCACATGCCTCGCGCCCTGGCGATGCCCGCATGTCCCGCGTCTGGCGATGCCCGCATGCCTTGCGCCCTGGCGACGACCGAAGGCATCGTGCCCTGCCGATGCCCGACGACAAATCGTCACGCCTTCCCGAAGGTTCTTCATTCCACTATGTTACGTCCAAAGTATCATCTCCACATGACTCGGTGACGTCGGTAGCTTCACATTTCCAAGAGTAGACCACCACCATTCTTCGTGCGCCCATGCATGCAACACTAAGGGCGATCTCTTTTGCTCAAGCATAGAGCTTCGCATGCACAGCGTATCTAAGGCTTAACCCACACCTTGATACGCGTGGTTGTTGGAACCCACTCTGGTTGATCCAGTACCTTGACCACATACTGAGTGCACTTTCGGCGATCATGTGCACCATAGGCGGCAGGCGATCATGTGCACCATAGGCGGCAGGCGATCACATAGGAGACTTCTTAGCTACACTTTTCTTCCTTTACTCTTCTTGATCCACATGTCTTCCTCGAGCACATCCACGTGATTACCTCCCGATAAAGTCATCGCACCTGACTACTATGTTACTGCAATGGTAAGCCGACCGACCTCTACCAGCTGACCCCAGATCTTGGGCGACATCCGAGGTCCGACTACTATGAAACTTCGTTTACCAGCTCTTTGTATTTTAAATAATAACATCTTCTGAAATTATTTAAATATAACACTTCCATTCCAATTAAAGTTTCTAGGTCCTTACACTTGGTGTTGCTTGCCCACTATTGACTTGCGTCAGAGTGCAAACGGCCTATAGGGCGCCCCTTTCTCTTTTGCAGGTGCAGATTGTTTCGCAAGAATCAAGCACGTATCAACGTTAGGAAGGAGGCGTGTGAGTGTCGTGGAGTCAACTGACAGGCGAGTCAACCGGCGAGAACAGAATTATAAGATACAATAATATAAGTAAAATTAATCATTTAGATTAATCATTTATATTTATAATTCTTTTTCATTTTTTCCATCAATCATAATCATGTAATACTTAATATCAATAATCACAACCCAACTTCATTCCAATACCATCATCAACAATTATATGAAATCACACATGGACCCATACACTAAAGATATCCAACAGACATCTTCCGGAATATCCGTATTAAATAAGTCTTACCAAAGACAAACATTTGATCCAATCAAGTACTTAGATTTACAAAAGAATCCAAAATATTATGACATCAGGGTAAGTTCAATACAACCCAAGTCGTGCATCTAGATATGTCACGGTATGCATAAACTTCTTCATCAGTTTCTCACCACCTAATATCTTAGTCTATGTAACTTAGACCATCAGCGATGCTAGGAGATCTCTGTTACAACATAAACATTAATGCTTAATACACAAACAAACAACAATCCATACATTGTCCCAATATATGACTTCAATTTCATACAATTCCATCATTCTCATACAATACATATCATTCATAAATTTCACAATTCAATTTAACGTACAAATTAATATCCAATTTGCATTAAAAATATATTCATACATAATTCAAATTATTGGAAATACAAGAAGAAAAGGAAAGAAAGAATGAAAAAAGAAGTTTTTTTTAGGCTAGCTTGAGCATAAATGTCTAACTTAATCAAAAATGGGCTCGCTTGAGCAAAAATGAGACTGAGAGGGTTGGTTTTCATTTTTTTGCTTGAGTGAGAAGATAACTGAAGAACAAGTCAAATGCAGGGATATTTTTCCTTGAGCAAAAATCATCTCACTTGAGCAAAAATATAAGTAAATCAATCTCAACAACATACTCAAATTAAATTTCCAAATATCTTTTCACAAATATTTCAATACTATTGAACAAACATCTTTTGTATTTTTCTATTGATCAACAATCACAACTCCATTTTCTTTGTTGTTATTGCTTGCAGATATGTTCTAAATACTAATTTACTGGATTCGTAATTAGATTCGTTGGGATACGACTTTGAATTATCTAACTTTGTCTATACTATTATTCCTCTAGTGTTGACGGTTTATCACTGTGTTAGACACTACATTGTAATCTTTTTAATTTAATTTCTAAACCACATATATCAACGATTATATGCAAAAAAAAAAAAAATCCTTCCCCCAAATACTTGATAAGTGACAATTGTGGCCATAAAGAGGATATAGGTCATATTGAAATCCTAATGAAATTGTGTCTTTAAGAACAACTTCTTCACATTTATATGTGTCAATGCCTAGTGGCTACTTACGAAAGAATTGCAATTGTGCACCTTGCTTTTTCCCAATCATTAGTACGCATGCATTTGGTCTTCTATGCCATGAATAAGAATCTTGACTCCATTCTTATTATTTCTTGATTTTTTACCATACTCCACTGCAACCCATGTGAATTTTAAAGCAATAGCTGAAACCATTTTAAAGCAAGCACTACATTTCTTAATTTTCAAATTCTTCATTTTAGAAATGTAAGTAAGACTTTGTATATATATATATATATATAACTTCTTTATTTTCACTCACATTTGTTGTACACTATATTTCATGAGTTATTTATTATGTTAAAAAATTGACCTAGGCATAGGATCTTCTATGTCATTTTGATTTCTGATAATCTTGTAATACTTTATACCCTTAATAGTTAAAATTAATTATTTTGACATTTTTAAATATGTAATAGTTGTATAGTAGTTTCTGTTGTGTAATGTAAAAATATATCCAAAAAAAAAAGTATAATATTGAAACTCGGCAGTTGTTCTTATTGAAAATCTTACATCAACTAGAGATTAAGACATTTAATAATATATAAGTAGGTGCAAGTCTCACCTTATAAACCGATTTTATGAGGTTAAATTAGACTTAAATGATATGGTATCAAAGTCATTTTAAGTTTTTCTTAACGATTGTTAGTTGGGTTTATCAGGTTATCCATTAGAACTTTTATAATATATAAACGAGTACAAACCTCACTTTATAAGCCGATTTTATGAAATTGATAAAGTACACCTCATAATAATCTTCTATATAAAACCAACAAAATAATTATTTAAATTATAATAAATTAAGTTATAATTTCTTCATTAGAAATTATGGCGAAAGTCTCCTGTTAGATTTAGCATTTATTGTTGTAAACTCATTGAATGTGGTATAAAAAAATTAGATTCAAATTTTTGGTTGTATATATAAGCTTGTTGTGAGAAAAGTCAGAGAGAGCGTTAGTATCACATGCTATACGGAGATAGGCATTTACTTTTTGCATCAAATTAGAACGTACATTCAAAACATATTTTTTATAATTTAAAAATAATCAATACATATAAAATAAAATTCAAAATTAATGTGTAAAAATTTTGAATTGTCATGCAAAATAGCCTTGAATCGTATTATTTTAAGAGATAAAATAAGAAAACACAAACAGTGAAATGTTTTATTTAAGTATTACATTTAATAAATACTTAAAATAAGTAATATTAAAAATGAATAGTCTATTTATTTATTTGCTTACAAAAATACAATATTTATATATAATCAATATCAAGATTACTATGGAAATCTGATAGTGATACACATCCTGTTTACTCAAAATTCTAGGAATTTATTTGTTATACAATATAAGAATAGTATTAAGGATTTTAGGTTAACGATTTATGTTTTTTAATATTTAATAAACATTTTCTTCACATTAAGTATCTAATAAAGTGACTATTTTTAAAAATTAGTCGCTTTCATGTATTAGTGTAATACAATTTTTATATGAAGTAAAATGTTATGATAAAATAAACATTAAAAGGACCAAAAGATAAATATAAAAATATTTCAGGAATTTAAATAAAAATATTTTTTTATTAAAGACTTAAAAAAATATGTTTATTTTATTAGATATCCGTATTAATTACGTAAAATAAAAATTGGTGAAATATTAAAAATATGAAAGTTGTTTAAATCTAAAATAAAACATTAATAAACTACAATTTTAAGGTTTAACTTACTTTATATTTTTCATGTGTATCTATGAATTTAATTATTATTTATTATTTAGAATAATTATTTCATAAATTTTATAAATAATCAGTATTCTAGGTTCTGATTAAATCACAACCGCATGTTAACAAAGAAGAAACGGAAATGAATACATGTCCTATTTTTTCCTTATGGATTGTGCCAAAAATAATAGTCATGTTGGGCAGTGTAATGTCACTGTCGTAAAACACCCTCAATCAAGTCGAGTTGCTCGCTTGATGTCTTATTTTATTATTAGTATAACTCATCAATTACTGAATTTATTTGTAATGTTTAAGATACTAAATTCAAGTTTGAATGCAAATCCGACCCAACCAAACAATCTTCAGAACTAATTGCAGCACCCCACCATAGGGACTTTAAGTTAGGTACCCAAATGATGAACTACCTTATTTTTTGTATGTTTTATTTCTTTGAAAGTCTTGTCATTTTCACTCACCTATTTTTTTTTCTTTTTTATAAATCATAACTTTTTTAAAATTATTATTTTGTAAATTATAAGTGATTACAATTTTAGGCTTATATTTATTCAACTTAAATATTAAAATAAGTAAATCTAACACTTATCAAAATGTAAAGTAAATATTAGTTATATATTTAATTGATTTATAACATTTTAAAGGTTATGTCATTGAATTATATGTTGATGAATGACATAAACCATGTATCATGTGAAAATATGATCGAGATATGGTATTTTAAAGAAGAGAAATATTTTGAGATCGTTGAGATGTTTATTGATTAAGATTCGTCTAGAAGGAGATATCATGAATATACTAGTATATTAGAATCATATAAATGAAAATTATCCGGTGATAAGAGTCGAAGGAGGTTCATATGACCAAAATAAATAATTTTAAATATTTATCTATAAAATAAATATATATTTTCAAAAAATATTTGTAAATATTTATATTTATAAATGCATTTTATAAAAATAGTTTCAAATATTTAGTTACAAATAAGAATATTTTGTTTACCAAAATCAATAAAACTTTCTAACACTATTTCTTACCCAACTAAATATTTTAAATATTGTTTTAAAAAATATTTACTGTTATAAACCTAACTAAATTTTAAATATTTATTTTGTAAAACAAACAAAAAAAAGTTAGGTTTTACAATTGTTAGATTGTTGAAAAATAATTAGGTTAGAATGTTTGTTGGGGTCCTCCTTTCTTTAAGATGTAGTTGGAACATTGTGTAGTGGTTTAATTCTTTTTTGGAATAAACCAAAAGAATTTTTCCTAGAGAAAATCATGATCGAATTGGGTATAATTCTATTAGTGACAAAGTTCACTTTTTGAATGTTTGAAGTAGATGCATAGTCAAACTTGAAATTATTTGTCAAACTATACTTATACATATGCGTTGGTGAATAAATAGTAGTTTAATATACAAACTACATATGCATTAAACAAACACTAGCAATACACCCCTAACATAAAAAAAAAAAAAATATTAAATAAAAACCAATTTTAGAGACAAAAAATATTAGTTGTTATATTAATTAAATTAGAAACCATTTTAGAGACAAAAAAAAGTTGGTTTCTAAATTAGTTTCTATTTTTGTTAAATAATTTTTAAATTGGTATCTAATTAGCTACCAAGATTTTTGCTACAAAATTTCTTGGTAGTTAAAACTTTAATAACTAATTAGATACCAATTTAGAAACTATTTAACAATAATAAAAATCAATTTAGAAACCAACTTTTTTTTAGTATCTAATTTAGTCAATATAGCAACTAATTATTTTTAATTTCTATAGCAACTAATTATTTTTAATTTCTAAAATTAGTTTTTATTTAATGATTTTCTTGTAGTGATATAATATGTATTTAAAATAATGATATTTTAAATTGTCTTGATGCAGTGATTATAAATTCTCTTATATATTAAGTGGATTTGAGTTCGAAAATCGTATAGTAAAATATTAATATTACATATAATGTACATTTTTTTATAGGCTCGTATGCAGGTAACATATACAACTTTAATCCAAATGTAGGAAGACGAAAATAATAATTCCAAAAGAAAAAAATTATTAGTAAAAAAAGTATATACAATTGTTCATATTAATATTTTTCTTGATGATCTCTACTATCGCGATACTTCCATTTAATCAAAATTATTGTTTTTAATAATTACTTTATAAGAAATATTTGTCATCAAAATGAAAAAAGGTATTTTGTAAAACTAAATAATTTTGACTATTTATTTATAAAATTTAGGTTTTATGATTGTTAGCTTTGAAAGTTAGTTGGAACAGTGAGATCCTGTAATGGAGAGAAAAGTGAGAGTCAATGATTGGAAATAGGTTTGATAAAAAAGACTTGGTTTAAATAAATTTGTCTTGATTAAAAATTTATGGTGGAAATTTGTTCTATTATCAATCAAAGACTTTTAATTTTAGGTTAGATTTAGTCTTTTTGAAACTTGGTTTAACTTAATATTAAATATTTGTTCGTATAAAATTTAAAATAATTGTTACTCAATGAGAAAAGAACTCCAAATAGGTTGAATTTTTCAAAAAGTCTTGAATAATTTGTGCATGTGATTATCATGCTAATTTTTTAAGAGTCAAACTTATAGTAAAACCTTTTTACAAAGCATCAATATATCACATCTAAGAATTATGTGATTTAAGTCCTTAAACAGAATCCATCTAAGAAGAATCAAAATATCACAATTTTCTAAATAACTAAACATGAAATTGTATTTATTTTAATATTTTATTACCCAAATTGTTCAAAAACCTCATAAACACAAGGAAAACAAATTTCATAAATTAATATTTGTAGCATGGCATTATCTAAAGATTTCGTTAATTAAATTGTCTATTTAGCACACAATTACTTGACTATTCAATTTCATGAGAGGAACTAAAATAAAAAATATATATTTAAAGATTATATTGATGATTTTTTCAAGACAAAAGTAAAAAGACATAAAAAAGAGTTTAAAACCAATTATAAAAAGATATAAATATTCAATACAATCAATTCCAAATATGTTATCCCTTTATGCTTTTATATAGTTGTTAATTAGAGTGATCCCATTTAGAAGATTTAACTTTTGAGCCAAACTTTTCATTTGATTAATTATTAGTGTCCTTTTCTTTTTCTTTTAAGAACTTCACAATCATATGCATTATCCAACATGGGTCCATACCCTGAAAAAGTCTTCATAAAAGTCAATAAAATCCTTACATCCACACGTTTTATTTAAGCCTACCAAGAAAAAGAAATCACCTAACAATTTTATCCATTCATGCATCTTCCTAACCCTAATTTTTTTTAAAAAGTGTTTCAATTATGGTTACATTTAATGTGGATGTAAAATCATCTTAGTGACTTTTATTATTTTATATATATATATATATTATTATCAATCTTTTACACATTTTTCTAATTTATTAAATTCTTAACAAAGTAATAACATGTCACTAAAAGAAACAAAAATAAGAAAAAAAGTGTTGTCATCATATACAATAAACTAAAATTGCAATTGAGATGTATCATATTATCTTTAACCAAATTGGTCGAATATGAAAAAATTGATTAAGTGTCAAATAAAAGCTTTAGATGTTTGTGGACTATAAGAAAATCAATCAACAAAATGATGAACTTTTATTTCAAAAAATTAATTTTGAAAACCAAATTACATCCTTAAGGACACCCAATTTTTCTTTTAACATATTTAGACAGTGAAAAAAGATTATATGTAAAAAATTAATTTTTAAAAGTATAATTAAGAATAGGTAAAAAAGAACAATACTTCTCAATAACTGAGTTTATTTTAATTTAATATCATAAACTTGACTTTTACAATTTTTTTTTTTATTTTTATGTAAAGAAGAGCGCATAAATAGTTTACATGAAAAGAATCTCAAACAATAAGAATATAAAATATTAACATTAAAAAAATGAAAATTATTATAAAACTTAATTTTTTAATTGTAGTTTATATTGTAATTTATTTTAATCTATTTTTATTTTGAAATATTTTTTTTAAGAAATTTTTTATTATTTTATATTTTAAATTATTTTAATTGTAATTGTAATTTATAATGTAATTTATTTCAAAATATTTTTATTTTAAAATATACTTTTTATTTATGAAAATTTAATAATATCTTAATTCTAATTTATATTTTTAAAAAATATTTTTTACATTAAATTAATTATTATATACATTATTATAAAAAATTATCACAATAATAAATCATCTAGAATTTTTTTTATTCACTTTCCTTCCATTAAAAAAGTTTACTTTCTACTTTTTTTTCTTTCATTTTTCGAATTCAAATAAAACCTTACTTTCTCTTGTCCAAAGGACTTCGTTTTACTTCATTTTTTTTTCTCATTTTTCGAATCCAAACAAAACTTAAGATAAATTGTTATCCATCTCTTCATATATTTTCAAATTAAATCAAGAGAAAAGTTTTGTATAATTTATTTTAAATATTTAATAAAAAGTGTTTAAAAGTAATGATTAGTACATAGAGAAATAATTCCATAGAAAGGATATTATTCCTTATGCCAACAAAATCTTTAAGAAATGCAAAATTCTCATGCTTCTCTCCTATGTAAACATCACCATCACACACACATCACAATCACAAATGGATGCCTAACACTTATATTTTTAAAAGCAGCTGCTCCAATCTCAATACCATTTTCTCCTATTTTTTTTATTTACTGCACTCTTTCAATAAATCACACATAGGAGAAAATTTTGTTAGGTTATAGAAACTGAAACTTTTTCTTACATATTTAAAATTTGTCTAATTTTGATTTTTAATTAATGAGGTTTTTTCACAAGCTATAAATAATACTGTTAGAGCCATTATAAATGGAGAAAGATTATTTTTTTAAAGAATTGCATGAATTGAAAATGTACTGAAATTGTAGTAAATGTGTGGTTTGATCATATTTAAGTGATTTGTAATATTGTTGAAATGTTGATAACACAAAAGAATTAGAATAAGAAGAAAGTTTTATATAAGTGGCATGAAGCTATAAATAATATGGTAAGCAGGTCTGAGTCAGTCTCCGAGTCACCCAGATCACACCAGAAACTGAGCTAAAATCTGTAGAAAAGGATTCCTATTAAAGCGAAAAAGGGTTTCCATTTTCGTTCAGCCATCACCAAATCTTCCATTTTCTCAAACCTAATATAGAAAACTAAAAGGTTGTTCATTCTCGCACGCCACTTTTATGGTTACCAGCATCATCCACACACCGAGGGAAGCATAGTTAAAAAGGCAAAATAACAGAATATTAAAGAGAGCAGAAGAGAGAGATTCACTTCTCTGTCTGTCTGTCTCTCTCTCTCTCACTGTAAGACATTGTTGTACTTATTTAATAGCTGTTCTTCATTATCGTTATCTTCACCGTCACTGTCGTTGTCGTTCTCTGTATTGGCGTGATATTCTATTTATCTTCTTGCCCAGGTGCAATATTCTTCAAAGGTTGTAGCTTTTCGAAGAGCTTGATCATCTCTGAGACCGACCCAGGTAATTTTTGTTGTTTTTTTTTCTCTCTTCATCTATCAGGTTCTTGATTCCCATGTTTGTTGTCCCTTTCTGAATTTGGAATGTTAAAGAGCTGAGAGGTACTGGTGCCCGTTGTTTTTTTGTGTTTTCGTGTGATGTTCCTCTGTTTCTCTTCGGGTTCCGTGCTGACGAAATTATCTTTGTTTGCGCTACAATGTGTCTGCAGAATCTGCCACCAGATGGTGAAATGCCCTTTTTTCAATCTCCCACGTTTCCATGACATCATCACAATTGTAGAAACTTCTCAATCATCACCGACTCTCTCTTCTGAATCCACGTTTTGCTTCACTCAACAAGAATGGCCGTCGATGAAATTGGAATCTCGTCTCCGACGTCGATTTTTTCTTCTTATTCTCCGGGATCGTTTGAGAGCCGTTGGAGCGCGATCCTTGGATTGCCTTGGGTGGAAGTGGTGGCAATCTGTGCCGACTTGACACTGTTTATTGTGTTTGTGTTCGTTCTTTTGGCGAGGAGGGTGGTTGTGTGTGTAGGGGGTGGAGTTAGATTTGGTAAGGACAATGGAACTGGCAATGCCAGCCGCGGCTGTGATATTGTTGATTTGGAAACACGTGACGTTCGGATTGGAACGTGGTTCAAGTTGTCGGTGTTGTCTTGTTTCTATGTTCTGTTGGTGCAAGTTTTGGTGTTGGGGTTTGATGGGTTTGCTTTGTTTAGAGAAAGGGATGTGGATTTGGATTGGGGTTTGGCTTTTCTTTCTGTGCCTCTAGCGCAGGGTTTAGCTTGGATTGCTTTGAGCTTCTCGGCTTTGCAGTGCAAGTTCAAGGCGCTCGAGAGGTTTCCAATTTTGCTCAGAGTTTGGTGGTTTGTGTTGTTTGTTATTTGTTTGTGTGGTTTGTATGTTGATGGGAGGGGGGTTTGGATGGAAGGTTCCAAGCACCTGCGTTCTCATGTTGTGGCGAATTTTGCGGCCACTCCTGCTCTTGGGTTTTTGTGTATTGTTGCAATTAGGGGTGTTACTGGTATAAAGGTTTGTAGGAGTTCTGAGGAGCAACAACCATTGCTTGTTGAGGAAGAACCGGGGTGTCTTAAGGTTACTCCCTATAATGATGCTGGACTTTTTAGCTTGGCCACTTTGTCTTGGTTGAATCCCCTGCTTTCCATTGGGGCAAAAAGGCCTCTTGAGCTTAAGGACATTCCCCTTGTTGCTCCTAAAGACCGATCCAAGACAAATTATAAGGTTTTGAATTCTAATTGGGAGAAATTGAAGGCAGAAAGCATACCCAGGCAGCCTTCATTAGCTTGGGCAATTCTCAAGTCATTCTGGAAGGAGGCGGCTTGTAATGCCATATTTGCTGGTGTCACCACTCTTGTCTCGTATGTTGGTCCATACATGATAAGTTACTTTGTTGATTTCTTAGTTGGCAAAGAGATTTTCCCACACGAGGGGTATGTCCTTGCAGGGATATTTTTTGCGGCTAAGCTTGTGGAGACCTTCACTACTAGGCAGTGGTATATAGGGGTGGACATCATGGGTATGCATGTTAGGTCGGCTCTAACTGCAATGGTATATCGGAAGGGGTTAAGGATATCAAGCTTGGCCAAGCAAAGTCACACAAGTGGGGAAATTGTTAACTACATGGCTATTGATGTTCAGAGGGTTGGGGACTACTCTTGGTATCTCCATGACATGTGGATGCTTCCTCTCCAGATTGTTCTTGCCCTGGCAATTTTGTATAAGAATATTGGAATTGCCTCTGTTGCCACGCTGATTGCTACAATAATTTCCATTATTGTCACTGTTCCTGTGGCCAGGATCCAAGAAGACTATCAAGACAGATTAATGGCTGCTAAGGATGAAAGGATGAGAAAAACATCCGAGTGCTTGAGGAATATGAGGATTCTCAAACTTCAAGCTTGGGAGGACAGATATAGAGTGAAGTTGGAGGATATGCGTGGAGTAGAATTCAAGTGGCTTCGGAAAGCCCTCTATTCTCAGGCTTTCATAACTTTTATGTTCTGGAGCTCTCCTATATTTGTTTCAGCAGTCACTTTCGCTACTTCCATATTGTTGGGTGGTCAGCTGACTGCTGGTGGTGTACTTTCTGCTCTGGCTACTTTCAGGATCCTGCAAGAACCTTTGAGGAATTTTCCAGACTTGGTGTCAACAATGGCTCAAACGAAAGTTTCTCTAGATCGGTTATCTGGTTTCCTTCTGGAGGAAGAATTGCAGGAAGATGCAACTGTTGCCTTGCCACAAGGCATCACTAACATTGCTTTAGAAATTAAGGATGGTGTGTTCTGTTGGGACCCTTTATCTTCTAGACCTACCCTATCAGGGATAAGTATGAAAGTTGAAAAAAGAATGCGCGTGGCTGTTTGTGGTATGGTTGGTTCTGGGAAATCAAGCTTTCTGTCTTGCATCCTTGGAGAAATTCCTAAGACTTCTGGGGAAGTATGTTGGTGCCTTTTAGCTTTTGATTCCCTCTTTATTCTATTAATATGTTCATTGACATTTTAATCTTTGTGATTTTTAACACTTTTTTTACAAAATGCATTGAATTATTTTTCAGGTCAGAGTGTGTGGATCTTCTGCATATGTCTCCCAATCAGCATGGATACAATCAGGAACTATAGAAGAAAATATCCTCTTCGGAAGCCCAATGGACAAAGCAAAATACAAGAACGTTCTTCATGCTTGTTCACTGAAAAAGGACCTAGAACTTTTTTCACATGGTGATCAGACAATTATCGGTGACAGAGGTATAAACCTGAGTGGTGGCCAGAAGCAGCGGGTTCAGCTTGCTCGAGCACTCTACCAAGATGCTGATATTTATCTTCTTGATGATCCCTTCAGTGCAGTTGATGCTCACACAGGATCTGACTTGTTTAGGGTTAGTTTTCCTTAGCATAGAGTTGATATGTTTAAGATTGTTGATATAGCTTACCCTTTGACATGGTACTGCAGGATTATATATTGACAGCACTAGCAGATAAAACAGTCATTTATGTGACCCACCAAGTTGAATTTCTACCCGCTGCTGATTTGATACTGGTATGGCTGTGTTGTACAATTTTTCGTGCGCATTGGGGCATTATGCAACAAGAGGCCAAGTTTATGATAATGCTTTATTTCACATTTAAATTCATGAATTGTGTATTCCCTGCTTGATGCATGATTCAGGGATTCAGTTTTTAAGATGCCCTCTGGTATGTCAAAGTGAGGTTTTTCTCTTGATATCCTGTTTGCATTTTAGTTCTCTCTTTACATTCCGTGAAGTCAGTTTGTACACCTACTTGCTTCTTTATAGAAGGAATATTTAGCTAGTTACACGTTTTGGTGTTTTTGAACGAAAGAAAAGTCATATCTTCCTTACAAATTTCTTCTAAAAAATTACATATAGGTGTATGTATGTATAGGATAAGATCCATTGACACTAGAAATCAGTAAATATCCTCCGCCGATGCAATTAAATCCCATGCCCGAAGTTATTTTACTTTAAAAAAATAACAAAGTGACACACGACCTTCTTTTACTGTGTCCTTCAAAATTTGATAACCTTCTTTTCCTTTTCTGAAATATTGGATCCCTTTTCCCTTTCTGATACATCAATGAAGCCCTTTTGTGGGTGTTCTTGTTTGTTCGTGATTTGAAGTACTTGATTCAAGTTTTCTATTGTGAGCTGATTGGTTTCCTTGCCTGTCGAACTTATTTTATCTCTAACCTATAACCAATCCCATGAGTTGTTACTTTCACATTCCAAATCAAATTTACAATAGCAAGAGCTTTGACATTTCAAGAAAGGATGGTTTCAGTACAGCTAGAATAAAGTGAAAGCTTAATATATATTATAATAAAATCATTCATAACAAAATGCACTTGACTCCTGTTTTCTACACTCATCACATTTTGCTGTAATTTCTCTTATATTATAGTTATGGGAGTGCCGTTTGCAACTAGTGCAATTAGCGCTTGGAAGCTTTTTATAGGGAAGAACGAATCCTATTCAAATGTTTCGCATTATATGAAATTCTTATTTTTCTTTACTCTTAACAAAGTTTTAAGCACTGAAAAGAACTTATGTGATGTTAAGATGATTTTTCCTAAATTTAATTTTCCATTCTTGAAGGTGCTTAGAGAAGGCTGCATCATACAGGCAGGAAAGTATGATGAACTTTTACAAGCAGGAACAGATTTCAATATTCTAGTTTCAGCTCATCATGAAGCCATAGAGGCTATGGATATCCCTACTCACTCCTCTGAAGATTCAGATGAAAATTTATCTCTCGAGGCATCTGTTATGACCAGTAAGAAGTCCATTTGTTCTGCAAATGATATAGACAGTTTGGCCAAGGAAGTACAAGAAGGAGCATCTACTTCAGTTCAAAAGGCAATTAAGGAGAAGAAGAAAGCAAAGAGATTGAGGAAGAAACAGCTTGTTCAGGAAGAAGAGAGGATTAGAGGTAGAGTCAGCATGAAGGTCTACTTGTCATACATGGCAGCCGCATATAAAGGCTTGTTAATTCCTCTCATAATCATTGCACAAGCATTATTTCAGTTCCTTCAGATTGCTAGCAATTGGTGGATGGCTTGGGCTAACCCTCAAACAGAAGGAGACCTGCCCAAAGTAACCCCCTCAGTTCTTCTTCTTGTATATATGGCCCTTGCTTTTGGTAGCTCATGGTTTATATTTTTAAGGTCTGTTCTGGTGGCTACATTTGGCCTTGCAGCTGCACAGAAGCTATTTTTGAAATTGCTTAGAAGTGTTTTCCATGCACCAATGTCTTTCTTTGACTCTACACCAGCTGGAAGGATCTTGAATAGGGTAAGTTCTCTTTGTTGTCATCTATTTTTTTATTGTATCTCTACCTGTATGGTGTAGATAATTATAACGTGTCACCTGTATCCCACCAGGTATCAGTTGATCAAAGTGTTGTGGATCTTGACATTCCTTTTAGACTTGGTGGGTTTGCTTCAACAACAATACAACTTATTGGTATTGTTGCGGTAATGACCGAAGTTACATGGCAAGTTCTACTCTTAGTTGTCCCAATGGCTGTTGCTTGTTTGTGGATGCAGGTAATTAGAAATTTGTCCAGCTTAAAATCTTTCTAACTGCTCTTCCAAAATATTTGCATAAAAGAAAAAACTGCTTTCTTTTGGAGAAAAGTGAGAATTTTGTTCTGGAGTAAAAGAGAGGATGCACTGACAAAGTACCAGTAATCTTCCAATCTCATTGCATTATTTAAATGTTTGTATATCACCCTATGTTTTAATTTAGTCTAGCCAACAACCAATTCCATTGCAGAAATACTACATGGCATCCTCCAGGGAACTGGTTCGTATTGTTAGCATCCAGAAGTCTCCAATTATACATCTTTTTGGTGAGTCAATTGCTGGAGCATCCACCATCAGAGGTTTTGGACAAGAAAAAAGGTTCATGAAGAGGAACCTCTATCTTCTTGATTGTTTTGCACGACCATTCTTCTGTAGTCTTTCTGCAATTGAGTGGCTTTGCCTGCGGATGGAGTTACTGTCAACCTTTGTATTTGCTTTCTGCATGGTATTGCTAGTGAGTTTTCCTCGAGGAACTATCGACCCCAGTAAGTGCTTTGTCTGATTACTTATTTTATGTCCTTAGTTTCACAAGTGCTATGCCAAATCTTGGAGGGTGAAGTTTGGTAGTTTTTAGTAGAAAATGGATTTACTTTCACGAGTGGTGGTTGTGGCTGAATGCAATAATGGAACATTATTCTGTGCTCATTGCTGTTACCTTTTCTCTGTAGGCATGGCTGGACTTGCTGTGACATATGGCCTAAATTTAAATGCACGCTTATCACGGTGGATACTCAGCTTTTGCAAACTTGAAAATAAAATTATATCCATTGAGAGAATATATCAGTACAGCCAAATTCCTAGCGAAGCACCCACTATAATTGAAGATTCTCGCCCTCCATCCTCGTGGCCAGAAAATGGGACAATCGAAATAATTGATTTGAAGGTTCCAATCTCAGCTTCACATTTATTCTTTTTTGTCTTTTTTTCTTCTAGTCAAATATTTATTGTTTATTTCTTGATGAATAGTATGATGTCTCCTGGTCTACAGTATCTAATCCTAGGTGTTAGCCTTCTTACATTAGATATCTTTATTATGATTTTTGTGCTGCCACTGGCTTTGTCCCATCACGAGTAGAGGAACTCCACTTCTCTTATCCTTACTCTGTCTCTCTTGAAGGTCCGTTACAAGGAGAATCTTCCTTTGGTGCTTCATGGAATAACATGCACATTTCCTGGTGGAAAGAAGATCGGAATAGTTGGACGAACAGGAAGTGGAAAATCTACCTTAATTCAGGCATTATTTCGATTGATTGAACCAACAAGTGGAAGTATCCTTATAGACAACATAAATATTTCAGACATTGGCCTTCATGATCTTCGAGGCCATCTCAGTATCATCCCTCAAGATCCAACTTTATTCGAAGGGACCATTAGAGGCAATCTTGATCCTCTTGAGGAGCACTCAGATAAAGAGATTTGGGAGGTTAGTATTACATACCTCCATACTTTTATTGCACGGCTTGTATTATCTGTTTAGAAAACTGCTTATGAAGTTTACTTGTATTCAGTTTTGGTTGTCTATGTATGTTTACAGTCAAATTATTATAAAAGAAATGGAAATATTGTTAATAAGGCAGGATTAAGGAGTAACACGGAGTTCAGGATATACAAGCAAAGAGATCAGACAAACAGAAAATTGATGTTGACAAAGGGGGAAAATGAGAACATGAAGCCAATAATATAAAGAAAAACTCTCCAATATTTGGTTTGGAAGTAATCTATGCAGTAAACATCTTCCAAGCCGTGCCTCCACTGTCGTCATACCTAACAAACTTCCTCCACATATGTACCTTCCGTGGATAAGGAAGAAAACTTTCCACATATGCCAAAAGTAACCCTCCATTCGAGCTAAATGTGGTATGCAAAAGAAACTTGGGACTAGTCAGACTTGGGTACTTGATTACTTGTCCATGAGTGACAAGTAGTTTCAGTGCCTAATTTGGAAGACCGTGTGCTTAGCCAGATCAATATCACACTCCAAATCCAATAAATCACTCTATATCTTTACTCCTAAGCAAAAACTCATAGTATAAGAAAATAGGCCAATAAGCCTTGATTTTTGAAAATTATGGCTATTTGAATAGAAGTTTGTGCGTTATGTGATCATTGGGTTTTAATTTTTCTCAGGCACTTGACAAGTCTCAGCTTGGAGAGGTTATCCGTGATAAAGGACAACAGCTTGATACACCAGGTAGGTGACCAAAAGAAATATGAAAAGCCACAGTATCTTTCCCTCCTCACCCCTTAAAAAGAAATAAACAGTTTTAGTCACAAGTGGCCATCTTAACAAATACTTTTGAAATCTGCAGTTCTAGAAAATGGAGATAATTGGAGTGTAGGACAGCGACAACTTGTTGCTCTGGGCCGAGCACTGCTGCAGCAGTCAAGAATACTTGTACTGGATGAAGCAACAGCATCAGTTGATACCGCTACAGATAATCTTATCCAGAAGATTATCCGAAGTGAGTTCAAGAACTGCACTGTGTGCACCATCGCACATCGTATACCTACTGTCATCGACAGCGATCAAGTTCTTGTGCTCAGTGATGGTGCGTATAAAAGCATCATGTCTTATTCTTCTGCATGACTTCTATCCTTTTTCTCTATTTATATATAAATTTGCATAATGGTTCTTTAGTGTGTGCTTCTGAAGTTATCCTTTGGATACTTTTTGCAGGTCGAGTTGCGGAGTTTGACACACCTTCAAGACTATTAGAGGACAAGTCTTCCATGTTTCTGAAGTTGGTGACTGAGTATTCATCACGTTCGAGTGGTATACCAGAATTTTAGATAAAATGGAATGTGTTAATGGTTTCTTAATGTGGTGGCTTAAGACAGTTCAAAAAGTTGAAGCAGGAAGTGATGCCACCTTGCATGCAACTGGTGCATTCGGGGCATGCATAGACACGAATTGGAAACAAACAAAATAAAAAGGAGAGGTTTGTGCCTCATCAATCAAGCATCCCACTGGCAGAAATTTGTTTGATTCTTCCCCTTAAAATTGAGAAATTCATGCATGGTTAGCATGCTTTGTAACACAATAAGAGCATCTGTGATTACAGGAAAGCACCGAAGTAGTTTGTAGAATGAGGCACTAGGATTTTTGCTTTGTTAGAAAAGTGTAGAGTTTAATCTAGTTGTGTATTCAACAATTTTCTTGTAGTCGGAAGTTTAGATGAATTAAGCTCATATCCATCTCCTCTCTAAATGTTATATTAGTTGTCGTTTCTAAAATGTTTCTTATTTTATTGTTTTTCTTAATTTTTATTACTAATAGTTAAATATATTCATCATGCTTAGGGATTTTATAATGAGAATGTCATGAATGTATGGGCTCCAATGTTCTAGATTTAGACCATTTCCAACTATGATTCAATCGTGGCCTAATTAGCCATAAATTAATATACATTTTTCATATGATATTATATGCTATACACAGAAATAAGTTCCATAAATTTTTTAATTATCACAATTTATTTTATATACTCTGCTTGATAAAAAAACTAATCGTTAGAGATTAAATAATAATAATAATTTATACACGGGGTCTCTCTCTAACTTGTCATTCGGCTCTTATTTGCCTTAATAATTTAAAAAGGTTCACATTGTTCCTTTGGGACTTTTTCTGCACAATTGTGCCTGTCCAACATGAGTTCACATTGGGACTTTTTCCTAAAAGAAAACTATTTTTACATTAATTTTCCAAAGTGCTGCTCCATTTATCTTTTTTTTTTTTTTAAATCTATATAAATTATATTTAAAAATAGAACACCAAAATTGTCTCTTTGAAAAGGATGTGATTTGAATGCAGCCGAACCCAACCAGAATACCTTGGGCAAGATTCTTCCTATTTTCCACTTAGAGTGTGGTTCAAGTAATTCCAGGAGATCTAACATTGGGTTCCTTCAGCAGTAGGAAACCTGTCGGATTCAATTTAACTTTGAGAAAACTGAGAAATCAAAACCATGCGACAGCAGAAACTATAATATTCTCCATAGCAGCAACTCACACTCTTCAACTAGTGATGACTCTCTCATGGACTCAAAATTCAAGAATGACTCCTTTGAATACATCAACTTGGATGGCAAAAACGTGGGTGCCACGATGCACATTCATCATAGAAGCACAAAGGGTGACCCAAAAGATTGCTGTTGCATCAACATTTATGTGAACAACAATGTTCAAGGTGTCTCAAATTCAGTGTTGCACGGTAGTGAGGTAAGGATGAGAGACCCAGGAGTTAGTTTATACTTTGAAAACTTGAAGGTTGACAGAGGAACTCCCACATCGAACAATAACTTTTTCTGGGGTAACAGATTTGGATTTTGGCTTTGCATGATACATTTGTTGGCTCTTATGTTTCTCTTGGTGCTTCTATTCTCAACTAGATCCATCATTATTGTCTTCTAATTAAACTAGGTATGCTATAAATTCACCTTAAGGTGTTAGATTCTTCGTGGGGCATTATATGGCAATGCTAATTATGTGTTCATGTTTGACTTCATCTTAGGTTGTGTTTTTGCTTTCATGTATGTCAAGGTCAACTTTAAGAATGTTAGAAATCATAATTAACAAATTCTGGATGCCATTTTCCTTGGGGATCTATAATTGTTTATAAGGCCTGCATTGGATCAATACAATTGGAGTTATTATTATTTTATTATATTTATTAGAAAAATTCTCTATCACTCTCTTTGTTTCTTCCCTTGCATTAAATGTTTGGTTAGTGGCATCCCACTGAAAGAAGAAGATCCGCGGCTTGATGCCCAACCACAAGACAGATGAATGCACCTACTTCACTACCACTGCTGTGTAAACTCGAAAAGACATAAACATGATCATAAATGTGGTTTTCAAGTTTCTCTATCCAACCCCACCACCAAAATATTTGGAATTATCATACCATCTTCAATCTAGTCTTATCAATCATCAAAAAATTATAATCTCACGCATGAGGATCTCGACGAAAAGAAGAAATATGTTAAAGATTTCAGATAAAACCGTTTAATAATATATAAATAAATATTAACTATATGAATTAATTTTACGTAAGATTGAGTTAAACTTAAATTTTTCTTTTTTATATAATATAGTTGCATTCAAAAAATTTTAAAAGCGAGAATGTATATTAAATATTTCACATCGATCGATTATATTAATAGATAAAAAAAACTAAGTAAATTAAAATTTAATCACTTTATCAACTATCAAATACTCATAATTTTCTTTATTTTATTTTATTTTAGTTTTTCAGGTACAATATTGAACACCCTAAACCTTTTTTTTTTCTCTTTACCAAACAAAATTATTATTATGGGCGCAATTGAAGGCATTGTTAATTGACATTTGTCACTTTTGATGTCTATTTTTTCTAATAATTTGTGGATTTGTGGGGAGTGATTAGTGGAGTAACCTTAATCTAATAATGTATGTGAAGTGAACAGCGTGACCACCTTCTAAAATTGAACGTAGTTAATTTATTTATTTAATTTATGTGAATTCTATTGTTTTTGTTATTCATAAAGGAGAATGGGGCTTCTATTTTTTTATGGTGTTAAAGTATCAAGTTTTTTTGAGAATTTATTTACGAAAACATTTTGCTGCTGAGAAAGACATTTTACGAAGAATTTCAAAATGATTCATAAAATTTAATGTAATTAACTTATTTCTTTAATCTACATGATTTTTTTTTTCACATATCAACGATAACGGAGTTGATATCTTAATATTGTGTCACAGTATCATATTGTTGCTTATAAATGTTCTTTAATTAAAATTATAAGTGCTAAAACTATTTTCCTGTTTAAAGAGTAAAGAGGCGATGGATAGAAATGTAAAAAATAAGTGAAGAATAAAGTAAAATAAAACATATTTAAATATAAGAAATAAAAGATCAAGAAAAGATATAAAAACAAATAAATAATAATATAATATATATTACAAATTTTAAAAGTATTTTCGATTTTTTTTCCTTTACAAACCCGCGAATATTTTTTATTTATCCATTTTCTCTATTTTAAAGTCTATTAAAGGCATCTAACAACAGAATAGTATATCAAAACTTATTTTTGTGTTTGTCATCTTTTGATTTGTACTTTAATTAATCAGTAAAATTATGAATTAGAATAAACATATTTGTTCTTGCCTAACAATTATTCATAATTGATTTAACTAATTTTATATGATTAAATTCTTTTAAATGGATACGTGTGATTTATTAGGCTGGATCTAACGTAATAGAGAGTTTTTTTTCCAAAATGTGATAATTTCTTAGTTTAATTAATGAAATGAATAAAAATTTAAAAATTATTAAAATAGGTAACATGACAATTTAACACAATTTTATTAAAACAAAATTATATTAAGATGACATGATTTTAATGTAATTAATTTTTAATTAAAATAATTTTAATATTAGTCGAAATTTGATTATATGAAAATTGTGCTAAGGCATTTGGATAATTTTTTAAAATTTTATTTATTTTGATAATTAATTTATAAAATTATTTTAACTTTAGTAAAAAGCAGACACGTTAGTCAAATATAACCTGTATTTATTTTCTGAGTTTGAAATTGTTGATATTGGTTGGTGTAGGTTGATTAGAACACCAAAATCTTAAAAAAAAAAAATTACATAAAATTAAAAAAATTACTTCCTTCCAATTTTTAAACTTTTTAGTGATCTTAAAATAAAACTATAACCTAAATAAGGAAACTATTCCTTAATATTGGTGGGAGTGAAAGCGAAGTGCAGTGCGGCTTGCGCTTTGCTATTGCCAGGTGGACGCGGAGTCTTACGGTGGCGTTGCTTGGTGCACGTGGTGCAGTCTTGGACGCTTGCGATTTCGTGGATTGGAGGGGTGCAGATTGTCTGGGCTGGGTAGTCTTGCGGTTCTGGCTGTGGGAGTTGCCTAGTTTGATATTGATACGTTTGTTAAATATTGGAGAAATCTAATTTTATATTTATTATAGATATTGAATATGAGAAATTGTTTTAATTTTGTTTTTCATGTAAAATAATTCATCATAATTTATCTAAATGTAGGAGACGACGGAAGATTAATACAGGTAAAAATGTTTTACCTAAATCTATGATTGTTCAATATAAGTATATTGTTGGTTAATCCAAGAAAGCTAACATCTCTATTAGCTAATAGGAGGAAGTTTCTTAAATGAGGAAAATGGAGGACAACTCTATTTTACAATGTTTCTAATGTTGTTGTATTTCTTAAGGATATTATTATAGCTCTTGTTGTTGTGGTTGATGTTGTTGTTCAGAAAGTTAATAAGGATTTATCTGTTGTTGCTAACTCTATTGATGATATAAGGATTGAGTCCGGATCTCAAGATGATATTTTCGTTGATATGTTCTTGTGTTGGAGAGTGTTCATGAGTTAGAAGATTTGTTACAAGAAAAGGACTCCTTGTCTATAGCTGACAAAAGAGTTCCATATAAAATTGTCTCTAATGATTTGACCTTGCAAAATTGTTTTGAAATCCCTTGTAGGTTTGAAGAATGTAGTGGTAGGGATCAACTGCACTATTCAAGTTAAGTTGACTTTTGGACAAAAATGTTACATCTCATGGTCTATTAGATGTTCCTCTAGATGTTGTTGTAGTGCTTGATGCTGTCGTTCAAAAGTCTACTCTTTTGACTATTGTGCCTGATACAAATGTTGCTCTGGAGTCTAATGTAGTCCCCTCTTCAAGTGTTGCTTTATTCATGAAAGAATGTGAAATTGTTGCTAAGTATTTGAATGGTGAGGCTGATATCGGACAACCTCTTAATAATAATGGAGATGATGTTGTTAAAACTACTAGGAGGTTTGGATGTCTTAGAAAAAGTTTTAAGATGTCTATTAAGAAATAAGAAATTTTTCTTTTCTGAGATCTTTATAGGTATTGTTTTGGTTCTTAAAAGGTGTTAAAAACATATATTCTGGTTGATATAGATTTGTAGTTCTTTTATATGTACGAGTTTTGGTCTAGTTCCTCATAGTTACTTTTTTTTTTTAATAATATTTTTTCATGTAATGATAGATCGCTTAACATGAAACTTCATAAAAAAAACTATAAACAATATAAAATTTACAAATATTGAACAAATAACACTAACTAAACAATAAATTTGAAGCTTTAAACCTTACAAAATTAAACTTTAACGATAAAAAAATATAAGTTTTAAACAACACTTTTTTTGTTTACAAGATTTAAACAACATAAAAGTCTTGAAACATAGAAGTCTTGTATATTTAATAAGATACTAAATAATAATATAAAATTTTTGAATTTAGTAAGTTAAGTTGTTCTTGATATGTAACTTATCATAAAAGCTATAACATGATATGAGGTTTCACTTTCCTTTTCAACCCTTGTCTTTTTGCATCCCAAACTTGACACTAGGTTGCTTTTATAGCTGCCACCATGACATCTCACATCAACAATCTCCATCCAAATTTTTTTCTTGAAATTGTTGTATAAATGTCTCAAACAAAACCTATGTTCCACTCAAGTAACATTTCTTCAAAAATTGCCAAAAGACCTTGCAAATAATGAATTTGTAATTACTAACACCCATCACATAATATAATGATTAACAATTATACATTGACAAAAACTTTGCTACCTTTTGTTGATCAGAAATAAACATCCAATGGTTGGTTTGGGTATCACTAATATCCTCTAATAGTAAGGTAAAAAACCATCTCCAAGTGTTTTTGCTTTCATTTTCCGCGATTGCAAATGCAAGAGAAAAATAGTGGTAATTTGGATCTTTTCCTACAGCCACCAACAATTGACCCCCATATTTAGTTTTCAAGTGACACCCATCAACACCAATAAAAGTTCTACAACTACCTAAAAATCCTTTCTCATAACCCTCCAAACACATAAAAACTTGCAAACCTTGATTGTAAATTTTGATTAGGTTGATGGAGTTGAATCTTACAAGTACTTCTAGAACTAACTCTTCTTAGTTCATCCATATAATCAAATAGTAGGGACTATTGTTGTTATCCATCTCCCTCAAGGATGTCTAATGCCTTATTTTTGCTTTTAAAACCCTTTAAGTAGTGATTCCAATATTGTAAGATATTTTAATGTCATCAATGATTTCATTCACGGTCATGTTTCCTATAGTCCTAAATCTATCCAAGACTATTTTGACACCCACTCTTTATTTGCATTTCTGTCGCAAATACCCTCCCACATGTATGAGTGTCAACAAGTTTTTCACTCTAAAAAGTATGACTGCCACCCACCTTACTAGCCAACGTCACAAACCCACACCTCTTTCTACATACAACCCTAACTCTAACATTGTCCTTTTTTACAAATTCAACTTCTATCTCATTCAACATAGAATGCTCCATAATTGCTTGTTTGAAATCTTTCAACGAACTAAATTTCATCCCCAACTTGAATTTAAATTTCTTGCACATGTCTTGAAGTATGAACTTGGGAAATTTATGCACACAATGGTCATCTTCATCTGCATCACTACCTAACTCTTCACTAATGTAATGTCAATTTATTTCATGATTGTCAAAGGTCTTACTTGGCTGGAAACTACCCTCACCCTCATCGCTATCTATAGCCTTAGACTGATTCGCTCTTTTGTTCACCCTCCTAATCAATTTTGCCCATTTTTTTATTACATCACCCACATTTCTACGTGGACCACCTTCTGTCCCAAATCCATCATCTTCATCCTTATTTCCATCTTCACTGTCATTAAGCTCCAAATGTTCAACATCTCCATCATCTTCGCTAGCACCTTCCATTTCACACTAACCAACACCTTCCACATCACATCTTCATAGTCATTCTCCACACCGTGACCTACATCATGCATTTCAGTCCTCGAATCCTCCACACCATCACCTACACCATGCATTTTAGTCCTCAAATCCTCCATACCATCATATTCCACACCATCAAATTAAGTTCCCAAATTCTCCACTTCATCAAGTACACTATAAACATCACTCGTAACACCCTCCACACCATCACTCCCAACAACTTCCACACCATCACCCTCATTGACATTGACTCCATCACTTTCATCAAAGCCAACATATTCAATTATATGTGGTTTACTAACAAGTCTGTGTTGAACATAAATTTCTACTTCCTTTCTACTTTCTGCATACTCAGTGAATTCCATAACATATCTATCTCCAATTGATTGTTTCAAATCTGTGTCCATCCTTCCTTTCTTAGATTTCTACCACAACTTAACCTTAAAATCATACTTAAACTCTTGAACTATCCCAACTGCTTCAAAATATGATCACCTATATGAATCCAACTCATAAAAACTACGTTTTAAACCTCTCTTGTAATGCAACAAGAGAGATGTTATAAAATTTCATACATGATGAAGGGTGACTATGAACCCCATTTCTTCCATTTTTATTTAAATGTCATTCACAAAACAAAGCATAAAAAAACTAACTTTATTATCATTTATACATTTTGAATCTAATGTCATTCCAAAAGATAATCAATAATCTTCAACCCTAAAGATCACCCATCAAAAGCCCCAACTTACAAATGTATAATAAAATAATTATCATAATTTCACCAAACACATTTTCACTTATCACCACGAATGAAAATGTCAAATCACGAACCAATATCTTCTTCAACTTCCAAACAAAATAGCAATGTCACAACTAACCATCACTCAAAAAAAAAACATCTTCCTCTACAAGATTTCTCAACTTTTTGAGTCAATTATTATCACTCTTTTATTTCTTTCTCCATATATAATCACAAAATCAATAAATTAACATCAATGTTTTAATAGACTTCATACTAAAAAGTTTGTTTTTCATGAGAAGAAAATATTAATATAAATATTAATATCATAATCTGTTTATAAGAATCTATCTCAACACTTTTCAAGTAAAAAATAATAATTTTAATACCAAGTTCTTATAAAAATAAGAAATTAATTACACAAGGTAGGTTAATAAAGAATAGATTTGAGTAACTGGTTTTGGGGAAACCGACACGTGACAGGAGGTGTGAATTGGTGGAATATAAGACGCACCGACACGCGACAGTTGCCACCAGCGCACGTTGCTGATCTCCACACTCTCCGTTCCTTCAAACTCTGCACTTTTTTCCTTTCTTCTCAATCCTCCACAGACATAGTCGAATCTCCATTCCTTGATCCTTTGATTTCCTCGCCATTCACATTCTTTCTCCTCTTTAGGGTTTCGATGAGCGGCCGGAGTTCCGTCGGCATCGGAGTCCAATGAGACGGCGCCCCGTGGCGGGCATTCTCCCTGATCAGATGGAGAAAACCACCACCAGGAACCCTAATTCCCGCCTCATCTTCCTCGCATTACTCTCCGCATTCTTCTGGTTCCTCCTCCTCTACTTCCACTTCGCCGTTCTCGGAGACCAATCCCCCAAACTATCCACTCTCCCCGTCACCTTCCAACAACCTCGCAAAAGCCTCGGCTCCCAAACACTAACCCCAATTGAAACGCCTCCGACACCCTCCTTCCCCTTCGCACGTGCCCTACGGACCGCCCTCAACAAGTCCGACAGGTGCGGAGGGCGCTACATCTACGTCCACGACCTCCCCTCGCGCTTCAACGAGGACATGTTGAAGAAGTGCAGAACGCTTTCCCTTTGGACCAATATGTGCAAGTTCACCACCAACGCCGGCCTCGGTCCCCCCTTGGAAAACGTTAAAGGCGTCTTCTCTGATACCGGCTGGTACGCTACCAATCAGTTCACCGTTGACGTCATCTTCAGCAACCGGATGAAGCAGTACGACTGCCTCACCCGCGACCCTTCCCTTGCCGCTGCGTTCTTCGTCCCCTTCTACGCCGGCTTCGACATCGCGCGCTACCTCTGGGGCTATAACATATCCGTCAGAGACTCTGCGTCGGTTGAGCTCGTTGATTGGCTCGTGAAGAGGCCCGAGTGGAAGATCATGAACGGGAGGGACCATTTTCTCGTGGCAGGGAGGATCACGTGGGATTTTCGAAGACTCACTGAGGACGAATCAGACTGGGGGAACAAGCTTTTGTTTCTGCCTGCGGCGCGGAACATGTCCATGCTTGTGGTGGAGTCGAGTCCCTGGAATGCGAATGATTTTGGGATTCCTTATCCCACTTATTTTCACCCTGCTAAAGATGATGATGTGTTCATTTGGCAGGAGAGGATGCGGAGGTTGGAGAGGAAGTGGTTATTTTCTTTCGCCGGGGCTCCGCGGCCGGATAACCCCAAATCTATTCGGGGGCAGATTATTGAGCAGTGTAGGAGATCCAGGGTGGGGAAGTTGTTGGAGTGTGATTTTGGGGAGAGTAAGTGTCATTCCCCCGGCAGCATAATGCAGATGTTTCAAGGGTCACTTTTCTGCCTTCAGCCTCAAGGGGATTCCTATACCCGAAGATCTGCTTTTGATTCGATGCTAGCTGGGTGTATACCTGTGTTTTTTCATCCCGGTTCCGCTTATACACAATACACTTGGCATCTTCCCAAGAATTATACTAAGTACTCGGTGTTCATTCCGGAGGACGATATTCGGAAGAGGAATGTTAGTATAGAAGAGAGGCTTGGACAGATTCCGGAGGAGGAAGTGAGGATCATGAGGGAGGAGGTCATTAGTTTGATCCCTAGATTGGTGTACGCGGATCCTCGATCCAAACTTGAGACTCTTAGGGATGCGTTTGATGTTTCGGTGCAGTCTGTGATTGACAAGGTTACCAATTTGAGGAAGGACATCATGGAAGGTCGCACTGATGATAATTTCATTGAGGAGAATAGTTGGAAGTATGCGTTGTTGGATGAGGGACAGCGCGAGGTTGGACCTCATGAATGGGATCCCTTCTTTTCTAAACCCAAGGATGGAAATGGGGATTCCAGTGATTTGTCTTCCGAGGCTGCAAAGAATTCTTGGAAAAATGAGCAAAGGGATACTTCTTGATTCGGGCAGGGGAGGTAAAAATTGCATCTGTAGGTTCTTAGATGTGGTTTATTGCTGACTCAAATGGTTTCCCTGAATTAGGGAAGAATTACAGCTATAAAATAATTGCTGGGTTGTTGCTACGATCTTACTCCAGAGCGTGTACCTGAGTTTACTGAGCAGACTTTCTCATTGAAAACCACTAGCATGGAGAGATATTCTCTGATTTCTACAGTTTTGTTATATAGATTTTTTTTCCTGATTTCTGTCTTATGTATTCGCATTAGTGGTTCCTAGATGTATTTTCCTAAAATAATAATTTCTTTGTTACTATATATTTTCCCCCTTGATTCATATAGGAAATATAAACAAAATTATGGTTATCAATGAGCGGAAGTGTTCACTGAATGGTAATATCATTTGGCAGCTGCATTATCAGAGTTGCCTACGTTTAGTGACCTTATTTGGATTGTTGTTAACATTGAAAAGATAGATTACTCTATTTTGATTACCGTGAAAATAAATGTTGCTTCTGATTTGTATAATTCTTGTTTCTGATCTTTGCTTGCATGGCAATCCATAGCATTTGACACTGTGAGTGGGATATGATATTGTGGTGACTTTGCTTGCATGGCAATCCATAGCATTTGACACTGTCTTGTTAATTTTAGAAAACTCTGCAAGCTTGTCTGGTGTCTGAATGTCCATTTCTCTTTGTCGTCTTCGATCTGTTCAGTATGACTGTGCAATGAGGCAAGATAGAAGAGAGCTTGTGCGTGGAAAGTGATTATAAAAGGTTGTGCAAGTAAACTGTATTGCATGCAAAATCATAATTTATTTCGTTTGTAGACTAGTGTTGTGTGATCAATATAATCGTGTATTTGATGTCAAATGTTTGATTTGGCTCTTTAATCTTGACACAATGAAATTCAAAATCCATTTATTTGTTCTTTTATAGCCCTCTCAAAAGTCAAATAATTTGAAGGTTCTTACTGTGTTAAAATTTTCTGCTCAAAAAAAGTGAAGACTGCCATAGCAGGAGGAAGAGGACTTGAAAATAATTACTGGATGACAATTTAATCATTCTTAGTGTAACATTACAGAAAAGGGGATTCTTCAAGGTAGCAAATATGGAAATTATGACTTGTTCTTTCCTAATTCACGAAATGACATTTTGCTGCGGTGGTAGGAGTGGTGGTATAAGAAATGAAGACAGGTTATAAAGTGGAGGAATTAAATTGACGCATGGAACCTGACACTGCAAACAACGAGAATAACTTTTTGTTGCTTTACTAGTTTCTGGCTTTCTTGTTGTTTTGTGTTAGTGTCTACACAGGACCCACGACGTACGTCTGCTATGTGAAGCCATTAAGGTAGACATGCAGGTATAGAGAAAGGAGTTGAATGAAAGAAACATGCATGACTCGCTCTGTCTTGGCATTTGGCAACGCAACATCTGAAGAGCTCATGTAATGCACGAGGCTCACTCCTGCTATCTATTTACTCTTTTATTATTTACGCTTATCCATGGTTTTTGAAGTCTTCATATTACCATTCCTCAACCATGGATTTCAGGCACTGCTATCAAAAATATTCTCAATCCACAAATCTTTTACAAGAATTATATAGGAGGGATACGCCAAAAGTATGGCTAACAAATAAACAATACAATATATACATATAGATGAATAACAAAAAGAAAATTTCAAAATATACATATTGATAACTAAAAAAAATTTAAATATATGCATTGTTTTTATCAGCATTAAATATATGCATACAAATAAAAATAATAAAAGACAATAAAAAGATTAATAAAAAATTTAGAAATTCAACGAACAACAATATTAAAACAAAAAATAATAACAAGCATTCAAAACTTAAAATAAAAACATTGAATAATGTTCTTACCAAAATGTGAAGTTTTTATTACATGATATTTGATATTTGAGTACCAAATAAAGATTCAGGAGAAAGAGATCAAATTATAACGAGTAACAAAGTATGTATAAAAAGATAGACAATACTTTTATTAAGCTGTGGCGTAATCTCTTTCTTTCTCACGACATTCACACACATTTATAGCTTTTGAGCTTTACAAGGGGAAAGATAAATAATCTATTGAGTTTCATTATCGCATGTTAAGTAATTGAGTTGTGATTAGTAATTGAGTTGTTATCAATAGAAGTAGGTTAAATATCTCTAAGTGTATTGGATTTAGTAACTAAAGTTACGGGTTACGTCCCCGCCTTCCGCGACACCATCATCACCACCGTGCTTTTCTTCTTCAACTTTGACGTCGTCCATGCCGTCAAAGGGTGCAAGAACCATCACGCCAACCACGAATCGTCGTGCCCTAGGTTTCGATCTCAATCCTTGACACCGAACCAGGTCGCGGCCAACCGTGTCGTTGCTGCAGTCATTACCAGCAACGAAGATGGACGAGCGACGACGAAGGTATCACAATCGTCGAGGAAGAGGTCCTCGGGGACTATGAAGGCGGCGACAAGGGCAACGGAGAGGGTGAAGGGGCAGTGGTGATGACGGTGCCACGGTGAGAGGCGCAACAGAAGGCGAGGGTGAATTGGATGCAGTTGCCACTTATCAATCGTTAATGCTATTGGTGAAAACTTAACGGAAGGGACCAAATTGAACATTTTTAAAAAACATTGAGACCAAATTGATTTTTTAAAAACCACTATATTGAATTGAATATTGACCCCAAAAGTAGAGACAAAAAAGGTAATTAAATCTTAAATATATTTGGAAAACCTTTGGCTAGGTTCTACCGAATTCAAGAAGGGACTGTCTGATAGTTTTACAAATATTTTTTTTGCAATCCTTTTACAAGGGAATATTAACAAATAATACATGAGTAAAAGAAGTAAAACAATAATATATAATTTATATCGGTTAACTCAACCAAGACAACGATTCATTTTTCAAAGTTGAACAACCATGAGTTTCTTATTCAAGATAAATTACAAGGATTATTATTGTCATTTATGATTTACAACAAGCACATGAATTTATTCTTAACTTTACAAAAGATCTCCTTAGATAAAGTATACAAAGTCTCTCTAGGTTCTCTACTAATCTCTTTTTGAGTTTAGCATAAAGTATACAACGTCTCTAGAGAGTAATTACATAATGTTTTTTCAAGTTATACCACAATAAATTGTTTGATTACAAGGTTTGTGTTTTCTAGAGTGGATATGAAATATATGTTTCACTTACTCTTAAAGAATAACTTCATGATACTAGTAACTAATTTACAATTAGATTATTCTCTAACGTAATCATCAAGAAGATAAACCACTATCGATCTAGTTGTATGTTGTCTTCAACATCGTGTTTTTTTGTTGATGATCACAAATCAATACATTCAACAAACTCGACATTTTTGGTAAGTCTAGATGTTATTCTTGCTCTTTTGTTGCAGGGTTGTGATCTTGACCTAAATCTTCTCATCGTTGTTTTGAAGCATTTACTTATGTGTTTTCTTGAGGTTGTTTACTATGGATGAAAAGGAGACAAAAGTACTACCTAAAAAACATAAACCTATGTGGTTAAGAAAAAAAATTCACTCAAATCCCATGATAGACACCAAATATCTTATTAGAATGTGAAACTTTAAGTTCATTAATTGGAAATAATAAAATCATCTTGATATAATGTGGAATGCTTGGAGATGAATCGTGACATTTATGGATAACACTAATTTTTGGACACATCTATATTCAATTTTATTAATTGACTTTTCTTTAATTAAATATAAATGTCTAAGAATGAAAAACCACGTTATAAGTTAAAATCTTGATGACAAAAAAAACTATGTTGTCCCTTTAAAATACCTAACTATAGTTAAGACAACAAAGTGAATGCTATCTTAAGTGTCTGTTGAACAAACTGGACATTGTTTGACAAAAACTATGTTATTTATATCAAAACCACATTCTCCTAGTGAAACTTGAGAATTTATCATATCATTATTTACGTGCTTTTAGGGAGAGAGACATGCTAACAGGGAAGTGGCACTGCACCAATTTCTTCGTGCATCGAAGAATGTACACTAATTCAAAAGTTGTTTACATGATCAATTATAGCATTTATAAATGTTATTATATCTCCTTTTTCAAATATTTTATATTTTTATTTATAAGCTCTATAAGTGATGGGCCACTAGTTGGGCCCGAGCTGATAAAAAAAAAACTAGTTGGGCCCGATTGAATAAAATACAAATAAGTGTTTATCGAATGCCATATAAAGATTGTAAGTTATTTTTATAAGTTATGTCAATAATTCTACGTTTGAATAAGAGTTGAAATATGAAAGAGAATAAATAGCAAAATAAGAAAAAAAATGAAGGGGAAATTATGCTGTATGAGTTTATGAACTTTAATATTGAATAATTTGAAGTCATTTGTTTGGGTATATTCAAAAAGAAAGGAAAATAAATAAGACTACCTCAAAACTTAGATAACAAAAATAAATAAAGGTATAAAGGAAACATGAAAATATAAGTCTTTTCACTTGCCTTTTACATCTTTCATGAGTAAAACTATTTATCGTTGGACCCACATTTTTTTTCTGGTTTTCTTTCCATGTTACCTGTGTTGCAAAAGAATAATAAAAAGTATAAAATAAAATAATTTTTAGAGAAAAAGAAAGTGAAATGAATATAATAATGATAATATAAAAACATGATATCTTAGTTATTTGTGCGTAAAAATCACTCTTTTCCTTTTTTTTCTCTACATTTGGATGATGAGGAGAACATATTTTAATAACTTTTATTCTTTTCTTGCGCATTTCTTTCTCTTTCAACGGATCCATACATAGTATAAATAGACGAGGTAAGAAATGTATACCAATACCAATCTTTTTAATTTCTTTTCTTTTCGTGTAAATAAACAAAAAAAAAAATTTATTCGAATATCATAGATTATTCTACAACTTTTTCCAAATACTAATATAAATACTTGTACAGATCGTAATTATAACTTCTTCCAAACACACAGGACACCAAAAAGTGGGTTATAACGTAAGAGTAGTTTGTTAAACATCTTTTGCTCTTAAATAATTTGATAAATACTTTTTTTTACACCAATAATAAAAAAAATCATTCAATAACTGCTTTTTAAAATAAAATATTATATTATAATAAAATAATATTTTTTAATGTAAAGTAGATGAAATTGGTGTCAAAATATTATTACAAGATAAATGATTGTTGTGATTTATCAAACAAAACAGAAAAAAAAAAAAAAAAAAAGAACCAAGGGTTAAAGTTAACCGTGATGATACTTTAACAACATCAAATTAAAATCATTCACTTTTGACATTTCTGAATAATAATATTTATTTTATTTTTAATTTAAAATTCTAATATATATTATTATATTATTATTAAGATGGGTAGTGAAAATAGTTTATTTGAGAGAGTGAAAGAAACATTTTGGTTAAGTTAAAATAGCATGCAGTGAAAGTACACACGAGAGACAGAAAGGAGGGAGCCAAATATAAGAAATCTATAGCATAAGAGTTTAATAAATGAATAGAGTTTTGAGTGAACGGTAATAACTTGCTTCATTCATAATCCTTTTGGCTACTTTAACTCATCAATTTTCTATGTTTGGCTTTCATAGTCCTTTTTATGAGAAGTAGAGGAAGAAAAGGAGAATGTGAGTTTTTCTTTCTTTCTCCCTTATTACTGAAACAAAAACACATACAAAATGAAAGGGACATGGAATTGAGAGAATTTGAAAGAAAGGGTTTTTCCTATTAAAGGGAAGTAAAACATCTCGTGACACTTACTGCGAGCTTTCGGCTCCCCAATTCTAAGTCAATTTCAGTTTGGGAGTTCTCTCTCAACAAAGGATCCTCGTGATGAAGAGCTCTCATATTTCACGAGCTTCGTATCAACAACACTTTTTGAATTCTTCTCAACACCTTCAAATACCCCTCCACAACATCATGCATCACCAACCAACACCAACACTTCCTCGTACTTCAACACCCAATGGACTCCAAATCCAAAATTCTACTCTTTTTCCTCACCACCCTTTTCCTCTTCACTCTCACCCTCACCAATGCAGAAGGGCTTGGAACTTACATAGTTCAGCTACACCCTCATGGCACCACCAGCTCTGCCTTCACCTCCAAGCTCAAATGGCACCTTTCTTTCATCCAACAAACCCTTTCCTCCGACGAGGACCCTTCTTCGCGCCTTCTCTACTCTTACCGTTCCGCTATGGACGGTTTTGCTGCTCAGTTAACTGAGTCTGAGCTTGAGTACCTCAAAAACTTGCCAGATGTTATCTCAATTAGGCCTGACAGGATGCTCCAGATTCAGACCACTTATTCTTACAAGTTCTTAGGACTCAACCCTGCTAGAGAAAATGGTTGGTACCAATCCGGTTTCGGCCGTGGAACCATAATTGGGGTGCTTGATACTGGAGTGTGGCCGGAGAGTCCCAGCTTCAATGATCAAGGAATGCCCCCAGTTCCCAAGAAATGGAAGGGTATATGCCAAGCTGGGAAGGCCTTTAACTCTTCCAATTGTAACAGGAAACTTATTGGTGCAAGGTACTTCACCAAAGGCCATTCGTCAGTGTCACCTTTTAGAATTCCGGAATATCTCTCTCCAAGAGACTCCTCTGGACATGGCACACACACTTCATCCACCGCTGGAGGAGTGCCTGTGCCTTTGGCGAGTGTGTTTGGTTACGCGTCTGGTGTGGCCAGAGGAATGGCTCCTGGTGCCCACATTGCGGTGTACAAAGTGTGTTGGTTCAATGGCTGCTATAACTCAGACATCATGGCTGCAATGGATGTGGCAATCAGAGATGGGGTGGACATTCTCTCCTTGTCTCTAGGTGGCTTCTCTACGCCTCTGTATGATGATAGCATTGCCATTGGAAGCTTTAGAGCAATGGAGCGTGGGATTTCGGTTATATGTGCGGCAGGAAACAATGGTCCTACGGCAATGTCTGTTGCCAACGAGGCTCCTTGGATTGCCACCATCGGTGCAAGCACACTAGACAGGACATTCCCAGCTATAGTTCACATGGGAAATGGACAAAGGCTCTATGGAGAGTCCATGTACCCACTGCACCATCCAATGAGCAAGGGAAAAGAACTTGAGCTGGTTTATCTGTCTGAAGGGGACACCGAGAGCCAATTTTGCCTCAGAGGGTCTCTTCCAAGGGACAAAGTTAAAGGTAAAATGGTGGTCTGCGATCGAGGTGTCAACGGAAGAGCAGAAAAGGGACAAGTGGTGAAGGAGGCTGGTGGTGTTGCTATGATCCTCACCAACACGGAGATCAACTTGGGAGAGGATTCAGTTGATGTTCATGTCTTGCCTGCAAGTTTGATTGGATTTGATGAAGCAGTTACCTTGAAAGATTACATAAACTCCACTAGAAGGCCTCTTGCAAGGATTGAATTTGGAGGAACTGTGATAGGGAAGTCTAGAGCTCCAGCAGTGGCAAGATTTTCAGCTAGAGGGCCAAGTTATACGAACCCTTCAATCCTCAAACCTGATGTTATAGCTCCAGGAGTGAATATCATTGCTGCATGGCCTCAAAACCTTGGCCCTACTGGCCTTCCAGAGGATTCTAGAAGAGTTAACTTCTCTGTCATGTCTGGTACCTCAATGGCATGCCCTCATGTTAGTGGAATTGCTGCTCTCGTTCGCTCGGCTCACCCGAGTTGGAGCCCTGCAGCCATCAAATCTGCAATCATGACAACAGCCGAGGCAACCGACCACACTGGAAGGCCAATACTTGATGAAAACCAACCAGCAGGAGTTTTTGACATGGGAGCTGGACATGTGAATCCACAAAGAGCATTGAACCCTGGACTTGTGTATGACATTAGGCCAGATGACTATATCATCCACCTTTGCAGCCTTGGATATACAAGGTCAGAAATATTCAGCATCACACACAGAAATGTGAGTTGCAATGCAGTCATGAAGATGAATAGAGGCTTCAGCCTTAACTATCCCTCATTCTCAGTGATTTTTAAGGATGGGGAGAGGAGAAAGATGTTCAGAAGGAGACTAACAAATGTGGGAAGTGCTAACTCCATCTACTCAGTGGAGGTTATGGCACCTGAAGGAGTAAAAGTGGTAGTAAAACCCAAGCGGCTTGTATTTAAACAAGTGAATCAAAGCATGAGTTACAGGGTATGGTTTATATCGAGAAAAAGGGTTAAGAGAGGTGATGGTTTGGTGACCTATGCAGAAGGGAATTTGACATGGGTACACTCACAAAATGGTTCCAACAGGGTTAGAAGCCCGGTTGCAGTGACTTGGAAGTCAAAGTAGCATGGACAACAGTAGTAGATTATTAAGTTTCTCTAGGGGCGTTATCATTATGGTTATTGGTTCAATAGGGTTATTTATGATTGCAGAATTTATACTGAAGTTGGTGTTACGAGTTTTAGCAGAAAAAACTCGATAGGAATCTTTAAGAGTAAGCCCATTTATAAATGCTAAATAAATTGGTTGTGCCAAGATTTAGTCAAATCAAAACTCTGCTTTACGTGTCTCTGAATCAGATTATGTAACTCATTCACTCATTAAAATTCCCCACTCCTGTTTCTCACAAAACAGGGTTAGATTCGTACAATATTGCATCCACCAAAATGTTCAAAGTTCGCACAAAATATCCCATTAATATTCTTTTCTGTAGGTAAAAGATGTTAAAAAATGATAGAAGGAAATAGGCACTCACACAGGCCATAAACAAGCTATAAAGTTGGGAGCAAGGTTTTAAATTATGGTCACAATTTCGTTGTGATTGTTAACAATGTGGAAAATTATGGACAAGGAGGGAGTCATTGAAGCACAAGTAGTGTCAAGTAGAACAGTTTGGCAGCATGCCAAAGCACCTTTTTTCGAAAAATATTGGATCTTAGAAGGGTTATGTATGAGACTATATTAGCGTAAAAAAATAGCATGAGAAAGGGTAGAAAACAGAAGGTATTCCATATTAACTTATTTTTTAATGAATTGCAAACCATTTGCATCAGAATATCGTTCCATAAATCTCATGAATCTGTCCCAATCTCGTGGAGTCCGCATCACATACTTGGCTTCAATTCCTGAGGGCTTTCCATTGACAAACTTAGCACTCACATCAACAGACTGAAGGACCCCTTCCTCATCAATCATGTATAAACCAGTGATATCACCAACTTCACGAGAAGAATCAAAAACTGAGGGTTGATCAAAGTTGAAGATTGCCATACCATTTGTTCCATCACGTGATGTAGTAAGCCTCACATCTGGTATTGTCTGTTCATCAGTTCCCTTAATGAACTGTATGGTTGGTTTGGCCATCATGATAGCAGGCATGTGTTTTGGAGGCTTTTGCTTTAGCTTGGATAACCTCAAACTTGGCAGGTTTACAGATTGGCCAGTGAATGAAGAGTGTCTTCTGTGATGAAAAATCATAGATGGGACTGAAAATACAAGATTATCATGTCAGCCACGAACAACATCAGACCATATAAGCAGAATACTACTTCAAAAGTCCCAAAACATTCAAAATTGTGAATTTTAATAAAGGCATGAATTCATGATGGTATAAATTCAATGACGTCTCATACAATGTGCAGCTTAGTTTCATCACCCCTACTATTTGTTACACTTAATGAAACAGTAATGAAAAATCCTTTCAAAAAAAGAAGAAAAAGCAGTTAGAGGAGATAAATGTACCTGAAGAAGAAGGTGAGTTTTTTCTTTTGATCAGCAAAGAAGAAGGTGAGTTGTTTAGAGTTTTGAACAGGGAGGAGGAGAATGTGAGGGAATGGAAAGAAGATGCCATTATGGAGAGAGTTGTGAAGAATTGTGTCTTGTGTTGTGTAGTGTAGTATAGTAATCATAAATGAAAGAGAGAAATAGCCTTGTGTTGTGTTGTGAGGTTATTGACAAAACCAAGTAGTATATGTGTAACAAAGAGAGCCATTCAGTTGATGAAACAAAATTTGAGGTTTTGGAAAAATGGTTGTGTTTGTGTGTAGGTTAGACAGACACTGTGATTGGATTCAATGGCTCATATCAGATTCACATGCTGACATGGCACACCACAGTCTGATAGGAGAAGAACATCTCTTTGTAGGATTTTAAGATTTTTTTTAATTTAATTTTTGCTAGTTTCCTGTTTCATATAACTTTTAAGAATTTTTTGCAATTTTTATTTCAATTCAAGATTTTTACACTTATTAATGCTCTATTTAGTTGTTAGACATAAATATAAATATTTTCAAAGTAGAGAAATAATTTTATTCTTATAATCAAGAATTTTATTAATCCAATAAATAAGTATGCTTTCAATTTAAAGCTGAAACAAACCTTAAAATACTGGTCAACTATGTCAAAAAACAAGAATAGTCATAATACTGTAAAAGAATTAATTTATGTTCCTATAGGAAAAATTGTGATATAAAACAAAAGAAAAACTTTCAATTAATTATAAATCATTGCTGTTGTGCTTTTAAAATAATCATTATTATAAAAGTGTACAAAATCATTAGATGTGTGAGCGTGTTTGAAAAAAATTCTTTTGAAAAAAAAATTATTTATTTATAAATTAAAATTACTTTATATTGGAACTAATTTATCTAAAATCAAACAGATTTTAAATTTTAATTTATTTATGAAAAAAAATCATTTTATTTTTTATTTATTTCTTTAAAGTATGTATGAAAATAAACAAAATATTATTTTTTTTTAATTAAACTAGCGGGCACACAATAGCGTTTATCTTAGTTAAAATTAGTATTTGTATTAATTTTAATTATATATTTTTTTAAAATAAAATTATATCTATTCTTTTTTTCTACATTTGATCTGTAATCTATAATTTTAATGAAATTAGAAAACCAATATAAATTATATGTTGCATAAAGGAAAAAAACGTTGTAAAGTAAGTAATTTTTTAGTGGATGAATAGTTTATCTCTACTATTTTTTTCACTTTTTTTTTTTGGCACGGGTAACAAAATGATAATTTTGAGGTTCAAAGTGTTAGAATTTAAAAAATAATTAAAGACAAAAATATGAATACAAAATGCGAATAACTCCTTATATATATATATATATATATATATATATATATATATATATATATATATATATATATATATATATATGATTATAACCTATTATTTTCTATTTTGTTAAGTGATGAATCTAAAATAATTGTTTCACTATCAAAATGCAGGGTCATTTTGTAATATTAAATTTAGCAATGAAATCATTATTCATGTCCCTTACACATGTTACAATACAAAATTTATCACAAAATTTAGTTTAGATTTTATCTCGTATATTTCTCTAGTTATCTTAGTATCTTTAATAAATGTATCTTTTTAAATATTTTAAATTTAAAAGATTTTTGAATATTTATAGACATAATTAAACTATAATCATAGTGTAAAGATAGATAGAAACGATCTATTTTGTTTATTTAAGTATAAATTATCATAGCATACATATGTAAGCAAAATGTACTAAGAGAACAACATAACCCTTGATACTATTTTGAAAATTAGGAAATCTTCACACCAATTAGTAAAGTAAGTGGAGACATATACTAAAAATAAATAAAAATATTAAGATTATGAAAGTTTGGAGTCATATAAAATTTTTAATTTAATTAATTAAAGACAACTCAATTAATTAAATAAATAATATATTTGATAATATTTTTTTATGAACGATAAAAAATAAAATAAATTTAGTATTCCAATCTATTACAGAAGTTCTTAAAACAGAAAAAACCAAATAAAAACTTAGACAAATAAAGAGGGTTTTCATCACCTAAACCTAAAAAAAAAGGGAACCTCTGCCTAGATGAAAGCCTCCCTCTTTCAAATTAGAGAAGAGTGACCTTCGTGCCTTCCATATGTCTCACAAATACCACAACCAAATAATCCAAAAAAAAAAAAACATAATTACTAATTGAGATTTCTCCAAAATTTTAATTGAGTTTACAACTATACTCAACACACCTCCCCCAAGCGATTAGTTTTTTTTTTTTTTTAATATTACGGTTATAATGTGTTACTATTGTTTATAGGTTGCTTCTTCCTTCACCTATATAGTTTCTTGCGACATCTCCATAAGTTTCATAATTCTAAAAATATCCTTTTGTAAAAAAGTTAATTTCAATGAGTTTTTTTTTTATTTCTGTGATGCTATGGTGTGGGGTAATTTATATTTTAAACTGTAATTTGGAGATTCACCAAATTACACATTCCGAAATTAATTAAAATGTTTTCTACTTTCTAGATTGCATAATCTTAAGCCTGTTTCTGCTGGAAAATCATTTTAGATTAGTCAATCCATCATGTAATGTTCTATTATGGATTAGATAGTCCATAATGTTTATCCGGATTTGGGATTCCAAATTGTCCAATCTGAAAGGTACACACATCTCAATTAATTATGGATTATGTAATAAGAAAAATATTTTTGGATTCGAAAATACTTTCTAGATTCTGTAATCCAAAATATTTTTTTAAAGAAAAAATATATTTAGAATCTAGAAGGTATTTCTGAAACTGGAAATATCTTCTCAATTCTACAATCCAAGAGGTGTAAATAGGAAAAAAAATATTTTCGAATTGAAAAATCTGGAATTACTTTTTAAGGACAAAATGGTCTTTTTGCCTGACCATGGATGTAGGACAAGAGTATGGAGGTGTATAAAGAAAATGTCTTGTTTATAGATTATGCAAGATGCATATATTCTTAAAATATATGTTAATTCGATCTTAATTAATTTTGGTCTGTTTCAATTTAAAAATTAGCCTAACAAGTAGTGGAGGAATTTTGTCTATCGACCAATTATTTCCAAAGATAAGATAATAAGATCTAATTATTTAAATGAGTTATATTGAAGGGGTTTTTTTTTTTTTTTTTTTAGAATTAATGCTAGTAGCTCGAAATAATTTATGTACGTATTATATGAAGAATTGCAACTTTATTTATTATACTTGAAAAATTATAATTTTCTTTACTACCTTCTCATATATTATTTAAGTAATTTTACTTTTAAAGATCATATTTTAAATAGGTTACCACAACTTTCTAAAACTTTTCTAACATTTAACATAAAAATTTTAATTTCCAAATCTTAAGACTCTTCATGAATACAAAATAATACTTTTATATATAATTTTCTTTTATTTTTTTTATTAAATTCTAAACTGATAAATAAAATTTATTCAAAGGAAAAATAGATGAGAACATATAATTTGGTCATGAATTAGTTAACTGAGTAAAATCTAAGTTTCATGCTTTTTTGTCAAGCCAATAATTCAAGCTTTACAATTATTAAAAATCATGTTAAACAATCCTTCAAGTGTTAATTTTTTTTTAATCTGGTGTTATTTTTTTTTTTCGAAATTAGTCCCTTAATGTTAGTAAACTATATCAATTCAGAAACTAATTTAATAAATATTTACATAATTTTATTAATTTAAGAATTATTTTTAAAAAAAAATACATTAAATACTAAAGAAACAGTGGAATAGTTTTCTCTGTAAAAAGTTATATATCTTATAAGTTAATATTGAATTTGAGACTTTTCTCAAGATTGAAGAGTGTCCTTGTTAAAAAAAATCACTTTACACTAATTTCATATAATTTATTTAAGATTATGATTTTTTTTGTGATTTTGGTTCTTATTTATGATTTATTTGTTCTTATTATGAGTAAGGGATGAATATTTTTAGGGAGATTTTTACTTTAACTCTCTTTAATGAAAATCTCTATCATCAAAATTTACATTTTTTTATTATTTAAATTTTATTCGAAGAAAATGTCACGCGAGAACCAAACCTTAAGTAATTAATTAAGATCTTAACTAAAGATATACTTTGGTCTTTTTCCATCAGCTTTAATAAGATATTGTTTGAATAGTACTCAAAATTATCATAATTATTTAAAAAATTTTGAGTACATAGAATACAGTTTTTATTTTATTAAAAAAAAACAGAAAATTCTTTGTATCCAATTTCTTTCTATCTTTCTTTTCTTTCCTCTCTCCTCTTTCTCCTCTCCAATCAATCATATGCTGAAAAATTAAATGATATTATCCAAACTAATAATTTACAGTTATTTTATTCAAATAAGATATTTTAAAATTAAATAAAAATATGGTTTTATTGAAATTTTTGTTCAAATAATTTGAAGTTCTAAAATTTCTGATAGAAATATAAATTAATTTTTTTTATTTTTCAATTAGATTTAGTGTTTCTAATGATTTATGTAGCACAGACACGGATACGGACACAGAAATACGTATAATCTCTAAAATGTAGGACACGGGTCTATATATTATATAATTATGAATTACATAAATTGATAATAAATATTTATGTGCATAAGTATGTTTTAGTTTTTTTTTAAGCAGAAAGATATTTTTCATGGCTAGTTCAAAAGGATTTGTTTCTTATTTTTATAATCATACTAAAAATTCTTATAATAAGTTTGATTTTTTAGAAAATTAATGTGTTTCTCCTTTTTAAAATTGTGTTAGAATCGTGATAGAATTGTTAGAAATCCAATAAATATTTTTTTAATTAGACACTTAACTGATAAATGTTCTACGAGTATCTTTTGAATGTCATGTTCGATACGTATGTTCGTCACTGATATAGTGTCCGAGCTTCATTGCAAATGACAAAGTTGAGCATTTCTTTATCAGGTTAATAATAAGAAGATGTTTTAAACTATAATTGGAAAATGTAAATTGGAAGCTGGATTGGAGCAAGAGATATCCATTTAGGGTTCTAGATATAATGGAAGCCCAAAATCCAATTCTTGGTTTTGATCAAGCAAAGCAAACCTAGGAATGATTTTCCAAAGCAATAAAGTCTGAGCCACGTCACATGCACGTGCTACATGTGCACTTAGGAGCACCATGATCCCATTTTGGCATCTCTTCGCTGTCTGCAAAATGGTTCTCTTTTTCTTTCCATTGTTTATTAAATGCTGAAAGCTGGTTCTGGTTTTTCTTGTCACCAAGGCATTTGGACTCAACTAATCAAAGTTTTTCAGTTCTAACCTCTCTCCATTCTCCACCAAAGAAATGTGAGATGGAATAATCATCAGACAATTTCAATAGAACAAATTTTAAGTATTTGAAGTTCTCATTTGTCTCTCTCTCTCCAATAATAAGGAAGAACGTACTTCACTAGGAAGCCGCTATTTCACATGGCTTCCATCTGTCTTAGCATCAGATGTGATCTAAGCAATAGGAAGGGCACAAATATTGTCACTAAATTAATTTCTTGTTATAGCAGTCCACACCATGTGTGCATGTGAATATTGAAAGGGAGAAAGGAAAAGAAGAAATCTATTTTATATGAGAAGTGGCAGTTGGTAGGCTCAGACCATGATTGATCTAGAGCTGCACTTTTCTCCCATTTTCTTCTGTTTGCCAATTCCCCTCATAGTTTATTCTCCATTATTATGAACATGTTCCTATCTTCATCTAACACTTGTTAATTTCTTCATCTAAAAGACTCATTTGTGTTTTATGAAAAACAAAAAAGAAATAAACAAACCTACTCTAAAGTCTAGAAAAAACAAGGACCATTAATTCCCGGATGCAATTGAAGATTTATTCTGGCACATTGCATCTGCTTCTACTATTTCACCAATGGTCAATTGAGTGTACAAGCTATGCACTAGTTTAAAAATACCCTGCATATTTTTGTGGCCCATGCATTTTAATTTTTTTAAGTTAATGGGTGGTAGAACTTGTCTTATTTTCAAGTTTCTTTCACCCTATAACATGGAAAGATTCCCTCATCAAAATCATAATGAATAATTAACATTGATGAGCCTAAAACCATAAGTGCATGATGGGTGGTGTTTCAGATCTTTTCTTTATTCTTTTTTATTTTCATCTTTCTCCCTTTCCCACCCGTGTGTCTTTTTTTCTTCCTTTCCTTTCTAGCCCTTCCTAGTGGACTTAAAAAAAATATACAGGGGCATGATTTTTCTCTGTGTGTTAAAAGCTATTCTCATCATCACATGACTGGTTTGGAATTTGATGTTAAGATAATCACAAGCACATCAATGTTTTTTGGTGGATCCTACATTAACCATATGTTAGTTGGCCCACTAATGCATATCATTTCTGAATCTTTGTCATACTTCGAAGTTACCCTTCAATCAGCTGGAACTTGAAAGTGCATTTTCACACTCATAGCGATGGAACACACTTAAAGCGGCTTAACAAAAAAGTTGTATTTAATGTACTGAGAAAGATGCTTTAGACAATGCTTATTGTCTGAAAACAAAAACCCATAAAGCTCAGAGGAGGTTCAAAATAAAGTTCCCTTTAACACTTTAACAGTGTAGTACTGTCTTAATGTGGATGTCATATATTTTTACCTCACTTTTTTCTTGTTTCCCGCATCTGGTTGATCTCAACTATAGATTGTGGAATTGATGTCTATGTTTGTGAAGCTGTGAGATCTAGTGTTCTGATAGTTTAATTGGAAAAGTAACCCGGAGATGGGGTCAGTAATTATTATGATTACATTTATTAATATTAACTGCTAGAAAAGAAATATAAAATCTTAAGGCCATTGTGGATCAGTCTTCTGATCTACTATGTGGAGAAGATTTTAAATTTCACATTCCTTCGCTCACAATCTTGTTAGCCAGAATTTGATTACCGTAAAAGGAATTTGTAATAAACAAACAAGAGATGAACTTTTTTAAATAAAGCAAATTAACTGCATTATCCCTCTTCAAATTGACAAGGATAAGCAAAAGATGAAGAAGTAGAAACTTAAACACCATTAAGAGCCATATTCTCCCATGTTTTATGATGGATAAACTTGTAATAGATCCAAAGCTTCACCTGTCTTTACATACACTATGCTTCTTTGAAATACCACTTCATAAACCTGACAAGCTCTTAAACCGAAACTACTGTTTTCTGGTTTATTTATTGGTCATATAATATACAGAATCACATCCATATGCAGTTCTTCTTTAAACCATTTTTCACAAATTGCACATATTACTCTCGGCCAGTGTTGTGTCCATCCCCACAACCATCTCCCTCGTTCCACAAGCATGCAAATGATGGAAAAGTGAACCAATAATCAAACAGCATGAAGAAGATCAAGAACCAAATGAAAATCCAGCTTTTCATCTTCTTTTGCTACATTGGTTGTTCCTCCTATGGTTTCTCTGCTGCTGTAAATGATGAAGTATCGACTTTGCTTTCTATAAAAGCAAGTCTCATTGATCCATTGAACACTCTTCGTGATTGGAAACTGCATGACAAAGCACCGGGAAAGGATGCATCTCATTGTAGCTGGACTGGCATCAAATGCAACTCAGCTGGAGCCGTTGAGGAGCTTGATCTCTCCCACAAGAATCTCAGTGGTACAGTATCCAATGTTATACAAAGACTTAAAAGTCTTACCTCTCTCAACTTGTGTTGCAATGCTTTTTCATCACCATTGCCAAAATCCTTAGCCAATCTCACAACACTTAACAAACTTGATGTGAGCCAAAATTTCTTCGTTGGTGACTTTCCATTAGGCCTTGGAAGAGCATGGAGACTCATGACCTTAAATGCATCCAGCAATGAATTCTCAGGTTCTCTTCCTGAGGACCTTGGAAATGCCTCCTCCTTAGAGATGCTTGATCTCAGAGGCAGCTTTTTTGTAGGGTCAGTTCCAAAATCATTCAGTAACTTGCATAAGTTGAGGTTCCTTGGTCTATCAGGGAACAATCTCACTGGTAAAATTCCTGGAGAGCTGGGACAACTTTCATCACTGGAGTATATGATCCTCGGATATAATGAATTTGAAGGTGTCATTCCAGAAGAGTTTGGCAACCTCACCAATCTCAAGTATCTTGATTTAGCAGTGGCCAATCTTGGTGGTGAGATTCCAGGTGTATTGGGAAAGCTCAAGTTGTTGAATACAGTTTTCTTATACAACAACAATTTTGAAGACAGAATTCCAGCAGCAATTGGCAATATGACTTCTTTGCAGTTGCTGGATCTTTCTGATAACATGTTGTCAGGACAAATTCCGGCTGAAATAAGTCAGCTGAAGAATTTAAAACTTCTCAACTTGATGGGAAACCAGCTGACTGGTCCTGTGCCTTCTGGCTTTGGAGATTTGTCACAACTGGAGGTACTTGAGCTATGGAACAATTCCTTGTCAGGGCCATTGCCTAGTAACCTTGGCAAGAATTCACCATTGCAATGGTTGGATGTGTCATCCAATTCTTTCTCTGGAGAGATTCCAGAAACTCTTTGCAGCCAGGGCAATCTCACCAAGCTTATACTATTCAACAATGCCTTCTCTGGTCCAATTCCATCAAGCCTATCAACGTGTTTTTCACTTGTACGAGTTCGAATTCACAACAATTTTCTTTCAGGGACAGTTCCTGTGGGTCTTGGCAAGCTTGGGAAGCTTCAAAGGTTAGAATTGGCTAACAATAGTCTTTCTGGTGGAATTCCTGATGACATTGCTTCTTCCACATCCCTTTCCTTCATTGATCTCTCAAGAAACAAACTCCATTCTTCTCTTCCCTCCACCGTCCTTTCCATTCCAAACCTGCAGGCTTTCATGGTCTCCAACAACAACTTGGAAGGTGAAATCCCAGACCAATTCCAGGACTGTCCATCCCTTGCAGTTCTTGATCTCTCATCAAATCATCTATCTGGAAGCATTCCAGCAAGCATTGCTTCATGTCAGAAGTTGGTAAATTTGAACCTCCAAAACAACCAATTGACTGGTGAAATCCCGAAATCATTAGCTAAGATGCCTTCATTGGCCATGGTTGACCTTTCCAACAATTCTCTGACAGGCCAAATACCTGAAAGCTTTGGAATTTCTCCAGCTCTTGAAGCACTCAATGTCTCATACAATAAGCTAGAAGGCCCAGTCCCAGCGAATGGAATACTAAGAACTGTAAATCCAAATGATCTTGTGGGAAATGTTGGCCTATGTGGTGGTGTCCTCCCTCCATGTGACAAAAACTCAGCATACTCCTCAAGGCAAAGAAGCTTACGCACAAAGCATATGATTACAGCATGGATCACTGGAATATCATCAATCCTAGTTATTGGGATAGCGATTGTGGTTGCTAGATCTTTGTACATAAGATGGTACACTGATGGGTTTTGCTTCCGAGAAAGATTTTACAAGGGTAGCAAAGGATGGCCCTGGAGATTAATGGCATTTCAGCGGCTTGGTTTTACAAGTACTGATATTCTAGCTTGCATCAAGGAAACAAATGTGATTGGCATGGGAGCCACAGGGATTGTTTATAAGGCTGAGGTACAGCAATCAAACACAGTTGTGGCAGTGAAAAAATTGTGGAGAACAGGAACTGATATTGAAGTAGGACGTAGTGATGACCTTGTGGGGGAGGTGAATCTTTTAGGGAGACTAAGGCATAGGAACATTGTTAGACTATTAGGATTTCTTCATAATGACATTGATGTGATGATAGTTTATGAATTCATGCACAATGGCAACCTAGGAGAAGCCTTGCATGGTAGACAAGCAACAAGATTGCTTGTAGACTGGGTTTCACGGTACAACATAGCTCTAGGAGTTGCACAAGGACTTGCTTATCTTCATCATGATTGTCATCCCCCCGTTATCCATCGAGATATCAAGTCAAACAATATATTGCTTGATGCAAATCTTGAGGCACGGATAGCAGATTTTGGTTTAGCCAAGATGATGATCAAGAAGAATGAAACAGTCTCCATGGTTGCTGGATCTTATGGTTATATTGCCCCTGGTGAGTTACTAGTTCTATACATCTTACTTTATCAGTTCATAGCTACATTAGCTTCCAAACGACTTAAGATCAAGCAGGATATGTAGCGTATACATTAGAGCAAGTATCTTTCGATTAGCATATCATTAAATGTTTATATTTGTGAAGATTGTCTACATTCATATTTGCTCTACCTTAGATGTAGAAATTCATGACATTTCAATGATTTACTATTTGTCAGAATATGGATATGCCTTGAAGGTAGATGAGAAGATTGATGTTTACAGTTATGGAGTAGTTTTGTTGGAGCTTCTCACAGGAAAGAGGCCTTTAGATCCAGACTTTGGAGAGTCAATAGACATTGTAGAGTGGATTAGAATGAAGATTAGAGACAACAAATCACTGGAAGAAGCATTAGACCCCAGTGTAGGAAATAGCAGGCATGTTGTAGAAGAGATGCTTCTAGTTCTAAGAATAGCAATTATTTGCACAGCCAAGCTCCCCAAGGACAGACCAACCATGAGGGATGTCATTATGATGCTTGGAGAGGCTAAGCCTCGCAGAAAGAGCAGTGGCAATGATGCAGCTAACAACAAAGAGTCACCAGTTTTTAGCACATCACCAGTTAATGGCCTAATGTAGAAGCTGAAATCAGTTTATCCTGTTCATCAACCTGTTTAGAGCTGTAATTTTGTAATCAGCTATTCGCATTTATCTTAAAATATTAATTGGTATATCAAGATGTATTGATTTTTGCAAATAAATTTTCTTTTGTATCCTGGTTTTGGTAGAGACATATAGATTTCAACAGAAACCAAGGTAAAGCAATTGTATCTATTGTTCTTTGAATAGGAATAATAACTCTGTAGACGTACTGACGAAGTAAACACAAGTAATTAACTTGGTCTGAGTTTTCTTCTTTACACCTATAAATGTGAGGAACTTTCCTTCACAAAGATCCATTGGATCGGTGCACTTGAGCAACGGACGATTTCCTTAATTCATAATCTCAATCCTGACAAATAATAACAAAAATAAGCAACGAAAATAGTGCATCAAGCTCTAGACTGTAGTTATTTTTCTTGCACTAAGCTCTTCATTTTTTTTGATCTCGGTCTGAAATACTAGACTCAATTTTATTTATGATTAATTAAAAGGTTTAAGTGAGTTTTTAATTCCATAAATATGGATTATGTCTTTTTTAGTCCCTAAAAAACAAAAATGTTATGTTAATCCTCCAAAATTGCTAAATGACTTTTACTGACGACATTAAATTTTTGTGTCGTGACCAATGGAATCTGTCAATACTTATAATCTATTAAGCACTTACAAGTTACAATAATCTATTAAATGCGCAATTTAATGTTGATCTACACGTGCAAGGTTGCAATTTCTGGCATCAATAACATTCACAACACAACACTACAAACTATTGAGTTTATTTTAAGTTTTTATGAGCTTTAAAGATGTTATCCAATTACAAAAACGAAATCAGGCAACCTTCAGCCAGTCAGTCCCCAGCAAACCAAGCCAATAACAAACACAAATCAAACATGACAAGCAAGTGCAAAGCGGTACAAAGAGATAGGACTTTTATTAACGGATCACAGAATAAATTACATGTATTATAGTTGTATCCTAAGTAAATGTGAGGCTAAGGTGAGCTAACAACAAGCTACTCGTTGTATAGGACTGTGACGTGAATGATACAATTTTGTTATCACCAATAATCGCCACAAGAACAACTACCATTTCTAAAATGGTGAAATCTACTAGCATCTTTTATCACAATTTCTCGTCCTGTAACCTTGGCTATTAGTTTAATTGCACTATGGCAATCACCACACACACGATGGCCCTGAGTGATTTGCAAAGGTGTCCAATATGGAGTGTTGATAAGTCCAAAAGCTATAGCCAGCTTTTCACTATGGTATTTTAGAATATGCTGCTCCTCTTCATCCACATCAGGAAGCAAAGTTTCATTCTCCACGGCATAACCATACCTAGTTATTTCAACCATCAGGCTGTCTACCTTATCATAAATTTCCTTTCTTTGGGAGTGAGATTTGTCTCCACAAAGGAAGGCATAAGGTTGTTTCTTGACTTCAATCCAGCTACATGCTGAAAGCATTCTTAAACCCTTCCTCTTTAAGGTCTGCAAAACACCTGCTGCTTCCTTCAATTTACCACAACTGTTGTATAGGTTCAGAAGCACTATATAATTACACAGCTTCTCCGGCTCCAACCCGTAAAGCTTTTCAGCAGCCAACTTCCCCAGCTCTAGATTCTCGTTCATTCTGCATGCTGTCAACAATGCTGCCCACATGTTTGTGGTTGGTTCGAAAGGAGCACTTCTTATTAGTGCGTAAGCTTCGTCTAATAAGCCCTCCCGGCCTAATAGTTCAATCATACATGCATAATGCATTGCTCTGGGCTTAACCTTGTGATCTCTACTCATAGAGTAAAAAATCTCCCAACCTCTTTCTGATAATCCTGAATGGCTACAAGCAGATAAGACAGCAAGGAAAGTCACATGGTTAGGAATCATCCCTTCTTGAAGCATCTGCTCAAACATCTCTACAGCCTCTTCTCCTTGACCATGGTTACCATATCCGCCAATCAGTGCATTCCAAGATATGACATTCTTGCAGCGCATCCTGTTGAAAACATGCTGGGCATCCTGCATCCTACCCCATTTGCTATAGAAGTCTACAAGTGCAGTGTTTGCCACTATATCAGTGCCATAACCATGACGAACTAAAGCAGCATGCGCTTGTTTTGCATGATCTAGTGATGCCAATCTCGCACAAATTCTTATGACTATTGAAATAGTAAAATGATCTATTGTAGCACCGCTATCTCGCATGCCAAAGTATAAACTAAGAGCTTCCTCATTGTAACCATGAAGTGCATAGCTAGCAATAATGGAATTCCATCCTACAGTTGTCTTCTCGGGCATTTGATAAAATACACAATGAGCATCATCGATGCCACCACACTTACTGTACATATCAATCAGTGCACAAGACACAAAATTATCATCACCGACCCCTCTTTTCAAAACACATGAATGAATCTGCCTTCCCACTTGAACATGACCCAATCCAGCCGACGCTCGAATCATGGTGACAAATGTGCGAGATCTTCCATCATTAAACTCTTCCCACATACACAGAAACAACCTAAAAGCTTCAGAGAAATTCCCAGATTCTACAAGTCCACCAATCATGGTCATCCACGAAGCCGTGTCTCTCTCAGGCATTTCATCAAACAGCTTCCGTGCCTCAAGCATGAGACCACATTTCACATGCATAAACAAAACCCTGTTCATCACAAACAAATCAGGCTCAAACCCACTACTGATCATATAATTATACACCCTCTTAACACCTCGAATCGATCTCAAACAGACACAAGCACTCACCAAAGCATCATAGGTGCTGCCACCAACATCAAAACCATAATGTCCAACTTCTAAAATTTCAAACAACTCCATTGCCTCCCGGTACCTATTACACAAAACCAACTTCTCAATCTGACAACAAATCCCAGAGGAGGACAGTTTCCCGATCTGGGTACCCTCCAAAACTGTCACCTGTCTTTCAAGATACCCAACTTTCTTTGGTTTGGGCTTCAGCCTTCGTTGCATGGAGGAACAACAAATCCGGGAAAAGGGGTGACACCAATCTCTTACCTTTGAGGCAAAGCAACGCCCCAAAGAGGAAAGGTTCCCAGGAGATGAAGAACCCAGAAGTGGGGTTTGGGAATTGTGAAGAGAAAGTGCAATTTCCATTGGCAATAACAACTATTGTGAACGAGGAGGGAGGATTAGAATGAGTGCCCCCAATTCCTCGAAGTGAGGAAGGGAACTTGAACATGGATGTGAATGTGAAAATTTGGAAAAAGTGAGATTTGGAACAAGTCTGCGTCAGAAACATTGAAGTTTCCGCCCAGGTAGGTTTGAGTTAGCAACTAAATACGGTTGCAACATCCACATGCACCACGCGTCAACACTGACGTTGTTTCCAAAGTTCTCCAATTGGTGCAACATTTTCTGTGCATTCTGTGTTTTTTTATTCTGTGATTTCATTGGTTTATGTGCATTGGGTTTTTTGATAAATTAAAATCAAAATCATATTACATTGCGTTAGTCAATGTTCTTAATTCCGGTCCATTTATTCAAGTCTATATCAAAATTGTAGCAGCACAAAAAGGGCATCAATTCAAAATTCACAACCCTTAATCCGGGCAATTATTCTTTCTAAATTCCATTGGATTGCTTGTGCTTGAGGACTTGCTGTTTTTACTAAAACATTGTTGTTAGACAAAGAAATGTACAAGATTGTTCGAGACACCAGTAAAATGTTAATATAGAGCCTATGGCAACCCTTAACACGTATTTTAACTTTGTTAAACACAAAAGACAGCCTGGGAATCCATGGATAACGCCACATAGTATGCAATCCCTTGGGTTCTCAAAGTTCTTATAATAAAGTTAAGCTATTCAACATGGAGAAGAAAAAATAAAGTAAAACACGTAGATTAGTTTAGACTTTTAACGAATTTGGCATCAACAAGTTTTGAACAAACTCATATAAGAAATATAAACTCAAAAAAAAATATAAGAGAGTAAAACACCACATTCAACTCAAAATCATAAGATAATAAACTTCTGAATTTTTTTCTTATATAATATTCATCTACTCATTTTTATCCAAATGTGAGAATTTCCACTTATCTTGAATTCCTATACACTATTTTCAACAGTGCTTCTGCAAAACAGGGAAAACAATTCTTATTTAAACTGAAAATTCAAAACACAATAACAGAAATCAAAATTTGATAAGAGAGATAGAAAACATCTCATTTACATTTACATTATCAACAAAGAGAAATTACTTATATTACAAAAATACATTAAAATTTTATGGCGCCTGTGCCTTCTATGTTATATACCAAGAGAAATTTAACAAACACCCTTTCAATTGAATCCAGAAAAAAAAAAAAAAAAAAAGACGAGGTTTGATTATTTAAATATCAAAATCCATTACTCGCAGTATTACTTAACATTCTTGTTCCTGATTTTTCTCCCATACGTATGCATTCTTTTTGTGTTGTACGTTTTAGGCTATAAGTTTTGCGATGTGAAGTTGTAAACGTGAACATTATCTATATGCTTGCATTTCGATCTGTTATTCTTCTTTCCAATCTTGGAGCTGCACACAAGTAACTAAGTTATAGAAAGAAAAAAGAGTAAAGGGAGTAATGGTAGGAATAATAATGAATCTACTTACCAAGTCCATTAGCTTCATGTGTCCTCATGATTCTGAGTCTCCTCACAGAGTTAAGGAACATCCTGATTGCAATTTCAAGGACAAAGGTAGAAAAGTATCAAACCAGATAAAAAAAGAGGTCCCTACACCTGAGCAAATTAATTGCTTTCTCAAATCTCAACAGTTCATGCTTTTTGTTCTAGTTACAATTTTTCCCACCATTTCCCTTGTTCCAGAAAAGACCATGACCGGTAAACTCTGATATGATGGATTGTCCACTGAATGGAAGCTTAAGTGTTATGAAACACAGGATGTGCAAATCAGTAGTAGCAAATAGTGATATATTTAATTTAAGCCTTATAGTAGCTAGTAGCTACTTTCTGGCACCATCAATTTTTCATATAGAATCCTGGTACCCCACAAACTATACAAGGGTAGCAGAAACAAAGGTTGCTGAAAAAGTAACGAGTTTAGAACTTATAATATTGAGCATAACCATGTTTGCTTCTTTCAGTTATTACCATTAGAGGTAATTTTTCAAAAGGGCTTGGAATCATCAAGAAAGCAGCACGGACTTCCTACCGCACATTCTTAGATTTGCCACACCAAATGAAACAGTACACATATACAAATGAAAATCAATCAACAATGCAAATTTTAGGTGGATGGAAAAATATACAGCATGTGTCAATGATATACAGCACTTAAAGGGAGAGAAACTTTGAAAACTAAAATGTAATTGATGAGTTCGAACCGACTACTTACCACCAAGGAACATCTCCAACAAGCATCCAGTCTCCTTCCTTGTCTTCATAAGTGAGCACAAAGTCGGAAGAACCATCCAGCCATTTTGAAAGCCCCTCTCCTCCAACTATAGTACCATGATCTTCTCCATTTGATCCTACTACAATGATGTCATCGCCATTGGGGGAAAAGAGGAGTCAAGCACATATAGCCAAAATTAAACTCTATGTTATATATCAAAACCAAAATGCACAACACACCAACAGAAAAAAAAATGACATAAGCCTGAATTTTATTTATAAAAACAGAATATAATGTTGCTATGTAGTTTTGTACTTTGATTTGTATCTTTGAAATTTGTTACATTTTAATAGCTAAAATATGGAGTGCACAACAAGATAAAAAAAAGGCAGAGTAAAAGGCTAAACCACATGTGCTTGTCAACTTTTCAACCTTTTATTCATGTACAAACTACCTTTTGAACAATAGTAAATAACAGATAAGTTTAGATTTGGCACAGTGAAAAAAAGAGGAGGAAGTTATCATCATGACATGCCAAAAAATCAATTCCAATGGATTCCAGCTGGTAAAACCCATGGGTTGGATTTGTTTGTTAGACCCCTTTTCCACCTACTTATTAAATGGGGTTGGGGGCGGGTACTGAAGTAGCCATACTCACATATACTCAATATGACACCTAGATGCACTAAATTTACCTTTTGATTTTAGTTGTTTTGATTTATGGGTTGGTTAACTTCTCAATTTAGTTGCATTTAATATGTGGATCTGTTGATCATTTAGATTTTGAGTGTTTTAAGTTATTCAATTGTTATTTTGTATATGTCTAGATGTGCGTGGAAACTTTTGGATTTCTTTTCAAAGGGAAATTTACCTTTGTTAGTGAGGACTGTAGTTGATTCTTCAAACATTTCCTCCAAAGTTTGAGCTAAGGTTTCATAGGAACCATGAACATTCAAATCAACCTTCCTTCCAATTGGTATTCCATCCCTTTTTACCTTCACAAATAGGGAATTCCTGAGATTTACGTTTTCCTTGGAAACAGTGTTGTTACTATCACTCCCACCATCTGCACTCTTCCTAACCCCAGCACTAGTGCTTGCTCTTTTGTCAACTGTAGAATTGAAAACTTCCGTGGCTGGTGACTTTGCATGGCTATTATAGTTGTTCATTCTATATGCTCCAAGGGGAGGCCATCCAACAACTTGTCTGCATAAAAAAAATCAGTCACAACTCACAACAGAAGTGATAATTCCATCATTAAAAAGATGACAAGTCAAAGCAAGCATAAGACATGATCCAACAATGAAGAATGTATTAACACGAAGATTTAGGTTTAGATATCAGATGGTGAGTAAAATGAAATTGGATCCAAACATAGCAGACATATTTAACACACTGCTTTGTCTTCTGGGTTCTCGCCAGCTCTATATAGGATGTACAAAATAAGTTGGACACTAAATGTAGATATCTCTTTCCTTTAGTCAAAAGGAAGAGTCAAACTATGATATCAAGAGTTTACAACAACTCCCATAAACTTTTGAATCAAGTGAGTTAGACCTTTTTGATGAATGTGGATAGCTCTTTTAACATATTACAGTACACCAGATTAAACAGCAAAAGAAACAAGAGGGTGAATTGGTATTAAGGTTATTTACCTGGGAGAGGTAGCAGGAAGAACATAATCAGAATCAGAAATAGAGGCAGGTCTCTTGGTTCCAGAAGTGAGAATAGTAATCCCACTGAATGAGGAAGCTGGGGCATAGGGAGAGAGGGTCAAGGAGAGAGCCAATTCAATATCAGATGAAGAATCCTGTGAAGAGTTATCATCTTTAGACATTGGAGAACACCCGGTGTAATGAGAAGCGTGTGTGAAAAGTGGAATACTGAAGTTGGAGAGTGAATACAAAGAAGAAGAAGAGGAAGAAGACAATGGCGTGGTGAACAAGGGTCTTAGAATCGTTAACGTGTGGTCCACGTGTCTGCTTTATTCATCATTCTTCCTACGGAAATTAGGAGAAGTGGTTGCAATTAGCAACCGTGGTAGGGCCCACACTAGCTTCAAAGACATTGCGACAAACGCTCCACAAAATACCATGTTTGTGTCCTTTACCTCAACAACGTCGTTTTCATATAAATCAACTCCCACGTGTCAAGCATGCTTCTTGCCACCTGGCGTTTGTCCGCACCCCAGGAGACCGCCATCTACTTCATGACGTAGAGGTGGTAGAATATGAAAATGTCATTAAAAATTCGTATTATCTTTTTTTCTAAAATTTGTATTTTCTTTATTTTATCTTGCTATGGTTTACATGTTTTATTTGGATATATAGTTAGCAAACCAAAGACTTCCTCATGGATTTCTAACTTAACTGTATTGTATTAAGACAAATTTTAATGTCGTAAGTGTATATATTGTTTGCGGTTTAAATTAGAATTTTATATATGTCCATAACATTATTAGATAATTATTAAATAATAATTAATTTTTATATTGACTAAATTATATATAATTTTAGAGATAACAAAATTATTGATATTTAAATTAATTTTTATCATTAACAAATAATTTTTAATTTGATATCTAATTAATTATCGATATTTTAGATTTTTAAAATAATTATTTATTAATAATAAAAATTAATTTAAACATCAATAATTTTTTTAATTTTTAAAATAATATATAATTTAATTAATATAATAATTAATTATTGTTAATCTCTAAAATGATTTTTATTTAATAATTTTTTTAATATTAAAGGTCATTATAGATTGTTAAAGCAAAAATTTAATTTTAACTAAATAATTTTGGGAAATGTCAATTAAATATTAATATCACATTTCACATTGTTATTTAACATATTTAAGTTACACCAATCCATATATGATGATCACATTATAAGTATCTGATAAGGTGACTTAAACTTGAAAAAATCATAAAATTTAAACTATGTAACTCAAAGAATGTCTTTAACCTTTCAATGAAGAGATCTACATATTAAATAAAAGCTCTCTTTAAACATCTTTTTGGGTTTTGATTTAAAGTTTTATGAACCACCAATTCTCCTGACACAAACTGTATTCAACATTTGTTCAACTATTTGTCTTATATTATCTGCATTTATACTATTCTTTGGTGTAAAAAACTCTTCTACCAAGAAAGATAAGTATTTTCAACTATTAGAGAGATTATGTAAATAAGAGAAAATAAATTAATGTTGCATGGGATGCATAAAATGTTTCTCAATATTAAAGGTCACTAAACAATAGAGGAAGAAGAAGACGTTGATTTGAGTTCAAAGCTACTCAACGGCTAGATTGGTTAGTGCAACAACTACTTTCTTAAAGCCTATATAAACACATGTTTCAAAGAGAAAAATAGTCATTACTTTGCAAGTGTTGAAACTCTTCCATTTTTATTTGCGTCTAAAAGCTTTATAAGAACATTGTTTGTTCATCTCTGCAAACTAGTAGAGCTGATCTAAATCTTATATATGTCAAAAGACATTATCCTCTATAACGAGCAAAAAAGGTGATTTCTTGATCATAAAGACATTATTTTTGTCTTAAGCCAGAAGTGGCTTGTTCAAAGAATATATGGGTTAAGCTATGAGTGGCTTGTAAAAATATACTTGGTTAAGCTAGAAGTAACTCGTGAAAATAATACTTAAACAAGGTTAGTCAGAAATGGTTGTGTGAGCCGAAAGAATAGTTATGTGTACTTCACAATGATAATCTTCTTAGTAGAACTTGACTAGTTGGTCAGGAACTAGACATAGTCTGTGTGATTAGACAAACCAGTATAAAAATATTATCTAAACTCTCTTTTTTTTCATCTTTATGTGTTATTTGCATGTTATTTGACGGTAACTAACTTAATAAGGAAAATTTGTTAAACTAAGTTTGTGAAAAGCTTTCATTAGATCTTTTGATCTAAATCAAACTTACTGTTTGATAACACAACATTAGACAATACTTACGAAAAATTCTAAAACACAATTCAACTCTCTCTTATTATGTTTTTCCTATTTTTCACACTCTTAGTGCTGAGTTACATATTAAAAAATTACTTATATTCATGAACTTGAAAATGAGTACTTTTAAACTTTAGAATAGGAATACATTCAAAAAAAAATTGTCAGACATTATATTATGAGTTAACTCTTTTAAAAAAAATACTTTATTTCAAAGGAAAAAATTTGAAAGACTTGAAGATTTTTTGAAATGGTAGAATAAATATATATTGATAATCTAAGAGGTTGTCACATAAGCATTCTAATTAAGAAGAATGAGTTGGATTAAAAGAAAGGAAGAAACATAATATCTTAGTTTGGAGGAAATGTATGAGAGGTCAAGTTGCAACAAGAATTCTTGAAAGTAGTAATTCATAACTAATTCTAGAAATCAAGAAGTATTAGTTAAAGGAGGGTGGTTACATTTCTAAATTTTTCATTCAACAATAAATTGGAGAAGAAAGAAAAATTGTATGTCTAGGGTTGTGGTTGGCGGTAATTGGATTTCAAACCCAACTCAGGTGAAAGAAAAAAAAAACATGGGAGTCTTTTCAATGGTAGGTTTAGTGAGGATGATTATAATCAACCGGTGTTAGATGGAGATACTTTGAAAGGATCACACATGAATATTATTTGATGTTATCTACAAGCTTTGATGATATAGAAGTGAAGGAGGCAATGCAAAATTGTGAAAATCATAAAAGTTGTGGACTATATAGGTTTAACTTTGCTTTTATATAGGAATTTAGGCAAGATATGAAGTATGATTTCCTAAAACTCTTGGATGATTTTCATAAAAATGGCAAGTTCAGAAGTGGAAGTAATTACCCTTTTATCGCCCTTATCCCTATAATGGACAATCCTTAGGTGTTAAGGAAATATAGACCCATATCCTTTGTAGGTTGTGTACAAAATTTTGATCAATGTGTTAGCTAACAAATTAAGGAAAGTAATGTCTAAGGTCATAGTCAAGTACATAGTACATTCCTAGAAGGTGGAGACTTATTACACAATATAAATGAAATTTTGGATAAGATTAAGAGGGAGAGAAAGAGGTGTTTAGTCTTCAAAGTGGACTATGAAAAAATTTATGATACAATGAATTGGAGTTTCTTGTTTTATATTGGATTTCAATGACACGTGAATAAAATTGATTAGAGGATGTGTGAAATCGAGTAATATATCATAGTTAATGGCAGTCTTACTAAATAGTTCCAAATGAAGAAGGGATTGAGACAATGTGACCACTTACACCCTTTTTATTCACTATTATTGGGGGATTTAGCGAAATTATGCAAAAGGTTGTTAAGAAGAACTTTCTTATGGAATACAAGGTGGGAGGGAGAAAGGTAGGAGTCAATATTTATGGGTGAGGTTAAAAGGGAGAATAATTAATGCATTATGAAGAGTTTTGAGATGGTGGCTAACCTTGAAGTAAATTTTTCAAAGAGTTGTTTTGGTGGTTTTGGCATGAAAATTAGAATATTAGACAAATTCTTTACAGATTTATTAAGTTTCCTTTCTTTTATCTTAATATGTCTAGTTTGGAAAAAAGTATAGTATCCAAAAGAGGTTGAGGATTTGAGAGTCGAGGATGTAATCCTAATTAATGAAACACTTTTGGAAAAGTAGAGATGAACTTTAAAAAAAAAAAATGAAAATGAAACACTATGATTAAGAGTGCTAACATCTAAATATGAGATTAGAGAAACTTAATGGAATTTGTGAACAATAAAAATAGTTTCATTTGATAAGGGAATGTCAAGAAGGAGTGTGGAGGGATGAATCAAAAGAGGTGGTTTGACAATATGGTGCATGGAAAGGTAAGAAATGGGGAAAAGATGTTCTTCTAGTATGATAAGTGAATGGTAATGATTTGCATATAAGATATAATAGGTTCTCAAAATCTCATAACAATAGCATAAGAAGAAAAATAATATGGGAATATGGGAAGAGAATACATGGATATATCATTTTTCCTAGAGAAGAGAGTTGTTCCAGTGATAGCATGATTTGTTACAAAAATTAATCTCTGAATTGCAACAACAAATAATAAATATTGAGTAGAGGGATTGCTTGAAATGTGGGGAGCAAAGAAAGGAATTATGCACTATAAAAACAACATATAGTCACATTATCAGGAATAAAACAAAAACACAACACGATATACCTTTGTATAACAAACTTGGAAGAGGACGGTGCCATTAAAAGTTAAAGTATTCGTGTGGAAGCTTCTTTTGAAAAAGGCTATTAATAGTTGTCGTTTAATAGTCAAATTAAAATAATTTTAGCATAGATTGTCCAAGCAGTGTCAGACCATCTAATACAAAAGAGATGATAGTATAGATAAGATCAAATGATCACAAGTCGTCTTCCCACGAATTCAACAGTAAATCTAGTCAAATAGTGTTCAACATTTATTTACAAGAAAAATATTAGAAATCACAATAGAGATAAAAGGGGTGTTGAGATTGTTATGCAAAATATTAAAATAGGCAATTATTACATTAAAGAAAGTAGGTTGACTATCAAGTTCATTCAACAGTGAATTCTTCACTAATTATCTTAAGACTTTCACTCTTTCAATTCTTACACAAATGTCAAACTTTATCAAACAAGCATTAATCAAATTCAACAAAATCTTATCAGCAAAACAAACTTCTACTAATGTATTAAGTATCTCACTAGTTTCCAAATGTCTGCTTGTTAGATATTTATCTTTTACCTCTTGAACTAAGCAAACAAGAGATTAATTAGAACTAAACGGATTAACCAAGAATTCTAATTAAAGAAGATGATTGAATTCTCAACAAGCGTTCAAAAATAATTCCTTAACAAAAATCAGAATTCAAGAAGATTGAAGCTTCTAATACAAACTACTATAAAGAATTTTTAAAATAAAACTTAATTAACAGAAATCTCAGAATTTATTGCGAAATCACAAAAGAATCTACCCAATAAAATTTAGTCTTCCACGTTGAGGAAAAATTAAAGAATTATAAATGAAGAATAAATCTAGGTCTACGAGTGTTATTCAGCTATGAAACTTAACTTAACTCTAACAAGATGTAAGTATATTATTACCCGGATGAAATAAAACATGGGATACCAAGTTTCTTAAAGTGAAAACACATTTTTATCATAACAAATGATCACGTCTTGCTATTCTTAAGCATTATTACTTTGGGGTCACTGATATTTGTACCCGTGGTAGACACCCTGATGATACCAACAGAGCATTTATAATGGCTGGATATGAAGACACGTTTGGTACTTCCAAGAATAAATAAATGAATTAGAAGAGTGTGGATGAAAATCATAGCTACATATAGCCTTAGAAGAAGATATATGTAATTACAAAACCAGTGCGAAAACACGTTTTATATATGATTATAAAACCAGTTCACAACTTCTTATACCAAAACCCCAGCATAATTTAAACCCTAAAGAAACAACTCACAAATTTTATCTTTACAGTGTATTATCTTTTCGAACTAAATATCCTCTCAAATCCGATTTATTTATTAACTTTAACGTAGCTGATTTAATTTTCCATGAGAAAATTAATTTAAACAACTGAGAAATTACAAAACTCGATGCGAAAAATTTTAAAAATCACACATAAAATAAAATATGATATTAAAACGGCAATTAAAAAAGTGATAATTCTGGATGTAGACTTTATAAAACTTAACATAATTGAAAAGTACAATATTATTAAAGAATATTATTCTTACGTTCCTTCATCAATATTGCATTAATTCTGCCAACTCAACCACAATCAGCACCACCAGCACTTCAAAAAGGATCGCAAGCTTAACTTTTTAAATGAGCTTATCTTATGATGGCATATATAGAATCTGTTTAAATACAATAAAATAATGAGACAAAAAAATCTTCAGAATTTAAAATTAGTTTATAAAAAAATTAAAAATTAGACCCATAATGATTTTGAAAAATTTATTCAATTTTTCTTTCTATTTCCTTCTCTTGTAAGTGTATATCAAAATGTTTATTCACCGGGACTGATAGTAAAGCAGACATGAATAGGCTGCCAATGACAAAGTAACCAAATAAAGACTACCACAATGCTTACCTCAGTAGTCAAAAAAATTACAATCTCCAAAAAATAGTTAGCAAGATCAAAAGGAAAAGGCAAAATGCAAAATAAAGAAAATTTACATCACACCACAAGGAAAATTTTATTTTCATAATAAAATAAGACGGTGAATAATATTATAACACGTTACCCAAAGAATATTTGGAAATAAATTTATTCTGTCAAAGCCAAAATATTGACGTCCACCTAGCCTAAAAATCATATAAAATATTTAAACAAAAAGGTCAAAAACTTGTTTTTAGATGAATGAAAGATTGCCAATTAAGCTTTTATTGATTAGAACTCAAATTTGCCTTAGAATTTTCCGATGGATGAGGAGTGCTCTCGGTGCAAGCAGTGCAAGAAAGAGGATTGTCAGCAAGATTGATCCGCAATGTTCGGTGCCTCTCCTCATTCCCAGGTACATGGAGGAGAGCATCCATGATTAAAATGTCCCAGTCACGATGAAGGAAAAAGGAAGACCAAGTGTCATCTGTTTCAAAGAAGCCAAACCAATAATAATTTCCATTACCTATCAAACTGGCCTCGGTGTTCCCACTTTCCAAACTATAGATCTTATAAAGTGAAGTACAATTCACAAGCAAAAGAATATAATATGTCAAAGTAAGCAACCAGGTCATGGTGGTTATACAGACTAAAATGGTTAACTAGCAGTTTGGCAAAAGGTTTTCATTCGAATCATAAAGATAAATATTCAAATTGCTAACCTCCATTTCGAACTGCCTTCAGCTGCAAGATACCGGTGCCTTGAGGCCCAGAAACAGGAAATGAGCATGAAACAGAATGTCTTTTATGAGCTACTGCAAGAGATGCATTGTACCATGGACCTTTAACAATGGGTTCTCCAATAGCATCTATTAGTCCTTGGTTCTTGGTCGCCTTCTCCATGGCCTTGCTGAAAATTTTGCAGCCAATAACTTTAGGGGCTGCCATGGTAGACAAGTTTTCAACTTTGAAATATAAAGAATAAAAGTCGAGAAACTACTTATGTGATAACTCATACGTATTAGTAACAGTCTCATAAAAGTATTCAATTAGCTAACTATCTAGTATCTAATATGTAAAAGAAAAATAAAAATAGAATAGGATTTATAAGGTGAGATAGGATGGTGAAGAATTTGAAAGTAGCGGTTATTTTAATCAAAGTTAGAGAGCTAGGTAGCTGGAGTGTAGATAGAAAAGGACAAAAATAGAACAAATATCTCAGAAGCCTTTCTTACTCCATGAGAAACTTTTGTAGTTAGCAACTAAGAGTAGAATTATTATCTCAGCATTCTAGATCTGATTTGTGAGCACCACCTTAGTGCCCTTGTTCTTTTCTGTGAAAAATGAAAATACCATGCAGAGTAGAGCTATTTCGGGAGAAAAAAGGATAACCACAAACTTTAGATGCTAAAAGGTTTCAGTTAAACAAAGGAAAAGTTTTGGCCTCCTTGAGGGACATATCCTTCCCCATAGACAATAACGATGGGAGTTAGGAAATATCATAAACAAAGTCTAAAAAACACAATATGTTAAAATGCATCTCTTAACAGTTTTCTCAGGCCCGGCTTATGCAGTCCCAAGAGATTAAGGTAAAATAACTAGCTCCTCAACTCTTAACTCGGAATACCAAATAACATCTCAATATACCTGCTACATCCATGATATATGGCAAGGTCATCAAGGGCACTCAGAGCGACACCACCAGTAATAGTAACCAAAATAAATGACAGTGCCTTTCTACCATAGTATTTGCTGGTCTCTTCATCCACATTCCTCGTGGAACTGCAACAGATTAAAAAATGGTAGTATATTACAGTTCAATTATGATGTCAATTTCAAAAAATATACCTAAAAAATGCATCTATTCTTTAATCATCTAGGAAAAGCATATCTATCTACAGATATCTAACTAGATAACAGAAATATGCTATGAATGACAAGCAACAAGAGCACAAATTTGTATAAGTACCTATCCCCCATATTCATTTAAATGAAAATGTTAACAAGTACTTCGTGTTTTTCACTTGCAAAAGAAATTCATCTGAAAAAAATAAGTATTACGTTGGCTAGAATTATAGTTTTGATCCCTCATCTGAATTTTATTTTTTTTGTATATGCTTTGGTCATTTTAAAAAGTTTCACTTAAACACGTTAATCTGTTCAATTTGGAGATACGTGACAAAGTTTGAGAGATGCTACTTCAGATGGGCATTTACCACATTAAACAAAATTAACAATGTTATGCATAAAATAGACAGAAAGACTATTTTGATCTAACAAACCTAAATAAAACTTTTTAAACTAAACCAAACGCTCAGATGAGGAGCCAAAATTATATTTTTAGCCTATTTTTCAACTTCCTTTGCTTTAAAACTCGTCTCGGAATAATCTGAATTCACGGGCTTTACCTATCGCGATGAAAACAGTAAAATTCCTAATTTGAGTTACAGAATATAATTACTTTGTTGAGCTATGAATTCGGAAACTTTAAAGCGTGAAAAATTGAGGGCAATAATGAGTGTTTGAGTACACTCAAAATCCCCAATTCTTGCAAACCTCATCACATACGTATAATTTAACAATTGGTCTCTAATAGAAACGCATAACTTACAAAATTTAAAACAGCCAATAAAATTTACGAGTACCAATCAACAACAATAAAATCCAATACAAGGCAAATAAAGACAAGGAGGCAATAAGATGGAAATAGAAGAAGAACCATAGAGCTTACGAGGAAATCTGAGGTTTTGGGGAGAGTTTGAGGAATGAGCTTAACCTCTTTACCAACATGATCAATCCACAAATGTCGTGTCACCGTTGTCGATAGCTTGCGATTTCGCGAGTTATCAAAACGAACTACGAGAAATTGCGATTTTGCGTAGTATATTGACGTGAAGATGAAAAAATTTAGGTTTTTTGGGAACGAAAATGGAGTGAAAACTCAATTATGATAAACCCTAAACTTACAGGACGAGATTCGAGAAAGATTGTGAGGTTTAGTACTATTATTACATCCCAAAACTCAAATTTGAAAATAAATTTACTTTTGATTTATTCGATTTTTAGTTAATTATGTTTTTTTCTTCATTTAATTCTTAAATCTTTTGCGTAAATTGTGAGAGGAATAATAAGCAAGCTTGTTTTATTATTTTCTTTTATTGAAAAAAAAATCTACAAAATAAATAATTACTTAGTAATTTCTTTAAAAAAAAGTAAAAAGAAAGCAAAAGTTTTCTTATTTTTCTACTTCTACTTTTATACAGTCATATTTTTAAGCACGACTAAAGATTCAATAATAAAAGACTAATTGCAAAGTTGAAAACAATGTGAGGGAATCATTTCTTTCTATTTTTCCATTCTTTTTAGAAGATGTTAAGAAAATAGAAAATGCTATGTTTAATAATTTAAATATCCTCCTGACCTTGAGTAGTGATGAAAGTTCTTCTTATTTTATTTTAATGTGGTAGTTGAAAAATATATATTAATTATTAAGAAGTAAATTTTAATTTTAACTTAATTTCATAAAATAAAATTTATGAGATGGTACAATAACAAAGAATATTAATAAAATCTCAAGATATGTTCTAAATTATTCCAACATCATATTAAAAAATAATATTTAAATGTAATTCAATTTTATAAAAATCTATTTTAAAAAAGTATTCACAGTTATACTATAAAATATTGTTATATTATGTCTAACACTAATATTTTAAAACATTTTAGCAAAATTAAATCTGAATTTTCTTAGATTTTAAGTTTTTTTCTTTTAACTTAGATTTTAAGTTTTTTCTTTCACAATTTTTTTCTTTTATAGTATTTTATTTTCTCTGTTTGACTTCCTATAAATAATTAGAGGGGATCTTTAAATATCTTTGACTGAACTTAAAATAAGAGAAGCTAATTATTTTTGAAATTCTAATTTAAGTTTTGTTATAATGATTTGATTTTATGCGTATATGTATGTATGTGTGAAATGGTGAAAGTTTTTCTTTTGTTTTTGGAAAATATATATAAACCTTATTAATAAGTTTATGGACATAAATTGAAAATGTTGGATAAAAAATATAAATGCACTATAATACTCTTAATTAGCATCTAACTACTTACGATAATATAACTAAAAATATATTTTTTTCAATTTATAAACATATTTAGTTTAGAAAATAAAAATATTGCATAATTTTCCATGTTGATATATGGGCATAACAAGTGTAACTATTATTCTCTCCATCTTAAAAAAAAAAAAAAACAAGGCAAATTCGTATTCGAATATACTCATTTTCATTTATTATTTGATAAACTTGTTTGGGATCCAGCACACTTTTATTAACCATTTAAATGCATTAATGTATTTAAATGAATTATATTGCAAATTATTTATTTTATTTTATTTCGAATGGCATAGAAAAGAAACATAAAAGTTCAATTATATATATTTATTAAATATATAACTTTAACTTAATTGTTTTAATCATTAAGATTTATATTATTTAAATTTTAAAATAAGTATTTTATGTGTTGTATAATTACAGAAAAGAAAAATTAACATATATTTTTTTTCTTTCACTATCTTTTGAATTCATTAGGTTTTATCAACTTGTAATCTTAAGGTTTCAATAATGATGACCAACTTGTAACGCTATTTTTATCATGTGAAAAAATTAATAATGAACATTTTATAGACACTACTTTTAATTCAAAATCTTAAAGAAAATTGATAAGTATGTTTATTTTTTCTTATATAACACTCGTTCATAATATTTATGTTTAATGTGATATCAAACTCACACTTATAATAAAAATATATATATTTATAAATGAATTTGTGAGTTCAATTCTAATTAGAATTCTAATTAGAAAAGGTATGGGAAGATGGATAGGTTTACAATTTTAGGTTTGGGATGCTGATAAAAATCTTCAATTGAATTTCGTCTATGTATGGACACTGTAAGACGTTTTCTTCGGAACTGTAATCATCCTTTTTATCATAACAAGAGAGAAAACAAAAACATAAACAAAACATATAGGTTACGTATCCAGAATATAAAAAAAAAGTTTTACACTGTAATCAATTGTAAATTAGCACATTTAGAATAATTAATTAAAAATTTATACCAATGATTATATTTAATCAGGTATTAGTCTTTAATATTTATAAATTTTACTTTTAAGTTCTTATATTTAAAGATTATCAATTTTATCATTTTACATTTTTAGTTTTTATTTATTTCTACAATTTATATGGTTTAAAATGCATTTAAATGTAAAATTTATTCAATCACATGTAGTAAATGGATCATTTACACCCCTTTTGTCATCTAGAACTTGTGTCCATCTTCTCTAGGTTTAATCTTTGTTTTGATGTCTTATGTTAAAAGTTTATGGCATTTTTTTTTTCATTTTTTTTTTGTTTTTAGATCCTCAATTTTCACATTTTTTTTCTTTCTTTATTATTTTTCATGAGTTAGAAAGAAAAGGAAGTGAAATTTAAGTTGAGTGGAGGAGGAGTAAACATTAAAAACGACAAAAGAAATAGAAAACTTGTTAACATGAGAGGATGTACAGCAGAATAGCAGTTCCAAAAACGAGGAAGCACGTTTTGATTTTGTTTCTACAATTGAATTTTGTTTCAGGAATCTCCCCATGGAATATCTTGGAAGATCAATTACAAGTTGCGTACTAGAAATGCAGAACAGTCAAATAAGCGCGTAAACGAGGCACGTGTAGGGAGAAGAAGAGTTTGTTTGTGTCAATACAAACGTGAAATGAAACAAAGTTGCATTAAGATTTTGGTGTGCCAAGCCAAACAATAATTAGGGTCATGCCCTCCATGTGAAAGGTTGGTATGCCAATGCTAGTACTTTCTTCAATAATGCATCATTTTCTTTTTCTTCTTTTTGTAATAATAATAATTATTATATAATGGTTCATTTTAATTACTGCATTGGAAACAATGTTGCCCTTTTCCAAGTACTTTTCAATTTCCATGTGCACTGTCGTCCAAGTACTCTTCAAGTTGATATTTTTCTGTCATCCAAATGCTATATCTACCACACATTCACCACCCAAATGAATTTTTTTTTTAGGGGGGGAAATAAACCACCTTTTTTTGTTTATTGATTATAATCTTCGACAGAGAAGGTTAAACCACTCACATTCACATGCACCCTCAGGAAAAGTCTTCGACTTTATTATATAAAGGATCCTGCTTTTGTACATTTAAATGTTTTCATATGTTATGTGCTACAATAAAAATCTCTCTCTTCCAATCATCTCGTCTGAAATTACAATAGATTAAAGGGTCATCAAGGACTCTTTCAGCATCTCAAAAGGGTATTATTCTTTTCTTCTCTTTCTCTTCCTTTTCCAACCCAAACATTATTTTTTTGCGTTATTTACTGGACAATTAGCATCGTTACTTTTCCTTGTATCCATGTCAATTTGTTTTCTGTTTGAAAAACCAATATGCTTTATGCCTTTCTCTTCTCTAGTTTGTTTTTTTTTTTCGGTTTTCCTGAAGAATTAATTTGCAGTTTTGTTCTATTTTCTCCATGATTTATACTCAAAAGGCAAGGGACAGCCACACAGAAGTTATCTTGAATCAGAAAACATGCTGCTAAGAAGCTCTTCAACTCCAGTTCTTGGATCCCTCCTTTCTAACTTCACAGATAGTCCTAACAACAATATTCACTCAGAATCCAGCCATGCACCTAAACAATTTCCACCAACCAGCTTCCCCCAACATTATCACAAACTTTATGTCCACCAAACTGGGTCCTTCACTCTCCCTTCCTTCTCATGTGGTTCTTCTCCAATCTCTCCCTCAATTGGTGAGCTTGAAAGGCAAAACAAAGGCTTTAGAAGAGTTCAATCTGATGGGAACTTGCAAGACTTAGCCTACTCTTGCAACAATGAAGACATTTTGGACTTTTCCGAGCCTCCCAAGAGGTTTTCAACGAGGAACAGGTGCTTGGTGCTGGAGACCATTCCTTCTTTCTCGGTGGGTAAGCACAATGGCTTGCGTGTAGAAGAGGAAGATGAAGAAATGGAAAGTGAGAGAGAAGATGGGGAGGAGAAGAAAGGAGAGGGGTTGACTGTGGTGAATGGAGTGATATGGAGTGAAGCTGGGAAAGCTAAAGATGGAGTTTGCAGGCTTAGTTTTGGTGAGCAGGAAGACGTTGGTAGTGGTAAAGAAATGTATCTTGCAAAGGGGCTTGGTGTAGAGTGCTGTGGGGATGGCATAGGTGGCTGCATAGGGGGTGGTGGAGGTAGTAGTGATCAAAATCCTTTGGGTTCTGGAGGGAATGATGGAGATAGGCATGAAGTGGAGGAATTTTACAAGAAAATGATGAAAGAAAATCCTGGGGATCCTTTGTTTCTGAGGAATTATGCTAAGTTTTTGTATCAGGTTAGTTCTGCTTCCTTGTGTTTTCAAAACAAAATCTTGAAATTTTGAAAGGAGAAAACTTAAATACAAGTATTAGGTGTTATTTTTATTATTCTTTAATTTTAATAAGATTTGATACTTTGGTAATTAGAATCTTTTAATACTAACCCTTATTATATAGACTTTTGAAATAAATCTTCAATTCTGATCCGAGAACGTCACAAATCACATCTAAACAGCTATATCTAAGACTTGATAACCAATTTGTTGGGTCATAATAAGCTACTTTTACAACTTCTTTCAGAGGATTTGGTTACTTGGAAGTGAAAATCTAGTGTTGATTTCAATTAAATGACTCTGTAACCTTAACTACAAATCAACCCTTAATGTTAGGAAAAACATCAAAACTTGGGTTTGTTAGTGGGTGTTTTTGGTGATGATTTTTGTCTTTTAACAGTGCAAACAGGATCTTGAAGGAGCAGAGGAGTACTATTCCCGTGCCATACTGGCAGACCCAAATGATGGAGATGTTCTATCACAGTATGGGAAGCTAGTTTGGGAGGTACACCATGACCAAGAACGTGCCTCCAGCTATTTTGAAAGAGCAGTCCAAGCCTCTCCTGAAGACAGGTATGCATGTCATATGGTGCTGTGCAGAGCATTCAGTATGTTATGTTATTTTTTAGAGCTTTATATTGTATTGAAATGCATTCTGACAATAGAAGTTATGGTTTTATGATAACAGCCATGTACATGCAGCATATGCTAGTTTCCTATGGGACGCAGAGGAAGAGGAGGATGGTAACAATGAACCACAGTGTTTACCGCCTCATTCTCATCAAGGAGCTATGGCTACAGCAGGTGCTTGAATGGGTGGGGTTCGACTGCACAAGCGAGTGTGTTATCATCATGTATTGAAATTCTTGTATCGAAGCCAATGTATGTAAGGGTTGGTTCTGTTCAGAGGGCTGCACATTCTATTAATAACACAAACCTACGATCTGTAGCTTTGAGTTTCTGTAGCACAGTTGGTTCGTTTCCTTTGGATGCCAAATTAGTAAGACGTGCTCAGAGTTGTGCGCAAACCAATTACTTAATCAACGTCTACTGATTGTTAACACGCTTTATTTGGGACTAGTACTTATAGTTTCATCAAAGGCATTGCACTATTTAAGAAGGAGAATATATATTAGATGAAGAAAATGGCATGAACTGAAGAAACAACACATTAAGCCATCGTACTACAAATATCAGAACATTGACACACAGGAGGGAATTGACATGGTAAGTAATGAGAACGTACCAGCTTGAAACATACACAAGGATCAAGAAAAAGGTTCTAGAAGACCTCGATCTGAACTCAACTTTGAAGGATGGCGATTATCTGAGGAAACTGTAGGTGCAGAATATAGAGAACAATAGTCATGCTGTTAAGGGTCTTCTTGAACTGACTATAGAAAGGAGAAGAAGGAATTGAATGCTGTTGCTAAACATCTTTGATCGTGTAATGGAAAAGCCACTTTCTATTTCGTCAAATCATGATACCCACACCAAATTAGCCCGATAAACTTTAAAACTGACTTTTAATAGCAAAGATTTGTTTAAACGAAGTAGTAGATTTTATTTATAGAATATTATGGAACTTTACATGTAGAAGTTAAAATTAAAAAAAAAATACTTAGTGTTCAATAATTTTACTCGAGATAAAAATCTATTAACATTAAATTATAACAAAATATTTAGCATGTAAAACATGTACAGGATAAATGTCTATTTTATATAATTAGAAGTATCGATAAATTAGTAATTCTTAAATATATAAATATTACATTTTAAATTAAATTAGAAACATGATTACAAAGTCAAATACAAATGAAAAATAATTCAAAATATTTGGAAGAAGTATTTCTCATTAATTACAAAAACTGTAAGTATCTTTAAAAACGAGTATAGAAAACTCCAAGAATGTAAAAAGAATGAGACTTCAAAGGTAGAAATTTTAAAATTTATAATACCGATGAATTGCTAACACAGCCAAACGGAAGAAATTCAATTAGCTAACACATTCAGACATTATCCATACGCGGCAAAAGATTAAAATTATAAAACCATGTTCACGAGAAAAATAAAGACCCTGTATGTAGCTATATTAAGAAAATGGTTTTGAATTGATTTGGGTTTTCAAAATAATAGATAAATTTAGTTTGAGTTGTTTTGAAGTAAAGCGCCCCCAAAATAGAAGAGAAAAATTATAAGATTCCACCCAGGGGTACTTACTAAAACAAGTTTTATCATAAATGCACCCCTTCTGATTGATGTCTAAACTAAACCACTTTTTACTTTCAACACCCCTTCTGATTAAAATGCCGCCACAATCCAAACATGAAACATTACAAACAACCAAAACTTCCCACCTGAATGGCATGCTAAAGAACATTCAAGGGGAACCAACTGATCTATGCTTGCGAAACAAACTGTTTTAAGTCTCGATGGCTTTTACTTGAACAAGACGCACCCAAAACGTAAGACTACTTTATGTGAAACCACAGAAGAAAATGTTCTGCAGTAAATACCCACACCAAGCACAGATTTCACTGATTGTATAAGCCCTTTCATCAGCATCTTCTCAGTCCTTCAACAGCTTTTGCCAAATTTTTCTCATCGTGAACTACGCTGAACATAACCATCGCCTCTTAGTCTGGAGTAGTCTGAATTCTCCAGATTACTTCCCCTTCCCATGTTTCTAGCACCAAAACGCCCTCTTGGAGCATCTGCTTGATAGCTGCCTCTGCCTCTTCCCCTTCCTGATCACCGAAATCAAGTAAATGGATGTCAATATAACCATATCATTTTCTAATTATAACAGAAAACAACACTTCAGAACTGACTACGAAGACCATCAAAATTTTACAGACATATATAACACCTCTTCCAAATCAATTTATGTATAAATATTGATAGTAGTATACTAGGATGAGTTTCTCCATAAGCACCTCTAGGAAAAAAAATTGAAATTAACCTCTCCATACTAAATTTAGTTCATGGTTAAGCTAATTTGTAAGAAAAAATCATATAAATTTTTATGTTTAACCTGTGCATAAGTTAATTTTAGTTATGGAGAAACTCATTTCAACCTTTTCTCGTGTTTCTCCAAACGGGTCCAAAATAAAGTAAGTTTCAATAAAAAAACGGGAACACGTAGTCTAAGTACAGATGATGCGTAGGTATGCCATAGGCATCATTTACAAAAAGCTTGGGTGGTACATGCACAAACTACAAAACCAACAAACACCAGTCTCATAGCATATCTAACTAGGAAGCTCCCTAGAATAAAACTAGGCAAAAATCAATCGAATACAAGAAAAAGCCCAAAAGAATCCCAGCTCATAACAAAACCGATAAAACCACATCATTTTTAATGTACTGGTAAATCTTCTAAAAGTTTTATTTTGGTCGTTCACACCAAGTTAAACTGTAGTACCAAAAACACCTGCTCCAATCCTCTAATGTTATTATAAGTACAAAGTCTGTATTCTCCATAATCTTAAATCAAACCCATTAGTCTCCTTCAAGCACTAATATGCCATGCCATTTAGAACTTAATACTTTGGGGTTTAACCTAAATTACCTAATAGGGATCTGTTTATTAGAAAATTCTTTAGAAACACTATTAGGAGAGAAAAATACAAAAAGGAAAAAGGAAATCAGTTTCTCCATAAGCTAAAATTAGTTTATGCATTAAAAAACAGATTTTGGAGAAGCTAATAGGAAACAACTTTTATAAATTAGCTCGTGCATAAGATAATATTAGCTTATGGAGAGGCTTATTTCTTTTTCCTTATTTTTCTCTCTAAAAAGTATTTATGGAGAAGTTCCTCCAATCATACATGCACATTTAGTAAAAAATACCAATTTCTTCATAACAGGTTCCCTAGCATGTACAGCCAAACGGCTATCACTCAAATCACTAATGCTATTAAACACGTATTCATTAGGTGTGCACTGCTACACTAACAATTGCAGCAAGCAATAAACACCTTCCAAGGATTTAGTCCACACAACTTGAGAAGCTAAAACATCTTAAAAGAGTAAGAGATAAATGAAAAGGTAGAAAATTACTTCCTCCTCGAACTGCACTGCCACTGTTTGGCCTCCGCTCCTCTATGTATACTTGTCTTCCAGCCAACTGAATAGGAGAAGCCTACAATAAAGTATAGAATAAAGTTAGATAAGAACCATGTCATCACATTAAAAATATAATAAGAATAAAAATATGGGCAATCTGCATAACAAGACAGTTGAGTTAAGCAGCATTACTTATTTATATGTTTTGGGTAAAGTACACTACACTGCCCTCTGCTCTAAATTTCAAACTAGTCCTCTTTCCTGAATGATAAATTCATGTTACACTTCAGTTCATTTTAATATCAACAAACTTATTAAAGACATTTTTTCTATCCCTGATTTTCAGCATCATCAACAACTAGTTTCGAACACCAATTCTGAAACATTAGAAGATGAAATGAAACTCAAGGCCCAGATGTTTTGTTTAAAACTTCAAATCCATCTTCTAAAGTTCTAAATCAAATGCAAGTGAGAAAGAAAGTTAAAGAGAAACGAAAATGATGTTGGAAGGCTGGTTTATTATTGTTGACCACCACTAAGAGGCTCATTTACATTAAAATGAATAGATGTAGCATATTATATCTTTGAAGGGGGAGGAGTGTTTAAAATTAGAGAGATAACTCGAGCACTAATAGGGAAGATTAACGCAAGTTACCTTGTTTTATTGACAAAAAAACTTAAAATGCGTAAGATGTAGATACTTGATTTCACTTGCACTACAAATTCAACCAACGAAACTACATTCATGCTTTTCTTAAACACAATTATAATAAACCACAGAATTGAACCAGAAAACATAAAAATATAAGTCAAAACAAGTCAATTGCATTCCATAGCCATGTTAAAACATTTGATAATGACAATAAATCAAATAAACAGAGACGTCCTAGATTTTAGCAATAGGAAAATTGATCTTGTATACTTTCTGTAACAAATACAAGAGTCCAGTAAATCAACAACAAAAAAAGATCCACAGATGTTATATGTGTTTTTCAGTTTATCAAGGTACTTAATATTAGATTATCAAATGAATATCGAGTCTAACAAGAAAAAGCGACATAAAATAAGCACAAACCTGAAGCGCATTTTGAACACCAATAATGTCTTCAAATTCCACAAATGCATAGCACACTCCAATTTCCTGTACACATCAATTTTTACTTTACCTTTTTCAAATTTCTCATGAATGGATATCTGAGCATTTAATTTAATCCAATGAGTGAGGAGCTACCTTTCGAACCCTAATGAATATTCCATCTGGCTTAATTCTGCCAAAACTCTTAAATTCCAGGTCAATCTCTGCTTCGGTAACGTTAGCAGGCAAGTTTCTCACATAGACAGAGGTTACTTCACCTGGAACGATTAAGATCAGAAATCAACTTGATGTTTTAATTCTAAGACTATGTTAGACAATGTGAGTCATGCAACAACGTTAAAGAAATGTGGTTTCCAAAATACTAGAACTGAACCATTTTCACCATAAAGAATGTCCAAATTTCTTTTTCTAAATATTATGGATCAAAAGGTTCATGAACGTAACATCCTCTAAAGTCTGCCAAAATAATTTTGGCCTGAAAAATCTTCCTGCATGTATAATTTTCACTCCTAATAGAAAATAGAAAGTCCAGCAATCAAGACCTCTCCAAGAATGAAAAACAAAAAAAAAAAAATCCCACACCATTACAAAAATTATACAAGTAATAAAAGTATATAGACACCAGAAACACTACGAAAAGGATCATAATATAAAGATGATAAACTAAACCTTCATCTTCTAGTCCATAACTTTCATCTGCAGGCTCAGACCCTGACTCAGGGGCATACATAGATGCAGGGCTTGACTGCTGAATAGCAGGCTGTGCTACATGGTTCAACTCTGAAGGAGGTGGAGCACTTTTAAAGGTATATTGTGGAATATGCTGTGGAGCAGCTGACAACACAGGCTGCCCTTTGGAGACTAGTAACTGCAAGTTCATTGTGACACGATTAAATTAAGAAAAAAACACCAAAAGCTGAAAATCAATTCTTCTTTGATTAGGTTTAAGTCCAACATGTATAAAAGGACAATAAATTAACACATCACCAATATTTGATGCCTAGTTTTTATTTAAGAGAGGCCAGGCAAAGAAAGAGGAAATTCCAAAGTAACTTCTGACAAGAAAACTGAATTTCTTGACGACCTTAAAATTTTCACTCCTTTACTGTTTTCCTCCGTCATCTAAGATACTACAAAATATAATTCTGCCTAGTCAAACCCCCCTAAAGAAGACAAATAAGGGAAAATTTACATAAAGTTTCATGTGCTGTTTGCATGTACTGTTTTTCAATCAAAATTAAATGCTAGTAGCCCAGTCGGAAATCTACATCTAGGAGAGTTAAATAAACCGCACAACACATTCTTGATTGCAAACAATTTCTGGAAATCATGATTATGGAAACATAAAAGACTACTTAAAAGATAGTTTAAGTAAAGATTTGTTACTTCAACAGTGTGTACACGTTGTTAATGGACAGTGCATAGTTACACAAAAATAAAAATTTTATTAAAAAAAGACTGGTGGAAGTATTACATACAATAGAAGCGTAAGTTTTCTTAGGAAGCTCTTCAAAAGACTCTTCCACAAGAGCTGCAGGGGGTTCTTTGACAGTGTGTGCAACACTATGAATTGGGGGAGATGCCTCCTGCGCAGAAGTTTCCTCCACAACAATTTCAGTTTCAAGATCTTCATGAAGCTGCTGGTGGTGCTCAGGAAGACTATACTTGTCCACTGGATCATCATCAATATGAACTGAGTTGACATATTCCCTAGCTTCTTCCTCCAAACCGTAGTCTGATGCTGCTAAATCACAAACTCGGGATTCAATCAAAAAACACAATTCTTTTTTCTATAAAAAAATTGTGCAATACATATACATATTATTTAATTTTAGTTTGGACAGTCAAGATTAAGAGCTTTGAGAAAATTTGTCACACCAGCAAGCATTCTCGGAAACCTATTAGTTACTTAAAAACTTTGTATTAAATATGGAACATTTGATGCAGAGACTATGAATTCCCTCTTAACTAAACCGATTAAAGCACAAATTTTCAGTTAAACTAGTACAAAATTGTCCTAAAAACATCATTCTGCAGCTAATTTACCTGGGGGCTCTGCAAGAGATGCAGAAACATGCGGTTGTGTGTCAATTGCTTCGGATGCCACCGGTATAATATTTGGGTATGTAACGCCTTCTTCAACAAAATGAAAGATATCATTCAGTACAAAGTAGCCCTTCTCCTGAGGAGCGAGAAAGAATGTTTGAACAAACTTCCGCCTTCCACTGATATCCTTTAACTTAACAGAACCTGAGACCATGACAAGGACACCGCCATCCCAAGAGTCAAGAGAATTGATTGTCTTGATCTCAATTGAAGTGAAACTCAGTAACGAGACAATTGAATGAATTTGCTGCATGAGAACCCTAACTTGGTCAGCTATTAGCAAGCATTTAAACAAAAATAAAAGGTAGAAAAATATCATGCAAGTAATTATCAGAAGTGTATCGGAAAAAAAAATAAGGGTATGTTAACTTTGAGAGGATATTTTTGTTCACTCTTTCATCAGCTGGATTTCACTTTATTTCCCGTTTTCAAAAGTTTGTACAGGAATAAACTTTTAGTTTTTATTTTCTGTTTTCACTGTTTCCTATATAAATTTTTCAAAACACAAAAAAATAATGAAAATACAAAGCATTCTCTCAGACAAAAGAGGAAAAAGTGTAAAAACAGGAAGTAACAAACAAAAGGAAGACTTCATACCAAAACAGGCTGAAATGACAATTAAGTATCAATTGAGAGAACCCAAACTAATAGAATTATAACAAACCTATAGCCAATTCATCCAAAAACCAAACCAACCTAAAATCGAACATCCAATCAGTGTTCTCAAGCTATAGCCACCATGTAATAGAATTTTATCGCCATGTTTACCAAAAAAAAAAAAAAAAAAAAATAACCTCCACAACATTCCAACCAAGCACAAATTGAAAAAAAAAAAAAAAAAATCAGCAGAACATTGATAACCTAACAGCCACCTCAGAAATCTTAAACACCACTTCTCATAAACAACAAAGTTAAAAAAAAAAAAAAAAAAACGCATGAGCTAGAAAGGCATACCAACACATCTTGCGCAGTTTCAACGGAATCCCCATCGACACGAATCATGGTACTGGAATCAGAGTAAAACTGGTGAACGAGATTCGGCTGCTGGCGGAGAATCTGATAGTACTGTCCAACGAAGTAGGAGCCAACCTGAGAGCAAAGAATAAGAGCAGAGACTCAGCCCCTGACTTAAGGCGGATCAAAGCGCAAATAACGGAAACAAAAAGCGGCATAAGAGAATACCTGTGAGGCACTAACGGAACCAGGATAAGACGACGCCATCTGAAAGAGCGTTGAAGTTCAGAGCATGCAGAGATTCTCCCAGGTCTTGCGGCAGATCGAGGAGAAAAGAGCGCGCGAAAACCCTAAATCGAGAAAGAGATGAAAAGGTTTTGCGGCGTTGGGCTTAAAACCCAATGAAGAGGCCCAAGGAGGGAGAGAGAAAGAGATTGGAGTAAAGAGAACAAGGATGGAAAATGATGGAAGTGTGCAGTTATAGATCGGAGCTTGAGAATGGTGCTGCGCAGCTTAGAGTGTTAAAAAATGAGAGAGGTGTTCTGAACAGATGTGTGAGTGGAATGTGATGTGATTCTTTTATATTTTATTTATAATAAAAAGTGTGTCAACTAACCATAGCCCTCCGATTGCTTATCTTATATTCAGTCTGCCAAGTGTCAACGGCTCAGATTGATTTCAGGCTACACACTACACTTCTACTGTGCGTAAGACTTTAACTCCCAATAGTTAAGCCATGATTATGTATAGTTAAGCTGCCAGAATCTTCCTTAATTATGGACTACAACAAGTCACAACTTTTCTATCAATATTGTAAATGCAAAAACAGTTTCTTAATTTTAAAACCTTTTCTAAATTCATCTCAAAAATTATATCATTTAAAGTAAATATATATTTATATATTCCGTATATTATGAAATGTTCTGTTATAACGTTACACGTATAAGTATTGTTATTTTTCGTTCATTTCTAGCTTTTTTTTTCACTTTAATTGTATTTTTGTCAACAATTCAAGCAGTATTTTTCAAAAAATCTGTTCAGATTTTGACCATACTTCCAAATTAATGGTAGAATTTCTCACTGATAAAAAAGACTAACAAATGAATGAGATAATCAAGTAATAATTAATATCTTTGACAGTATATTTTCCTCAATAAGATATTAATTGTTATATAAAAACACATACCTTTACCTTGTAGTGGATGAATAATTTATGCACGTCTTTTACTTACTGTTTAAAGCAAACATTTCACGGTGAAACGGCTAGTTTTATTTTTGTTACTATTGTATGTATTTGTAAATAAATACTTATGATTATTTTCATACCTATACGAAAATCTTGTTCTAAAATTTTTTAATTCAAATACATAGGTAAGTAAATGTAAGAAATGGGTTCTAATTTTTTTAATTCGAATAGATAGGTAAGTAAATGTTGCAAATAAACTATTTTTCTATTTGTGGAAATTTTGGCCCCAAAAAAACTATCAATGTATCTCGAATTATTGTTGAAATCAATTTTTTCTAATCAAACTCTCTCCCAGGTTCCTTTCGAATTGAAGTGTTAAGTGTAATGTTTATAAATCACTAACCTAATCTAATAAAAGAATTATTCTGTAAAATGAAATGATTTATTTACAACAATATACAAATTGGTATTTTAGTATTTGGTTGAAGGTTGTGAAAATTGTTGAAAGAGTCTAGCACGTGTATGTTGCTTAAATAACATTATGCAACTAAAGCAATTAAGTGTTTAAATGATTAATGATCATTCAAGCAAAGTTTCTTAATTTGGAAAAGAGACATTGTTCAAGTAAGATGAGTACACCTAAAAAAATGTATTAGTTATTATGATAAATTATGTAATTATTGTTACATTTGAATTATAGTTATTGTGGATACATAAATTGTAAGCATGTATGTGTGAGTGTGGTTGTGTCCATGTGTGTGTATGACAAATCTTTATGATATATTAGTATAGCATGCTTAGAGCAATATACAATAAAATTAAAATTCTATACTTTTGCACTTTGATTAATAAAAATTGGATTATAAAATAGTTTAAATATATAAAATATATCTTTATATTAAAATCTATGTAAGTAATTTTAAAGGATAATTCATTTAAATTTTAAAAATTTATGTAATAAATTTGATTACTTAAAACTATGAAAGTTTATTTAAAATGTAAAAAATTTAAATTTCTTTGTAATCTATTCACCACTCTATATATGTGCATTAGTTTATTGTAAATATATAGAAGAGTCTTGATATTTTGACGTGATCAAAGATGATATTAGCTTGTGGGGTAGTATCAACCTCTTTGGAAAGCAATCTATGTGACAAGTGGCATGTGTATTGGAGTATCATGAGTAAAGGACATATCTTAGCTTTCCTGAGGATTTAATCATGTAGATTAAGACATTAAGTAATGAAAAATTGAAAGAGGTTCATACGTCAAGTTATGATAAGTAGGTGTATGAAATATCCTAGTCTCAAAGGAATTAGGAAAGAATAACATCTTGATAAAATGGTGATGGTGTATACTCATAACTAAATTAATGAAGGTTTGTATCCAATTATGTATTTAAAGGTATGTATAATTGTGTGAGGTTGTTAAAAAAGATTGTTAGCTAACATATATAGCTATTTGAGTAATCAATCTATGGAAAATGATTATTACTAGGGAGGCGTGTTGAGATGTGTTAGATGTGATAACATAATTTGATTAAGATATTGTGTGGATATATCTAATCTTATTCTTTTTTATATTGAAAATGATGCATACACATATTACCCATCTTCCTACAGTGGATATTATATATGGCAAGGGTCGTTGAGATTATGGTGATTGCATTACAGCAACAGAATGTCATTATAACATAAAAACAACTTCTTGTGTTAGATCAATTAGATAATTCTATGAGGACAATTGAGATATCCTCCTATTTTTTAGTATGTGTTTGATAACCTGGATGATTTTACGAGGCATATACCTCTTCCATTCAATAGAAAATTTGTTCCAAATCAAGTAAATCAATGGATAAAAAATATCAAGATTGTTTATATTAAGAAGTTTTTCGATATGTGTTGATAGATGATGCACAATTTTGATCGAAGGGTGTGAGGTAGATTGTAGAGACCCAAGCAGATGTATTCTATTGGGACTTATTCAGAGAGTATTCCTCTTATAGCATTTTATATGCTAGGGAGTTGGGGTTTATACAAATGACTCAACGAGATCTTTTGGTATTGGAGTATGTTACCAGGTTTAAACCCTCGCGAGAATATACACTCGAGTTATATTTAAGGCTTGGAGATGTAGAAAGTTTGATAATGACTTCAAACATGAAATAATGGGAGTTGTCATTCCTTTATTGTCCATTTGAGATTTTTCAACTTTAGTTGAAGAGCCAATGGGTTGAGGGGTTCAACGCTAATTGCAGAATAGTTTGAACACAAATGAGTGGTTCATCTGGTAGCAACGAGAAAACTTATTAAGACAAACCATACTTTTGACCCTAATCATGTAAAGGGGATGCATCGGGAGTACAACAACAATAATTTTTCTTTAGATGTGGAAGACCACACCTAAGTGAAAATTGCACCCAAACTCGAAGAGTTTGTTTCAGATGATAAAAGTTAAGTCATATCCCATATCTCTCCTTTGAAAGCATGTCACTCAACTATGAGTTGGTGACTCAAACATTAATTATGAGGTGAATTAAGGTTATTGAACTTGTTAGAAGAATATAACACATGCATGTCACTCAAATGACATTGACACTCAAGTAACATCAGCTCAAATAAGAGAGCTTGATTCTAGTAGTTAGACAGAAACGTCACATAAACACACTTTCTCTAGCACATAAACAACACCTGACGCCGTCACATAATGAAAAGAACCAATTAGAATACCTTTTAAAAAATATAGAGACCAAATTTATTTTTTTTTAAATTCACTATACTAAATTGACTATTTGACTATTGATTCCAAATGTAGAAACGAATAAGGTAATTAAACCTTAAAAAAAACCTTCTTTTCAAAAAAAAAAATTATTATCCCTTTGAAATTAATGAGAAAATTTTAAGACATCTTTGTTTGCCATTTTACTACTTAAAAATATCTTCCAAAGAATCCAAATGAAAAACCAAAACTACATAACTTGATAGCAAAAACTATTTTATGCACAGATTCATTTAAAGAGCATAAAAAAAATAAACTAAGTGAAATTATATAAAACTGTAAAGACGAACTTAAGTGAATAAATTTAAATGACCAAATTTGGCAGCTAATGGTTCTCAGCCTGTATTTTTCGTCCATACATAATTGGTACAGCAGCGAATGAGGGATATATTTTGCAAACAAAGTCAGAATTTAAAAATACGGACTCCTGATACACGAAAATGTTACTTAATCCTCATTAAAAAGAACATGTATGAAGCGGCGAAAAGAAAATTACGAATAGAATGTACACTGAAATAACTAAAAAAATACAATTGCAAATTAGTCAAAACGATTTTCTATCTTCAGTAGTGTAGCTACAACTATGCTCCATACCTAATATCAAATTACCTATAATATAAAGGGAAAAAATACAGGAGGTGAAAACAGTTGTCATCTCATTTTGTCAGCTCAGTAATAACTCCCGTAATAGGCTTGAGGAACTGCAGCAGGTTGCTGTGCAGGGGCTGCAACAGGTTGCGCATAGTTCTGTTGAGGAACTGCCGGCTGAAATTCCAATTCATACAAAAGAATCATCCTTAATGAAAATCGCCATGTTTAAGAAACAACGTTAGGTGAGTCAAATAAAAAAGTAGCAGTGCATATTTCCTTTATTCGTTCACTTTCTCTTCTTCAGTACAAAAAATCACAAAATAAAAGCCCCATGAAGGACTCAATAGAATTGTATCCACTAATCCGAATACATGCTAGGGGCCAAATAATCATTAAAATAAAGAGAAACTGCTTTGTACCTGTGCAGGATATGAAGGAGGATAAGCTCCGTATGCAGTACTTGGTGGAACTGAAGTAGGCAATTGAGAATTTGCATAATTGCCGCCATATCCAGCATAAGCCCCATAGGAAGCCTGTACCAAATCAGAATGAATCAGTATAGAACATATATGACTCGATCAACCTGCTAAAACACTACAGAATTGACCACAAAATAATATAACAGTTTCGCTTAAAATAATGAATTAAAACTACACCGAACTAGGTGCTTATTTTATGAAATAATAGGTGTACAAAAACACAATGACACAGAACAAGAGTAAAACATATGTTCAGCGAAATATTAAAAATTTTATTAGTACACCGAAACTATGCGCATTTATGACATCATTTTCATCTATAATCTACAAGTTATAACAACATATAATGGGAATACTTAATTTTGTATACACACTTCTTGTTCTCATTTTACCCTTAATGATATTTTAATTTTCAATATTTCGAACCTTAAAACTATTATTCTTACAAATACAACAGCGAAGAAAAAAAAGGAAATAGTGGAGATAAAATACCCATCCATTTAAAATAAGGGCACACACCACTACTCCACAATAAAATTAGTTTTGTTTTGCTTCTTTCATGCAAATTTGAATCTGTATTGTTTTTCCAACATTGTTTTCATTCAAATTATAATAATATAGAAAATAATAATACATATTCTTTAATTAAACAAATATATAAAATTAAAACCAACATAAATATTAAATTTCAACTCAATAAAATAAGATAGTATAATAAAAAATTTGGAAAACAAGCTCAATGGCGCTACTGTCGATAAAGATGCTTGAAGTAATCATGGAGTTAAATCCCAACATGATTTAAGCAGCAGAAATTCTACTACAACAATGCAGCTGCTTAGTGGAGAGGGTTTGCCACATCTCACATGTCCACATTCGTTTCTAAAAACACAAGGACAATATCTGATTAACAAGTAGCAAACAAAAGTGGTTAACACTACACTGCTTGACAGACTAAATTGCCAAAACAAAAATATCCAGGATCAGAAAGTCACACATACAAACCGGACATACACAACATGCCAGCAAATAAGAGGAAAGGATAATACCTGCTGGGTGTAGCCAGCAGTCCATTGTTGCCCTTGTGCTTGTGTAACCGGAGGCCAAGTTTGAGGTTGTACTCCATAATTAGTCCATTGGTTCTGTGCATTTGGATACGCACCAATCACAGATTGAGCAGGTGATTGAACAGAATACGTTCTTGACACTTTTACTTTGTCTGAAGATAAGAAATCCTCAGCATGACGTTTTTTCAACTCTGTCATGCTTCTGTGTGGCAAAAACAATTTGGCATGCCTATCCTCGGCCCTCTTGATTGATTGGACATCTCCAAAGAGATTTAAAAACTGGAAAATAAACAAGTCAAAAATTAATAATACTCAAATTATACTTCAACACATAAAGTACAGAAGGAAAAGGCCTTTGAAGAAACAGAAAAACAAACTGGTTGAAAAATTTAATATATAAGTTCACTGAAAACAATAGCCGAAGACCATCAAGTAGGTGTACAATACAATAGAAAATGTATCCAATTAAGATATTTATAAGAAACCAATGGTATTTGTGAAGTACTGCTATAAATAAATTCAAGGCAGTGAAACACATCAATATCACCACTGCTATATTCCCTCCAGTCACTCCTATATTTACAATGTGAACATGTTCAACCTTCCATTCTGATCATGATTTTTCAGTTTCCATTAAAATCTTTATTTTTCCAAGACTAGAATGAAATTCTGATTTCCTGGCATACATCATAGCCCAATTACATAAATGATCCATGGCTAGCTTAAAATTTTCAATAACAATAATTTCATTAAAAAAAGGTCAGTATCCCTAATCACAAGACTAGTTCTGCAAATGAGAGTTGAGGTTAGTGTTAAAAAACTAAACTTCAGATCATGGGTGGTCAAAATTAATAAATTAAACCAATCTTGATATGATTAACATCATCTCTCCTCAATCTAATTACTGGACAAGACAGCAACACAAACCCCGAACCCTGGACACAGATGCAACTTTCAAGCACACGCCTGCATGCACACACGACATATTTAAATTTACCAATCATTAACCACTTTAGGCACATGTAATTTCCCGCCACAACTCAAGGTTAAAAACTATCGGCAGACTGTGGATTAAACCATTATATATTACTTTAATAAAGTAACATTGTTTGTGTCTCAAAGTGGATGTCATTCAGCACTGTTAGTAAAAGCCGTGCCTCACATGGCAGTCTACATGGACCAATCGACCCGCTGGAAACAAGACAGCCCAATTTTCCATAAAAACCATTTAGTGTAAATGAAATGGTAACTAATAAACTTACACCAGAAGTAAAAAAAAGAATCCTAAAAGCAGTATTTAATTACTCCAGGAAACACATTTAAAACACATTCTAAAACATTTTTCCAACAAGGACTTGCCTCCAGAAAAATACTAGAAAGTTCCTCACGCTCAATTGCACTTGCTACACCAGGACTCTCTGAGTTAGGCATTATGAATTTGCAAACCCATGACTCCAGAAAGTCAATATCAACTCGCTTTGGCAAGGGTTGAATAGCCTCAAAATGCAATAAAGCCTGCGTGTTATTGAATTAAGAATCTAATTAGATATGAGGAACATTATATACAGAAGAATCTCTAACTATGTAATCAAAGTGAATATAGTAAAGTAAAGGACAGACCTCAAGTAGTGGTTTTGACAACAAAACATTCTCCAGCCCCTCAACTAAAATTTGTCTTGCCTTCTCTGCATTCCCAGAAGCCTAATAACGAAATGAGAAGAATTAAGAGAAAGGTTGTCTTAAAATTAAATTTGTAATTCTGTTCCTAAAATAATTTGGATGTTTTATTTATTGCCAAATATGAGAAGTATACAAGGAAAAACACCAAGTATAATTTAACAGAATGAAGACATGCTAAAATAAATAAGCTATGATTTTAATCAATCAAATTACCTGTAGTTGGCATTCTAAAACCAAGGGAGAGTTTAAAACAAAAGGGAAAAGAACATTCAACACCTCACAACAACGTTGCCTCTTATACAAATAGAGATTCATAATCTTTATCTTGTTTGCAACACAAACCATGAACTTAATTTTACCCTAATCAATTTAAACTTTACCCTTTTTGTAAATAAAACCTCAAACTTTAAATTCATTCTAATTGATTGACAAATGAATCCATTGTACAAATAGTTCTTTATATCACATTAGATTTAAATTATTTATGCTCTTTTTCAATTATTCATCAACTTTTACTCTTTTTTGTCACATTTTTTTTATATATAAAAAATAATAAAATAAAAATTAGAATAAAAAATAATCAAAAAGTCTTTATTAAGTTTTCAGTTATAAATTCTATTATTTTAATGTTTGAAAAGTGATTTATACAAAAAAACACCATAAATTATTCAAACTAGCCTGAATTTATTAGCAAAGACTATTCACAAAAGATGAAAAGAATTGAGATATAATTGAAATTAGGGCGCTATGTACAAAAAATAGATAAAAGTGTAAGGTATTTGAATACAAAGAAACTTAAGCTTAAGGAACAATTACGACAAAAGTTTAAGGTGTCTACTAGCAAACAAATCAAAAGTTTAAGGGAACTAAATACTTTTCTTCTGAAAAAAAAAAAGGAATGCATGTCAAACCAAAAAGCAACTTTAAATAACAAAGACACAGAAGAGTATTTGCATCCAAAAATGTTAAGGACATACCAAATATACAAATCGAGAATACTGAGCAAACAACATCGGCAAAGTTTGTGAATGTTCTTTTCCTTTCTCAATAGCAATAGCCTGTTCATACAAGGAGAAGGCATCCTCCATTTTCCCCTGTAATATCAATGAATGGAAAAGCTGTAAACAAATCAACCTAAAATTAAGTCAAATCTAAAAAATACTTTCACAAGCCAGCATACCAATCGGTGTTCCATATTGGCATGCCTGATTATTGCTTCAAGAAGACCAGGGGAAGTTTCAGTATGCACAAGTTGATACGCAGCTCTGGCACCATCTATATCTCCATTCTGCTCCTTAAACCGGGCACAGAAAATATGTATCTCAGGTTGTCTCTGCATTATAGCAAACAAACCAAATGACAATTGAAAATTTAATGTTAATTCTTTTTGGGCCAAATAAGTGATTAAAGACTGTAATTTGTACAATTTAACATGCTAATTATGCTTATAATGAGATGGCATTACTGACATTAGATTGTCTAAATCAAGAGAAAAGACCAATAAATTGAATGCTTATGTATGACTCACTGACAGGCCAAAAAACTTATGACGGATATATACAAACACAATCGGGAAATACACTTATTACCTAAGTTCAAATTCTAGGAAACCTGATTTTCAACATAGTACCAATGCCTCTAAGAGCAAATCTCAGGAACTAAATTACACTGCCACCATTACTACGCATTCTACATAATTGAGTTTTGACAAATCTATATACAAAAGACTCCTTTCTCTCACCTCAGGCAGGCCATATGTCAAGGGGAAAGAGAAAAGAAGTAAACTTTTACAAATCCACAAATTGGCCAAAATGTATCTTCAAAGAAATCATTCCCCAATACACAAAAAAGTACAATATAGATGGGGGGAAAACAGTACAGCAATAAAATACCACTTTCCTATTTCCAGTCACAACATATTTAAGGAAATGTCATCGTTCTTTGACAAAATGATTAGAAGTGGCAACAAGTCCCAGAAGTCACAGAGCAATCAATTTCTTTAGAACAAAATTCTAAATGGATAAATACTAAGATAACAGAAAGCCCTTATTCTGAAGCATTAATTACAATCAACTACTTTTCCCTTAATGAGACACAGGTTTGACGTGGAGTATATCATCACACAAATTCAAGTTTCTAAAGCTGCTATGCCAACAAGAGTAATTTATTTAAAAACCAGCATCAACAAGAAGTGACCATGTACTGGAGTCCAGTAGATAAATTTCTTGATCACTTCAACCAAAGCTCAAACTTTGTATGAATTCAAGGATAAATGCATCTCTATGAATGATATTTAGATGAAATTACCTTAACAAAGACTTGGGTGGCTCGGGCAAGAACATTATTTGCAAGATCCATGCTTCTACTGGCTTCCATGCACAAAACATACCGTATCCAATACTCAGGATAATTGGCACATGCAATGACACACCTCTCATACAACTTGACAATCTAAATCACACAAAAGTAAGACATTGTTGTAAAAATTGTCATCGATAGTATAGAAACAAGAAAAACCAACAATATAAAACAAAAGGAAAATACAAAGCATCAAGAAATACTCCTTAGCGGGACAGAGAGGCCCCTCAAATATGAAAGGAGGGACCCTCCTTGCCTGTGACAGATCATAAGGAAGATAACAAGACACCTGCATGCATAACATTCGCACTTTAAAAAGAATAAACTTTTACAAACACATGACGAACCTAGAATGTCCACTGACAAATTAGGGTTTGAAGTACTTAGCCTCAAGAAACCAAATTGTAGGCCCATGCTTTAGTCTCAGTTCAATTTCCCGATTAAAAAGTTGCTTCATCCAACGGATTAGCCAATAAAACATATGATGCAACAGATATTACTTACTGTAAGTCAATCTATAAGAAGAAAAATTAGGAACATAATGCAACCTTAAAGGAAACCATTTGTTACCTTGCTTAAGTCCCCTTCCCTTTCTAAAAAATCCAGATAGTTGTGCCAATTTTCAAGCTCTCCAACATTGAGAGGCCGTACATGAAAATAGGGCCTCCGGATAGCTGTTTCAAAACCAATGATCTTAGAATCGAACTCTTTAGCCTTTTTATAGATCTCTTCTCTAATGGCGATATACTTCTCCAACTCTTCTGCTTCTGTTAAGCCAGCACTTACAGATTTAGGAGAATTCTCTGCACCATCAGGATGAACCTCTCCCTCAGTACCTTGTCCAGCAGCCTCAGAAGCAACACTTACAGCAGCTTCTTCAGCAGTTCGTAACTCTGACAAAGGTCGGTTTCCAGCTAACTCTTTGAAGCTGCAACACCATTACAACCAAGGGACTAAAATCAACCTCAAAAAACACAGTATATGCAAAAATTTCAAAAAAACAGCTTTTTTTACTAAGAATAATAGATAGGATAGGAGTAATAAATTTAAAACAGGTAGTCACCTGCTGAAATACCGATCTAATTGTTGATTTGGATTCTCTAATATTCTGGTGTAAATTATGGCAAGGCGTGCCCAGTCTTGCTGCATGTACTCATATTCAATGTATTTATCCCAGAGGGGAAACGAAAGATAATCTGTTCCAACATAAGCTAATCCTCGTTCAAAAAGCCTGAAACATGTGAACGCACAGCTCTGGTTAATATTTTACTTTTGAAGCATCCATTTACTGATGCACATCCATGTATGGGAGACAGCAGCACTAATGTTCAAGGAGAACAAACAAATCACTCGTAACATCATGTAAGACATCCAAACGCTGCATTTACCTTCCTGCAATAAATCATACTATGTCTGAGAAATGGAGCAGTCATAGAGGCCATCTTAGCCCTTAACCAGACGAGATCTTCTCGGCAGCAATTTGCAAATTGATGCACCTCAGAGTGTCAAAGATAAAGAGAGCTACCATTCCAACAAGAAAAAAACTAGAGAACTATGGACTTTGAAATCAAATGGGAAAAAAGTATATTGGAGAAAATGACCCTAAAATTTTCACACTACCACAAATAGTGGACTCAAAACCAAGGATTTAAACATCAGAATGGAAAACATTCTGGTATGTAATCCCATCAAAGCTTTTCCGCCATACAAGGGAGATATCACTGTTGCACGCATTCTGAAATTAGGTTAGAAAGCAGGCAAGAAACAGCTGAGCCTAGTGAATGGAGTATCAAATCAAAATCTCCCAATGCAAAAAAAAAAAAAAACAAAGAATGACAAACAACTAAACTTCCATTACCTACGAACAGTGTCTGGATCCCCATACGTGCTTATAGCAAATATGCAATAATGCAACCACATGTCCACTGAATATGTAACACCTTGAACAGCACGTTCATACACTTCAACAACTTTATCTATAGAGCCAAGTCGTGCCTCATGGTCAGCATATTTCTTCCAATAACCATAGCACAATGGAAATTCTGCTAGAAAGGAATCATAAACTCTTCGAATCTTCAGAATATTTTCCTTCAACAGAGAAATCATTAATGAGCTTCACAAGCATCAGAAAGCAAGACCCAGACAGTAGTGATAAAATATATTACATTAACTCCACAAAATGAGGTGTAGAAAAAAGAAGGGGAAAGGATGTCACTTAATACAACTTGAAAAAAAATTTAAAACGAAATTAATAAATTGCAAATGATAGTTGTTTGATTGTTACCGCAATAAAAACAAGAACATCCGACAACAGAAAAAATTGTATATATAGACACATCTAACTATGAATACAACGGAAACAGAAATCCAAATTTAAAAATATAGCATGACGCCATGCATATTATATCATACATTCAACAAATCTGAAAGCACCATGAATCAGTCATTTATTCACAGTCAACCTTGCTACAATACTGGTTTGTATTACAAGTTATCCAGTAATGAGTAGAGATAATATCTCGGAAATATAACAGCAGATATTTCACATGTATTTGACTGAAGCCAACTCTTCTACCTTAAACATCCAAAAACTGTTTCTCACATAATAACCAGAGACACTAGATACAAAACATTATCCACCTACCCAACTGTGTATCTGGAATATGAAAATAGTAATGATCCCAACAATGTAATTCAAGTTAACAAACATACCTCGGCTACCTTCTCTGTCTCTTCAATCAAGGAAGTCCAAGCACTGAAATCTAAAGAATTAGCTCGTACAATATTCCATAGTCGATCTTCCTCAGCAGACAAGGCAGCTGCTAACGGTAAGCAGAAATTGAATGAATAGCACCATGTTCAGTGACAAGAGCAAGAGCAATACAAAAACAGAATTATTGAAAGCTTCACATACAATAAGCACTGGATTAGCAATATAAAAGACAACGTTCAACAGAAAATTCCACTAGTTTTATTTCATACAATTTTAGGTGCACAGTCATATTTATACACAAAATAAGGTTTATTGATCTTATCAATGATTTGAATTGAACCATGACAAATTATAAGTTTAAGCTAGACTAATTATCAAGCCACTCGAAATTAAAGTGAACACAATTACCAAAACAGCATCACACCAATGTATTTGGTTTTCTTTCACATCATATCTCAATCACGTCTACCAGAAGCATCACAATATTGCTTCTGCATATTTTGATTCAAATTGATGTGGTTTTCTGACTATACGAGCAAGTTGGACGTTAGTCAAAAAATCCTCTACATCTACCCTGTTAGTCCTGTATGCTAGCTACAAACTATCATGTTGATAGAAACGTTTAAATTAGAGACCACTTTTTTACAGCCTTCAACTCCACTTCCAGAGCATGAGATGATTAAAACTATTCTTTTCACATACAAACTGTGATGATAAATCACTGACTATCAACATAGATATGCTACTTGACATGGGAAATCATAACAAGAAATTGCAGCAAGATCTGCTAGATATTTGCCAGTTACTAAACCACAGAGACCTTATCTCTTACTCTAGATTATACACCAAATAGTTATGCCTAGCTTGACGTTTACTGCTCAACTTTTGGCACAAAAAAAAAAAGTAAAGACAGAACAACAAAATTCATAAAATATATCGATAACATAAAAAAAATCCACACCGTAGCCATCTGCTAGTTGTTTTTCATCAGCTGACCCGTCAACGTTTTCCAACGCATTTCCGTTTTCAAGTCCAGAAGAATTTGCCACTCCACCGACTACACCACCATTGACAGATGAACTGTAGCCAGAAACCAGAGCAGGTTCAGCAGCAGTGCTTCCAACCCCAGCAGATGCCTCGTTAGCATCAGGCAGTCCACCAGCAGGCTTAGTATCTCCAGTTGCATTGAATTGGGCTTGTTGTAGAACAGAATTCGGATCCCCAGTATACGCATTCACATCACCAGTATTAGAATAACCATATTCATAGGTTGAAGTGGACTGAGTACCTTCTCCTGCAGGTTGATCAACAGTAGTACCTGCCTCAAGAGCAGGATTTGACCCAGACTCGGCATAACCAGCCGAAGCATATGTCTCAGCAGCGGAATGAGCAGATGCTTCAGTAACAACGGATTCACTATCTGCCATACTTGAAAAAAATGTCTTTACCTTTATCAAAAAATCACAAAAATCAATTAGCGAGGGCGTTGAACGCGAAACCTTAATTCAAAATCGTAGAACAATAATTCGAAATGTAAGATCACCAAGACCAGATAATCCAATGCAGGCGTCAGCACAACGCAACATTTGGAAAAAATAAAATTAGAGACAGGTAAGAACAATATATTAACAGATATTTTCAATCAACTAAAATCCCTAGGGTTTCAAACACAAAACCCTACCGGGAGTGGAGGGAACGCTCGAAGTACCTCAAAGAAGAGAAACAGCTTCGACGCCGAGAAAAGATTGCGCCTTTCCTTGTTCCGAAGACGAAATTAAAACCTGTGGTGGCTGTTTTTGGTGGTAAATCAAGAAACTCGAATTGGAATTGCGAAGTAGGGCAATAAAACGTGAGGTGCTACAGTTATATAGTGGAGAAGTGGGAGTTGGCGGCTCCATGGCGCGTGATGGTTTTGTTAGATCTGATGCCGTACGTGATGGATAATGCTGCGATCTGAACCGTCCGTGGCAACATGCTATGCTGCAATGGGCCTTGTTTTGTTAAGACTGGCGTTGGATTCTTGACGCCATTGCTTAGCAGACAATTTATCTTTGTACCTCCGTGCTTTCTTCTTGCACCTCGGTGGAATAGAATACATGAAAATGATAATTTTGTCGTCTTTTCATCTTTATTCACACTCTTCTTCTCTTTTATTTTTGGATTCATACATTATGAAATCTAAAGTTCGAAAGGTCAACCAATTATACAATTCAAAAATGAAAAAAAAAAAACACATCATGCACTTTTTGTTCAAGGGTAATTTGGAATTGAAAATTTTATGGCGTGCGATCAACTACATCTCTAAGAAGAAAGCATGGTGGTCTTAGTAATTCACTTGAAAATGAGTTATTTAAAGATAATGTTAAACATGAAGAAGTGAAAATTGAGGATGAAAGCTACCCTTGAGGGCCAACAGATAAGTCATTGTTAGTTAATTATGAAGAGCATTTGGTGAGACAATTATGGGATGGTGTGATAAGTAATGAAAAATTTATACTACTAGTTAATTGAGTGTGATATGTATTATAGTGAAATTTTGAAATGGTATTCGTTGATTATTATAGGATTGTGGTGAGCTTAAAGTCATTTTTCATGGGAGAAATGTGAATAAGTTGGGAGCACCACATGAACGCATAGATGATGCAGTGCAAATGTCTGGTTTAGGTGGTCCCATACATGTAAGCCATGAGGACGTAAATAGAGGATCGCTTTATGCATTCATAGAGAGGTGGCATGCAAAGACTAACACATTTCATTTACCTATTTGGGGGATGACCATCACACTTAATGATGTGTCAAATTGGTTACATTTGTCAATTGTTGGCCAATTGTATACCTATTAGACCTTAGATGCAGATGGGATGAATGGCTTGTTGGTAAATTCCCTACGTGTTGATCGTGGAGTTGCAGCTGAAGAGACAAGACACTATTAGGGTGCTCATGTGCGGCTAAGTTGATTGAAAGAGGTGTATAAGAACGCATGATTGAGGAGGAAATGGATTGTAGCTGCCAAAGTGTATTTGATTCGGCAGAGAGATAAGCAATTCTGACAACGATGAAAACGATGAAGAAGACGGTGGCTTAAAATGGGAAACCGTTGAAGGAAAGCGCAACATCCTAATCACTAGTGCCCTGCCATGTCAACAACGTTCCTCACTTCGGAAACATCATTAGATGCATTATGAGTGTCAATGTGTTCACTCGTTACTGTCGGATTCGGGGTTACAACACTATTTACATTTGCGATACTGATGAGTATGGAACCGCGACAGAGACTAAGTCGATATTATAAGGTTGAGTTAGGTTTAAAGTCCACTTCTTAATATGGTATCAGAGTTATTTAGAGTCTACCTTAACGAGATTTTGTTTGACTTATCAGACTGCTATCGGACCACCCATAATATATAATCTCACACACGAGTTGGAGGGTCTTGGCGTGAGGATGTGTGTTGGAGATTCCACATAGATTATAGATAAAAGCATTTTATTATATGTACATGAATGCAACTCTCATTTATAAGCCAATTCTATATAGTTGAATTAGACTTAAAATTCACTTCTTAATACTCGTAATACTCATATTAATTTAATAATTTAATGTTACTTCTTAATCTATTTAAGAGACTCATAATCTCACAATAGTTTTTTTATGTACAAAATTGTTTTCTCACTCCTATGCAATATTGGTAACTCAATATTTGCTTTATCGGTATAGATTTAATGATTAAATCTTACATAACAAATATATAATCTATCTTGAGTGAGACTAATAAATTATAATGGCTATCAATGAAAAACCATTGACATATTTTAGACTAGTGTTGTTTTTTTATGTCATGGTGAAAAAGACTCAAATAAAAAATGTATTACTAATATTATTCAATTAACTCTTTTTTATGTTAATGTGAATCAAACGTTGTATGTTAATCATTTTGAAAAAACTTAATGATATAAAAAAAATTATGTTAATTGTTTTGCTGTGCGAAAGACATTAATATAAATGTCAAGTTGTGTTAAATGTTGCATAGAGTAGGATTGTATACTTTTTACTCAAAGTAAAAAAAATGTCACTATCAATTTATTAGTCCTTTGAATGTGAATAAAGATTCATGATGTGGTTTAAAATAGTGCTATAGGGTATATTTGATACGAATAAAATCACTAATTATTTAGGATGAAACATCCAAAGTGAGTTACTAGAACATTACAAAAGATAATATTCTTACTCACACAAATATTTCTTTGCTACTTTATGGACTTAATTAATTTCTTTATTTTTTTAAAATTTGGATTTATTTGTAATTATAGATTGAATTAAATTTGAACTTCAATTAAAAACTTGATCAAGCTCAATTGGAACCCGTGAGATTCAACAAAAAAAAGGAAGAGAAAATAACTAAAGATAGGAAAGAAAACATGAGAGTGAAATTAAAATGCAACTAAAAAATTCAATCAAACTCAGGATATACTAATCTCAATTTTAATTTTGAATTTTTCCTCTTAAACATTCAAATTTCTGACCAATGTAACTACTATAAGTAGTCATATTTTCTCTTTGTAAAACACTTTTTAATATATGAAAAAGTTAAATAACTTTTAGCACGTTGGGCAATTCTCATTCTTTAAATACTATTTTAATATCATGGGATTCAAGTGATAATTATCGTATGCACTTATGTTGAAGATGATCTTCAAGTAAGTGATGTATTCTTCAATTTCTAAGTCTTATCCATCATTTATATTCCTGTTAGTTTCAACTGTTTACTTTGTTCATATTATAATGTACTTTGCTCTTGTGATTTCTTCTCTTCTTTTCGTTCTCGTGTTAAATGGATAAAAAAATGTTTGTATTTATTATCACTGGATTACAATTGAATTTTAAATCACTAAAAAATATCATGAACTTTTGCTTATCATTATTTTTTTTTATAAATATTTTGAGAAATACTATATCTGAACAAAATTTATTGTTAAAAAGTTATGTATAAATGTTATAGGTGTTGTTATTACTAATGGAAACAGTATTAGGAGCAAGGTACTTTTTGTTATACCAAGTATAGTAGTTCTTAATTGTTTACAATTATATTGTTAGTTTCTTTTGTCGTGGTTAAGATATTAACTCAAAATTTTCAAGATTGAGGATTTTTGTTATATATATTAAAACCCAATCATCTATGTGTTTGTTTTAGGAAATTTGCCATAAAAAACTGACATTGCTGGTTTCCAGTGGACATATATAGTCTTTAATAATGCTGATTCGGATTTTTTGTTTCACCTTTCTACCTTTTTTCCCACTTTCATGCCTAATGTTTCTTATCATTTTACTTATTATTATTGAATGCAAAAGAAAGCAGAATGGTGTAATGGTCCAATATGTAGTCTGGTCACAGCTTTTAAGAGCACTTCTCATTTCTTAATAACTAAGAAAAAAGTGTGCTTTGGTAACTTTCTACAACTTCTGGAGAATCACGCCAAGAGACCACCAATGAGAAATTATGGTGTGCAAGGTTTTGTCTCTAAGCTTTATAGAACAACTTTACCATAGCTAATTTTACACATTGTGATGTGAGTTTTTACTTCTTTACTTTTTACTTTTTAAAGGAAGTAAGAGCTGAAGTTGGTGTTGAGACAAAAATAATAAAGAAGAAATGGTGTTATCTCATCTCATTGCTGATAAAGTAATGCAGTGGGGACACAGATTTATTGCACACTTTCTTCTGTTCATACCACAAATCCCATTCAGGACTCACCACAAATATCCCTTGGATCAGAACTATACAAAAGGCAAAAGTATATTCAATTCAAATTCACCTAAGATGTTAAAATCTGATATACGAATCCCAAGGTGTATATACACATGATCCAATTCACCAAAATATCAGTCTTATCAAATTTATAAACACTTGTTAATATCAAAACAACTTTGAAGAACAAAATTGTGAGAATGAGAACAAGTATCAAAGCAAAAATAATACTGTGATTCTAACGCTTCCCACCTCTTCTCTTTAACACCGACTTCAGACATAGCATGCAAACAATCAAGAATCCCAGAGCCGCCACCCCACCCACCGCAAGCGCCACCGTCCTCTCCGTGTGTGGATGCCCTCCTCCTTCTGATCCTACCAAACACGCAAAAAAAATCAGTCTTTTATTCAATTCTCACTAACGCAAACAACCACAACACAAACCCCACCTACCCAGATCCTGCAAATCCCTTTCACAACCCCACTCATTAAATCCCTTCATTTCATTTCCCACTATTTAATTAATCCAAAAATCAATCAAACAAATAACCAACACACATCACGTCAAGAAAAAAAATTGTTTTTTTTTTTCATTTTTGAAAAATGGTGCACTGACCTGAGGAAGAAGAGGAGGTGGGAACTCCATTGGGGTAAAAGCTGTAACTGAGATAACAATTTTGAAGATAAACCTGAGCGGAAATAGAGTAGCCACACTGATCCTTAGCCTGTTCCGCAGCACTCCTGATACAAGCCCCACAATCTGCATTTCCCAAATTACCCTCGCACTGCCCCAACACATAGAGGCTCTGGTAACTCCCAGTGTAGAACAAGTTCCCACTGCTCTGCACGCCGTTCTCCACCATCCCAAACGCCGCGTCCCTCCTCGCCTCGAACCCCCCGCCGTCGACCACCCTGCGCCCCCCACAAACCTTGTACAGAAGCTGCGTCGCCGCAACCTGCTTGAACCCGACCACCTCGTACCGCAGGTAGCACCCGCTGAGCTGGACGCGCGCCGCCGCAGAAGCCTCGCCGCACAGGCGCCCCAGCATGTCCGGAATCTTGGCCACGCAGCTGTGGCAGTCGGAGGCGGTGAGGTCCCCTCGGCATTGGTAGGCGCCGGTGAGCGCGTTCTGCGTAGTCGCGGCGTAGCCCTTTTGCGCAGACTCCGCCACCAAGGACGATAACAGCGGTTTGAGATTCTGCGTGTAGGGTTGTTGCAGTTTCTGGTCGGCGCAACCCTTGTAGATCAAGTCTGTGTTGTCTGCAAGAGAGGTGGGTGTGGAAACGAAAAGGAAGAGTGCAGTGAGAAAGAGGAGCGTGTGAATGTGGTGTTTTGTTTTGAGTGTACCCATCTGGAAGGTGGTTGATGTAAGTTAGTGTTTCTTGTTTTTTATATGCAAGCAATGAAGCAATGTGAATTAACTGTGTCTGCTTAATTCATGTTTATGTTTTGAGGTTAAATTATTGGGGTTTGATTGAAAGGGAATGCCATTTCATGATGTGCTTCTGTTGCTGTGAAGTCTCAGAGTATTTTTTGACCAAAACTAAAAAGGATCCAATTAGAGCTAACTTTTCATCTCAGAGCCTTAATTGATTGTTTTTATTTTAATAATTATATATAATTATTTGTTATTCTTACTTTAATACTTGTATTTAATTATTTGCTATTGTTTTAGCCTTTTTCATTTTTTTAACTTTGATTTAGTTTTATTTAAATAACTATAATTAATGGATAATGAGATTATTATAAATAAAATAGATATTAGATTATTTAATTCTTAAACTCTCGTTAGAGTAACGTGGATCTGAACAGGAAAGAAATAAGGAGAAAAAAACTGAGAAGTGAGATTATTTAGATATAGAAAAAGTGAGTAAAAATAGATTCAAGTTTGAAAATGATGTCTTGAGGTAAGTGAAAAAATAATAAGAATTAAATTCTTAATTTAATTATTTACTAAAATGTCATTGGATTTATTTTGTTAAGGTTGGTTTTTAAATAATTAAATTAAACATGTATGTTAAACATGTTTAAATGTGTGTATATATATATATATATATAACAAATTGAAGAAAAATGTTATTTTTTTTTATGAAAGCAATATTACAATTAAAATTCGTTTTAGTTAAAATAATTAAATATATGTTTATGTAATTTTAAATTATGTAACATTAAGTAATTTTAAATTATAAAATTTTGAATTTAGGTGCATGACCTTTCCATGAAAAATTGATGCTTAGTATAACAAAATATACATAATTTCTCTCTTTCTCTTTATATGAAAAAGAGGTTTGTTTTAAAAGATTCTATATATGTTTATATATTATTTCCTGCATTAATATAATCTAAAATAATACTATTATTTCCCCCCTACTTGCCTGGAGCATACTCTGACAGTGATCATACTATATATTATGAATTATAATAACACAATCCTTCTAAATATATATTTAATTTTATTTTTTTATACTTATATCCACAAAAAATGACTGTGTATGGACAGTTGTGTCACGATACTATATTATTATTTTAATTTAGAAATTATTTGTTTGTCAAATTAGTGGAATTCCTCTTTTGATATTGTTTCCGTTACTCCAAAAATAAATGTGTAATATATTTCAGAATTCGATACTGTCTATTTTTTTTTTCAATGTATTAAGTGATTATAAATGTAACCTAATTTGTGTGTAATTTTCTTGTCTACGACATTGTGTTCCATTTTTCGATTATTGATCAACAATGTTGTTAAATTTTTCATGTTTACTAATTTATTGATTTAATGCAACAAATATTTTTTAAAAAACCTTAATTGTATTTACTTTAATGTATATTTAAAAAAACCTTAATTTTATCCAAATTAACTCATATTTATAAAAAAAAATAGCTTTAAAAAAATAACCTTTTCCTAAATCTTACTTTTTTTTTATAATGTTAAAGTTGATAAATTAATAAATTATAAAATTTGTTATGAGTTTTATTAACTATTAAATATTAATATATTACCAAATTTAATGGATTTTATATATTTTTTTAACACCCAAAAATATAACTAACTATTATAATACAAGTTTTACAAATCTTTATATAAATTCAAAGTATTTCAAAATGTTCTTTAATACATGATTATGACTTATAGAAATAAAATATTTACAATACAAAACTCAAAACAACATATTCAAAGTCTCTTGCACCTGTGTGATCTACTGGTGTATGGTTGTTATTACAATTTATTACAACAAAAAAACAATGGTAAGTTAATGAAAATAAATTTTTATAATATATACAATTTAATGGAAAAAAAAATCATATTACATTAATCAATTTCTCATTATTCAATATTTTTCAAATCTCAACATGAAATAATCACATAGATCCCACATGGACCTAGACATTCAGGATATTTAACAAATAAAATAGCAATTGATGTCTTCCGAAAAACTTATATTAAGTAAGTTATACAAAAAAACTAACACTTAATCAAATACCCAAAACTTAGATTCCCATCAAATTCAATATAAATGATCAGGGTAAGTTCAATATATCTCAAGTTGTGCATTTCACATGTCACGATGTACATGAACTCCCCCATGAACTTCTCCTCATCTTATATTTTAGTTTATGTGACCTAGATCATCATCGAAGTTAGGAGATTCATGTTACCACATAAATATTAATACTTAATACACAAACAGACATCAGTTCATACATTATCTCAAATGTATGAATTTAATTTCATATAATTTTCATCATACAATGTCATTCAAATCACAATCCAGAACATTCAAAAACCTACTTAACATTAAAAAAAAAAAACCACTTAAATATTAAATCATCAAAATATAATATTTTTACAAGTTTAAACAATATATAAACAAACAATACAATATATAAACAAACAACATCCCTGCAAAATAAATTGAATATAGGGACCAAGTATCTTCCACATCCAGATATTCTAGCTCAGGATACTATTAAAAACTAAAGTTAGTTTCTCTTACCTTAATTGTTTGATTTTCGAGCAACCTTTAAAATTTTAGATTATCAGGATAAGTTTCAAAATGTAAGAGCCTAATGCAAGTTATTCAAACAAAACAAAAATCCAGTATATGGTAGGATAAGTTGAGAAAATTACTTTTCTCAACTGACTCCACAAAGATTGATGACTAAATCTGAAGGAAAAACATATAATAAATGATATTTAGAGTAAATATGAACTTACTCAGTTTGAGAATTTGTTCAGACAGAAATATTTTTTAACTCCTCAGTTAAAGCATGATGCGATCAAATCATAAAACAAATGATGTATGAAGTGAGAAATGAAGAGAGAAGGGAGAGAATTAGAAAGATGGAAAGAGAGAGAAATAAAAATTACATATATGTAGCATATGATTAAAGACTTCGATTAAAAATGTTCTATGAATTTTTAATTTATGTTTATCAATATTTTGTAATATATTAAATGAAAATATCAGTAATGTGTGTATGGATTTTTTTTTCTCTTATTTTGATATTAGAATCCACCTGCTTTTGTGAAGATGATTATGGTTTGGACTTAGTGAAAAAGTATTAGAGTTTTGTTTTGTTTGAATTGCTTTATGCGAAACCGGTTGAATTGCAACTTATGTTTTCCAACCATTGTCCTATTCACAACTAGGTAATTATTTTAAATAAATAAAATTAAAAGTTAAAAATTTTAATTGCTATGTTATATGCTTTAATATTATAATATAGAAAATGTTGAGATTAAACCATATTTTGATATATTTATCAATACTAAACTTATATGTAATAAAGAGGACAAAAAGGCAAAATATAATAGAAAAAAAGTAGATTGTTTGGTTAACAAATATATAAAAAATGGATGGAAGTAAATGTTGTTTGAATGAAAAAGTTAAATAAAATAAAAGTTTTGTTTAAAAAAAGTAAATTTTAAAATAACAATTTTTTGTTAATATTAAGTTTTAATACCTATTTATACTATTACCTTGTTATTTTTTTTATTATTAATGTTATTATTTTGTTAATAATACTGAATTATTATAATTATTTAAAAGAAAAGAAAAAACACGAATGTAACCATTACTTCATAACAAAAAAAAAACAAAATAGGGATGAGAATAAAAACATAATCAATTATATAATATAGAGGAATGAAAAACAATATGATTATTTTAAAATAATCTATTATGTTATGCAACATAAATAATGTTGTATTATTACAAATATTAGTATATCTCATTTTGGTCACTTTTTTTACATTTCTATACTTTATTTAAAAAAATAAAATAAAAATTTAATTCTGTATAATAAAATTTACATTAATTATAAAATAGTTACAAATCATAACGTTTAACCCAATTTGTAATTAACCTTACCAAACCAAAAATGTATTAAAAGGTATAACATTTTGAAAAAATTTATTAAGAAGTAAACGATGAAAACAAATCAAATTTAATAGGAGTCCCAGAAAGTCTTAATCAACAGAAGAAAAAAAAAAGATAATAAAAAACTGAGTTAAGCATGAAAGATATGAAACTAATACAAAAAATGTGACACAAACACATTGAAAACAGATGAAGTTGATTATATTTTTTTTATCTAATTATGGATTTTAAAATTAAAAATGTAATTTTTTTCTTTATTCCTTAAAGTTCTTGGTCAAAGCTGGGTCATGGATAAGTATAATAATTTCCTTTCTTATAAGAAACAACTTTGAATATGTGAAATTTGAGCATCTTTGAAAATACTTAATTAGTGAGATGACATTTTATTTTGAATCTTATCTTAAATTCCTTTTTAAGTTGAATACAATTCTACAAGTTTACCATGAAAGACGGCAGAATTTAATTTCATCTTTAAGTCTTCTTCATTTTTTTACTTATAGTAATTAATGTCTTTTACAATTATTTTTTATATTTTGTGCAATTGTTTTACCAATCTATCTCATCCTATTATGTTCTTATTAAGAAATGTTTAAGTTGAATTGCTATATGTAGTAATTCTCTTTAAATACTGTAATAATGTAATCATTTATTCAAAATCTTTAGATTTTCTAATTAAAAAAAATAGATTCATATTAATTACTCTAATTTACTTAGTTATTTTCTATTATACGGTTTCATTATTATCACATTTTAACTTAATTAACATGTCACGTTTATTTCATTTTATTAATTAGTTCGAGTTATGTTCCAACAATATTTTTTTAATTAAATATATTTTTAGTCTTTTTGTAAAATAAACATGTTTTTATTTTGTTTTTTATTTATTTTTAATCTATCTAAATATGAAAATCATTGTTTTTTCTTTCTGACATTTTGTGATGAACTAATTGTATAACATCATTAGTTTTATCTATATTTGATAATATATCATGTTTACAATATTTAATTAACATATAAACATATATTATTTTCTCATATTGTATTTTAAAATATATTATTTTCTTAGGAATTTTAATATATATACAAAAGATTTTAAAAAAAATTCAAAATAAAAGCATCTCATTCATTGGCTGCTAATTGATGAGTTTTATTACTTGCAACCTCGTATTGTCTTGTGTAAATTAACACGATCATCACATATTAAATAAAACAAACACAAAACAAAACATAGGGTAAACTACCTATTTTTAAAACTTCAAATATAAAACTTTAAATATCAACATAAACCATCAATATTCACACATTTTCACAATTTCATCAGGTGTTTATCACGTTCACCATCCATATTACTCTTGTCAAATTTCTATCGACTCGCATACTCAAACACTTGACTCTACTTTCGGAAGACTTGTGTATTGAAATTAACATTCAGAGACCTGTACATGTCATACTACTCACTGTGAATCCACAAAACCATGCGCATAATCATCTAAATGTCTCATGATCTCATATGACAAGGTAAATCCATTTTATCTGCCCTGATCAGTTCATTCACATCTCAAACTCGGTCAAATGAACCTCCTTCGACTCTCACCAACTGAATAACTTCATCTATATGATTCCATTATACCAGTATAGTCATGGCAGTCTCATTCACAAGACACTCACAGATCAATACACAATAATAACAATATCAACACGGTATTTTCTTTCTGGAAAATACTATGTATTAATCACACTTTCACATCATTGCATACATATTTTAATATCAAACAACCAATTCTCATCAAATATCACATTTTAAGTAATTCAACAACTATTCAAATACAATTCAAGTAATTTATATTACCATTCAAACACTTTAAATTCTCAATCACAAACACTTTCAATAACTTATTCACCTTAAAAATCAATATAAAATATTCAAAATCAACCATTTCAGTCAATATTTTACTTTACTTTTAAAATAGACAATCCTGCAATAAAAAATTTGAGCTAGTGACCACGTTACCCCCACATCCAAATATTCTAACCTAGGGTTATATTGAAAAGAATAAGACCAACTTCCCTTACATGAACTTTAGCATACACTAAAAGCTCCAAATTTACTAAAAGCTCAAAGGTAATTAACCTGCACCACAAAGTCGTGATAAAAAATGTAACTATATAACTAGGACCCTGAACTAACAGAGATTAACCCTGAAGCTAAAAGAGTCACATACAAAGCCTATGTAGAGACAAACTTAACAAGTTCAAAATTTGACTCGAAGATGAGAGGAAAAATGAACTTACTCTATTAAAGATTCTGATCAAGCAGTCTTGTAGTATTCGCAGAGAGAAGACAAAAGAAAGGAAGAATGACTTTTTAGAAATATGATGATTCTTTTAAAATGAAATATGAATAACTGAAAATTCTATTTATATATTCTTTTAATTTAACAATAAAATATTCAGGTGTCATTTTAATTGTACTACTTCTATTCTAATATTATTTTTCTCAGTTTTTACAACTTGCATGTGTGCGTGATATAATATTAATATTAATATATAACATATTTAAAAGAACTTATAATGTGTATAAAATATATATTATTTACCTATTCCAAGGTAGAGATGAAAATTAGTAATTTCAAAATTCGAAAGAATAAAAACGAAGGAAAGTATTTGACATGAGTTAAAATCAAGATCCATACATTTTAAAAAAATAGAAACAATGATTTTTAATTTTAGAAAAACTACAAATAAAAAGTTTACAGTGTCGAAATCAAAACACAAATATTTGATTGGAACTTAAAAATATATTAACTATTTGTTTATATATGTAGATATTCATGGATTCCACAAACATTATAAAAATAAAAAAATTTGTAAATACTAGACATAAAATTTTCCAAAAACTTCATGTGTAATTATGATGCACGAAATCAAATGTCATTTAATATATTTTATAACTTTTTATTGATGAGATAAATTAGAGTGATGTGATTATTATACTTATGTAGTGGAGTTGTCATGTTAACAAAAATTATGATTTCTTCTCTTCCTTTGGTGGCTCATAATGGACCTTATGATGGTCATTTGGGCAATTATTTATATTTGATTTTGAATGCAAATTTGCATAAGAACAACATGCTTATTTATCTCTTATAACTTAAAATCAAAGTTAATAGTCATATTTTTGTCCAATAAGTAGTAACAATAATAATTTTAACAATGATAACTGTGATTAAATAATTACATATTCATTATTAATAGTTTAATACTATAAATTTTTGTAACAAAAATGCAGATTAAAAACAACTCATAGGTTTTAGTCCAGAAGTATTTATTATATTGTATACGTTTTAACTATATTTCTAGAGAAGAATAAGTAATTATTAAAATTTATAAAAGTTCTAGCTGACTTGGTTAAATAGGAGGTGTCGGTTATTATAAAAATTATAATATTTGCTCAATTTCTATGTATAATTTTGTTGTAAAAATTTTCCTTAGAAAATCACATGCTATGAAATATATTATTATAATGCATATAGTTTTTAATTTGAATAGGTAACTAAATAATCTAAAATTTAAATATTTTTATTATTTTGTCTAATTTTCTATCTATTTTATATTTTTTTACAATTAAATAACAAAAAATCTTCCATGACAACTTTCAATTGAACTAGCAAGCATTATTATATACAACAAATTTCATAAGTTTTACTTTCTAATAATATTATCTTTTATTTATTAATAGAAATAAAGAACACTAAAAAAGTATGAGAGTTGTAAATAATTAATTTCAATCGCTAATTTATTTTTAAGCTTAACAACAACTAGCTCGTCTAAAGAGGATAGGGGCAGTTTTGACGTTTTGGAATATAAATTTTAAATTAGAAATCATATGAAAAAAACATATACAAATAAAATAAATAGTATTAATAATTAAAAATAAAATTACTTATATTAAAATATTTTTATTCCTGATTAATACTCAATATAAAAACAAGTAATTAACAAATAATAAATAAGAAAAAAACAAACTAAATACATTATGAACATTAGTAAAGGAAGACAAAGGTAAACTTAAATAATAAATATTTAACAGTAATCATAATTGTAACTACGGTCAAGAAAATATAGCAAAACTTTTTTATTTGCGGTTAATTCGATAGTTTTTAATTCTTAATTTATTTTTGTTTAAGTATATAATCGATTTTTATGTTTTCGTACTAGTAAAAATATTTGTATGATGTAAAACTCTTACTTAACACTTTTATGTCACAAATTTATAAAAAAAAAAAGAAATTTAAAGTTACTTCTTTGCATATTTTTTTCTTAAAATAATATTCTTAAAATGATTAGTTGACAAATATTGCAAAAAAGAAATTAGAATAATTATTTAGTATAAATAAATAATTTTTAGAAGATTGGTGAAAAATATCGTAGAAAAGTTGAAATTATTTTTTAATATTAATAAACAAATAAGGTAAATGAATACACAGGTCAAGGTAAATCGATAATAAGTTTGTATATGAAAAATTTAAAAAATTGATTTAATGTCTAAATGTATAAAAGATGAGACAATTATTTTATTACTTGTAATATTTAAATCTTATTATAAATCTGAAGAACGAATTTATCATTAAGTTATATTAACAAAGTGTAATTATGTTTAAATTTTACAAAAAGTTATAATATATTTTTGCTAGAGAAACAAAATTTTGGTTTATCCTAAATAAATTCATGCGAGAACAAAGAAATAGGTTAGAGTTAAAATGCAAAGATTGTTGGAGGTGAAGGACTGTTACAGTTCGAAGCGAGTGATTCTTCACCGTTCTGGCCACCGTTCAGTTTCATTCACTTCTCGCTGTAAAACCTAACCAGCTGAGAGTGAAATAGCAGGTACAATGAAACCAGTTTCTCACGTTTTTCTCTCTTTCGACACTCTAATTCTGCCCTATTTCCCTTCCCTCCCACAATGAAGAAAATGCATGTTACCTTCCGTATTCAAAACTCTTCTCTTCTTCCTCAACATTTCCTACCACATTTCTTTTGTTTTTCGCAGGTTTCAGGTTTTATTTCACCATGCAATGTGTCGTGTTCCTTTTCTGGCTTTGACTTTCTTTTGCAGTTTCTTTGACCGTTAATTTCTGTCTTTTCTCTGTCGTCTACAGGTATGGATTGTTAATTATGTTTTTCCTCTGCTGAGATTTTCTCTGCTATTTGTTTCACGATTTAGTACCTCACGGTTGTTTGGCACTCTAGCTCAATTGCTCTTAAATATTATGTTGCATATTTTTTTTTTTCCATGTGAATTGTCTTTGGAATTTAATTGTGCTTTGCAATTTGTAGCTTGTAGCGGTCGGTTGGCGGATCATAAATGGCGCCGAATCCAAGAGTGACAGCCGCGTTTTCGGCAATGGCAAATATCGGGATTCATGAATCAAAAGTGAAACCAGTGTTGAAGAAGCTGCTTAAATTGTATGATAAAAACTGGGAACTCATTGAAGAAGAGAGTTACAGGGCTCTGGCTGATGCAATATTTGAGGAGGAAGAAAATAAGGTGTATTTTGGAATCATCTCACTTATCCAGTATCCACATAATGGATCATTTATTTACGTGACTAATCTATTGCTTGATATGGTTTGACAGTTGCTGGAGCCAGACCAGAGTAACAAAAACAAGAAGGTTGTCGTACTAACTCTTGTTATTCTATGTTGTTGAGTTTGTCTGCATTTGTTTCTCGCTCTTAATTATACCTATGGCTGCTGAAATGTGTTTTGGCTTTTCAAACATCCAGGATAGAGAAGTGGACGATGAAGAAGCTCATATGCTTGAGGAGCCTTTACGACCTTTGAAGAGGTTGCGTTTGAGAGGCCAGGAGGGTCAATCCTCACGCCCTCTAACTAGTCCTGTTCACAACTCGGCTGCCTTTCCGTTGAAAATTCCAAAATTGGAAGATGGCACAGTGCCTGAAATTAGTCCCAGGCTGCAGCCTCAAAGCAGGGCTGCATTATCTGATGGAAATGCAAGGAATGATGCTCCTCATGTTCCCTCACAAGATGTTATTGTCGACAAGGGAAAGCAACCTGTATCACCTCAAGTTACAGCCAGAGGGGGAAGGTCTATGTCTGACCATACTTCCCTTGCAGAACCACTGAAAGAGTCAGCAGTTGAACCACGAGCTGCTCCTTTGGTCAATAACAAAATGACTGTTCCACTTACTTTCATCAAGCCCAAGGATGAGCCTGTTGATGATTTGCCAGATTGTGAGATTCCCCTAGCTGTGATTCCTTCTGGTATTCAACTTACTATGCCTTGATGAGTGGCTTCTTACTTTCTGTCCATTTTCTGTTTTCTGAGATCTTGGTGGTGACTTTTACTTCATTGTACACTTTCACTGAACCCAATGTTAAGTACTGTACTTTGTTGGTAATATTATGCTTCACACAGAGTAGGTGGATTGTTCTTAGGAAAATATAGGAAAAGACTTTAATTCCTACGGGCCTCAAAAGAAAAGAAGTTAATGTGCAGTTTTGGATGAGCTGTGAAATAGTTTCAGTTGAATAGAATCTGATTGATTTCCCTCCCTGAAATGCTGGCCCTGAGCTCACCACTTGCTTTCATTTGCACATGCAGCAAGCAAGTCTCTAATTGCATACAGTACAACTTTTACTTTCCCTGAAAATCTGTCATATGATCATCATGTTCGCTGTTGCTTCTTTATGTGGAAGATCCTTGGTTCCTTGTATCGAAGATTCAGAAATGCCCTTGTATTTCAGTTAAACCAAAGAGATGCTACTTTTGTACCTTTTTTTTTGCTATTCTGTTTCTAACCCCACATTAAACTTTGTGTTGATGAGTTTTATTTTTATTTATTTTTGCTCAAAAGAACCATCAAGTGGAGGAGACTCTCTAATGGGTGCAGCTGAAAAGAAAGATGGCCACGATACTATGGTATCGCAGTGTAGAGATGAAGACGTTGAGCATGAATATATAATTTCGTCCTCAATTGAAGAACCAACTTCTGATGTAGATGTAGCATTGTCATCTGTAGGAGAGGTAAAAATTTCTCTAAGCTGCAGCTCCGTTCTTGGGAACTGGATTTTCAATTGCATAGCCATGAACAAATTGTAAAAATAATTTAGTGTACATGTCTGCAATTATATACAACCACTCTGACCCTTATTTTTGTCCTGGATTTATGGGGAGATGTGTGACTGCATTTGGAATTTGCAATTGATTCAAATAATAATTCACAGGAACAATGTGTAAAGATAACACAAACTGATGATGTTTCAAAGGAATCTGAGACCGATGTTTCACCTATTGTGAGGGGAAATAAAGATCCAGTCATTGCAAATGGGTCAATCAGTGTTAGGTCTTCTCCTTCCTTGGCTGAACCTGAAGTTCTTAGTTCTCTTCCCTACCCAAGAGACCAAGATGATTCTGTACTAGCTTCCAAGAAGGTTGGGACGAATGGTTTCTTACAAAGTACTGGTGGGAAGGAGCCAGAGGATCCTGTATCCGCATATTCAGGTACCTTAGTGGTTGTTCCACAATGTCAACTTACAACTGAAAATAATGCTAGGGCTGTTCAAGATGTTATTGACCTAGCAAAGGGTGAAGAAAGAGTGAATATTTCATGGGTGAATAACACTACTAATGATCTCCCTCCATCCTTTCACTACATACCCCAAAACCTTGTGTACCGAGATGCTTGTGTTAATTTTTCTCTATCTCGTATTGGGAATGGGGATTGTTGTTCAACTTGTAAGGGCAATTGTGTATTGTCATCTAAACCATGTCCCTGTACATTTAAAACTGGGGGTGAATTTGCTTTTACTGCACAAGGACTACTAAAGGAAGCGTTCTTAGATGAGTGTATTGCCATCAACCGTGATTCCCAAAATTATTTCTATTGCAAAGCCTGTCCGTTCGAACGATCAAAGAATGATGATTGTTTAGAACCATGTAAAGGACACCTAAAGCAGAAATTTATCAAAGAGTGCTGGAGCAAATGTGGCTGCGGAAAACAGTGTGGCAATCGGGTTGTCCAGCGTGGAATAAGTTGCAAGTTGCAGGTGATTATTTAAGTAATCTTTGCCACTAGTTAAAAAATGTATTGTTTCTGATGTTGAAATCACTGAGGTGACATTATTTCATTGTTTATGTTCTCAAATTCATTTTTCCCAGCTAGAAATTTATTTAGATATGCCTTCGCTATTATGTGCTACGCAGGTGTTTTTAACTTCAGACGGAAAAGGGTGGGGTCTTCGTACCTTAGAGGATCTTCCAAAAGGCACATTTGTATGCGAGTTCATTGGGGAAATTTTAACTGTCAAAGAGTTGCACGAGAGGAACATGAAAAATCCGAAAAGTGGGAAATATACATTCCCAGTTTTATTGGATGCAGATTGGGATTTAGGAGTTGTGAAGGATAGGGAAGCTCTTTGCTTATATGCGGCATCATATGGAAATGCTGCTAGGTTTATTAATCACAGGTATTGAGGTTTCTCATAGTTCACAGGTGTCTTTTGCAGTTATTTATAATAGTTTTAGTTCTTGAGACTTTTGTACTTTTTTTATTATGTGTTTAAAATAATTATTTTAGTAAATTACACCTGCCCCACCTGAGGTTTCGTGAAACTACACAAACATATCTGCGTTTTTAACATAAACTCATTGTAACCTTTTTCAAAAAGGATTAGTGTAAAGTAAAAAGGGTGTTTGGTGTTATGTTTTTTAAACAATTAAGGGACGTAAGTGTAGGGGTAGAAAAAAATCAGGTGTTTGTGTAATATCACAAAACCACTGGGTTGATTATCTCTTAGTAGTGATCTTTAATAAAAGTAGTAAATATTACTGTTTCATGTGAGTTTTTTTGAAATTAATATAAGTGGTTTGTTGCTTGGTTTGGCACATACAAACAACTTTTTCCTCAACAAAAGTTGGTATTTACTGTGATTGTAATGGATTATTTTAGATTTTAGGTTATTAAAATCAATTGTGCAGCTATTGAAATTGAATTTATGATAAGTAATTCTTTTAGAAATTTTTTGTTTAAAGAAAATATTTTCTGTTTTGATTTTCAATTTTCACTTTTAATTATGAAAATTCCATCGTGCTATTGAAGATTTGTATATGAATTAATGAAAATATTAAAATCACTGGGTTGATGGTATGTTAACAATACACTTCCATGTGGCTGTGCAGACATTGTACTCATTATCGTTCTATTGTAAATCAGAAGATTTTTAGTATTTCTACTTCATTTTTGCAGATGCTTAGATGCAAACTTGATTGAGATCCCAGTTGAAGTTGAGTGCCCAACTCATCAGTACTATCATGTGAGAAGTTGGCAAACCCACTAAATCCATTTCCACTTTATAATTACCTTTGTTGGCATTTGGGGAGAATGACTCTATAGAACAGAAATATGCTTGCTGATATTTCTAATGTGTTCAAATGTGCAGTTTGCGTTCTTTGCATCCAGAAAAATAGCAGCCCAAGAAGAACTCACTTGGGTGCGTGAGTTTGTTCTTTAACATGTTTGGTGAATATATTTGCATTGATTGCTGCAGTTTTTTTGTGTGGTTCGTACTAATTGGTCTGATATATTAAGTAGAGCATTGGCAACAAAGGTTGAGTTAATTTGAGTAATTCATTATCAAAATATAGGTTTTATTTGTCTCTGGTTACTAATTTGGTAATGCCACTACGTATACTAGGTAGTTTGGTTGGCAAGCCATTTGTTACCAAACATCATAGGTTATCATTTTTATGTAGTTCACTTCAAATTGTGTAATTAGTTAAGGGTTTTGGTCTAGGAAAGCTTATGTGCATAGTGTATCTGCAGGATTATGGCATCAACTTTGATGATGACGATGAGTCTGTTGAGCTTTTCCGGTGCAGATGTGGCAGTAAATTCTGCAGGAATATCAAGCGATCAAATAGTTAGTTCATTCTCCCATTTATGTGTAATTTGCATAAATTTGTTTTGCTTTCAACATAAAAATATATGACATGTTATTTCTGTTTTTTGCGTTGTTTCATTGTTTTGAATTATGTATTTCAATTTCAGTCCCTAATAGTTATGAACTACAATGCATGCACTCCTAAATTGGTTGGTGATTCAATTCAATGGATGCTATTCCTTTTTCAGCAAATCGATATCAATGGTGTCATCACAACAGTTTCTAAAAAAATGAATTATTATTTCAAACATATCCCCTAGAAGTTCTATTAGTCAATCGAAGGTGTCTTTAATTGTGCTTTACAGTTGGAAAGGTTCCAGTCATACTGAAGTTGATGCTTTAGCTGAGTTTAGTGTGATTGCATAACACTCTTTAGTTAGTAGGGTGGTTTCTACTGACTATATTTAAATAGTATGTTTGCCACTAATTCATGGTTTAATCGTTATCATAATTTCACTAATTGATTTACGCTTTTGTATTGCAGGATCCCTCAGATCGTCAGTTGCATGATGACCATTCTCTGCCAAACCAGTTTTGTGTCTGATGATGCTACTAATAGGAACAAGTTCCAACCAACTGAATTAGTCATTTTTTTGTGTTTTTACTTTCCATTATTTTTTGCTTGGAGGTTGGATACAAGTTACTATTAACAGCCTTCTGAAAACTGCAGTCATCTCAGAAAAATTAAGAAAGAAAGTAGCCTTTAGGCATTAATAATTCTGTCCAAGTTTATGTTAAGCTAAATGCATTACGGATTAACGGAAACCGGTAAGTACAGGAATTATTTAACTTATAAGAACATAAATCAAGAAGAGTGGAATATCTTATTTGTTTCAAATGATAAAAATTAATGAGAAATTTGCCTCAAAACAACTATTGAATAACAATTTAAGATCAATCATTATAAAAGTATAAGAACATTAATGGGACGAATCAAATTAACAGAGATAGGAATGCTTGATCACTCTTACGAGAATAAATTTTCAATTTTTTTAATTCTCTTAAAACACAATAGTGTAGGGCAAATATATATAGCTACCCAAGGTACACACTATGATAGAAAATTGCAAAGGTAAGCGAGGAAAAATCAAAATTAACTTTTAAATATAGATGTAGATGAATGGTTCTTATTGACTCATGTTTGATTCACTTTTTCATAGTACCTTGGATGATTAGGTCACTAATTGTTGGTTGAAAGTCTAATGAACTCTAATTGAGCATGATGTTTTCAATTTGTTCATTGCTATTTTGTCTTCCTAATATTAACCCTTACCATTTATTTAGGTTAATAGACTCAAATACAGAATTACTATTTGTATTTATTTTATAAATAGAATACATTAAAAGTAAATTTAAATATAAAATTACAATTAAAGTAAATAATACTCTACAAACACACATTTTTATATATTTAAAACTAATAAAGATCATTCTTATCCATACATTCGTCCAATCTTATTTTTTTCTTAAGAAATATGGACAGAACAAAAACATACTCATCTCTAAATATGGGTAATGGAAAACTAATTTGTTTTATTAAAAAAAGTTGCAATTAATGCATGGAAAAAGAATAATAATGGTAGAGTTTTTGTTTTTAAAATTAACTTCTTTATTTCTTCATTTTTTATGCACAGAAGCAATTTGTAACATTTATTATTTATGAAGTAAAATAATTAAGGATATTTTGGTAAAAAATAATTAATACTAGGGGCAATTAGAAAAGAGTCTTGTAGAAAGGAAAAAGAATTCAAAATATTATCTTATAATTAAGATAAAGATATGTAGATGACATAGACTAAAATATCTGTATCTACATAATCAAAATTCTTCGATTAAAGTTACTCATTGGACGTTTTCTTTTAGAGTGTATTTATATTTTGGTTCTCGTTACCTTAATAGATAAGGTGCGACTAACGAATGAAAATATAAATATTTACTTAATATATGTATTTTTTTAAAATAATTTCTGTGAAAAAAAATTATTGATACAGTTTTCTTTTTAATTTATAAATAGTATATCAGTATTTTTATAAACAAGTTATTATTCATTATAAAATTATATTTTTGTTATTTATTTTAAAAAATTCATATACAACTGTATTAATACATTTTAGTTATTGAAAATAGATAGACCAATCTCATTTTCATCATCCAAAACATAGAGAATAAATATATTAAAACTCCATATATTATTCCTAAATGTATTAAAAATTGAAACTGGCCTGGGATAGTAATGGGCCGAAAATAAGAGCCAAGCGCAGGCCCATGGCGATTAAACCCTAGTCAGCATGTATATATAGAACAGAAAGAATCAAGCCTAGGGTTTGTTGTTCAACCGAGACGCAACAATGTCGAAGCGAGGTTCGTTTTAACAATCGAATGCGTCGATTAATTGCTCTCGAATTCGATCAACGCGTGTTAATTAACCGATTTATGGCGTTTCAGGTCGCGGAGGATCGGCGGGGAACAAGTTTAGGATGTCACTGGGTCTGCCGGTGGCGGCGACGGTGAACTGCGCCGACAACACTGGCGCCAAGAACCTCTACATCATTTCAGTGAAGGGGATCAAGGGGAGGCTGAACCGGTTGCCTTCGGCTTGTGTTGGAGACATGGTTATGGCCACCGTCAAGAAGGGAAAGCCCGATCTCCGTAAGAAGGTGTTGCCGGCCGTCATCGTCCGTCAGCGCAAGCCATGGCGCCGAAAGGACGGCGTTTTCATGTACTTCGAAGGTATTGCAATTTCGCTCGCCTTTGATTGTTGCTTTTTTATTACGTTGTTGTTTTCGAATGATTTTTAATTTGTCTGTTTTGTTTTGCAGATAATGCCGGTGTTATCGTGAATCCAAAGGGTGAAATGAAAGGTATGGACAGTGAAATCTACTTATGGAACTCCTCTCGATAGTGTTTGGTTGCAATTTGAATTGTTGTTCTTTAAATGCGTTTAGTGTTTGTGATTGAGGTTTTTCTATTAATGGTCATGTTATGCACTGTTACTTGTTGGGTTTTGTGTTTGATGTGGTGTCACTTGAAATTGTAGGTTCTGCTATTACCGGACCAATTGGAAAGGAGTGTGCTGATCTCTGGCCCAGGATTGCAAGTGCTGCCAATGCTATTGTTTAAGTTGGGTTTCTAGTGTTTTTGTAATGTCTCTCTTTACTTTAAGTTGTTTCTTATATTTATTTAGGTTGAATTGCAGACAATGCGTCACATATAGTTTGTCTTTGTTTGACTTCTCGGTGAGAAGTGTTTTGATGGGAGTTATTGATAGTTTATAAGAGCTGTTTTTTTGGTAATTCTTCTTATCTTAATTTATTGTTTAATTTGCTTTGATATATTGCTTGTCATTGTGAGTGCATGGATTTATTGGTATTTCGAATGATGTTTAGATGAGAGGGATAACATGCCTTGTTCTGCAAGGATTTTCTGGTTGTATTGCAGTCATGTGGCAGGCATTAACTAGTTTTAATTTTCTTAAGCTGTGGGAATAGTGTGATAAAATTTTATTTGTAGACCTTGTCATTTTCTTCTTTTGAAGTCCTAGAAAAGGTAACACTGACCCTTTCCTATTTTTGAAAACTGGAATGTCTAGTTTAAAAATCTAACTACCCATTAATCTTTTTGTGTCCCAGCTATATTCTTCTGCCAGCCACTTTGAGCCTTAGGTCGTTTAATCCTGTTTATTAAGGGAGAAAACTTACATAAAGTGTTTTTGTTTGAGGAGTTACTGAAAAAATAATTGTTGTGAATGTTTGCTTTAACACCTTATTATGAGCAAAGTTATTGAAATTTGGTTATTATGAACCGTGGAATATCAAGAATGTGTTTTTTGAAATGACTAGTGCAGATACTTATCGGGGCATTTTATTCAATAAATTTTTAATACTTTGATGAATGCGAGGATTTGCTGTTGTAAAAAGTTCTTGATTAAAATGAATTGTTTTTTTTTTGAATTATCTCGTAAGGATGATTTTAATTTATAATATTTTTGAAAATTCATTGTATTCCATAAAAAAAAGGTTACTTACCGATCAGATCCACTCCTTTGTTAATAAATGATACAAACTGATTCAATTGACAGAAGAAGAGTCAGAATAATAATGTCTACTTGAATAAGGTCTGTCCTACTTAGGTTTCCATATTTTTTTTAAATAATTAAAATTTTATTAATTATACAAAGATTTATTTTATTATTGAAAAATTAAAATTTATTGATTTAGTTCATTTAATTAAGATAAAAATAGAAATTCAAAGACGAGAATTTGTTACAAGGTGTTATTAAAAATAATTAAAATTTTATTTTATATCTATTTTTTTATATATTTATTTTTTTATTTTTTTATATATGTAGGTAAATGTATAAGAGGATTTTATTAAAAGTTTTGGTACAAATTTTTTTAATAAAGATAATATTTTTTATTTATAATATTGAAATCTTTTATTCATATTATTTTTTATTAATATATTTTAAATATAAGATTTTATTTAAAATTAAATATACTATCATTTTTAATATTAATTTTTTTAAATAATTAAAAGAAAATATATATATTTTAATATATTAAATTTATTTATTTTTAAATAAAATAAAGTAAAAATCATATTACAATAACAAATGAATGAGATATATATATATATATATTTTAAAAATAATTATATTTTTATTTATGCAAATTAAACTTTCATCTTCCAAATGAATGAGATATATATATTTTTTAAAAATAATTATTTTTTTATTTATCGAATTAAACTTTCTTCTTCCGTTGTTAGTTCACACGGATTATAGCTTATGCGACATACATCAAGCAGAAGCAGATGAGCGAATAAGAATCCATTTCGTAAAATTCAGTTCACAATTTTTGATAATAAGCTGTACGATGAGTCCATTTCGCATTGTGATCCCCAACTTCAATTATTTACTAACAATTCACAAAATACTGTATTTTGGTAACTGAGTTTTATTTATTTGGCATAACGTGAAATTTGTGAAAGAGTTTTAATGGAGCGTGCTAATGTTGTTCTCCCTATACAATCTGCCTAAACATACCCCCAAAAAAATTTATAAGAGTTCCAGTAACGTTGAAATCAGGCTTTGGGATTCCATCTTTTTTATTTTTTTTGGAAAATATCATTTGAAATCAACTGTTTTTTTTAAAACAACTATTTGATAACTTTTTTAATAATATAATATTCAGATAACAAAAATAAAAAAAGTTATATAATAAAATAATGATATATAGTTGTAGGATGGTTGAATGAAATATGAACGCATATTTTGTTTGTAACTTTACACTACACTTTATATAAGCAATGACATTATCTGTCCCTCAAATCAAACTGAGTTCTTTGAGAATTTGTTTTTTTTAACCCAAAATGTTATGATAGGAGGTTTGCATGACATGACATCTATGCCACAAATTTAAATTTGTTAGTGATAAATTCATGAAGGATAAATGCATAAGTTGCAGAAATTGAATCCAAATGGAAAAGGCTTTGTTCGAGGTAGTTCAATCCTACCCTTATTGGTGGACTTCATTTCACTTACATCACTGCATGAAACAAAGTTAAAGCTAGTGATTCTGATCTGGTGGTTTTCATACCTTGGAGCACAAGAGGAACTTGCCAAACCATTGAGCAAAACAGGGTAAATCACAAATGATGCAGATAGCAAGTACTAGTGGGTAGCTACACCCGTATAGAAGACTCTTCAAAAAAGTGCTTGAGCACTTCATTGATGTTACACCACTTGAAGGCTTATTTTCAATCCATTCCATGCTGGGACCATTATTAATCTTTGAAAAGGCCACAAACTAAAGTTTGATCACTTGATGCAGTGTTCATGATGATCATGCTCTTCATTTCCAACAAATAAAAACTTGACACCCTATATTGTGTGGTCCACATTTGATAAGCTACCTTTCATAATGCATTCATCCAGTCCAATTCCTCATGATGCATGTCTAATAGCATCACATGTTGTCACTTGATCTTAAATGTGAAGCTAGCTAGCATAGCCAGCAGAAGGAAGATGTCACAGTTTTATATCCCTCAAACAACTCAGTTCTTGAAGCTTCAGTTCAAAGCAAAAATGAGAGTTAGCCCTTTAGTGACACTTGGTAATGTCCCAAGAAAGAGGTTACTTGGCTGTGGCACTTCATCAAGAGTTCTCAGACAGCTAGTTTGCAAGTTGAAGCATAGCTGGAAGAAAACTACGGGATGGCACAAGAGAGGTCCAGAGTACAGCTATGATTTTCGCAGTTATTGCCTCAACTTCAGTGATTGCCCTTCAAACGACCATATCCACACGCCTCCTCCTCCTCTTGGCTGATGATATATCTTTTCTTTATAATGTTCCCCTCTGCTCATTTTTATGATCAAAATTCATCAGATGTATTGTTTCACGATTCAAAGAACGTTTTCAAAAGTACTTATATATTACTCATTAAGGTTTACACCATCAACAGTGAAATTTGAATTTACATTTTTTAATAACAAGTTTTCCTACAGTTTGTTCTCATTCTAGTATAGTCACACTTTGCATATTGTTCAATTGTAAACTTGCTTTAGCCATTTTTCATTCAATCCTTTGTTACGATGAGCATAGCTCAGAAGTTAAAATTTAAAATAAGGCATGTCATAATGTTATTGAGTTTGTGCAGTTGTGATCACAGATTTCTTCTCTTCTCTCCGGAATCTGTTCAAATTTCATTTTACAAAGGTAAGGGTCTCAAACTACAAGTGATGAGCTGTCCTCTTAGGAAAATAAAGATCCACTACCCCATATCAGTACCTCATTTATTTTTTCAACAAAATAAAGGTACAAAAGTTGGCAAAATTGCTTCCCTTAGCTGGAACATGTACATTATTATTTCAGCTTACTTTATTTCCCTTCTGGCCCCCTGTTAATCCTTTTCTTAAATACCTAATTAGCGATTTAATCAATTGCTAAAACATCTGTATGTCACTATGTCTCTGCCATATGGCAATCCAGAGATTAAAGGACCTATAAACATCTTTTCAAACACAATTAGGATTCGGATTCAGAATATTGTCCATGGCAATAACAGAAAGAAGGATTTGTATTATTGTCTTCAAATTATAAATGGGTACTCTCCTTTTTAGCAAGATTTATTTCATATTTAAAATAATAATAACAAAAGTTGACAGAATAATAAACATAGTTCATCTATCATTCTAAAGGTAACATAACTAATATATGCTGTGAGAGCGTGAAAGGATATATATATATATATATATATATATATATATATATATATATATATCTGTTTATATGGCTTATAGGACAACAGAAAATGAAACTTTTTAAAGTAAGCACTTGTTGCTGCCAAATCATGAAGTTATTTTCATCTAGTTCAATGGATATGAGAGTATTGAAGGTGCGAGGAGCAAAAGAGGAAGAGGAAGAAAAATTTTCAGAGTGCATTGTGGAAAAAAAGGAGTAAAAGTCATGGTAAGACTCAAAGAGTTATTGATACCATGTTGTTCAGTGATACCATGTTGTTCAGATACTGAGATCTTATGTAGCAGAAATACAAAAGAATAACAGACTAATAAATATAACAAAACTAAAGCTTTTGTTAGTGTTGTCAATATCAATGATAACATTTCACCGTCTTTCCAAAATAAGGTGCCCGTGATGTGTGGCAATGATGATGGACTGACCCAAAATTCTTAAAGAGTGCGTAAAAGTTAGCCGAAAGAAGTTTTCTTCCAACCTGGAATATGGATGACACACATCAAATAATTTGAATCCTTACTAATAAGTGAGGTGCAACAAGGTAGTATGATTAATGCTTCTGATTAAAATTCTCAATTGCGGCATAAACAAGGTTCAATTTTATGTATAAACCTATATACAATAGTAGTTTCTAATAATAATAATTTAATAAAAATTATCAAGATTTGACTAGATTATGATATTTCGTGTAATATATACTTAGTGTAAATTTTATAAGTGGGTTTTATGAAATTAAATTAGTTTTAAAGTTCATTTCTTAATAATATATGTATAAATTCACTAATGTATTTATTTTCTTTACATCAGGTTATGTATTTAGTAAATATGATTAGCAAACACAACCAACAAAGTGGAACGAAATAATAAGGCTCACATGCAGGCCATTTAATGAGTGCTATTGAAGTTAATGCTTGTAATTATGAATGACTGAAACTAGTTGTCCATTATCCAACTGTACAAAGTACTGGTATACTACTTTCGAGTTTTCACCCCCAAACTTTGAATTACAAAGCAATTCAAAATACTATTTCCATGTTTGTTTTTCAAGCTTGCATGTTACATTTGCCACTAAAATTATATGCACACAATGATCTTTCTCTACAATTTCACATATCCATAAAAGGCTATGTATATTATACTATAATGTCGATTAATTCACACAGTTTTATGTAAATTTTACATCATCGGTAAAATTTCTACACTCAAAATCAACTGGTGTATTAATGTGTTGGACAAGAATGATCACCAAGCTATAGTCGCTGTGTGTCCCACACTCCATTTCACGCCTATATGTATTTTCTTCACTCAGTTTCCTTTTTCACAGAATTCTTCCATCCTTCTCTGTCTCTTGTGTGCAAATGGCCAAGTGTCTGGCACTCTCACTGATCATATTAGGCCTCTTCATTGGCCTGGTGAGTCCAGAATGGAACATACTGAATCTATGGGGAAAAAGGGTTGAGGAAGTGAGTCCAGAATGGAATATACTGAACCAAAGATGGGGGGAGGAAGTGGTTGGAGACAACTTGAAGAGCTACTGTGAGAGTTGGAGGATAAATGTTGAACTAAACAACATTAGGGGGTTCAAAGTTGTGCCTCAAGAATGTGTGCAACACGTGAAGAAGTACATGACTTCATCTCAGTACAAAGCTGACTCTCTAAGGGCAGTGGAAGAGATTAGGCTCTATCTCAGTGGGTGCTGCACTTTGAAAGGTGATGGCAAAGATTCCTGGATTTTTGATATTGACGAGACCCTTTTGTCCACAATTCCTTATTATAAGAATCATGGTTTTGGGTAAGTGCCTAATACTACTAAGCCTTTTGTTTTTATTATATACATATAGTGCACACACATGTAATTAGCTTTTTGGTGTTACTCTAATCTAGTATAATCATGGGAACCGTTCAGATTCCAAGCATTAACTAGTTTATAGTAACCATGATGATTATGACACCATGTCGAGTAGACTCAGTTGCTGCTATTTTTGTCCAAGTGGTGCAAAACTGGTTCATGTCATTAATGGTGAAGATGTTGTGGAATCAATTCATTGTTGTTGGTTCAATTTGTTTATTTTTGCTGTGTCTTTTACCAAGGAAGTGCAATCTGTGATGCGTCATATAGTGACGTGTGTAAGTCACTCTACATTCTTTTATTTCCACTGACGAAAGTTCCCAAAGTTGTTAGAATAATCTAGCCAAAATTGTGTCTGTGTGAAGATTATTCAAAGAAAGAAAGGTGAATTAGGTGACTAAGCTAATCTGATGTAGCCAGGATAACAAATCTCCTTTCATTTGAATCGAAAAAGTGTAAAGAATTGGTATTTAATTTTGAAATACTTGAAATCAAGAGTTGCACATAACTGGTTAATGTTTGAATACAAGATTAACTTGTTTGTGTTTGTTCTGTAACGAAAGCAATATCTAATCATGTCTAATGAACAATTTTCTTTTGAAGTTGTTGATTATTAAAATTATTGTTTCACTTGTTGATTATTAATACTAAAATACACTAGGGGAGAAAAGTTGAATGCAACATCTTTAGAAGCATGGATGAAGCAAAGCAAGGCACCAGCTCTTGATCACACATTGGAGCTTTTCCATGAAATAAAGAACAAAGGCTTCAAAATCTTTCTGGTTTCTTCAAGAAAAGAAAGCCTTAGATCTGCAACAGTAGACAACCTAGTCAATGTTGGGTACCATGGTTGGGCTACTCTTAAACTGAGGTAATTAATTTAATGTTAACGGTTTCTGTCAGAAATTGAGCACTTAGTTATGGGACCCCAATGTCCTACAGTAACAAATTTAGCACTGTATCCCTAACAAAATTGAATAACTTGGCAGGGGTTTTGATGATGAATTGATGGAAGTAAAAAAATACAATTCTAAGGTGAGACAAGAATTGGTTGATGAAGGTCATCGTATATGGGGCATTGTTGGAGATCAATGGAGCACTTTTGATGGACTTCCTATCCCAAACAGAACATTCAAACTACCCAATTCCATTTACTATAAAGCATAAATTTCTCACTCTCCATCAAATATATAAAAAACTTTTACCTTTATCACCATTACCACAAGCTTTTGTCCCTTCATCTATGTCAAAGGTTTATCAAAATGGAAATCTTCTTACTCCATTGTCAAAAAACATGTGGAAAAAGGGTAAAAGGCTATTTATTAAAAAAGGGTCATGCTAGCTTTACTTCTTCTTTGCCAACACAGAATCACGGCTCTGGTCTATTTTTCTACTTTTCTTCCTCACTAGGACTAGATGCTATGTAAAATATATAAGAGCAATTTTCAAAGTGTTGATGACATGCTTTTCAATATGTTTTTGAATACCTAAATATTTATAGATTTATTGCTGACTAATTATTGTAACACAAATTGATTGATTACTTTTAGTGAGGTGTTGACTTTCAATTATGTTTTTTTTTTAACTGAGTATTTGATATTGTAAAAGAATAATAACAAGTTTAATTGGATTGTAAAATAGATTAACATAATTAAGGAAGAATTTTTTCCTACCCTCTTATACTTTAGAAATAATGAAATTATCTATTATGAATTTTACAATCTAAAATACAAATTTTATATTTCGAATTATCCTAATTAAAAATAGTACTATAATGTGAAAATAATGAGGTCGCCATGATCCAATTATACTATTCATCCTTTTAAGTTGCTTATTGTTATTTATTTTCAGCTTTTGCTTTTTGTACCTAATAAATTTTTGAAATTATAGAATTGTTATTTTAGAATTAGAAATTCAAATATATATGGAAAAGGAAATCCATAATAGACATCTTTTTGTGTTCTAGAAATAAAATTTCAGAATAAAATTGAAAAACCAAAATCTCATTTCAAAAAGACAAATCTAAAATATAAATAATACATTATAGAAAAAGAATTATGAAAAAAAAATACAAAAAAGATATTTAAAAAATGGAGTTTGCAAAAAAAATAGATAAAAAATCATTCTAAAAAATCTAATCCAAAAAAATAGTCAATACAAGAGTCGAGATATCTATTGTCGAGAGTCATAACATGTCGTTGTAGAAACATTTACGGGATATCTCGGTTGTCTTACCTAATAGCTTCATATTTCTTAGTGTATAAAGCGTCGAGATTAATGTTTTGTCGAAAAACACGGATTTGCGATCGAATATATGAGGATAAAGACAATCAAAAAAATGTTTCAAAAATTTAAATCTATAAATATATTATAAAATATTAAATTCAAAATATATTTTGACTTGCATTCTCCACTCCTATTAGTAAGCTAAAAGACATTTTCGTCAATTTCATATAATGTGAAGGTGCATGATAAAATTTATTGGCAAAAGTCCTTGTTTTATAGCAATACATTCTCATTGTTCAAACATAATTTATAAGAAAAAAAAGGTGTAAGGTGGGGGAGGGTCTTAATGATGGTAGTAGATAATCGCATCATCATCATTATTATTATTATTATTATTATTATTATTATTATTATTATTATATTCATACATCTCACTTTTTTTCCATTTCATTTTTTATCTTTTGTTTTGCAAATTAAACTATTTATTTGGTTTGTTCTTATTTTAAGTTTCATTTATATCCAGAAAATAATATAATTAATTTTCACTCGTGCATAAAAGTTAAGTTTTGATCTTATAGTATCACATAATTTTTGTTGGTGATGTAATTTTGTTATACAAACTTAAGTTCTAATTTTTTTCACCAATAAATTTAAGTATTTTAATTGAATTTCTATTAAATTATTTTATCTATTAAATAATACTTTTTTATATTTAAATTGAGTTATTATTATTATTTAATTTTTCTATTAATTAAACGACATAATTGTCTTCACGAAACATAAGATTTTATGTTAATACAAAACGATATTATTATAGAACTTTATTGATATTGAAAATAAGTTAGATAGAATCATCATTTTCACCTATACACTCTTGATCGTTTTAGTTGATGATATAAAAATAAAAAATATAAGAAAACATAATAAAAATCACTTTATCATCTTATAATAATCATCATATTCTTTTTATATTAACTATAAAATCTCATGATTTTTAATACATAAAGAGATAAAAGAGATCATGAGACAAAATAACAACCACATTGTTAGAGTTAAAAAAAAAACAAAAAAACAAAATTAAAAATATAAATATTTTAAATGTTTTATAAAAATAATAATTAATAAACACATAAACAGAAAAAAAAAAGACAACCATTCAAAGATTGCAATTTGCATATTTTATTTTCACAAAATACTAAAACTTCAAATAATTATAAGTACATTGAATAATTTGTTTTTTTTTTTTTCTATCTGATTCTTTATTTCTCATAACATTATTTATTACCTCTTTCCTCTCTCTCTCTCTCTTCCTTTTTTATTTTACGCCCTACAAAATAACAGTTTGCAAGTATGTTATTTATTTTCAACAATTTTTTTTGTTTGAAGAATCTATTTTCAGCAATTAACACTTTGTTAAAAATTAAAAAAGCAACAAATTAAATCCAAGTTTTCCAATTGCATGAATTTTGTGTCAAAACTACAAGATTATTTAAAAATTAAGATCACATCCAATATAAAGTTTTCATAAGATACTTTTAAGATAATTTTCTTAAGATATTGTTTTACAAGTTTTACTATACTATTAAAGTGTTGCACTTTTATAAACTTTTATTAGCACTTCAATTATTTATAATTTTAAAATTAATTTAATTATTATATTTAAATATTAATTTAATGTGATTATAATTACATGAAAAAAATAATTATGATAGAAACTAATATTAATTCAATGGGATTGTAATTAAGTGAAAAATAATATTATAAAAAATTAAATTAAATATTACAATTAATTTTTATTTTAATATTATTAAGCCCAATAAATAATATTTTGCATGAATGAAAAATATATATTTATTCTATCGATTATGATTCTTAATTGTTTTTATAATGACACATTTGAATAATTATTCTTTCTAAAATTGGTAGTCCAAGTACATATTAGTTTCCATATTAAAAATATTTTTTATTACTAAGATTCATAATCTTACAGAAGTCTTAACTTAAATTGCTATTATCATGTTTAATAAAAGTTTTCACAAGATATAAGTCTTAATTTAAATTTTTACTAAGACCTTGCATATAAGGGAGTCCAACTCAATTTGATTCGAATTTAAAAATCACACACATAAAACATAAAAACTACACGTTATTTTTATATAATTGTTGTGATATGTATCCTTTAAAAAAAAATTCTTATATTTATTAATAAATTATATAATTTTATGGTTAAAAACTAGAATAAAAACGTATTAAGTATACCTGCATTAAATAAACTTCAAACAACCCAATTTAAATAATAAAATTTAATTATTTTATAAGACAAAAATTAATTTATTAGTTTATATTAGTTACAAAATTTAAAACTAAAATTTAATATTTTAAAATTTGTTCTATATATTTATTATAATTTAATTAAAAATTGTTTTAATTAATTTTTATAATTAATATTTACCTTAAAAAGTATCTTTAATTCCTTTTAAAAACTTAAATATACCTTTTAGTCCATAAATTTTAATTTTTTCAACAAGTACTTTTACATTAATCTATATTATATAAAACAAGTAAATTTTAATTTTGATCTTTATTAAATATTTTTCAATGGTTTAATTCTTTTAAAATCTAATATCGTTATTTTTACTTTTAAATTTTATTTCAAGATAGATGAATCAATATATATCCAAAATACTGACATCACCATCACATGATATTTTCGTATTAAGACTGATCAGGATGAAATAAAATTTTTGATTGCGATACAATATTTTTTGAAATATAAAGAGTTTTTATACTGTAATTTATTGAAATCAGCTTGAAATAATTTTAATGATTAAATAATATTAGTTAATATTTAAAATATAAATTATTTTAAAGATAATTAATTAGAATTTTAAAAATCAAACATAAACACTCAATTTAAAAATATAAATTTTTGAATACATAGTAAAATAATTTTTTAATAAATATTCAATTAAAAATTCACAAATTTATCATGAAATTATAAATTAAAACTTAATTAATTTGAAGAACTTAAACATTTGAAAAAAATATTATTTTAAATGATTATTTCATCTTTTCACAAAACATATATACATGATACTAAGAATTAAAATCAAAATTTTAACCTTCTGTGAGAACTAAAACTAAAGAAATTTATTACCAAAAACTAAAGTCAAAATTTGCTATTTTTTATGAAAATAAAATATATTTTAAATATTTTTTAATTTGAATCTTCCAAAAAGAGGTATAGAAAATTCCAAGCATGGTAATTTCAAAAATGCACAAATTAAATAGGTGTTATTATATTTTATTTTAAATCTTAATATAACTTAGCAATAGTGAAAAATATTATATTTTAAAAATGATTTTGGCATTGAAAAGCAATTGTGAATTTGGTTTTGGCTTTTGAGGAAAATGAAAGAACATTTTGGTAATCATACGGTGCAAACCAAATGAACCTCACGTGTAGACCGTTAGATATTTTGTGTTGGCTTCCATCATGACCATGATCGCAGACAAGGTCCTACGTTAGAATCAGACATTATTACGTTGTGGAATGTACATTACATGGTACTACCACACCACCAATTCAATCACCGAGAGTCACTTCACGCGCCACGCTGGCGCGTACGATTGGTTCCGCCTATTCCTCCAAAAAGGAGCCAAAGCCAAAGCGCATTCGTTCGTCACCGTTCACTCTCGCCAGCACCCAACCTTCTCCTTGCCGGTGACGGAATTTAAAGCACCCGCCCTAGTCTGCGTCAAATTTTCCAGCTTCACGTGAACCCTTTTCGGGTTAGAGTTTCACGCAACCGATTTCGTGAATTTTCCTTCTTCTTCTTCTTCTTCTGTTATTTGCTGAAATACCCTTTGCTTCAATCCCCCCTTTTTCGTTGATTGTTTGGCCCAATTCACGTTGGGTGGCTTCAATTCCTTTCTTTGTGTTACTGGTTCTACCCGTTAGCGTTGATAGGAACTCTGTTCCTAATTTACCCAAACTTTTATGTTAATTCTATAGGCTTTGAGTTTGCATGCGTCTTGCTATGCATATCTTGTGAAGATTTGTTTGTGGAGTGTGAATTGCGTCCTAAGGGGTATTTTTCTTTGGCTGGGTTATCTGCTATGGATATTTTTTATCATCAGTTTATACATTTTTTAATTATTTTTCATAAAGGAGCTTACAGTGGTGGCTTGCATATTGGGTTGATTTATCTTTGTTGTTTTTTTGAGCACGTTCAACAGTTTGAAGTTGGAACTGTGTGAAAACAGTTGGGAAGAAACTGAAAATTGGTAGAGTCTGGGATACGGAGAGAACTTTTTGTTACTTATCGTTTGTCTACCATGAATAATACATAATGCAACAGTGAAACTTGATGTTTGCAGTTTATGTGGGAGAGAACATGTATTTTCTCGTTATCCTTGTGCAACTTTTGTATGTCTGCTTAAGCTCGTCATTCTTGATGTGTGAACTTTTGTTTGGCCAGTAAGCTAAACTTTTACTGAGCAGCATCGATGGTGAAGTTGATAGTTAACCTAGATGTTCTCACTTATACATACATTTCAATGGGATGTGTAATTTGCAGACTTTGATTCCTATTGCATGATGACAGTAACGCACTTTTTTTAATGTCAAGGGGAACTGAAACAATCTTTATTTTTGTCTCTTGCTTCATCTTCTATTCTTTAGGACAGTGTATTATAAAATCACCCTTAAAGGATCGTCCAGCATGCTCCTAAAATTTTCACTCAACCCCCTTTCTTTTTCATTTCATACTGTGATATTTCGTGTCTGATTTTTATTGCACCATTTAGCAGCTTATTGTGCCAAATAGAAGTGTACCAAAGCATATTTTGTAGTTATAATTTAGACAGTTGTATCTCCCATAGAAGTGTACCTCCTTTACTTTATATATCATGCATTACCAATCATTTTTGTAAGAAAGACGTAGCTCCCTATTTTTATGTCTGAACCATTGACACAGTATCCTTCAAAATATCAAAGCAAGGGAATTGCGAAGGAGATAGGTGTTATTTTCCAATCAAGAAGGTTGTTAGTGTAATTAACAGTAACTTCCAGAAAGCTAGTTTTCGTATTTCAGATATATTAAATCCAAGGCATTGTATATTTACCTTATACACAATTTCAAGGTTTGTGATTAACAGTTATGATGGTTTAAGGTTTTTAAATTGTTCATATGTTCCTTCTATCATGTTTAGATTTGTGTTTATGATTACACAATATTTTTAGTTGTCTTACATTCATTACGATATTATATAATCTAAAGAAAAAATTTTCTCACAAGTGAGTTGCTTTAATTTTGGTTGACTGATGCTAAAGTCTCTTTTTTATCTTTATTTCATGTTGTGAAGATTGATGACAACTTGTCTGGTTTGGGCATCAAGAACAAAAAGCAACCTTTGTAGAATTTTTCTGGTAAGCATTACCATCCAAGGGAGAATGTAAAGTCTAAAAGCTTTTAGCAGTTTGACGAGATAGCTGACACTTTTATCCTTTCAATTAACAATTTAGGAAAATTATGGAAGCACGTCCTACTTTCTCTATCGAAAGATCAAATGCTAAGCAACACAATAACATGGGGATGTCTGAAGCATTTCCTTCATCGTTGCCTGTCGTTCCAATGCCTCGAGAAGGGACATGCCCCAAATTATCTGATTCTCAGCCAGCATTTTTGGAAAAAGGGCTTAAACCAAAACCTTTTACTCATTCGAATCATTTAACTACCAGTGGTGCTGTCGGGCATATGTTTTCATCTTCTCCTGGATATTCAACTGACCTTCATCACTCATCCTTTTCATCTCATGAAAAGGACCCTAGAAATACTCCTTTTATTTCACAGTCATTGAGTAACATGGCTTCACTGCCCTTATCTTATTCTTCAAATAGTGGACCAATAGCTTCTACAACATCAACACCTTATTCCAATGGAAACAGTGTTTCCTGGCATACAGATTCCCTGCCTAGCTTTCTTGATTTCCCTGCCAATACCTCAATTGATAATAGTCAAGTAGAAAGCAGTGCCTGCAATATTATGGCAACTGAAGAGTATTCTAAGCGAAATGATTGGCAGGAGTGGGCTGACCAGTTAATCAGTGATGATGATCCGTTGACTTCTAATTGGAATGAGCTTCTTGCTGACAACATTCAAGATCTCGAACCAAAGGTTAAATTTTTTAATTTCTCAAACCAACATTAGCTAGCAGAGTATACTTATTACTTATTAGCGATTTATTCAAGGAACGTGTTAGAAACTCATCTTGTTTCGTAAGGCATTGTACCAGGCCTCAAATTCATCTTCACAACTTCCAATAGGACACCAATCCCAAAGCTATCAACAACTTAATGTTTCATCTGGAGAAAATCGTATTGGTGTTGCCCCATCTTCGTCAGCAAATTCCGTGCCTTCCAAGCCACGGATGCGCTGGACACCTGAGCTTCATGAGGCATTTGTGGAGGCGGTCAACCAACTTGGTGGGAGTGAAAGTATGTCGATCTTCTTTGTCTCTTTTCAGAAAAAGGCCTTAGTTTCTTAAACTTCAGTCTCCTTATATTTTTCCCAATTTCTTTTCACAGGAGCTACCCCTAAAGGTGTGCTGAAGCTTATGAAAGTTGAAGGACTAACTATATACCATGTTAAAAGCCACTTACAGGTGTATACCATTTGCTTTGTCTTCCTAGTTTGTTTCCTTGCATGTTTTTGGTGAAACATATTGCTTCATGAAATGCAGAAATACAGGACAGCTAGATATAGACCCGAGTCATCTGAAGGTACACAAGATATTCTTTGGATATATACCATCTCTATACTGTATAGCTAATGCTTTGCACGTTAGGGTGAGGAGATCATTGGCTATTGAATAACACTTTGATGTATGAACCTTCTGCAAAAGCTTTTACCTAGTTAATGATTCTCATCGAATTTCATATTAATAGGAAGCTAGTTTGCTGTATATAAAAAATAATTGGAGTTTTACACAAAATATGCTTTTCAAACAAAATAACACTTTATATAAGGAGTTATTGAATGGTGCAAGTGAAGTCTTACATTCTTGCCAGTGGATCTTAATCCCTTTGTGAATAATATTTTGATTGTACGTTTTTGGCTCCTCCTTTTGATTATGGTATGATTCTTTTTTTTCTTTTCTTTTTCCTCCTCATTGGCTACTTTATTATGAAACCATTTAATGTGCTAGTTCCCATGGGTTCTTTTCCTATATTCGGCTTAACTTAGTAGTGAAAATTCCAAATGTAACATGTTTTAGAAGTGAGTGTTGCACACTTTGTTATTGCTCTCTATCCAGTAAAGGAAGACAGTGGAATTTTGAAATCTGGTGAAAAATAGGTTACAGCTTCCATATATGTGGACTCACATTCAAGTACCTCTTGGTATGCACCGAAACACGTGTATACGATCCCTAAAATTTCTTTAAAAAATCAGTTAAAGTTCCTGAAATATTAAAAATGCAGTTTTAGTCTCTTAAATTTACTCTTTAAGGACTAAAAATGTTTTGAAAAATTCGTTTGTCCCTCAAATTTAGTACTTTGGGAAAGTGCAATCTTTTAAAATTGAGAGACTGTTTTTTTGTTTGTTTTAAATGAAGGGAACCAAAATGTTTTTCACATCAAATTTTAGTGATTAAAATATAGTTAAGCCTGTTTTATGAATACCAAAGAGAATATAAGCGTTTTTGAGCTTTCAAATTACTCCAAGTAACTGTAATATCTCTTATTTTAATTTTAGGCTGAGACTTTATATATTGGAGAAATTAAGAGACCTAACTCTATTTGAAGTCTGTTATTTGCCTGGTGCTATACATTTGATGTCTTGAAGTAGCTGGTAGTAAATCTCTTGAAATCTAGAGCAATACACCTTCTCTTTGTGGTCCTATAATGCACAATTTGTTGACTACAATTCGCAGGAGCTGCAGAGAAAAAACTATGTCCAATTGAAGAGATATCATCTCTAGATTTGAAAACGTAAGTAAACTATGTCTTTCTATTTAAGTAACTTCTGTTATGTAGTTTTATATTTCATTGAAAATTGATACATCAAACTGTTCAGCAACACTTTGTTCTCTGATGAGACTTTACTAATACATATTTTCCGCATATTTTAAATATGTTGTATTCTTCTCCAAATTTTAACGCAATGTCCAAATTTTAAGAAAACATGGCTTTTGGAACTTAAAATGTGTGCTGAAGCCTTAAGTTTTCCATTTGTCATTTGTGCTAGTTACTTGTTCTGTTTGGCTGGAAAATTTTATATCCAATTATTTTAGATAGGTAGTAATTACATCCTAGAGATTGACACTAACACTCACAGCACTGGTATTCAACTTGCATGGGGTTTCATTCCTATAAGCTTATTTCTTCAATTGGCGGTAATTATCCAAATCTTATCACTTAACTGAAGAAAACAGGTAGATAAACAAAAAACTAGGTAAAGGTTCAAGAGTATATATGGAGGTAATAAAAAAAGAGGAGGATTTTTAGATAGTGACAGTCTGAAGCGATGTTCTTTTTAGTGGTATGTAGGAATCAGGAAAGAACCTTTCAAGTGTTTTCAAGGACCCATCTAGGATTAGGGTTATGAGAGTATTAATATTTAATGACACTATGTAGAGTTTTTGTTCATATTTGACTCATGCACAGACATGAATACTAATTGTTACGATGATTTTTACCACTGAACTGTTGACAGTGGTATTGAGATCACTGAAGCTCTGCGACTGCAGATGGAGGTTCAGAAGCGGTTGCATGAACAGCTTGAGGTATGAACACTGATCTTCCAGGAATTTTCTTCTAATGTATTCTTTAAATTGTTAAAAGTCTGGAAATGTGATTCAAAGGGTAGTTTTCAAGCTGTACTTCTGTCACAGCATGAGTATCAAAATTCGTTATTTATAGCTTCATTGAAATATTGAGAATAAGCTTTCTGAACTTGCTAGCATTATGAACTTCAACTGGTGTTTGTGAGCTTTGTGAAAGGAATTGAAGAATGTAACTTGCCTAGAAAGAAAGGAGTTAATATGGTTTACTATTCCTCATGTTCCGTGCTTTCATTCTTATTTTTGTGAGTACAGAGGTGTTTCAATATATAGTCAATAGATTAGTTTCACTTCATTGTAGATAATTGTGGTAACTCTTAAGTACATAAGAATTCATTAAGAAAGGAAATAGTAGAAAACAGGAGGATCCTGAATCTTCCAAAAGCTACTAAGCAATCAACAGCAAAGAAGGTGAGTAGGAAACGCTGCTCAAAAAGAGCAACCCTGCCCCTTTGCAAGTACGATTCAGAATAATACTTAAAAAAAAACTTAAGGGAAATCTGCTAAGAGGCCAGGAAAGTGTTTCCCATAAACGTTTTGGAGGAAGATATATATTGCCAAAATTTATGGAATTAATCTCTTAACAGAATACGCTAGTTCTTTTGAAAAGAGGACACTTTTCTCCTCCCAAAACCTTCATTACCTCCTAGTTCTTTTGAAAAGAGGCCACTTTTCTACTCCCAAAACCTTCATAATCTGCAGATTAGGTACACTTTCATTAATTTCTGAACTGCCCATCTGGTGTGGGCAAGCATCACCTAGTTGCTAATGAGGGGAGAATCGAACACTTGAATACTTCATCAAGCTTCTCATACTATTTGATGTTGAACTTAGACACCCTCATGATACCTAAGCCCTTATCAAAACACTACCTCCTGAAAGCTGATGTTTTGGTGACTTTCATTCTTTGAAACTTTAGTCGGTAATACTCCATCAAACTTTTTGTAGGTTGTTTTTCCAGAGATACTGACAACCAGCTTTGATACCAGATAATCAAAATTGTATCAGAAACACAGAAAGAAAACTGCCTTTACTAGAGATTCCCAATTTACTTAAAATATTAGACACTGCAATTACCCAAAGGCCCCAACTCTTCTCAATTGAAAAGACGAAATTCCTCTCTATCCATCTTCTAACTTATAAACAGTTATTGGTCTACTAACATAAACTCACAGTCAATGGGCCTAATCAAGTTGCATGCCTGTCAACATAACTCCTTGTAATGATTAGACTAACATAACTAACTACTATTGGTGATTAGCTACCTAACAACAACTGGCTTACAGCCACAAACCAGTTGCCATGCTACCTCACAAAACGGAAAGAGGGGAGAACTTTTTGTTTTTTTCATGGAAGCATGAAAGTAATTTCTATTATATTATTTGGCTCATAGGTTATGCCTAATAGAATTTGGGGTATGGGACTTTTGTTCTAATATCCTTTTTCCCATGGTATGATCTTGATACACTTCTCTCTTATTTTGTATGTTAGATTCAAAGAAATCTACAGTTACGAATAGAAGAACAAGGAAGGTACCTCCAGATGATGTTTGAGAAACAGTGCAAATCTGGCATTGAAACATTTAAGGCATCATCGTCTGCTGTTGAGAGCCCATCTGGAGTTTCTTCTGATGCCATGAAAGATTCTGCGGCCAAAACTGAATCAGAAACTGTCAAAGTGGACCTTTGCGAGTCAGGACCTGATCAAGCCAATGGCAGTACCACAGTTGAGGAAAGCTCATCGAAAGTGGATGAGAAGCAGGATCCTCCTGAATGTAAAGCTTCTGAGAATCCTAAGCAACATGCTAGTGAAGATAGTTCTAAAGCCCCAAAGCGTCCAAGGACTGAGGATTAAGCCATATGATCTACTGAATCAGCATTGAACTGACAAGACGATACTGATTCATTCTATATTTTTATTTAGTAAGGAAGACTTGTTAGATTAATGTCTAGAGGTCCATAACTTGGAGTCCCCCCTGTCCTGTTGTGTTCAATGAGGACTTGCATGTCTATCTGTCATTTTGTTACATACAAAAATGATGAGTCAAATTTTTGATCATGACGTTCTTCAAACTTGTTATTTAGCATCCTGGTTAGGATGAGATTCTAGTGTACAGTATAGATAATGGCTACATCTCAGATCATAAGAGAGGAATGAACCAGGACAGCATCCGAACTTCTATGTTACTAACCACATCTCCTGTATCAACTGTTTATTTTAAGCTATTTGAAGGGATAAATTATGCTTTCAATCATTGTAAAATAGGGAAATTAATAAAACACAAAAAAATCGTATTAATTTAGATCCTATAAAGTATAAAAATACTATTATAATCCTATCAACGATGGTGGATGGAAACGTAATGTGGGAAATAGATTCCCTCGTCACCGCCATGCTTCGCAACTTCGTCTTTGTGGTTGTCATCGTCAACGTCTAGCTGAAGTGCTGTAACTTCTCTGATTTCAACCTCCATCCGATTCTTCGCTGCTGGAATGGTGTGTGCAAAATCGAGATCATATTCTCTCCTAAAAATTGCATCTTCTAGCTCATCAATGTTAGATTGTTCTCTCAGGGTCACGAAGCAAGTGCATCCCCACTTGATGCCACAAAGCAGACACCATTAATCATGAATTTTCGACGGAAATGATAGAGGAAGTAGCTCAAGGGTCAGTGGTGAAAAAGGCCGATGGCATGGGAATGTTTCCAACGATAAAGCACTCATGGGAGATGCAGTGTGTTAGCCATGTTATCGTCGTTAATGACGAGAAGCAGAAAAATATATTAATCTTTTAGAGAGACTATACTGATATAATTTCTCTTAGGATGGCGGGAACTGTGGCTGGAATCTCTGATGCCATTAGCCACGGCTTGGTTCATGGGGACCTTTCTTTCTGAACAATATTTCTTTGTCTTCCTCAAAGGTTTAACTAGAAGCCCACAATGAACAACTACAATATTAGTACTCAGGATAATATATACAGCTCCCATTTTCTATATGTGGTCCTGATTAAAGTTAATAGCTATATAAAGTTAATTTATTTTAAATGAAACTTGTTTCGTGAAAAAGATGCCATGTTGATGCATTCTACACTACCACAATAACAAAGTGTGCTCTTTTTTGAACAAATAAAAAATATACACAACCAAATTTGCTTCATCTGCTCTGATCATAACATTCTAATTCTAAATTTCAACTTCATATAACTCTAAAATCGATTACGAATATTTTTGTGCGAGGAAAGTATAAAGAAAACATAAATCCACAGTGATGGTCCTACACGACACTATTTCTGTAACCCTCTAAGCTTGTTCATGGTTATGATGCCAAATGGCAGGGAAAGATAAGCCTGAGTAGTAGCCGATAGCTCTTGTGCCACAGCACGCATGATGGGTCTGGACTCTGGAGCCGCACGTGTGCATGCCAAAGCTATAGTCATGGTGAACACCACTGCTTCTGCTAGTTGGCCTGTTGGAGGCGGAAACCTTTGGTCTAGCACGTCCTTCAACAGCACATGTGGTTCCTCCTCCTTTGATGACAAATACTTGTTCGAAGACAGTGTACCCAAGAGTTCTCCAGGATGCTTTCCCATCATTATCTCCATCACCACCACCCCAAAACTATACACGTCGCACTTCTCAGTCACTCTCCTAGTTTGTGCTAGCTCTGCATATTTCAACTTTTCTCATTGTCTCATCACACCCTTTAATTTACATATACTCAATAAAACTCTAAAGCAATGTATGTGACACGAGTATATTCAGACATTGATTAAAATATTATATATACACAAAATTTATTAAGAAACATTTAAGACACGTTTTTAAATTGTTAGAAACATTTAACAGGACTTATTAAAGACTGCTTAACATGATGCATACTATATAGTTATACATAATAGAATTTAAATTGATTGGATGATGTACCTGGAGCCATGTAACCATAGGATCCGGCAACTGAGGTCCAAGTTGAAGTGTCTGAGCTTAGCAGCTTTGCTGTGCCAAAATCTGCAAGACGAGGTTCTAAGTCGGAGTCTAGTAATATGTTATTCAGTGTTACATCCCGGTGCACGATTGGTGGGGAGCAATCAGTGTGCAGGTATGAAATTGCATGTGCTATTCCTTGCACAATTTTTAGCCTTGTGCCCCACCTTAGCTCCAAATTTTCTTCCTCTCTATATAACACTTTTGCCAAACTTCCTCTGTCTACATATTCATAAACCAAGAACATTTGTCCCCTGCAAGAACAGAACCCATAAAGCTTTATTATATTGCGGTGCCTCACTCCTGTAAGTGATTTTATCTCATTCAAAAAGCTCTGGCGCTTCATTGCTGGAATGTCATCAGAGTCTGATACGTTGAGCCTCTTGACAGCAACAACTTGACCTGTGAGTAATTGTGCTCTATAAACACTTCCAAATCCTCCTTTTCCAATGCAGTACTTGTCATTGAAGTCATCGGTGGCCTTAACAAGATCAGAAAATGTGAATTTTCCATCTCTTCCCCACACCACGCTAATAGGCTGATCACTTTTTCCAACGCTTTTGGACTCTTCATCAAGGTGTTTTTTGTCATGCCGCCGACCAAGTATTACTCCAACACTAATTATCCCAATAAATAAGGCACAAACTGGTATGATAACACCAAGAAGAACCTTTTTGTTTACTCCTCCGGATTTTTCTGGGGAAAATGATTTGGGGCAAGTTAATCCTTTTATGTCACCACACAAACCTGAGTTCCCAGCATAAGCTTCAGCAGTCGCTGTCTGGAAAACACGACCACTGGGGATTGAACCACTCAATTTGTTGTAAGAAAAATCAACAGATTGAAGGCTGACCATGGTTGAAAAAGATTGTGGGATTGTCCCTGATAGATGGTTGTGTGACACATTGAGAATCTCCAATGTTGTTAACTTTCCAAGGTTTTGGGGAAGAGGCCCAGAAAGAGAGTTGCTGCTGATGTCCAACATGATTTGCAGTGAGAACAGATTGCCAAGTTCATTTGGTATCTCCCCAGATAGACTGTTATGACTTAAATTCAGGCTCAGTAAGCGATCACAAACACCAAGCTCTTTAGGAATGCTTCCACTGAAGCTGTTATTTGATAAATCAAGAAAATTTAGCTGAGCCAATCTCCCGTAACTCTTTGGAATTTCTCCCGATAAATGGTTACTGCTCAGATTGAACGTGAAAAGCAGGCTTAGATTTCCGACTTCAGGTGGGATACTACCAGTGAAATCATTGGAATGAAGGCTTAAGTACCTTAATTGACTCAACTTACTTAGCGCAGAAGGAATTTTTCCAGAAAGTTTGTTGCTTCCCATATCCATACTGGTTAAGTTGGCACACTCGCCCCACTCCGGGGAGAGCTCACCAACAAGTTGATTTCTAGTAAGTGAGATAAAAATAAGAATTGGGAGAACCCCAAATGCGTCTGTGATATTTCCAGTGAGCTGGTTATCATCAAGCCGAACTCTAGTAAGCGATGAACAATTTCTCAATGACTTTGGCAATGGCCCCGAAAAGCTGTTGTTATTGACTGCCAAAATAGTTAGATTGCCCCCACTGCATATGCCAGGAGGCAGTTCTCCCGAGAAGCTGTTGTTTGAAAGGTAGACATGAGCCAAAGAAGGATTACTCTTTCCAAATTCTCTAGGAATGCTGCCAGTGAAGTTATTGCTGAACACAGAAAAATTACTTAAAGCAGTTAGTTGAGCAATGGTTTCTGGCAACTCCCCATACAAGTTATTGTTGTTGACATCAAAGATTTGCAGTGAGGTCAAGTTTCCAATATCCGTGGGAATGGTTCCAGAGAGCTCATTGAAGAAAAGATTCATGACTTGAATGTTTGTCAGATTCCAAAGAGTTGATGGAAGTGGGCCAGAGAATTGGTTTTGTGAAAGGTCTAACTCTGTCATTTCCTTCAGGTTTCCAATCTCTACAGGAATGGCACCTGAGAATTGATTATTGTACAGATAGAGGAAGTTAATTTTTTTCAACAGGCCAATATGTGTAGGAACCTTTCCTGTAAAGTTGTTGTTTTGGAGTTGCAAGGAGATCAACTGCGTCCAGTTAGAGATGAGTGAAGGAGAAAGTTCACCAGAAAATGAATTATCTGATATCCCCAATTCTGATATTCTAGACAGACTAGCTAATGACAAGGGCAGAGGACCAGTCAAATCATTCACTGCTAAACTCAAGAAGGATAGATTTGTGCACAGGCCAAGCTCAGAAGGGATTGTAGAGTTAAAATGATTTATACTAAGATCAAGATGCCATAGCTCCGTGAGTTGGCCTATGGAAGAAGGAATTTTGCCATGGGCAGAAATGTTATACAGTTCAAGAATTTGAAGCCCAGATATCAATCCTATCTCAGTGGGAACAGGACCATTAAACATGTTATTACCTATACGAAGTTCTTTGAGATTAGAAAGCATGGACATGTTGGGTGACAGTTTTCCTTTGAACGCACAGTTGGTGAGGTTGAGGTATTCTAGCTTGGCCAAATTGCTATACAAGGATTCTGGTATAGTGCCATTCCAACCATTCTGAGAGATGTCAAGGTATGTCAAGTTATGGCACTTCAGTATGAAACTTGGGAATTCACCAGTCAATGATGGACTTTGATGTAAAGCAAGGCGTGTCAAGGAAGGCAAGCATGAATATGGGGACCAGTCAGGAGGAGTTATAAAGTAATTTGAACCAAGGTCCATATACCATACCTTAGGGAGATTCATGAGCTGATAAGGAATGATGCCATTAAGATTGTTGTTGTAAAGACTGAGATATTGAAGCTCCATTAGCCAACCCAGCTCATAAGGCAGAGTGTGATCAAATAAGTTGTTCCCCAAGTCCAATAGTGTGAGCTTGGAGAGTTTGCCAATTGTGGATGGTATTGACCCCTCAAAATTGTTGGCATTGAGGTTGAGTTGGGTGAGGTTAGGGAGGGAAGCAAAATCCAAGGCAGAGAGAGTCCCAGTGAGATTGGCACCAGACAAGTTTATCTCTAAGACTGTTGTGTTGGTGTTGTCACAAACAATGGCATCCCAAATGCAAAAGTTGGGAAGGTTGGTGAGGGACCATGAGTTTAGAGAAGGAGGAAGAGGTGGGGATAGAGTGTTTTTCCATTTGACAAGGGCCTCTGCTTCTGCTCTTGGTGATGAAACGATTCTCAAAGGAAGCAAAAAAAGCAAGAGTATATGAAACACTAGAGCATGAACCTTTTGGAAAGTTGTCATGTCTAGCACTTGGCATGACCTCTATGTAGTTGTTTTACTCACTTATATAGCAGAATCGATTTCTTTTCAGGTTTCGGAATCGTCAAACATATTCTGAAACGTGAATTCAATCTAGAAATGAATGAGCTAGTTTCTGTTCATAAAAGGCACATCCTATAAATGCAACAAATATAAAGAAAACATAGAAAACTACATGGTGGATGTGGCCCATGGTATGTGGTTTGTGTTGATTGATTATTGCTGCATTACTTGGTTATAAAACAAAAAAATGCATTGCAATTTGTTTGACTTAATCATTAATTTTATTATTATTTTAAGAAGCACAATGGATTTATATTTTGTATCTACAGTGTATTCACATTTCACAGGTTCCATCCTAAAAGGAATGACAGTGTCTGTCGCACTTACAAAAGCTTCCACATGGACAGTTTAGATGGTATTGAATAAAAGCATCAAATTATAGAAAATTTAGTAGTTTGGTTATAATCCAACTCGTTGAAATGGTCTATTCATATTTTCCTATGTTAATGTTAAAAAAAAAAAAAATTTGAAAAAAATTATCAGTTTTGGAAATGAGGAAGTAAATGTTTATAACTCGCTTCACTCTGCATGTGTTGTTTTGGAAAGTGTGAATTTTCATTTACAATGTTTTCAAATTTCCAAACACGTAAGGAACGTTTGGAAGGCAGTTCAACCAATGCTAAAATGTAGAAAGGAGGGAAAATTTAAATTGGCCTCATTAAGCTTGACAAATACACAAACAAACACTGTCTTGGAAAACAAAATTTGTGTTTACAATGCTTAGAAAATGAAAATTTCTCTTTAAACATGCAATGAGAAGTTTCATATGTAGTTGGAGAGGCTAGTCATTTAATTGGAAAGTTGAGAGAGAAATATCACATAAAAAAGAATTAGGTTTAGATATGTTTTTATTTATTGTAAAATGAATGAGTTTGAATTTTGATTTTTGTAAAAAAAAATTCTTTATTTTTAGTTCCTCAAATATTGAAAATTAACAATTCTAAACTCTAGTAATATTATATAATACTAGTTAGCTAGTTATATGTGGAATAAAAGTAAAAAATAGAAAAAGTTTATAGGGAGCAAAATCAAAATTCATTAATTTTACATATATTAAAAACATATTTAAGTTTAAAAATTATAATTAATCCTATTATTAGAATTGGATTAAATAAGTTTTTGATACCTTAAGAACCGGTAAATATTGAAATTGTACCTCTAATTTTTTTAATGTTTTTAATACCTCAATATTTAATAAATATGCGAATTTAATTCTACCAATAATTTTATTATTATTTATTTAATAATATTGATATGTAATAATATTATTTTTAAACAATAGATATCAAAATTTAAAAAAAAAATTAGATATCAAAGTTGTAAAATGCTAAGAACACTTTCCCAAATCTAATAAAAAAAAGCCATAATGATTGAAAATTGTACTCTCCAATAATCATCTAATCGATTGAGTATAATAGATAAAATATAACTTATTCGTTTTTTATTTATATGTAAAAGTAAAACAAAAATACATTATTTAAAAATTTTAAGATAACTCTAATAAAATATTAACACCAACAATCTTTTAATATATATATATATATATATAATTATGTTTATTTCCTAAAATTCTATTTCAAGGTTTTGATTTATTAAAATTATTTCAAAGATTTTTATTCTCCAAAATTTATTTTCAGGATGTGATGTGAATGCTTGTATGATATACCATGAAAATAGAACAAAAATTTTAAATGTGAAAATGTTGAAGTTTCAATACTTGAAAATTTAAATCTTCATCTATATTTACTTAAATCTTCATTTATATTTACTTAAATCATCATCTATATTTACCGAACTATGTTATCTTAAGACATTTTGGCTTGTTTATTACTTTTGAATTAAAAAAAATAGTCTATAAAGTAGTAAGTAGCTAAAATCTTAGTAGTTAATAATTAGATACCAATTTAGAAATCATTTTATAAAATTTTATTAATACTAGAAACTAGTTTAGATATCAATGATTTTTTTAGTTTATAAAATGGTCTTTAATTTAGTCAAATATTAACTAATTATTTTGGTATCTAAAATTAGTTTCCATTTAATGATTTTCTTGTAGTCTAAGATGAGGTTTTCACGTGTACACACATTTTATTTAACACACTTTTTCATGCTAAAGATATCGAGGATAAGAATCGAGAAGAGTTTGGGCACCCAACTAATATTGATTAGGATAAACACTTAATGACTTTGATATTGTATTAAGGTAGTGAAGTTTAATATATGTGGAATCTCCACAACACCTCTCGTACAAAGGACACTAAGAGTGAAAATAAAAATGACCTGATAGTGCGTGACACGACTCTAAATATCATATTAAAGTAGTGAAATTTAAACTCTAAATAAAAATGACTTTACAAAACTTGTTTCTGAGGTGAAATTTGCATATATTATATATACATATATACATATATATATATATATATATATATATATATAAATATAAGTGAGATCTCCAACATTAGTAAAACCTAAATATGTCATTCACATTATTGTTTCAATAATTCCATGTTTACTCTAAACTCAAATCAAGTTAGGTTACCACATAAATAACTACCTTTCATACCATTATACCTTGTATTCCATCTCAAATATTTTCCAAACACAATTGAATTCATCAACTACTCATGCTTATACATTTAGAAACAAAATGATACAAAAATCACGACATTATAATTGAATCATACCATAATTATAACAAATTACAAGTGGTTTAAACAAGTCAAAACATGTTTGATATATAAGGCATATCACTGAAAAGTAAGGTGTTCTCACTTCTCCTCACTTGAACAATGAGTTATTATTTAAGAAAAGAAAAAAAAAAACTCAACTTAAACAAGGACCTTTAGAATTGAGAACCTAACTATCAGTCTTGATCTCGCTAGAGGGAGATTTTCTTATTCTTAAATGCGAAATCAACAACACTACACAAAGTTCACAAATTCAAGTATTTCCACACACCACCATCACCCATTCTTGCTACCAAAAAACCACAATCTAACTCAACATATCATCAATATAACCAAAAGGTTTCATAAATTCAAAAAGAAATTCACTCTAATTATAAAATAATCCATCAAATAAATTAAGTAATAGATTTCACAAATTTTTTAGTTTATAATCACTAATTATAAACTACTTTAGTGAAAACATTAAGCTACCACCAATTCATACTTATCAATTTAAATTCTAAAATAGAGTTTGCACTTCACCTATCCTTAAGTTTAAAAGCACATGAAAATAAATCAACATCTTCTCATTTTCATCATGTACCCTTCTATTTCATATCATTTTCTAAATTCAACTTCTAATGATGATACCCGTTAACATATAATAAAGAGATAACTTGAACATTACTAACAAATTTCAAAATTAACATCTAATCAAGAGTTAACTAGAAAGAGGACGAAGTAAGAGTATAGAAAACTTTTTTTATCAGTCTAAAACTCAAAATTTGAACATCAATTACTCAAAATTAGACTATAATTCAATATGATGGAAACCGTTCTTCTTTTAGTAGTGATCTTTGTAATTTCTTCTTGAATGAATGATGAAGGAGATTTGAGTAGCGGAAGCATTAAAGAAACTCAATAGGAGTTTTCATGGATTGAAGTGAAGTTAGAAATCTGGGAGAGTGAGAGGTGAGGCCAACTCACTAGGAAAGAGTCTATGTAACAGCGTTAAAACCTAAAGGCTACAGACCCCCCACACAGTGCCTTTCATTTTCTTTTTTTCTCTCTCTCTCCATATTCTCCTCTCTCCCTTCTCTCTTAATTTTCTTTTCCAATCTTTATCTATTTTAGAATCTGATCGGACCACGTTGTAGCTGGCGAATTAAGGAACATTTCTACCTGATCAGATTTTCAAACAGAGTAAGTTCATTTTTACTCTAAAGTTTCCTTATTATTTGTTTTTCTCTATGATTTAGTTATCAATCTTAGTGGGGCTAGTTGAGAAAAGTGTTTTTCTCAACTTGATTAAATTCATACTAAAATTTGGTAATATTTGGATAACTTGCATTAGGCCCGTAAATCTTGAAGCTTATCCAGACTGTGAGGAATAAAATTCTAGAAGTTTCTTGGAAAGCAAACAATTAAGGTAAGGAAAGCTAAATTTAATTTTTTTTATAGCACTCTAGGCTAGAAAATTCTGGATGTGGAAGGGACGTGGTCCCAATATTCAATTTCTCTTGCAGGAATGTTGTGTTTATGTTGTTTGTTTATATATTAATTAAACTTGTAAAAATATTATATTTTGATGGTTTAGTATTTAAGTGTTTTTTTATATTAAATAAGATTTTAAATATTGTGGATTGTGTTTTGGAATGATATTGTATGATGAAAATAATATGGAATTGAATTCATACATTTGGGATAATGTATGGACTTATGTTTGCTGTGTATTAAGTATTGATGCCTATGTGGTAACAGAGATCTCCGAGCTTCACTGATGATCTAAATCACATAGACTAAGATATCAGGTGGTGAGAAGCTGATAGAGGAGTTCATGCACACCGTGACATATGAGATGCACGGCTTGGGTTGTATTGAACTTACCCTGACCCTTTCTGTTGGATTCGCTAGTAATATTTGAATCAGGTATTAGTCTCTGGTGGGACTTACTTAATACGAGTCTTTCGAAAGATGTTGTTTATTGATTATCTTAGATGCGTAGATCCATGTGAGATCTACGTGATTGTTTTATGTTGGGTTTTGAAGAAGGTTGAATAACTGAGAAATTGATCCATGTAATTTTATTTTCTTTTTGATTTAATTGTGTGTATTATAAAACTTTATTTTCACTAGCTTACCCTTGCTTTTCGTGTTGTGTTTGAACTGCGATGACTGTACTATGTACACGAGCAGATGATTATACAGGTGTAGGAGGTCTTGGAAGACTTTAAGATGTTTTAAATCTTATATTGTAAATATTTGTATTTCTATAAGTCATAATCTTTTAATAGAAATATTTTGAAAAACTCTAAGTTTGTATAGAAATATGTAGAACGTGTATTAAAATAGTTATATGTATTTTTGGGGTGTTACAGTCTAGACTAAGTCTTGAAGAAGACTATCCTAGAGAGAAATTAGAAACAAGTAGAATGACAAAAAATGAACAAGATTTCATTACTAATTTCAAGTTTTAAAAAAATACAAGAGAGATCTAGTGTTATTTATAGGAGAGTTGGATGTCTAAAATAAGAATTTTGACGTAAAAACTCTCAATTGACAAAGTGACAATTGATGTCACATGTTCCATGCTCATGACCCTCTCAAATGAGAGGTTGACAAGTTTCTTTCTCTCATTCTCAAATGAGAGGTTGACAAATGTCACCTTTTTCTCCATTGAGAAAAAGTCATGTGGAGTTCACGCTTCTCATGCCACACCCATGCTTCCCATGCCAAGTGGTAAGTCACTTTACAATACACACTCATTCTATTACTATACGCACTCACTTAGGTCAATTTATCCTAATAAATCTATAAACAAAGTTCTATGTATTTATCCTCCTTATTCTGTGGATGTTGTTGTAATTAGACAATTTCGATCACAATCTTTTACTTCCATGCCCAACTCTTCATGTCTAATACTTAAAATAAGTAGGAAAAAAAAAGTTAAGAAAATAATAAACAAAATTTACTTAAAATACTGATAATAAGATTTCCATTCTTCTAATTGTGAGCTATTGGAAATTATTAATGAAGAGAATAAGGTTTATTTTAAGAGAAAAAAGAAAAAAATTAGACTGTATGATTTTTTCTTTAATTTATAAAAATTAGATTTTTTTTTTGTTTTTGTTTTTACACTCCCAAATCTTATGAATTTGCCATTATCATATATTAGTTTTTAAATTTCTAACTCACGAAGAATCTAAATCCTAGAAAGCCTAACCCATACTAAAGCTCACATATAAAGTAGTTTTATTATTAGTAAAAAAATATAAAAAAAATAATTTTTAAATTGATATCTAATTAATTATTAAGGTTCTAATTATCTGATAACTAAAACCTCATTAATTAATTAAAATTCAATTTAAAAATTATTTTATAATTTTTTATTAATTATAAAAATTACTTTAAATATTAATAATTTTATAATCTATAAAATAATATTTAATTTAATTAATTATTTTTTATTTCTAAAATTAGTTTTTATTTAATAATTGTTCTAATAGTAAGATTAAATTAGTTAGAAAAAAATATATTTAGAAACTTAAGTTAAACCAATTAGCACGCTGTTCCAATAGAAAATTGTATGTTAACTCATTTTTATTTGAATTTTAAATTCACAGTCAATTTAAATTATTAGTTTCATAACAAAATTAATAAATAAGGGAGTTTGACAAAATCTCTTATACTATAAAGAAAATTCTCAACAATTTTCCTAATATTTTAAATAGGATATTACAAATTATATTAAAATAAAAACGACTTCTATGTTTAACAGTCAATTAGCCAAAATTTTAATACCCAAATGTCAAACTACATAGGTGTATTTTATTAAAATGAAAACTTAGCTCTTTCCTTCTGTGGATGCACTGTGACACTTAAAATTAAAGAAACTATCATTTTAATTTCCAAGAAAATTAATAGAATATTTTTTGGATATTTAGTTTTAAAATTATTTATCATAAATTACTCAAACTGATATTAAATTAAAACGTTTTTCTTAAATTAAAAGGCAAACGGATCTAATAAATTTTGATATAATTATTTTTAGAGAAAAATAATAAAAAGTAGCGAGTCGAATTAATTGTAAGATTGAAAGCTTTAATTTTTTTAAAAATATTTCTATATTTATATTTTTAAATTATTGTACTTTATTCAAATAATAGTATTTTATTAATTTTTTAAATATATATTTTACTATTAATTAATATAAAAGATCAATTTCTAAAATATTATTTTGAAACATAAATTAATATCTGAACTGAAAGAAAATGTATTTAAAAAGATTAATTTATTTGTTTATGTTTGACTAGAAATTTATTTGAAGGCCCACTCACTCAAAATTTTCTAAGAATTCACTGTTGTGTTTTGTGAAATATTTTGTCATAGTTAGTTGGTGAACCAGAATCTTTTTCCATAAGCCTCCAACGTTCTTTTCGTCAATTACGCAACAAGAAAAAGCTCTAATAATAATTTATATTTTCTTGAGTTCACATGCGAAATTGCATTCAACAAAGAACTTAGACAATCTTTAATTAAATCTTATTTAGTTCTTCACAACCCTTCAGTGGCTCTCATCCTACTCTTTCTTTTGACTTAATACTACAATAATAAATTGGCCACAATATCTCCTCATCTATACTTCTCATGTATATTCATTCATAATATCTCTTATCTCATCAAATGTAACAATTTTATATACTTTTCATTCAACTTATTCACTCTCACACTCATCCAAATATATATAAAATATATATTTCAAACACAACATATAATAATAATTATAGAGATATATTAATGGAGTGCGAGTAACATACGACTTATTTTACATTAAATAATGTTCATTTAAATTGTGAACATGTCCTTTAAACAACACTATATATTGATTGACAAACTCATGTAATTTACTAAATTTCTCTTTCACTCATCCACTTGTCATTTAAGCGATCAAAATTGTAAATGAGAGAAAATCAACCGTGACTCTCCCTTTTTCAAGTATTACATCATCCGTTGAGTGACATGGTTGATTGCATAAACAATGAAGTTCTAAAATATTTGTCACTTGACCGGTGAGAGTTTCGCAGAGAGATGATTTTTTCAATCTTGCTCAAATCTCAAACCATAGTTTGAGTGAAGAGAGCAATCATGATAACATTTAAGCGACAATGCTCAATGTAAATACTTATTATTACTACTTGAGTGTTACTTGAGCAGCAACTCATTATTTAAGCGAGATATACAAAAATATCAGAAAATAACAACTTATACATGGTCCTAATTATACATGGTCCTAATTGTCCATTCTACAATCTCTAGCAAATCTAAAAACCTCATAATAAACTCATTTTCGGCTGAAATTTGATTAAAGAGCATCTAGCTATTTTTTATTACTCCAAATTCACTATTCAAGTTAAAACAAGTATACATCAAATGAACCATAAATCCATGTATTTCCAATTTAAAGGAATTCTAACTCCAATTCACAAAATTCATCATGTCTAAAATAAACAGGATATTTGCTCATCTTATCCTGATATAATTTACCTTGCTAAAAGCAACCTCTAATATCCAAAAGCTTCTAAAGTAATTAAATAAAATCTCAAAAGTTTCATCATATAAAACAACATCTTCACTTGTTTAGATTACTACTACGTTCTCACCCTTTGGTTGGTTTCAACATATGAAGTATAAAACTCTCACAAACTCAGAAAAAAGAAAGAAAATAAAATTAACTATAAATTATTGTTTCACTAGTCCATTTTAATCTAGAGAGTACAACCTCCTTATTAGTGTAGTCTAATTGCATAAAGATGATTGATCAACAAATAATCTTAAAGAAAATTATAATATTTAAAAGTTTAGATAAATAAAATTTAGAATAAATGAAAAATAAATTATTTTTTAATATATTTATAAACATTTTTCAAAAATATTTTTATTCTCTTGTCTCTAAATCTGAATAAACTTAGTCCTATCCCTAACTTAACATATTATATCATTTAGGAGATAGTTAGGTACAAACAAAGTTTTAGTTTCTCTCCAGATTTAATTTAAAGTTGGAAAGTGTTTCATGTTTGATTTAAAAAAGTAAAATTTGCAAAAGAATGTTTTAAAAACATACTTTCTACTCTTATTTCTCACAAGATTTTTATTTTTACTAAAAAAAAAGTAAGAATCTAACCTTTTCAAAATAAAAATAAGACCTGAACATATCATAACAAATTACAATATTAAATTAAAATATAAAAATATTTGATTCTAATGAAACATGCATAAACATTACAAATATATATGATCAATAAAACATATTTTAATTATATATATGAATCATTTTTATACCAAATATCTCCTTAAATAGTTTAATAGTTAATTCACCTAAAATAATGTGTTTGTCAACAATTTTAAGATTAAAAATATAATTTTATTCTCTCTTTTAACAATATAATTATTAAATAAAAATTAATCTTAGAGACAATAAATATTATATTAATTAAGTTAGATATTATTTTATAAACTAAAATAACTATTAGTATCTAAATTAATATTTAACACCAGCTATTATTTGTATTATTTGTTGTTATTTAATAATTTTGTTGTATAGTATAATTTTTAGTTCATAATTTTGATGTTACTTTTTTCCCTGATTTTAATGCCTAAATTTTAAAATACATACTTATTACAATTCCTAATTTTACATATTCTTTATATTTTAAATAATTAAATTATTTTATAGTGACTTAATAATTGTAGTAGTTCTGGTGGTCAATTGGATCAAAATATTTTAAAAAGTATCAAAAAATTGAGAGAATTTGACTAAAATTATGAATTTTTTGGAATCTGGAATTTATTTATATAATTGTAAGGTATTTCTTAAAATTAAAAAATTTAGAAACATAATTTATGAGCAAATACAAGTATTTCATGAACTTGTTTCTCTATTGTTTTAAACTTTGAACCAAACAAAGCCGTTCTTGTACTTGTTTAATACAAAAATGGAATCGTGCTGGTCAACCAGACAAATCAGCCCCGAATAAAGACTATCATGCCTTTGATCACACTACAAACCACATACCAGAAATCGATTCTGCTATATAAGAGACTAAACCATTTACATAGAGACCATGGCAAATGCTAGCTAGACATGACAAATTTTCAAAAGGTTCATACTCTACTTCTTCCTATTCTCTTTCTATGTTTGCTTCCATTGAAAATTGCTTCATCATCAAGAGCAGAAGCAGAAGCCCTTCTCAAATGGAAAAACACTCTATCTCCACCTCTTCCTCCTTCTCTAAACTCATGGTCCCTCACCAACCTTCCCAACCTTTGCATTTGGGATGCCATTGTTTGTGACAACACCAACACAACAGTCTCAGAGATAAACTTGTCTGGTGCCAATCTCACTGGGACTATCACTGTCTTGGATTTTGCTTCCCTCCCTAACCTCACCCAAATCAACCTCGATGCCAACCGTTTTGGTGGGTCAATACCATCAGCAATTGGTAACCTCTCCAAGCTCACACTGTTGAACTTGGGGAACAACTTACTTGAAAACACACTGCCTGATGAACTAGGGCAGCTAAGGGAGCTTCAATATCTCAGTCTTTACAACAACAATCTCAATGGCACCATTCCTTATCAGCTCATGAATCTCCCTAAGGTATGGTACATGGACCTTGGATCAAATTACTTTATAACTCCTCCTGACTGGTCCCTATATTCATGCTTGCCTTCCTTGAGACGCCTTGCTTTACATCTAAATCCATCATTAACTGGTGAATTCCCAAGTTTCATACTGAAGTGCCATAACTTGACATACCTGGACATCTCTCAGAATGGATGGAATGGCACTATACCAGAATCCTTGTATAGCAATTTGGGCAAGCTAGAATACCTCAACCTCACCAACTGTAGGTTTGAAGGAAAACTATCACCCAACTTATCCATGCTTTCTAATCTCAAAGAACTTCGTATAGGTAATAACATGTTTAATGGTCCTGTTCCCTCTGAGATAGGACTGATATCTGGGCTTCAAATTCTTGAACTGCATAACATTTCTGCCCATGGAAAAATTCCTTCTTCCATAGGCCAACTCAGGGAGCTATGGCATCTTGATCTTAGTGTAAATTTTTTTAACTCTACAATCCCTTCTGAGCTTGGCCTATGCACAAATCTATCCTTCTTGAGTTTAGCAGAGAATGATTTGAGTGGTCCTCTGCCCTTGTCATTAGCTAGTCTGTCTAGAATATCAGAATTGGGGATATCAGATAATTCCTTTTCTGGTGAACTTTCTGCTTCACTTATCTCTAACTGGACCCAGTTGATCTCCTTGCAAATCCAAAACAATAACTTTACAGGAAAGCTTCCTACACATATTGGCCTGTTGAAAAAAATTAACTTCCTCTATCTGTACAATAATCACTTCTCTGGTCCCATTCCTGTAGAGATTGGAAACCTGAGGGAAATGACACAGTTGGACCTTTCACAAAACCAATTCTCTGGCCCAATTCCATCAACTCTTTGGAATCTGACAAACATTCAAGTCATGAATCTTTTCTTCAATGAGCTCTCTGGAACCATTCCCACGGATATTGGAAACTTGACCTCTCTGCAAATCTTTGATGTCAACACCAATAACTTGTATGGGGAGTTGCCAGAAACCATTGCTCAACTAACTGCTTTACGAAATTTTTCTGTGTTCAGTAATAACTTCACTGGCAGCATTCCTAGAGAATTTGGAAAGAGAAATCCTTTTTTGACTGGTGTCTACCTTACCAACAACAGCTTTTCCGGAGAACTGCCAGGCGACTTGTGCAGTGATGGCCAGCTAACTATTTTGGCAGTCAATCAGAACAGTTTTTCAGGGCCATTGCCAAAGTCCTTGAGAAATTGTTCATCACTTATTAGAGTTCGGCTTGATGATAACCAGCTCACTGGAAATATCACAGACGCATTTGGGGTTCTACCAAATCTTGTTTTTATCTCACTTACTAGAAATCAACTTGTTGGTGAGCTCTCTCCGGATTGGGGTGAGTGTGCCAACTTAACCAGTATGGATATGGGAAGCAACAAACTTTCTGGAAAAATTCCTTCTGCGCTAAGTAAGTTGAGTCAATTAAGGTATCTAAGCCTTCATTCCAATTATTTCACTGGTAGTATCCCACCTGAAATGGGAAATCTAAGCCTGCTTTTCACGTTCAATCTGAGCAGTAACCAATTATCGGGAGAAATCCCAAAGAGTTACGGAAGATTGGCTCAGCTAAATTTTCTTGATTTATCAAATAACAGCTTCAGTGGAAGCATTCCTAAAGAGCTTGGTGATTGTGATCGCTTACTGAGCCTGAATTTAAGTCATAACAGTCTATCTGGGGAGATACCAAATGAACTTGGCAATCTGTTCTCACTGCAAATCATGTTGGACATCAGCAGCAACTCTCTTTCTGGGCCTCTTCCCCAAAACCTTGGAAAGTTAACAACATTGGAGATTCTCAATGTGTCACACAACCATCTATCAGGGACAATCCCACAATCTTTTTCAACCATGGTCAGCCTTCAATCTGTTGATTTTTCTTACAACAAATTGAGTGGTTCAATCCCCAGTGGTCGTGTTTTCCAGACAGCGACTGCTGAAGCCTATGCTGGGAACTCAGGTTTGTGTGGTGACATAAAAGGATTAACTTGCCCCAAATCATTTTCCCAAGACAAATCCGGAGGAGTTAACAAAAAGGTTCTTCTTGGTGTTATCATACCAGTTTGTGCCTTACTTATTGGGATAATTAGTGTTGGAGTAATACTTTGTCGGCGGCATGACAAAAAACACCTTGATGAAGAGTCCAAAAGAGTTGAGAAAAGTGATCAGCCTATTAGCGTGGTGTGGGGAAGAGATGGAAAATTCACATTTTCTGATCTTGTTAAGGCCACCGATGACTTCAATGACAAGTACTGCATTGGAAAAGGAGGATTTGGAAGTGTTTATAGAGCACAATTACTCACAGGTCAAGTTGTTGCTGTCAAGAGGCTCAACATATCAGACTCTGATGAGATTCCAGCAATGAAGCGCCAGAGCTTTTTGAATGAGATAGAATCACTTACAGGAGTGAGGCACCGCAATATAATAAAGCTTTATGGGTTCTGTTCTTGCAGGGGACAAATGTTCTTGGTTTATGAATATGTAGACAGAGGAAGTTTGGCAAAAGTGTTGTATACAGAGGAAGGAAAATCGGAGCTAAGGTGGGGCACAAGGCTAAAAATTGTGCAAGGAATAGCACATGCAATTTCATACTTGCACACTGATTGCTCCCCACCAATCGTGCACCGGGATGTAACACTGAATAACATATTACTAGACTCCGACTTAGAACCTCGTCTTGCAGATTTTGGCACAGCAAAGCTGCTGAGCTCCGACACTTCAACTTGGACTTCAGTAGCTGGATCCTATGGTTACATGGCTCCAGGTACATCATCCAATCAATTTAAATTCTAGTATGTATACTATATAGTATGCATCATGCTAAGCAGTCTTTAATAAGTCCTGTTAAAAGTGTCTTAATAAATTGTGTATATATAATTTTTTAATCAATGTCTGAATATACATACTCTTGTGTCACATACACTGCTTTAGAGTTTTATTGAGTATATGTAAATTAAAGGGTGTGATGAGACAATGAGAAAAGTTGAAATATGCAGAGCTAGCACAAACTATGAGAGTGACTGAGAAGTGCGATGTGTATAGTTTTGGGGTGGTGGTGATGGAGATAATGATGGGAAAGCATCCTGGAGAACTCTTGAGTACACTGTCTTCAAAGAACTATTTGTCATCAACGGAGGAAGAAGCACAGGTGGTATTGAAGGAGGTGCTTGACCAAAGGCTTCCACCTCCAACAGGCCAATTAGCAGAAGCAGTAGTGTTCACAATGACCATAGCTTTGGCATGCACACGTGCGGCTCCAGAGTCCAGACCCATCATGCGTGCTGTGGCACAAGAACTATCGGCTACTACTCATGCTTATCTTCCCCTGCCATTTGGTATCATAACCATGAACAGGCTTTCAATGCAGGGCTCCACAAATAGTGTGTCATAACCAGTAGAAATATGCTGTTTTCATTTTCCACACGCAATTAACTGTGTATACTATGTATAAGAACTATATTTAAATTTGAAAGTTGAATTTAAAGTAAGGTTAATTAGGCTTGATGATTGGAATATGTATCTATGTTTGAATTAAGCATGCTTTGTTCCACTGGTCTTGCTTGTACCAAATTTGCTTTTGTATGGATATAAGTTTTAGCCTTATAAATAAAAAAGCACTTTAGATTGATCACACTTTGCTTTTGACTTTTGTTTATTCACAATTGTCTGCACCGTTGGTTCATAAAGAAAGGAGAAAAAATCTTGGGGCAAATCCATCCCTCTCTTTAAAGTACGATTTTAAACAAAATAAGGAAAATCATCAAATGTTCACATTTTTGTTATTCTTGAAAGTATTTCATTAACAGATGTGTCTATTTACAATTTTAATTCAATCTAGTTTTCTATTCATGCCCCCACACAATGACTTTGTTTATTTTTTTGGAAAAAGTTTGAGTATCTTATTGACTTAATGAAATTTCAAATTTAATATTTTGGCTAAAAAATTATTAAAAATATGGTAAGTCATTTTATGTAAGCGACTCATCTTTTATACCATTATTATGTCAAAATTATATTAATTAACATATATTATTTGCATATTTCATAAATTCACATTAAGGATTTGTATGCGGGTGAAAGTAAGTGGTTCTTTCTATGCCCTCACCAACTTGCTCCTTTTTTGGGATAGAAAGTAAGGTGAGATCTAAACTTCACAATTCAAATTTAAACGGTTTAAGTACTTTTATCAGCTTATTTTTTACAATTTGTACTTTCACATTTTTTGATGTAAAATTTCCGTGTGCTTTTTATTTTTAGTTTAAAAGAACTACTTTTTTTTTAGTTTCACCCTTAGGCAATGGAAGACCCAATTTATTTAAATTTAGAGGATATAGTTTAAATTAAATAAAGAATAAATTATAAAATTATTCTTCATTTATTATAAAATTTCATCCATCTAAATTTATAAAATTTATATTTTTTTTTAAATTTATCTTGATCATTATAAAATTGGCATGGGTAAGTTTTCTTTTTCCTCACACTTGAATTTCTTTTTTATTTTCTCTTTTCTTCCTATGTAGGAGTTTTGTGCTCCATCTGTCTAAGTCAATTGAGGAATAAAAACTCTTTGGTTGTTTTACTTTATATATATATATATATATATTATCAAGGTTGATGTTTTGAAGTTGTTAAAGAGTATATAGAGATTTTCAATCTGCCCTTAGAACTCTTTAGGTGTTGGAATTGTTCTTTCTTATAAAGTAAACTAACTTCAGTCAAGGAGACCTAACCTAAACTGGGAATTATTTTGGTTCATATTTACTCAAACTATGTTGGGCATTGGAAAATTTAATTAGTATTCATGTGTGTTGAAAATGTTAAAATATTAAGAGATAATATTTATTTATTTAATACAAATTTTACTTACTTTTTAGTTTTGAGTAATCATAATTAAATTTGAGTTGTTATATCTACAAGTTTGAGTAAAAATAAATCTATTATGATATTGAAGACTTGCTAGAAGAATTCAAATTTTTATTTATATTTTAGTATCTATAATAAATTTATGATATTGTTATATTTTTATTTATATTGCTAGAAAAATTCTTCATATTTAAATGCCTTAGATCTTGAATTTTTTAGTATACATCTTGTACCCTAATAAAATATAGTTAGTTAACATAAAGAAAAAAAATTAGAATGTTAAATTGTAAAAATATGAAACATTTGAAGTTCACATCACAAAATTGACTTTACTTTCTCGAAAGCTACTCTTTCATCGTCATTATCCTCTTTTTCAGTGCCTTCTTGAAAATTTATTCAAATCAAATCCAAAGTTAGCCTTTTCATTTAAGTCAGGAGTGAATATCATCTTGTGTGCTACGGAAGTAGTCTTCAACTCTATGATGCAAGTACCAACTTCTCTTTTCAATTTTTTTTTTTAATTTTCACTTCAACGTCTTTCTTTTTAAAGAATAAAAAAAACTTTGTTGGGGTGGATCCAAGTGTTAGAAAAAATTAATTACAATGTCTACAAGATTAATCTTTCAAGTAAGTACATTGTGAGTAGCACTTTTAACATGTCACATTTGTCTCATTTTTTTTAGATTTTGAATTTAAGTTCAAGTCTTTCTCAAAAAAGAGGAAATGATGTGGACATCCAAGTGACTAATCTTTTGGAGGCTTTAAATTAGAATTTGAACCCAGAACTAGTTATAAAGTATCAACTTTATCACTCAAACAAATTATCATTTCTTGAAATGCAGGAATTGTATTTTATTTTATTTACTTACGAACGAGACGAGACGAGACCTATAACTAAATTTGTATTTACACACTTTTAGAATTTAAAATGAGGATGAATGTTTTGGCAATTGAATAGAGAGAATATATCTCTACTAAGATTTTTCCCTACATCTTGCGATTTTATAAAAAAATCATTAATTTTTGTAATGATCATCCTTAAGTTTATCAAACCTTGTTTGTAGTACCTTCCTTTCTCTAAATTTTCATGTTTACTATTTTTAATTGATTTCATTCCATAAGCGTATATTCTTAATTCTATTATTAATTCTATTGGAGAAGATTGATAAAAAAGTAAAAAATATGACTGCTCAATAAAATATTGTATTTCTCTCCAGTTGCATATGGGCATAGATTTCTCATAAAAACTAATTCTTCTATCCTTTTTATAATAACTAAACATGTAGCTTAATCCCTGTTCATGATGTGTTAATGATTAATTGCAAAAGTATCCTTAATTATAAATATTTTCAGTAGTAAGTGAAATACATTAATGTTTTAGATTAATTGAGTGCGAGACTTTGTTTTTCTCATTTATTAAAAAAATATATTAAAAGCCATATTTGTTTGAACTATTTATGTATACGTAAAAAAAAAATTGTTATATCAAAGAGGAGAGAGATTAAAAAAATTAAAACTAATAAAAATGTTTAAAAAATATAAAAATAAAGTTTAAGACTGTATCGTACCAAAATATTACTGAAGATAGATTTATACATAAACCATAACCCATTTATTTATAATTATATCAACCCTAAAATCTAAAATGTAATTCACAAACATAATTTAAATTTTTTGAAAAAAAAAAATATTTTTAACTTTAATAATATTTAAAAAATAGTCAATATTTTAAATTTATCACACACAACTTATTTTTAACCTAATTTATTTAAAATTATTGTGAAGAAATTCTTCAACTTTATATATGATTTTCTTAAATAAAACAAAATTAAATTTTTGATATTATCTATAAAAATAAAAAATTTTAAAACATTATTATTCAGTTAATGTAATTTTAAATAATTTTTAAATTGTTATTATATACATATTTTGATTTAAAAAGATATTAATTATCATTCATGAAAGTAAAAAAAATTCTAACTGAAGATCCCGACAAAGTTGACAACTTCAGTTTAAACAAAATACATTGAAGTTGTCAACCTAGTATATAATTTTTTTACAATTACACAAAATATATTTTTTAATTATAAAAATAAAAAATAAATAACATATTAATGGATTTAATTAATGTTGTATATACCATTGACAATTTTGACTGAGAAATACTCATTTTAGTAATTTTTCTGTATTTTCTTATTTGTGTAATTTTCTTATTGAAATACATCATTTTTGTCAATCTTCCCTAGTATTGTCTAGTATATTCTAAGACATTTCTGCACAGAAAGAAGTTGAGTCTCTTAGGACCTGGATGAACAATTTGAACTCTCCCTTGCCACCTTCATGGAACATCAACAATAATCCATACAATTGGACTAACATTACCTACAATGAAGGAGGGACAATGCTTCCTAATTTAGGCCTAGATGGAACCCTTAACAGGTTTGATTTATCAGCATGTAAAGAAATGAGAGAGAATGAAAAAGAAGGAGAACAAAGCATATATTCAGTGAAGCAAAGTGTCTATTACTGAAAGAGGTACCTGATATATATGATACATACATGTAGAGGGAAAGTAGAAAAATAACCTAAACAAGAATCCTAAAGGTGATTACTTAACATCCCCTTAAACTGTTTTTTCAGAAGATCTACAACTTGAAAAAGTGCTAGAAGATGAATGAGGTGCACAAGATTTTGTTGACATGATCACTAACAAAGTTTATGTCATGTTTAAAGTGTTTTAATTATGAATGCATGCAGCAAGAAGGACAACATCAAGATTGTCAAAATATATTTTTAGTATGCTAGAAAAGAGATGAAGTTTACTGATTTCAGCAAAAACGATATTGATGTTCCTGTATTTAGCTTTAGTACTACTACAAGATACCATTTTATGTTTGTGTGACACCCATGAAACAATGTTTGAACCAATGTAAATGCAATAGTCGGTGGTGGATTTTCTATAGTCAAGATTAGACCTTCATTAAAGCCAGTAACAAATAATTACAAGTAGCTAAGAAAAGGAAGACCATGATACAAGGTACCGCAAAATATCAAAGAATTCTCTTCACAACCTTTCAATGATATTCTTGACGAAGATGTATATATTGACAGAGTACATGATCTAGTGATAGTTAAATATTGTAAAGTCCAACTGTAAATCTATAAAGAGTTGAGTCTTAAACAAAATTTGATCCACTTGAATAAGGTGCAAAGAGATACCATGAAAGTTGGTTAAGACTTAGAGCCAAGCACACAAATGTATTTCAAATTAAAATACATTATATTCTGAATTGTAGAAATACACTGTAATTTGAAATACATTATATTCTGAATTGTAAAAATACATTGTATTCTAAATTCTATAATTTATAATACAAAATTTGTATTGTAGATTTTAGAATTTGAAATAATACAATTTTTGTATTCTGAATTCTTGAATTCTTAGATGGTGAAGACAAGAGCCTGATGCAACGATGACACTAGATATAGAAGGTGTTGTGACGATGGCATTAAAAGTAGAAACTAGTGCAATGGTGGTATTGAAGATAAGGAGTTATTGTGGCGGTGGAAGTTGAAAATAGGAATTGCTGCAACCGTGAACCGTGGAAGTGGGAGAGGAGATGCTTAATGAAAAAGATAAAATATATATATATATATATATATATATATATATTAAATTTCACCCTATAAAGTTTCATGAAGAAGACATGGAATTAGGCAAACAAATTGCCCTTGATCTATAATTCAATACAATAACAATACAGTTTAGGGATTGTTGTCCAAGAAATTCTGGTAGGGAAATACAGTGATGAGTTTCTACTGCGTTTAGAGTATGGGGAATTGAACCAACACTCTTAAGATTTGGTGGACGAGTGTTCCAGAAGGTACTGCAGCTGAAGTGCCAAAGTTGGTAGCAAGACTTGTTCTAAAATGTATTCACAAACCCACCATGGAGCATGTGTCCCCTACCTTTCAACGTCTCCCTGCACAATATACTCCAATAACCAACGGATCTCTCATTTCCAACTACACCAATACAATTATTCTAAACATATCAACATTCCACACCTACACAAACATATTCAGAATTATATAAAAAAAATTATAAAATAAAAATAGATGTACCACTTGTCCATGCTTCTTAGTAGTAGTCCCTCCATTTTTTTCTAAATATCATAAATTTTAAATATTTTTGTTTCTATTTAACTTTCATTTTCAAATTTTAAAATAACATTAATTACTTTCTTATCATTTAAAACATTACCTTTCACCCAATTTTTAATTAGTTTACGCATTCATTTTGACAGAAAAAAAGAGAAAAGTATTTTATTAAAATCAAGAAAATTTATAACATTTCTTAAAAAAACCTTAAACACCTTACAAAATAATGAAGGAGCAACATTTAAAAGTATAGGTAAATGAATAAAAATAAGTAGAAAAATTAAAAATATCTGTGATCTCTGACAATTCTGGTAATTAATATGAACTAAAATGGCGAGATATTGAGTTAATAAAAATGCATGAGGGTGGCAGGTCTCATCATTAATTTGAACTAAAAAAACCCAGATGCGTGTGTATACAAAGCAAATACATGAATTACCTATAATAACTTCAATTATCAGCATGGAAGAAAATTCAGAGACAGTGTACAGATAAAAACCACATGACAACATCAATCCAAATACCACACTCTATCACATTCACAAAAGAATCAAAAAATGCACTAACACAACCACTCCACAATGGAAGCTTGTCTCTAACATACATGAGTAACAACCCTGTCTATGTAAAACCTTGTCTCATATTCACTCCCTTATCCTGCATAACTAAATTTCACATCAACTGTATTGTACCCTTCTTGAAGTTAGTCGACTTGCTGAGCCAGAATCCTGAGCATAGCCCCCACAATTCCAGTAGCTACCAACACTGCCTATGACAGGCATCTCATCTCTTGGTGATTTTCTTGGTGAACAAGAAGCTGAAAACTGTTTAAGCTCTTCAACTGTCAATGCACCTAAAATAGGCCTATCTTCATGACTCACCACAGTATTTGAGCCATGTGAACTACTCCTCTCTGGGGTACCCGCATACAAACCCTTGCTAACAGGTGTAGTTTCTGAAGAAGCCAACCAATTTGAAAGGCTAGCATCAACTGCGATTTCCCGGTTCAACTTCTTAGGTGATGCAGCACCAAATGCAGCTCGGGACTCATGATTCAAAACCAAATTTTCCTTCTGAGACACTAATGGCTGTGCTCTTTTAGCCTTAACTGCTTTCCATTGAGTGAGGTTCTCCACAGGGTTCAGCACAGAATGAACATACACACTCCTATCTCGAACATTGGGGTTCAACCCAATTGACTTCACATCCTTATCATACACTGGCATTGGACTTTCCACCTCTCCAACAAACCCTTGATTATCACCATTTCTTGACCTTGAGTACACTATTCCATCTTCAAAGTCCTCCCCCACTTCATCATACTCTTCTCCCATGTCACTATCACCACCATCATCCTCATCCTCATCCTCATCAGTGATATCACTATCCCAATTCTCCATTGCTGCATCTTCATCATCAATACATGTGCAATTGTGGTACCTATGATTTGTTGGGTAAGACCCGGTTGAAGTAACCAAACTTTCTTCAGAGTAAGACTTTGTTTGGCTTAACTTTTCAACCAAAGGTCTTTTTTCTTCACTCTTCTCTGTGTGGAAATCAACAACTTCATCTGGCTCGTACGTTTTCACATTGACATCAAAAGTCACCTTCTTTTTGGGGCTCGCCTTTAGCTTCTCCAAAGGTTTAGCCCTACATCCAAACCCATTTATCTAAATCATAAACTTCAACTCCAAAATCAAACATGCTTTCTTGTGAACAAAAGTAGAACATTACAAACTCAATAAGTCAACTACTTACTGTACTTCTTGTGATGCAGTGCTAAGTACCACCATTTTGGAGTAATCCTGCACAGAACAGACCGTTGGTTGCTCTAACCTGTTTTTAGCATTGCGCTGCAACAACGTTGAAAAGACTCAATGAGGTTAGAGAAACGTTCATCTATTAAGCCTGTTAATCCAAAGAATAAAAAAAAACAAAACCCACATACATTAAACTATTGTTTATGCTTTCATCTAATCAAAATTGAAAGTCTATCTCCATAATACACATAATCCTTTCTTGTAAATCTTTATTACACATACCAGCCAAATAAAACATTCATTCTAATTTAATAACACTAGAATCAGCACCTAAAATCTAAGTTTTGGCTTAAATAAAAGGCCAAAAATAGGAGGTGCAAGAGTAAAACTTTAAAACAAATGAGGTCTTTTACGTGCAATTTATGAGGAACCAAACAAAAGGGTAGTTAAATTAGATAAGAAAAGAAGAAGCTTGGAGAAGAGAAGGTGGAAGGGTTAGTTACTTGGTGATGGTGAGCCTTGCGCCTGGGCTTCGTGCTTGTGGAGGAACCAAAGCAATGAAGAAAGCAACCCATTGTGACAACAGATCTGTGTGTTTCCCTTCTGAGGTTTCACAACAACAATGCTAAGGCAGAGGCTTTGGTCTTCATGTCATGCCACCTTCCACGGTCCACAAGACAAACGCAGAGGAAGTGGACACTGTAACGCTCTATCAATAAATATGTAGTAATAATATTTGTTTTATTTGTTTATTATTAAAAAGAAAAGGTGGGGGAAGTGACCGTTGTGATGACAGGCTGTAATGTTTTAAGTACCACATCGAATGCAGTTTTGTTTTGTTGTTTTGTGTGAAGCTGAAGCAGAGACACAGAGGTTGATCGTTTGGCTCAAGAAAAGCTGGAAAGTGAAAAACTTGTAATAGTATTTATGATTAATAGTTGTTGGAGTCAATTTTTTCATTTTTTTAGGAATAGTTTATACTCATTTATAGAAAAACAGCTGAACTTATTGAAACAACCCTTACAAATTTAAAACAGTAGTTGTGGTCGTCTTCATAATATTACTTTTATTGTAAAATTACTAGTTACTCTCTGAACTTATTAATGAGAACAAAAATTAGATATAAATACATCTTAACTACCTTTATTTTATTTTTAAAAAAATCTTAAAATATGTTAGCTTTAATTCATGTTTGACCTTTTATTGCATCATTAGGATATCAATAAAATTTAATTAAATTCAGGTATCTGGTTTCTTTTACATATATATATATATATATATATATATATATATATACATATGAATATTTTTTATTAATGAGGAGGAAAGGATTACCTTTTATAAATTAGTTCATTTAAGATTAAAATATATTTGTGATTATCAATATATTTTGAAATGTAAAATTTAAAAGATAAAACTCTGATTTTAATTTAATAAATAACACAAAAAAACAAAAATTATGGGGTGAGAGAGGCTCGAACTCTCGACCTCAGGATAACTCAGAAGCTATGAGACCTACGCGCTAGCCAACTGCGCCACCACCCCTATTGTTAAATAATATGAACTAAATATATTTGTTGTATATTCGATGGACATAGTTAATTGGGCCTTCAAAAGTTGGGCTGACAGTTTAAATTCATTTACCTTTTTAAGTGGGAAATTCATCTTATAAATCCATGCATTTCTTTCTCCATTCCATACTTAAAAAACACTTTTATTAAAAAAATTTAATTTTTTTGAATGTACATTCGAAAACTTTTCTCCAGAAGTTAAAATTTACAATTTTTTATATTTCAAATTGCATATTTCAAAGTGCAAATTTTATATTTTAAAGTATATAATACAAAATATAAATTTGTATTTGATTATAGAATTCAAAATAGATAATTTTATTTATTTTTGAAAATATGGAATTGCATAAAGAAATCTCTTTTAGGTTTGTATGACTGAAGTGATTAAATTTCTAAAGAATATTCAGATCGAGAATATATTTTATTTTTAGTCACAAATTCATTACTTTGCATTTATTCTTCAATTTTTTTTTTATAGAAAACAGTGGAGAATTATCTATTTTATCATTTCTTATACAGACTTTTGAAAATAATGTGAAACCATATTAATCAAAAGTGAAAAAAATATATAGTATTCTTTCGTAAATTTATATAGCCCGGAAATAATTCTATAGATTAGTGAATATACACTTAAATTAATACATTATATTATATTATGTTTAGTGGTGGTGGGTAGATTTGAGTGTTAAGTATAAATAAAAAATTTAATGAATAGTGATAAGCATTAAGTGTTCACTTTGTGACTTTCAGTTTTTTTAAGGCACTCTTAATAGAGATTAATTACAAATTCAAGATTAGGGTCAACATGTTTATGTTAAGTATTATTCTATGTATAGACAAAATGAGACAATTTTAGTTTATTTTGATCAGTTTATTATCAATTTGCTAAAAATAGATTGAGACCTATATATTAACCTACGTTGATTAAATATTAAAACAATAATTTTATCATTTAAAATAATCCTACTCAATATCAAACAAAAATCTCTCTTATAAAAAATATTATTCTTAACAAACAAAGTCGTGTATATGTAACCATTTATAAAAAAAATTAACCCTGATCTTAATTAACTGATTAATTAAAAATGATTATAAGCATTAACCTTATAGTCAAACTAACAATTTTTCATAGCATGTTTTAATTTTTTTCTTAGACAGCCTGTTTAATTTTTTTTTTTTAAGATAGTTGAGTCTTGTATATCCAAAATTTGTTGAATAACCGGTTATAATTAAAATTTGTTGTATAACTTATTAGTTAAAAATCAATTTTAATTAAACACGATCCGTAGAAACAAAGGTGTGATAGTGTCGGTATTACATTTTTATTAAATTTTGTTTTTTTAACTTATTAAGCATAATTTGATATATTTTATAATATTTTTTAGAGATATGTTAATTTGTAAAAGAACCCTGTAAATGACATCTATATTATTTTTTATTTGCATATATTTTGCTTTAATAAGAAAATAGGAAAAAAGTAGTGTTGATCTTCAACTCCGGACTATTAATATTAATATTTGATATAATGAACCCTCTAATGATACTTTATTTTATTTAATCATAATTAACTATGCATGTTTTTAGCCTTTGACGCCATGTACATGGTTGTATCCACACAACTCGTTAAAAGAAATTAATAAAAACTCATTAATTTATAAACAGGAAGGACCTAAATTAAGAAGGAAGCATATTAGTACAATTAGTAACTAATGACGGAAAGAGGACAAAATTAACATATCAAATGTTTCTTTGGTTAATGTATCGAAATCGCATTACCTTCGGAAAAAAAAATTAAAGATAATTGGTTTGTTTGAATTTTTGTATAATTAATTCATATAATTTAAAGTGCTTGACAAAAAGAACCCAACAAAATATGTCTTTTATATTTTGGATTTGTTTGTTTGTTTAGCTAAGCCATTGTATGGTATTCCATCTTAACTGTATAAAATGGTGTTCATGAAAAGCTAAAAAGTTAACATCATTCTACAGCATGATGGCAATGGAAGAAGAAAAAGGGTTTGCAAGTAGTGGAAGAGAGGGTGACTACACCAAAGATGGCACAGTGGACCTCAAAGGTAAACCAGTTTTAAGATCAAATACTGGAAGATGGAGAGCTTGTTCCTTCATTGTAGGTAAATGCAACCATTGGGACCTTAAAAATACCATTTTTAATTTAACTTCCTTTAATTTTAGCCCTTTTTTTTAACTCCTTTTTATAGTAGGTAACAGTTGAAAACAAGTTATTGCTTTTTAGTTACAAGTCATGCATTTTTATTTTACTATATAAACAAATTAATGTTATATATACTTGGCATTATACACAATTATTTCTATTTGCATTATATAACATTTCTTTTAAAGTGTACAAATTGTTTTAGGACGATGAGAGGAAAAGAAAAATAGAAAGAAATGAAGTTTGTCCTTGAAATATAGAAAGTAAATATTTGAATTGATGATGTAAAGAGAGAAGTGAGTGAGTATTGACTATGTTCTTACTTGCATAGTTTTAATAATTAATTGTAGGGTATGAAATGATTGAAAGGATGGCATCCTATGGGATAGCATCAAATCTAGTGTTGTATCTAACAGAGAAGCTCCATGAGGGCACTGTCAAATCTTCAAAGAGTGTTACCAATTGGACTGGTGCAGTCTGGATCATGCCAGCTGCCGGAGCTTACATAGCCGATGCCTATCTTGGCCGATATTGGACCTTTCTTATAGCATCAGCCATTTACCTTGTGGTATATATACATATATGAAACATCATATTATACCAAATTTTCCAACTATGTGTTTGATACCTGTCAATCTTCTGAAAACACATAAATCTTATCAAGACAATCATATTGATTGTGCTTCTGCATACTGCATGAAATTATTACATGATCTTAGACTACTTGTGTTCGTATTCTTGTTTAATCTCTATGTGACACATAACATAACTGAGTTTTCCAATTATATGTCACATGGAGAATGTATGGACTATAATGGTTTTGATCCATGTAATAATTTCTCATGCTGTAGTATATCTTGCATTTTAACACTATAAAGGGAACATGGTCATGTATTTTTGGTTGCAGGGAATGTGTTTGTTGACTCTAGCAGTGTCAGTACCAGGATTGAGACCACCAGCATGTGCTTCAGGCGTTGCAGACCAAGATTGCCCACAAGCATCGTCATTGCAAGTGGGAATTTTCTTCTTTGCCTTGTACATCATTGCAGCAGGCACAGGGGGGACCAAGCCCAACATTTCTACAATGGGAGCAGACCAATTTGACGAGTTTGAACCCAAAGAAAGGTCCCAAAAGCTTTCCTTCTACAATTGGTGGGTGTTTAATATTCTAATTGGAACCATTTCCGCCCAAACTCTCTTGGTTTACATACAAGACAGAGTTGGTTTTGAACTTGGTTATGGGATCCCAACCATTGGTCTAGCCTTTTCAATATTGATGTTTCTGCTAGGAACTCCTCTTTATAGGCATAGATTACCCTCAGGCAGCCCTTTAACCAGGATGGTCCAGGTACTTGTGTCTGCAGTGAGGAAGTGGAAGGTACATGCCCCAGATGATTTGAATGAGCTACATGAGCTCAGCATGGAAGAGTATTATGCAAGTAAAGGGAGAACAAGAATTTATCACAGTTCTTCATTAAGGCTAGTAATCAAATTTCTCTTAAAATTTACTGTCATTAACATCACAAACAGTTGGTGGGCATAACTGTTGGTGGGCATAAAGCAACCAAATTGACTGGCTCAGAAGAGCTATTTACTTTTTTCCAATGTTAAGGATGAAATTAACCTAATAAATTGAAAATTTTAAAGTTGAGGGTTAACTTTCTTTTTTGTAATATGGAAAGATTAAACTGATTGATGGACCAATATCAAAGTCACCGATTAGATAACTGTTGTGAACATACCTTAGAGAGCTTAAGGTACTTTTTCTCTCTTTTTTGTACTTCTGAAGAATGATACTGTTTTCAATCACTTATCGTGAAGGTACTTTTGAAAGGAGTGCAATAAACATGTCTTCATTTGTTTTCTTTTTCAAGTTCCACTGTATTGTTTTTGTCGTATCAAACACTTGGTATAGATTATTTGAGCAAATTATGTGTCTTTTGTTTGAGTTGAAAGCACAGCAATCTTGTAACCTTGACAAATGTGTGCAGATTCCTGGACAAAGCTGCAGTGAAGACAGGCGAAACATCGCCATGGATGCTTTGTACTGTGACTCAAATTGAGGAAACCAAGCAAATGATGAAAATGGTTCCTATTTTGATTACTACATGCATTCCAAGCACCATAATAGCTCAAACCACCACACTCTTCATCAGACAAGGCACCACACTAGACAGGGGAATGGGACCCCATTTTAAAATTCCTCCAGCATGTCTCATAGCTTTTGTAAACATCTTCATGCTGATAAGCGTTGTGATCTATGACCGCCTTTTCGTTCTTGCAATCCGGAACTACACCAAGAACCCCAGAGGGATCTCCTTGCTGCAGAGACTTGGAATTGGCCTTGTGCTACATGTTATCATAATGCTCACAGCATGCTTTGTTGAGAGGAAGAGACTCAGTGTGGCAAGAGAAAACAACCTTTTAGGCCAGCTTGATAAAATTCCTCTAACCATTTTCATCCTCCTCCCTCAGTTTGCTTTGACAGGAATTGCCGATACCTTTGTTGATGTTGCTAAGTTGGAGTTCTTCTATGATCAAGCACCAGAAACCATGAAAAGTTTGGGAACGTCATATTTCACAACCACCTTGAGCATTGGAAATTTTCTTAATAGTTTTCTACTTTCAACTGTTGCTGATCTCACCCATAGACATGGTCACAAGAGTTGGATTTTGGATAATCTAAATGCCTCCCGTTTAGATTATTATTATGCATTCTTGGCCCTGCTAAGCGTTATCAACTTCTTTTGCTTTGTGGCTGTTGCCAAATTGTACGTTTATAATACTGATGAAACACAAATCAGCATGGACTTGGATATGAACCGTAATACTAGAATAAGTCCAAGTACTACACAACCAGATAACTGAAGGAACAATACGTCCTTGCTGATGAACTTTTAAGTATAAAAAATAAATATTCAATAAATGTGGATCCAAAACTACACCTTAACATTTGGTATCAATTACTTTGATGTATCAAAAAAACATTCTCTTAAAATATGGTTGGAGAAAAACTATTTTTCATCTATCAGAAAAACATAATAAAATTTGTAAACTGACCAATTAATCACAAAACACAATATATTTTAACCAATGGCTATTCTTTTTCTTACTAACAAGAAAATTATAATATATTATATTTCTTAACATGCAATAACATTTGTTATTTGTCGTGAAATTAATAAGCAAATGACAATATATTATAATTTAAAATATATAATAACATTTATTATTTATCAATAAATTAATCAGAAAATTACAATATCTTATTATTTCTAAAATATATAACAACAAAATCATCTTTCTTCTTTAATTTAATTTACCTTTTATTATAAAACTTTAAGTTGGTAAATTTCTTCGTAGTAATCATTAATCTGATAATCATATACTTATTTCTAAAATCCTTACACATGTATGACCTATCCGGGTTATTACTATCTCTTTTTATAACACTTCTACAGTTAGGAATAATTTAAAATTTAAAATAATATTATAAAAGACTTGTTCCTGATTATCATAATATCTATTATGATAATAAATTTAAATTATAAAAAAAATTATCAAAATAATTATTATATTAAAAAATATAAATATGATGTAGAAAATGATTTTGTTCTTAAAAATACGCAGTCTTAGGGAATAAAGCATCTCTATTATTGGTACAAGCTTTTGAAAATGTAAATAAATGAAGGTTGTTATTCATATGTGATTCCCTTTTATCTGTTTATCATGTCCTTACTTATTTAACATTTTCGTCAATCATTTTGACAGTTCGCATGTAGAAAACGATATAGCCGACAAATTTTCCTTTTAATCATCGAAAAATAATATTTTACTGTCAAACTTATCTCCTTTTTTTTTGCTTGAATTTCATGACAGTCTAATATATATATACACACACACGTATATGTGTGGATGTATTTGCACAAAGAAAGTGCTTTCGGCACCTAAATTTTTCTCAGTATAGTTTCAAAGTCAAGTTGATAAGGAATGGCACTCTGGAAATAAGAATGAAGATTCACGAAATTTTTAACAAAATAGCATACTAAGAATATTTACTTTTTTTCTAATAAGATATTATCAAATATTTATATTTATCAATAAAATAATATTATATTAAATAATTCTTTAAATAGCAGAGTTTAGATTTGGGTTCTATTTTAAATTTTTTTATTTATTTAAAAATAAAGAAAAGATAGTTTTAAAATAAAAATATTATCTTAAAATAAATATGTTGAGTAAAATTGTAGAAAAATATATTTCTAAGAAAATGCAAGTTTAGAAAGATAATTATATTCAGGAATAATATTTTTAAAAAATAAATATATTAAAAAATAATAATTTAGAAAACTAATTATATTAATAAATAATATTATTTAGAAAATTAATTATTTTAATAATTAATTAATTGAAAAATTAAGAATGTGAAATTTTTATTTTTTAGAAAATTTAAATATTTTGATAAGTGAATATTTAGTTTTGTATTGAATTAAAAATATAATACTAATAGCTATTTATTTATAAATAAAATACAAAGTAGATGTAAATGTAAAAAAATCATATATTAAAAAATATTCTAAGTCAATTTTCAATTTTTTTTATTTATACAATTTTAAAATTTGTTTTTAATCATACACACAATTAATAAAATAATTATGATAATAAAAATATGGATAAAAATCAGGGAATAGTGTTTTTATAAATTATTACTTTTATTTGAATAAGTATTTACAACATTTATAAAACAAATAATTATTATATTTATTATTCACAAATTAATAATTTAAATTATATAAAACATTTTCCACTATTTAAAAAAATATTTCCTTTTTTCTATAAAATTTTCAAAAGTAAATTATATCAAAATATATAATGGTTAATTTTGTTAACAATTTTTTTATTATTTACATATTTTTTTAAAGTATTGCTTAAAATATATGTTTTTGCAAATAATTATTTTTCTATATTATTATTATATTCTATATAATTATTTTTCTGAATAATTTTTCAAGAAATTATTTTCCAAACCATTTTTTTAAATAATTAGTTTTTAAAAACTCAAAATTATTAATTTTCTTTTTTATTTTTAAATAAATAATAAAATCAAGTTTAAAATGGAACCGAATTTTAAAAAGGTAGAGTAAATTACATTATTTTGATAATTATTTGACACTATATATTATTATACTATTTAAATAAGTAATCGAAGTTAGGAAACAAATTATAAAGATGATGAAAGTGTACTAATTTTATCAAAATTTCACATAAGACAACACATGGGATATAATAATGCAATTGATTAGTGAGTGAAAAGGGGGAAAGCATATAAATACATTGAGTGAGAGCCACTTTAATGAACATATTTTTTTTATGACTTGCAGCCCGTGGCTTTTGTGACATGTCAATCTCGCGTTTACTTCTAAGATCTAACTGTGTAGCTAGATCGATAATTCAAAGGTGAAAACAAAAATGCATAAGAAAAGAAAGATAAGTGGCAGTAAGTACAAACGAAATACATGTTGATTCCTTGTTTTGGACTTAAAGATTTCTTTGCTAGTTAGCTCATGCAATTGGACAATCTATACAATTTGGTTGAGAAAGCTAAACTTCTGAAATCTGATTCCCCGCCTTCACTATATAAAAGGCTAAAAACTTCCACACAAAGAGACCCAGAAACTCATGGCAATGATAGAAGAGAAAGGCCCTGCAAAAGGGAATGAAGATTACACTCAAGATGGCACAGTAGACCTAAAGGGTAGACCCGTTTTGAGAACAAAGACGGGAAAATGGAAAGCTTGTTCCTTCATAGTTGGTAATCCTTTTTCTTCTTATTGTTGATACAGTATGATGAATTGTTATCACTTGTGAACATGGGTTGTGCATGTTTTTTATTTATAGGGTATGAAGTGTTTGAGAGGATGGCTTTCTACGGGATACAATCAAACCTAGTCATATATCTTACAAGGAACCTCCATGAGGGCACTGTCAAATCTTCCAACGATGTTAGCAACTGGGTTGGTTCCGTGTGGATGATGCCACTGGCAGGAGCTTACATAGCCGATGCTTTTCTCGGCAGATATAGAACCTTTGTAATTGCTTCATGCATTTATATTCTGGTATGAAACGTGACATTTATTTTCACCTTTGCGTGTTAAATAGTGTAGTGGTCAATAAGAGTGGGAGTTGATAAACATTGTGGTTTTGTATACATTAATGTTCGGGCTTAACTATGTTTACCTCTTTTTCCATGTTGTTTTTGGCGGTAGGGAATGTGTCTGTTGACACTAGCAGTTTCAGTACCAGGACTGAAGCCACCACGATGTGATGAAGGCAAGAATTGCCCACAGGCATCGTCATTCCAATATGGTTTCTTCCTCTTGGCCCTTTATATCATTGCAATAGGCACAGGAGGGACGAAGCCTAACATTTCGACCATGGGAGCAGACCAATTTGATGAGTTCGAACCCAAAGAAAGAACCCATAAACTCTCCTTCTTCAATTGGTGGTTTTTTAGTATTTTCTTTGGTACCCTTTTCGCCAACACTTTCTTGGTTTACATACAAGAGCGTGTGGGTTGGACCATTGGATATGGCCTTCCCACCCTTGGCCTTGCTGTTTCAGTATTGGTGTTTCTGGTAGGAACTCCATTTTATAGGCACAAACTGCCATCAGGTAGCCCAATAACAAGGATGCTTCAGGTCTATGTTGCTGCTGTGAGGAAGTGGAAGCTACGTGTTCCAGACGATCCAAAGGAGCTACATGAGCTCAGCATTGAAGAGTATGCAAGTAGAGGCAGAAACAGAATTGATTCGAGCTCTTCATTCAGGTTAAGCCCATCTTTTTATCCTTTCAAATTGTCTAAAAACACTTCTTATCTCTCATCTTCTTGTAAATTTAAAAAAAAAAAAAAAAAACAGATTTTTAAGGAGTGTCTGAATCCTAAACAAAATTGGTCTTTCCATCAATGTTTGTCACACTTGATTCAGGAACAAACACTAAATGAAATCGAAGGCAAAATAAAAGCATGAAGCAAAAGTTTATTTGAGCCCTTTCAAAATTCAGTATATTTTTCCATGTGACGTGAATCATTTGCAGAGTTGTCTGGTTGCAGTTTTCTTGACAAAGCCTCTATAAAGAATGGTCAAACATCATTATGGATGCTTTGTACTGTGACACAAGTAGAGGAAACCAAGCAAATGACAAAACTGATTCCTGTTTTGCTTACAACGATTATCCCAAGCACCTTGATAGTTCAAGCGAGCACACTCTTTGTCAAACAGGGCACCACTCTAGACAGGAGAATGGGACCCAATTTTCATATTCCCCCAGCATGCCTCAATGCATTTGTAACTATCGCCATGCTCATAACCGTTGTTCTCTATGACCGTGTTTTTGTTCCTGCGATTCGCCACTACACAAAAAACCCAAGGGGGATCACAATGCTGCAGAGACTTGGCATTGGACTTGTCATACATGTCACCATAATGGTCATTGCATGCTTTGTTGAAAGAAAGAGACTTAAGGTGGCAAGAGAAAACCACCTCTTTCTCGAGCAAGATACAATTCCTCTCACAATTTTCATTCTCCTCCCTCAGTATGCTTTGGGAGGGGTTGCTGATAACTTCGTGGAAGTAGCCAAGATGGAGTTATTCTATGATCAAGCACCAGATGGCATGAAAAGTCTAGCAACATCATATTTCACAACCACCTTGGGAGTTGGAAGCTTTCTCAGCAGTTTTCTTCTCTCAACTATTGCTCACATCACCAAGAGAAATGGCCACGGCGGTTGGATTTTGAACAATCTAAATATCTCCCGTTTAGATTATTATTATGCATTCATGGCCGTATTGAGCTTCATCAACTTGCTCTGCTTTTTGGTTGTTGCCAAGTTCTTTGTCTATAATGTTGATGTAACACAAACCAAATCGGGCTTGGAGATGAACTCTGCATCCTCACAGCCACAGAACAATACTGAAATAAACCAAAGCACCCCGCCAACAGATGGCAGATCATAGGGAAAACACCATGTTTTCTCCTGCTATCAACCTTTTATGTATATAAAGGGTGCTTTAGATTTCAGTTAGATCTATCTTCTCGTGACTCTTTCTTCACTTAGCCTTGCCTTGCTACTTAAACGCGCTTGGTTAAAGTGAAAAGCAGAGTTCTTTGACTGTTTAAGAGCATTAAAAAATCATGGGCAGTTTCACATCCATTATCACCAGTCTCTGCTGAGAAAATTTCCACCCATGTCTTTTCTTGCATGCAATGCAAGTATTGAGAAAATGCAAGTTTTTAACGTTATTAATAAAACCTTAGACCAGCACATTAACCAAAACTTAATTCCCTGTAACTAATTCAGTAACTTATTTAAGTATGGCATGTGGCAGTCTTTTCTGAAACCTTAAGCCGGTATTACGGCCTGCCTTCATCTTCTTCCCTCTCTCATTTGTCGTCAATCCTAAACTGACACAAAAAACTGAAGCTAAAGTTCTAGAGAGCAAAGTGTAGTTTTAGACATGGGATTGCAATAAGGATTAGACGATTAGTACTGTTACCTGAACAACATAACAGCTATTGGAGTCGCCGAATTAAAAAACTTGAGCATTTAAAGTAGTAGGTCTCCTATAACAGGGGTATTGGTTCTTTGAGAGAAAATATATGACATTTTCAATGAGTTAAGAGAAAATTTATATAAAAACTAAGAAACCTCCTTCGATAAAAAACTTAATAGGTTTCTGAATCATTTGTCTTTATATATTGTTTATATGGGATCAAGATAACCTACCGATGAACAAGGAAAAGCACAAACCATAACCAAATACGTAAGGTGAACCTAGATCATGAAAAATAAGTTTACAATGACATTATATCCTTAAACAATTAATCAAGTAATAATCAAATATTTAGATGTATGATATTTTCGTTTAGTGGTCAAGTTAAAATGGTTTCATTGGAGACCATCTAATGCAGCGCTAGATCGTCTAACACCAAAGAGATGTTTGTATAGATAAAGTCCGATGATCATAAGTTGTCTCTCAATGAATTTAATAGTAAACTTAGTTAAGACTATATTCAAAATTTATCTGCAATCAAAAGGTTAGAAATAACAATAAAAATAAAATGGTGTGTTGAAATTGTTGTGTTAAGACTCTCAATTTTATTCGACAATGAATTCATCATTGATCTTCTTAAGATTAGGAGTGACAATGTGAGCTGACCCACCCCGTGTTTGGCTCGCAATGCGGCTCATTTTACTTACTCATCCTGCATAACAGGTAACCCGTGGGCCTGCGGGCTAGCCTGCATAAGAAAAATATTTTTTTTCCAAAAATTGAAATTTCATTATTTATAAAAAACTTAATTAAAATTTTATCCTTGTTTCAATTTATTCAATTAATATAAAAATATAAATTCAAGTAAGAGGTTGTTAGAAGCCTTGATTAAAAATAATTAAAGTTTTGTTTTGCATCTATTTTTCCTATATATGTACGTAAAAGTATAAGAATATTTTATCAAAGTCTTGGTACAAAATATTTTAATGAAGATGACTAATTTTTTAACTATCCTACTAAAATCTCTTCTTTATATTATTTTTTATTAACAAATTTTAAATATAAGACTTTACTTAAAACTAAATTCACTATCACTTTTCATACTACCTTCATGGCTCAACTAAAGGTTTGGTACTGAGTAACCTCTAAAGTCTCTTCTGCTTATTTTTTTCTTTTCTGACTAGTGTCTGTATCCCCTGATTTGAATGTATTCAATTAAAAATTAGTGATTTGTTTAGGTTGGTCAAACTATATTTGTTCTTGTAAGAAGTTACTGGTTAGTGGCAAACTTCTGGAAGAAGCAATAATGGAGACAACAAAAGAATCGTAATCCTATGAAAGACAATCAAGAATGTTCTCTACCTACTCATTGATGGACACAGGAATACCAATTGCAGCAAGAGAATCGATGATCTTCTTGATCTCGAGAAGATAGGTGCTGATGGAGCGATCAGAGTCTTGAGAAGCAAACGAAATTTCCTAATCTAAACATGAGTATTAAAAGCAAAATGGGTATGGAGGGTTTGCCAGATTTGAGACGACGATTGGAGGCCCACCACTTTTGTCAAGAAAGGATTGGTCATGGAGGCCAACATCCAAGCAACAATCAAATTATCTTGTTGCCAGTAGAGAAGAAAATCTGGTTTGATTTGAGGAGGTCTATCATCGGTTGTAAGGAGAAAATTAGGTGGAACCTGAGAATCATCCAGGAATTTTCACCGCAAAAAATTGTCCTTTATAAGCTTTAAGAAAATGGGAGTGGCAAAGTGATGCAAGGAAGCGGTTGTTGTGCTTATAGTGACAGATGAGACACTCATAGTGGACGTATCAGATGACATGAGCGACAACGAAAAAGGAAGGCTCGATACCATATTATAAATCAGAGATTATCATTTTCAAAAACAAAGAATTCTCAAAAATAGAGAAAATCTTGTTTATGTATCTCAAAGTGTATGTTTACAGAGAAAAGCAACATATATATAAAGATATCTCTGAACCGATGGTAAAACAGTTTACATAACTCCTTACGTAGCTACTTGCCTAATAGAAGCAAACCCTATGACAATGTGGAGAAAGCAACCCCTTTGTCAACTATGTTTTTTCATTGTTCCTAAACTTAAAAACATCATGTGCCAAGTTAAAACGTGAGACGACGTTAAAAAAGATGCTACAATGCTCAATCACAAAAAGTTTCATGCTCAACAATTCAAACAGAAATTTTCTTTACCATAAACATTCATTGTTCCTAAATTTAAAAACATCATATGTCAAGATAATACGTGAGACAACGTTAAAAAAGATGCTATAATGTTCAATCCCAAAAAGCTTCATGCTCAACAATTCAAAAAGAAATTTTCTTTTCCATAAACATTTTGATAAGTGCATTCCCACATGCTTTTTTTTTTTTTTTTTGTTAATTTTAGGCAAAAATGGAGGAAATTACAATTGTGGATGAATGTGACTTTTGTCCTTTTCACATTATTATGGTTGTTCCGGTAACAAATTTGATCAAACCATCACAATGTCTACATTTAGCTTGCTCGTTTATCCAAGCAATTCTTACTTCGAAACAATATGGTACCACATACTTTTGTCGTGTTAGACCAAAATGTTATCTTGCCCATCTATCTAATTACTTAGTGCCCAAACAATTGAGAAAAAAATTTCAACTATACTTGATAGAGTTGATAAAATTATTGAAGCATATACAAATGCATAGATACAGGAAGAGAATTCTATTCAGAAGATTAAAAGAACCTTAAAGTTGAAAGTTAAGATAAAGAACAGAGAAAGTAAAGATACACCACTTTAGAAGAGGAAGAACAAGAGCTCCGTTTGCAAGATATAAAGAGTATAAAATATGTTCCTGAAAAACAGATCAATTCAAATTGAATGTTTCTAAAAACAGTTAAGTTTTTTTCCTTTTGGACCGTTTCACTTACAAATTAGATTAGGTCAATCCAGTTTAAAAACGCGTCAATTTTAACTGGTTATTTCACACACGGCTACTTACATGCAAATGCATGCATGTAAAAATAAACATACAAAACATTGAAAACCAAGTTGGCGAACTACTTTTAGGCTACATAACCAAAGCAACCTATCGACCAGAGACCCATTACAATAAATTCAAACAAAATCCTATACATAATTCATCTTTCTTTTGCAGAGTGAACGCCCTATCAAATGAGAAACAAACTATCAGCTACCCAATGCATTTTAGTTAACAAAAGGCTGCAATTTACATGCAGCAATTGATTCAAGAATCCACGTGTGACCAATCACTTGTAAAGTATTAGCAGCTAAATCCTCTGCGTCGTTTAGCCTTTGCCAGAGAATTGATACTTCTTCCCCCAACTTGCATCCTTGTGGGGGATCAAGGTTGTAAACAACCAGCGACTTCGAAGAATTCACTTTGCATTCCTGTCTTTGCGCTTCCAATTCTTCCTTGCTTCTCAAGACAGTGCCTCCACCCACTTCAATCAATTCTTCAAGATCTTCCTTATAAGTTGACACATAATCCCCAGAAAAATAAAATTTTAAGCTACTGAATAGCTTTGGCTCCTGTCATCGCAACAATTAGAATATTATAATACAACTCGAAGAGATTTCACAAGTAATTAACATCAAATTTCAACAGTTTTAAGCCCCAAAATAACCAATTATAAACGTTGAAAGTCAACAGGTCACTACTGAGCTAAACATTAAATATAACCTTAACATATCTATCTAGATGTTTCAGATGTTGAAAAGTAAAATAAGTGGCATTCTACAAGTTATTTAATATTATAACCTTTGACAGCACAAGAAAAACAAGTCATGCCTTCACAGTTTACATGAACATAAGATGCGATTAGAATACTTACGTTGGCCAATGCCCTAAGTCTGCCAGCTCTTGGGCCACCTTGACACCCTTGGTTGTCAACACTAATTTCATATGGTTGTTCTTCTACAAGATTTTTCTCTACCATGCATGCTTTTATCCCTACAGAATAAAATACATGGTATTTGCATAACCAGAAAATATATGAATAAGTATTAAAAAAAATGCTTATCAAGCACATTTGAAAGACATGTAAGACCAATATACATGCTTTAAATAGAAAAATCCATTACATGCTGAAGCATAAGCAGAAATTTAAGTTTCAAGCACAAACACAAATCTCCCATGTTAGCAGACCACCTCGTGTAGGGGGTGACTAGGTGCCAAAGACAATAAAATAAATAAGAGTAGCAAGGTTAAATCATTACAAATACTCTCCATTCCAATTTCCTTCTAACCACAACACAACCCTAATATCAGAACCCTATTGGGAGCCCTAAGATTACCAAAATCATCACCCTAATAAAGGAGATATTATATTAGTAACTCACCAGATTTGACACCCAGTTTAATGTCAAGATTTTCATGAGTACAGAAATCAATGTCTTGTTACCACTATCACTATACAATTCAGATCAAGAGTATTTTTTTACATTAGGGGTCAATTAATAATATGTAAGTGGACACCAAAGCATCATATAGAACATAATTGACTTTGTTCTCATGCCTGCCAAAAAGCATGCCATCTTCCAAACTACAGCCCTCCAATTGAAGCCATTATTAAATACTCACCAATATTTGTCCAAAATTATAATCAAAGATGAGTGTCAACTCAAATAAGCAACACTGGAATAAAAACTTAAACTTACAATCCAATTTTAGAACCCATCGTCCATTTAGAATAGCCATGAGAACTTTCAATGTCCTGGAGCATGCTCCATTTGCATCAGTTGACGCAATTACATGTGTAACATTTGAGGTCCAGAATTTTGTCACAGTTGCACCAATGGTGCTTGCATAATCTATCAAAAGTACCTGCACCATCGATAAGGAAAAAAAAGGTCATATACCAAAGATTAAAACATTATGCATAAAGCACAGGATGATGCAATATGCTCTTCAATAAGCAAAAACACGTGTTATAAATAAGCCATTCTATTAGCATCAGATTGTTCAACATGTCAAAAGATACAGTATCCATTCCCCAAGAAAGAAAAGCATTAAAAATATAAAGATAGCAAATAAACCCAATCACTGAAAGTAGACAACTTTCAAACTAACCTTTTCTTCATTTGATAAAGCAGATCCACAGAAAACAATATTTTTACAATCATCCTGTGAAGCTTCATGAGCATTTGAGTTGTGAGATGACCTGTATACAGGAGTTACTCAGTAATAGTACCCAACCTTGACAAAAAAATTACACATAATTTACAAGAGTATTATGACAAACAAAACAGTGGTAAAAATATAAGCCTGAAATCTACTATATAATAAATGGTTGAGTACAACATTTGAGCACTGTATTAATTATGCAAAATTCTCTAGTTTAGAAGGCAACCTATAATTATTATTACTATTATAGTAGAAAAACATTGAAAGAGAAAGAAATGCATGAGATGCTTGAAATAGCACATGACAAGGAAGAAAACATACAGGTGAGACAAATCGGGATGCTTCCGAGCTGCCTGTTTCTTAGACCTGGATTTCTCACATGGAAATTTGACATTTGAATGGAGGGGACAGAGCAAAAGAAAGTCCTCCTGAACCAATGAATGTCCCAAAGAAAGTTTAGAGATATAAAAAAGAAGAACGATGTATTTTTTTAAGTTCTATGCTTTAAAATGGAAAGAAAATTACATGATCCCAACGACAAGTTGAGATGTCCATTGCACAAGGAACATGATAAGTTCTTCTGCATGATTTGACATAGCAACCAAGAGCAGCTCCCTTTAGATTACATTTACTGCATTTAAGTTTTGCTCCCCTTGCCAATTCTGCCTTCAAATTCTTAACCACTTCACCAACAAAGTACACTTGTGGTGCCCTGGATTCCAAAAGTTTACACCAAATTTATCAGCAAAATGCAAACAGAAAGGCAAAAGATACTAAAATGCACACTGGTTACAATGTAAATGGCTTTGAACCAAACATGGTCAATCAAGATTCAATGCTGTTTTTAGGTGGCTCCACAAATCCAACCAATAAAAATGTAGACTAGAATGCTTTGGTAATGAGCAATGCATAGAAATATCAAGTTAGCATACCAGTCAATACAACTTCTGTGCACAGGAATAACATTTGGCCTCATTGCTGCATCTCCACTAACTAAGTTTCCATTAACATAATGCAGCATTGGTCCAGTAGCCTACAAAAATTCATCATAAAGACCAAGAAATAGTTTCAGACATTTGTGTATAAGCATATACAGCATGAGAATAACAGTTTTCAGGGAAAAGGGAATTGAAACAGTGTCTATGGTTGGTACACATCAAATATTACCTCGGAGGTTTTAGAAGATTGGCAAAATGAACAGATACTTCCAGTTGGAGAAAAGTCATTTGGAGCATCTGTTGGCAATTGTGCACCAGGGTCCTTTCCAGACTTATGGTCAATAATTTTATGTCTCTTGGTATCCCTTTCAAGACCCTCAGTTTCAGAGGCTGAACTTTCTGACCTTAATTGTCCCATTTTCTCGTTCAAATTTACATTTCCTGTACTAGCTCTCTTTAAGGAAGAATTTCCCAGTCTATCAGGAGGTAATGGCTGAAATTAAGAGTTTGAGAATGAGAAACCAGGTTGATTAAGGATTGGACATACGGCAGATTTAACAGTGTATAAACAGGAAACCATAAATATGAGTGTTTCTTTACATGCTCACTGTCTTGATCACTGCAGTCATTATCTGAACCTTTGGTATCGCAAAAAGGAGGGCTATCTGGGGCCGACTGCGTCACTTGATTCACATCCATTTCCATCTGGGAAGATTGCATCAGATTAGGCTTCCCTCTCCCATGAGACAACTCAAGCTCTTCAGCTCTATCATGCACTGCAATCTTGGATTTGAGATTCTTGGCAACCCCAACCTTGTTCACATTAGGCAAATTCCGAGGAAGCTTGCCAGCTTTTATACTACTAGAAGTTGAATTAAGAACTGCTTGGCATGGCTCCAAAACCCTCTCATCACCTACATCATTAAGTTTAAATAAATAATTCAGCATCAAACAATGCATAGTTTTTTTTAATCAATTGGAAAAGCTCTCCAAAAGTAAAATAACTTCACCAGACGAACGTTGCTGAAACAAACTAGCACAAAAGGTGGCCTCCAAGCTTCTATATATTGCTACCACATTCTCCACAAAAGTCACGTGCCTTACATCTGCCTCCCACGATCATCACATAAGAAATATAAGTATACATAATTCAAAACATAGAAAACATAGCTTAGACCATAACATAAACTGTTGAAAAGAAAAGTGAGAGGAAATCAAGAATTTGATCCTTCAAATATTGCGCTTTCTCCAAAATAATCTTATAAGATAAATAAATTATGTAACTATCCTTATAATATGAAATATCTATCAATTTAGTTCACTTATTAACATATTTTACTGACCACCAAGGACTAATTTGAAAGATTTTCCATTACTTGAAAAACTATTCAGTATCACTTATAATACTACAGGGTTTACTTATATGATTTGTTCAGTTTGAGAGCTGTAATAATTGTTTAGGAGTGAAATTGATAATTTATTTGAATAGGAAAAAAAACAGAGCGACAAACACACACCGGTACTTGATCATGCAGCACACACGCTAAACTTAACAGCAAGTTACCTGTTTGAGCATACTTTGCATTACAAACAGCACATTCAGAACCAGTCCCAGCCGTTATGCAATCAGCTAAGCATGAACTGCCAAACACAAAATGTCCAAAATATCAGTTTCATTAATGAGGAAAGTCGTACAATAAAATGCCCAACATATAAAATTCAACAAAGAAAAAAGAAGTAACGAACTCGCAGAACAGGTGGTTGCAAGGAAGTAACACCGGCCTCTTGAACAAGCCCAAACTGTAAGATCCAGCGCCACCACAACAACAACAACAACAACAGAAAATCCATTAACAAACTAGCTGCTGAAAATAACAAAATTAATTTAAATGAGCTAAAGTAGCAGCACAAGCACGAAACTAATTTAAATTTAATCAATAAAATAATGAAATAAAATAAAATAAAAAATCTGCAACTGTAAAGGCTAAGTTCGATTTAGAGAGTTTATAGTGGAGAGAGAAAATTGACAAACCAGAGAGGGCACTTGAGTTCGAGAGCAAGTTTCTGGAAGTGAAGCATCCATGGATTGAGAAGCTTGGTTTTACCGGCGTTAGGTTTTGCGGAATCGTCCATTTTTTTTTACGAAAAAAAAAAAAAAAAGAGAAGAGTTGAGAAGAAGAGGGTCGCGTGGAAGAGTAGAGCAGTGAGATTGGAGATTTTATTTCGTTTTCATGGGAGGCGGTCTTTTCAGAGATGATGTATGAGATGAAACGTGGATGGCTGAGATTTATTCACTGGAAGCTAGGGCGCGGCCATGTATTTGATTGGCGCCTTGCAACGATGACGTTTTCATTTGAAGTACTCGCGCCACTTTTTCTTTTCGCTTTCTTTCAAGTTTTCAGTTTTGCCTTCCCACCACACCCAACTCCAACATTTATTAGTGATTGTATTCCTAATAACTTTTTCATTTGACTTAAATAATATTACTAACGTTCGTATTCTTTCAAAAAGTTAATATACGCACTAAATTAAGGGCTTACATTACTCAAATTTTAACAAATTTCATCACTTAATTCAATTAAAAAAATTGAAATGAATTGAGTTGCTATTTTTTTTAAATATATTGAACATGAAAACAAATAGTACCTACATCATATTTTCATAAATCAAAACCATAAAAAAATGAAAAGTAAATCAAATAGAGTGACACAATGCAAATTAAATTCATCTTCTATATTTTTTTTTTTTTTATCAGCAATAAATATTAGATTTTTCTTAAAACCATCACATGTAGCGTAACACAAATGTATATTGTCTACATCGAGCTTTTAAAGGTGGAATAGCTATTATATAATCATCTTAGTAGATCATGCTATTTAATGTTGCTATTTTTCTTTTTTTTATGGACAATCTTGCTATTTTTCTTAACAACTCCTTCGTAAATGGGTTTACGAGTGTTAAATAAATTTGATTAAAATAGTTTTCCAAATCAAATCTTTATTGGCTTAATACTCTGCCTTAAACTTTATCTCGTGCACTTTTATTCTTAATTAACTTGTTTACAGAATTTGTATAAAAATAATAATAACTATTGTAAATTTTATCATTGGGTCAATTCAATGTGTGATGTGCAGTGTTATAGACCTAGTATTATTTTTTCCCTCAAAAACAAAATATATATATATATATATATATATATATATTGTACCGACAAGTCATCGAATATCGAGAACAGCTAGTAATGGTGGGCCACGTCAGTTGGGTCCCACAGCGCAGTCCAAAGCCACGTGGGATGGATCCCGCAGGTAGTATGAACTAGCAGGATGATTAGTCATCAGCGTGTCGATCACACTCGGATATGTCAGGTATTGATCCAGACTTCTTATGTCATCGTCTTGCATTGAATTCCCAAGCCAGACCTGTCCGACAGAAGAGGCGAAAGTTCAATGAAGAAAGGAGGCAGGTGATCAGGGAAGAGACACAAAAGCTGCTTAAGGCTGGTCACATACGAGAGATCTAATACCCTGAGTGGCTAGCGAATGTGGTGTTGGTGAAGAAGGCCAATGGGAAGTGGCGAATGTGTGTGGACTTCACTGACCTCGATAAGGCATGCCCAAAGGATTCTTATCCTCTACCGAGTATTGATGCGCTGGTAGATAACGCCTCGAGGTGCAAGCTACTCAGCTTTTTGGACGTTTTTTCTGGGTATAACCAGATCAAGATGCACCCAATGGACGAAAGCAAGACAGCGTTTATGACTGAACTATCCTGCTACTGTTACACAGTCATGCCATTTGGGCTGAAGAATGTGGGAGCCACCTACCAAAGGCTGATGGACAAGGTCTTTGCACCCATGATAGGACGCAACGTGCATGCCTACATGGATGATATGGTGGTGACATCCCAGGTGAAATATCTGCACGCCGTTGATTTGGAGGAGCTGTTCACTACAATAGCTAAGTATGGTTTGAAGTTGAATCCAGAAAAGTGTGTTTTTGGGGTAGAGGCAAGCAAGTTCATCGGTTTCATGCTCACCGAACGAGGGATTGAGGCCAACCCAGATAAATGCACGGCCATCTTAGCCATAAGGAGCCCGAAGTCGGTCAAGGAGGTGCAACAATCGACAGGTCGAATGGCTGCCCTTTCCAGGTTTGTGTCAGCCGGGGGTGATAAGGGTCACCCTTATTTCTAATGCTTGAGGAGGAACAGTATGTTCTTGTGGACCCAGGAGTGTGAAGAAATGTAGCGCCCCTCAAAGTCTTTTCATATTTATATAATAAAATAAGCGTAGACATTAATTTATAAAATCAACATATGTATATATATATTGAAAATACATCATCCCATACATTGTATCTCAAAAAGAAACGTCCCTCTTATAGGGGTTCTAATACATTCCATCAACTGTTTCGAAATAAAACCAAAATACAGCATAAAAAGAAATCAGGCGATCTCTTCCTCCAACTGCTCACTGAGGAGCTCGACTACCTGCAACATCATCTGCTCCCGTGTAAAATACACGATCATCACAGTTTTAAAGAAAACAAACACAAAACAAAACACAGGGGTAAGCTAGCTATTCTAAAACTTGAAGTACGAAACTTTAAAATCAATATAAAACAGATTTAAAACACTCACGTAAAATCCATCAATTTTCCCATTCATTTCACACACTTCACAATTTCATCAAGTGTTATTTGTTTCACATAAACCATCAAGTGTCTATCAAATTTCAATAATTCTCTTTCTCACGTCAGACTTCCACTGACTCACCACACATAGACACATACCACACCACTGTAAAGTCCACACAGGACAGCTAGTGAAGTCCACACAGGACAGCTCGTGAAGTCCACACAGGACGGCTAGTGAAGTCCACACAGGACAGCTCGTGAAGTCCACACAGGATAGCTCAATATCATCAATTCACCCAATGCACCATACAACACTTAAATGAACGATTCCAACCACAGCAACAATCGTACCAAGGTTCAGATTTTCCAATATCACATGCATTTCACATATCAATCTCAAACAAGTTCAAAGCGACACTAAACAGGGGATTTCGAAAACAACATTAAAACCGGCGATCACGTCGTCCCACACATAAAAACAGAGCATCGTGAAAAAGAATATGAAATCGGCGACCACGTCGCCCTCACTTCAGAACCTACTCGCCTAAAGTTTTTATAAACGAAAATGCTAGCTTCCCTTACCTGGACTAGCGTAAACTTCACTAAGAGCTCCAATCCAACGAGATTCAAGGATGCCTTAACTCTGTTTTAGCGCTTTGAGCAGAAAACTTGCAGAGCACAACGTCAGGAATCCAGGGTAGTCGCCGATCTTCAACTGGTTCGCTAGGACATATGAACGCAGGGAGAAGGAGAGGAAAGGAACAGGGAACCAACGTCCACTGCCTCTCAGGAGTGAGTTTTGAATCTAAACCAACTTGCCCAGAAATGCCGCTGCCACCACCCACTCTGCAGGAAAGCTTGCGTGCACACTTCCTTGAACAGTATGACCATGTGGGTTTCTGCGCATACCAACTCTCTGATGCTAACTATTCTGAAACACCCTTTTTGTCTACGTGTCGCGCATGCAAGACGTCTCATGCTGGGAGCCTGGGTCCCACCTTATCTGTGTGAAACACGACATCGCGCGATAACCTTCCACCGACGACTGCTCGCGCGATGACTATCCACCGATGTCTCTCCCTGGGAGACGACCGATGTCTCTCCCTGGAAGACGACCGATGTCTCTCCCTGGAAGACGACCGATGCGTCCCTCATCCTGGCGATGCCCGCGTGCCTCTCGCCCTGGCGATGCCCGCGTGTCTCTCGCCCTGGCGATGCCCGCGTGTCTCTCATCCCGGCGATGACTTATGACACATCGCCACGCCTTGCTGAAGGTTCTTCATCCCACTATGTTACGTCCAAGGTATCACCTCCACATGGCTTGGTGATGTCGGTAGCTTCACATTTCCAAGAATAAATCAGCACTACTCCTCGTGCGCCCATGCATGCAACACTAAGGACGATTTCTTATGCTCAAGCATAGAGCTTCGCATGCACAGCGTATCTAAGGCTTAACCCACACCTTGATACGCGTGGTTTTTGGAACCCACTATGGTTGATCCAGCATCTTGACCACATACTAAGTGCACTCCCGTCGATCACGTACACCATAGGCGATTGGCGATCATGTGTCCTCTAGGCGACAGGCGATTATGTGCTAGAGAAGTCGGAGATCGCCTCCGTCTTCAACAACGGCGATCTCGTAGACTTCTAAGTTACACTTTTCTTCTTTACTCTTCTTGATCCACATGTCTTCCTCGAGCACACCCACGTGATTACCTCACGATAAAGTCATCGCACCTGACTACTTGGTTAATACAATGGTCAGCCGACCGACCTCTACCAGCTGACCCCAGACCTTAGGCGACGTCCGAGGTCCGACTACTACGAAACTTTTATTACCAGCTCTTTGTATTTTAAATAATAACATCTTCTGAAATTATTTAAATATAACACTTTTATTCCAATTAAAGTTTCTAGGTCCTTACAAGAAACATTCCTCAAGCTGAAGCAATATCTGTCCAGCCCACCAGTGTTGTGTAGACCACAGATCGACACCCCATTGCGTTTATACTTCGCGGTCACCGAAATGGCGGTGAGTTCAGTCTTGGTGCAGGAACAGGACCAAACACAAAAGCCTATCTACTTTGTTAGCAAGGTGCTGCAAGGGCTAGAGGTGAGGTATCAGGCCATTGAAAAGGCAGCCTTGACCGTTGTGTTCTCAGCGCGTAGGCTACGTCATTACTTCCAGAGCTTTACAGTGGTGGTGATGACAAACCTGCCCATCAGGAAGGTCTTGCAGAAACCAGATGTTGCAGGGAGGATGGTGCGATTGGTAGTGGAGTTATCTGAGTTCGACATACAATATGAACCTAGAGGCCCAATCAAAGACTAAGTTTATGCTGACTTTGTAGCCGAGATGTCCTCAACAGAAACCCAGGAGGAAGGATCCGACTTCAGATGGGTGCTATCGGTAGATGGGTCTTCCAATCAGCAAGGTAGTGGGACTGGGCGATCTTGGAAGGGCCGAAAGGGCTGTTGATTGAGCAAGCTCTACGGTTTGCCTTCAAGGCCAACAACAACCAGGCTGAGTATGAAGCCCTAATCGCTGGAATGCTGTTGACTAAGGAGATGGGAGCACAGAGTCTTTTGGCAAAGAGTGACTCCCTATTGGTCACAGGCCAGGTGGCGAGAGAGTACCAGGTCAGGTGGCGAGAGAGTACTAGGCCAAAGATCCTCATATGGCCTCCTACCTAGAGTATGTCCAGGTGTTGAAGAGTTCCTTTGCAGATTTTAAATTGGTATATGTGCCTAGAGATCAGAATGCCCGAGCTGACTTGTTGGCAAAACTCACAAGCTCGGGCAAGGGGGGCAGGCAGAGGACAGTTATCCAGGAGACCCTGAGGGCACCTCGCACCTGCACCGCTGATAACTTGGTAGGAGTCCATCAGATCATCCAAACAGATGGGAGGAGGAGGATTCATCGGTCGTTGACCCAGGAAACTTTGAAGAAGCCAAGGGTCAACGCGTATGTGAAGCTAGAGGAGACATCGCCACATGTATGCTTGTTGTAGAGTGGGGATACGTGGATGACACCCTACAAGCGCTACTTGGCTGATGGGATGTTGCCCATAGAGCCAACATAGACGAGGAAGGTGAAGAAGAACTCGACTAAGTACACATTCATTGATGGAGAGTTATACAGGCACAGGTTTACGCATCCCATCCTGATGTGTGTGTGCATGGTGAACAGTATGTGCGTATAATGGCAGAGCTCCATGAAGGAATATGTGGGAGCCACATGGGAGGTCGTGCTTTGGCATCTAAGGCCATTCGAGCAGGATATTACTGGCCAACCATGAGGGAGGATTGCACGAAATATGCGCAGCAGTGCAAACAATGTCAGTTACACGCAGATGGGCACAAGGCACCTCCAGAGGAGCTCAAGTCTATATATAGCCCTTGGCCATTCCACACCTGGGGAATTGACATCCTGGGGTCCTTTCCTTTGGCTGTGCGGCAGATGAAGTACCTCGTGGTCGCCACAGAATACTTCATGAAGTGGATCGAGGCTGAGCCAGTAGCACAAATCACAGCCCACAAGATCCAGCACTTTGTATGGAAGAATATAGTGTGTCGCTTTGGGGTACCCAAGCGTTTGGTGTCTGATAATGACATCCAGTTTGCAAGCCAACAGTTGGGGAAGCTATGTACAGAGTTGGGGATCAAGCAGGTGTTTTCATTGGTCAAGCATCCCTAAACCAATGGACAGGTCGAATCGGCCAACCGAGTCTTACTCAAAGGGCTGAAGAGAAGGTTGGAGAAGGCGAAGGGGATTTGGGCTAAGGAGGTTCCCATAATTGTATGGGCCTGTCACACCACTCCTCAGTCCACCACCAAGGAGACCCCTTTCAGTTTGGTGTACGGTTCAGATGCCATGATTCCTGTAGAAATTCAGGAGAACTCACCACGTTTCCAAAACTTCGTGGCTGAGGAGTCCAACGAGGAAAGGAAGGTGAATTTAGATCTCTTGGATGAAATTATGGAAGAGGTAGGAATCAAAGCCAAAGCGTTGAAGAGGAGAGTTGAGCTCAAACACAGTTCCAAGTTGAGAGCACGACAGTTCTAGGTGGTTGACCTAGTTATGCGAAACACATCTCCCTACCAGATAGAGAACAAGCTATGCCCTAAGTGGACTGGTCCCTTTAGAGTGAGAGAGGCCCTGGGGAATGGAGCCTATAGGCTTGAGACCTTAGAAGGTGGTCCAATTCCTCGCAAATGGAATTCGAGTCACCTGAAGTTTTATTTTAGCTAAAGCTATGTAATATTGTACACAGTTTAGGGGACACTCTTTTTCCCCTTTTAAGGGTTTTTAATGAGGTCACCCAATAAAATTTTCAGTTAAAGATATATCTCTGAATGTGTTTGCACAATGCAGATAGAACTTGTCACTTGGGGTTAGAAGTCTCGTAAGTAGGAAGGTAGGTTCGTAGAGAACACCTCCTCTTCGAGTGAGAACTCCCAACTTGAACAGAAATGTTCATTCAGCGAAATTCTCCTTCGCCTATGAGCGATGTGAGGTCAGTTCGAACCTGTCAGTTGGGGTTAGAGGTCTCGTGAGTAGGAAGGTAGGTCCATAAGGAACACCTCCTCTTCGAGTGAAAACTCCCAACTTGAACAGAAAGGTTCATTCAGCGAAATCCTCCTTTGCCTTTGGGCGATGTGAGGTCAGTAAGGACTTGTCAGATTGGGTTAGAAGCCTTGGAAGCAAGAAAGGAAGGTTCATAGAGAACGCCTCCCTTTCCGAATGAGAACACCAAGGACGTACCAGTGACATCCTCCTTCATCTATGAGCGATCAGAAGCCAGCTCGAACCTTTCGTATGGGGTTAGAGGTCTCGACAGTTGGAAAGTAGATTTGTATAGAATAGCTCCTTGTCGAGTGAGAACTCCCAATTCGAATAGAGGGCTCACCAGTGGAGTCTACCCTCGCCTAAGGGGGATGGGTGGTCAGTTGAAATTCGTTAGCTTCCTCCTCTACCTTGAGCAAGGAAGGGTCAGGTGTATACAAATCGGAGTTAGAGTCTTCACAGGGTAAAGATATGGGAGATGACGAGGTAGGTGAGGTACTTTTCAGTAGAGGAGTTCTTATGAAGACTTGCCCATAGCGCTCAACGGTGTTAAGCGCGCTACCTATGGGTTGATCCTGTGAGTTAAGCGTGCTACCTATAGGTTGATCTTGTGAGCCAAGCGTGCCACTTATGGGTTGATTCTATGATGAAGAGAGAACTCAACCAAACAACAACAGAAATACCAATGCAAGTAAATTGGAAAACAAGTATGTAAGCCAAGTAAATATATTAATTATATTGGAAGTTTCTTTACAATATGTTCAGCTATGAGATACAGCTGCTCAGAAGACCTATCTGGGCACTATTTGCCTGTCGACTACCTGTTTTGATACAAAGTATGGCGAGAGGTCCATCTCAGGATGCAGGCAGGCAAACTGAGCAACGACATCGCCAAACCCCTCCCCATAGGTGTCGGCGGCATCTTCAGTGAGCTCAGCCTCGGTCTTCTTAAGCAGCTCGGTTTGTTGGGCAAGTTCCTCCTCAACTCTGCCCAGCTGAACCTCTTGGTTTGTGGCCCTCTCCTCCAGCTTGGTCATTTTAGTCTGAGCCCCCCCAGTTGCTCTTCTATCTTGTTGCAGAGGGGGAGGATGTTGGCCTCAAGTTGGAGGGCCTCCTGCCCTTTGGAGAAGAGAAGCTTCTTAGTCTCTTTCTCAGATTGCCGGAGACTACCTATCTCTTGGTTCAAAGCAGTCTCGCGCTTAGCAGCTTGTTGGAGTTGGAGATCTAAGTCTTTCTTCTGCTCAAGCTCTTTCTCCAATCTAGCAACCTTCTCCAGTATCTCTCAGCAGTTCCTTTGACCAGCAGGAAGTTGGAGGCGGCAAGGAACTCCCCAAGGCCGTGACTAATGAGGTCCCCTAGAGATGCTTGGCCAATTGGAGGGGTACTCTCCCCTCCACCCTCGAGCGCCAAGAATGGCTCGGGAGGAGATGAGGCACTGGGAGGGTACTCCCTGAAGGATGGAAGTCGCCCTTCCGTTGCAGAAGAGGTCTCTGCGGCAACTTCCACCCTCTTCCTCTTGAAGACGAGACCAGAACAGGAGGTGTCTTCGTCCTCAGAGATCACTACTGGGCTGCCCTCTTTAATTTGTCAGAAGTTGGTCGTGAGACAGCCACAGCAGACGAAGAAGGGGTAGCAGGGCCTGAGCCACTTGCAGTGCGGCGACTTAGCACATCGGCCAGCCTCTTCTTCTTAGCGTCTAGTACCATACCTGCAATAGACAATAAGAAAGGGTGAGAAGAGTCATGCATAAAACACAAATGTAGGCAGATATGAGATAAGGGCAATGTACCCATATAGACGCTGAGGGTTTCAGCATCATACTCGTGCCTAATCAGCTGAGTGGCGTCGAACACCACACCCCAGTTGGAGAGGACTTGGCACATGTCGCGATCAAAGGGCGTCAGCTCCTCGAGTCCGCGGGGCTTCTTGAACTTTAACTTCTCCACCCAATACAATGGGAACCCATCAAGCATGGTGGAGTCGTACGAGCTGCAGCAGACTCGGAAGAACTTCCCCTTGAAGCCCTTGTATGATTGAGAGAAGAGAGTAAGCAGAACCCTCCCTGCCATTCCATTAAAGCTTACCCAAAGTCTTTTTCCAGGGCTTTTCGCCTCGAAGAAGTAGAGGAATACATTTACCGAGGGAGTGAACCCTAGGTTATTGCAGAGAATGGAGAAGACTCTGATGAAGGCCCAGCTGTTAGGGTGCAGCTGGGCAAGCGCTACATTCAACTCTGTGAGTAAAGCCCTCTCGAACCCGGTGAAGGGAAGATGGACTTTGACTCGCTTGAATACGGTGGCGTAGAAGAAGAATAAGGGTTCCCCGTCATTGCATCGATCGTCGATGCAGACAGGCTCACCCTAAGTGCAAGGACGAACTGAGATGTATGCGTCGCTCTCCCTGCCGAAGACGCGCCCTTTAATCTCATTTTCGTCATCCTTATGCTTCCTCCAATTTTCAGTGGAGGTGAGTTTTGAGGTCTCAGCAAGGAGATCCTCAGAAACCCAGGGGTAAAGGGCTCTGTAGTCAACGACTACAGTTGGAGGAGGGTTGGAGGTGGTTTTGGTTCTGACCATCTCGAATCTAAAACAAATGAGAGGCATGAAGAAGAAAAAGGGTTTAGAAGAAAATGATGGCGAAAACAATGGCGGGCAAAGACTCAAAAGAAGAACGAACACAGAAAAGAAGAATAGAAACCTTAAAATGTAGAAATCGTAAACATACCCAGCGCAGTTAAGATATGTGAAGAGAAGCAAATCATAAAGCGAAGGCAGAAAGGGAGAATAAAGGTTATACCTTTGTGTGATTGAAGTTGAAGGGTCGCGAGCGTAAAGGTTGGATTAGAACAGAAGCGTGCAAGAGAAGTTAGAAAGTATGGAGGCTCGAGTGAAAAGTGATGAAACAGTGTAGAGGCGCGGGGTTTTGAAAGGGTTTAATGTAGGCAAGGAAGCGCAAACGTTAAAAACACCCTAACCGTTGATCTAGACACGTGTTCGCAGATTAAAAGGGGGTTGGTGAGATGTCCCTTCAACGCACTGTTCATGTCCTTCCGCTCAGTGCCACGTAGGTCGCCCGAGCCGATGACTTAGTCTCTTCGCTGAACAAGTTAACAACTTGAGACTGGGGGGCTTGTGTACCTACCAGTCCTCGAATACCGAGAACAGCTAATAATTGTGGGCCACGTCAGTTGGGTCCCACAACGTAGCCCAAAACCACATGGGATGGACCCCGTAGGTAGTATGAACCAGCAGGATGATTAGTCATCAGCGTGTCAATCACTAGAGTGGACTGATGTGTCCTCGTCACTCCGCAGGTTGATGAGTCCTCGGCGACAGAGTGTGACGAGGTGACATCGGTCTTGGGCGTTTTGAACAACAAAGCTAGAACATCTGGTGTGGGTCCTGAAAGAAGACCAGTTATCGGTAACATGCCTAGAGGTAAGGAGTGACCTGAATCACGAAGAGCTTATGCGTGTGGCAGGGAAAACACAGTTAGGTGCAGAGTCCTGAGGGGTCGAGTACTCATCAGAACTAGGGTTTCCCAGTGAAGTTACATGCATGACACGTGAACAGTGAAGACACTCCTGAAACAGGTGCCCCCAGAGACTAGGTGCACGAGGAGGCACCCAGGTGGTCACTCTGTTAGAGTTTGCACTCCAGTTAAGGAAACCTTACGTGCTAGATTACCCTTAGTCTGGGTGATAGCGGCGCATGGGTATTCTTGTAAATCCTAAATATGGGTAGCGGCGCAGAGGAAACCCTAGACTATATTGGATAGCGGCGCAGAGGAAACCCTAGACTATATAAAGGGTAGTAAAACACTTTACAAAGGTACACAATTTCAAACCCTAAACACAGTTACTCAAACACTTGGTGTACTTGCCCTAGTTGTGACTTGAGCGTCGGAGTGCAAACGACCTCTAGGGCGCCCCTTTCTATCTTTCAGGTGTAGATTGCTTCGGAAGAACCAAACACATATCAAGGTGAGGAAGGAGGCGCGTGAGTGTGTAGAGTCAACCGACAGGAAAGTCAACCGGCAACAACATATATATATATATATATATATATATATATATATTAGTGACTTAAAAAGTACAAATTATCAGTATGCCACTAGTTCTAACCCTTATGGTGTGTTTGTTTTTAGGAGGAGAGAGACAAATAAATGAGTGAATGAGAGTATTGAAGGAAAAGTTGGAAAAATATAAAAAAAAATGATAAAAAATTACGAAAAATGATGTATTTTTATTCTTTCAAACTTTGATGATATGAAGAGATATGTGAAAAAAAATGATTTTTAAAAATTAATTATATATAAATTGATTATATATAAAAGTTATGTTTTAATATAAATATAATACTTAATATATATTTTTATATTATAATAAAATAAATAATTAAAATAATAAATAAAAAGTAATTTAAAAATTAATTATTAATATGTATTTTATTATTATTTATTAATTTTTAATTTATTTTAATTTTAATTTTTAAAGTTTTTATATTAAATTATTTATAATTATTTTAATTTATTATATCTATCAAATCACTTACAAAGCTCGGACACTCCTTTTTAAATAACGTGTCCGTGTCAGACACATGTATCGGACACGACACTCGTAGGACACGTATCAGTAAAATGTCCGATTCAAAAAATATTTATTGGATTTCTAACTATTCTAGCACGATTCTAACACAATTTTAAAAAGGAGAAATACATTAATTTTCTAAAAACTCAAATTTATTGTATAAATTTTTAGTATAATTATAAAAATAAAGAACAAATCATTTTGAATCAACCATGAAAAACATCTTTCTACTCCAAAAAGAAACTAAAATGTACTTGTACACATAAATCTTTAGTATCAATTTATATAATTTATAATTATATAATATATAAATCTGTGTCCCTGTATCTTACATTTTATAAATTATACATATCTCCGTATCCGTGTCGTATCATTGTCCATGTCCATGTCTGTGCTATATAACTTACAAGCTTTCACACAAAATTACATCGCTCACAAACTTCAAAAAAACTTTATTTACAAATCTACTCTAATATACATCAATCTAAACAACATCATTTTTTTTCTCAAATCACTTCAAATTCAGTCTCTCAAATCTCCTTTCCGATCCAAGCACACCATGAATGCAAATATAGATGGAGGGAGTTTTAGTATTTTAGTTTAGGGTTTAGGTGAACTTGTTACATAAGTTTAGACCTTGTATCTACGATCTACGATCTACTTCTCTCTGAATTGTGACCATGCACATGACTTTTGCTGTTATATTTTATCACTGTGAGGCTTTTGTCGAATTCACAATTGCAGTTTGTAGTTTTAAAATAAGTACGATTGTTAATTGATTCCTATATCTTAAATAATTAAAAAAAAATAAAATATATATATATATATATATATATATATATATAAGATTTTCTATTATCTTACAAATTAAAATATATTTGTCAAGTTAGACCAGACAAATAAAACATAAGAAAATAGATAATTATATATAAATATAGTTGATATATATATATATATATATATATATATATATTATATTTTAATAATTATAGTTATCCAATAATTTTAGTCATTCATAATGTTGAATAACGTGGAAGTAAAACAAGAAGATAAAAATAAATTGATGGTGTAAGTCCTTGAGAGATCTCTTGAATAAATGTGTTAACATTGTTTTTTTTTTTCAGTTCTTCTATGTTCAAAGATTTGAAGTGATCAGAGTTTAATGTCATAATTTTTTTTATTAATAAAAAATAAATAAAACAAATTGAATTATTTAAGGTATGATTCAATTCTTATATAAAAAGAATTTAAACTCAAATGTGAGAAAAAAATCATCATACAAAACACACTTAAAAAAAAAACACTTCCACCAAAAAGGATGGACGTTGGAATCCCACAAAACTACAAAAAGCATATGAGACCAATGTTAACTCAATCCTATAAGGATTAACACAATCCCTACATGTACATTATGACATTAAAGCAGCATGAAAACCCTCCTCAACTATCTAATCCGTTCCAAACCACCTAAGACAAAGTATATTAGAGTAGAAGATAAAAAGATATGGTCAATAAATTATCTTCTTGACAGTTCCATACAACCAGAGAAGCCAATAACAACATATATCACAGGAAGCATGCATTAAGGTACATGGAGTTGAGTATGTAAACATAATGACAATATCTTCACACAAGTGAACTTGATTGTACACTTTGCTTTAACACCACCTAGTAGCCTAACATAATTGTGTGTAACTAGGAAAGTTGTATCATCATTGCCTCAAGTACCTCACGGAGAGCAAAAAACGTAGCAGAGGAATTCTTGGTTAACTTCAGAAGTTCCTTAGAAAAAAAAAGTGATGCAATATAGAACACCCCTATACACCCTTAAAGCCAATTACAGTTAAGCGCATGGTGTTGGATTCATACAACCAGACTGACCATTTGGATTGCAAGTCGCGTCCTAATAGTGATCTTTCTGGTATTACAGAACTTGATCCAAGTTATACAACAGGTTTGTTTTGTGTGTTTCTCTTTATCGAGTCAATTTGTTAAATATGATCTTGTCCTGTATTTGTTATAGTTTTTGTACTTTATGGGCAAAAGGAAAACATAGTTATATCTACCACGCATTTTATCCAAATCATTGTGCAAAATAATTGCCTATAGTAGAACAAGCCAGTTGCAAAGATCAAGACATAAGTTAGCTTATGAAAATAAAGGTGTCTCTCTTCAAGCATGGAGGGCCACAATATCCAATCATATAGAACAACAATTATTGCATTCACTTCTATGCCAAATTCAATACACCACTTAATCCATTATTTCCAAACCGATGAAAGAGGTCCCGGGTCAGGTGCATGATACATCTTATATTTAATTAATGTGTTTAGTTTTAATAAATATTATATTAAATATATAATAGATACATATAATCTCTTTTATTCAATTTTTAATATTAAACATAATTATTTATAAATAAATAAAAATACGGATAGATCGACGTTATTATGTTTGTGTCTTTGTTAGTATATATAAATACAATAAATATTTTTTATAATAAACAAATAACAAATATATGTTGATATTTTATAGAATTTATAGATACAATCATTAAACTAAATATATATTATACTTTTATAAAATTAGTTATTATTTTTATTTTAATATTTACATCATAATAAAATAAATATAATTAATTTTATAATATAAAATAATTAAAATAATTAAATCAAAATCAAGATATTTAATAATAATTATTATTATTTAAATAATAAATTTAATAAAATTATACACCATTACTTAATAATACAAAATAGAAAAAATATTAATAATAAATTTATAAAATAATAGTAATAAGATAATTATAAAAATAAAATCATGTAAATAATAAAAGTAATAAATAGAATCAAACAATAGTAATAATAATAACTTGTCTATTATATATATTATTTTATAATTTTTAAAAATTTATTATATTCATCAAATTATTGTACATTTTTTTTTTGTGTGGACTACATGCATTTTTTGCAATTTCTTTGGAATATTAAGAGAATGAATATTTTTTATTTATTTATGAAAATGGATAAGTCATGTTATTGGAAAATGATTTTACTAGGAAGAAGTTGTTCCATGGTAATACAACTTTAATACTGACATGCAAGCACACCGAAGTTGTGCATGATTGGACAATTTTGATTCAAAATTATGAAAATGTAATTGTTATTGGCTTGCACGACTTTGCTCAGTTTAGTTGTTTAGGATTAGGTGAAATTGTGCATAGATGATACCACTTTAGTTGTTTTATTCTACATTAAAGTTGTGCAAGGGTAGCACAACTTTAACTTGTTAATTATTTTACTCGTGAAAAAAATTGGTGATGTTGGAATTGAAAAAATAAGTGCCAATAGACATAATGAAAGCTTAGGGTTTAAGGAACAATAATCAGGATTTATGGTGTAGGAGTTGAGGTGTATGGTTTAGGATGGATGGATTATTGTCATTGTTAAAGATTGATGGTTTATGATGAATTGACTAGGATTGATGGTTTATAGTAAATTGATTAAGGATCTACATTTAGGAATAGGGGTTAAAACTCACATAGTATAGGGGTTAGGGTTTGGTATCGATTCGCAATACCTTCACACATGTTTGGTAATTTATATGATGACAATCAACCACAACATAATGATAATAATCCACCACCACCTCTTTCAATTAAACATCAAAACAACCTAAAAGATAGCAGAGAAAATCACCATGTGACACATTGTCTCACATATAATTTATTTTCATCTATGTAATAAAAACAACCTTATTATCTATCGGAAAAAATAATTTATTTGTCCTAATAATGTTATTATTATTTTACTCTATTTTTTCATAATTTTTTAAGCAAAACAATCCAAACCTTAATCATACATATTTTTTTTAAGTAAATCTTAAAACAATACAAATCACACTATAATTCATAAATAATATATTTTAAAAAAATGAACGAGTAAAATAATTAATAAGTTGAAGTCATGACACATTTATATGATTTTAATCAAAATAAAATAAGTGAAGTCTGCCGTTAAAACTATACATGACTTTAATTATTTTATTTTACATTAAAAACGTGTCATACATGCATGATGTCATTTAACCATTAACTAAATTAAGCAAAAACGTGTCAATCAATAACAATTCAAGTTTCCATAATTTTGAACCAAAATCGTTCAATTATAACATGACTTGGATATGCTTGCACAACAACTTTCTTCACAAGAAAGTCCTATTCTCATAATACCCCAAAGGAATTGAACAATTTTAGTAAAAAAACACACTCTACACTACACTACACATTTTAGTAAGAAGGCTGTCCTACACCCATTATTTGTTAAGAAGACTATTTTACCCTTTTTAAAAATAACTTTCAAATTATTATTTTTGAAATATTTTTAACATATTTTTCGGAACACATTTTATTAATTATGGATTTACCAATCTATAAATAAAAATAAATAAAAATAATGTGTTCCGGAATGAATATTTTGAAATAATTTTTTTTCTTATGGATTTCCTATTTTGAAAACACCTACGTACGAAATCTCTATTTTGACAAATTTTTGCTTACAGAACCCCTATTCCGAAATCACCCAACTGTAATGTTGGGGTGCAGGAAGAAAAATGTAGGAAAGGATGAAGAAACTCCCGTTTGAGAAGAGTGGTAAAAGTCCGAACATGCCCGTAAAGTAGAAGCAGAAAGGGCCCATAATCTGGAATCAATTCAACGTTGAACTCCGGAAAAGGTTAAAGGCCAATTTTCCGATTGAAATTTTCTTTTATTCGCAAAACTTCCCAACTACCTATGGACAGACTCACGTTTTTTTCGTTCTTCCCTCCCTCCCTCTCCCACACAATGGCGAAAAAACCGTTACTCTGCCTGCTCATCCTCCTCGTCGTCGCCGGAGCCACGTCCTCCTCCGACGCTGAGCTCGACTACTCCAAGGTTTCCGGCATTATAATCCCCGGCTTCGCTTCCACTCAGCTCCGAGCATGGTCCATTCTTGACTGTCCCTACTCTCCGCTCGATTTCAATCCTCTCGATTTGGTCTGGCTCGACACAACCAAAGTACGTTGACGTTTCTCTCACTCTCGCTTCTTCTTTTACGTCGTTTTGCATCCCACTACATGAGGATCGAACCTTACCGTTTCTTGCTCCGAAGAAAAAAAATACGAGTGAATTTTATTTTCCGGTGATTGATATTTTTCACTCTTAATTTCGACTGTTGTATCAATTTTTATGAATTATATACGCGTGTCTACGCTGTCCAACAAGATTATAGAGGAACGCGTCTGCAAGAATATTGATCGACGTAGAGAGAGAGTTTGTGTGTATTTCCTCTGCTTAGAACGTAGTTTTAGCACTATCATGTATATGCTAGCGTGCACCTAAAATAGAAAGACATAGAAGAGAAGTATAGGTACGACTGTAGATATGGGTAACGTGTCATGACAAAACAGAGAGAAAAGAGTGTAAATGAGGTGTTTGCACTATTGAAATGTCCATATATAACTACATGCTTAGCACACGATACCTCCCGTGTTTTACTGTATATGAAATTAGCACCAACGAGCTACGATTAAAGAGTTAAGAGTAAAATATGTGAGAATTCATTTGTTGCGCAGCTTCTTTCTGCTGTCAATTGCTGGCTTAAGTGCATGGTGCTGGATCCGTACAACCAGACTGACCATCCGGATTGCAAGTCGCGCCCTGATAGTGGTCTTTCTGGTATTACAGAACTCGATCCAGGTTATATAACTGGTGCGTTTTGTGTGTTTCTCTTTGCCGTGTCAATTTGTCAAATATGATTTTGTCCTGTATTTGTTCTAGTTTTTGTACTTTATGGTTTGGTGATGTATCATGCACTGACAGGACCTCTTTCGTCGGTTTGGAAAGAATGGATTAAGTGGTGTATTGAATTTGGCATAGAAGCTAATGCAATAATTGCTGTTCCATATGATTGGAGACTGTCGCCCTCCATGCTTGAAGAGAGGGACCTTTATTTTCATAAGCTAAAGTATGTCTCGATCTTTGCAACTGACTTGCTTTAATCTGGGCAGTTATTCTGCACAATGATTTGGATAAAATGCGTACTAGATACAACTATGTTTTCCTTTTGTCCGATTTGTTTCTGCTAACTAATTAATTTTTTCAGTACTTAAAACTTTTCTTAAATATGTACATGGTAGTGATAATCTCATTGCTTTGACTGTAAAATTATATGTTTGCATATGTGCAAACTTCATTAGCAAATGTTACGTCCATTTTACCCGCAGTCCAAAGAATGGATGAAATGGAAGTGATGGAACTTAAAATATTTATGCTTTCCCAGGTTGATGAATATGATTAATGATGGAAGAAATGAACATGTAAAAAGGTTGTAAGTGCAAAATTTTAATATAATAAAATCTATTGGATAAAAATACTAAATCATTTATAGGGACTTAAATATTATGGAGTGTGTATGTCCTCGTTGACTTCTTTGACTCCCCCTTAATAACTAGATTTTTAAGGTGAGTTCTTCAAGTGTAGGGTGCTTAACACTAACAAGTTTATTTATTTTTGAATTAAAATAAAAGTCATTAGCACCTCAACATGGAGCGGAATGGAAGGAAGAATAGTACTCCCCACATTCCCGTCCCTTCACTTCCATTAATTTTGAACTCCCCTAAAAGGTAGTTGCTACTGCTCCATCCGCTTCATTACTCCTCCTCTAAATAAATTCTTAAGAGTTCTACTTCTTCAAACAAAAAAATAATTTCAAGACTGATATAAAAAATTGCTCACACTATCTGTTCTTGGGAATTGCAGTGCATCCCGTAAGACTAAGAGTATTCTACAATTGTTAACAACTTTAGTCTCTTATTTATGTATATTTGTCAAACCTTGGCACCTGGATTCTAATAATCCAAATATATGCTGCACATTGACAGATTTACGTATTCAAACAAATTTGAAATGCTCTAGTAAGATAGTTTGATAAATATTGTCAAGTCCAAAAGGATTGTTTCTAATAGTAACTGATTGTGAGTTTGCCTTCTAAAAAACGTGGGTTATTTATTCATTGCCTCCAAAAATAGATGATTAGATGAAATTGGTTTGCTAGTTACTGTGATTATATTTGTGCATAATTGTATTTCTCTTTGCAGATTAACATTTGAAACTGCTTACAAACTTCGTGGTGGCCCCTCTTTAGTTTTTGCCCATTCATTGGGTAATCATGTTTTCCGTTATTTCTTAGAGTGGTTGAAGCTAGAGATTGCACCAAAACATTATAACCAGTGGTTGGATCAACATATTCATGCCTATTTTGCTGTTGGTATGATTGACTTATGTACATTTATTACCTCTTTGAGGGTATTGCTGATATGAATGAATTAATATTCTGATTTTCCTTCTTTGATTGGTTATCTAAGGAGCTCCCCTTCTTGGTGCAATTGAAACCATTGAAGCAACACTTTCTGGGTTCACCTTTGGTCTTCCCATATCTGAGGTTACCTTTTAATTTTTGCAACTACTGTTTTCTTTTGCATAGTCAATCTCATCTGTTGTGATAAGGCATTTGTTGTGTCTTCTTTTGCATTTGGTTTTTTGTTTTAAAATTATACAGGCTTATACTTGTCCAATATTATATGTCTCATTCATCTTGGTATTGCCAAATTTCAAATGGCTTTTTTTTGGGCTTTTAGTACTTCTGATACCCTCGCAGAGTTTGAGCTACAATATAACTACCAAAGGGAGAATTATAAAGTTCTTTTTGTTATATTGATTGGTGTAAGCTTGCTTGGGAATTGTCTAAGAATTGACTAATGTATATTTTGGTATTTTTCCTACTTTTCTTTGTGTTAGTTTCCCTATTTCTTTTATTATGATTAACCATTGAGCCTGTAAAACAGGATTAGTGCTGTAAAAGAGGATTAGTCTTCCTTCTTCTTTTTATTTCAAGTTGATATTAAAACTTATCCTACTGGTTGTTATTGGTCTATAATGCCACTTATTATTTCGTATTCAACAGACTAGACTTGTGGATTGATTTGAGAAGACATTTGCCTCAATAAAACTAATAGCAAAGGTGAATGTAGTGAGAATTATCCTTTCCCTAGCCACTCACTTTGGTTGCGACCTATAACATTTTGGTCTTAAAATGCCTTCTTTCATGGAGACTTAGAAGACATGTATATGAAAATTCCTCTAGGATTTGACTCTCATAATGGGAAGAGTAAGACATTCAAGCTTAGGAAGGCATTGCATTATCTCAAACAATTTCCTCAAGTATGGTTTGGAAGATTCACCTAGGTTATGATACCATTGAGGTATAGATAAAGTCAAAGTGATTATACCATTTTCATAAAACATTTCCATGGTGGAAAACTCACTCTTTTTAGGCTAAGTAGATGGTATGATCATTGCATGTAATGATGAGGTTGAAAAGTAGGTTCTAAAGCAGAAGGTGACAACCCAATTTGACATAAAGGGGTTGGGAAAGCTTAGGTATATTATTCTTGGGAAAGAAGTTGCATATTCTGGATAGGGTATCTTTATCTTCTCAAAGAAATAGGAAATTTTGAGTATAGAACATTTGGAGTTCCCTTTAAACAGAACCACATGATCGGAAGTGAGGAGGGAAGCCTAGAGAAGTCTCAGTAGTTGTTATTGGTGGGAAAGCTCATCTATTTATCCACACTAGACTAGATATTGCTTATGCAATGAATGTGGTAAGCCAATTCATCCAAGATCTTTGGGAGAGACACTTGCATGCAATGGATAGAATTCCTAAATAAACATCAAACTACTATTTTATTAATAGATGGGTTGATTGACATATTCTTATGTTTACTGTGTCATATGCAGTTTTATTCTTAATGCATGCTTATCATAATATTTTTAAGGTATCAGGGAACAGCACGGTCGATGTTCAACTCCTTTGGTTCAGCACTATGGATGCTGCCTTTTTCCAAGTACTGTAGAACAGATAATAAATATTGGAAGCATTTTTATGGGGGAAGGCATGTTGGCCAACAAACATATAAATGTGATGAGCAGGAGTTTCAGTCAAACTTTTCTGGGTGGCCAACCAAAATCATCAACATTGAAATTCCCTCAGCTAAGGGTATGATTGATGACTCTTACTTTTGCTAGTGGGCAATCTTGCTGTGGTGCTTGTGGTTTCCGACTGCTTAATTTTAACATCTCCTCGCAGCATTTGATGCATATCCTTCATTCTCAGAAATACCAGAGTCCAACTTGTCCAGCATGGAGTGTGGACTACCTACTCAATTATCATTCTCAGCTCGTGAAATATCAGATGGCACCTTTTTCAAGGCAATTGAAGATTATGACCCAGACAGCAAGAGACTTTTACACCTGTTGCAAAAGTTAGTGTTACCCGGATAATCATTAAAATATATTTTGCTAGAATATTTTGATAATTATATATGGCTATAATATGAAAACAAATGCTTCTCTCATATATATTGCGCTGGCTGTCTATTTTTATGTAATTTTTTGGAGATTCATTTACTTATTACTCAGCATGTTTAAATTGTTATTTGTAGTTCTACTATTGAACAGACATGTTCTAATGCTTTAATGTTTTAGATCATATCTTGGTGATCCTGTTCTTAATCCTCTTACACCTTGGGACCGGCCACCAATTAAAAATGTCTTCTGCATTTATGGGTCTGATTCAAAGACAAAGGTATAATTTCCTCTACAAATGAACACGCTTTTATGTAAATGAAGGTTGGTTTAAGGGTAAAGAGTTTTTGCATATTGCTTGTGAAGGGTTCATTTAAATAATTTCATTTTATGAACTTAATTTAAATGTATTTACTGTATATTAGGTTTTTGTCATTGTCATTCAATCACAAATTTCCATGTATGATAAGTTTTTCTACTTTCTTAACAACTACCTTAAAAGTCATTTCTAACAGTTTCCTGATTGGTTGTTAGTATTCAAATTTTTCCAATGATAGCACATGAAAATTAAACTCTGCATGTAGTTGTAGTTTTTTGACTTGTGAACTCTATAAAATGTCTTAATTTCCATATTTTATTTTATTTTAGAAAAAACTGACAAATACTGGGCCCATATGTTTGATACACCTGCACTGCAGACGAACATACTTAGCTTTTTTTTTGTTCTGAAAGCTGTGAAGTTCTCCAATCTTTTAGCTTTATGAAATATTTACATTTGTTGAAGTCACATCACAAGTACCAGTATATTTCTTGATTTGATCATTTTATACTCCTCATCATGTTTGTTTTCTACCCTTTACATTCTTTCTTTCCCTTGTTATGGTTACTTGTGTTCAACAGAGTCACATGTAGGAGTGTCATACAACAAAGAAGCATTTCATAATAAATGAAATGGACTGTTTTGGTCCCTCCATACCTTAAATATAGTTGAAAACATTCAATGCTTTGAACACTGAATTCTGGTCTATCACATTCTGAACAAACTCTTTACCTGTGACGTTCTTTCTGGCCTCTTATTTTTTGTGCTTATTGTTCAATACTGAAGGCTTTTTAGTGGTACAGGGAATGAGACTGGTGTACTAACACCTTAGTAGCTAAAATTGTCTTTAGTCAACTTATAAATTATGTCAATTGTTAAAATCTTTGTATTTAACATTTTTCCTTACTCTCAGCATTTACATGTATCTTTAAATTTTTTGTTTATACATTAAATCTTCTGGGAATCTGTTGATCAAAAATAGTTTATTGTGAATGATAATTCTGGCATCTTGACTTTAAAAATAGGTTGGTTACTATTTTGCTCCTAGTGGCAAGCCTTACCCTGATAATTGGATCATTACGGATGTCATTTATGAGTTTGAAGGATCTCTAATGTCAAGGTAACTGTCTATCTTTGCTGGTGTGCTGGTTTTGTATTTGTAAGTGGAATGAATTGGGGAGAGGGTGGTTTTTGGTTAAAAATTTTGGCACTAATTTTGCAAACTAATATTATCTTTTCGTAAGCAATGTGTACAATTTGGAAATAGTTATTACTATTCCAGTTCTTATCTGCACATTTTTTATGTTTGAAATTAAATGTTTTGAAGTGTTTTAGTCTCAATTATTAGGTCAGGGACTCTGGTTGAAGGGAAAATTGGACCTATAAGTGGCGATGAGACGGTAAACTCAAATCATGTTTCCCTTACCGTGGTTGTGATTATATAGGAATGCATAATGTATTAATTGGCCACTTTTCTACTTCCACTGCTTTTTGAAATTGTGACGTGTGAGAATTACATCTACATTCAACAATTGGATTGCAATAAAATCAACCCTTTACAGGTGCCGTATCTCTCCCTTTCCTTGTGCAAGAACTGGCTTGGACCGAAAGTGAACATAACAAGAGCTCCTCAGGTATTGCAGACTAAAGATTGGTTTTTAGGTAGTCTTTAAGTGTGATCATGTTCTTATTTTTTTCCAGGTATGTTTTTGGGATTAAGTTAAATAGATTTGCATCATGTGGTATTAAATTATTAATTTACTGGTATGTATAATATTAAATTGTTGCTGCATGTTCTTATTTTAGACAGACAAGTGTGTGACCATGAGTTGTAAACCAATAACAACATAAGAAGTCTTCAACTCTGATATCTCCTGTTGCGTCTTTATCCTTTTATTATCTTCATTTAACCTCGTTTGCATTCATACTGATATTTGTATCACAATCTTTATATTTATCTTTGTTCTGACTTTTCAGTCAGAGCATGATGGTTCAGATGTACAGATTAAATTGAACGTGGAACATCACCATGAAGAAGATATTGTTCCAAAAATGACAAGATTGCCAAGGGTGAAGTACATAACATATTATGAAGATTCTGAAAGTCTTCCTGGAAAGAGGACAGCAATTTGGGAGCTTGATAAAGGTGCATGGCTTGTCCCTGGAGTTGTCATGGACTAACTGATGCTTTTATTTATGACTAAAATGACCACAACTTGATTACGAATTTTTCATACCCACTTGGACTACGTTAATTCAGTGTAGATAAAGTATCTTGTCAATTGTCTGACTGGATCTAGAAGTTGATGGTCACAAAATTTGCAAACACTTAAAAAATTCATTCATTTACAGGAAATTTTATACATGTTACCTCATCAGTCCTTCAAAAATTTGGTCATCAAAGTCTTAGATATTTAAATTGTCAGCATCTTAGTTCTTTAAAATTTTGTCTTGTCACCAAATTTGTTTTTCAAAGATCTGAATTATTACTGTATTGGTTCTCTACAAAGGAAGAAAGTGGTGAAAAAGTTTAATTTGTTAGCAACTTGATGATTATGGAAGACTATATCTATGGAGATGTAAAATGTCATCATATTGGTCATTATGAAGGGACTAGAATGATGATAAAAAGGTTCTTTGAGGACTAATTTGATGATAAAAGAGATCTCAGGGATTAATTTGATGGAATTTTTTTTGGAGATTAAAGTGGTGGCTGAAAGAATCCATAGGGAAAGTTGCAAGCCATAAATTGTTTTATTGATTGATTAGTAGTGATTAATACTTTCATAGATGAGTAAGTCTGATCTTAACAACTTCAAGGTTATAAATTTTAACTTAAAATAGTTGACTACAAGTATACATACATACAAGTAAATTGACATAATATTCATGTAGCAAATCACAGGAACATAGTTAGATCACCAGTGCTAATGAGGGAACTATGGCTTGAGATGTGGCATGATATCCATCCTGATGCGAAATTAGAGTTTGTAACGAAAGGTATTTCGGACTATATTTATAAACAATTTCAGCTTAGAATCTCCAATTACTTTGACTTTGTTCTGTTACAGCTAAGCGGGGTCCCTTAAGAGATGAGGACTGTTATTGGGATTATGGGAAGGCTCGTTGTGCATGGGCTGACTACTGTGAATATAGGTTTTTTCTTTCTCCTTTATTTAAGGTTTGATTTATTTTTTGGAATTTGGAAATCTCACGCACATTTCAAATTGAGAAAGAATCAAAAGTAATGATATATTCCATATGGACCTACGGGTTACTTTTTCCTATTTGGAGATTTGTATAACAAAACCTTCTAAGTTGTAAACATTGAAATATCCTTTGTTTTTTAATTCTTTTAACATGTGGGGTGTATCATACTGCAGGTATGTTTTTGGTGATGTTCACTTGGGACAAAGCTGCAGGTTGAGATATACTACTGCTGAAGTGTTGTCACATTATTTGTAAATAATAAGGTACTTCTTCTTTATACTTCTCTTTTATTTGGCTTGAACTTGTCCTGTTAAAATTTTGATTAGGTTAGATTTCAGGATAAGTTAGTTACATATTTCCTAATTGTCGTTACTCTAGATTTCTTAACTCTTTTAACTATCAAATATCTTTGCTCTGCCCAATTCTGAAGTTGGTAGATTTTACACAACTTGAGCTAAATTCACACAATGTGCTGAAATTATTAAATTTAATTAACCAGACACTCATATTCTGTGATAGAAAGCACATAATATAAGTTTATATAGGCTCATTATATTTATTATGCATGAATAGAGGATATTCTGTTTTCTCTAAATTTAAAGATTACATGACTATAATAATGAATTCAATATATTATTCTAATTCTTTACTGTATACATAGACTAATGGTACCTTTTTCATATTTGTTTTTTTACTGTTATTTCAAACTTAGTTTTTTCAACCCAGGTGCTAATACGTTCAGGCAATTTTTTCTACTGGATGACACACTTGACACGAACACCATTTCTCCTTCATATAACCGTGATTTTTGGAGTTTGTATACTTGCGGGGCACTGTTTACAAGCAAATTCTGTATTTGCTGGTTGGAACTTTGACTCAAGGCCCTTATATATTCAATTAGATAAAAAAGGAAATTGCAAGATTCTAAAAATTTATAGACCCAATTTTTTTATAATAATTTTATTGATATAAATTATTAGAAAAAAAAATTCATTTTTATAATAGAGCTCACTATTCTAGAAGATTCATATTTTTATTCCTTTTATATCTTTTTTTTCTTATTTTTTTAATTACTTAGTTACTAAAAAAATGACTGGACAGTCCATCTTTCTCGTTGTCTATCAAATTATATTTTTTAATAATAATATGAATATAGTTTTAATAATCTAAAATGAACACGAGGAAAATAAAGTAAATTTTGCCATAAAAATTAAAAAGAGAATAAGATTATAATGTTTTAGTTAGGTTAAACTTTACCAAAAAAATATGCATAATTATTATGAATACAACAATATATTATAATTCTTAAAAACTTTATGTGCAAACTTGATGCTACTGGTGGTATCTGACATGCGTCTTCATATTCTCTGCAATTCGAAATTGAGGTTTGTGTTCTATTTGTTGAAACCCGATTTACACTGCTATTGGTTAAACTAGGTGCACATCCTTTACGGTTGGTTAGTCGAGTGACCATTTTTTACTTGCTCTCCATGATAAATAATACGTCAGAATGGTGGGGGATCTGCAGGGCTGTATTTGATCAATGGGTTCATAGTTTTGTTGATCTAGAAAACATGACATGGGAAAAGATAACATGAATAGTGCAGGTGATGGTAGTGAAGATGAAAACATTTGTTCTCTGATATACCGTAACATGGACATTCTTGTAGTATTTACAATTTGATGTTGTATTCACCCTTTCAGGAAGGACAAATTTTATTAATGTTTTTATAAGCACATTTGGAATAAGATTCTTTCTCCTTATCTGTATCTTTTGGTTTTATGGTCTACCCGATCTTTTTTGTCAACTAGGGAGACTAGAAAGAAATAATTCCTTTAAATCTGAGCAAATGAAAAAAATTCCGCTTGTACTTAATCCTTGTTTACCCAATTGAATCTCGGATGGCAATAAATACTTCACTGCAAAGCATGTGATTGATATTTTTTTACAGGATTTTATATTTGTATTTGTTTCCATAGGTTGAAATTGGTTAAATTTGTGTTTGTACAGCTTGAGTTTAACATGGTACTCAAATTTTAAATTATATCTTCACCAATTGCGGATTTTTTATTTTGTAATTTTGACATGAGCTTTCATAAATTATGTGTGTTTCCAATGTTTTTTTTTTATTGAAATTAAAATCTTATTTTGTTAATTTGTACGTTCTTAATCGAAGCATGTATTAAAGCAAACTATTTTTTTAATTAGGAAATGGTATTACAAGTACATAAACTACTAAGTTTTGTCCTTTTTAAAAGTTTGATCTAACATGAAATTTATTTAAAAGATTGCACTGTAATAAATAATTAAAAATAAATAAAAAATATCTCCAAATTAATTAATGAATCTAATTTATTGTAATGCCTTTTAAACTTCTAAATATTTTATAAATATTTAAATATCCAAATAATACAATACAAATTAATACCGTTAATTACACGTTATTCCTTAATCTTCAAAACCATGCAACAAATAATCTTAACTTTTCAAAATATACATTTTAGTATTTTTTTCCAATATATTTTTATTAGTTGGTGTTTTTTTTTTATTTTTTTAATAATTTGCCTTTTCTTGTGGACACATTCAATTTAGTATCTTAATTATGTGATACATTAACTTCAAATCATGATTGAAAAGTATAGAAGACTATCTAGTAGTATATCGTCTTTGAATGTCTAACGCCTACTATTTATAATTTTCATAGACGAGTTGTCTTAAGTATTTTTAAAGATTTTCTATTTTTTTAGTTCTATATATAAAGAACATGCAAAATTTTAGGAACATGCATTAGTTATGGTGACACTTATTCTCTGTACAACCTGCTACAATAATGCACTTTCTTTCTTCTCTTGTTCTTGTATTCTGTACGAACCCAACATAGTACTTAAATAGTCCTATCATTTACAAAAGGCAAAACAATTCTAGTAATGCTTTGACAAAAGAATAATAAAAGCGCAAAGAGACAGACTTAAATTTCTAAATCATATTTCACAATTTTTAAGTTCGAGAACCCAAAAACACCCGTATAAGTCATACATGCTAATAGTTGATTACAAGCAATGAGTAGCTATTACCATAAACTATTGCAGTACGTGAACTGGGGATTTGGTTTCTCTAGACCAAAGGCTAGATTTAAAGTTTAAATTATGAACTATTTTTCATTCATTGAAATAAGATAGACTGTGGTAAAACATCTGTTTATATTCAACAATTTATGCAATTATTAAAATCTGAATAGTTAAATTTCCAATCAATGTTTAGAACCTAAAATTCATTATAAATTTAAAATAGTGTAAGCCAATCTTCAGTATAGTAATTTTCTAGTTCTTAAAATAAGCCATCACAAAAGAAAGCCGTCACAATTTTGACAAGAGTCCATTCCCTTCCTATGTATTCGAAAACAAATACAAAGCTGTAACATGTTCATATAGAAAATTAAGAATTTGAAGAGGATTCATAACATAAAAGCAGTGTCAGAAAAGCCGGACTAGCTGTTCTTTTTTATCTCAAACAAATATTTGAGTTCCATGTGACACCTTCTATCATCATCTTCAAACTGTAAGACAGCAACCAAACAGGAACACGTTTATCAATCTATATGGATCAAATGTACATATTATATGGAGTAAACCTCAATATTCATTCCAATAACTTCAAACATTTTGGATTTAGATTTTGTAATAACCTATATCAGATTGAAATATATACTTACTGTAAAATACGCAAATGAAAACTAAATAACCAATCCTTTAAGGGGTGTTATGTGGGAAGTTCAAAGGAGTAACACACGAAGAGGGTAAAGGTCGTATGTTATGCTTTTTCACCTTTGAATAAAATTAAGAAGTTTCAGATCATAGATCTTTGAATAAAACTTTATTATGCAGTTATCCAAAGTAAGCATATATTGCCTTCAAGATAGAAAATCCGCTTTGAATAAATTAAGAAAAGGCAACACATGTTATAAGCAAAGGATCCAGTTGAAAAATGCAACTTTACTTCTCCATACCTTAAGTTTGGCTGAGTAAACACCCCTTGCAAGTGCACCAGAGGGAGTGGTGTCCTCCTTCAAGGCATACACATATGGCTCCTTTTGAGGAGCAAAAGTACCCAACATTCCTTTGCTCTGATCAACTGAAAATTCCCAAGAACAAAATCAACTTATCATGTGAAAAATTAAAAAAGACATCATAACCATTTGATCAATTTCTAAGAATATATGACAATAAATAAATACAGTAATTCAACTTAATTATCATCGCAAACAAGGTGTTGTTTGACGACTAATAAGCATTTTGAGACATTCAATCTCAGGGTTAACCATGTGTTTTTATTATAAAGTTCTGTGCTCCTAGAACTAAATTAGATCAAACCTTGATGACCAAATACTTAGTGCTATTACAATTGCTTCTCAATTAAGATTCTAAACTTTAATAATCAAGAGCTTGTTCTCCAAGTTGATATTGCATAGGAAACTGTTAGTAGATATTACAAAGGTTAGGAGCCAAGTTTAAACTAAGTCAAAGAACAAAATATTAGCAGTTTTAAGCCTTAGGTTTTCAAAAGCCAATATCATAAAGTTGCATATTCCAGATTATCTAGCAACAGAAACAGAGTAAAGTGTTGATATTGTACCTTGAAGTCCTCCTTTCCACACAGTATTGGAGTATGTCAAGCCAGACACAATGTTGTGCAGAACACTAAATTTTATCTTAAGCTGATAGCGAGATCCCTCTCGGAGAGTGAATAGATTACTACCATTCCGATTTTCCTCCACAGGTAAAGGAGTAACAATTTCACCAAAATCCTCAGAGAGAATTCCTATGGAGTGGAATTTAACTTCAGGATCCAATTGACCTGTACACAGAAAGAAGTTGAATAGAGGCAGGCAAAAAGTTCTAAGAAGCATAAACAAGGGTGATAAACAAAACAAAAACAAACCGTCTAAATCACTTTCCAAGCAACCCAACAGCTTCTCCTTCCACCTCCTTAGGCTTTCATCCTCCTACACAAAACAATTAAGCTCAGAATCAGAAAAATTACCAGTAAAAATAACTATTCTGTTGGTACATAAGTAGAAATAACTTTATTAACCAATGGTGTCATTAGCCTATGAGACATCATGTGCAGCATTTGTCAAATAAATAAAATCCAATACACCATGAACAATTAAGCCACTCTCTGTTTCCTGAAAAGCTTACATCTCAAAAGCTTAAAATATGACGGTTCACAAGTACTCAAAACCAGTTGAACCATTTTTGTACACCGTTTACAAAGTGTTTCTTCGTTTCCTTTTCTTTGGCCATTCCTTTTTAAACACTTAAACTACTTGAATATTCAGCTTCACAGTTCAAGGGAGGTTTCTTAACAAAAACCATGACACCAAAACCCCATCCAAAACCCAGAAAACGTGAATCTTCCCGCTACCCCACAAATCACAACATCAAAGAAGTTAGGAGGAAATAGGTGACAAAAAGAAGAGGGGGTGAAGATCATAAAAACCTTGTCCCGTTCGATCTGTTCCTTGAGAGAAACAAGAGGCCCAGGAACAAAGAAACCATTTTTACTATCTCCAATGCCTCCTTCTTCCTCCTCGTCCACTTCTTCCTCCTCCACCTTATCATCATCCCAAGCATCACTCACTTTCTCAGTCATTTCTTGTTTGGTTCCATCTGAAGGCCCTGCTTCTTCCTGTGCTCTCTTCCCATTCACACTCTCCATCTCTCTATCTTTCTCTCCAATCCGAGTGAAGCTCTTGAGCTGCTTTTGTGTTATGTTATCTGCTAGGCTTTGGTACAATGGAAAGGGTGTATGAAAAGAGAGTAAAGCAAAGAAATGAGAAAACTTTGTTGGTTTGATTTTGGGGAAAGGTGAAGAAAAAATGGGTCGTATGAAGACTTGAAATAACACTTTTGCCCTCTTTGCATCTTCGCACCACCACACACAAGTCACTTTTGTTGGGAACAGTTGCTAAGCAGAGCTGCTTCACACTGCTCCTATAGCCTGCTCCCACTCAAGAAGCTCACCCGAACCTTGATTTAACAAAATAAAAATAAACTGAAATGAAAGTAAAATAAACAGAAAAAAAAAAATCCAAAGGGTAAATGTGTAAATTCTATTTTATTATTTTCTTTTATTTCTAATCAAATACATCTTGATTTCTTCCTCCTACTTTACTTCATTTTAACAAAATTTTATATATAAAAAATTCACTCATATTAAAAAGAGCAAATTAATAATTTATTAAAAAATGTTTTTTTCTTTGAAACTAGAGACATGTAGCTTTACCCTTTACATAATTTTTTTTTTTTAATTTCATTTTACTTCACTCAAAATAATTTCATTACATTCTTTTTCTTTTCTATTTTGTTTAGCTCCCTTAAGGAAAATAAAAATAAAAATGAGGAAGTAGCAGTGATAGATTCACACTGTTTACTGTGTCCGAGTTTAAAGTATTAGATTTTCAAACAGAGTAAGTTCAGTTTTACTCTAAAGTTCCCTTATTCTCGGTTTTTCTCTATGATTTAGTCATCAATATTAGTGGGGCCAGTTGAGAAAAGTATTTCTCTCAACTTGATTAAGTTCATACTAAAATTTGGTAATATTTGGATAACTTGCATTAGGCCCGTAAATCTTGAAGTTTATCCAGACTGTGGGGAATAAAATTCTAGAAGTTGCTTGGAAAGCAAGCAATTAAGGTAAGGGAAGCTAAATCTAATTTTTTAATAGCATCCTAGGCTAGAAGATTTGAATGTGGAGGGGAGGTGTTGTGTTATTTCTTTATATATTATTTAAACTTGTAAAAATATTAGATTTTGATGGTTTAGTATTTAAGTGTTGTTTTTTTTTTGTTTATATCAAATAGACTTTTGAATATTGTGAATTATGTTTTGAATGATATTATATGATGAAAATGATATGGAATTGAATTCATACATTTGGGATAATGTATGGAGTGATGTTTGCTGTGTATTAAGTATTGATACCTATGTGGTAACAGAGATCTCCGAGCTTCACTGATGATCTAAGTCACATAGACTAAGATATCAGGTGGTGAGAAGCTGATGGAGGAGTTCATGCACACCGTGACATATGAGATGCACGACTTGGGTTGTATTGAACTTACCCTGACCCTTTATGTTGGATTCGCTGGTAATCTTTGGATCAGGTGTTAATCTCTGGTGGGACTTACTTAATACGAGTCTTCCGGAAGATGTTTGTTGATTATCTTGGATGTGTAGATCCATGTGAGATCTACGTGATTGTTTTATGTTGGGTTTTGAAGAAAGTTGAATAACTGAGAAATTGATCCATGAAATTTTATTTTCTTTTTTATTTAATTGTGTGTATTATAAAACCTTATTTTCACTAGCTTACCCTTGCTTTTCTTGTTGTGTTTGAACTGCAATGACTGTACTACGTACACGAGCAGATGATCATACAGGTGTCAGAGGGTCTGGAGGGTTTTAGGATGTAGTTTTGAACCTTATATCGTTAATATTTGTATTTCTATAAGTCATAATTTTGTAATAGAAATATTTTGAAAAATTCTAAGTTTGTATAGAAATATGTAGAACGTGTATTATAATAGTTAGATGTATTTTCGGGGTGTTACATCCTTGGGTCTCCCGTTCTTTAACAGTTTTTGTGAGTACATATTTACCTTCCATAAGCTGTACGCATTAATGTTAGTTTCATTTATATAAACTTTTTTTTTATCAAAATAATTTTTAAAACTAAAATAAACTTTTCATGAACTCTCAAGTGATTTAAACATAGGGTAATGATAGCACGAGAATATCATTTTTTTTACACTTTCAACAACCATATTTATTTATATTGTTATTTTATTTCAAAAATTTTATTCATATTTTTTTATTAGTTAAATATAATATTTTATCATTAAATGGAGTTGTAAAATAGAAGTGAGAGAAAAATAAGAATATCAAATTTAATTTCCATTAAATATAAGCTAAAAATAAAGGACAAATAGTTTGACAGTCTAATTTTTCCAAACTTTATTTGGCAACCAATAGTAATATTATTGTATTTTTATTTATTTTTATTAGTTAAATATAATATTTTATTATTAAAAGGAGTTGTAAAATAAAAGTGAGAAAAAAAAGCAGTATCAATCAAACTCTATTCAAAAATAAAATTTAAAAAACTAATATGAAAGAATTTCAGTAAACCTATTTAAAGAAAAATTATCCAAACGTATCCTTAGAAAGATTTTATTGAACGAAGAATATGGTGAAGCTTGCTCCACAACTAAAATAAGAAGGAAAAAAGGGGTCCTTTTACTAATTTGGGGCTTTTTTTTTTCGCTTTTTGTTAAAATGGAGTCCGTTTGAAAAAAATTATAAATTTGGGTAAGTCGTGTCAATGTGACACAACTTTATATGCACAAATCATTCCAATTTGATACATTTCTGCCATGTCACACTAAAGTCGTGCCAAGTTGGCACGACTCCTGCCACGTCATAATTTTATAAAATTTTATTGTTTATAAATTGGGTATTTGAAAAATTTAATGTATTTGGAAAATAAATAGAGAATTATTGTTGTGAATTTGCAAAATAAATAGCTTGAAAAGCAATGATTTTACAGAACACGTAATGATGAGAAGAGATTAATCAGAACTAAACAAATTAGTAAGCCTATGACGAGGGCAAGAGATACGGGCACATGACAACAAATCTTGCTGAAAGCATCAACTTCGTTTTGAAAGGGGCCCGATCCTTACCTATTTGTGCTTTGGTTAAGACCATATTTGAAAGAACAAATGCTTGGTTTGTTGAACGAGCGACCAAAATACAATGCATGTTGCGAGCCGAACATCAATTCCCAGAAGATATAGTCGCTCTGCTATGAAAGAATGAAGCACAATCTGCTATGTGTCATGTGCAAAGATATGACCGACATAATTCAGTCTTTCATGTACAAGATATGCTGAATATCAAACATCGACGCTACCCAATGACATACACAGTTAAATTAAATGAATGATGGTGTGATTGTGGGAAATTTTAAGCTATACATCTGCCTTGTCTTCATGTAATTGCTGTTTGCTCATTTTGTCATTTACAGCTAACAACATTTGTGGCCCCAGTATACAGTCTGCACAATATTTTAAAGGCTTATGAGGTCCAATTTAATCCAGTTCGAAATTAGGATTATTGGTCTACTTACACGGGACCAAATTTCTTACTTGACCCCATCATGCGTCGACATCAATCAGGAAGACCTAACACTCAATGCATTCATAACGAAATGGATGATCCAATTCTAAATAAGCCAAAAAAATGTTCATATTGTAGAACTGAGGGTCACAGTAGAAACAACTGTCCGCATAGACAAGCTTAATAATAAAATTCAATTCAAGTTTGATTATTAATTTTCTTATTTTCTTTATCTATGTATTTATTCATTCATAAAAAAAATTATTTATCAAATTAATTTAATTTATTAGATAACATACATATCTAATTATAATTAAATAATTATAATATATTAATTTTAAAAAAATTATGACGTGGCTGAAGTCATGTCAAGTTGGCACGACTTCTGCCTGAAGTCATGCCAAGTTGGCATGATTTCAGTATGACATGGCAGAAATGTGTTAAATTGAGACGATTTATGCATATGAAGTCATGCCACATTGGCACAACTTACCCAAATTTGTAATTTTTTTCAAACGGACCCCATTTTGGTAAAAGGCCAAAAAAAAGCCCCAGATTAGTAAAAAAACCGAAAAAAGGAGCAGTAGCCGAAACGAAGAAAAAGCAAATCATGAAGCATGATTTTCTTATTGACCTCAGGAACACATGGAAATTATACATGAATAAGGAGTGTCGGTAACACCTTCAGTTGCATTCTTCTCTTGTTTAAAAATTTATGCGGATCCTACTAATTTGTGAACAAGACCCGTGCCAAATAGAAAACCAAACTCACCTCCCTTTTTTACCTGATACGAGATATAATGTCACAGTGTGAAAGGGAGTGTTGGTACATGAATTTATGAAAAGATTGAGATAGGATAACAATAATGCATGCTGAGTGAGTCATCTGAAAGGTTCAACTGGAGCCGATTCTTCAAGAAAGTTGGCTGTCTCAAAACATTCTGCAGCTTCTAGCATTGTTCCCTCGTCCTTGTGAAAAATGCCAAGATTATACCATGCAGAAGCATTATATCTGTCATGCCGTAGTGCGTCCATCAGAAAGCTTCTGATTGCAGGATTTGACCGATTACTGTACCGTCTAAGAACCACCGCAGTAGAGATCAAGCTAGGGACATGTCCGGGATCTATATTCAAAGCATCACGAAAAGCTTTTAAAGCCTCTTTGTGAACGCCCTTTGCTTCATACATAGTACCTGCGATATCCAACAAAACCCATTAGTACCCAATAACATCAGTTACATTCCACCATTACCCATAATACATTAACCATTAGCAATTCAGCCAGCATAACTACATGTTTTACTGTTTAAAGCACCTGTATTTTAAAGGCTTTTTTTGCTGAGGTACTAATTATTTTTTAATTGTTTTAGTTGTGAAATAGTCATAGGCTAATCATAATAATGAAAATTTTGACTGTAATTGTTTTTATAAGACATGCTTTGCTAGACACCGAAGGTATGAGATATCTTGGCACCTCAGTGAATCTAAGTTATTATACAACTAACTATAGACAAAAGATGCTATTTAGAATTTAGACAATATCTGCCAGTTTTCCCAGTGATTATAAACCATTTATGTCCTTTCCAAAATCCATGAGCTCAAAGATAAACCATATTAATTACCTATTGCATGACATCTAGAAGCAGAGTATAGTTTGATGGCCTTAGATTTCGAAAGACACACCTCTGCATCTTGCCAACGTGACAGACTTATATACAGATAAGCAAGATCATGCCATATTTCTATTTCCATGTTCCTGGCATGATCTATGTAGTCCTGTTTACAAAAACGCATGAGAAGAAAGGGGTAATCAGAAAGCCAAAAAACACTCAACAGGCAATTTCAACTCAGTATTATAAATTAATCGGCATTACAGCCAACAAACCTTATATAGCGTCTTCCTTGAACCGAACGTCTTTCTCTGAACTAGGAGAATAGCAAGAAGCTGAGTACATGTTTCAATGGCACTCTTCAACTGGCCCTGCACAATTTGTAGTTTAGCTTTTGTTCGCAGTAACTCTCCTTGATCCCATATTCCAGTCTGATCTAAGGCCTCATTGATAATAGATTCGGCATCCAAAAACTGTTTTTGAGCTGATAATATACGGGCTAACAATAACCACCCTTTAACACTAGACCCAGCTTCCAAGTTTAGCAAGCATTTTGCATAATGAAGTGCCGCATCCAACTTCCTTTGCTCTGCACATTCTAAACTCAAACAGTATATTACAAGGGGGTTATTCATTCCGGTCACTTTGTGTGCAGTTTCCAGAAAATGAAGTGCCTCAGATTGTCTCTCAACCCTCTCAGAATTAGAAATAGCAAATTTTGATTGTGTTGAAAGTGAAACACCAAGTAAGCAACTAGAAAGACCTTCCAACTGATCACATCTTCCATCCAAGTTCTCAAGCACCTTGCGAGCTAAGCTTGCCCCGTCTTTTGCGAGATCAGGGTTCTCACAACAAATCTTAGAAGCAATTAACAAAGAAGGAACATGCTTTGGGTCCTCTTTACTCAACAGTTTCCTTAGAAGATTCAATGCTACCAAGTCCTTACCTGCTCCATAATAACAAAGAGATAAGGCATGGTACCTTTCTCTACGATTGACAGTACCAGGGAGTAATTCTTCCCATTGATTGGCTAAAGCTGTCAAATCCCCTGAAACAGATAGAGCAAATGCAAGGTGGTCCAAAATTGATGGATCCCACTCAAGTTTATTTAGAGAAATTTTTCTTAGCAAAATCATTAAAAGGAGTATGGCCTCTTCTAAGTTATTTCTAGGTACAAAAGAGCTGTCCATATGGGAACGAAGATTCGAGGGGATTGCTTCCCCTCCACTATACAGAAGAAAAACAACAAATTCTTTCTGAATCCTTGCTATGGTTTTTGCATCAAGATTCCATTGGTGAAGGAGTGCACGACGGTAAGACAAAATCACATCACGGGGAGAATCAGTAAGTTTCCACAAATCTGGAAGTAGCTCAACTACCTTACTCAAAGTCTCCTGCAATTTACCCTCATTGCCGAAGTTTTGTGGCAAGCCTTCAGGTAATGAAGACTCAATTGTGTCCAGAATAACTTTACAAGTTTGGGCAGCTTCTGCAAGAAGGTTGAAAATAAATTAGATAACATTTTATCTTCCTGTACAAGACGAAAGTTTTAACATTCCAGTTTCTGGGGTGTTTGACCATAACTCCATTCAGTTATCAATTCGTGGGATGCACCAAGGTATATAGTGTGAACAAATGTTGAAGTAAATCGGAAAAACCGCTATATGTCCCATTGTGATGGGAATAAATTCCAGAGTATGCGTAGCAGATACAAGATCAAAGCATGCAAATCAAGTCAAAATCAAAAGCACGCAAAAGAAACTATGCATGAGAGAAATACAAGTCATGTCAATGAGCGGAATTTCAGTTCAAAAAGAAAATTTGTAAGAAAAGCCACAGGTTCCTTTAAGCTATATAACAAAGAGCAAATCTATGAATAAACAAGCAGTGATGGTACCTTTAAACCTCCCTAGAACCTGCAAGCATTTCGCTTTTAGGAAAATTGCTTCCAACAGTAATCCAGCCGTGTATATGGACATTGGGGGAGTAGAATAATAATAGGAATGTTTTTTGGGGCGTTCTCTGCTTTTGGCAAGGGAAATTTTCATCTTGGAAGTCACAGCGCCTATATTTATTTTCTCATAAACACGTAAAGCAGCTTCTATATTCCCTTTACGATATTCATCTCTTCCTAACAAAGCACTAGCTTCCTACAAGCATGCACAAGATCGCATCAAGTCCAATAAATTAGAACATCAAACAGCCACATACGTCAGCCATGATCTGAAAGGAACCTAGGGTCCTTCATAGCACACACGTAATAAAATGAAATGTGAACAACCAATTTTTTAAACACCGTTAGTTAGATACACACTCAGGGCTCTCAACTATCCACAAGTAAAAGTGACACAGAAAATTCTGAAAGTTGTTGAAATCTGTGAATAACTTAACAAAGAACCAAAGGACTTGGATCTCTCTGGCGTAAGTAAGTAAGCAAGAGCAAATCATAGTACATCAAAATCTAAGTTATGATTCAGGGTATAATCAAATGGAGAAAGCAAGGGATTTTTGAAGAAACCAACCTCATTGTCCAAGATGCCACTCTCACGCAAAGACAAATCAGTTTCGTCTATGTTACCAGAATCAGACCCCAACATCTCAATTCCGTCGAGGCCAGAACGCCCACTCGCTGTTGAAGAATAAAATTCCCTGATTGCAAGAGACTCCGAGGAAGGGACCGTTTCATCTTCTCCTTTCACCGACTCCCTCACACACAGACACTTCATCATCTTCTGCAATCTCCTCCCCTGCTTAACCCTACTCCCCATGCCGCCTCAAAAACCTCTCCTCCGCAACAACACTGTCACACATTCAATTCAAACCACAATCACCACCCTTTCCTAATTCCTAATTCCCAATACATATTCATTTAATTCATACCGAATTTTCTGATTTCACAATCAATACCGATAGTTTTCCTATTTTATTAGGTTCAAATCGAATCGGTTTTAAAAGTTTTAAAAGGAAACTAATAATAAAAATTATAAAATTTTTAAAAAATCTGACAAGGTTAGATTAGACCGCGACGTTATCGGAATTAATAAATTAATTAACGTCAAAAAATGGAACTCCACCACAGGCGATAATACAATACCTCGCAACTGTTAAATTAAATAAATAACCACAATTACAAAAAGAAGAAAATTATCCTACATCAATCAATCGCGAAAGAACTCGTGAATCGTTACAGAGATTATTATCAACAGAAAGAAAGAAAAGAATGAGGAATTGCCTTTTGTTTATAGAGAAAGAAAAGCAGAGTGTTGAGGAATGACTGGGGACACTAACAGTCACCGCCATCGCTGAGTTTTTTTCTTTTTTTTCTACAGTCGAAGGAACCTTTGAATGCTTTGAGTGAATAAAAGCATTGAAAGCTTCTTTCTCATCTTTAGCTTTTCCTTTTTCATTTATTTTAGTTTTTGGTCTGTGATGGGAACGAAACCGTTACTGTTAGTGGTGTTCGTTTGGGAGAGAAAGTGGAAGCGTAAGCGAGAAGGCACGAATTTTCAGAGACAGATAGATAGAGGGAACGGAATCGCATGTGGAAAGTTCGTTCTGTTTTATGATGGGTCCCACTTTGGGAGCCACGAAGACTAGTTGGTTGCCACGTGGCGTGAATCTTCTGGATGTTGCGGTGGCACTGGAACGGCCATTAACTATACTTTGTCTTCTCTTAACATCTAACAGGTAACAACCCTTTCTAATTAATAATTAATTAATTGAGTTGACATAGGAAAGAGAAAATACTTTGATATCAAAATTTCTTGCATTTATAATTATTACCATTTCTGTCACCAAACTTTGTTTTGTTAGAATTTGACTACATTAGTGGATCTTTTTTAATCCGTTGAAAAACATAAGATGATTCTGGGTGTGAAATAAAGAGATTAGGGTATGTAAAATTACCTGATCGAGTATATTCTTTGTTTACCCTTTTTATGTAGCGGTGGTTGATGTTGACCAACCTATTTACTTTTTTATTTACATTTTATATTCAATTTAAATTAATCAAACCATGTTTGATTTTTATATTTACTTTGGATTATTGATAAATAAATAAATAAAATCATTTTCTTTTTCTTTTTCTTTTTTTCTTATTAATATTTTTATTTCCATAACAATTACAACATACTCCAACACAACTCTACATAAATATTAGAAAAAAAGGTTTAATTAGTGTTCGATGAAATTTTAACTAAAAAAATAAACACATGATGAATTTTGAGTGTTATAGATTTGGTTCTTCATTATAAGTTTTTAGCTTCCTTAAATCCTTGTTTATAAAATTGTAAAAGTATAAAGTATAGACTCATCGTTACTTATTGTCCATATATTTTAATCATTGAGTAACGATTTTGGGAATAAAATAATTCATATCCCTTTATTGTATAACTTATTCAAGATATAAGTAGAATTTCATTCATGTAAATTATGATTGTTACATTATGCTTATACGGAATTTAACCTAATTAAGTTTCACAAACATGAGAAGCAAATGAAGCTTATAAAGAACTTTCGATATTATACGTTTACCTTAAACACTAATTCACAAATTGTAAGTAGATTTATATAATACCCCAAATTACTATACATATATTATCTTTGTATATAAAACATTACACCGTAATATGATATTAAGACTCCAAAAGAATATATACATAATATATATATATATATATATATATATATATATATATATATATATAATTTTCTTTCTAAGTTGCTTTATTATTTCTACTTGCAACATCTTATTATTGTGTCATGTATAATCATAGTAGTCAACAATCACATGTGAATTAATTTAATTTATCACATTAAACATATGATTCAAATATCATATACAAATATACATGTTATAACTCAACCACATGATCATCAACAGAAAATGCACGTGATTTTCACTATTGTAAGTGAAACAAAAAATATTGAGGTTTCTTTAAATTTTTTGTAATATAGAGCATAACCTATGTCGATTCTTACAGGGCATGTGATAAACTAGATCTAATATTTAAGGTCTTTCCGTACAAATAAAAATTGAGGATTTTAGGGGTTTAAAAACACAAAACGTAAAATTGTAAGACAAAATTAAATATCAAAAGCAAGATTCCAGAAGATTAACAATTCACTGATTCAATTAATCAACTAAACTCATTTTACGAATTAAATATCCTTATCATTTCAATTCTTATTCAATTATTAAATTAAGATTCAATTGATTTCTAATTTAAATTATAATTTCAGGAAGACAAACCGATATATATTACAAAGAGCTTAATCAAAATTGGGGAAGAGAAGAGCAAACTTAAATTGATGAACCACCAATGCAACACTCAATTCATGTTGTTTGATGTTGATTTCATGAATTGATTCCCAGAGATTTAGTTCTCCATTAAAGAATAACTAAAATGCATCATAAAAATAATATAAGAATATAAAAAGATAAAAAAATAGACAAAAAAAGAGTAAAATTAAAACCCTAAAAAAGTTATGCAAGTGATTTTTGCCTTTATTTTGAGTAGAATTAGGTCTTAAATAGACTCTCAACCTAATCCCTAATTTTGAAAACTTTGTAGAAATTATGGGCCTAGTTTGGGCTCTAATTAGATGTAGAAATCCAATTTAAAATGTATAAGGTAAAACAAGCAAAATCAAACTAGTAGGATTCTCTTTACAAATCTTCAACAAATTAGCCTCAACTTCTAAAAATCGTAAAATATAACAAAGGATTCCAAACCCAACAATTTATGTCCATTTTAAATTCCTTGAAGTTTAAAATCCAATGAAATTGGAATAAGACAAAAATGATATCTACAAGAAAATTATGACCAAAATAGTGAGCAAATGTCAGATGAGCTGAAAATACAAAATTAAAGCAATTATGTAAATGAGCTCACTTTATTACTAATGAAAGAAAATTAACTAAAAATTAAAAATAAAGCAAATGAAAAGTGAAATCATTGTATAATAAAATTATAAATGTGTGTATAGAATATGTAATATCAACAAGCTACATTGAATGCATAGTCACCAAGATGAAAGAATTTCTCAACAATATCCCTAAAGAACAATATAAACTAAAACATTGTTAATAAAATATCGAAATCCTCAATCACATTCCCAATGCACAATGTTAATTGTCACATGACACCTTCTACAAAACATTCGTATTAAGCATGCCTTAACAAAGAGTAACACATATGTGATGCTAGGTAGGTTGTGCACCTACTTATCAAGATTGATACATAAATCTCCTATAACTTCTTATCATCTGATGTTTTAAATCTTTAATAAGATCATTAATAAAGTCAAGATATCTCATTTAATTAATGTACTAACATGCTTAATATCATCTTGTAAAGCTTGGTACAATCCCAAGTATCCCACAAAACATACATCCATAAATGGTCACCCCCCCCATAATAGGTCCCACATCCAAAAAATGATCACATATCATAAAGATATCACATCCTATGCATCTCATCTCATATACATATGTCACACCTCCACAAAAGGATCATACACCTAGAAGGGGTTATTAACAAATAGTACATCTCGTATAAATATCACAACAATAATCTCATGTTATTATGCTTATCATGAATATCTAGTCATATATATCAAACATTAATCAAATATCTAAATATATATAGTTAATCATATAATTTATACATCAACATAACATTCCATTATTAATTAAGCGATCTCTTCTTACTTGAGTGAGGTTTTCTCACTCGAGAAATCTCTTTTCGCTTAAGTAACCTCACTTCCATCAACGATGATCAAATTCCTTGCTTAAGCAATACTACATCACTAGAGTGAGATGTACCATGAGAACACAATTAAATTTGTCTTTTCTTTGCTAAAGCTCTACTCAACATGCTTAAACATCCATCACTTGAGCATTTGCATAATGCTTAAGTGACATACACATATTAGATATCTCCCAACAAGTTCTAGAGCTTCACTCATTACTATAATCAACACTTAAGTAATTATTTCACCACTTGAGTGTCCTAACATAGTTGCATCATTTTCCAAAGGTCCTAGGATCTATACAACACTTCCATCATCCTCACTTAAGCAAACATCATGTCACTTACATGATATCCTTTAAAAAAAAAAAGTGTTCTTAGTCTCTTTCTAAGCTATATAATTCATCATCACTTGAATGTCCACAACGTCACTCATTGATGGTGAGTGATGAGTGTAATTATTATATGCCACTTAATGTTGTTTAAACATTGTAGTGTTTTTTTAGCAATGTTAAGCTTCAGAACACATATTTCCAACAATTCAAAGAAAACCACCATTAAAAGCAACTCCCAACTATATTCCCAAACATTCAAAATATCACTTACATTGTTTATAATTTCCCAACTAATCTTTTATAACATATACATATAATCTCATTACCAATCATCCTCAAAATATACATATATTTTTCCACCCACACATTTAAATAATCACTTATTGAATAAGTGCAAACATTAACTCTCTTTATCCAAATGTATGTGCATACTAGCTAATAATTTCCTCTAGCACTTCTAGAAACCTAAAAGAAATCCAAATAAGTTTCCAAAGATCAAATCCTACATTTAAAAAAAAAACATCTTCCCTTTAGCAAATATTGAAAGAAAAGAAGAAAAAGTACAAAGTCTTATGTAAGAATTGAACAAATTATCAAAACTTTATTCTTACTAGTTCACTAAAGTCTTTATCTAACTTCATCCTTAAATTTATAATTTGTTAAAATAACAACAATCAAATACTTCTCTAAACCTATAGTGAATTTAAATAAAAAAAAAGCTTTAGAGACATGAAATTCTAAAGGAAACAAAAGAATATCTATCCTTTATTTAGAAACCTTATATTCTTTATCCATTTAAATTTTATTTTTAATTAAAACTTGGGTTTTATAATTTATAACAATCTTATATGTCAATAAAACTATTGGTGAAGTGCAAATAACTAAATATAATCTTAGGTCAAGATGAATCAATGTAAACATATATTTTTTTTAATCAATCATATCTCAAAATAGTTAATTAATCTATAGTGTGTTATAATATTTCTGTTAGTTTAACTCTTTGAAATAGAGAATACACAGAATTTTCTTTAAGACAAAAAAAAAAAAAAAGTTTTTGAAAAGGATTTGAGAAACTTTTTAAATCAGAATTTAACTACTTTGTTATGTTTTACTCGATGTTATATTAACCTATAATGGCTATTGGTATAATTATTCATAGATCATTTTAGAAACTTGAATTTTTATTTACATAGGTATTTTATTATTTTTCACATGGTCAAATGAAGAGAGAAAAGTATGAAAATATTTCTCTATTAATTAATCATTTGTACATAGTGTTTGGTTCAAGTTTTAGGAGAGGAATTTTATTTTATTTTTACTTTCATTGTTGGTTAAAGTTGTTGGAGTACAAAGAGAAGTAAAATCCCTTCCCTAATAATCTCTCGTTAGTTATATATATATATATATATATATATATATATATATATATATATATATATATATATATATATATATATATATATATATATATATATATATATATAAACATTTTTAAAAGAGAAGATATGATTTATAAAACATTTAAATTATATATATTAACTAAATATTTTTACTTATTTTTAAATTTAGAATTACAAGAACCTAATATTAAATTAAATTTTAAAACTCCTTTTCTCATATTGTAAACCCTATACAAAAAGGGTCACTCCCTTCTCCCTTAAATTTGTTTTTCTTTAAATCTAATACCTTACTTAAAGAAATCTTATTTTCTATATAAATTTTTTCATTCATGAAATTTATGTTTAAGATGTTATTTAAAGAATGTAATCCAACATTCATAAAACTTAAATTTAATATGTTTACAAATTTAATCTATCTTAACTTAGATTAAGGTTGATAATGTGAGTTGACCTATCCCGTATTGACTCTCAAAATGATTGATTTTATTTATTTGTATCTACATAAGGGATGACTCACGAGCCTGCAGATCAGTCCGTATAAAAAAAATGAAAATTTTATTCAAAATAAAAAAATATTAATGTACTTGTAAATGTTTAGGATTCAGAATTTATATAATATATATATATATATATATGGAGAGAGAGAAAACACTTTTTATTTTGTTTGCAAACAAAATAAATGTTTTATTGATGGAAATATTAGCGTGACAATATTTAATTTGTATTAGTAGAGATAATACTTTACATCTTTTAATTTGTTTTTATTTTAATAATATTTTCAATAACTTTACATTCTCTTAATGACTACACTATGAATTAAAAAAAAGGTGTTTGGAGTGACAAAAATCATAAGAGTCAAGTGAGTATGTAAAATGATTAAAAACATGACATTAACGAGAAAAAAAAGTTAAACGAGATAATTTTATATTTTTTTATTAAGTTGATTTTGAAATCCAAAACAGTTATTTTGACTTGTAGAATTTAATTTATAAAATTGGTGAAGTGTAAAAAGAAATTTGATGGGTACACAAGGAAAAATATATTTTTTATTAATAATTTAAATTACAATATTATTACATATTTACATATTTCAAAATAATATAATATAAATATTAATTTTTAAAACTGTTATTTATTTCATTTTTAATTTAAAAAATAATTAATTAGTGAAATTTTTTTATCTAACATTTAATCCATGGATCTAATGTTGAATGGTACAAAACAAAAAGAATTAAAAAGTGAATTCAATGAATAGGCCAAAAGCCATCTTATCATGGTAAGTTATAAAAGATAAGGATGAAGCCCCTCACCTGTCACCATTCCTACATATTTACCTTGGAGTGGTACTAATTGGAAAGAAAAGACAACGCTGACACAAAAGAGTGGCAGCTGGAAGAACAACAATGGCAAAGAGTGGCGGCTGGAAGAACAATAATGGCGTGACTTCAATGGCATCAAATGTTTCATAACTTTTAATATTTTAATACAGTAAAAGAGGTCAATATCTTATAGTATAATAAATCAAAATTTTAATATATACGAGAAATTTTATATTATTATCCACCATAGTACTTCAAATAAAACTATTTCTAAAAAAAGTGTTTGTTTACTCATATATCTTTAGAACATTCAATGTTTAATGAATAATCCATCCTTATATTATAAATATTTTTTTCCAACGTGTATTCATCATGGCACATGTTAACAATTAACTCTCAAATTAAAGTTTGACATGCATCTTTATATATTGTCAATAAATTTATTATCATCATTAATTATAATTTAATTTTTAAATCATTATAATAAATAAATATCAACAGTATTATGATATCAGTGGTGGATGAACGTTTATGAATCATCAAAACTTATTCAATTTTTTTTTTAAACTTATTTTTGTTATTAACCAATAATAAAGGTTAAAAACAAAATTTTGGACATTAAAAAAATGTTACACCTCCGTCTTAAGATTATTTTATAAGTGATAATAATAATAATAATAACAAATATAATATTTAAATTTATTTTTATTAAAATAGTTATATTCTTTCAATATATGCATCACTTTTCCTAAGAAATAAATGAAAAAAATTAATAATTTACTGAAGAAAAAAATATCAGTTTAACTTATATTTTAATAACTAATATAGTAATTATTATAAATGGATAAGATTACATAAAAAGAATACAAAATTCAACCAATACTTATTTTCTTTAAAACTTGTTAAAATATTAAGTAAAGTGTTTTAACGTTTTAATTTGATGGATTGTATTTAATGATACATGTATTAAATTACTTAAAAAGAACAGAAAATCTTTATGCAAATTTTATATTTATTAAATTTTATATTTTATACTTTATACTTTATATTTTGTGCTTTAAAGTAATACTTTACTATTAAATATTTGATTTTATAAAAGTAATGTACTATATAATTTTTCAAAGAGAATATTTATAAATTTAATTAAAATGTATAAGAACATTTTAATTTAAATACTAAAACACTAACTATAATTTTATTACAAACACCATTCTTTAATAAGTTATTATATATATATATATATAATATGTTATTTCAGCGATGACACATGGGAAATTTTAACCACTAATTAATTAAACTCATTTACAAAGGTACTCAAATAATCAACACAGAAGAGGAAGAAGAAGACGAAACAGCAAAAGTAATTTCTTAGAAAAACAGTTATGAGAAGAAAAACTGGGAATCCATGAATTATGAAATGAAAGCATTAAAAGTGAGATGAGAATGGAGTCATTCATCACACATCATACATCATGATGATCGTCTTAGATATAAAAGTGGTTGCATGCATGGATGGATGCTCAGATGGCATGCAGAAAAGCAAAGCTAGAAATTCAGATTCATCTTCCTCACTACTTTTTCTTTGATGGTAGTTCCTAGGAAGTCTAAGTTAGCCATTTTTGTTTGGCTAAGTCTTGTGTGTTAATGTTAAGAAGAAAACACCTTGTAATCATAGCTTTAAGAACTGTGCCAATTGGTTTGGGTTCACAATGTCAAAGAGGTGGGCCCCATCCGTCTTCAACAATAGGGTTAGCTCCACATACCTCTGGTACTTCTGCTCCTGTGACTCCTCTTGCAGGCCTGGGGATTGGCCCATGCTTCGGCCCAACAGAGTTCCTTTGCTAAGAAATTCATGGGCCAAGTACCCAGCCAGGAGCATGTTGGTTGAGACTGGGTTGGGGCTCTCAAGCTTGGGCAATTTGGTAATTGTGGGCAAGGAATTGAGTTTCGGGGAGCAATGATGCCTCTCCTTGCGCTTAGCACCACCGTTGAGTGGCAGTGGCGCACGGCGAGAGGGAGGACGCATGGTTTTGGTACTCATCTTTTGTTCTACACTGCATACGTCACTGTCATGAGACTGAAAAAAGTGAAAAAATTAACAAAAACGAAAAAGGAATATGAGTGTGTGGATGAACAGTGGAGTGAAAGAAAAGTGAATTGAGAGAAGAGAAACGATGATAACGAGGAGAGTGAGGAAGAGAGAATGATGAAGAAGGTCTGGGGTGTGTGTGGTATTTATATTCTCTCATGAAACTAAATGGCCTTGTTGACTACCACTTATTACATTAATGTCAAGCGGTGCATGAGATGACTCATTTTTTCTGCCTTTTCTATTGTTTTCTCTGTTTTTTTCCAATTCAGTTAATCAAGTTTTGCTTATTAATCATTCAAATAAATACCTTTATTTTTAATTATTTATATATAATTTCAGATAATCATTTTCTTCTTTTCAACATTCTATTTGGATACAATTCTATCTTTTAAAAAATAAAATATAATATGTTTGAATTGTTTTTATTTTTAATTATTTAATTTTAAATTTTAATTTTCTTATTTAGACAATGCATTTTAATTATATCAAATCTAGAATTATCAAATACAAAAGTTATACTTTAATCCAACAAAAACAACAACTACATAGTTTCTCTAACTTATTCACATCTAAAGAAGATACATTCATCCATATTGATAAAGAAGGTTCTAATAGATATAAATGATAAATAATTTTAATAATATTAATTTAAACTAAAAAGTTCTAGTTACATCAACTAAAAAATAGTTTTGAAAAATTCTAGTTAGTAAAAAATAATTCTCAATATTGATTAAGGAAAATCATGACTGACATTTGTGAGAAACATAATTAGTTCTTATCAACATACTTTAATTGACCTCAACTAAAAATAACAAATATATGCTTATGTTAATAAAAAAAAACGTGTTCAACAATAGCGACAATATTCTAATAAAGGTTAAGTAATATATATATATATATATATATATATATATATATTTTTTTTTTTAAAATATTCAAAAAACATTTTTATTATAAAATATATCAAAGTTTTATAAAAATAAATTAAACTCTATTAATATCTCCAATTTAAACACAATATATGGTAATAAATACTAAATGAGAATATAGATAAAATATATATTTTATATTTTCTTAGTTTTAATTATCAAATTTTATAATTTTTTGTATATAATTTTATTGTTCACCTTCAAAATGACGTTAATTATTATTTTTATCAATTATAAATTTTTCACAAAATCTTAAAGAATTTACAAATACTTATTATGATATATAAACAAAATATAGAAAATACATAACTATTTTGTTAAGATAAAAAACAACAATTATATGTTTTTGGTCTCTGTATGAAAACCTTAAAGATAATTAAATAAAAAAACCAAAAAAATATGTTTTAGAGATGAAAGCCAAAATACTTTAAGGTTCTTATTTAATTAGCATATTCATACATTTAATTTTTCTTATATAAATTTCAATTATTTAATTTATTTATATTACTTTAACTTTTTTTTCATCAAATAATTTATTATATCCATAAACTTATTCCTTCCTATCTCTTTTTCTCTTACTTCATTCAACCCATACTTCCCAAAAGTCAAATGTACATTTAACACATTTCCTTATCTACTAGGTTAGATTATTTAAAGAAAATAATTATTTGTTCTTATTGATATAAACAAAATTAAAAACTTGGACTAAAAGCACACGCAATGAGATTTTGTTTTGGAATCATATAATTTTGTTAAGTCAACAAACTAAAAAGTGAATAATTTTGATAGAACTACAAAAATTATTGAGAACAAGAATAATGTTGGAGATCCATCGACTAGAGATTAAAATATTTTATTGTATATAAGTGGATGTAAATATCATCTTATAAACCGGTTTTATGAGGTTAAGTTAAACTTAAAATTCATTTTTTAATACGGTATCAAAGTTATTTTTGAGTCTATCATAACAAAAATTTGTTGGACTTATCAGACCATCCGCCATTAGGCCGTCGTCGAACTACTCATAATATATTGTCCCACATATTATTACTTTCGACATGAGGGGTGTGTTGAAAATCTCAGATCAACTAGAGAATATAACCAAACATGTTTTTTTTATAAGAAAAAACTAGTCCAACTTTTTCATAACAAATTTACCAATGAATAAAATGATGGATAAGTTTATATTTAGTTCGTGTTTAGGTATCAAAAATTTAGTTTTCTTCTTCAGTTTTAGGTTCTTTACTCCTCTTATATATAGAAAATAAAGTTTATGTAAATTAATAGATATAAAAAATATTAAATACTTTCTATTAATGTAATTCATAATTTTCGATGTTTACTTAACTTCCTTCTAACAGTGAATTTTATCTTTAACTTTTGCACATAAAAAAATAGTAAATATCAAAAGTTGATGCACTTTTATTATTTTCTCAATCTGAAACTTAGAGATTATTCTCCTATTCTATAATTATCATTCAAATTTTTCGTTGGTTCAACCACATATAACTTTTGTTTAGTGGTGTTAGAGTTAATTTATAGTGATGTAAAAACAAAAAAAAATAAAAATAAAAATTTATTTTTATTTATTTTTTGTTAAAGTTATTTTTTTTATTATATTATTAATTTCTTAAAAGATAAACTCTTAACCACGTTTAAAAAAGAGCGTAGAAAGACAAAGTTAGGAATTACTATTTGCTTATAATCTCTATCCGTTTTTAAAAATCAAATTAACTTAACTTATCGAATTGATTAAAATAAGTTACCATTTAATAAATCAAGCAAACTAAAATAAGAATCAGTGCAAACGAAATTGCAAAAGTATTTTTGTTTTTTACTTGCATATATAATTTTAATTAAAAACAACTACTATTAATTTTTTATATATTTTATAATATTTTTTTTCTGTGAATATTTCATGCAAAATTTCGGGGAAATTTTGAATAGAATTTTTTTTATAAAAAAATTAAGAAAGATCTCATAAAAAAAATACTAAACAAGTATAATAATTAAAGCAATACATATATTTCACTTATTTAGGAGTTGGTGCTCCAAAGGGTCGGTTTCTTCAACCTTTGGCCGATAAAGTTAAACTGAAGCTAGCTTCTTTGAAAGGTAAATCTTTTAGCATGATGTGTCAGATTCAGTTGGTCAATATGGTGATTACGGGACTTCTAGCTTATAGTTTTAATTTGTATAAATAACTTGTTTATCTTCTTAAGCAAGTTGAACAGGGATGTAGAAATTTTATTTGGACTGGAGATATTCTAAAAAAAAGGCATAGCTACTGTTAATTGGGCTACGCTTTGTTTTCCTTTTGAGAATGACGTTTTGAAGATTACCAACCTTCATCAGGAAAATAATGCTTATCTTCTTAAGCTTGCTTGAAAATTTGCTTATAGCAATAGGCCGTGGTCTTTGCTCTTGAAAGCCAGGGTTCTTAAATCAAAATACGAGCTTAGAATGGTTTATAGATCCTTATCTCTTTAGCCTGGAATTAAGCAGTTTTATTCTACTATACTTGACTATACTTCTTGGACTGTTGGTACAGGTTCTTTTATTAATTTTTGGAATGATAAATGGTGTTCAACTACTTCTTTAGCAAATATTGTAGGTATATCTGATGGTACTAACATTCCGGATACTGTCTCTCAATTTTGGACAGGTTGTGATTGGAATATTCCATTGTCTTTACAACAGATGCCTCATCTTATTAGTCATATCATGGTTAGTACGAAACATGATATTCCTAATTAGATTCTAGATGAGTCTGTTCGTTTCACTCTTAAATCGGCTAGGACTTTCTTCTTGGAACCAAGAGTTCCCTGTGGTTGGGGTAAACTTATTTGGTCTTCATTTATTCTGTCTTCCAAATCTCTTGTACTTTGGAAAGTTTTTCATCGGCGGCTTCCTATAGATCAACATATTCATAATAAAGGTTTGCATATTTGTTCTATGTGTACGCTTTGTGAAAAACACGAGGAATCTATTCCGCATTTATTTTTTGAATGTTCTAATGCTTTGGGTATTTGGAGTTGGGTTCGAGAGATTTTTCCTACTTCTTATTACTCTAATAAGGATGATCTTCTTTCTTTTATTAAGAGTGATGGTAGTCCTTTGGTTAAATTGATTAAGCTTGCTGTGATAACTTTTTTTATTTGGATGATATGGCGTATGAAGAATTTTGCTCGTTTTCAGGATAAGATTGAGGTTACCCGGACTATTTTGGTTATTAAAGATTTAACTTGTTTGGTGGGTAATTTGTCAAAAGCTTCTATGAATAATGATATGTTCGATTTCAATGTGATCAAGTTTTTTGGTATTAATACTCGTACTGGTAAAGTTCTTCGTCCTCTTCCTGTGAGATGGGAGTTTCCTCACTAGGCTGGGTTAAAATTAATACTGATGGGCTGCTAGGGATACCCTGGTCTTGCTACTTGTGAAGGTATTTTTCGTGGGAGTATGGAGGAGTTTATTGGAGCTTTTTCTGCGTTTCTTGGAGTTTATACTACTTTGGTTGCAGAGTTTTATGGGGTTATACATGCTATGGAGGAAGCTCAAAAGTTGGGGCTTACTAATGTCTGGTTGGAATGTGATTGGTTTGTGTTGCGTTTACTACTAGGACAAATGTTCCTTGGATGCTTCGGAATCGATGAAATACTTGTCTTAATTACTGTGGGAAAATCAGGTTTAGGATTACTCATATTTTTCGTGAAGGGAATGCGTGTGCTGATAAGTTAACCAATTTAGGATTTATTCATAGAGAATCTTTTCATTAGTATAATAGGTTTCCATCTAGTATATTCTTAAATTTTTTTATGAATAGGTATAGTCGACCTATGTATCATTTTTGTTAGCTTATGGGTTTTGGTCTAGTCCCCCCATTTTTTGAATTTTTTTTTTTAATAATACTTTTTTCATATGATGGCAGATGATTGTTGTTGCTTGAGGTGTCAGCCTAACTGAAATGTCAGGTTGCATAGTGATGCCTAACATGAAAGTTTTTATTTAAAAAAAAAAACACATATAATATTTTTTTTTATAAAAAAACTCATAAATACATACATCATATGAGAAATGAGAAAGACATCAATAGCCATTTTTCCAAAAAAATATACTACAAAGCTATCCCACATTCAAATTGTAGACTCAAATATTATTATAGCCACAAACGTATATGCCACCCTTTAAAATAATTATTTAAAATCTGGGTATAAAACTGCTTAAATATAATTAGTAAATTACACTGTAACTTAACATAACTTATTGTAATATTATTTTTATCCAGTTTTAAAAAAAAAACATTGTTAAAGTTTCCTTCTTAAAGATAATGATTTTTTTTTAAAAAAAAAGTCTATCATAAAAGTTAGGAGAAAGAAAATAAAATAATGGAAAGTGGAACTTTTTTTATTAAGAAAAATAAAGTTGAAGTAAGTCAAAATTAAGAAAAAGTTATTTGTTATTAATAGTTAATTTATTATTTGTATTATTATTTTAATTATTGTTATTTTCATAAATAAAAAATGATCTATAGTAAAAGAATATAATGAAGTATATACCTGATATAATCAATTATATGTTTGGTATAGATGATGAGATATATACCAAAAAATTACGTACACGTACAAATACTTTAAATTTGTTTTGAAGAGTAAAATAAAGTACTATTAATTAATGTTCTTTTAGCGTCATACTTAAAGTTAACTTTATCCAATAATTTTATTTTATCAGTTATTCATTTTAAATCCTAAACACCGAAGCTATGTTCTCATAATATGCTACGTTTTACTGTAAAAATAATATTATATTTATTATTAATCTTCTCACAAATTCTCTTACTATTTATAAAAATGAAATAAAATTTGATAAATATAGTAAGATATTATAAGAAGTTTTTATACTACTCATTATTATTATTATTATTATATTGAAGTTCAACTTTATTTATGAACTGTCATCGTCTCTTTTATGGCAATTAAAATAAATATTGAACTTCCTTCAAGGCAAAAGTGGATTCACGCGTGGATTTTTTTATTTTTTATTTATTTATCATATTGTTAATGGAAGAAAATGGATTGAATTTAAGGATCCATACCTTATAGGTGTGACACGTGTTATTTTCTTATAATATATTACTACCAGTTTATATATTTAATATTTATAAAATATAGATATTTATAAAAATTAGATCATTATAAAACTTAGATATTTATAAAATATAGATATTTATAAATATTGATTTTTTTTTCGATAAAAAAAATAGTTTCCAAAATTGATTTTGAGATTGGATTAACAATATATTTGTGAATGAAGTTTTATGAGCATTATTATTGCTCTAAACACCAATGCCACGAAATTTCAAAGGTTTAAAGTTTTATTTTTCAGTCTCCATTAACATACCAATATATCATCATAAACAAAAGCAATTACAAATCTAAATCATAAAAGCAACATTTTTTTTAACAAAAATGACATATTAACATACAAAACCATCGTCAAGGGACACCACAGAATGTGTTTGTTTGAGCATTCAAACTCCAAAGAACCTCTAAAAACTTTCAAACAACATATAGATCCTACTATTCAGAATCATTAGTCAAGTTTTTAAAACAAACATGTTTGAGCAGCTCTTTTGTCAAGGATGACACTGAAGCATTTTTCAATTTCATTCACCCCACTTTAATCTTATGTTTACTTCCTATTTATCTGTCGTTGTGTATAATAAACTCATAATACTTAAACCATGTGAGTTGTTACCTGCTATTTTCCCACTTTTCAACACTAATCTAGAAATATTGATGCACCTCCTGCTAAATGTACATTCCATTTCCATATACTGGATCCGTTTTACTCTACTTACACAGAATCCTTGTGTTGTGCTTCTAACTTCCCAACTATTTTCTTTATTGGCTTTTCAATTAGGATTATATCATTTTCAAAAAGGAGTCATGAAGAAAAGCTGACAAAGACTCTTGAATTAACTAGAATAGCACTTCAAAGACCACAGTAAAAATATATATACGTGCTCAAAGTTGACAATTGGATGATGTCGCCCAGAGAGCAGTGAAAGTGACCTGTAAATAAAGTATTGCTTTTATTCACAGAATTTTTCTAAGTTTTAAACTTTTTTTTCTGGGCTGTGGTTCATGTAATCAAGAATTCACATTTATGAGGAGAGAATTGAAGCAAGAAAGCTTCTTATAGCTGTGGTGGTTATATCATGGCTTTTCTTCCATATAGTTCAACTATTGATACCATTTCTGGTTATTCTTGGTTGAGTTCTCTTGCTGTTAATGGAGTACAAGAGAGAGAGAAACACAATTGAAGTTCTATTTGGTTGATGGTAAGACAAGCTGGCATGATATTGGGTCCATCCACCTCAATCAGGACCAGCAGAGGGGTCATGTCACCTTATGGCCGTCACCGATTTTCTCTCCTTACGGTGCTTCTGCTCTTTCTATATTACAAGTTACTCATTTCCTTTTTGTCAAGTTCTCATTTTTTAAATATTTTTTTATTTAACTGTTATTTTCAAAATTTTAGATAACATTAATTTCTTTTTTTATTATTTATGCATTTATTCTTCTCTTAACATTTAATTATATATATATATGTATTTATTATAGTGTAAAAATAAAAATGTAAAATCAAGAAAATTTAATAACCTTAAACAATAATAGTATATAATTCATAAAAACACAGATTAACATTTGATTATAAAGTATGCGTTGACGCAGTTACATTGAAATTCATCTACTACAACTTACAAGTGACAATGCCGGTGTAGCAGGGATAAATTATGCATTGAAATTATACAACTTGATTGAAAACTTGTATGGGAATAATACAATTTGACTAAGAACTTGCATTGAAATAATACAACTTAACTATTTATTTATGGTTTGTTTGTCTTTATTAAGTGATTCTGCAATCTTGCTGGCAATGCAGTATGCTGTAGACTGAATGGTTACCATGGGGTTGACACCAACTGCACTGGGCAAAACACTCCCATCACACACATACAACCCTTTTGCTTCCCAACTCTCACCATTTTCATCAACTGCACCTTCTTCTTCAGTGGCACCCATTCTACAACTTGTCATCTGATGTGCAGATGTCAATACTGTCCAGAGTTCATTCCTGGACCTTGGACCCCCAACTATTTTCACAGTATCAAGAAACTCCTCTAAATCTTCCTCCTTGACCCCCCTACATTTGAATCTTTGTCCATCACTCCTGTACGTGCCCACTTCCACAGCACCTGCTGCAACCAAAATCCTCAAGGCCTTCCTTAGTCCAATTCTGAGGTTTTCTTTGTCTACTTGGTCAAGTCTGTAAGTGACTCTCCCTTCAGCCTTCAGTTCTCCTGATCCATGGTCTCTTATCAATGCAAAAATGTTAGCAGTTCTTGCATACTTTGCCATCCTGTCTTTCATATCATGCCCTGAAAGCCAGGGAACCAATGCTGAAAATGATCCTGGTCCAAGAGCAGGTGTTTCTATGATGAATCTTGGGGTGGAATCTTCTGCAAGTACCTTGTGGATCGAAGTTATGATCCCACCTTCATGGTTGTTGCCACTGAAGTTTGTCATGTCCTCTGGGAAGTATCCCCATGCAAATTGAACTGGGTGGAGATGGAGATTCCTTCCAATGTTTGGATTTTTCAGTCCACTAGAAATCATTAGAGGAGGAGTGGACAGAGAGCCACATGCTGAAATAGTTACCTTGGATTCGATTAGGAGTTTTTTTGTTACCTTACTCCTCCAAGTTGCTGCTGCAATCACTCCTAAACATTTCTTTTTCTTCATTCCTCCATTTCCATCTTCAAGTATGAATCTTTCAGCTTTACATCCGGAGAGGATCACTGCACCATTTCCTACAGCATCAACCAACCAAGTAGAGTCAGTGCCCTTCTTATCTCCTGTCCTACAACCATAACAGCATGAACCACAATAATGATCTGCTGAGGAATTTGTAGCCATTGACTCTACTTTGAAGCCCATTTTCTCACATCCTTGTATGAGAATTCGATTCTGAAAGCCTTCTTTCTTGCACTTCTCTGTCACACCAATCCTTCTGCATACCGAGTCCATGGCAGATTGATAATCAAAGCTTGCAAAAAGTGGAATTTTATTTTTTTTAGACCATTCCCTCAGAACAGAATCAGGTGTTCTGATGCATGCAGACCAGTTTATAGCAGAGCCGCCACCCACAGTTGAGCCAGCTAGGATCATCATCTTCCCATCAAGACTTGACAGAACGCCACCTGATTCGTATAGCTCGTCCATGGATGGTCCTTCCAGGGAAGAATAATCATGAGAAACAAAGTACTCTCCTTTCTCTAGGACGATTACTTTCTGACCAGAGTTTGCAAGAACTGCAGCTGCAACTCCACCACCACAACCAGACCCCACAATGACAACATCACATTTGACCTTGTATAGGTTCTGCAGTTTATCTTCAGTAACTTCAAGGCCTTTTTCAGTGAGGGATTGCATCAAAGTATAATCAGTTTCGTGTATAGTCTCTATTAATCCCTTTTCCAGAGGCCTCTCCTTCCGTACCAACTTTTTCTTGGTGTCCACCTGGTACCCAATTGCTTTCCATACGGGATTATGTCCATTTTCATCACTCTGCAGTGTTTGGGGAAACGTATAAAGGAGAAATTCAGTATAAATGTTTCACATCCTTACTTGTTAAAGAAGAATTTAAAATCAGATTCATCATTGAATTAATGAAAATATTAATTATCACTACAATAATCTAGTAAAGTGAACCTCACTCCATTTTAAAACAATAGCCTTCTAAGATTAAAAAAAAATCAACTTTTTAAAACTGTTTTTTTTTTCTTTTCAGTATGAATGATTATTCTCAATTATATACAAAGGCATTGTTGGAAAAAGAAATAGTTAAAAAAAACTACTTTAGAATACAAATAAAAAGCTACAAAGACTATTATTCTGAAATGGGAAAAGTATTCATTAATAACCATATCATCTAATATTCCATCCGCTCTTTTTAATTGCTGATTATTTTCATGATTGATTTTTATCTGTAATTTTCTAAATTTCAAGATAATATAACTATTCTTTAAATATATCCTTAATTTAATCAATATGATGGGAGAAAAATTAGTTAGAATAATCTAGCCAGATAAAAAAAACACATAATAAATGTATATTGAAATAAAAATTGAAAAGGATAAAATAGATAATTCACTTTAAAATGTTTTAAATGCGAAAAATACAATACTTTCTCGATTATGAGTGAGAAATCCTTAAATATTTATGAAGAAACGTGTCGGTAAATAAAATGTTTTTGGACACAACTCATGTATTGAAGTCATTAGTCAAAATTCTAAACATATCATTATCTCATATATTAAAGTCATTAGTCAAACTTTAGAAAATGTGTAAGCTGGTTTTTGAAGTAACTTCAGAATCCTTTTTTAACTGTGACTGACAACTTGATGCAAGAAAAAGTATCATTGTTTTATAATAAAGATGCAGTTCAAATTTTTAACCAATACTGAATTCAATCTTATTAAGACTTGTGAGAAAGCTTACCGTAGAGAAGAAAGTGTAGAAGAAGATAAGTTTGATGAGCACAAACACTATCCGCAGGGGCACCCAACGCTTTTCCCTGGACCAGTTTCTGAGAATCTCTTCTCTCTTCTCCAAGGAGATCTCAGAGAAGTTGTGAATGAAAGGCCAGTTCCAGTCCAAGCAAAGTCTTCCACAGATCAACAGTGTCCCCAATCTGAAGGACAGCATCCAAAGAACCCAACCCACCAGGGACAATGCTTCTGGCACAACCCTCTTGTACAACAGCTCTGCAGCCTGATTTTCATTCAAAGAAAAAGTGAATGAATTGGAAGTAGCATGTATCAGTGGTCTCAATCACTTTTATTGTGGCAGGTAGTTGAGTTTCTTAACCAGAAAGAACTGATAAAACTCAATTAAACATATACAGCAAGATCACATATAATAATTTCTTCTAAATTTGGAGTGAGAGAAAAAATATATTATAGAGCTATATGTTTGAAAAATGACATCATGAGGAAAAGGGACCTGGGAAGCAGAGGTATTGTAGCAGGGTGAGAGAGGTTGTTGGTGTTGTGAAGTTTCCTTGGTGAGTGGGTCCAATGGCAGGGAAGGAAAGAGGGTGTTACACATGGAAGCCATGACATGCATCTGAGAAGTGGATAAGCCATGGCTGTAACCTTTCTCTCTTCTACCTCCTCTCAGCAATGGGTGACAATTCACTCTCTCTTCCATTCTCTCTCTTCTTTCCCTTTTTAAAGTATTCTGTAAACTTGCACAAGTTGTTACAAAGTATGTCTGTTTTTTTGTTTATGCACACTAGAGGATGAGAAGAAGGTGAAAGAGAACAAGTTGGGCCAATACATATCTTTGGCCCAATTTCCGTTTGGGGATTGTGTTTTGTAGATAGGAAGGTGGGAGGGGGAATTGAATGAAGAATGTGAGTAAATGTGGTTGATAGTTATTAGTTTTATATATCCTGTATAAGAGAAAAAGACAGAAAAGAAAATAATATATTTTATTAATAAAAGTTGTTAATGATTTGTATTATTGATTATTTTATTTATATAACATATAAAAAGATAAATATAATATATTGATAGAATAATTATAACTGTTATCAATTATAACGGATAGAGTTAGACAAGTAATTATATTTTAAAAAATAATTATAACTAAAAATTTAATCTAAAATATTATATGATATCATATTTATTATTTAATCATTGTGATTTTTTAAAAAGAGAAAATCTTTGGAACCATTCTACTAGTTTGACTTTTAGATTTTGTTTGATAAGAGATTCATGGTTAACAAATAAGTTATTTGTTTCATGATGATAAGTGAGTGAGATAATAAATTTAAGCAATAGTATTTTATTCATTTCATCTCTCCATAAATAGATTTAAAAGGTAAGTCAACTTAGGCTATAAGGAATTGACTTTGTCCTCTTTCAATAAGAATAAGAATGATAGATTACTATTAAGTTTCAATTTAATCAATTATCAATTAAACTTATTTTATTTTCATAATTAATTATTTAAATTAATTATCCATGTAATTATTTTTTACCATAATCAATTATCTAAATTGATTATCCAGTTAATATTTTTATTTTTATTCTTTATCTAAATTATTTTTTACCAACTACAACAATTTATAATATATGTCTTATTAATAATAGAAAAATAAATTAAATAATAAAAAAACAAATACAAAATAAAATATATTAACTTATTAAATATTACGATATATAAAATATAATCAATTATATATATAATCGATTATACGTTAAATACATAATAATAATAATAATGGATTCTCAAGATTATACATAATCGATTATATATTAATATATATATATAATAAAATAAAATAAAATAAAATAATATAATATAAAATAAAATAATATAATATAATAAAAATATTTAATACTATTATAATATAAACAAAAATAATTAATAGTAATAATAAAAATATAATTATAATAATATGATAAAAAAATATAATTATTTATGATAAAAAATAAATTTATATAATGATAATATTATCTATAAAAATAAATACAAAATAATATTATTATTTAAATTTAATATAAAAACATTTTAATTAAAATTTATAATTATAAATACTTATATATATATATTTTTTATTTAATAAATTATTTATATTTTTAACTGAGATATTTGATTGTATAATTATTATTATTTTAAGAATATTTTTTTAATATATTTTTTTTCTATTATATACAAATCTGTTTTTGTGTATTATAGTTAGTTATAATAGTAATCCTAAATCTAATCTCCATACTCAAATCCAAAATAGTTAAAGTGACCTTAAAAATAACATTTACACTCTAACTCTTATCTTAACCTATAAGATATGGAATGCTAATTATTTTTCAAACTTTTTATAAAAAATTGTAATATTAAAATTTTTACTATAACAAAGATTTTTGAAAACTTACATTCTAAATTTTCCTAAAAAAATAATAATTCTTTCACTTACATACTTTAATAAATTTTTTTAAACAAATTTAATTTCTTCACAGTTTTATCGCAATCATTAGAAATGCAGTGAGTGAGCTTCTTACATATCTTCTTCCTAATTTAAACACAGAATGAGTACTTGTTTTATGAGAGAAAGCGTGTAAAAGAGTATGTTCATCTGCTTCACGCTAACATCTCCCAATAAGGAAACTATTATTTTAATGTAAAAATCAGTTAGAATTTAGAATTTATGGTTCTTCTTTTCATTTTGGCCAAAAACTATTTCTTTAAAACTTACTATTATATGTATTATAACCAATTTTATACGACATTATAATTAGAAATGATAAGCAAATTTGTAAATATTATAGAGAAAAAGAACAAGTCAAGCAACAACTTAGAAACAAGACCACGACATCTCATTAATGACAAAATTAAAAAATAAATACTTAACTAAAAATAAAAAATTGAACATTTAATAAAACAATTTTCAATAAAGATATCTAAATTTATAAGATAAATATGATTTAACTAAACCTTTACAGAACATAATTTTAAGTGAGTTAAAAATATAAAATAAAAATAAACAAATTTTTGTCTGAAAACCTAAAGAGATCAGTGAGATAAAGATGCAAAAGTGATGTAAAGATATGAAATAAAAGAAAGAAAAATTTAAATTTTTGTCCTAAAGACATACCTCACTTCTAATCAACTTTATCTTGTGAACTAAGTTTTATCTCATGAATAAATTTGTGTATTTTAATTTATTTTCTATTTAAAATTTTGGTTCTAATAATTAAAAAATATATTTTACTTTTTTGACTTTGTTTTTAAGGAAATGACGTGATCATTTTCAACTTATCAAAATTGTTCAACCCTCCCTACTCTCTCTCCTTATCAAAGAGTTGATCCATAACTTGGAAATAGACAAACATATGTCATCTCATTAATAATAAAATAAATCAGCAAAATAAAGTAGATTAAAATAAAAAAAAACATTTTACACACTTAATTGAAACAAATATTGTTAATTTAAACTTAATAGTCACATTTATATGAGATACTTATAACTCCAAGTTTATGAAGTATTAATCCTATTTATAATCATCATCATTCATTATAATCTTAACCGCTTTAAAATCACATCTTTATACTAAAATTTGAAGAAGATAAATGAAGAGTTTGGTTGAAAAAGAAAAAGAAAAAGAAATGAAATGAAATGGATGGGTGTGAAATAGGAGTTTCTGGGTGGCTTGGATGTTAGAAATCTGTGGAACGTGTTTAGATGTTAGAAATAGGACTTATTTTATTTTGAAAAAAATTAAATATAATAACTAAAATATAAAAAAGCGTGTCTGTTAATTTATTTTAAAACTAATCTACCCTTATTCTTTATTACTTAGTAGAATTTGGCTTTTTTTATATATAAAAAAACACCATATACCTAAAAGGTTCCTTGATACAAAAATGGGAACACGTTAAGAAAGAAAATATACTACGAATTAAGAAATTCAAATAATTAAGTGAGCAGGAAAAAAGATGCTCCTTGCTCTCAAATGCAAAATTTGGTGCAAAAGAAAAGAACCGGAAAGCTTGCTGTGGGTAAGCAAGTGATGAATGAAAGGAGTACCAAACAGTTTTCAAAGTGTGTAGTTTAGATATTTGACCATAAGTGAAGCACAATAAAATTAGGCTACACTAAAAGTTAAATAAACTTCTTATATCATTGTGATACAATAAAAGTTTTCATTCAATTTCTTTAAAAGTAGACATAGTAAGACATGAAAATCTATCTAAAATAGTAAAATATCTTTTGTTCATAGAAATTAAAAAATTTCTTATGAATTTAATGTGACTAATTTGTCTCAACTAGATGAATTAGTTGTCTTCTAACCAAGTTCTCCGTGCCAAAAATCTGTAATATTTCCCAATTCAAAAATGATTTACCAAATTAATTGATGGTGGATTCTTAAAAGATGAAATTTATAGGTATCTGATATTATTCTCGATGAAAATACAAGGTGTTGATTTGAAAAATATAGTTCAAGATTTTCCTAAATTTTTTTCTAATGATATACCTTATTTGTCATCTATTAGAGAGACTAAATTTTCAATAGAATTAATGTCAGAGTCAATTTCAAAAGCACCATATAAGATAAAACATTATTTCTAGTGTATCTCCTTGGGATTGGAACTCCTTTGCTATTAGTAAAAAAAAGATAAAAGTTATAGCTTGTGTATAAATTATGGTCTATTATAAATAAATTTACTATTAAGAATAAGTATTTTTTTTATAATATGATAAATCAACTTAGAGGAGCATGTGTATTTTCCAAAATAAACTTAGAGATCAGAAAATCATATTTAAGTTCCATGTACATAATCTTCTCTTATACGCAAATATTAGACTGAAGATATATATAGGGTCATTAAGACCCCATTTTGTATGGGGTCTTACTCCAGCCCTTGTGATTTATGAAGGACCATTTAGAGTATCGATGATGAGTAGTATTCTAAAAATAAAGTAGACACCAACAAAACAAGCAAAATGGACACTACATTTACTATGGTACAAGGAGTGGTTGCAATGAAACAGAAATTGTCAAAAAAACCTGTCAGCATGGTTCAATTGATTTAACATTAACTTCTTATGAATCTTTGCACGTTACCAACTGTCAACTTTTAGCGCACACACAACGATGATGTAATCAAAATAATAGCCATTGAATGTTACTAGTTGTCACGTGACGGCAACTACTACATTCATCTTCATTCCTAAAAAAGTTACAGCATGAACAGCTAACAAAATGATCATGTGGCGGAAGGAAATGAATCACTTCAAAAAGAGCAAATATCCATCTGAGAAAAAGAAAATTGATATACCATGCATAAACATATCCATTCGTTTCTTTTCAAATAGATGAATAGTATAAAATGAAATAGGGCATAATTTATTACCCAAGAGAGAGATATTAGAGAGCATACACATTTTAGCACATTCCGTTGATTATGTTCATCTTCCAACAACAATTTATGCAAATCTTCATGTTATTCTTCCGGACAAAATTACGCTGCACAGTCCAGATTGCTTGCACAAAGGTGAAACAATAGTTGGTCTCGCAAGAACAAAACCTGTTTCAAGAATTATTGCTAAGTGTCACCAGCTAATCAGATTAATGACTACATTGAAAAATTATAATAATATTTTCACCTAACTCAATCATTTCCATTTATTTATTTTTCATGAATTCTCTGCGACAGTGTAGAACATGCTTTCCTGAGATTATGCTATACATACATTTAAAGAACATGAACAAGATTTACTTGGTTTCATATCAAGCTTCTTAGGCAAGTTTTCTTATTTGTTTTTGAGTTGGAAAATTAATTCTTACAAATTTTACTAACTCTAAACCAAATTAATTGTGAAATTAAAAAGATTCAATCAATAAAAATTTAGATAAAAAAGAGCTAACTTTTCAATTAGTACTAAGTTCGCTCCACAGTGTAAAGAAAAAATTAATGGTTGATTGAAAGGTGAGAAGAATAGTTTAATTTTTTTATATACAATTAAAACAGTAATTATTTTAAAATAAGTGCATTGATTATTTTGAAATGAAAATAATACATTTTACCTCTTCAACTTTGTTTCCCAGAGAAATTTTACATGTTAATAAGCATTAACAATGCCAAATCACTATCGAACCTTATCCAAATTGGTGGGTTGGACACCATTATATATATATATATATATATATATATATATATATATATATATATATATATATATATATAGACACACACACACACAATTTCTTATTACAAAAACCAATTATTTAGTAAAAAGTTTCGTATACATGAGTATTAGCAACATATTCTTTACACTTTTATATGATTACTTAAAATTTATTAAAATAATAAAATCATAAGAGAGACTCAGTAACTATTGAGTGAAGCCTACAAAATTTTATAATTTTTAATACATTTAAGTCAATAATAAAATTGGTGTCTAAAATAATTTGCTAAAGAATAAGTTTGACACTTCTTCTAATACATGCACATGTGTAGATGAGAATCAAATTATTCGTAGAATAATTACGATGGTTCTGTTATTTTCATTATTCATCTCTTAAAAAATTGAAAGATAAAAATAAAAGATCACTCTAATTCTTGATAAATATAATTTTGCTAACCGTCAATATATTTATAATTAGTTTACTTAGAAACATATACAATTTTTGGATGAGAAGTGTACTTTAATTAATTGGTTAATAAGGTTAATAAAATAATTGGTTAATTTAATTGGTTTGTTTGGTCTATCATATAACTACTTATAAATATCCAGTCTCCTACATTAGAAGGCAGGTCAGAATGTATATTTGAGATCTCATATAAACTACAGATATAAACTAGAGATAAAGATAACTTATAGTATATAAGTATAAGTTAGTATAAACTTAAACTTACAAGCTTTAATTATGTTATGAGCAATTGTAGTATTTAGGAGTCTCTCAAAGTGGTTGATCTACGGTGAAGTTTATGTTATTAAAACTTAATGAATTGAAAGGTCTTGAGTTTGGTCTCATAAAATTAATTTGGATGAAAATTTTCAAATGGTGTGAATCCTATTAAAATCTTTACCATGAAAAATAATAGCCACGTTTTTTTGCATAAAAGCACCATATATTGTTTTTGTTGTCCACAGTTTTATCAAGTCAAGAATTGAGCATTACCTCTTCCTGAAGTAAGAGAGGGAGATCATCAGTTGCAAGAAGGCTCAAAACTTCCATTTGCAGCTTTTCTTCTTTTAAACCCGACCACGTATGCAAGGGTAAGGCCAATAAAAGTACCGTAAAGACATCTGCAGTAGACGGGTGCATTTCTATGCAGTGACCTTGATTACAAAGACACAGCCAACTTCTCAAAGGGACCAACTCGTCAACTTGTTCACTACCACCACTAGTTGTAACAGTTCCTGAGACTAATGTTCCTGGATTTTCACTGTCAAAATTCAGATGTTTTACCTCTATTTGACTGCAGCTTTTTCCACCCGACAAACCTAGCCTGCCACAACCAGTCAAAAGATCTGTCCCTTGGCAACAAACACCGGTTTCAAGTACTGCTAGAATATCTTCGTCACCAAGGTTTGCATAAGTTTTATAACATGAACTTTCAGAATCCAACCACCTGGTCAAGTGTTTGAAGAGTGCAGTTGTCCGAATCTGTTCCAGTATGTCAGCCTGAAATTTCAAATCTCTCAAATATTATGATTGTTCATTTATTTGAAAGTTCTTAATTATGAAAGTGATCCATTTGACAGATTCAAGAGTGAACTTATCCCCACCCCAAAAACCAAAAGGGAAGTAGAGTCAAAACCTTTAAAGCCAGCCTTCCTTTCTCCTCGTCGCTCAATGTTAGGTTCCCATCTTCTTGTCTGCGAACTTCAGCAATCCATGTTAGTAACCCTCTCAATTCACTAGGAGGCGGTTTAAAAACAACAGACAGCACTTCCTGAATGTCCTCTAGATCCTCTGACTTTAGAAGTTGAGGGACATCTTCAGTTAGAAATTTGGCGACCCGGCTCCAACCTTCATGTCTACAACTCTGCAAACAATCTTTTAAGTGTTTATTTACTATTTGCCGTAATCTACAAATAGAAATAGTTTGCACAAAGCATAAGAAAATAACGTTTTTGTTAACATAGACTCTTACGTATATGTTCAACCATTACAGTTCCTACAAGTGAAAAAGGATGCAGACCTCCCAATCACGCTCCATATTTTAACATAATCTATGTATGGATTATAAGACTTTTTATTGTTCAAACCATTACAATTTTACAGTGAGTCAGATTACTTTTCCCTCTAATTAAAACTCATGATTTTAAAAATTTTATATATGTCCTCCAATGGTTCAATAAAGATTCTACTATCATCACAATACCACAGTATAAAGTATAGACGGTGCTCTCTTAAGCCTTGAAATAACCATGTACCTGAAATACAAATTTCAAAATATAAATTGAGGGCAGCGACTAAATAGATTTTAAATTAATGACACTGATACATTCAAATAGTACGATTTTCAAATTACATCAGCAGATAACAACTAATAAGACATATGTGGATAGAATCAAATTATTGTTATGGATGATATGAGGTAAAGATATTTTCGACTTCTTTCCCTCTCAAATTCTACAGCATGATTAGAATGGAACTTGTTACCCTACAAAATAAGACTCGGAAAATGTACCTTTATAAATTAATCAAACTAATTCACGAAAACTTGAAAATCATTGAATATTAACTTCGATAACTTAAAGTAGCAATTATTCTCGGGAGTTCAACAACTCTGATTTCTTTTCTTTAACGAAATGCACCAGGCATAAATAATAATTAAGTTGTTTGAAGCATAGGATTAAAATAGCAATTATTATCTGGAGTTCAAATACTCTGATTTCTTTTCTTTAATGAAATGCACCAGGCATAAATAATAACTAAGTTGTCTGAAGCATAGCATTAAAATGGCAATTATTATCTGGAGGTCAACTACTCTGATTTCTTTTCTTTAATGAAATGCACCAGGCATAAACAATAACTAAGTTGTCTGAAGCATAGCATACATGCCACGAAAACTACCACTTTTGAGAAATTCATAAGTTTGAATCAAAAGAAAGAACAAACGTAAGAGATGAAAATTTATTGAATAGGAAAATATTTCCACTGTTCAATAACCAGTTCTCACACAACATTCAGGAAGGTTTGGTTTTGGCGAAAGGAGAAGTGCAACAAATTTGAAGGAAATAATAGTAATTAAAGGGGCTGTAATTTTGATGAAATTTTACGAAAGACATTGAGAAGAAAAGAAGGTGTCGCCAGCATCCCTTAAGACACAACTAGTTGTTATGCTAATATACTTTAATTAGCGGTGTAAGAGATCTTAGTGTTACCCCCTTCGAAGTCCCGTTGATTGATCAATGGTGCTCATTGCCTCCCAGAGAAGGGTAAGGGGAACCCAGTGAGGAGGATACTTGAAACGAGCAACATCCAATACGAGGACCATATCCCTTTCAGCATGATATCCTCCAACCGGTGAAAAATGACCAATTCCAGTCTGTTACCCAACAACATGACAAATTTCCATCATTTCTATAAACTCCTCTAGCTCTGTATTCCCTACACTACTCAATAATAAGTGTATCTGTATAGAAAAGGACCTTAAACGTTGAATTAACCAACTATGTATAAAGTGAAGTAGGCCTGATCAAAGTTAACTAAACAGGAATCATGAATAGACAAGAATCTAACATAAAGATGAATGATTAACCACCTGATTGAGGGGTGTCCTGTGGTAAGACACAATCACATGAGAATCCTCAGAGTGAGAGCACGAAATCACACGTTTGCGGAACTCATCAACCGAGCTTTCATCCGATCGAAAGGCTACCACCTTAGCTCCATTGCATCGAGCCAAACACGCAACTCTCCCGAACGTAATGCCTTCCAATTGAATTTGCGCCAAAGGCACACAACAATCCAACATGGACTCATCAAACCATCTCCAAGGACCTGTTAAGCGACTTTTCCTTTCATAAATTGAAAACAACAATAAGAACAAAAAGAATAGAGAAGATTAATATACCAACATACCTTTCCATTTTCTTCCAGGATCAATAGCAAGGGCATTGAGGACAACGGAAAGTGTGGCGAGACCGCAGTATGCAGGTTCTGATTGTGTCTGGTAGTAGGATATTAGCTTGAAGAAGGCTTCCATGGTTCCTCGCTCAAGTGCCTCGCCGAACATATTCTGTGCAAAGAACAATGAATATGAATCGATGAAACTGTTGAAGGAACAATTAGAGAAATGGAATGATGAGAAAGAGCGTTGACCTTGCCTAGGGGCGAAGCGAGCTCGATTGCAGGGTAAGGGAGCGCTCTGCGGTATAAACCTGGGTTCGCCATGCACATCAAAACCCTCTCTTCCCACTGCTACCGTACTTTTTCTCTTACCAACGTAACAAATTACCGTCACTCACTCTTCGCTTCCTTTTTCTTCTTTTTCTCCTTCTCTCTTTCATACAAAAGTAGAAAAATCCTTCAAACGCACGGATGTTTAAACTTCAAATCTGTTAAAATAACATCACCACTAAACACTAAAAGTAGAAAAATCCTTCTGACGCACGAAAGTTTAAACCTCAAATATGTTAAAATAACATCAACACTAAACAAAAGTTAATCACCTCATCTAACATATTATTTATCCAACATATTATTTATTTTGAACATATTATATATCCAACATATTATTTATTATTTGTTTTAAAGTTTAAAACTCTATCACGAAATTGAAATAGAAACATAATCGCTAGGTTAAGTATAAATATTAAAAGAGTAAATGTTTTATTTCTTTATGTCATAATACAGTTATAAATTAATTTGCTTTTATTTTTCATTCTTTTTATCATATATAAATAAATATAATTCACATGTCCATTAGTTAAGACCGAGGTGAATAATTCAAAATTAAAAAATATTATTTATTAATTTTCTTGATTTAAGAAAGTGATGGCTGATGGAAACTATGTTCAACCAGCTATTCCTAGGTTGTAAGATCATTATAATCATGGGGCAATGTTAATGGAAATTATCCTTTGGTCGAAGAAATATTGGAGCTAGTTGGAATTTGGGATCACAACACCACCAATAAATACAACCCAAGACCAACCAAAGCGTGCTAAGGATAAAAGGCTATATTTCAAGGCATAGATAGAAGTATATTGGAGGCAATATTAAACAAGAATATTGGTATTCATACTTTGGACTCCATGATGGAGAAGTAGCATGGTTGTACACGGGTAAAAAAGAGCACATTTACAAGCTCTATGAAGGTAATTTGAAATTCTGTGGAGTGAAAGAAGGAGATTCTTTAGATGAATACTTTTAAAGAACTTTGACCATTTTGAACAAAATGAAACACATGGTGAAAAAGTGGAACAACTTGTAATTGTTGAAAATATTTTAAAGTCCATTACTCGTACATCCAAAAATTGTCAAGTTCGATGATATGGTATGCTAAATTGAGGAATCCAATCACTATGATTATGGATGAACTTCAAAGTAGCTTTTTTCTTTATGAACAAAGAATTAGAATAATGGAGAGGAAGAGTAGGCTTTGCATATTATTAATGTTGGGAGAATAGGAGGTAAAGGAAAGATAGTGGTAGATGGAATTAGACGTGAGCCTCAATTCTTTTATCAAATAATATGTGAAATGCATTTTTAGTACAAAATTCCCAACTAGGTGAATAATTCAAATCATGTAAAGTTTGATGATGTTGTTTATGTCCTTTATAGAGACAAAATATATTGGTAAGAAAGAATATTGTTTCTTAATTCAAGGAGTGGACTTAAAAGGATTATTTTTTTTATTTTTTTTATGATAAATTCAAAGAGTTAGTGAAATTAGGTGATAATTCAAGAATGACTATGAAAAGATGGACAATATCATATTGAAAATTAAATGAACGATTCAAGTAGTTTAATATTTGTTTTATGTTCCATAATTAAATTTTTTTTTCAACATTAGTCAACTTCAATAAAAAGAATTTTTTCAACTTTGGAGTAAGACGTATACAAAGTCTTTGAGAATGAAAGAGATTTTATTATTTATAGCAAAATGTAAAAAAAAGTGTTTGTTATAGTTTCTCAAGTGATTATTGTTTCTTGCTTACAAATGGAAAGTGATGAAAGTACACATTTATCACATTAAATATGGAGAGTGATGGAAGTACATATATATCACATTGTAGATATGATCATCTCATCATCAAATGACTCAATATTCTTGCACAAAAGAAGATGGTTATAGGCCTACCAATAAAGGAGTCTTCTAGAGTGTGTATAGGTTGTATGGTTGGTAAGTAGCACAAAGAAGCAATTTCGAATGAGAGTTCTTGGGGAGCCACACAAATATTGAACCCCTTTCATTATGACATCTAAAGACACATCAATCCAAAATCCACCAATAATTAGAGGTACTTCATTACCTTTATTAGGAAATTTTAAGTTTATTTTACATCAAACAAATCATATAAATTTGTTATATTTAAGAGGTTCAAGATTATGGTTGAAAATAACTTTGGAAACTCTAATTGTTATAAAGATGGGAAGTTTGATTCCTATGAGTTTAATAGCTTTTGCAACAATAATAGTATTGAAAGGCAACTTATTACAACATAAGCTCTACAACAAAGTGGTGTAGCAAAAAAGAAAAATAAAATATCATGAACATGATAATGATAAGAAATATGTTGTCTAAAAAGGGAGTTCTAAACAATTCTGACTTGGAGTTGTGAAATGGACAAATTATGTATTCAATAGAAGTCCTACAATAACAATGAAAAATATACACTTTAGGAGGCATGGAGTGACATCAAGCCATCAATCAAACACTTTAGATTCTTTGATTGTATTGTCTATGCTCATTTCCATAATCTCAAAGGAAGAAATTAGAAGACAAAGAATCTAGTGCATGCACTTAGGAGTGAGTGAAGAGTTTAAGCCTTATAAGCTATATAATCATACTATAAAGAAATTCATTATCAGTAGGAATGTGATAATTGTTGAGACAAAAAAACAAATGGAAAGGGAGAAATAGAAGAATCTAGCAAAATATAAAGATGATAATGAATGTTTAGAAAGGGAAAATATGGAGATTGCAACTACACAAGACACTGATAAGGAAGATATAGAATTAGAATCAAAATATCACCAAATTCTTATCAAGGAAGGTCTAAACAAAATTGTCTAAAAGATTGCGTGACAAATGATTAATAATATAAATTGGATATATTTAGTACTACAAAATCCATATACTATAATAAATATAATTAAGTACTGAATTTATTTTGATCTTTTATGATATTGTCTTATATTATAATACACACACACAAAGTTTTATCTTAATTAACACGAAGTGTTTATCATCCAATCATGCTAAAGAGGAAATCATATATTTTTTGATATTATATTGCACGATGTTACCAATTTTAAGGCTCAAACATGTATGCTCAAGTTAAATTCAGTAACATTGTATATAGAAATGACAAATGAACCAGTCTCACAGATATTATCCAAACTCATCTTGATTTTAATAGAGAATTTTTGTATCGACTGAGCACAGGTATGGGTATGGGTAATACTCGATTTTTTAAATTGGGCATGAGGACAGGAATAAATATGTACATATCCACCTCGTCCCAATGTCCCTTCTCATCCTTATACATGTCCCAATTTTAAATTATAAAAGCACTTTTAATTGATTAAATAACCTAAAAAACTTATATTAACTTTTCTTTGGTTCTTAAATTAGTAACTTATTTCTAGGTTATATATTTGATCATTTTTACTCTTTTCTATAACTATTTGACATCTATCCAATTGTTATTTGATGTTCTCATTAGATATTTATACAAATTTCTTATTGACATTGGAGAAAAGAACCTTTTGATATTTAATATTTAATAATATCATGTTTCATTTGTTGTGTTTTTTATTTTTTTATAAAAAATATTTAATTAATATTTAAAAGAGTAAGAGAACATGTATAAGAACAGTACAAGTATACCTTTTTTCAGATAAAGATAATAATAAGACAAAAAATTCATATCCATTAGTATGGGGATGTAGGTGAAGAAATTTTTTTACTTTAAAGATGTGGATGAGATAGTCAAATTGTACATTAAATTTACAAGATTACAATATGAAGAATTAAAACAAAAATAACATTTGTAGATTGCTCTAGAACAACTACATACTAAGCAACCATAAATAAAAAATAAGACAAAGACAAAGATAATAATTAATGTACTACATTCCTTATCCATAAAAAGCATGTATATATTATATACTTTGTGTCTTAGTGTTTGTATTAGTGGAAGAGTTAAACACTATTATATCATTCGTTGTGTAAAGCCACGTCCTTAAAGGAAACCTTATTGTGCGTGTATATGTGTAAATGTCTGCATGTGTTATTAAAGTTTTTGACTAAAAAGAACTTTAAAAAAGTTTGTCCATAACAAGCTATACGACTTCCCTCTCTACTTCATCACCACACCCATCACGGGAAATCACAGTGATTTCTCAAAGTTTTTTCATTTCAGAAATTAAGGATTCTGATTCTAATAGTAGTTATTATTGAATTAGAGATTAAACAAATTTTGTTATATTCATAATAGTATTTGAGAGATTACAATGTAATATTATAAAATAAAAAAATAACCCATTAACTAAAATCTATGTTCCTAGTCACAAAGATACAAACAAACAAGTTGTTTAGAAACATATGTAAAAGATATTATGATTCTTTCATGTTATCATAATGCAATTGATCAAGGAAAAATAATATTTTCCGAACATAATCATGTTTCCGAGCTACCAAAATTTCATGCATTTTCCGCGCTATTTTGTGTGAAAATTTAAGTAGAAACCACCTAATTTTTAAAAAATATTTCGCTTCATTTTTTTTTTCTTCTGCTAAAACGTGCTCTTCCAGTGTGTTCCCACTTCTCATTTTCAATGTACCAAAACCATTAACATTTCTTTAGGTTCATGTTATTTAATTCATACCCTATCTTAATTCTCTAATTTTGATTAGTCACACTGGATTCATTTTTTTATTTGTATATATTCTCTTCTTATGTGTAAGGAGAGAACTCTAAAGCAAATTTTCAAAATACTTCAGTATTTTTCTTTAATTAGGATTAAAATTTCATCTCAATAAACAGTATAATAAACATAGATTCTCCAAATGAATCTACAAATTCTAATTTAAGTTAGTATAATATTGATTTATTTTTACGGACAATCAAAAGAGAAGAAACTAGAAAAATATACCAAAACTATAATTTTGATATACATAAAAACCATAACGAACAAAATATCTAGAGTACATAATAAAATCAGAAAGTAAATTCTATCAGCACGAGTGAATTAGCATGATGTAATTAGCAAATGAGGTAGTGAATCGCTGCTAGAAAATAAAATCTTCAGTTGTCAAAAATAGGTGAACACCAACTTAAGTGACTCTACATTTGTATGGATGATTAAAAAATGGGAGATGCTAAGAGAGAGGAGCACCAAGATCCTGATCAACCTTGCCCTCTTGACATCTCTTGAGAAGGTGAAGCTGACGTCTTAAGTGCAGAACCTGAAATGCAGAATGGTTAATAGTGAGTTTAATTGTTAGGAGGATACAGTGCTGACGTGAAATGTAAAAAAAGTTATAAAACAGAAGAGATACAACCTACCTCTTCTTGAAGCAAAGAGGGAAGGTTTTCAGTTGAAACTAGACCGTGTATTTCTGTCAAAAGCTGCTTATCTGTGATGCCAGCCCATGTTGTAGATGGCAAGGACAGTAGAAGCACAGTTAGCACGTCAGTGCTAGCTGGATGCATCCTCATATAATCACTGGGACTAGAACAACTGCTGCATAATTTCCTACATGATGAAGGAACCAACACATCAACCCCTTGCTCAGTGTTACCATTTACCACAGTCCCAGAAACCATTGTTATTGGCTTGTCATCCTCAGCTTTCAAGCGTTTCATACATGTTACTTGACACCTATACCCGGCTGGTGAGCAAGGCTTCCAAGCTAAAATTTCTGCTGCTTGGCAACAAACACTTGCAGCGATGACAGGTAACGCATCTTCATCATCTAATGATTCCCTGCTGCAAGAATTTGACAAAAAGGAAGCTACATGTTTGAAAAGGCCAGTCTCCTGTACCTGTTTCAATACCTCTTCCTGCATAACAAAAAACTTATTAAAAGACGGTTGAGACCAAAATAGAATATACAATGAATGACAGAATTATGACAAGATTGGACATATTGAACCTTGATAGCAAGCCTTGCTTTCTCCTCTGCGCTTAAACTTGGACCACCATCCTCTTGCCTCCTGATCTCTGCAACCCACTTGATGAATTGTTCAGAATTAGATGGCAGTGATGAGACTATAATTGAAACAGCCTGATGAACGTCTTTCACATCCACTGATTTTAATAGAAGAGGAACATCGTCCATTAGGAATTTTGCAATATTAATCCAACTCTCGTGTTTGCAGCTCTGCAAGTTTCATACAACCCATTACAATATACACAATGAAAAACAGTGACAAACTAACAAACACACACAAGATACATCCAACCCACACCAATGTAAACAATGAAAAACACGAACATGACTCTCCACAAACACATGCTACACTATGCATGTAATTCAAGAATGCATAGGATTGCTGAAGTAAGAAAACGAATGCATGAATTAAGACGAGTTAAAACAAATATGGCCAAACTACATGGTGCAAATTGACTTTTCCATCGTTTTGTATGAATGTACCACAAATAAAACATATCCAGCTAAAATGTGAAACCTGAGTAATTACTTATCAAAAAGATAAAATACCAGAGTATAAAGCAGGCCAGGTTCCCTATGAGGTCTTGATACAAGCATGAACCTGAAACAAGTAAAAAAGTTAAGCAAATCAATTTAAGCTATGTAACTAAAAGAAAAAAGTATTTTCTTATTGCTTAAATTGGTTTACTATAGTCTTGACTAGACAATTTCTTATTGTCAACTTTCATTAACATCATAACAAATGGACTGTAAGGTTACAAGGTCAAAAGAAATAGTATAAAATAAGAAAGTTTACCCTCTCGTTCGTCCAGTAGCCTCGTCGACATAATTCATACCTTCCCAGAGAATTTTAAGAGGGATCCAATGGGGAGGATATTTGAATCGTGCGACATCCAAAACAAGTGCCATGTCCTTTCCAGCGTGATATCCTCCAATAGGAGAAAAGTGACCTGTTCCAGTCTTCATGAAAATAAAGTCAAGAGATTACATTCTGACCATGTACAACAGTCTTTATGAAAATAAAGTCAAGAGATTACATTCTGATCATGTACAACTAAGAATACGGACTAAATCCTTGTAACAAATTTCTTTTATAATCACTAATCAGCAATATAAGAAATCAACAAATCAAACTTGAAAAGTTTTATGTTTTGTATTACGTTAAAGTTAACATACTTGCTTAAGGGCAGCTCTATGGTATGAGGAGATCACGTGACAATCATCAGACATTGAACACTTGATGACATATTTACGAAAATCATCAATGCTACTATGGCTAGCACGAAACGAATCAACTTTGGCTCCAGCACATTGAGCCAAACACACGAGCTTCCCAAACGTGATGCCCTTAACTTTGACTTTCTCTAGAGATTCACAACAGTCCAACATAGATTCATCAAACCATCTCCAAGGCCCTGCAGATAAATCCCCATAAGACAAAAAATACATAAATTAGGACGCTAAAATCGAGGCATTAAAATTGATTTAAGCCAATATTGATTCATAATTAGGATATGTTTACACAATTTTTTCAGAAATGTTTCTAGAATATAAAAGTAAAAAAAAAATAAAATAAAGAAACTTCCATGTCAGCTAAAATTAGCTTATGTATAGGTTAATTAAATATGACTCTTATATAACATTATATAGATTTCAAAAGCTTTTAGAGAATTTTGTCCAATAAACTTAATCACATAGGCTTGGTTAGTGATATAAATTGTACCTTTCCACTTCCTCCCAGGATCAATGGCAAGAGCATTGAGGACCATAGACAAGCTAGCGAGACCGCAGAAAGCGGGCTCGGATTGCGTTTGGAAGTGGGAAACCAATTTGAAAAAACCTTCCATGGTTCCATTGTGAATGGCTTCAAGAAAAAGTTCCTGAAATTCAAGAACAAAGAAAAATTAAGTAAAAAGACGATACCAGTAAAAAATTACCATGTTCACTCATTCTCATTATTGACCTATGAGAGAGAAACCGACCTTGCCTTGTGAGGAAGCAAATTCGACGGCGGGAGGACAAGGAAGAAGACGTCGATACAATCCCGCCGTCGCCATTGAAAGTAACCACTGGCATATACTCTTTCCAAAACCAAAACACTAAAACTATTTTTCTGTGTTCAATGTTTGAATGATCAGGTTATTCTTTGATGATTTTAACGGCAAAATTTATCTTTTCTTTGGGTTGCAGAGGTTCTTTGTTTTTCTTCCTTCATAGAATATTGAATGTGTTGTTACATTTTATGCAACTCGGAATCATGCAGCAGAAAATTCAATTTCAAAAACTATATCTATTTTTTTATTCTTTTTAGTTCTTTTTTTTTTTATGATTAGAAATTGGAAACGTTTTTAGAATTCACAATAGTTTTACAACTTTTACCTTAGCTTTTATTTCTTACAATAAAATTATAACAAAAATACTTTTGTATAAAAAAACCTAAATATGATTTGATTTCTTATTTAATCTCTTAAAAAAATATGTTCTGTTCGGTTATAAGGAGAGAAAATTAATGAAAATATAAGGAGAGAAAAAAAAAACTGAAGGAATAATATGTTTATTTTTTTGAAAAAAAATATTAAAATAAAATAATCATTTAAAAATAATGAATAAATTAATATAATTAAATAATTGTACAATTATAAATTACACATCATTTAAAAATATCAAATATAAAACGTACGAGATACAATGAGAAATGACATATTTCTTTATTATTTTCTTTACCACTAAATAAGGAAATGTTTTTTTTTCTCATTCTGCTGCATCGGTAAAAAAATGAGTTAAAATTATTTTAAGTCTGAAATTAGTTATTTTTGTTTTAATTTTTTATTTTGTAAAATAAATTCTTTAATTTTAATATTTTTAAAATCTAAAATTACTACTTCAAATTTAAGGGTCGTACATTTCTCTTAAATGACGTGTCGATGTCGGACATACATATCAATGTTTATTGGATTTCTAATAATTCTAGTATCGAACACCAACACTTGTATGACACGTATCGACAAAATGTTAAATTTAAAAAATATTTATTGAATTTCTAATAATTCTAATACGATTTTAAGACAATTTTAAAAATGATAAATATATTAATTTTCTAAAAATTTAAACTTATTATATAAATTTTAAATATAATTATAAAAATAAGAAACAAATCATTTTGAATTGGCCATGAAAAATAACTTTTTGCTAAAAAAAAAAATTGAAACATATTTCTGCACATAAATTTTTATTGTCAATTTATATAATTCATAATTATATAATATATAGATTCGTATTAACGTGAACTATACATATATTTGTGGGTCAGTATTTGTGTTACATAACTTCTAATTGTATAATTTTGTTAAACATAGAATTAAAAGAATATAATGATGATAGAGATATTACAACCATAACATATTAATAGGAAAAAAAAACTAAATTATATAAAAAAATAAAAATATATTTAAACATAAGTAAAAAATTTTCAATATTTAACTTAAAACTTAAATATTTATATTATCTTAAAAAATGTGTATGGACAATGTTTTATTTTCTTCCCTTTCTTCTATTATTATATTTAATATATATATATATATATATATATATATATATATATATATATATATATATATATATAATATATTCTCTAGTTGTTTTTGGTTCAAATAAAATTTTTTTATAAAAACTTTCATGTTAGGTATGCTTATGCAACTTCACATATCAGTTAGGCTGATATCTTAAGTAATAACAATCATCTACCATCACATGAAAAAAACATTACTAGAAAAAGAAAATACAAAAACAGGGAGAACTAGATCAAAATTCATATGTTAACAAAAACGATACATATGTAGACTATATAAAGAATTATCAGAACAGATTAGATGAAAGTCTATTATAATTATCATATTTTTAAGTATGACTTTATTTTTTAAAAAAAAAGAAAAAAAAGAAACATAATTTCTATTATTTAAAAAAAAATCATATTTTAAACCACATTTTATTCTATTGAAAGTTGTATTTTAAGAAATAATTTTCACATTTAAAATCATGTTTTAAAACACATATTACCTATTTCTGTATTCTTCTTAAAACCTAACTATTTTTATAAATTAGAAAAAACCTGTATCAGTAAATTTGCCCAATACATATACAAAATAAAATAAAAAAGAAAAGACACAATTTACGTATGCAATAAAAAAAAAAGTTATTTTAACAAGTATAAATTGAAAAAATATCCATTTATAATTCTGATTTAGTAATATAATTTCAAAATTATTTTATTTTAATAAATAATTATCTTTTCCTTTTAGTTACAATCTAAGATTATCAATATATACAAATACTCGTACATAAAACGCAACTCAAAACCATGGTACAAAATAAAAAAGAATGACATTATTAGGAAAAGAAAAAAGTTTGAAGAATGAATTACCTTGCCATCATCGGAAGAAAATTCAACTGCAGGAGGAGAAGCAAGTTGTCTTTTGTAAAACCCGTTCATTCTTCTCTTCTGTGATTGAAAGAGTGAGGAACTAAGAATATTGCAATGGAGAAAAACCGAGACAAAACAATATAGTATTGTTCTTATTTCTAATTGTCTTCTTCTTATTTTAAGGCCAATGTTCAAACTTATTTATGAATATAATCATTCATATAATCTCAAACTTATTTTTTATTAAAATTGTTTACATAATTTTGTTCAAACTTAATTATATATGATCAGAACCATACATATAATACATCACCTTAGTGATTTTGATTTTATTTTTTAAAACCCAGTTAACAAATAAATTAAGAAATTCTAATTAGAGAATTTGATAAAAAGAAAACAAATCAAATTATTTTTAACTTCATAAAATGGAGAGTTGATTTAGAAAAAATCTACACTATATATTATTACTGTTATTATTACCAGTAGGAACACACTATAAGTATTTGAAGTGCACGTGTATCCACTTTTTTATTTCCTTTTTTTGAGTTTTTTTTTATTTATCAAAAATAATTTTAAAATATTAAAATGAGAAGTTAAAAAAGAATATATAAAATTAATGAAAAAGTGGGAGAACAGAAAAATGTTACATGTACTGTTTCTTCAATTCAAAATAATTTATACCAAATATTTTAAAATTTTAAAATTAAAACACGCTTTATCAACTTTTAAGATTATAAAATATCTAAATAACTTAAATAAATTAATAAAATAAAATATTAAACAAAAATAAAATAAAAAAAAATTTAAAACAGTAAAAAATCCTCTTTACAAATATAAATTATTACAGAAATATTAATCAACTATTAAGTAAAAAAAAAACTAATATATATCTTATTAAATTTGAAAAAAAAAATCTAATGACACGTATGATGCATAGAGATTTGCTCAATTTAAATATATTTTTATATTTGTTGGATTTGATTTTGAATTTAAAAAAATTAAAATAAGAAAAATGTTACGAATATTTTACATTTTTAAGATATTGTATATGATTGATTGCATTTCTTTTGGAAACTATTAACTTTTCGTATCTCACTTTCAAATCAAGAAAAAGTTCTCAGTATTATACATAAAGTTACTAGAGAATTTGGTGGAAATGTAGTAATATTATATATTCATGCTATAATATGGTTTAAATTAAAAAAAAAAAGATATGATTTAAAAAAAGGATTAAATATTAAACATAAATGATTTTAATTATAAGATTATGTTAATAATTTTTATAATGATTTTATGTTAGTATTTTTTGTTAATGTAAAATTGTTACGTCACTTGACTAACTAAAAAAAAGTTCTAAAATTTATATTTTCCCTTTTCATATTTGCTATTTAACTTGATTTTGGTTAAAACTTCAACTTATATTTTCTATTTAACTTGATTTTAGCTGACTATGTTAGTTAGAGTCTTTTTTATTAATATTGATAAGAATTTTTTTAGTTAAATTATTAGAATTATTTTGTTTTCATTGAACATTATTATTTCTCACTTGATATTAATAGGTTTTCTTGATCAATACTGGAAAGATAATTCTTTTTAGATGGAAACTAAATTTTTCAATTAACTTAGTGTTAGTCTAATCAATTGTGGTTAGCAAAAGTTCCTGCCTAGAAATCTTACGTCTCAGGTAAGAGAAACACTTCTTGTGCCTATTGAATGTGCTCCAACGAGTGAAAGAGAAAGTTATTAGTAAGGTGCAGGATAGAGATAAAGATTAGGAGGTGAAGTTAGGAGATGACCGTTCGTTCACTGTGGCCTGAAGATTGGACCCAAGCATGCAGAGGTTTTGATTTTGGTATTTAACTCAATCTTCCCTTGGTTCAAATATTGAAGTTGTTGTCGATTTAATAGGTTTTTCCTTTTTAAATTATTTTGATTTTAGCTTATATTTCTGTTTTCAACATTTCTTAGCATGCTATGAACCTGCAATGCTAATAGTTGGTGTTGTTTATTAAGAGTGGCGATGGAGTTATGTTTCAGCGACAAACAGAGAGAATAAAGCGTGGAAAGGCACAAGCAAGAAGTGGAGATGATGCTGAGCCTCAATTTCAACCAGACTCTTTAGTAGCAGGTTCACAATTCCATGGTTCTCGTCTTGCTTTGGCTCCAACTCCTTCACCATTTCAACAATCTGGGCATTATAATTCTCACATGTCCTCATCAACTAGAAAAGACAAAAAAGAACCCTTTGAGAGGCCTCGTTAAGTTGTTAGGTTATCTTCAGGAGCTAGTGTTGTTGCTGCTATTGTTGAAGCCGAGAATAGTCTTGAAATAGAAGTATGCTTTCTTGCTTCAGGAGAGGCATTCTTTAGAACGAATATATGGGCTAATTAACCTATTACTGGGTACGAGCCTGGTGAGGAATTAGATGCACTTTATTATCTTTTCATTGTTATGCTAAGTTGTAAGGTTTTACAATGAGCTGGTTATCTCCTCTGTTGTCTGACTGAGTTTAGTATTCCTTTTCATTTTAGGTTCATGACAATAAAGATGAATTGAAAACAAAATTGAAGGAGATACTTCGTGAGAAATCTGATGTATTCAACTCAAAAAAAAGCTGAAGAGGACAAGGTTAGTTCTTGCCCTTTTTTTTTTTTTTTTGTATTTTAGTTTCCTAGACATTTTTAATTGCGGTGTTATTTATATTTTTAAGTAATAAATAGTATATAAATTATCCTGTCAGTGAATTTTTTATTAAACCCTAAGGATTTAATTACATTGCAGTAATTTTCCCATGTCTATCTTGTGTTAGTGGGGATCATGATAGTTAGAATCGTGTGGATATTGTGTTGTTTATATCCTGTTTAAACTATATTTGCATTTTTTAAACATCTTTATGTGCTTTGGAGCTGAATTTGAATTATCCGTGGGTGTTTCCTGTTTCATTTTCTATTTTAACTGTTTAATTACAAAACTCTTATTTTGTTTTCCATCTGTTTTCTCTTTGCAAAGATCAGAAAACACTGAAAACAACTTTTTTGGTTTTCTTTGTTTCCTGTACAAATATTTGACAACAGGAAGCAGATTACAAGCAAGGTGGCATTTTTGTTATTTATGCTGATGCTGATTAGTTAACTTTCCTGTACTGACCAGTCCTCGGACACCGAGAACAGGTAGTAAAGGACGAACCACGTCAGCTGGGTCCCACAGCATGGGCCAAAGCCACGTGAGGAATGGACCCCATTAGAGGGTGATCAGTCATCGCTGTGTTCCCTTAGAGAAGGGTGATCAGTCATTCCCCTCAGAGTAGGGTGATCAGTCGTCGGTGTGTCCCCTGAGAGAAGGGTGATTAGTCATCAGCATTTTCCCGTAGGGAAGGGTGAGTAGTCGTCAGACCACCAGGATGGGCTGATGTGTCATCGTCACTCAGCAGGTCGAGGAGTCCTCGGCAACAGAGTATGGCGAGGTGACATCGGCCTTGGGTGGAGACGAGGTGACATCGGCCTTGGAGGAAGACCAGTTATCAGTAAACATGCCCAGAGGTAGGGAGAGGCTTGAATCACGAAGTGCCTATGCGGGTAGCAGGGAGAGCACAGTTGGGTGTAGAGTCCTGAGGGGACGAGTGCTCACCAGAGCTAGGGTTTTCCCAGTAAAGCTACATGCATGGCACGTGAACAGTGAAGGCACTCCCAGAACAGGTGGCCCCAGAGACTAGGTGCACAAGGAGGCATCCAGGTGGTCACCCTGTTAAAGTTTGCACTCCAGAGAAGGAAACCTTATGTGCTAGATTACCCTAAGATTGGGTGATAGCGGCACAAGGGTATTCCAGTAAACCCTAAATATGGCTAGTAGCGCAGCGAACCCTAATTAGGGCTAGCGGCGCAGTAAACCCTAGACTATATAAGGGACAGTAAGATACTTCACAAAGGTACGGAGTTTCTAGACCTAAACACATATAGAGAAACTTATACACTTGGTGTGCTTGCCCTATACTGACTTGAGCGTCGGAGTGCAAACGGCCTCTAGGGCGCCCCCTTTCTCTTTTGCAGGTGCAGATTGCTTCGAAAGAACCAAGCACATAACAACGTGAGGAAGGAGGCGTGTGAGTGTCGGGAGTCAACCGACAGGCGGGTCAACCGGCAAGAACATTTCCTATAAAAGAAAAAAATGGAAGGAAATATTACATAATTAAATTGATGAAACAAACTGTAATGGATTAGTTTTATCACTGTTATTATATATCATTCATGTTTATCCCTACTTTTAGCTTTCCAGTTGAGTCCTTGATGAACCTTCAATGTACTAAAAACATAAAATAAAACTCAAGAAAATTAACTGAGCCTTTGATCTTTATGATTTGTTAAATTATGGATCTGTATTCCAAAGAATGAGTGTTGAATTTGAAGTGCATGCCTTAGAAGAATTATCCATTTGTAGTTGTTTATCTGAAAGTTTTGATTCATTTAGAACAATTACTCGTGAATGCTGGAGAGAATGGTTGGAGTTGTTGCCATGTGACCTATAAAAAGTTCAAGTTATGAAATCAACCTCTTAGCACATAGTTGTGCTAACCTTAGCTTACAGTGCCAAAACTACATTTTTTTTGGTGGATTGATTATGTGCAAAACCTTATAAATTCTTTTGGTATCTATTTTATTGCTTACTTTTTTTAATAAGTATGACATCCATCCATATATAAAGCTTGGAATTGTGACTCTTATACTGCATTTTTGTTTGTAGAAAGTTATTTCTGTTTTCTGCATTTCTTAACATGCTATGAACCTACAATGCTAATAGTTGGTGTTGTTGAAGATGTATTAAGGGTAGCGATGGAGTTATGTTTCTATGGACAGATTTGGAGTGGTTTTGATGAGTCAAGAAAAGGTAATATCTATGGTTTTATTTTAAAAGAAAAATTAGTTTGTGTGAGTTCAAGATCCATTCAGATCCAAAGAGATTGCTTTTGGCTAGATCCTTCAAAGCATTATGAGATTCTAAAATATAACAAGTCTCAAATTTTTTAGTTTTTTTAAAGAGATTTAAAAAAAATTATACAGCCTTTATTTATACTTTTTTATGTATGTTTCAGTTTTTCTCCTAGCTTTTATTACCGTATACGTTAGGAGTTGGGACAGGAGCCGGAGAATGCAGATCAGGGTGAAAATTGTTCTTTGAAGGTGGTATGAAGTTTGAGTCGCAACATTCAGAGGTTTGCTATGAAAGAATTACTTCATTTCTTGTTTTGTTCATAGCAAGTTATTCGTAGTATGACAGTGGATATGTGTTTCTTTTAATTTTAAAAATTTTTATTTTGCCTTTGGCTTGGTTTTGTGATTCGATCTTTTAAGCTTTTGTTATTCTACGCCGGATTGAACAGTTTCGAAGGCAGGCACGCAACAGGCTACAGTTGATGGTGAATTATCCAGTAAGTTTTTAACACTAAAAATAGCACTTTTATTCATTTGTAAATCGAACATCTTCTTGAAGGTTTCATTTTAAGATTCTTTCCTAAATTGTGAGAGATGGATTGATGGGATAATTTCTTGCACCTTTTAACAGGGCCTATGTTAACATTAGAATTTTATAAATGTAGCATTTATGTTCCAATCCTGCTCGATCTTAATCAGTTATTCACTTTTATTTGTAGCGTATGAATTGGGATATATATAATATGAATGCCAAGAAATTTTTCACACCATCATTTCTCTGTGCAATTAAAGAAAATACAGAAGAAGGTTTTAGAAATATAATGGACGAACCTTGTCCGGGAATTTTTACATTTGATATATCATTCATTTCTACAGAAGATACAGAAGAATTTTTACATTGTGAATGGCTTCAAGAAAAAGTTCTTTGAAATTCAATGAAGATAGAAAAATTGAGTAAAAAGACTATACCGTAAAAAATTACCATGTTCACGCATTCTTATTATTGAACTGAGAGAGACTTTGTCTGTGAGGAAGCAAAATTTGACTGCGGGAGGACAAGGAAGAAGGCGTCGATACTATCCCGCCATCGCCATTGAAATTAACCAAAGCAAATACTCTTTCCAAAACCTAAACACAAACTATTTTTCTGTGTTCAATGTTTGATTGATCAAGTTATTCTTTGATGATTTTAACGGCCGAATTTATCTTTTTTTGGGTTGCAGAGGTTCTTTGTTTTTCTTCCTCCACAAAATGTTGAATGTGTTGTTACATTTTATGCAGCTCGGAATCGAAAATTCAATTTCAAAAACTATATCTATTTTTTTAATTACTTTTAGTTCTTTTTTATAATTAGAAATTGGAAACGTTTTTAGAATTCACAAGAGTTTTACAACTTTTTTTTTTTTTACCTTAGCTTTTAATCTTACAATAAAATTATAACAAAATACTTTTGTAAAAAAAAAACCTAAATATGATTTTATTTCTTATATAATAATCTCTTAAAAAAATATGTTCTGTACGATTATAAGGAGAGAAAATTAATGAAAATATAAGGAGAGAAAAAAAACTGAAAGAATAATATGTTTATTTTTTTGAAAAACAATATTAAAATAAAATAATCATTTTAAAATAATAAATAAACTAATAAAATTAAATAATTGTACAATTATAAATTACACATCATTTAGAAAATATCAATTTTTTGTTACAACTTTCATTTTGAAATGTACTCTCCAGTTGTTTTTAGTTAAAATCATATTTTTAAATATGACTTATTTTTTTAAAAGAAAAAAAGAAACATAATTTCTATTATTTAAAAAGAAAATCATATTTTAAAACACATTTTATTTTGTTGAAACTTGTATTTTAAGACATAATTTTCACATTTAAAGTCATGTTTTGAAACACATATTACCTGTTTATGTATTTTTCTTAAAACAACCATTTTTATAAATTAAAAAAAAAATTGTACCAGTAAATTTGTCCAATACATGCACAAAATTAAAAAAAAAAATACAAAGAAAATATTACTTTTTAACAACTATATATATTAAAAGACACTAGTTTATAATTATAATTTAATTAATATAATTTTAAAATTTATTTTATTTTATTAAATTTTTTTTTTTAATTATAATTTGATAGAGATTGTCAATATATCAACATTCAACATAACCCTCGTACAGAAAACACAACTCAAAAACATGGTAGAGAGAATAAAATACAATGACATTATTAGCTAGAGAGAAAGGTTTGAAGAATGAAGTACCTTGTCATCATCCGAAAAAAAACTCAACTGCAGGAGGATCTCCATCTAAAAGTGGGTTGACAAAATCTTCCGGAGCTACCATTGGATACAATTATCCTTCACTTGATTATCATGTTTGTTGTACCCAATGAAGATGTTATTTTTCATGCATTTTTCTTATAAACTGTGTTAGAGATCCCACATCAATTAGAGATTATGACATTTCATAGTACATAAATGGGTGCAAATCTCACCTTATAAGTCAGTTTTATAAGGTTACATAAGTATGAAGATTCACTTCTAAAGGGCAAAAGGAAAACACAATTATATGGTGTATGATGAAGGTGCGAAATTTAAAATAATGTGGAAGGAAACATAATAAGATGATAATGACCGAATGGAAAATGGAAGAAAAACAAGAACATAAACACAAAGATAAAGGAGTAATGGAAAATGGAAAAAGAGATGAAAGGAAGAACGCTTATGGTGTGGATTTGAGAAGGAACACGCCACTTGGAGTATGATTTTCTCCAAGATGCAAGAGGGGTAGGATGGAAAAATCAAAAAAATGGGCAGCATTAGGGTTTGACTAAGTCAAACCCGCATCCTAGGCTTGTCCTTCTATAAAATAGGTCAAAATGTCTTCCTAAAGGGCTAAGAACAAACTAAAATGATAACTACACCCCCTATTATGCTAAAGAAACCTTATTCTAGCCTATCTTTGCTATTTGAACCCCTAAAGTGAGCCCAAATTATTTACATAATTTTCTCTTGTGAAAAAACAAGAAGGAAGAACTTCTGATATTCTGGTTTATAACTGGTTCTTCTTCTGCTGATGCTTTCTCGAGGTTTGGTGGGGTCCGGCTTTGTATACTGAGATGACTGAGCTTTTTGTGAAGTGCTTGATATGTCCTTAGTCATCTGCTGGTTGCTTTGGTTTGTATCCACACTTCAGGTTTCAAGATTTTTTAATTTATTGTTAAAATCTTATCATTGAACTTTTGATTTTTTTTTTATATTACTCTTCAATTTGGATGATTGTATGCTTTGTTTGTAATTGGGTTGCAGGGAGAAATTCTGCAGAATTTTTTTTTTTTTCATCAAGATTTCTCTATTGTTAAAGTTGGTCATTGAATCTTTTATTTTTCGCTATGATTCTTTAATTCGGGTGCTTCTACTCTTTGTTTTTATAATTGTGTTGTGGGAAAAAATTCCAATTTTTTGTCATCAAGATTCCCTTATTGTTAAAATCTGGTCTTTGTGCTTCTATGCTTTGTTTTGTAACTAGGTTGCTGAAAGAAATTCTTAAGAAGTTATAGTATTTTTTTTTATCAAGAACCTGTTACTGTTGAAATCTGATAGTTGGATTTTGTTTATTGTTATTATTCTTGAATCTGGGTGTTTCTTTGTGATCGGGATGCAGTGAGAAGTTCTGGCTCCAATAATAAGTTTGGGAGCCAACATAGAGCATAAGGACCTCCATCTAAAAGTGGCTTGACAAAATCTTTCGGAGCTACCATTGGATACAATTATCCTTCACTTGATTATCAGGTTTGTTGTACCTAATGAAGATGTTATTTTTCATGCATTTTTCTTATAAACTGTGTTAGAGATCCCACATTGATTAGAAATTAGGATATTTCATAATATATAAATGGGTGCAAACCTCACTTTATAAGCCGGTTTTATAAGGTTAAGAAGTGGACTTTAAGCCTAACTCAATTTCATAAAACCGGCTTATAAGGTGAAGTTTGCACCCATTTATATAATATGAAATATCCTAATCTCTAGTCTATGTGGGATCTCTAACACAGTTTATTACAAAAATGCATGAAAACTAACATCTTCATTAGGTACAACAAACCTGATAATCAAGTGAAGGATAATTGTATCCAATGGTAGCTCCGAAAGATATTTTGTCAAGCCACTTTTAGATGGAGATCCTTATGCTCTATGTTGGCTCCCGAACTTATTATTGGAGCCAGAACTTCTCCCTGCATACCGATCACCAAGAAGCACCTAGATTCAAGAATAATAACGATAAACAAAATCCAATTACCAGATTTCAACAGTAACAGATTCTTGATAAAAAAAATACAATAACTTCTTAAGAATTTCTCCCAGCAACCCAATTACAAAACAAAGCATAGAAGCACAAAGACCAGATTTTAACAATAAGGGAATCTTGATGCAAAAAATTGGAATTTCTCCCCGCAACCCAATTATAAAAAACAAAGAATATAAACACTTGGATTAAAGAATCATAGCAAGAAATAAAAGATTCAATGACCACCTTTAACAATAGAGGAATCTTGATGAAAAAAAATTCTGCAGAATTTCTCCCTGCAACCCAATTACAAACAAAGCATACAATTATCCAAATTCAAGAGTAATAGAAAAAAAAAATCAAAGTTCAATGATAAGATTTTAACAATAAATTAAAAAATAATGAACCTGGAGTGTGGGTGGGAGAGGGACGGTGCCAATTGGACAAGAAACCACCTTCGACAAATAATGCGGTTTTGACATCTGAACCTTTTTCTCTTTCGGGATTTAGGGTTGTTTGGAGTGGCAGTGTCACTAGTGTTGTTGTTGGATCTTCTGTTTCCACCACCCATTTTTTGCTTTGAGTGATCAACAAATGCTTCAATCGTGGTGTGATAAAGATAAGAAAAATATATGATAAAGATAAGTGGACTTTAAATGTAACTCAATATTTAAAATATTTAAAAAATTTGAAAATTTAAAAATTTAAAAATTTTGAAAATTTAAAATTTTTTAAAATTTACAAATTTGAAATTTTAAAATTTTGAAATTTTTTTTTTTGAAATTTAAAGTGTTTGGAAAAGGCTTTAGGTTTGAAAATTTTAAAATTTTTGAACCAATAGAAAATGATTCCAATGCGCACAATAATAAAATATTTATATAAGGATAAAATAGGAAACAATTCATCCTCGATTTAATCAACATTAATCATAAAAAATATTATATACAAAAGAAGAAAATATAATGAAATATGTTTATCTTTTCTTTGCCTTAAACCCGTAGAGAGACTTAGTCAAATCGTTTCTATATCCTTTACCACCATTGTCAACTACTTCCCCTCCATATCCTCCATCACCACCACTACCTTATTCTTAACCCTCCCAATCAAATCCCAAAACGAATTTTTTCCTACACTCTCTAGTGGATATAGAAGCACATGCAACTTTTTTTTCAAGGATGCAACACACACCGAATCCAGATTACACACCACTCTTAACAATGTTCCTTCGTATTGGAACCTTATGCTTAGGGGTAAGCACGACAATGATAGGAACACGCACAGGAAATAATGTCTTGGTTTAGTGTCTTCCTTTTTCTATATTCTTCCTCTTTCTACCTTCTTCTAACTGAGTTTCTTCCTGTTTGAAGATTGTGAATAAGTAAATCAGAGTGGAAGTAACTTTTCAGTAAAACATGAGGAAATGAGAATATATTTTAGTCACTATTCAATATGATTTTATTTAAATTTATAAAATTGTTTCTAGAAAACGTCTTGTGATCAAGGACTTTTATTACTTACCTTTTGCCTCCTCTTGTTGAGTCATTCTTATACCTCTAGTCACATGTTTCAATCACAATTTCATAAGAAAAATGTCAAATTAGTGTTTCACAAATTGAAATGCACAAAAAAAGAATTAACAATTGTTGTGATGGTGCTGGTGCCCGCAACTCCTTTTGTTAAGTCCTTCCCCACCATCTAGTCATAAACTTCAATTACAATTTCATAAGATAAATGTCAAATTAGGGTTCCACAAAGATTAATCAAAACATAGAAAGAGAAAGAGAAGTGAGAATGAAAATATGCTTTTACATAAAAAAGGAAAGGAAAGAGAAAAGAAAGTAAGAAGTAGGGTGAGTAGGTGGATTTATGCGTAGTGAAAATATTGAGATTCAATAGGAATTAAAGATTGCTTCTTAAATCCATTTAAAATTTGTTCTTACATACATTTTTCATAAAATATTTCAAAGAAAAATTTTGTTTCCAATTTTTTACCTAATATGTTTTAAAATTTTGAAAACTTAAAAGTTTTAAAATTTTAAATTTTTCAAAATTTGAAGTATTTCAATAAGGCTTTAGAGTTTGAAAATTTGAGAAATTTAAAATTTAAAAATTTTGATTCAAAATTTTTTAAATTTTTATTAATTTGAAGATTTTGAAAAGATTTTAGAGTTTGAAAATTTGAGAAATTTAAAATTTTAAAAATTTGAAAATTTTGAAAATTTAAAAATTTTGAAAAAATAGGAAATGATGTTAATGCCATGAAATAAAATCCAAAACAGTTGCATATTTACTGCTATTGCATTTCCTCCCTCACCGAGAGCCTCCAAAACAGTTGCATCCTCTGCGTAACTTCATTGCCATCCCTTTACTGCATCAGAATTCCCCTTTTCCATAGTCTTCCCAATCCTTCCAACCTTGTGTTTATAGGTCAGACCATTTTGTTTCTCCAATCTCAAATATTTGATTAGCACACAAGATCAACGTGGAACTAGACAGCCCCACTTTGCACCCCTTTTCCTTCTTAAACCCCAATTCCATATTAAGTCCCTCCTACCTATTTTCTCACTTACAAAACATGATAAGAAATACCTTTCCCAACTTTGATGCATATATAAAATTCATATACATATAATACCTTCCCCAATCAACACGGGAAACATTAACTTAGCATAATATATTAAAACCAACACAGAAAAAACATAACACTATGAAAAAACAAGTCATTCAAGAAATTTTAAATATAAAATTGGATACAAAGATCAATAAGAGAATGCCAAAGATAAAGTTATTACTTTGTCTTTTATCCACAATTAAGATTTAAGTTGTGCCATCTTCAAGATTTCCTCAACATTAATAATCTCTTACTTGAAAACGGTACAATTTTTTCTTTTTTTTTTATCAGCAATAGACAAATGAATTAAAGGGGACACTTCAGGGTGTTTCAACCTTTATTCAAAGAAGGCTTACAAAACAATAAACATCATTTGGCTCTTGTTTTAACATAATAAAGATCCTGAAACTAAAGAGATCACCTACACAACAGATGACTACAATAAAACAGTCTAGGACGACCCAATTTCTATGTTTCCATATATGTCATACTATTGCAAATCACATTACCTCCAACACTTATTCTGCTTTTTATTCAACATGGACATAGAAAATTGTTCAAAATGCTTGAAAAAATTATTATGTTGAACTTCCCGAAGAGCTACCCACCTAAGCAAGAAAATCCAAACTTCCTAAGCAATGTCACACTCCAAAAATAAATGACCGATAGATTCTTTTACTTGTGAACAACGGGCACATGATACTTATTATATTGATTCCTCTATAAATAAGTGTATTCCTTATAGTAACTTTGTCTAATATAACACACATGCTAGAGTCAAAGTATTAGAAGCTACTTTCACAAACTAAAAGTACTCAAAAAAAAAATTATGATTTTTACTAATGGTTGTTTTCCTTAAATGTATGTAGGATGACCTCACTGTGAATGTGCCTTCAAAATGACCTCATTTAAATTAAAGTTGTTAAGACATGATACCATTTCTAGATATTTTGTGACACATGACTTTGTCATTAAAATCATAATTATTATTGATAAATACGAATTTAGTTGAAGGACATATTTAAAACTAAAATCGTGTTTATGAAACAACTTTTTCACAATAAAATAATTTTATTCAAACACGATTTATCCATATATTTTCTTTTTATTAATAAAGGATAAATTAAATTAAAATGAGTATTTAAGAGGTCATCAAATCCTTATAAAAAATAATCTCAATAAAAATCCATAATTTATTCTTGTAGCTACTAACTCACATCAAGGAAAGCAAACCCTTACATCTGATAATTCTTCCAATTTAAATGTGAAAGAGCTACATTACTCCTAACTTCCCTCATTTCTCTACAGAATGGTTACCACCACTTACCCATGAACTTACTATTTTAAAAATATGACATTTTGATCCTATCAACAAAAAATGCACTAATTTAGTAAATTTTCCTATAATATTGATTCTTATATTGAGGCAAATTTTAAAACTTATTCTGATCAGAACGGTTATATAATATCATAAAACATGGAAAATAAGATGACACAGATTTCTCAATTACAGTGAGTATTAGTGATTTTATTATAAAAATCTCGTTTATTAGTGAAACAAATAAAAGTTTTATATGCATAAATAAATTAAGGAGCATGTTTCTAGTTAACGTTTCTAACTAACTTAATGAGAGGTATGAAGATCTGGATAGCATGATAAAAAATAAGTATGATTAGTAAAAAAATTAATATATGTCTCGGTATAACATTCATAATTTTTTTCTATTTGATGGGTATATCCTATTTGACGCATAATATTATTAATATTATTATTTAGATTTTATTTTAATGTTGATCATGTTGTTCTCTTTATTTTATTTTTTTTCTATTTATTAATTAAACCATGAGTCACTTATTATCAATTTATCCTCACAATACTTATTTTTCATATAAAAAATATTTAGTTTTTGCATTTTAATTCTCGTACAATAACTTAATAATTTTAAGTAATGATGTTCTTGGTTTAAATCAACTTAAAAAAATTATAGTATATTAATATAGTTAAAAACTTGCCACTAAAATTGAAAATATGATATAAAAAGTAAATAATAAATTGAAAATAACAAATAAATCATTTCATAATTATATTTTCCTTTCAAATATTCTCATTCACGCCTGAAATTTCGATAAGCTTCTGATTTTGATTTAAGGGAAAACCAACAAGTAAAACTATCGCCACAGAATTAACCAAAGTAAAAATGGATGTGCTTTTAAACAGAATCCATTTCTGCATTCATTCCTTTTCTCTTAATAGACTCTTCCAATTACACCTTTGTTGTCACAACCTGCCACAAGTTTTTGAGACAAATTTCTGCAAATGACATTAAAATCCTAAAACCATGCTTTCAGGTTCTGAGTATCAAGAAAAAAGTGTTAAAATATAAGCCTTATCCTCATTGATGGTTTCTGTATGAACATTTATTCAAATCAGGCCTTTCAGGGAGAATTTTACTACATGAGATACTAATATTGTGGATAACCCTCATCACTGAAATCCCTTTTAAGTCATATCTGTGGTCTAAATTCAACATTTTGAATTATTTATCTTCCAGGTTTTTGTGAAGTCTAAGTAAAGCTGAATTCATATTACCTGTTTGAAGAAAATTGAAGGCATAAGATTTGTTCAACATGTCCAACAACAACAACAAGGTGAAGGGTCTCCTAAAAGGCCTAAGATTCATTTCTCAGATATTCGGTACGTGCATGGCATTGCTCTTTCTTTCCCTCATTGTAATTAATTTCCAATTGTACTTTTAACATGTTAATTATGTTATCCATTAACATTCTCAAATATATATAAAAGTTGAAGAAAGATGATGATGATGATGATTAATTAAAGTAATAATACTCTTATATATGTGCTCTTTGCAGATAATGACAAAGATTCAGACATTGAGATTGGTGAGCCCACAGATGTAAAGCATGTAGCACATATTGGATGGAATGGTCATGATCCCTCTGAAAATAATCCCTCCTGGGTAATTCTTTATTTTTCCCAAAAAAGTTAACTGTTAATTAATGAACATTAACAAATTCAATTAACTACTTAATTACTCTTTTTACGAACGCAATATTGTAAAAATGGTTTTGTTAACCTTGTCTTGAGAGAGAGAGACAGAGAGAGAAATATTAATTAATAATGTATGTAAATTTTGCATCATTTTAAGAAGCCATTGGAGCATGACTTCACTTGTTTCAGATGAACGAGTTTAAATCTGTCCCAGGGAATGCATCTGCATCTCCAAATCATAAAGGAGACATTCATAGCAAAGAATCCAATAGTTCAATCCAAAGGAACTCTGAAGGTACATAATATAATACTGGGTTTCCAATGTTTTGGGCTAACATACACACTAATTATTTACCAATCTAACATCTTGGTGTGGCCTTTTCATAACATGGATGGTGATTCATAAAATGCTTGTTTTGTCGTTTGCATGTGTATATATCATATGTAAAAATAGAAAAAGTTAGATCCAGATTTTAACAAGATAGTAGTAATATATATATATATATATATATATTGAAATGTAGTTGTTACAAATGTTGCTAAGCAGATTCAATGGAAAGAAGTTCAAGATCTGTGAAAAGTCAAGGTGGAGATGATGCGAGGCACTCAATCGACTTGGCTAGATCTAAACGACAATCACATTCAATGGGGACTTTAAGAGAGTCTCAGACGAAGGAAAAATCAGACAGACCAAGACGCACAAAAAGGTCAACAAAATCTTCACAACCAAATGATTCATGTAATGCATCCAAAGACACCGACCAAGACATGAACACGGATGATTCCCTCCAACAAGACAGTGATTTGGCGCCTAAAAAATCACGTCCCAAGATGTTAAAAGATGGATCCAATGTTGGTGGTGGCTCAGCCAAAACAAGATCAAAAGCAAAGTCTAAGGATTCCCAACACGAAGGCCATGGTAGACGTAGTTGCTCCAAATTAACTCAAAAGCAGGAGTCTATTGAAGAAGATGGACATTTTGAGAGAGAGTCTAGAGAAAGTATACTAAATAGTAACCTAAATTAGAGGAGTTTTGTTCATATACCAGGTTGCTTATTGAGTAGTTAAGGATTGAATTTAGAACCCTCACCAAATTCTAATGTATCTTTTTAGAATACTGTTTTGGTGGTGATGTGTTTACTCAGTTATTGATGATTTTTTATGTACAGATATTTTTACAAGCAATTTATGCAATTAATGTACTTTATTATTACTGTCTTGAGAATCAACAAAGTAATTCAATGTTTTCTTTCGCAAGCATTTTTATACTACTTGGTAACTTCTTCTTTTTTGTTACTTTAAAAACATTAGTTGATGTGAACCTCAATCCTTTTTAGTTGTGAAATTGTGTAACTTGAAGAGTTAAAGACACAAAATAAGTGGATTTCATTATTAGTGAGTGTTGGAGGTTGCTTGGGATATGGCTAAAGAACACCTCACACGTGTCTTATAGGAAGAAAATAGAAATACATAAACTAAATGAGAAAAATAATAAATTTTAAGAATGTTTGACATGCAAGAGATATTATTTAAAGGATGGAATATAATTTTTAAGAATCAATTATTATTTTCCTTATGTGTTTTGACATTATATATAGACATGTCTTCATTCTCTCCATTCCATGTCAATTCAACAAATTATTTTAATTACATTTGGGTTCTGGAGAAACGAGAAATGAAAAAAATAAATCGTTTAAAATGCCCATAACACAATTTCTTTATTGTTTAACCTACACTCTCTTTTTTTATCTCTCTTCCCTTTGATATCTATAATTTGTTATTTCTCCTTTATTTTCTCTAACCACCTCCTTATTTTTATTTTTATTTCATTTTATTAATAAGAATTGAATATATGTGATAAAGTTTATAATAATTTACTCTATTCAACCAAACTGGATCTTTAAAGTCAAACTAAAAGGCATTATTGGTGATATGGTAGAAATGTCTTCCATGGAACAAACAAATAATTGGTGAATTAATCACTTTCGCCCGGGAGTGAACCCTAAACTAATTTGTTTACAAAATTAAATGTCGAATTTATTTTGGACAGGGAAATAAATATTATCATTTGTTTAATAAAAATTACGGTTAAAATGGTGGACCAAACCAACGCGGTTTCTATTAACTAAAATCTTGAAAAAAACAAAAAGTGAAAGAGGGGGAAAAAAAATGTGTGTGTGTGTGTGTCTATATATATATATATATATTAAAAAACATGAAAATTAGGATTAACAAATTACGAGGATCTTTCATCGTTGTGTTGTGCGTTTCTCTTCCTAATTCCATTCCACGGTGACCGATCGCCATGAACATCTTCTCCAAGAAACCCACTGCCAAAGGTTCTTCTTCTTGTTGTTGTTCTGCCAAATTATCGCTTTTTCTCTCAGCTAATCATAGTTAGATTACCGTCATGTTTGGGATGCTTGCGTTTCCGATTAGTTTTCACGTTTTGGTTTGGTTAAAAGCCCCTGTTTCTATTTCCTGCAGAGGCCCTTCGTGAGAGTAAACGAGAAATGGCGAACGCCACTAGAGGTGATGTGATGTTTCAGTCAACCTCATATCATAAACCCTTTCATCGACCAATTTACCTTGGTTATGATCATTTTTTGTCAGAATAAGTTCGAGGTGTGAGATTTCTACTTATGTGATAATAATATGTTTCCTTATTTCAGGTGTGGAGAAGGAAATTGGAGCACTACAATTGGAAGTATGTCATATTTGTAATTACTTAACGAGTGAATGTGATTATCCTTTTTTTTCGAATCTCAACTTGTGTGTTATATTTATATAATATGAACCATATTTGTGTTATCAGGAAAAGAAGCTTCTTGCTGAGATAAAGAGAACTGCTAAGACAGGCAATGAGGTATCATCTGCATTTCATGCTCACAGTTGGAGGTTTTTCTGCGTTTGTTTGCGGAGATTGATCACTTGGTCAGAGTTTTAAAATGAATGTTTTGTTTTCAGGCAGCTACTAAAATTCTAGCACGCCAGTTGGTCAGGCTTAGGCAACAAATTGCGAATCTTCAAGGTAGTAGAGCTCAGATGAGAGGCATAGCAACTCACACGCAGGTACGTTGTCGATGGAGCCTTTGTTTTTTGTAATGTGTTTATTTGTCTTCTTTTGCTACTTGTGTTTGAGTAGGTACATGATTTATTTGCCCTGTTTTGGCTTTGTTTGTAATTCGATGCAGGCGATGCATGCCCATTCTTCTGTTGCTGTTGGCATGAAAGGCGCTACAAAGGCAATGGCAGCTATCAATAAGGTTGCACATTCAATCTTATACTTTAAATATGTACCTTGTCCTTACATAGGATATTTGTTTCTGGGCCCTAAGAGCTACATTTGATTAGGTTTATCTATGATCCATATATATGATGTGTATTGAATACTATTGCATCCAATATAGTGATATAATACAACTACTTCTAAAGTTTATAGGATATGCTACATGCAGGATATGTACAAAAAATTCATGAAACTTAATATACAGTTGCTATTTTGCAAATCCACATTAAGGGCATACTTCTTCAATATTACTAAATAAAAGTGGTCAATCATTGACTTCATGAATCTTTTGCCTTATTGCCTTCAAACAGTACTTCTATGACTTAGTTTGGCTGAATTAAATTTTTTGAAGGCTTATATACTGCAAAAGTACATATCGGTGATGTATCTAAAAGTAATGGTATAATATACATGTTCAATACAGATATGTGAACGCGAATGCATTTTGATGTTTATTCATGGATCCATCTGCAAGTTTGTAAAAGGTTGAGGGTTTGGTGCATAAAGTTTATTCATATATAGGGTTTACTGAGGGGTTTGTTAGATTTTATTACACAGAATAGTCAAGGACATGACATTGTTCTTTTGCTAAATTTTGTATAAGATATTAGTGCCCTCCTTCTCCCCTCCTATCACCGCACATATGAGGGAAGAAAATGAGAATTAGAAGAAGATAAAATTGGATGGCATGGATATATCCCACATTGAGGAGAAACTCAAAGGAAAAATACTGTATCTGGAAACAACAATGATAACAGCACTTCTTCTAACTTCCTCTGAAAAAAATAAAACATTGAAATTGAAGTCTTTAAACTCTGCTTCCATTTTTATTCTTTTTCCCCTGTGCTAAATTAGAAGATTCATTGCAGCAAATGGAACCAGCTAAGCAGGCTAAAATTATGCAGGACTTCCAGAAACAATCAGCACAGATGGATATGACTGTAAGATGATGTTTTGCTTTACTAATTTTTGAAGTTAGAAAAAACAGGAATCATTGTGTTGTTTGAATCAACAACTTCTGGACTTTAATGCTATGTAATTTATGAGCAGACTGAAATGATGTCAGATGCCATAGATGATGCCTTGGATAATGATGAAGCTGAAGAGGAAACTGACGAACTGACAAATCAGGTACTCTCTATTATCTTCTATTGCAACTTCAAAAAATAATATGCTGTAATGTTTGGAGGGCTTTTTACTATTTTTTTCAAATAATTAAAGAGTGACATTGGACATTATTTCACAAAAAGTTGTTTACTAGGAGGAATAACAAATGTATCTTGTTACAATTCTTGAGGGTTAGTCGGGTGTGCTAGAATCATTGGTCCAAATTTAGGTCCTAACCACACCAACAACACTCAGGGCAATCAAGAATCAATAAGAAAAAACACCCAGCCTTATTTATCCCCGGGTGAAGTGAACTAGATTGGTCAATTGAGGCCATTAGGCTAGTGCTTCCATAATCTTGTCAAGATAGGTCTTATTGTTTGGGTATCATCACATTTCTTTTTCAAATTACAAAACAAAATTGTTGACAATTTCACTTGAACTCTTTTTTCAGGTGCTGGATGAAATTGGTGTGGATGTTGCCTCACAGGTAGGAATATGCTGTTCTTAATCTTTGCACTCCTTTCATATGTCATAATGTTTTTGCTTGACTTAATGCGATTCATATTTGAACTCTGGCAGTTATCAGCCGCTCCCAAAGGGAGAGTTACAACAAAGAATACGGAAGATGTTAGCAGGTATCTTCTGTCTAACTCTGTTCATTTTTTTTAAAGAAGTTAACTTGGACCATGTGTCTATTGCATGAATAAATAAAAATTTAGTCATTTTATTTTTTATTAAAGTTTATTTGACCTTGTAAATTTGATGCAGCTCGGGCATTGACGAACTTGAGAAGCGTTTGGCAGCTCTTAGAAACCCATAACTTTTTGCCTGGGATTGTGATAGTTTGAAACAAAAACTCATGTTTTATTGGGATTTCACAAGTTGAGTGTGTACATATATCCTTGACATGATCATGTCTGAATGATGATATATCAAAATTGCTGAGATGGCAATTTACTTGTAGAAGTTGTGGTTGGGGGCATAAAGAATAATAGTCTTTAGTTTGATGCTATTTTTATGTAAATTGCCACGTTAATTAATTTTATGGCTGGTAGAAAAAGCTTTCAGATTATGGGTCCTGGTGCTTGTTTGGAATGAAAGCAACGAAAATGATAATATAGCTTGAACATTTGTAGATTCGTTGATTCTATGTAGGCCTTACATTATCAAGGGTTGATTCCCAAAGCTTTAACAAAAATTTGAAATATCCATTTGTGACAAAATGCAAGCATTCTCTAGTGTCTTGGTTTAAACTTAGTGTCATAGACAATGCTTTATAGTTTAAGAAATAACTAGGGGTTAATTAACTTGAAAAGTTTTATTGGGTTAAACAAAAACTAAAAGTTAAAATTGAATTATCGCTACTTCTTTTATTCGTAATAGGAGATTGTAGCAAGTGACTCGCATCACTTAATTAAAGTGATTGAAGTTTGATTTCTGACATTTGGGAATATATAGAATTTAAGTTGTTTGGTGTGTATCAAACTTTCAAAGTAGAATAGTCCATGTGGCTGACTATTTGAATTAAAACAATGCTTTAAAAGGGAATAAAAAACTGAATTGTTTTGTTTTAATGGTTTAGTTCTTAAAAATTGAATTACTTGTATATAATTGTTTAAATGGAATTGAATTATAACTTGAATTATAAGATCTTAATTGGTAATAATTTAAATAATTCAAATACGTTAGTTTATTTTTAAATCACTAAACATAATCAGACTATTTACAAGAATTTACTTTTTAACACCTAAACAACAGGAACTTAGCTTAATAAAAATTAGTACGAAAATAATTTTACAATCAATATTGCACAATATTAGGAGAAAGCAAAGAATATATATACATACACATACATTGGAGAGAGAGAGAGAGAGAAACTAAGTAAAATAAATAACCATTAATGAAATAGTGTATCTGTCCACATTTGTCCTCAAATACTATATTTATCCTTGGAGAATATTATGTTTGTCCTTAAAATAATCTTAGATCAATTCTATTGGGTAATTATTGTTGCATGTATATAATGTTAGTTACCTTAAAAAAGAAAATTAATGAAATACCATGAAACATACTTAATTAGTGAATAATGGAAACCATACAACATACCTTTATCCAACGAAACACTTTTTTATAGAAAAACAAGAATAAATTTAAATCGTACAATTATACTTTGATAATCAAAACTAAAGTAAAATAAATGCTTATCATGCAACATAATGACTTGTATATTCAAATCTTAACCATCCATGATAACATTTAAGAACCATTGTTTTTTCTTGCTCTCACATAAAATAATCTCGTTAGATATATCTACTAAAAAATTTATTTTTTGACAAAATCATACCAACTAACCAAACACCAGAAATGTTAAAACTAACACCACCACATATAGCTACAGGAGAAATGAAGATTGAAAGATCTCAAACAGCTCTAAATGGTTGAGACCAATTTCTAACATCAATAATTCCACTCTCATAGCAAGGGAAACATAGAGGCAGTGTTGAGTCTCAATGCAGAAGAGACAATAACAAATGTATCATAAACGACAACACTACTTTCATCTATTTTGTTTTATAGAAAAGAAAACAAGTTTTTGTAGTAAACAAGAGAGGACCCTGGTTGAGTTCTCAGGAGCATGTTTTAGGAACATGATACAACACCAAGAAATCTTCTTCAGAAGGCTCTATCTAGGAGGGGGCAGAAAATAGTCCACCTTGGTCCACAGAATGGTAACAGCAAATGAAGTTGCTTATAACCTCATGGCTCATGGCAATTCAATAATATACGTGAACATGATTCCATAAAGCTTGAGATCAATAGTTCTGGGATAAACAGGTGCATTAGAATTTTGAAAATGTCTCTGCAACAAATGAAACTAAAATATACTTGTTACTTCCTGATAGAGAGGAGCTCAAAACTCCGGAGAGGATCATCGCGGTTGCCTCTGGTAGATCCAGACCGCGTGTACGTCGGTTGTTTGGTCTCATACATAGGTTGAATGTTTCTCGTAGATGGACGGCTCACACTTGAGGTGAGTCGGCCAGTACGACTGTCAGTATGATCCCCAGAGGAACTTGGCCTGGTTGATGATGAGATTACGGCTCTTCTTGAACTGCTGCCATATCGAGATGAATTCCGTCCCTTCTCTTCATGATACTTCAAAGACAAGGTTAACATGTCAATAGAAATATAAACAGACGAACAATAGGTTATAAATATATATATATATATATAGGTGTTAGGCATAATTAAAATGGCAAAAGCAAAAGACGAACAAAGGATCTTTGCTTAGATGATGATGGCCAAGTTAAAGGTCTGAAGATAAACAAACTAATTCATTATTTAACTGACAACTTTCACCATTATTTTTCCGTGATGGGAAAACTCCACAACTATAAAATCAAATATAAAAATTGATAACAAATTATTGCATGCAACATATTTACAAAACTCATGTTTTGAAAACAACAGTGGAATCTTCATGTGAAGAATAATGGAATCTAATTGTTAAAAAACAAAACTTACCACATCCTTGTGCACTGCTACTTCATCAAAACCCCTATGTTTGGAGTGATCACCACGAGGACTGGAACTTGTTGGATTCCTCCGAGAGAAAGCTTCAACAGCACCAGAGAATTTTTCGCGAATCTCTTTCCCAACTGAAATGAACAAGTGACTTGAATGACCATGGGATATACAAAAATAAATTTGAGAAAGGTACAGTAGTTCAACCACAATTGACATGTACAATGAAAAGGATAGATATGGCTTAATGTTTTAAGACTTTCCATTTTCTGCAATTCGGAAGATGGAAGTCATAGAATATATTAACTTCTGATCACCAGGAGTTAGAATTGTTTTGAATTAGAAGGATAACAAATTTCATCATCTTATTTGGCTGAAAGAGATTGGACCTGATATCTTTTCTGGCTTTTGTACAGATGGTCCTGCATGCATAGCTGCCTTGCCACTTTCATGCTGTTATCAAAACAATTATAGTAAGTGACCTCAAGCAGAAAGAAAAACCCAAACAAGCATGATATAAAAGTACTAACGCGCCCTCTAGAGCTGCCACCAATCTGTGGATACTTCAATATAGTCCAATCAAAAACATAGTCAAATTGATAGCCTGCAATAAGAATGTCCAGATCAATTTGCATCCATTTAACATACTAGGTTTTCATCAAAATATACAGAATGCTAATTTACAAATTAGATATCCTGTGCATCATACCTTCTCGAATAAATAAATCTCGAAAAAGCCTCTTTAAATATGAATAATCAGGCTTGTCCTCAAACCGCAACGATCGGCAATAGTGAAAATATGATACAAACTCTGAGGGATGTGATTTGCAAAGCACCTATTATACAGGCACAAGATTAACAATAAAACAGGACCAACAAAATTGTGAGCTAATAACTTAAGACTTAAAATGTGAAAATTAACCTGAGGATTGAGTTAATAACATCATTCAATATTCATAGATAACTAAATCTAATTTAATGCACTGGAGAAACAAGCAGTTCATTTTGCTCATAAGTATTCACATTAGAAGTCAAACTATTATGGGAGTGGCTCTCAGGTCTAGCTTATCTTCTAAACCTTATACTTACGTCCAGGTCCAACTGCAGATCACACCATTCAATAACATCCAACCAAAATCAAAGCATAAAACACTAGATCCAGAGGGAATATCAAATTTATCCAAAAGCTGCACTGATCCAGTTAATTATCATACCTCTATCGGAGTTGACATTTTCTTCTCGCTGATTTTATCATATTTTTGTTTTTTGGTGCCAGCCTTCAGTCCCTGCCAAGGAAGACTGAAAAAAATTGTACAATGGAAAGATATAATGAGAATAACATTTTTTTATAAACAACATAAAGAATAACACAATAAATTCCCAAATCTAATGTACAGGGTAAAGAGATGTGTCTATCAATTATCTGACCTTCCTCTTAAGAAGTACATGAGCACATAACCAAGAGATTCCAGATCATCCCTTCTGCTTTGTTCTGCCAGAAAAATAAAGCAAAAGTTCTAATTACTTGTTGTCAGCACACAGAAAAAAAAGAATGAACCACCACAAATTCACAACATATTACTCACCGATTCCAAGATGAGTGTTAACACTTGCATACCGAGCTGTGCCTGTAAGGTTCTTGTTTTCCCTGAACAAGAAAGACAACAGTTAATAAGAAAAGAAATGTGAATTTTGCAAAAAAATTAAGAAATAGAACTATATTACTAAAATGAAAAATAGACTGAAAGATAAATTTTGCAATTTGCATAGTTGTGCTTGGTTGCAAGGACAACCACATCCACAATATTTGACAGTGATGCCAATTAGTATTATCATTAATCATTGTAGTGAGTGAATGATACCAATACTACATAAATTTACGTAAAGACACTTGAAAAAGGGTACAGGACCTACAAAAGTGATGTGATAGAAATGCTTAAATCAAAGGAAGGCACGAAATGAATACCACAAGGTTTTTTTCCCTGAAGTGCTAGCTAAAATTTTATATACTACACCTCAATATCCTGAAATAATGATGACAAAATTTACCTGTATGGTATGTGCCTATGTGTCTGAAGATCCCTATATTTCTTTGCAAGGCCATAATCGATGATGTAAACCTGAAATGAGATATCCAGCATGACAAGAACATAGTTAAAAGAACTGGAATTTGGATGATCAAATAGAATGATTCAATTCAGAATATATCAATCATTTATTTTAGTGGCACCAAAGAATTACACTGAAATAGAATTGAAGGCAAAAAGAAAAAAAAATAACTCATTGAAATGACAAGAAAAGAGGCAGAGGAAATGTGTTGTGAATGTAGAAGATGGCCATGACAAGCCAAAATCTGAAGCAGCATGACATGCGAGGTACTGTTTCATGGTTTTTGTAGAAAGGGACTCCTAAACCTAAACTTAATCACTCCTACATAATTAGGTACAAAACAGGACAAAATAGAATAACCACCTGACTCGCAGTTTTTCAAATGAATTGTATTTTTTAGGGTTCTTTCCCCATCCTAGCAAAGATAAACATTCTGCTCCTTTTCTTCTTCCTGAAGCAAGTTAATCAAACTTATCTTCTTGGATGCTAGTAGCATCACACCATTTTATGCCTTCTCTGGAACTATAAAGAATAATTCAATTTATCAAACTTACCTTCTTAGATACTTAGTAGCATAACACCATTTTATGTCTTCTCTTACAAAGATTAATCCAATTCTGTTGTAGGTACATACTTCAGTAGTCTTGCACATTTGAATTCCAAAATGTGTTTTGACATCATGTCTAAGTAATACTAAAATGAGTTATTTAGTTTCCATTCATATGAAAAATGATAAAATAACAACCAAAATCTTCCAAAACAAGAAGATGAAGAAAGAAGGCATTTTCAACAAAATAATATACCTGGTTTGCTTTACGTCCTAGGCCCATCAAAAAATTGTCCGGCTTAATGTCACGGTGAAGGAAGCCTCTAGAATGCATATATTCAACTCTGTTAATCTGAAAAACAGTATTAAGCAAGTCAAACATTAGTATCACGATTCACGAAGGTACTTTGCATAGATAATGATGGCCACATGGACTCACCAATTGATCAGCAAGCATTAACACTGTCTTCAATGTTAACTTCCGATTGCAATAATTGAACAAATCTTCCAGACTTGGTCCAAGAAGATCGATTGCCATGGCATTGTAATCTCCCTCTACTCCAAACCACTTGAGATGGGGAATCCCCGCTTCAAGAAGGAACCAAATTGCATTACTCAAAAGAAAAAATCTTATTTGTTTTCAGAAACTTTTTCAGTCTCAAGTTACTTTGAGGGAATAGTTTGAGACTAATGATTTTGGTTTCATAAATAGAAGAAGATTCAGGACATGTATTAAGCTATATCCTCTAGACTCAAGAAGACAGCAACACGCATACACACAACAGAACGATTGAGAAATCATTTTAATGTGAAACTTTAGCATGAGGTAATGCCTAATACAACTAGTACCAAAAAGGGGGGAAAAGAAAACAAATAGAGATTTAGACTTACTTCCTCCTTGAAGAAGCAGATACAATTTTGACTCATAGTGAAGCTGGGGATGCTTGGTCTTCGCAGGTTCCTAGAAATTTTACAGAGAGGACGAGTGGGTTAAGAACAAACACAAATAAATAATGAGCAGACAAATATCATAAACTTTAAAAAAAAACTATGAAAACACAACAGAAGAAAGAATACGATGAACAATCTAAGATAAGATAAACTGCAGCATAATAATGGGAACCAAACCAAGTATGCACTACACCCATAGCAAGATAATGTAGCATTTCACATGCCACTGAAATGCATAAAGTAATATTATTGATTTCTTGAAAACCTTAACCATTTCTCAGTAAAAATGCAGGAGAGAGATGTTATTTCCTCTGTCAGTTGCTCTGACAGTAATAAACTACATCTAAAATCAAATGTCACCTATCCTTCTGGGAACTCTCTGAACATTGATAAAAAAATTTAGGAGAGTTCTAAAGCACTCCAACTAGTGCAAGACAACTATATGGTCTAAAACCATGTTCCACGAATTAAATCCAGGAAATACTGACTAGTTCATGTATGCACATATTAGACAAATGGAATAAGAAACAGGAACACATCAATGGATCTCTACAAATTCATATAAGGGTTAACTGATTAATCATTCTACCACATCCAGACACAAAAGAGAGCTAAAATATTGAAGAGAACTAACATACCAGCTTGATAGCCACCTCCTCTCCAGTTTGTATATTAACAGCTGACAAAGAGAATAGGAACAAAAATATGTTACAAACCACATAACTATCTATGGAAATGCTTTAAAAGGAATACAATAATTACTGTAATACAGAAAAAAGGGGGCAAAAACAAGAACATACCAATATAAAGCTCCCCAAAAGACCCACTCCCAATTTTCCTTCCGAGTTTAAATTTCCCACCAATAACATGATCCATCCTAAAAGACCTTCAATACACCCTCACCAGTAACTTCAGCGAAACTTTTCTGCTCAGATTTGTTCCAAATTCCACCACTTAATTATGTGCACGAAGGGGTCCACCAGGTCAAAATTTTCAACCTTTATTGGAGCATCCACTCAAATCCAATGAGATTTCCTAATCTACTCGTCCGATTAGTCGTGAAAGAGGAATAAGGAACAAATCCAGGATAAGGGGCAAATAAAAAAAAAGATGCTAAATTTACAAAATTTGTAACATCCCCAACAATGAAGATGAAATCTTTATTATTCAGAATACACACCAGCTTCTCCAACTACATTTCTTATCCACACATAAGCCAGAATCGATCACCCCAGACCACTGATTGAAGCCCTAATTTGCAGGGAAGATGACCGCATTGACCCAGAACACAAAATGCTTATGGGTATCAGCAACAACACACAAAACTGAATCTTTTTATTGTAAAAATACAAAAAGAGAAAGAGCAAGAGGAGGAGATTGTGGAGGCTGTGCTGAACCAGGTAGGAACAAGAGTAATTCCACAAATCAAAAAGTATGGACTTTGGAGAGAGAGAGAAAGCAAGAGAGGGACAGACAGAGACAGAGAGAGAATGAGAAAAAGGAAAAGCTGGCAAGATTATAGTAATCGTTGGCGTGTTTTCGTTGTATTTAAAATTAATTTTTTATTTTAAGAATTCTTTACTTTTTTTTATCTTCGTTCTATCATTGTTTTTCACTGAAACTGTGTTCCCAAAGAAACTTGGTAGATTATGACACGACGAGGGGTTAACCGATCCCTTCTATCTCTGAACCTCTCCCCTTCCTAGTCAAACTGCTTCCCTTCTTTTCATTACTAATTTATTTCCTTTTCTTTTTCATCTTAAAAAGTGTTTACAATCTCAGTTATAATATTCAAAATTACATTTTGAATTTTCTATTTTTTCCAAAACAATCACATTCTGTACTCAGTACATAACATTATTCCCAAATTGACTTTTATACAATTTGATTTTTATAGGTAGTGAATTCATAATTTGGGTAATATATATATATATATGAGAATCGATCAATAAAAAACTTATAATTCATCGTGCTTGATATTTAGAACTTGCATTTGCTTTCAAGTTTCAACTAATGAGTGAATTAAGTTAACTCATTAATTTAAGGAATGGTATTATACTTTTTAGCTAAACGGAACTTGGAAGTGTTTTACGGAGTAGTTTTAACGTCAATGAAATAAGTTTTTTTCTGAATAGTTTTAAGAATTTACTTCTCATTATTATGCAAAATTGGGTGAACCTTTTACTGTTAAACATTGATTTAATGTTTAAATAATAACAATCTTAAAAAAAAATTATAAACAATATTGTTAACGACAACTTGATTTTTTTTATTTCTTTTACTTTTTCTTAATTTCAAATTTAAACCCTTTTCACCTCACTTTTCATAGCATCAATGATGCCATTAAGAATAACTACCCTTGTTTGATAAAAATCAATGGTGAGAAAGAAAAAATGTTTAGCGTAATTTATGAATGATTTGGGTGTGCAAAATTGCACTCATTCTATTTATGTGTTAATTTTAATCAACGATAGTCTATATTAATTACTTGCAAAAGTTAATATTTTAATCATGTTTTAAATAAAGTAAAATATTAGCATATGATGAAGGGAACATAGTTTTGTATAAAGCCAACAAAATAAATAAAATATTTTATGGTTATTGAGAAAAAAAGGGGTGAAGTTTGAAAGGTTTTGTATAATGAAGGTGTCACGAGTGCATAAAATCTATACCCGTGTAGATATGGGACACGTTAATTATATAAAAAACAATAATTGGAAGACGAAAAAAAAGTGACTTATAGGGAGAGAGGAACGTGGGATCCATCATAAATCCTATTATTCCACTCAACAAAAAGCTAAATAGTAATTAATGAATTGGCCAAACAAAAACATAATGATGAAGGTTGTGTACCATTATAGAGTACACGATTGCAATCAATTGAAAACAAAATTATTTGGGCCTTTTATAATAAATAAGTGTTTTTTTGTATGTTGTACAAGTATTGTTGTTTTTTACAATAATAAGTATTTTTAAATTTCAAGTAAAAACTAAATGGGAAATTAGAAATAGAGAAAAATATTTGGTGCTTAGTATGGTTTTTTTTTCATGCTTAGTGCCAAACTTCTAAAAGTATGATGCTGATATGATCAAGTGTCCAACCCTTAGCATGGGAACTTAGGCACTTAGAATCATGTGATAGAGGTTGTGTTTTGTGTCACTCTTTTCTCCAAATTTTAGGTGTTGATGGTACTAGAAAACTAAAAACATCCTTGTGTTGCTTACCTCACCATGCTAAGAATGGGAATAATGACACTTAGCATCAAGATTAAGGAAAAAGTTTTGAAAACCTAATTCTAGAAGTGAGTTAAAGAATATTGAAAAGTATCAATGTGTGTGGTTGTTAGGAAGCTTTAGAGATCTTCATTCTCAATTTTGTTGCTACAAATGGTTGTGTAGCTAATTTCACTTTTGTTGGAGTTTGATATAACTAAGTCTACACTTATATACATATAAGTTATTTATTAATTAAAGTTTATATAGTTCAATGCTAACATCTTGTTTTTTTTTTTAAATAATTAAACATTTTTATCATTTGATGCATGGGAATATGTTCACGATAATAAAAAATTATTTTTATTTTATTGTAATTTTTTAAAATTTACTAAATTAGAAATTAATATTTTATTATTAATCTTGATATTTTTGTAACTCTAAATAATTTTGGTTTCTAAGAAGGAAGAAATGGTCATGATATCATTAATTATACTTATAATATGAAAATGAGTTCAAACTCTTGACTTAACCCAACTCATCATGAGTTTTAGCTAGGTTAGGTTAGAAAAGGTATAATTTTTTTTATACGTGTGAACATTTTTCACTTAACTCGTAGGTTAAATAGTTTTGAGTTAGTTTGAAAGTGAGTTGATTTGTAATCCACCATCAACAACATTTTATCATTTTTTCTCATTTTCTCATCATAATTATTTACTATTTTTAAATATATAGTTCGTACAATATGATTTTTTTAAAGACTATAACAATGTTTAATGGTGTTTGGATATGTTAACAATATTACTTATTGGTTGTGATTAATGTTTGGTGAAAGAGGTGAACAATTTGATTGTACTGTTATAGATATATAAGTCGAGTCAATCCACTTTAATCGTACTTTTGTAAACAGACTACTCAAGTGAATATACTTTGATCATACCACAATAAGTACTTAAAATAAGTTGGAAAAATAAAACAGATTTAAGTGAATCAACCCAAGAATAGATGATGACTAAAGTCGAATTACACAATTTTTGACTTGTCAAAAAGTAAATCAAGTTAAATTGACTCATTTCTAGTTCAATACGTAAAGGATCGGTCTGTTCAACTGACTTTTGACCGCCCTAATACTTATTGAATTGAATAGTAACTTCATATTGACTTTAACATTTTGAATTATGTAAAAGGACTCTAAAGTGTAAAACAAAGTAAAGGGATATTTTGAATTGCCTTGAATTCTTGATGGAGCAAAAATAATTAGTGCTATATAAATATGAAATTGCTTGTAAATTCATAAAGCATTGAGTTGCATCAATAATTATTTACACCCAAAAAAATCTTTGGTGAATTACAATAAAAAAAGGAATGATAAAAACAATTAACAATTGAGAGAAAACTAATTGATTAATGAAAGTATATATAAAAGGAAAAATAGTTTGTTGAGTACTAATTGATAGATTAATTGAAATTTTTTTTAAAAAAAAAGCTCTAGTGCATATATTTGCATTTATTTATCTATTAACAACATTTAAAATGTTTTTTTGTTTATTATGTTATTTTTTCTCTCATATTGTTTTAGTTTTTCTACTTTAATTATATTTAAATATCTACGTATAATACAATATTTTATTTTAAATGAATAAATAATAGAAAGTTTAAAATTTGACTATATTTGTTTTATTAAAAATTATATATTTTTAAATTTTAATTTCTTTTAATTCTATATAAATTTTAAAGAATCAATATAACATTATGCTGATAAAATATAGTTTTGAGAAGGAAGATTAGAGAAAATCAAGTTGAACAATTAAAGTCTTGATATTAGTAAATAATTTTTTATTTATTATTTATTAAGGATTTTTATAGTCTTTTCTTTGGGTGTTTTTTAAGTTGTTGGTTTATAGTGTTTGATATTTTGGAATTTATCACAAGAGTTGTTAGCAACCTATATAAAAGATTACAACATTACTTTCAATTCAAATCTTAAAACGAATCAAATGATTAGAGTGGTAATGAGTTATGAATAATCTATTTAAAATATTATGATACCATATCAAATCCAAAACCTTAAAACAATGAGTTTGTGTGTCTTCTTTCTTACATTGTACTTAACTTTTTCATTTATATTCAATATGAAACTCAATCTCACACTTGAATTTATAACAATCTCTCTCTCGAGTACGAGTCTCATCTACATAGATACTATCACCCTTAAATGACACAACAATAGTACACTGCCTCTCTAATATCATTTATCTTAACAAGACACGCTAACCTAAAACTTCAGCCAGGAAAACTTTTCATACAAGTATCACTCTACGTTGTACTCATTTGATCCCATCATCAAGACAAACTACTGACTCTAATATCACTATTGTTGTCTTTCTATTTTTCAACAAGAACCTAGTGTAAAAACGATGTTAAAAACTCAAGGTGGGTTAGAAGTCCCAAATTAAATACAGGTGAGTAAGATGAGTAACATATAAGGAGAAAGATCTACAAACTCACTACCTTAAGGTCTTATGGTGAAGGTTGTTTTTGGTCTCTTGTACGAGTTTGTTAATGATTTAATGATGTTAAATTTCTCTAGTGTTTTCTCGTAAAGAACATAATAGTGATATCAAAGTTAATGTTAATTTGTGATAACTTGAATGATAATTTGTGAGTAAGATGAGTAACATATAAGGAGAAAGATCTACAAACTCACTACCTTAAGTCTTATGGTGAAGATTGTTTTTGGTCTCTTGTACGAGTTTGTTAATGATTTAATGATGTTAAATTTCTCTAGTGTTTTCTCGTAAAGAACGTAATAGTGATATCAAAGTTAATGTTAATTTGTGATAACTTGAATGATAATTACTAAACAATAAACAAAAGAATGATAATTACTAAAATACTTGTACTTAAAAAATTGTTTAACCTAAAATACTTGTACTTAAAAAATTTGCACCTCAAATTAAAGTTTTAGAATAAATGTAATGTTTTAAACTCTTATAAGTGTTTTGTTATAACTAATTAGTGTAAAATTTCCCCTTCACAAAAAACATTTTTTTTTAATTATTCAGCATGGGATGTACCCAAGTGAGAATATTCCTTTTACCAATTAATTAGAGTCCCACTCAACCAAACTCTTACTCCTTGTTTATAAGAATTTTTTCTACAAATAAAATATTTATCATCAAATCTCAATCATCTTCATCTAGATAATTTTTCTCTTTATACATTTCACCTCAATTCAATTGAATCACATATCCATTAATATAATACCCAAATATACTTTTACAATTTTGATGACTTATATATTGTCTTAGAAACTTATTTTTGCAGTGTTATGCAAAATATAGTGTATATTGATAACTATGGGTTATGTTAATACATCTAATGACTAGAATACAGATGAGACGTTACCTATTGACTGGGCTTCTCTATAATGGTTTGGTTGGTTTTCATCTAATAATACAAAAACAAATTTTATACATACATATATACGTGTATATATATATATATATTTACATATAAGAAAAATATTTAAATTTTTTAAACTTATAATGTTATATAAATTATCAAACTCCCGTACGAGAGAATTCAATTAGCTACATATTACGAAAGTAGAAACTTATTAAATCTGTATTAATTCAATCCTTAAATAGTTATTAATATAAAAATGAATATTTTTTGTTTTATTATCTGTTTCTCTCCGCTTTCAATCGCAAAGATTATGCGGTTACTCATCGCAATATTAATCCAACAATAGATTGATTTTGTATATTACACTATTCAACGGATTCTTTACTAAACAGATTCAATCTCAAAAAATTATAAAAAAAAAAATTAAGTTATGTGAACATGACAAGAAATCCTGTTGTTTCAATACAATCAATTTTAGTGTATTTAAACTAAATGGCTCCAGTTAAAATATTTTATTATACTAAAATTATATTGTTTTAATACAATTTATTTATTTTAATAATTTTAAAATTTTTTACTTATTTTAATAATTAATATATAAAATTTTAGCGTATTGTTAAAAAATCTCAATTTTGAAGTTGGAATGGTTAAAAAATTCAATTGGAATGACACATACAGTGTTTTAGAAGTACGTTAAGTCCTAAGTTAAAGTTATGTTTATATATTAATCCATTGTGTTGTGGCTAAAGGAGATGCAGAAGAAGCACTTCACCAAAATAAGAATTTAAAATGAAGCTTAGAGCTTTAGTTTTGGTAAAAAGCAAAGGTATTGAGAGTGTTGAATGCTGATGAATAAAGATGTTATTAATGATGATTGATTTGTGAGGTTGGGAACTTGAAACGTGCCTCCGTGTACCGTCATGGGTCAGAAGTTCAGAATTTTGTGCCTAAACGACACGGCATATAGAAAAACGGTACTCAAGTGCATAAAAATAATGTCAGGGACTTTAATGCAAAATCAAAAAATGAAAACTATATTAATACAAAATCTAACTTTAAACACAAAACGTGGTGAAGTCAAATCTTCCCACTTGGATAAAGGCACTTATCATGATATGCAACATGGAAATACAAAATGAGGTGAATTCCATACAAACATTACTAATATTTAAATATATTTTTTGTTTATATAAAATATTTTTTATTTCTCCTGTTTCTAGTCTCAAAATAAATACATTATTCCTAAGTATATGATTTATTTAAGTTATATATTTATTATTTTATATAAATAAAATAATTATTTATAGTTTATCTTTATTATTTTATTTAATTTCTTAATATCTTGTCAACTGAATCTTTATATTATGTTTACTTCTTTATTCAATAATTAATTTTAATATTTCAATTTTAATAGATATAACGATTTCGTTGAAAATTATCATTTCTAATAATATACTATCCTTTTTATTATAATTTTAAATCACTACAACATTATTTATTTAGGTAATATATCATAATCACTGTTTTTAATTTTACAGATAAAAATAATAAATTTATTAAATAAAAATAAATATAATTTTATTAAAATATATATGTTATCTATATAAAAAATATATGTCAGTTGAAATTACAAGAACAATTTTTTATTATATTACACCTGATCTATCTAAGGTTATTTTAGTTTTTTCACTATGAATGCCTACTTTGTAAGAGATCACTTGAAGTTATAATACCAAAATTCTTATTACATTGACACTTGCTCTATTTAAGGTTATTTTAGTTTTACCATTGAAAACAAACAAAATAACTGTTTAAATTTCTATAGTCTGGTATTTATGTGTTTTACAGTATGGGTATAGGAAAAAGTGATGAAAACTCTTTCTATCTTCACTGTTTTTTTAACATTAAATTAAACATATTGAAAAGATTGATAAAACAAGGAACAAGACAATTAAAAAAAAAATTGCGACAAAAGAAAATTAAAGAAAATAGATGTTGAAGTCTTCCTCTTGTTTGACAAATAAACTTGTATTCACATATATTATTCGAATTCATCTCAATTTTAACGGAGAATTCTATTGGATACGAATATAGATAATATATATTTTTTTTAATTGGTTACAAGAATGAAGATGTGTACATCCTATCTTTTTAATATTTATTCATGTTCTTATATTTGTCTTTCGTTTTAAATTATTAAAATATATTTAATTTAAAAGATAATAATTATTTGATATTTACAACTATAATTTATTTTTTGATATTTCATATTAGATAAAATAAAATATACTCTTCTACTTGATAATATTATCTTTATTTTTATTTAATTTTTATTTTTTTATAAAAATATTTAAAATAAGATGACACAGATACTACATATGAGTACATCTATTATCTCATGAGAACAGATGAAAAAGAAAATAGAGATACATTTTTACTTCAATAATAATAAATGTGAGATAGTTAAATTTGCACATGCACACTCCATCCTCTTGCCACCATTATTTTCGTCCAAATTTTGTTTTTAAAGATTTTTTTTTATATGCCACAAGGTATAGAAATCCATTGTATTTGTGGATAAAATAATAAAAACATCTTCTGAGTAATTCTTTATTTTCAGAAATTAGATAGAATATACTATTTTTTGTTTATATTTTTTATAACTTGATTCTATTATCTATTGGCATAATCTCAGCAGGTCTTTTAGGCATTAGATAAAAAAACATTTTTATTTTCTTTATTTTATTTTTACTGTATGTTTCTATGACATGATTTTGTTAAACATCATGTGATAAAATTTATCTGGATGTTATATAAATATACTATCTCTTTTTTCATCTTTATTTTTATTTTCATATTTGTATAACCTAATTTTATCATTTATTAATACCATGGGAATTTTGTTAGGTATTAAATAAAAGGCAATCTCTCCTTCCTTTATTTTTATTGCCATGATTCAATATTGATTTTATTATTTATAACGATCGAGCATTTTAATATATATTTTTTCCTTTATTTTTATTGTCATGGTTTTATAATGTTAGATATTTTAACTGAAGATTAAAAAAGACATTTACTAATTTGAGCAAATTTATTAAGTATTAGATAAAAGGAAAAAGTTTATTTATTTTATTTTATTTTTATTGACGTGTTTCTATGATATGATTTTGTTATATGTACGAATCATGTGAGCAAAATTAGTTGGGTACTATATAGAATATAGTACTTTTTATATTTATATAAAGACGATTTTGTTATATATATATATATATATATATATATATATATATATATATATATATATCCTGTGAGCAAGCAAATTTAGTTGGTATTAGATATATAAGATAAAATATACTTTTTTTTAGCAAATTTTTTAACTATACGCATCAAAACTTTCCTGCATTCTTTAACTATATATAAAAAGATTTTAATTATAACAATTTATTTTTTACAAAACGTATATAGGTTATGATTCTCAATATAAAATCGTGACTTATTTATATACAAATCTATTTATTTGGAATCTACGCTTTTTTAATTAAAATTATATTTTCAATATAAAATTTTTGTATAAAAAAATTTCCTTTCAGTTTGCACTAAACTTGTATCTACTGAATACGAAATTTTTGAAATTTAACAAAATTGTATAGGATATTGACGATTTCTTTTAATAATCGTATTTTATATATACGATTTACTAAATTTTAAAATTAAAAAAAAAACTGCTTATTTGTGAAAGTAAAATTATACCAGTTTAAAAAAAAACTCTATTTTTCTTTTATATGTTGACAAATTTAGCCAACAATATCATAAAAATATTATTGATTAATATAGGCTTAAAAAATTATAGTGAATATTTCAATCAGTATTACCAAATTTTCATTTTTAGTACTAATTAAAAATATTATAACGAAATTTAATCAAAAAATAATATTAATCAACATTGATTATAAAAGATTATCAATATTGATATTTTAAAATTATTAATAATTATTTAATATTTAAATAATTTTATACTTTTAATAGTAGCTAAAACATTTTAATCAAATAAAAAAAATTGAAATTTAATAAATTTGAATTATCTTATTTAAGTTAAAGTTTTAAATAATGAAATAATTTAAAATGAGATAATTTTACCTTTAATGTATTTAAATATTATAAATTGTAAGTTTGACAAAAATGCAATGTTAAGTCCGAGTATAACTTACCCAAAATAATGAATAGCTAAAAACTTAACAAGCTTTTTCCTTTAAAAAGTAATTATATTTGTTCAATTCTTAATTATCACGCAGTTATCCACTTGTTATGTAAGTTTAGACCGTGAAACAAACTCCAAAAATTTTATATTAATTTTATTTTTTATTTTAGAACTTCATTTAAATATTTAGTAGTTACTTTAATTTAAATTTAACCAAAATAGTTGTTACGATTCTTTTATTTGATTATTTATTAATTAAGTATATAATTTATTTAAAATAAAATTACATTAGTTATTCATATACTCGTCCCACATAGGTCCGTCTACACTTGACTTGCAAAATGTGGATCGAGTTGGCCCGCCCTGCGTAATGATGGTGGGTTGGATTCACTATCCTGCGTCGCATAAAGGTCAGCCAGCGAGTTTGCGAGTCAGTACGCGTTCATTTTTTTTTTAGAAATTCAATGAAAATGGAGGAGGCAGCGAAGCGAAACGACGGTCGTGCGTGCATGCAGTGGAGGCAGGCAGCGAATAAGAATTGCAACTGTGTGTGCAATGGAGGCAGGTAGCGGAGCAACGACCGTGCGTGTGTGTTGCAGCTGTGTGAGCACCTTTGATGACCTAAAATTGATAATAGATCATAACCAATTATTAATCACATCTACATTAAAGAATACTCAAATACAATACATATTCATTTACAAGAAGGGAATGTGAATTTTAAAACAAAAAGAATATATTTTTTTTAATAAAAGTCAAGTATCCTCCTTTACAAATATTACACAAGCATAACTTGTTAAAAACTATCATACTGGGAAATCATGCACTAAAGAAATTTTATATTTAATCAATGTTATCATTAGTCCAAGGTTCAACTTATTTGAGAGATGTGATTGATTATTTGCACACATAAACAAACATCAACTAATGGAATAAAAATAGAGTAATAGTAAATAATACCAATGGTGAGTTTCTGATGTGAGTTGATTTTGGATTGATTTATTAGGTGACACTTTTTAGAATTAGTATCAAGATTCTTAAGCAATTTAGTGAGAAATTTAAAGAAAATTCCCACTGACATTAACTTAACAAGTGTTAAGTAGATGTGAAGGTTCATTTTCAAAGATCAAAGGAAAAACACAATTAAAAGTGATGGATGAATGAAGAACAAGGTGCGGAACATAAAAATAGAATCAAAATAGGGCTAGACAGAATTAAAATGCAGCAAACAACTCAAAACAAGAACACAAAACCAAATTGAAAAGGAAACACAAAACAACACATATTTAGGAGTAGAAATGGAGTGGAATTGGAAATGGAAGATGAAAGTAAGAAGAACTTATGTGGTTGAAGACATGGAAGGGAAAAACACGCCACTTGGATGGTGATTGATCCAAGATAAGTGCAAGAATGTCGTCACTTAAGAGCTTCCCAAACACTCATAAGATAAGACAAAGCTAGGAAAAACAATTCTCACAATTCTCTCACAATTTGTGTAGAGTTTCTTTACTTCAAATTCAATGTGTATTTACAAGAGCCAAACACCTCTATTTATAGTGTTTAGTGGGCTGCAAAAGAAAAGGGAAAATTCAAATACAAGGCATTCAAATTCGGCACCTATTCAAGTCACATGGGAGGTGTGACTTGATTTCTTACTTTGACACCTCCTAAAACTACACCTACACCTACCTTTTTATGTCACATAGAAGGTGTGACTTATCTTTGTACATTGGCACCCCTTATTTTAATATCTACACCTTCCTTTAATGTTTTACTAAAAACTATTCAAAGGTAATTACAAAAAGAGACATCCATTGATGCTCATTTCCCAAAGCTTTAGCCTTGCTCCTAGTAATCCTTTGAGGCATGAAGGATGTTGAGCTCATGGGTTGGGCTTGGGCCCCAAGTTGGACTTGGGCTTGGGCCTTAGGTGCCTCCTCTACTTGGTCTTCACCAGTTTCAGCAACACCAATCAAAGTTAGACGATGGCTAAAGGCATGAGCAAGTGTGAAAGCTTCTTCTAGTGTCATCTTGGATAACTCTGAAGCTAATTGCTTCTTTAGCAGTCCAATGTGTTGAATATCCTTTCTTCTCATACTAAGTATGTTATAGATTCCAACAAATGCAAAAATTGTTACACTATTAATCAATTATAAACTTACCGTTTCTAGTGATCGGTGCTTATAATGTTGTTATAAACTTGTTCGGGTTGTTTTATATCCCTTTTTACGCAATGTGCTAGATTAAAAAGTTTCTTGTGACTGAGGTTATAATTACCTAGTTTGTCTTATTTGAAATAAGATTTGTTTACAATGTGCAAAAAGTGAATCAATTTTCAAATAAAAGCTCTTAACATTGTGCAACATCTTGTGAGAAATTTTAAAAAAATGGATTTCTCTTATCGTAGAATGTTGCTACAGAATGTTCCAGTCTCCACGTCCAAGCCTCCTCTCCCTCATGCCACAAACGCTTCCTCGCCACAAGTGTCTTTAGGAAGTCTTGAAGAGTCCATTCATTAGAGGTTGACTTTGACAGTTGCATATGTCTTCCTCATCCTCTTCACCACCTTCTTCTTCATCGACGACCGTGCGTGCGTGCAGTGGAGCGGCGGCCATGCGTCATGGTGAAGGCAAGAAAGAAGGATGTGTGCATTGGAAAACCTAAAGTGAGTGACCACGACACTAGAACAATACTCTGCTGCCATTGTCCCAAGTTGCTAACACACAAACTTAATTTTTTTTTGCAGGTTAGCGAGAAGCCTGTTCCATCCCACTATTGGCTCGCGCGAACTGCAGATTATGTTTGACGGACTAAAACGGGTTAATGGGTTGAAAAACTGAATTTATCCCGCATTTTTTACTAGCGGGCTACGGGCCGACCTGCATGGCCCGACCCGCATTGCCACCCGTAATGGATACCAGCCTTAACTATTTCTAACAATAACATTGTTTTTTTTCCCCATCAAATGATTTCATTTTATATACCTTTCAATTTCATATGAGCCGTGAGCTTCTCACTAAAAATACAACAATATCCCTTTTCACAATTTGATTCCTATATGATACCAATTATTTATGTCAAAATATACTCCCACTAATTAAAAAAAAAAGTATTAAATGTTTTGCTTCTACAATAATATCAACAAATGGAGTAAACATTAAACTAATGTTACTTATGTTATTTAAAAAATAATATATATATATATATATATATATATATATATATATATATTTTGTCATGCCAAGGCATAGTAAACATAAGGAAGTAAACCATTTATTATTTGTCAACAAAGTGTTATATATTTGACAAATTATAAAGAGTATTAAATTTATATCTACATAAATATAACAGTTAACTAAGATTCATTTAAGCTAACATCAATTGATTGTATAAACAACATTTTTTTGAGATAAAATCGACTTCCATGTCTTCAATGTCCTTTGTTGAGAATAATGCTTTGTTATCATCAATTCAAAGGCATAAGACATTATATGCATGATTTCTATTTGTTTACAAAGTATTCATGTTGGACAAGTTATATCAAATAACAGATTTACATTTCTATAGGTTTGGTGACTAACTAAACTTATGAGATTCGTCTAAACCAACTTAAGAGGAATCAATTGCTTCTACAAACAACATATGTTTCTTGCCTTTTTGCAAACCATCAATCATGTATCCATATTGAGGTTTTCAAGAACAAATGAAAATGTGGAATAAGAGCACAAATTACAATAAACACAAAAAATGGTTAATATAGGCTTGAGTTATTGTTTCTATTCTGAATTAGTAGGTGGATCATCAAACTTTTTAGTTGTGCTTGCAATTGAATCAGAAGCCTCTGATGTTTCAGAATCACCATCTACATGTTAATCAAGATAATTGAACAAGAGTTAGTGTTACAAATAAACAAACAAACAAAAAATGTATACAAGGAGCAACATAAGCAAACAAATTTAAAAGAATAAAAGGAAGTGAATATACCAAAGAGGGACTTGACGGATGGCTTCTTTACTTTTGAAGTTTTCTTCCTTAATTCAGCTGGAAAGTAAGAGAAATAACATTATCATGTAACACATTCTTTATATAGACATACACACATTTAATTTTTTATTTAATTTTTAATATGAATAATAAATTTGTGTTGTACATCACTTCTTGAAAATTCCTATAAATTAATTGGTGGAAACTATTATTGATATACAATTTCAACATGTTTTATCAAAAGAAAAATGATCGATCAATAGATTAGATTAGCATAATTTCATCAAGTCATGCATATGACGACATTATTATTTGAATATTTTACTTATATTTATTATTAACATGCTAAATCATTATTGAGTTTTTTATGTTTACTTAAAAAGAAATATGAGAGAAAGAAAAGAAATTAAAATCAATGAAAATTTTTCTCTAATTTAATAAAGAAGGCAAAAAGAAACATGAATTCAAATTTCACTAGCTTCACAAAAACAAGAAAAAATATTTAATCAAAATTATTGTTATTTTACTTTAATATAAATTTGAAGTGAGATTAATACTTTAAAATTATTAAAACTTCTCTCTCAAAAATAACACAACTTGGTTTCAACATCTACCAAAAGTTACATGTACATTTGAAAATAATATTTACATTTATATTAGGATTTTTCAACTTTCTAATATATTTCTTGCTATTATTTATCTTTAACTTATTATATTAAATATTTAAATAAAAAAGAGAAAAAATAGAATTAATATTATCTTAAATTTTTAAATAGACATATAAATACAAACAACAATTAATTTCAAAAGTAGAGTGATGAAAACAAATAAAAATAAAAGTAAGAGTCTTCTAACGAACATTATCAACATTTAGAAGGAAATGTGCAAAAAAAAGACGTACTCATTCCAGGAACTTGATAGTCGTTGACAATTTCAAAGTTTTTGTATGTGTATCCCACAAAATTCAAGTCTTTAGATGAAAGCATCTGTACCATCGTATTAAATAAGTCAAATAAGAATGAAAACAGAAAAATGTGTAAGATAAATTTACAAATAAAAAATTGTAAACACCAACATCAAGAACTATATACATAAGGCAACAAAATATACCAAAATATGGATAAATTTCTCCAAGAAAGTGAGAGGAATAAATTTGACTTAGATAATTATACATCGGTGATAAATATGACTTTTTTAAAAACACAATACTATTGTGTTTTAATATTTTTTTTTTAATCAATGTATGTGGTATTTATACTTAATTTTCATTATAATCTCTCAGAGAACTTTATGAAAAGTGTAAAAAAGAATAAAATCTTGGATTACCTTCCTCCATGGACCGCCAGCTCTTGCTGATGATTGAGCCTGGTGATCAGACTGCAAAAGTGATAAAGGTAAAATGAGAATAATTTACCAATGTGACTAACCTTAAATAAATTGCAAACGCAAAATAAGCAATACGTTGAAACATTGTAAATACCTCATCAAACTTTTCAAAATTTTGAGTGTCTAACTCATCGTTGACCTCTGGAATAAATGCAGCTTCCATTTGATACAATCTTTCCCATTCAACACCATTAAAAAATGGATGAACCTAAAGAAACAATGCAATAGGAAGGTAATTTTTATATCAAAAAGTCTACACAACATATTTAAGAATGTAGAAAAGGACACACCATACAACACCTTTATTTCATCTGCACCATCTGAGCCCAGTCTCTGGTTCACATTACATAAAAGCTTACTTATAAGATCTTTAGCCTCTATAGTTAACCTTGCTTCTTCAGGAAACTTTAAATGAGATTTCCAATTTACTATCTACACAAAATAGGGAGTTAGCTAAATGTATTGAGCAATATAACATATAAAATTATTGAACTATTATCTTCATAATAAAGATGGTTAAAGTAAATCAAATAAGAAACATAACAATAGTATTAGCTTGTAAATATTTTTATAATAAATGTTACCTTCCTACATGTTGACATTGGATCGTCAGAATAAAAAGGCGGATATCCCACCAACATTTCATACATAATAGCACCAAGTGACCACCTGGGAATTTTATAATGACAAACATCGTTGTATCAAAATAAAACATCTAATTCACCAAATATACTAGAAAGTCTAAAGTAAACAAACTGTAGAAACATGTCTTGAAAGAATCACTACTACCAAATGAAACAAAAATATGCTTTTGTGTTAGATGTGTATAAGGGCAAAATGAAATTAATTTGAATCTTATCATTGACAAGCATATAACTCACCAATCACATTCCATTCCATAGCCTTTCTTTAATAGAACTTCTGGAGCAATATAGTCTGGTGTACCGACGGTAGAATAAGCCTGCAACATTTATACATTCACATTTACAGGCACACACACACATACACAAGAAAATCCACATAGTAGTTTTGAGCTTACAAGTGTCCTCCTATTCTTTTGCCAATGTTGCAATTGTTCTTGTTGTGTCCGTCCAGATTCATCATTTTGTACAATTCCATTTGTATTTTGACTAGTGGAAAAATCCGTTTCTTCAAGTGTACTACAGTCTAAGGGTTTACACAATCCAAAATCAGACAGTCTCAAGTGTCCATATTTATCAAGTAACAAGTTATCAGGCTTAATATCCCTGCAATGTGCCATATTATAAAGATCAGTTTATATAATGTAAAATCAATCGAAGTTATATCATATTGTAGTAATCACAACAATACTTACTCATAAGAATGTTTTGTAGATCAATTTATTTTAGGTTCATTGCCACCTAATTCTACATGGTACAATTAACTATAACATAATAGTAGGATGCAAGACTGATATCTAGCAGACAACCAATCTCATAGATACCTATGTATATAATTGCGTTTATGTATTGATTCAATAGCTAGAACTGTTTCTCCCACATAAAATCTGGCTTCATCTTCAGTCAAGGTATCCTTTCTCATGAGTAGAGTCATCATATCCCCACCAGGTAGATATTCCATAATAAGATATAAATACTCATCATCTTGGAAAGAACAATAAAGTTTAACTATGCAATTGCTGTCAACCTCTGCAAGGAGATTCCTCTCAGCTCTAACATGTTCTACCTGAAATAATTAACAAAATTAAAGTGTGATAACTCCATTAGCCTTTAACATGAAAATTACTCTTCTGTAAACTAACATATGTAGCAAGGCAAATGATTGTCAACCTGGCCTCTACGAAGCATCTCTGATTTCTTTAGCTTTTTCATTGCATATACATGATCTGTAGCCTTTTCCCTACAAACTCTGACCTAAAACAATTTTAAGTTGTAGGTAAAAGTAGTACCATTGATGGACATAAGCATAAATACATTTAAAAACTAAGAAAACAGGTAGCAATCACATTAACTTGTATCATATACAAGAAGCACAAACATACCTCCCCAAATGCACCTTTTCCAATCATGGTCAATAACTCGAAATCATCGACACCCATCTTGTGTCTTTGAAGACGCATATATTCCGTTTCCTTTTTTTCTAAAAATTTAAGTAGGTTATTTTGATCTTCCTCGGATACATCAGCATCAGCCAACTTCTTTTCCAAGATTGTTCGACTGTAATATATAAGGTATTTGAAATGTTTTCAACATATTTGTTCATCCACAATCATAACTCAAATTAATATCGATGAAACATACACAATAGTTTTAACATAATTTAACTAAATAGTAAGAAAAAGGTGTAATCACTCTTCAGTTCATCTCAACTTGCACTCCAAAAAAAATTCGTGAAACTAATTCATCTCCCACAATAATAATTAATACATTGGATTGCATAGTTACACTGTGTTGTATTAAGAACCATCAACCTCAGATTTATGAAACATTCATATATATATATATATATTAAATAAGGATCATCTCCACCAAATTTGAGTCAAACAATAAATTACATCTAGAGAAATCTTCTTGATTCTTCATTCTATTCGCATATTTTCTTATTCAAACTTACATCCCTATTTCATATCAACCAGGGTAGTTTGTCCAAAGTTCTCAGAAAATTCTAGCTAAACTAGGAACACCAATTAATATAATATCTCTTCTTGCACTACAACTAGTATACTAAGTAAACTATAATGCATTAATGGAAAAAAAAAAAACAACATTTATTCTTAAAAATAGATGACAGAATACGCATTAATTCATTTAAAAACCACACTAACAAGACTAAAATAAAATAATTAATATTAATGAAACGTAACATACCGTTCTTTCCTTTCCTGAAGGCTCTTCATTTGTTCCTTATAGTGGTTTTCAATGTATTGTTTAGCTGCAGCAACCTTCTGCTTTGTGATATTGGAAAGAGTTGCATCGTCCATAGGCACGTTTGGAGCTTCGTTTCCACCATGAGTATCATCTTTCTTTCTAGTGGAGGCTCTTAATTTATCTCGTGGTTGAAATTTCTGTAACCAACTCCTTGCAGAATCCATTTCCCTCACCAATCACAGTTTCAACCGCTACCAACAGCAACCATCACTCCTTTTCTTAATAACTTTCAATTCAACAAGTTTCAACTATGGCAAGCCTGCAGATAATTTTTATATCAAACAGCGAAACCACAAGAAAGTAAAAAAATGGTCATAATTGAAGCTTTTGGGAAGGTACAAACGTAAGAAAAAAACCAACTCAGTTGAGTGAATCAATATTTGATGGATTAAAAGATTGAGAATGTGAAAAAGTTGAATTTGTTGGAAGAAGCTGATAATTCGGATTACCATCTAATTAATAGTTATAATTATGTAAAATTGGCAAGAGAGAGGATCCAATAATGTCGGGGTAAAACATTATGGTATGACTTGGCTCCTATCATAACATAATATCATAATTATTATGACCGCTTATTGTCAAAATATCACCTATTTTAGGAACTTCAACAAAATATTAAAATGTCAAAGAGTTCGTCAAATCTTAGTATTAAATATTCAAAGAGAACATTTTATTGAACAATAACACCTAAATTATCCTCTAAAATTATCTCACACTCTTTAAATACTTTATATATATTTTTATATTATATATAAAATTTGTGTATACAAAGACATCATAATAGAAATTCGAATCCCAACCACGGCAACATTCCATCAATTATCTAACTCAAATAATTATCAAAATACAAGATTAAAGAGAAGAGTGGGAGTGAGAAGATAAAAAACAAAGTGTGAACATCAAGGGCTATTTCATATTAGAAAAATGGCCCATAACCAATAAAAAGGGCCTTAACCTAAATGAAAGGCCCATTCTCGTTGAAACAAAGCAACTTGTGTAGACCAGAAAACCTTATAGCCCTTTCCTCGCCTCCATCGCAGGTTTATTTCTTTACGTTCGGCTGAGTTTATCTTTGTTGCTGTTCATTCTCGATCAGGTATGTTTCTGATAACCCTAGACCTATTATTGTTTCCAATTTCTGTTATCAACATGTGCTCTGGTTTCTAGCTTCATTGTTATCTGATTCGGTTTTTGCAGGGGCAAGTTATCAGTGACAATGTATCTTCAGTTTTACATAAACGAGAATGGTGACAAAGTCTACACCACTAAGGTAAGTTTTGTATTTGGTTCTGAAGTTTGTATTTATCAAACATTCAATAATGGGGCGACAATATTTATTCTCTCGTGTTTCTTTAACCCTCTTGACTCCATCTGAAATGAATCATTGAAAGGCTGTTTCAGCCCTAGCTCAATTTGACGCACTGGTTCTTTTCCTACGTTTTAATTTCTTCGTGTTATGATTTCCTGTAATGAAATTGCATCTTCACGGGTTATTGGCAACAAGCCAAAATCTTGGTGGTTATCACTGTTTTGAAGTGTGTTGTTTTTCTTCTTTGCAGAAAGAGTCGCCGGTAGGGCTAGCTACACAATCTGCTCATCCAGGTATTTTGCTCTGTTTACTGCAGTTTCTTGACATATATATGAGTTCTTTCAAATTATGTTATAATAATTGCTCGTGAATTCAAAAGAAAACCTTTTGTCTTTCTCTGTGCAATTTCTGTGTTGATACTAAAATGCACTGTAGACCGTAACATTGTTATAGTTTGTATTTTTTATTTGGGGGCTTTTTTTCATTTCTCTTCTATTTGCGTAGATAATTTTCTGAAACGGGTTGGCTTAGATTCTATGGATTAATGGGTTTATTATTCTCATTGAAAATTGGGTTTGTACCTGGGCATTTGACAGTTTGTGTTTTAATTTTAGAGGATCTGCTCTGTCAACAACGACGGAAAAAGGGTTTTGGCATTGCATTCAATCTGTGTTTCTTGGTGTTTATTTAAATAAAGAAATGCTAGAGTTTTCTCTGGCAGCCCGTCTTCTAGAGTTTAGTTGTGAAATTGGGATCAAGAATTTTCTTGGTGGTGTGGTAATTGCCTTTTTAGAGGCCGTCTTTGTCAAATCCTTAGAGAGATTGGCATGCTTTGCTGGTTGTTCTTGATCTTTGTTTTCTTTTGTCCTCTTTTCACCTTTTGGTCTTTTTTCCCTTAAGGTTATAAGGGAAAAAAAAGTTAAAGGTGGAACAAAAGTAACACCATTAGCCTCGTCGTTTTTCCGAAAGTGCCGAGTCAATTTCATCTTGATATGCATGTTGGATGTAACATTGGATGAAAGTCATTGACTGAGAAACATATCATTGTGGCTGTTTGATTAAGAACTTCTATAGTGTGGAACTTGGTAGCTTAGGGCTAATTTACTACAAAAAAATGTATTCTATTTTGATTTATTGTTTTTACTTTTATTTAAAAAAGCCACCTAGTACTTTGTTTCCTATTTTCAGCAGTTAAGCAACTTATTATTTTCATTGCTCCCTGTATAATATTTTAAAGATCTGCTTTTTGCACAGTTTGGATTTTGGCATTGGCATAGGGCAGACTTGTCACTGCCAAATACATGTGAAATGTTATTTATAATTCGCTCCATTTTCTGTACTTGTTTATGATTTTAGTGGTTTTCCCAAAATGCAGCCCGGTTTTCACCCGATGATAAATATTCGAGGCAGAGAGTTCTTCTGAAGAAGCGTTTTGGATTGTTACCAACCCAGCAGCCACCTCTAAAGTACTGACTGATTTTGAAGCTCCAATTTTTAAGTGTCTTTTCTGTGCTTGGCAGTGTTTTGTGAACTAGTATAGTGCCGATACCTGGTGCCTAGTTAGTGATCGAGCCATTTATATTGTTTTGAACCAATTACGTCAAATATGGCTCGCGTATAACTGTATTAGAATGAAGTTTATGTTGAAATGCACTAAAGGATTTTGAGTTGTGTTGCAGTCAATTTAATATTGTAAAACAAATCATTTGTCTCAACGCATGGGGTGGTTGCCAGCTTTCCAAACGAGATAAAAGTGCAGCTAGATGAAACCAGCTTCATGAATCAACAAATAACGAGAGGAATTTTTATCTGTGCAAATATGTTTACACGTATTTTCCTTTTCCCAACTAAGAAACATAAGAGAAAGAACTGAGTTATTATTAACACAGGTAATTTGATGGGGAGAAATGAATTATAAAAATAGATATTATTAATGTATGTCAAGGGATTATATACTTATAAATTTTTTTATCTATGCGTTGATGATACAATGAGAACGAGATAAGTTATATTTTAATTTATATTTTCTTAACCAATTATGAGAAGATAAAAATATAATTTTAATTAAGTTGCCTAATTATGTTTTATTTATAAATATTTATATAAGATTTAAATGACAACTAATATTTATATAGTATTACTTTTAATAAATAGTAAAATTTAAATTCACGGGTCATAATAATTATAAATACTAGTGAAAATATAAGTGTTTGAGATTTGGTGTGAAAATAGTGAGAATGGAGTTATAGGCTGGTGAAAATGGAGTAATAAATTTGTAATAAATTTTTTTTGATTGTTGTCTTAAAATAAAGAATTAAAAAAAAATAAAGAATTAATAGTTTGAATATAAAAGTTATCTTATAATATTAATTTAAAAATTTTATTTTTAAATAATTTATATAAGAAAACAGAATACTTTATTATATTAATAAAATAATATATATATATATATATTAAATAAGGGTAGAATAAGAAAAAATTTGTTTATATTAAATTAATATTAATATTATGAGAAATCCTCTAGGTTTAGATAAATACGTATAACATAATATATACAATATGTTAATTAAAAAGTTATTGGTAAATATTAATTTTTAAATTAATATTAGCAAAAATATTGTCTATTTATATAGTTATTTTTTCTTGAAAATATAAATAAATTATACAATTTTATTATATAAAATATTTGAATTATAAAATGTTAAGTTTTAGTATTTTAATTATCATTATAATTTATATATACACACTCGCATAGATTAAGATTATACATAAAAAGAGAACCTATTTTATTACATTGAACCTAATCCACCTCTCTTAAATTAAAGTATACTCTAACGTATAAATAAAATAAATAACAGCATAACATTGTCCTGTTAATATAACAAATAGTATATAATAATAAGATATGATAAATTATGGTATTTTATCTTATTATATCCCAGCCTATTATTATATGATTCTCAAAAAAATTGTATTCCCTTTTACAGACAATAGAGAAAAGGAGAGTGACAACACATAGGTGTTTTGGTATTAATTGCCTAAGGCCTTACTTTATTTTATCCCATTTGTTTAGAAGAAGATTGAAATTAAAAATGTGATATACTTTTTATTTTTTATTTTATAATGAAAATTTGTTATTTTTTTATTCTTTTAAGAAAATCATTTTTTGAAGGGTTCAATCTTTTAAAGATTCATGTTGTTTACAGCGTCATACTTTGTGATGACTATAAACCGCAAGGCAAAATCAATAAAATTTAAAAATTAAAGAACTAAAATGATTTTTTTACATTAAAACATGATTAACCATTGAATTTTTTAAATTACTTGTCCTTCTGTTCTTTTCTTCTTATTATGTTAAAAAATATTTATCCTATTGAGACACAAACTAAAGTATCTACTATAAAAACACACGATACATTTATTTCTTTATTGACTTAATGATAATTTTGGTTACTATTTCTATAAAATTTACAATTTTATTTTATTTTTAAAATCTTAGTCCCTTAACTTTTAATTATTTTATTTTATTCAAATTTTAATTTTAAAAATATGTTAAATTACTATCAAATTATATTTAGTATTGATATTTTTTTCAATTTTATAAAGATAAATTACGAGTATCGTACATTTTTTTCGATTCCACAGTGTCATAAAAACTACCAATAGTTAAACAGAAAAGTGTTACTAAAAATTAAGAAATAAAATTGTGTAAAAAAATTAAAAACTAAAACTATAGGTATTTAAAAATTAAAGAATTAAAATTACAAATTTGTAGAATACAGAGAAGAAAATTATAACTAAGTCTATTTTATACTTAAAATTAATTAATGAAAAAAATACGCATTTTAATATATTGCAGAGAATACTTAAAAACGTGGTTTCAGGGACAATATTGGAAATAAAATTTAATGCCACGACCAAAGACGACTTCTAGTTCAGTTGCATTCGAAGGTAACACTACTCACTTGAAGTCGTCGCTGCGAAGTGCATTTCTTCCTTCTCATCTTCCTGCTGCTAACGCGTATGTCCTAATTCTCATCTTCTAGACCTCAAAAACCTAACATTCGCCGTTGATCCGCTTCCAAATTGTAAATGCGATTCCCTGTGTTTTGAATTTCTTAGATTCATCGGTGCAGGAATGGCCAGATACCTAGGAAGATTACTGGCGCTGCTTTTCGCTGCTTCGATCTGCGGAGCCGTCACGATTCCTGGCCCCGTCTCTGATGCTCACCGTTCCGCCGCATCGGAGCTCTTCGATGGCTCATTTTCAAGGTCAATTGAACTCTCTCTAGCTCCGTTTCTCGCGTATTGTTTAGTTTGGTAAATGCGTTGCTTAGTTCTGATATGTAAATCATGGATCCTTATGTTATTAGGCTAGTAAGAGTAACTGTGGTTTCCTCGTGAATTAATTTCATGAATTAGTGTAATCAGTGAGGAGTTTGTCGAAGTAGAGTTTCATAAATACAAACCAAGGTTTTAGAAACAGTTTCCGACCGCAATTTTAGTCCAAACATAAGGTTTTTGGGGTCACCGCAACTGCAGAGCAATGAACCTGTGTCCGGATCGCTAGTTAAAATCTTGATGTAGACTATGATGGACATTGTACTCTGACACTGCCGCCATTTAGTTATAGTTTTGTTTCAAAAGCCATGTACTAGCTATTTTAATGTCATTTTTGTTGTCTCGCATGCTTGTTTGAAATGCAACATTGAAATCTAAGGACATCATAAGACGTTAGAAGATTGTTATAGCTCGGGTGTGAATCTCCTATTTTTCTTTCATGAATTGATATGTTAGGGTCGTATCACTTTGAAATTTTAGACAACTCTATATAAGTCAACTTATTTTTATCCTCTTATTTCTTATCAGTTTAGAAGAGGCCTATGAGGCCCTCAGAGTTTTTGAGATTCTTGCGATTGGGAATAAGCCTGATGTGAGCGCAACTGCGTGCAAGAAAGTAGTGGAAAATCTTGGGTCGTCATCCCCTGTGAAGGATTTGTTCTATGCATTAAAGGTTAATGGCATATTAAAATGCAAGGTTAATGCGGACGTTTTTAAGGTAATTTTGTGCTATGGGTATCTTTTTATGATTAGGTTGCGCTTGAATATCATGTTTTATGAAGTTTATATTGTGTTGTTAAATTGCCAGTCTGAAAACTGATCCTGCAATTTACTTATCTTGTAAAGGATATTGCTGTGAGACTTAAAGCCACTGTCACTGATGCGAGCACTTTGGTTGACATGTACTATTCAATAGGAAGTTTGGTTCTTATAAAGGTAATTCTCTAGACTTTATCCTACTACATAGGTGGTAAACCCAGTGGGCTGTTATGTGAATTTTTATTAGAAACCTCTGAGGAGGCTGTGGTGCATTGTAGAAGATTATTTTCCCATCCTTTATAGTCATAGTACACTTGACTTTAGTTCCCTGTCATCTATCTAATCTAATTGATATGCAAAAGAAATTTTTTTGGTCCTTCTAATATTCTCCTAATATGCTAAAATTTCTCATGTTAAGTTATTTTAAATAATGGCAATGTCTCTCTTTTAAGGACTATGCCTTTTCTATTGTCACTTGCAAACTGCAATGGGATATTATGTTTCATTATGGTTTGCTCCTGGATTTGATTACATCCTTCTATATATTCAGGATCAGGTTTCTGATGTTGATGTGCTTCTTGCCGATGCTGATGGAACCTTCCATTCAATCAAGGTTCGTTTTACTTTTTAGTGTCTTTGGTATTGACTAAGGTGGAACTTATTTTGTTTCTCCATAGCTACCATTCTGGTCTCATAACATGGTGATAGGATTTCCCCTGTTTTATTTGTTTCGTTTCACAACTTCTGATTTTGTTGCTGCAATTGCAATTGTTATTTTGTGTAATGCATTATTGGCAGGCTCTGAGCCAAAGTGATGGAAGATGGCGCTATAGTTCTGATAATCCTGAGTCTAGTACCTATGCTGCTGGTAATGATTTATATGGAAATATGATGATATTTTATGTTTTCTGCAATCTGCATTGAAACTAGCATTATGGAATTCTTGGAAATATTGCTGTTTATCTATAATGACAACTTTTGCTATTCATATATTTCACAGGGTTAGCACTTGAAGCACTGGCTGGAGTGATCTCATTAGCATCTTCTGAAATTGATCTGTCTAGGGTAAAATCCATCTTAAATTGGTTGCTTTACCTGCTTGAGCCTTCCTCGGGATTTTAAAACTTGCTTAGTTGAAAAGATTCATATTGTGTTTAAATTCTACAATTAATGTGGATGAAAGTATATGCATTATGCTAAATAAAATTTATGTCGAGAAAGTTTCATTAGAACATTTGTAAACTGAATTACTAAAAGTGAAAGAAAGCAGGGAGCTCATAAATGAAAATGAATTTAAATGGTGAGTAAAGTGATAAAAATTTATTCAAAGACTTGAAATTTAGCCTTTCTTTGAGATATATTTTGAATCTAAGGTTAAACTTATAAGTATTACATTTTTAGACATTTTATCTGTTTAGATTATGTTTTACTTGCCTTTGTTGTCCATACTTTATCCTGAGCATCCTTGCACTTCTATCGATATCTTATGTCATTCCTGTTTTGTCAGGTGAAAACAGTAAAAAATGATATATTGAAGCTTTTTGACAGCATTGAGAAATATGGTATGTGTATCTCTGATCTTAACCTCGTTCAAATTTCATCATAAGGCTTAATATTTATTTATAAAATATGATTCCCCTAGAATGGATGTATGTAGTGGCCATATCTTTACCATTAAAAGAGCTTGTTCTTTGATAGATGGTAGATATACTGTTATCTCCCAATGTCATTGTTTTTTTGCTGTGGTGCAAGCTTCCTTGGTTCTTTCACTTCTTTGCTGCATTTTTGCCCTTTAGGTTCAATGTTGAATGTGTTGCAAATTTTCAGTCCCCTCTGGAAGTTATCCTCATGAAAGTTTTTTTTGTCCCATTTTATAAACTAAATGACCTAAAGATAGAAGATACACCTCTTCCAAATGCTTGGGTCTTGAAGGCCTGTTTTTGGTAGCAGTATATCTCGTAGGGTTGAGGATATGGATAGCAATTCAGTGTTTGCTTTAGTGTGTAACAGACATGGTGCCACTTAACATTAATTATTAAATCTGCTGGAAGTCTCACTTATGCCCTGTCCTCCCTAATTGGATTTTTCCTCTGCAAAGTTTTTCTAAGTGCTTCTTTGCCATTTGGTACTGAGCATTGGATTAGAATTTGGCATATTAATTATTTTATGTTTGGAAGCTCATTTGGAATTAGAGTCATAATTCCATGGAATTACAAAATAAGTAGTGGAAGATCTTTCCATTTGTTAGCCAACACCTGAAAAATCTTCAATTCCATGCCTAGGAATTTAAATGTGCTGAACCCAAAAACAAAAGATGTTCCTCACACTTCTTTTTTGTCTTGTTATATGATATTGTTATTCTAATGACATTAGGGTAATTTTGAAAGATAAAAATTAGATCTAGATTTGACAAAAGTAGATGTGAATGTAAGATCAATTTATTAGGTTATCATTATATTATAAGTAATTATAAACGTAGGAAACCATTTTTTAAAAAAATTTTAAACTGTTATTTTATAATATTATTAAATTTTAAATGTTGGTTATTATTTTTAAATTCTAGATTTTACATTTAAATAATTGATTTGGATTTCAAATTATATACCTTAATTCTTTGCACACACCAATAGTAAATTTATGTTTCTGAACCAATTTCAATTCTTCCATAATTTTAATTGGAACTCAAATTCCTAGTAATTTTAATTTATCCAAATAGACTTTAATTTTTTGTTGCTGCATTAAATGGTTATGCTGTTCCTTATACCACATTCCTCATCCTTCTGACCTAAGATGAAAATATTATCTCTTTTTCAGATGATGGAACCTTCTATTTTGATGAGAAATTTGTTGGTGGAAGTGAGCATCAGGGTTCTCTTTCCACAACTTCATCTGTTGTTCGAGGGGTTATAGCATTTGCTTCTGTAATTTCTGGAAAAGTAAATGTACGTGGAGTGTATGGACTACATTATAATTTTTAATCCTGTTAGAATTTTCTGTTAATGTTTATGGCTTTGCATTTCCAGCTTCCAGGGGATAAAGTGTTGGGTTTAGCAAAATTTTTCCTGGGTATTGGAATCCCAGGTGATGCCAAGGACTTCTTCAATCAAGTTGAATCATTAGCTCTTCTAGAGAACAACAGGCAAGTGCATTTCTAAGAACAATCTAATATTGGAAACAAACCTTTATGGTGATATCTCTCTTTTCTTCTTCTTTTCTTTTTCATACATTGATCTCTTCATGTTATTCAGTAACATTATGTACTCTGGGTTTTCTTCTTGTGGTGTAGGGTTTCCATCCCATTGGTACTGTCACTTCCTGAAACTGTTTATTCATTATCCAAAAGAGATCAGCTCAAGGTATTCAATGAAGTTAACATCTTTAAAGTTTTAATTTTGAGAGTTTTGTAATTAATAGATCTTAGGAATTGGGAAATAATGATTGTGATGTAGAATTTAGGTGCCAACGAGAAAGAAACAACATTCTCATTCCCACCTATATTCTACATCTGCCTGGTTGGTGGTGTGAAAAATTTTACATTCCTTTTTAACAAAGAAGAGTAGAGAATATTCTGCAGCTCTTTGACTTTTATCAATTTTGGCCCGAACCATCCTTCAAGCATACAATTTTCGCACCTGTCAAAATCCAGTAATACCAAAACAATTAATAATACAGCTCGTAGTTTTAATTAGGTTTTCTTTATTGCTGTAGGATACTATTTGTTATTATAAGTCCTCTCATTTCCAACATGATTTTTTAAAATTACTTCATGTTATGCTCTTCTTTGTCCCATTACTTTTTATTCTGTCCTGAAGCTTAATGAGTTCTTCCATTTGCACTTTTTTCCATTTATTCCTTGTTTATTCATTTACATGAAGTACTTACATTAACATCTCATCTCATGCATCAGTTGGCTTTGTTAAATAAATATCAACCCTTTTATAACTGTACAGTTTTTCTGGTTCTCACTCTTACTCCTGTTAAAACATGATAAATTTCTATTTCAAAATTGATCAGGTTAGGGTGAATACAGTACTTGGTTCAGCTGCACCACCTTTAACAGTTAAGCTTGTCCGAGCTTTCCGCTCTGATGCTAAAGATTCAGTTATTATTGAGAGCAAGGTGAGGGATGATTCTCAATAGTTTATTTTAAGGAACATGGCTTGATAAGTTGGAATTCTTGGAATTCTTTCATATCTCTGGTGTGTTCTACTTTCTGTTGTTTGAAGCACTGCTGATGTTTGATGACACAGGAGCTCCAATATGACAAAAGTAATGGAATTCATGTCTTGGAAGTTTTCCCAGACAATGTGGACGTGGGAACTTACGTGTTTGTTTTTGAGGTACCTGCTTGTTAAGTTTAGTCAATATTTTTCCTTTTCAGTTGCATCAAAGTGTATAGACTGTCAACTATTTCAAGCTCATTTTGTAGATTGTACTTCACGATTCTGCTGGTGAAAAAGTTTTTGCTACTGGAGGTCAAATTCATGTACCAATATATGTCACTGGTATTATTGAGGTCAGCAACGCAGAAATTGCAGTTCTTGACAGTGATCTTGGAAGTGTTGAAACCCAGAAAAAGTATGTTTTTGTTTCTGGTTTAAAAGTTTTATGCAGTTGTATTTGGAATCTGTCTGCTGTATTACTGATTACACATTTAACTGTCAAATGTTTGTCATTTTATTGTGTGTGATGTATGAACTTAGTACATGTGCATTTAAATCTCAAGTTAGTAACTTTTTTGCATGTTTTTATTTCTTCAATTTCAATTGTCATATTGCTATCCAGGCTAGATTTGGCTGGAAATGTTGTTGTTGAACTCTCAGCTAACCACTTGCAAAAGTTGCGCTTTTCTTTCCAATTGAAAACACCTCATGGTCATGCTTTTAAGCCTCATCAGGTCTGTAGTAGTTGCCTTAGACCTTCTAAATGAATGCCATTTCAATGTTCTGTTTATTGAGGGGTTATTTTTCTGCAGGCATTTTTTAAGTTGAAGCATGAGACAAAACACGAACACATATTCGTGGTTGGAAATACTGGCAAGAAGTTTGAGATTATTCTGGTTAAGTATCTTTATTACATATTTAATTGTCTATGTTCAAATGCTCTTCTTTAGTTCCCATATGTTTGTTATAATTTGCCAAGGTCCAATAAATATTTTGTCTTAGTACATGAATGCTATAATTTTCAAATTTGAAATCAGATGCTGTTTCTGATAAATTATACCTTTAACTACTTGAAAGGGAGGGGTTAATTGCCTATTATCTAGAAACTATGACCAATATTTGACCTTCTGTAACTTCTTTAGAGCTGGACGGGGATTGAGAAGCTTGTAATTTTGTCAGAGCTGTAATTGTCATTTTGAAACTACGTGCAATTTGTGAATGTTGTAATTGTCATTTCATTATAGCTATAATTGTTGTCATTTCATTATTGCTGTAATTTTCATTTCATTATAGATGTTATTATTTTGCTCATGTTCTTGTAATTTTGGCTCATAGGATTTTCTTGGTTTGGTGGAGAAGTTTTATTATCTCTCGGGAAGATATGACATTGAGCTGACAGTTGGAGATGCTGTCATGGTATCTTGCAATATTTGATTTTCTTAGTTTCTCCTTACTCCATAATACATGATACAATAAGCAATCTAAGCAAAAATTTGTGGTTTCAGGAGAACTCTTTCTTGCGGCCACTTGGTCATGTTGATCTAGAACTTCCAGAAGCTCCTGAGAAGGCAGCGCGTCTTCCTCCACTCCCTGTTGATCCTTACTTAAGATATGGTCCCAAAGCAGAGATAGCCCACATATTCAGGGCTCCTGAAAAACGACCACCCCAGAACCTCTCTCTTACTTTCTTGAGTCTGACTCTTCTGCCATTTATTGGCTTTTTAGTTGGGGTAAGTCTTGTGAATAATCCTCCCTTGAAACTGGCACACGTTTGTTGATGCCTTAGAAAAAAGGCAGTGTAGATAATGTGACAAATAAGATGAGTGGAAAAAGAAGCTGCAGTGAAGTTATCTAGAAATGATAATTTATTTTTACTTTAAATTTACTTCTGTGACTGTTCTTTATTAGTTAACAAACATTTGATGAATTTTGTGAAAAAAATATTGAATTATATGTTCTCATAAACCAACCATCCAAAAGCCACAAGCTGTTAGCAAAAGATACATGAATGTTTTTTATATATACTTCTAGCATGACCCCTCATGCAAGAACCCTTTGTGCTTGAAGTATGGACAAGGACAATGCACAGGCCCACCAAGGTCGTGCTGTAGTTAATCTTGTCTTTGACTAGAAGATTGAGGATGACATGGATAAACACAAACCACTTGGTCGCATATGCTTTGTTACCACATCATAAACCAACGGTCCCAAAACTTTGCTGTTGTTACACGTGAATGGTTTTTATATCATATTTCTAGCAAATATGATATTTTTTGGGAGCTTTTGGGATAAAAACTGAAGACTGAAAATGGCTTTAGTTTTTTCTTTATTTTTTTATAGAAGCAACATGCTTATTTTTCTCTGTATAATTTCGGACACAGCCTCATCCGTGGTGGTGGATTGGAAGTGGATAACCTACTCCTGCATTAGACTGTTTGTTTCTTTCATCACCTTTCAAATAAGTCACTGGCTCCCATGTTAAAATACGGTTTAAAAGGAGAGCAAGGGGTCTTTTCTGCTTAGAACACCAAAGCCTATATTTTAAATGCGGAGCAGTATTGATAGGAATCTCGTCTTCTGAAAGATAGTGTTTGTAAAGGTTCAACATTTTTATGTTTTAAGACTGCTTTAACTAACAAGATATCTACGGCTATCTGCAAGAAATTGGGTCTCTGGTCTAATGGCTTTTGGTTCCTATTGCTAAATGTTCAAGTTATATTATATCTTTTCAGTTTAAAGGGCTTGAATTTTATGTGTAAAGAAATAGGTATGTATTTCCTTCACTTATGCATAGGAGGGTGGGAGAGACAGTTTATGTATAGATGATTGTCTTGGCATCCTTCAATGTTGTTGCAACTATGAAGTTACTTGTATTGGTTTACCCATCTTGTGTTTTTCTTATGATTTGGTTAATCCTCCTTATGTGAGTTAACATTTGTCATTCTCTTTTATATCATTTACAGCTGTTACGCTTGGGGGTAAACTTGAAAAATTTTCCGTCTTCAGCAGCACCTGCTACATATGCCATCCTATTCCATCTCGGCATTGCTGCAGTTCTATTGCTCTATGTACTTTTCTGGTTGAAGGTATTCCTGCTTATATTCTATTCAACATGTTTCTGTCATTTTTTCTGTGGTGATATTTATTTCTCAATATAAAGTAAGGTGATCTTAATAAATGAGAAGCACAGTCTCCTGTAATTTTGATAATGATTAAACAAAATGCTTAACTAGAAGAGTTGGTTTTTGGTGGAACAATTTTTCATCCTCTTCTGGCGGTGGGCAGTATTGTCAGACAAGTTCATTCCACCTTTTTTGTATATGAAATGTCTGTCTGCTGATTTTCATTTTTTCATATGCAGCTGGACTTGTTTACTACACTCAAAACTGTAGGACTTTTGGGAGTTTTTCTAATGTTCGTGGGGCACAGAATTCTCTCCCATCTCGCTTCAGCTTCATCCAAGTTGAAGTCTGCATGAGTAAAAGGAAGGTTGTCTATTTATAAAGACATGATATGCTAATTTGTGTTTTTCCTTGAAAACATGGTACTAAACCAATTTTGTAGGACTTTGTTGTACTAGTTCGTAACAAATTTAGAGCTCAAGTATATCAAAAGAATGTTTTTTTATCTTGATCTTGCCTTATCCTGATGAAAGTCATCGACTCCCCGCATGTTCTTGCTTATACCTCTCCTAGACATTACTGTCGACAGATTTTTTTGTCCCCAAACACCATATGCTATCATGGTCCACATGTGAATCTCTGCGTACCTCCTTCAGCTTCAAATGATTGCGTTTTATAGACACATGTTTGTTATTTCGTGTTGAGTCTCGTCCTTTCGAGGATTATTGTTTACTGTCTACAAGTTTCAGCGAATTGTAAGGGATGGACAATTTCTGCAAGTGGATATAGAACTTAGACCCCTTTATGAAGATGTGGTTGGATCGTGCAAATGTGATGAAGTGGTTTGTTTTAAGATGCATTTTTGGTTCTTTTTCGTTGGCTATGATATGAAAATCCATCCAGCGTAGCTCAAGTAGCGCGGCCAGCAGGACATGCATCCATGATAAAGAATGTATGCCATCCCAAATTCCCTTTCCTCATCCTTAGACCGGAAAAAATGTTAGCTTTGAAGAATGTTTGACTTAAAGTATTAAATACTAAATAACTAGTTGAAAAGGGTCATGATTGACACGAATACTTTTGCGAGATTAAATTATGTGATTTTGTTTAGTTTTTTAGATTAATCACATCCATAATTAAAATATGTACTTAAAGAGCTACTTCGTCAAAACCTGTGATATCGATTTAGCTTAGATAATAAAAGCGAGTAAACTAAAACTGTCACTGAGATGAATGCAAATTTTGATCAGTTTATTTATGTTTCTTTTCCCCATTAAAAGGGAATGAGAATTAAATTGTAAATTTCTGAAGTCAAGCGGAATTTATGGCAATTACTAACTTCCCCCAATTGCTGCCCAAAACAAAACATTAGAAAAGTGATTGGAAATGACATAAAAGTTCTCAACTTCTCATTGAATTGCTCCAGATACTTGTTACGTAATCAACGGCTGCATGCTTTTCCATTTGGGATTTACATGTTCTCAAGTATTCCTACGTAATATTGATACTTATTTTATTTATTTTTCTTTTTATGGCTTCAGAAAGACTACTTAACAAAGAAAAGGAAATTCATGGATTGAAAGTTCCAAAACCCCATTATAGTAATGTTGCTTACATAATGGTCTGAACTCACCAAAACAAGTGTTAATATAATATTAGTCATTCTTTTCTTAGTCAAATGTGACTTTCAAGTCATGGAGTTTGCTTAGGCTTTTGAATGGTACATTATTTATAAACTGAGCATGTTGGGATAATTGAGGAGCAGGGTCTCTCACAAACCAACAAAACCTCACCGATCATAAAAGTATCCAATTTTAGTAGCACTATGTCAGTCTTATTGAGTTGAGGATTGTGCACACTTGTTTGAGCAAAACACTATTTTTTGATAAACAACAACCCAAGTTATGGCAGGATTCAACTCAACGTAAAACATGTTTTTCTTGAGTCCTGCCATGCCAAAATAGTGCCCCTTTTCAAGCAGTTAGGTTAACAACTAGGTGGCCAATGAGAATCGTGATTCCAAAACATAAGAAAAAGTGTAGAATAAAAACTAAATATCTAGTACAGTAATATGTAAAAATTAATTGAAAAATCAGCATCTCTCTTGGGAGTGGATATAAATGTTGAAGCGTCCAAAATTTAATAAATAAATTGCAAATAAAAAGATAAGATGATTTGGGTGAGCTTTCACTGCGACTTACGTCTATAGTGAAGGGAGCTACACTGAAAACTCAGGCCTCAGGAATATGTCTACACAAATCAATGTGACCTTCTTACACCTAACATTGGTAACTTATATTATGACACTATTCTGAAACCTGGATGCTATCACTTGTGAGCCACATCTTCTTTTGAATTATAACCACTGCATGATAATCATCATCATCATCACTATCTTTACCTTGATCTATGTCATACATGATGACAACTTCCCAGTGTAATGCTCGCAGGTATTTCCTCACATACTCCACCACTGACCGCTTATCATAGACAATGATGAAACCCTTTGGCCTAAGGATTCTATCCATCTCAATCAACAAATCCTCTGGACTACATTCTTTCTTCATAATATCAGAAAATACAGTCCATGCATGGAGTAGATCATACGTTCGAGGGTAGGTTGAAAAAGCTTCACACCTGTTCCATTTTTATAATACAAATATCCACAACATCGTTAATATCAGGTCATAAAAATGTACTTCTATGTTGAATTTCACGTGTTTAGTTGTAATTCATATTTTAACAAATTACTTTTTATCGGATAATGTTGAGTCAAAATTGGAATAACTCGTTGGTTTTAACCCAATAAGATTTTCTTGTAACAGAACTTACTTCTTTCTTTTCCTTCAAAAAGGATCCAATATATGATATTTGACATTGAACTCATTTACACCTAAAAGGCTTAGGCATATTCTGGTCTTTCTAATTTATTAGCTAAATCTTTATTTTCTTGGGAAGTCTTGATTATTGAACTCTAATAAAAAATAATATCTGAATCAATTTTCTAATTTGATATAATTTGATTCCTACATGACTATGACCAATTTTACTCCTCTCATGAAAATGCACCTAGAAGATCATAACTAGCTAATGTGACATTTTTAAAGATGGAAAAAGGTCACCAATCAGGTTTCTCAACAGAGATTAGTAATTGACAAAACTGGTCGCACTCTGCACTAATGACATGATAAAAGAAAAGAAACTTCTTGTTCATACCTCCGCGTGGCAATAACAATGTAATGTTTTGATTGGTTCTTGCATTTTATGTTCACTTTCCAAAGGAGAGTAAGTATAAAAATGAAACAAAAATTTGAATAGGGTTTGCCATAAATTGAGCATGTTAAAATAATTGTTTTATGAAAGAAACGAGCCATACCAGTTGTGAACTGCTCCTATCAATCCTCGGTCATATATTATGGCGAGAGATTTTGGTTCATTTTCTGGCACCACATTCATAACCCAAACATCTTTCTCCTTCAACGCTGCCGCAAATGAACCAATACTTGCCCTCATATCCATCACATTCCGAATTGTGCCTGCTTTAATCTTATTGCCTAGCTTGCTCCAGTAATTATCAACTCTTTGTTGCCAAACTTCCTGCACAAAGTTAGACCCCTCTTATAAAACTACCCAACATTCGTTTGTTTCTTCATCTCAGTTTCCATTGCAAGATTATCATACAGCCTGCCTATTAAGCTACACTACCTTAGCTTACTTCTAGAATCTTTGCTTCCTCAAAGCTTATTCATTTTTGTCTCCATGATAATCTTAGAACTAGAGAATAAGATCATAAAATTACTACAAATTCAACGGATATAAAGAATTGTTCATATGGTTTCATTCTTAGATGGTCTTCCGATAGACGAATAAGGCACCAATTGCAGAAAGAAAATTAAGGGGGCAAACGACACCTAGGCAACAAATGGGGGATTTGAACTTGTTCATGGTCAAATATGGTCTAGTAATGCAATCTCAGTTATCTATCTACCTCTACGAGTTGATTAATGCAGGGTTTTAAAAACACCCTCCCTCTTGTTCTTATATTTTCTTTCATATTTTTCTTCTGATGTTACAGCTAGTCGAAAGCTCATGTTGATATTTCTTTCTGATCAATGAAAGAATTATATTTAAGATATTAAAATGGTGAACAAGATAGAGTTTAAATTACCACGTCCTTCTCAAACATTTTTGTAGAATAGTGAATTTCTGCCAGACGAGGAGGTGGAGTAGTCAATCGAGCTGGCCAAGGAGCCAAACCACTTCCTTTTGCTTTGTGCATTTCTGTATAGAACACCAGAATATACTGTTATTGCATAGAAGTGTTATTAACTAATATAGTCATTGATAGAGCAACATGCAAAAATGATCTAGTATTGTCATATATATCAAATCCAGAGAGACATGAACCTATCTATAATGGCTATAGCAAAAGCAATTTGATAAAGTGAACTATTAAAACAATTGCATAGTCGTATTTTAGAACAACTAATGATCAGAGAACATTTTCTTCAGCATATATGAATGATATTGTAAAATAGAGGAAATATGACTCACGATCAGAATAGCGTGAAATGCAAGCTTTCATTTTAACTCCGGAAACAGCATCAGGATCATCATTAGATCTGCAGAGTGGAGGTAGAGTACCAGGCAATCTCTTTAAGTAGCAACTATTTGTGAGAGGCTTGACCCAAATGACAGTCTGATTCCTCTTAGCAGCAATTTTCCAGCACATTCTCTCCACAAGAGCACTCATTTCTCTCCATATTCTCCTATCCTCCTCATCCTCTGCATAGGCTTCAGGAGATGAATATGCAAAATAACCTCCTGGCCTGAGTAACCTATCCAGCTCAAGGAGAAGTATACCATCTCTCTGAAGCCAATCAATTCTACAGCGAGAACAATGAGCAAATTCAAAAGATCTACTCGGGTAAGGGAGCCTTAGGGTCCCTAAGACACCAAGATATGCTGGAATTCCCCTCTCTAAGGCAAACTGAATTTGATTTTGATGAACATCATTTGGAGCCAATGACATTGTTATCACATCAGAAGAAAGAAGATATCCTCCAAAGCTGGCAACTCCACAGCCAACATCAAGAACAGACCTGACTCTTCCCTCATTGTTTATATTATTGTTTGGAAAATTAAGCATCTGTAAGAAAATTGTGAATGGATTAAGTGTTAAAATACTCTGAATTAGGTGAGAAAATTGTCTCATTCCATCGGTGAAATGTGTTTTTTAGGTTCTCAAAGGTCAAAATTGGTATCAGTTCCTGTTTCGAAAAGCAATTGTTTTTGTCACTGTATTTTTTTTATAATTGGGGAAATTTGTCCCTCACTATCCTAAGTTTCATAAAGAAAGATGAAATTCATCATTAAACAAAATAGAGGATCAAAATCTTTGCTTTTGAGTATGGGGACTAGGACCAATTTTGACAGAAAATTAAAAGATCTATAACAATTGAAGCATTACATTGGCAATTGAAGCTTACATTAGCAATTGAAGCAATGTATTTATCAGCACCATAATGGAAGTGGGTTCCTCCACCAGGAAAAACTATTTTTTCACCTTTCACAACCATCCAGTTCTGGTCAGATTTTTCTGTTGCAAGATGGGTATGAGGTATATTTGCCTTCCACACCTGGTCTCTGCTTTTGGGCCAGTTGATTGGAATCTGTTATCAACATCAACATGAGAAACTAAGAGCTTAAGCAAAGAAAATTTCAAAACACTGAACTTTCTTAGTTCCATCTAATGTAAGCAATCCCTGGAGAGTGAAATGTTACCTTGTACCCTGGAGGAGGAGGAATTAAACAATTATATCGCCTCTCTGGTATTGGGCAGTGTCTTTCATAGTGCTCCATCACAGATAAATCAAGCTTCAATCTTGTTTGGTATATGAGGTTTCTGTCCAGACAAGGAATAAGCTCTGATAGACGATCATCACAGACCTTAAAAGGGTAAATACGAGAGTAAAAAAACAAAGTTGAAGATGCCATAGTAGTAGAAACTTCAATTCTAGGGCAGTGTCAAGGGAAAACGTTAAACGTATTCAGTTCAAAATCTTAAATTAACTCACTGGAATGCTCTTTGGTATAGCACTGTCCTCTCTTCCAACAAGTGTGGAGAAAGATTCACCCACATCTTTGTCCCCTTTCAAACCAAATTGTCTCAAAGATTTATCACCATACTCAACAATAGATGAATCACTACTCTGAGAATAAAAGTAGAAGAAAGCACCAACAATCACCAAAACCAACACAGTTATGACCAATTTTTTTCTAGAGTTCACATCTGCTCTTCCTCTTGCCATGCTTGCCACTTCAAAAAAGAATCACCTTTTTCAATACGACTTCAACTGCCACACCACAGCATCAAAGATCAAAAGCTGACAAGGCAAACCTCAAACACTCATACAAAATCTTCACACAAAGCACTTATTCAAAGTTCACTCACTCATGCCCGTGAGGAACTTATGTAACTAAGAAGTTAGAACCACAAAACAATAACTGCAAAGAAAGTTGAAAGGTTGAGAAAAAGAAAATCACAGAAACTAAACAGCCCAAAAGAATAAGCATGTCTGAAACATGATTTACTCTCAGTGGGACCTGCAGCACAACCGTCCCAATAGAAACATCACTGTTGAACCAAATACACATTAATAATTTAACAAAGAAAAAACTGGTTTTGACAGAAAGATAGTAAAAATGAAAGCTACAGCAAAATAAAATCTATCTAATAATATTCCAAAAAGTGAGAGAGGCTTACGCAAGTGGCTCACTTAAAAAAAAGCACATGGAAGTGGTAGATACAATAGTGGAAGTGAAGGCTAAGTGCAAGTGGGAAAGACATAAAAGGATAGATGAAAGAGATCACCGACAGGTGCCACTTGCCAGCTAGCAATTGACGTTAGAGTAGGGCTTCCCATAAGGGAAGGGAAGAAATTGTAGGAGCCACGGAAAGTGACTCCACCCTTCTTACGGAACAATAGTTTTATCTATTTTCACGTGCACACTTTTACTTGCACAATGCCACATACCAGTAATATGCATAATATTTAGTTTCTACACAAATCTTTCAGCATATCTTCTCTTATTAAATATTTGAATCCTATTTTGTTATGTTGTGAGGGATTCACACATTTTCGGATGGATCTTCGTTTATATTTATGCATAATATAATATCACATATTTTGCATCTCAACTTCTATTTTTACCTCAAACCTAATACTAAAAGCTAATTGCTTTGCAGCATCAATAGGGTAGGTATGAGCAGCACAGACAGACTATTTCATTTAATTCAGAGAATGGATGATAGTGGTCAGAAGCGTGACTAGTGGCAGTGGAGATTTTTCAAGGTTTAAGCATAAATCAATTTATAAAATCAGCTTATATTTATATTTGAAAGTATTTACATAGTAGTTGGATAGTAAATAATATGATAAGTTCAATTATTTTTTTAATTTTTTTATTAGGATAGACTTTTAATGAATATGATACTATAATAAGAAGTGAATTTTAAATTTAACTTAATTTTATAAAAATTAATATATATAAAGTGAAATTTAAATTTATTTTTATATTATGAAATATTCTTATTTTTAATAGATGTGAAATTTCTAACAGTTTTGACCATTCAATAATTTTTTTTTAAAGTTTAACATTATTGTTTTATTTATTTATTTTTATGAGCAGCAAAAGCTTTATAAATAAGAAAATATTAAAAATGTGTCAACTCTTATAAAAAATATAGATGATGGAAACATCCATTTGTTATACTCTTAACCCCTAAAAATCAACTTTCCAAAACAACAAATGTAAAAAATCTTCATACCTTCACAACCAGAACCTACCCAAAAACAACAATTGAACATTTCCATAAAAAGTACCAAAATCAAATTTGTTTCGAACTCTTTGAAAAGATGGAGGATCATTTGATAAAAGCTGAAATAAGCAGTATGATCTACCGCCGCAATACAGGTCCTGCTTTAACAGTTGAATACAACTAATAGGAAACATCACTTTTCTATGAAATTTCTCGATATTTAAATGAGTAAATATTTAAATTGATCTTTAAAATCACAATTCTTTGTTAATAATAAATTGATTATTTAAAATGAAAAAACAAGAAATGAAAAAAAAGAGAGTACTAAGTTGGATTTGTTGAAAACTTCTTCTTTAACAAAGAGTGGGGTATGTAGTTCGGAAGTACCTTTTGCAATGGCTGCTAGTATATCCTATGCAGTGCATATTTATTTGGCCATAAAATAAATTTGTGTTTCCTAGGAATCACTCACAATTCCAGTAGTAATTCAAAAGTGGCTTGTCCTTGGCAAATATATTTGTAAACCTTTTCCAACTTTGTTTGGCAGAATGAATGAGTAGGCCTTCTTTACAAATTTGTCTTCACAGTTTTTGAGTAAGTATCAATCTCTGTCTGCACAGTCAAAGTAATGCATTAAAGGTTCATTGGATCACCAAATGCATTCAAACACTGAATTATTATCATAGACTAAAGTCAAGTATGAGATGGAATAAAATATCTAATTCAGTAGAGCATAAGGTATCCATAAAACTTATTCAATATCAACTTTAACAACAAAATGAAAAATTGAAAACAGTAAATTTAATTAAGTGTATACAAATTGGAAAAAATATGTGCATGTTCTTAGAATTTTCTCAAATAAATGACAACAAAATCTACTCCCTCTCTTAAAGTAGGTCCACCATGCCTATTTGTGTCTGGTGAAGTTGAACAATATGCACTTGTTTTGGGTGGGAATATGTTTCTTTGCTATAGGGAATGTTCGAGGATTCAAGTTCATTCTTTGTACAAATTGTAACTTTGATCTTTGTTTTGTTTTTTTATTCGCAAATGTGTATTTTAATTTTTACTTTTTGTAATCTTAGTTTTGAGTTTTAAACAATTTACGAATTTAGTTCAATTATTAATTTTGCATATATTTACTTTTTTATTATTTTTAAATTGGATCATAATAGAAGAAAAAAAATATATGAAAAAAAATTAAAAGTAAGATCAAAATTACAAAATTTAAAAATCTGGTGTTAGAGTTTATGCATAAAATCTAGAATTAAAAAAATATAATTCAAAAGTCAAAATTCCATCTTGGAAAAATAAATTCGAAACACAAAAAATATGTTTTAGAAAAGAAAATTCAGAACACTAAATTTGAAAATACATTTTAGAAAAAAAAATTCAAAATTCAAAAATATGTTATAAAAATCTAAGTTTGGAAAAAAAATTTGGAACACAAAACCTGAAAATGTATTATGGAAAAAAATTTCCAGAATTAAAAATGTATTCTGAAAATTCAAATCCAGAATATTCCTGAAAAAAAAGTTCTTGAAGTATTTTTTTAATTCACATTCTCTTTTTATTTGAAGTTATTTTCGTCATTTTATAATGTCATTTTTCACTGATAAATTGGGTGCATGGAATTGATAAGGTGGTGGGAGAATTTGCCCACTTTATTTTGTCTAAGGAGATTCTGCTTCAATTGTTATTTTGGGTTCAATAGAAACTACTTTTATTAACACCCTCTTTTTATCTTCCCACACCCTTTTGTTGTTTTGTCTTTAAAATTGCTATTCGAACCCTCTATTCACACACTCTCCTCTCGATCCCACCTCATCTTCTTCAACCTCCTTCTCATTGTTTCTTCTACAACCATTACTTTTTCTTATCTTTCATTATTTTCTCTATACAAGTTCTTATACTCACTATGCTTCTTCATAGACAAATTTTGTGTCTGTTATAGGCTTTGGTATCACTCATATAAAAAAAAACCAAATTTTCTTTACGTCAAAACACCCAAAATTTATTTCTGTTGATGATATTTTTTATTTACAAAACAAAGTTGAGAGGGTAGAAGTTTAGTTTGTTTGAGAAGAAAAAAAAGTCATTTCTTCCTACCCCCATTCATTCAAACAAAAATACTCATGATGGTAAAATAACAAATACAAATCTTCAATACAAATTTATATTTTAAATTGTGTAATTCATAATATAAATTATGAATTATATAATCTAAAATATAAATTATAGAATATAAAATGTATATTTTGAATTGTGCATTCCAGAATTCAAATTTTGTATTTGGATTTCACAATCTAAAATATAAAAATCTGAAATATAGAAAATCACAAATGTTAATTTTCAGATTATATAATATCTCCAAATTTCACATTCTAAAACTAAAAAAAAAAAATATTTTAAAAGTATGAAGTGCAGGAAGAAACGTAAGAAGGTGCAGGAAGAAATTCCAAAAAAAAAGAAGTATAAACATCATGGGCCATTTTACTAAGGACCACACTTACTCTTAGCTCATGGGCCCATAACTCTTATGTATAAAGAAATGAAAAACTATTCAGGATATCTATTTATGTATAAAGGTCTTCTTCTTATTTTCGTTTTTATTAATATAACAGTTGTTATCTGCTCAGGAATATGTCAGTAAGTTTTTCAAGGAGATTAGTTAATGCATAAAAAAATTAGCATTTTGATAATTCAAAATTTATTTTGAAACGGTTATAGATCTAATTGCCATCACATAAACAACTAAGGAACTATATACTGCTTTATTCAGAAAAAAAAAAAACCTGCATTGTAATATTCAAGATTTAAATTGTAAAAAATATATAATTATATATATATATATATATATATATATGTGTGTGTGTGTGTTTTTTTTTGACATGGACCTCACCTGATAATCTTTGTTTGGAATATTTTATAAAACGTAGTTGGAATATTCCTCTCAACAATCAGTACTGATGTACAACTTTTTTAGAAAATAACAAATACTGAAAACGTTGTTAAAGCAAAACCTCGTAATTGATTTCTACTTCTAAATTATTTTTATTTTCTTAAATTATTAATTTTTCTGGTACTCATGGAAAATCTTATAACTCTTAAGAATCCATATTAATGATAGTTTATGTACACATGTTTTCCTTAACCTACAAAAATCTCTTTTAAGCTTACTCTAGCTATTACTTTTATATTTGAGTTAATTTGAGTTAGGATGACAAATTAGAGAAAACTGTTTGTTTAAAAAATAATTTATAAGACATAATAAATTTTGGATAACCTTAAAAAACAATTTTTAGAAAAAAGAATTATGGAAAAAGTACAAAATCTTTTTTACATATTATATTAATTTAATAAAGTTGATTTGTAAATTTTATTTGTAGTTATATATAGTAAAAAGAAAAATGGTGAGATCTTGATGTTGAATATAGTTCCTTTCAAAACCTTTAACGTGATAGTTGTTTTTGTTATGAATGATTGGTTCTTACGTATAAGAGAAGAAGAAGGTAATTGAGGAGAGTGTGTTATTTAAAAAAGTTGTTGTTGAATGCATGACGACACGGCATAGAAAGTAAAAGAAGGTAGAAAAAGATATCTTGAGAGTGAAGAAGAAGCTGCATCAGTTGTGAGGCTCAGACCCACAAATCATTCTTCACTATTTATTCTCTTCTACTTTCCCTTTCAAACTATCTCTCTCACTACACACATTAACTAAATCAATAAGAATTCATGTTTATTTAATTCACCCACAACAATCATTTGTATTCCCTCTTATATTATTCAATATTTTAAATTCAATTACTTACTTTCAAATTTTATTTACATTATAATTTCCTTTCAATATTTTAAAAATTTTATTAATCTAAAGTTATAAAAATTAACAAAATACACACTTTTAAAATATATAAAATAAGAATTATTTTATTATCCTTTTATTGTTGTTTAAAACTCAAAATTTTTAACTTATTATAATTTAATAGTGTAGATATATATACAGTTATTGATAATGTAAAAGTAGTTAATATAAGTTATTTTTTTATGAGTTAATTTTCTTATTAATGCAAAAGAAAGATTTTATGTTACTTTTATTAGGTTTACGTTGCAAAAATCAACCTAATGATTATCCGGTTACATTTCTATTCGTACATTACTTTTCATTTTTTTTTTTGTTAAAATTTAAAGCATGGTTGATTTTGAAGATTTCAATCAGAAGATAATATAAGAATATCTACTTTGTTTTTAAAAAAAAAAAATTATGAACAGCATTATTTTAGTCCATACATAAGAGTAAGTATTTTAAATGGTTTAAAATTATAATTTAATCTCGAGGAGTAAATATTTTAAATTATTTAAAATTGTTTAAAATTACAAGGACTAAACTATTTTAGTCTCTTAGAGTAAATATTTAAATTGCTTGAAATTATGAGGACTGATTTATTTAGTAGTAAAAGTAAATCTTTTAAATTATTTAAAATTATGGAGACTAAATTCTAGAAAAATTAGAGAGGATAAAAAATAAATTATATAATTATCCTTAGAACTAAATTGTAGGGACTAAATTATGACAAAATTATTGTCCACCAGCAAGATGAAATGATAATTATTTAATTTCTTCATATAAACTTATTTAGCTTAATTGATGCTTCAAAATATATGCATATTTAATTGATATTTTGTCTTTCTTTAATAATTTTATTTATATTTACTTTTAAATTCATATATGCATTGAATAAATCTTACTTTTCGTATTAATAATTTGTATTAAATGTTAAATTATATTTGAAAAAATTACTTTTATTAGTTGGTTAATACATAAATATTAAGTTTAATATTAAATATAATATAATTTCGGTTTAAAGCTTTTTTTTTTTGTTCTATGTGTACACACTTGACTATGGTGCATCATAGTTACTATTTTCTTTTTTTACTATGAAGATCAATGTGAAGTGTTATTTAAATATTTTCAAATTTAAGAGAATAAACTTAATTTATATATTAACATATTATAAATAATGTATTCTTGAATAGTTAGGACTTCACCTTTAATTAAAAATATAGAATCATATTGCATGATATTGATGATGATATAATTTTAGTTAGATGAATACACGTCACATTAGTAAGAGTGTAAAAAAGAAGATGATAAATTTTTACAATTTATTTAGCAAAATAGAAAACTTATTAAGATGACATAGACATGTATTTATTGTTTGAGTAAGAAAGGTAAAGAAATTGGAGAGACATGTGACCACCTATTCATCTTTTCAAAACTCATAATATAAACATGACATGGGAAAAAAGTTAGACATGTTGATTGTGTCGCAAACAAATAATTGGATGGAGAGGTGGATGTCTATTTAGAGAAAACAATATGTGTTCTAGATTTTTTTTTAGAAAAAGAGAGAAATGTAAAAATTAATTTGGAACGACCGTTGTATCCAAAATCTAATAAATTTACAAGATTGTCAACAATTTTAAAATCATTTAGTTTAAAAAGCAAGAAATGGACGTATAAAAAGTAATATATTACCTAATCATAACTGTGATGTCAAGAAAATATTATGTCCAATAGATATTGTTGGATTAAGTATTTACAACTAAGCCAAAAACTATATCTTATAATTAGAGCACAATTCTTTCTACTTGAGTGTAGAAATCTAAACATACAATTCAATTATGACTTGACGCACTTATCCTTTGTTACGGGACAAATAAGACCCCTACAACAATCCCCCTCATAATAATTTTTGCATAGAAATCAAACTCTTCAATTGTAAGTTCAATCACTTACAAAATAGTATTTTTTTAGTAAAGTAATAAATTATCACTCATATATATAACATTTATTTTATAAATAATATGAAATTGATATAACAATAATTACTTCTTTTAATAGACGTCTAACTAGTTCTTGACTAAAAAAAATTAACACTGTAAATTAAAATAATAAATATTTTATTATATGATGTTATGCAAAAATTGTACATAATAAGAAAAAAATTAATTAACATTAGTTCATTCAGATTAAGAAAAAAAAATTAATTACTATTTATTAGATCAATTCATTTAAAAATAAAAATTTATTCAAATAAAAAATATACAAATTTTAAAAAATAAATAAAAGCACTATAAAAAAATTAATTATTCTTAAAAAAAATCTAAAATTATAACTACATAATAGTTTTGTCTAGAAACACAAATTTTATTTATATAACAACTTACGTAATAATATCCTTGTATATTTATGAGTTAGATTACTAAATATTTTTAATTTAATAAATTGATTTATTAGTTTAAAAGTTATAATAAGTTAAGCGTTTATTAACTATTATCTAATTTATTGGTTAGAAACTATTACGATTTAACTTCTCAAATATCTAGTTTATGACTTACTTTTGCCTAGGGACTGTCGCTCTATACGATGTTTTCAAATTGATTATTTTTTATATATCGAAATGGACGATTCCATCGTTTATAATTAAAAAGAATATTTATAAGAGGTTTTTGTAACTTATTTTTCTGTTCACAAATTCGGTTCTTTTTTCGTTACACACTTAAATACTTTTTCAAATTTATTGAGTTTATTTTTTTAAAATAAACTTGAATTTTACAATTGTAAAATCTATAATACTGTTAGAAAAATTAATTCCTTTCAAAAAAAAATATTTAATTTATTATGTTGTGATTTATTTTACATATATAAATTGCTATTTTTTATCAGTCTAAAATAAAAAATATATGAATATATACTCTCCTAAATTGTAAGGTACCTACACAACTATCAACATTTGTCTGTCCTTTTTTTTTCCGGCTCTATTTATAAAATTAAAATGGAGCAAAACATATATATATATATATATATATATATATATATATATATATATATATATATAAAATTAATCCGCTTAATATCGGCACTTAAAAATAAGAACATTTTCATTCTTGAGAATATTCCAAAACAAAATATATTAATTGGTAACAATCTTTTAATATTTTTCTGAATTTTTAAAAAAATTAGCAAAGCATTCTATGTTTAATACACTATTTGCCATATTATGCAACTTCTAACATTTTAGCCTTCAATCTCAAAATCTTTTTAAGGTATACGTAACCTATCTTAACCACAGTATATATTTGAAATATGAACCAATCCTAAAATAACCATTTTTTCCTTAGAAAGTTTAGCACTGAAACATAAAAGGGTATTTTCATTGGATAAGTAATACTTAATGTGATAAAGGGTATTAATTAAAGTGTAAAATTTTATCAAATTATTTTATTAAAGTAAAAATTGTAAAAATATCATAAAAAATAATATATTAAATTAAGACTGCGACTTGTATAATAGAAATAACTTTTTATAATTGAAATCAATAATTAATGCATTACATTCACATTATTTGTCTTAATTAGTATATTTTCTGTTTTATAATTAAGACTGCGACTTGTATAATAGAAATGACTTTATATAATTGAAATCAATCATTAATGCATTACATTCACATTATTTGTTTTAATTAGTATATTTTCTGTTTTCTAATTAAGACTGCGACTTGTATAATAGAAATGACTTTATATAATTGAAATCAATAATTAATGCATTACATTCACATTATTTATCAGTATATTTTCTGTTTTCTAATTGAAAGATCTAACCAGCTACAACTTGCTTTGTTTTATTTTGTTTAGCTTTGTTTTGTTTTTATAAGTTTAAATTCGTTGTAGGTTGCTTAGAGAAAATGTTTGATATCCTTTATAATTTTTTTATTAATTTATTATTTCTTGATAAAATAAAATAAAAAGCTATTACTTGCACATATTACTACTTATTTTTCTTTCTAATCGTTTCAATAACACAACGGAAGGCGAGAGGTACTTGTTCTTCCATGCATTTGACAACGTTAACGTTGGTAATTGTTATAGGTAAAAGTACTGGAGAATGAATATACTTAAAAGATATATAAACTCCTTCGTTTAAAATATCCAATATTTATATTTGTTTTATATGAATCGAGAAGGTCTTGGTCTCAGTTTTCTTTTTATTGCTCTTGGTGTTAGAGTCGCGTGAATCTTGATTCTTGGTCTCAATCTCTAATGTATACGTCCATATTTGAAATGTAGTGGTTGAACGTAATAAATATTGTTGAATGCGTATATTTATTTTGATTGAAGTGCATATTTATAGGGTCATAGAGGACCTTTAATATTGGACTTGGATTAGCGCGAGTTATTGGATTAATCTCGGTGTTAAAATAATGTTTTGTACTGTGATTATGTTAATACGGTCGTACAAAGGGATGTTCCTTAGTTCCACGAGAGTTGGATTCGACCACGTCACGCATGGGGTATTCGACCATGGGTATCAGCGATATACTAGCCTTCAGACTCATAAAGCCTTTGCTTGTTAGAGTCAGATTAGTCTAGAAATTTCAACCTTTTGGTGGGATTTTTGTGTTTTCGGGATACATGTATGTATCTTTTCAACCATTTTATTGAAAATGATCTAACGGTTCGGGATGTCGTGATACTTGAGTTCTTGTCCGTCTTCACATTCTATAAATAGGTGGATCATTGTCATAGGGAATCACTTTGCTTTCCTCTCTATATTGAATAGTGGCTAAGTATCGAGAATTCCCCAGCTCTTCAAGTTGGTAATGTCTCTTTCCTCGAGTTCTTCGACGTCTTCAGGTGGACAGTCCTCGGTAAAATTCGAGGAGTCTTCGTTGGCTAAAGGAAGTGGTGCTTCGGAGATGGGACATGAGATGGGTCATGTCGGGTGGATGCCCCCAAACAGACACGACGGTTGGCTAGAGAACAAGCCGAAAGCACTATGTCATTGAGGTCGAACTATGAGTGGATTGACTAAAAGGTGATCGAGGTGTTTTTTTAATATAGTTGGTCATCCTTAGTTTCCCCATTTCACCTCCTCTTATAAAAACTTCAAGGGTAGATTTTTTAAAGTGTACATTCAACCAATAGGTCGACCTTTTTTCTTTGATAAGAATAACAATAAGAAGTTTCCTTTTTATTGAACTTGGAACCCGGTCCGTATCACTCATGACCAGGGTCGTCCATGACTTCGAGAGATGGGGATATGCTTAGGATTTTAGATCAATTGTCAAAAAAGATGCTCACATAGAAGATCCTTGTCATATACAAGTCTCCTTATCATTGGGTGGACCTTAATGATATGTGTTGTACCTTTACATGTTGATCATCATTCAGTTTTAACTTGACTAAATTTTTGAATGCCTCTCAGGTGTAATGGCTCTACACGTCTCAAATATCAAACTTGTACTAAAGTAGCTTTGTCAAAGTCGAGGGAAAAAGCCCGTGGATGGTAAGGGAATTCCTGCTGAGGTGTTGAGAAGAACAATTGCTACGTCAATCCCTGCTATTGATTTGGTGCCTTCGCCCGCAGTGGAGAAGAAAAAGAATAAGAGAAGAGAGAAGTCTGGAAAATCGAGATCCCTAAGAAAATCTCCAAAGAAATTGCGTCCTTCTTCAACTAAGGTCGACACTAGCTCAACATCAACCTTTAAAGACAACATTTTATCTAACATCTTTCTAAAAAGAAATGATGACTTCATCTTCAATTGCAAGTTGGTCTCGTCATGTATAAAATACCAAAGTTGTACCCTAGTGCAATACATGTTTCTCTGACTGAGATGATCAAGTTAAAAAAAGAGTTATTTGTTCAAGCGATTTCAAAAGTCATCTCCCGCTTAGATGATCGGACTTGGATGGTCGAGACAGACTGTAACGTGCTTGCAAGAGAGTTATCTTCTTAAAAAATTAAATATAATTTCTTAAATAGATATTATTCCTTACTAGTAAATAAAAAAGCCTAATGAGAAAACTAATATAAAAGAGTTGAAACAAAATTTTATTGAGATGCCAAAAAAAAATGATGACACAACCAAGAAAAAAGAACTCCATTTTTGTAATTTTAAAAAAATTATCCATTTATATAAAAATTAAAAAATTATATCAAATTTGTAAATTTCTAAAAATATGTGCGTGAAAATTCTACAATAATTGACAGGCGAAAATCGCTGCAAAATCAGGGCCACGATGTTGGTATAGGTGCGACGTCGCATCGAAATCAAATACCTCGAAATGTTTTTTTTCTTACATAATATATAAACCAGGCCAACAAGGTTTGCAGGAGTAATTTACTATCTACGAGACGCAGGAGTAATTTACTATACACGCATACGAGATGGAAACAAAGATACGTATAATTTCTAAAATATAAGATAGGAATATAAATTTATATATTATATAATTATAAATTATATAAATTGATAATAAAACTTTATGTGCATAAATATGTTTTAGATTTTTTTTTTAAACAGAAAGATGTTTTGCATGACTGGTTTAAAAAGATTTGTTTCTTATTTTTATACTCATAATAAAAATTAATATAATAAATTTGAGTTTTTAAAAAATTATTGTATTTCTCTTTTTTAAAATTATGTTAGAACCATGTTAGAATTGTTAGAAATTTAATAAATATTTTAAATTGGACGCTTCAGTGATACGTGTTCTACAAGTGTCTTACGAGTGTCGTGTCTAACACGTGTATCTGACACGGACACGCCATTTAAGAGGAGTGTCTGAGCCTCATAGGTAATTTATATCCCAGTGGAAAAATAATATACTCAAGAATTTATAATTTATAATTTATTGTAATTTTGTTTCTGTGTCTTCTATAAGTGATTTTAATTTTTTTCTGTGATTTTGGTTTATAACTGAACCAAAATAATTAAATAAAAAAATTTAAAATTAAATATTAAACCACATTATATATAGACTTTTTAAATCACATACGCGGAAGTTGGAGACATTAAGAATTAGAGAGACTAAAATTATAATTTAATAAAGAATTATGCAATTTTTATAATAAAAGCACTATTTTTTTTTTATAAAAGTTTTCTTAATACGAATACCGTAAGAAATTTTTTGTCATTATATTGGGGTATCGGTGGATTTTCATTGTTGGTTTGAGTGATTTATGGAGAAAAAAAAAAATCTAAGATTGATGTAAAAAATAGAATCAAAGTCTATTTTAACTAAGAATAGCAAATGAGTGGAGATTTTTACAACCTTTCTCATGAGTGGATGGTTGAAGTTGGTCTACTTTAAAAAATAGTAAAAAATAGAAGGGAAGATGAATATCCTATTAGTAGTAAAAAGTCTAAATTGGGTGAAAAAGATGTTCATATATATATATATATATATATATATATATATTATTACAAAAAGTTGTATAGAATGATAGAGAGGTAATAATTCTTATTTGGATACTAGGAAATGTTAAAACAAAATTTTCTATAAAATAAAATGAAAAGAATTGAAATAATGTTTTTATAAATTAAAATTAGGTTATGCGTAGATGTTAAAACTAATGATTTAGAAAAATATATAATGAGAGCATCACTTATATGTATATATAATTTAAATTTAGCATGTAAAACATTTATAAAGAAGTTTGTTTAATCAAACTTTAAAACTTAAAAATATTTTTTTTAGTTTAGAAAGGTCTAACTGACCATGAAAGTCGTTTTAGCACATGTTTATATATCATAAGCTGGATTGAATTTTAATTAGACATAAATCCTCAAACTAATTATGCAGTTTTGTTTATAAGTTTCATTGACATCATTAATGAAGGGCAAATGAAAAAACTATTTTGAAATCATTACCTACATAAATGTTCTAATATATATCCACATCATGATGCAATTAATCCCTTATATGAATGATGATACAAAACTTGTTAGAATTTGGGGTTTTGAGAAGATTATAGTACAAAAGATGTCACCTCTTGAAACATTTTAGGACTTTCCTCAATTGAATGATGCATTTCAAGAACTAACAACACAAGGGAATTCCTTTTTTAGGAGGCTTCATGCATTGAATTTTTCTCTCTACTCTTCTTTTTTTTATTTGACTTTATATGGAAGGTATATACGAGGTACTTTTACATTCTTCTGGTTTGAATCTACCAATATTATTTGTTATCTTTGTCAATCTTATAATTATTTGATTTTTTAAAAATAAAATTATTTAACAATTAGTGATTAGGTCGTTCCAATCATTTGTCAAAATATAATTTATTTGTTACAAACGACAATTTTGTCTCCAAAGATAAAAGTAATACCTTAAAAACTATATTGTAAGCGTCTAATCACTAATTGATGGCATAATACAGATTATAGTCTTTAATTTCTGACATGTATTACATTCCAAAACAAATCTAAATATTGTATCTTTTAAAGATATTCAAAAGAAATAATATATTATTAAATTATTATTTTTTTTATCAACAAAGAATAAGATAAATAAATGAAGTATTTAAAGAATATTTCAATTCTTATACAACATATTTTGAAATGTATGTAGCTTATAAAACTCATTATGCAAAAAAAAAAAAAAATTTCTATGATAGATGTACTACTAAAAAAAAACCAAATCCAATCTCTATAAAAAAAAAATCTTGTTTCTGCAAAAAAATCCAAAGTATGTACAAATTTCATTCCCAAGCATAGGCTATCTAATATCTTGCAACCTCCTTTCCTTGCACCAAAACCACCAATTACAAAAAAATTATTAAATAGAAACTAATTTTAGAGACAAAAAATAATTAGTTGTTATATTGACTAAATTAGATACTATTTTAGAGACTAAAAAAATTATTGGTTTTTAAATTAGTTTTTTATTATTGATAAATAGTTTCTAAATTGGTATCTAATTAGCTACCAAATTTAGAATCTAAAAACTTGGTAGTTAAAACTTTGGTAGCTAATTAGATACCAATTTAGAAACTACTTATCAATAATAGAAACTAATTTAGAAACCAATAATTTTTTTAGTCTCTAAAATAATATCTAATTTAGTCAATATAACAACTAATTGTTTTTAGTCTCAAAAATTGGTTTCTATTTAATAATTTTCTAGTAGTAATCCAAACCATGAATATGTGACTAAAAATGACCTTACATAATTAAACTTAGAGATATAACATTCAAATACATAGTTTGATCCAACACTTGCTTGCTTAATTCCTTACACACTAAGCAAAGTCAAAGTCGATATAACAATTAACAAAAAAAATTATCCATATTATGTATTATTATCATAGATGCTCTATGAGAATAAGCAAACTCAAAGTCAATATAACAATTAAGAAAAAAATCATCCATATTGTGCATTATCATCTTAGTTGTTTTATCATGATCAAGGCACAAGCACCAGTCTGAGTAAGAGAAAGTAACTTTAGGATAGTTATTAGTTACCCAGCCCCCACATCTCAATTGGGAAATTGTGAATACCTCCACACAGTCCACCTTGCCTTGCCTAAAGACCATATTATTTCTATGGTTCCACAATTTACATACAACTGTCATCCACATACCTCTTCAAATTGTATTTTTTTTTTATCGTTAAGATCGTCTAGGCTAAAATGGTTTTTAGCTTTGAAATTCATAACAGTGCTAATACCTATCCCTTTATTACACAGGTTCCATACCCCTGTAGCATTTTTGCATGTAAAGAAAAGGGTGATAAGGTGATTTACACTTTCTCATTCAAAGGAGCACTTTGGGCAAGTTATATTCTATAATAGAATTATTCAACTTAGGAGATTATCTCTAATGGAAACTCTAGCCAACATCACCCTCCAAACAAAGAAATGAGTCAAATGAAGGATTTTAACTTCCCATATCTTTCTAAATAGGTCTCCATCTTCCCCCAAATACTCTCGAAGTAAAGTCCTATAGGTCAAACTTACAGAATAAGTTTCAGATTCAGAATTTCTCCACTTCCACACATCTATTTTTATCACAACACACAATTGTTTTGTTGTAATCCTACTTTCTAGACTATTAACTTGGTTGACTTCCCATTCAAACCAATTCCTTCTCCAATTTAACTTTCAGGACCATATGTTATTGTTCCACTCACCCATCTCCCGTAGACTTTCTATTGACGTGGTTCGTGTAGAGTCTTGGATACATAACAACCAAAGTTTCCTCCCCAATCCACCTATCATTCCAGAAATTAATTCTCTGACCATTCCCTACTTGTCACTCCAAGTTATTCTCAAACTAGTTTCCTTGATCCTGGCCACTAGTTGCCCTTCTAATATCCCTTCGCCATCTTGATTCCTTACTACTACCCTCCCCCCTATTTAGAGATCTCCAACTACCATATTTAGACTCTAGGATCTCTTTCCATAATCCATCTTTTTCCATACACATTCTCCATCTCCATTTACCTAACAAAGCCATATTGAACATTTTTAAATCCCTAATCTCGAGTCCCCCTTCTTTTATTGACTTACAAAAAATGTCCAATTTCACCCATACAATCCCTTTCCCTTGGTTGCCCCACCCTGATAGGAACCATTTTTGGATTTTTTTGATGAGATTAATCACACCTGTAGGTATCCTAACAAAGGACATACAAAACAAAGGTATGGAAGTGATAACCGATTTTAGTAGGCACACCCTCCCTGTGAAGCACAGGTGGTTGTCTTTCCCCTTGGTTAATTTCCTCCAAAAATTATTTGTAACCTCTTTCCAAAAGGATATCCTACCTAGTTTTCCCCAATTTGAATTCTTAGATATTTAAATGGCAGTTCCATGGTTCCACATATCCTTTGTTAATTTACTAAAGGAAATATGAAATAATTCAAAAATTTATTTGGTTTCTTCTAAATAATGTGAAAACAAATTAATATTCCATGTGTTTCAATTATTAGGATCATATGATGAATGAATTTTTGTTAACTAATATATATGAAGTCTTTGTTTGTAAATTTTAAGAAATATGTTTTTATCAAGAACCATATTATTACGATTGTTGTGCTGCTACTTAGTTTTGGGCGTCTTGCTTTTTGGATTAGTTATATTCACTTAAGGGTGATAAATAAAAGGTTCAATACATACACGGATTACAATAATTTTTTTTTTCATAAGAGTTAATCATCCCTTAAATATTCCTATTAATTCATTTTTTATTGCTTATAAAAAATTATTATTATGGTTTTGTTTATAAGTTGTAAACACATTTCATATGGACTTAATAAACCAGCGTAGTGTCTTGTTTTAGAAAGTTATGATGAAGTACATTGTTCATGCATTTGATATGAAAACTTGTTTGTATAAAAAATTGTGATTGGATAATAACTAGTTATATATTTCACTTCATCTGAAGTCATTTGTATAAGGTTGAAGAAGGTCATCCCATGAAAGTAGATCATTAATTAATTACTTGGTCGAGGAGATATTTGATGCTCGTTGTTCTTGATCACCAACTACCGACATGAGTGGATTTGAACCCTAATAAAAGTATCAACTTCTGATGTTTACTACTTCACATAAACAAAGTTGAGAATTTTTGTAGGTTTTAACTAATAGAGCCTTATCATTAATCATTGATTTGACCATCATCTTTGGCACTATATACTATTATTTATTCAAGTGGGCTACGATATTAAACTCTCTCTCTTTTTTCTCTCTCTCTTTAGTTTTTTTTTTTAACTAAAAGCACGATTTTAACTTATTTTTAGAAAACTTGTCTTTCTATTTATTATTTATAATTTTACTTTCTTCTATTCAAATTGTACATTTTTAATTAAAAAAATATTGTAAATACAATTTTAGTTTAAAAAAAAAGAGAAGTTATGATTATAAATACACCTTCAACTAAAAAGAAGTGAAGTTATATTTGCACACATAATTTCAGAAAAATAAATAAAATTAAAAGCCTTAATCTTTAAGCACAACTTATTAATATGAGTAATTTCTTAAAAAAATTATTATTTCAATAAATTGTAAAAAAAAGAATACCACTTCTGTAAATTCTCATGCAATGTAGCTCATATAATTATATATATACTTATACACATAAACGTTATTTCTCCATAAGGAATAAGGATGATAACGGGTAGGTATGGGTAGGTTGTGTCTTCCTCTTTTCCGTATTGTTTAAAAAAATCTATCTTACCATTGGGGATGTATATGACCTCCAAATAGGATTTCGGGATGTATGTGGATTATTATAATTGGAGAGTTGTGGAAGCAAAGGAATATGATAGTCTTTAAGAATGGTAGAGTGGACCATGTATTTAGAAATTTTCATGTTGGTGCAACTAAAGGTTTGGTCATGGATTACATATAAGGAACAATTGACTGAATTCACATATTCTGAGTGGTATATGGAACCTATGTCATATAGAAAATTAGCTAAAAAGAAAATACATAATCAACAATTTTCAACAGCTGAGTCCTATGCTCCTAGTATAGGCCAAGGTATAGTAGAAGAAGAAGAGGTGTAATAGAAGCAAAATTTGATTGCATTGGTTTATAACTGCTTTCAGTGATATGTATTTGTCTTGTAATGTGCTATAATTATATTTTTTTATTAGTTCATATAAGTCGGGGAAAGTTTGTAGGGTATGCAACTTCTAACATTTGAGTCCTATGCTCCTGGTATAGGCCAAGTAGAAGAGGAAGAGGTGTAATAGAAGCAAAATTTGATTCCACTAGTTTATAACTGCTTTCACTTATATGTATTTGTCTTGTCTATAATTATGTTTTTCTATTAGTTCATATAAGTCGAGAAAGGTTTGTAGGGTATGCAAGAATATCAGAAAGCCAATATTTATAGGTTTGTGGATTTGCAATAGTGGCAATCAAGTCATTGATGAGGCACATGTTGGACATGTCTGTCTAACAATAGGTCTAAAACGTGTAGAGGTGGCAGTAAAGGAGGGTAACTACACTTTCTTTGCCTCACCAGTCAATACAAGAGTTTATGGTAAAAAATGACCAATCCTTCTAGGTGGTGTTGCATTCTCTAGAACAACTCTTATAGATGCAGATTCTTGGTGGTGTTATGCTTGGAGGTGCCAACCTCTAAATATTTCTCTGTCAGGGCAATCCCCAGAAACATAGGAGCATTATCTTTGGTGTTTAGTTGTGTGCTGCCACGAGTACTATATCAGTTAATATGGTAATTGTGGAACTGTAATGATTTAAGGTGGTTAGGATAAGTGAACTTTTTCTTTTGGCAACAATCTCAGTCTCAATGCTTTGTCAGTAGTATGGTGATGGAAATATTCTTTTGGGGTGGTGTAGGGACTTGTAAGCAGGTTCTTGAGTATATTAGAAGGTATGTTGTAAGGGGTAGCTAATGTTCTCCTATGGACTTTTTCTTTGTTCATTTTTGTATCTATGTTCGTCAGAAAACATAGCTTAGGGTGTTTTGTATATGAGTTGTAGCAACCCTTAAATACTCTAATTTATTTAATTTATTTAATTTATTCATTTTCGATAAAAAAAAACTCATTGATTACTTGTGAATATCCATGATGTTGGTAAATATTTTTTTAATTTTAAATAAATTATTTAAAAACAATTATTTAAAATGTAAATTAAGATGAAAATTAATTTTAAAGTATAATTCAAATAAATTTAAATAAAAATTATTATAAATAAAGTTAGTCTTTCTAAAAGTTAAATTTAAATAAGTTCCACCTTAATGTATATGTTTTAAAAAATTAATCTTTTAAAAATAACTTCAATTTCATATGTCTAAATAGAAAATATTATTTAAAAAAATTGGATTTACCTACGAATTATGTATCCATGAAATCGTGATTAATAAAAAAAAATCATTTATTATTATTATTATTTTATTGTTTACAATTATTTTTCATATTGGTAACAAACTCTTGTACAGGGATTCAAACCCAAGTTATTTGAGTGAACAAATAACATTTAACTACTACATCAAACAAACTTTGTTTTCATGATTATTATTCACTACAATAAAATTATTAAATAAAAATCAATTTTAGAGAATAGAAATAATTAGTTGTTATATTGACTAAATTAGAGATCATTTAATAAACTAAAAAAAATTGATTTCTAAATTAGTTTATATTATTGTTAAATAATTTCTAAATTTGTATCTAATTAGCTATCAAGGTTTTTGCAACCAAATTTAAAATTTAAATAGTTGGTAGTTAAAACTTTGATAGCTAATTGGATACCAATTTAGAAATTATTTAACAATAATAGAAAATAATTTAGAAACAAAAAATTTTTGTAGTTTCTAAACTGATCTCTAATTTAGTCAATATAGCAACTAATTATTTTTTGTTTCTAAAATTAGTTTCTATTTAATGATTTTCTTGTAGTGATTATTCTGATTATACGTATTATTATGATTATTTTAGTAATAATATTATTAATATTATTCTCATTATTAATATTATTGATCATATTTTTTATCAAAAAGAATAAATTAAATCATTTTATTTTTTCTTATCATATTATTAATATGATTATTATTATTATTAATATCATCCATATTATTAATTCATTTGTTTGTATTAGATATATTTTCATAAGCTTTGCAACATCAAAATAATTTCACCCTTTCAAACATCAATCAAGACGTGCAACACTAACTTTATGCAATTGACAAAGATTACAATATTAATGGATTAACTTCAAGCCTAACTACTAAATTATCTTGCTCTACTGGTTGTATATTTTCTTTTGTACTCACTGGTCTGAGTTCAAAATCCTCATACCAATTTTTTTTAGTGAATAGGTATTTATCATGCCTAAATAGAACTAAGTTGGAATATAAGAATACAAGAGATATGTGTAGAACTATAAGTTTACATTCACCGTCTAAGTTTTTGTTTGGGAGAATGTAAACCTTTATGTTTTTTACTCTGTGAATACACTTAGTGCACTTTAAATTATTTTTTCTTCGATAGTTTTTCTACTATTTTGTTTTCAAATTTTAATTTTAAGAAGAGATTGAGACCAGATAACCATAAATAATTTGTGTATAAAAAAATTATTAAATAAAAATTAATTTTAGAGATAAAAAATAATTAGTTATTATATTTAACTAAATTATTAACTATTTTATAGATTAATAATTGGAATTTAGAGTATTTTTTATTATTAATAAAATTTATAAATTAATTTATAAATTTATATTTAATTAGTTATTAAATATTCGAATTATGTATTTACTACATACTATACATGCTAAAGTAATTTGTGTTCTGTAGTCAGTCTTTAATTAACAAAACCTGCTAAAAATTGTTTTAAAAGAAAATTAGACTTAACTCATTTATTTAGATAAATTAGTATAAATCTATTATGTTATTTAATTTTATTCAATAAATGATTTAGTCTATCGTTCATGTGAAAGGATCTAGAAGTTTACTCAACCCTATAGTTTTTATCAGACCTTATAAATCTAGTTGTTCTTACAACTAAGAGTGAATTTAAGTCTTTATTTTAAGAGCGGTTTGAATTTTAAAATTTTATCTTTAAAAAATATATTGATATAAGTTATTCTCAACACCAACTTTAAACTATTTTGTAACGAAATAGATATTGTATATGTTTGAATACTGAAGTAATACTTGTAACATACCAACAGGCATGTATAAGTAGAGCTGGGGGAAAAGAGATACGCGTGCATCCGAAAGCAAAATATTCTTGGTACGGAAGACAGTATCAGCTTACCAACCAGTTGGATTGCATAACAGTATTGGTATGTGGTGCTGCAGAATGACTCGTAGCAACTTCTGATTGGCTATCAATACTTTTTCACTAACCATTCATACAGGTTATAGTCAAAAATCATCACAATCAATCAAGGCATTTCTTAGTGGCCCTTTTATTGAATGCAATGGGTTCATTTGGAGCTTAATATGAATCCTCCACAATTATTTGATTGATACTCAGAACTAAAACAAAACCCTGTTTCGGATACATGCAATGGATATAATGATATATGTAAACTTCTGGTGGTGGATGAGCGAGAAAGCTGCATGCATGGAAATTCACACGTATTTGTTTTGTTTATATGACTTGTTCCGACCTCAATTATCAATTATGTTAAAAAATGAAATTAATATGATTAATCATTGTATTTGAGATTTTTTTTTTGAAAAGTTCAAAGTTTAAGTTATAATATAGTTTTATTTTTAAAAGACATCTCAAATGATAAAAAGAAAAAAATGTATTTAAATTGTCCTTGACTTCGACTTTTAAGCAATGTTGGATTATTCAATATACCAGAACAAACCTCCAATCAAAGACTAAAAGAATGAAAGTTCGTCTTTTGAACCTTATTCCAATCCCCCAAACAATGTTAATGTTTTGATCTCAAGTCCGTTGAGATGTCATCAATATGATCAATCATCGTATTTAAAGTATTGCCCGAAAGCTCATAGCTCCATTACAATTTTATTCTTAAAAGGTGTCTCAAGAAATTTAAGGGAGAAAGATATATTTAAATTAATTTGATAATTTTAAAAAATATATAATAAAAAGGTAAATTTATAATTAAAAAATATAGAAAATTATTAAAATAATACCATTATTAGTTGTTAAGTGGGTGTAGAAGAATGATTCAAGATCAAAGTATAATGAAACAATGAAGTAAATACCGTAATAGATTGTTTCTTGTTTAGATGCATACATAAAATATTGTTAATGACACTTACAAGTATTATCATTGTTAAAATAAAATCAAATATATAAAATTGGTTTAGTATTAAATCATTATCTACAGGGTTATATGTATGCTTATGATAATAAAAATATTTTTCTTTCATCTCAAATGATAAAACAATGCAGCAAAGGATATGACTCAAAATGAAGTTATTTGTATTTATAGTAATGAGAATGTATAAACTGTGTAGAGCAAGTGGTTCAAATAGGTGTAGTATAGCCTCACTAACAAAAGTAGCAGTACAAAGTTAAGTGGGCTTAAATAGGTGTTATAGCCTCAACAACCAAATGAAATGTTGCAACTATAACACCCATATATACACATTCATTCTATTAATAGCTCCACGGAAATTTTTATTGCTTTAGAATTTTTTTATCATCAACTAATTAAAAATAAAAAGTTTAAAATTTATTCAATAGTTTCTTTTCCTTTCTCATTCAATGAATTTTATCAATAACATAATAGCAAGTTTTCAAAAACTAACCATTATTTAAATTTTTCTGTGCTCTTTAATATATATATATATATATATATATATATTAGCAGAATGAAATTATGAACAAATTTATTGCTTTATAAAAAAAATTGGAATCCTCCTTCCACAAAATTAGAGGTTCCCCCCGTAGTTGAAATATTGTTTTCCCAATTTAGTGATTTAATAATATTTTATTGCAAAGAATCGAACCCAATTGTCATGAGTGTTCATCTAGCCGATAAAAAATAAAAAATAAAAAATAAAAAAATGAGTGTACATCCAACTTACCAGTATGCCAAAAACATTTTTATTGTTATTAATAAAATTAACAATCTTGTTTATAACAATAATATTAATAATAGTTTTATTAATAATATTAATAATAATAATATTAATTATAACTTTATTAATACCATTAATGATAATACTACGGCTACTATTTATGATATTTTTTTACTAAAATTATTTTTTTTATTATTATTATCATAATTCATTTTATTTTTAAATATTAACATTATTATTGTTAGTCTTATTATTATTATTACTATTATTATTATCTTAATAAATATTATTATTATTATGGATAGTTATTGATGAATATTGATTGATTTCAAAATATTCAAATCTTAAGGGAATGACTTCTTAAATGTCTTTTGGAGATTGCAAAATGAATGGACTTGTTTGAAAAGGAAGTAGGTTATTTAGTTAACCAATCAAAACATACATCCACAAAGTGAACTAATAATGACTTATTCATTATGGATTGATCAATTCAATTTAGTTCACTAAGTTAAAAATTTTGTAACTTAGTTTGATGGAAAAGATTTATTTGACACCACACACATAAACACATATACTTAACAATACATTATAATAATATTTTAAAATAAAAATTAAATTAAATATAATTAAAATATTAATTTATTGGAGTATGAAGTGTATATTTTCTATTGTTTGTGGTATTAAGAAATTATCACCCTGGTTTGATTTATTACGAGCTGATATTGTGGTCAATGACAGATTGGTGAGTTAATTAGGTTGATTTATTTAAAAATATTTTATTCTTTTAATTTATTTTTATATATTTGTTGTACTATAATTAAAGTGGGTTAACTCGTGTTTGTATCACCTGTTTTACTAAACATTTATCAATCATAATTAAATAACGTTATTACAAAATAACTTATATATAATTGGATAAATAATTAAATTAAACATTCAAACCATTCAAATTCTATTTAACAATATTATAGTCTTAAAAAAAATTGACAACTTATTAAATTAAAAGTAATAAATAAATATAGTGAAATATTGATGAAAAAAATTATAAAGAGTAATAACAGAGGAAGAGCAAGGTGAACTTGTGAACACATGTTCGTATGTCAGTGGAGACACTAATGAACATGCCTCAATAGGTGAATCCACAAACGGAGATTTCGAGGACGACAACGTCCTAGGTAGTGAAATCTCTAAAGAAAACCTTCAATTGTAAATAGTAACCAATTGTTTACTCTTAGACTCTTGTATAACTTTTTAACATGAATTAAATTGTTTACATAATTAAGATATGATATTAAGAAACTAAAAAAAATCATTAAATAGTAATTAATTTTAAAAAAAAATCATTAATCATTATATTAATTAAAAATTAGATACTATTTTAGATATTAAAAAATTATTAGTATATAAAATAGTTTTTAAATTTATAAATTAATTTTTAAATTAATATCTAATCAGTTATTAAGATTTTAACTACTAATTACTTTAAATTCTAAAATTAGTAACTAATACTGATTAGTTAATTAAGTACTAATTTAGAAAATAGTCTATAAATTTAGAAACTACTATAGGTACCAATAATTTTTTAATTTTTAAAATAGTATCTAATTTAATAAATATAATGACTAATTATTTTTGTATCTAAAATTATTTTCTATTTAATGATTTTCTAGTAGTGAAAAAAAGACTAACTTCTTATAAGTTTTTTTTTTTTTTTTTATCAATGTGGTTCTCTTTTATATTTAAATAAGTATTTTTTATAACATATATATATATATATATATATATATATATATATATATAAATTAAATGTGGATATGCTTAAAACATGAATTATTCTTATTATATAAAATACATTATTATTATTTTCCTCTAACAGTAAAATATTTCCATCATTTAAGGATCAACATGACTTGAAACGAAATAATAACGGAAGGCTTTGAGTTTTAAAATTTTAAAGTATTTTTTACTTGTTTTTTATTTTATCTTTAACTTTTTGTTAACACTATATCTTTAATAAATATAAAAGATAGCAAATATAAAAGATAGTGTTCTTCACACTCTAGGATTTGTTTGATGGGCAATATATATTACGATATGATAAACTATCATATCCAATAATATTAATTATTTTGGTGTATTAATACGGGAATTTTCTTATCATTTTGTCAATCTTATCTTTTAGTATAGTGTATTTTTTTATCCTATAAAGGGAACTAAGTTAAAAAATCACTCCTCCTTCCTTTATTATTGTTAAAACTTTAGCACTTTCATTGAAATTACCTTCATTATCATTTTTGTCATCATTATCAACACATCATCTTCATCTTACAAATGATCAATGCATTGTCACCACCATCGTCAACATCGTCACTTATGTTGTCATTTGTTATATGTAACAATCAATAGATTACAATACTAACCCAACTTAGTTCACCACAACTCACTTAACATGTGAGTCAAAATGATTGAGTATAATTATAAGTTTCACCTAATTCTAAATAAATAAAAACAATTTAAAGATATTAAAGTTCTTAATAATATCGGTTATTAGTTACTTAAGTATTCAATATTATTATACATACACACGTGTATACATGTAAAAAAAAAAAATCCACTAATAAAATTGTTATTAATTGTTATATTTTTTAAAATTTGGTGAGCCAACCACCTAGTTCACTAACAAGTCTATGATTAAACCACCTAATTAACTAACATGTATATATTAAACTAGGTTGGAAATTGTATACTTAAACATAAAATGAGTTTGTTTTGAGATGACACATTTTTAATTTAATTGGTGAGTTAGATTAACTTACTTTTTCACCTTTATAGTTAATGACATTCTCATCTCATCATTATTATTATTATTATTATTTTTACTATCATTATTACCATACGTGTAATATATATATATATATATATATATATATATATATATATATATATATATATATATATTCATATGCACTATTTATTATGTATGATTAATATTTCTTTTATTCACTTATATTTTATTTTTATATTGTAATATATTTTTTTCTGTAGCATTTTGATTATCAAACGTGTTTTTAATATTTAATGTCATCCAAATTTATGCTAAATATAATAAAATATTATTTATTTGTTAAAATTTCGCACAAATTCTACCATGATCTATAATCAACATTTAATTTTTTTAATTACATCTACTTTGTATCTCATTTCAAATATTAACTTATATTATTATTTTAATAATTTTTATTATGAGTTAAATATTTTCATGATTAACACAATAGTTGTTATTTATTTTTGTATTTAATGCAAGTAGACTTCACCGAGACTGTGTTTTCTTTTTCTTGATTGCCGCTTTATGTTGGCGGCTAAAGTAGGTTTAACATATTTTTTTTTCTATAATATTTTGATTATCAAAGCAAGGTTTTAAAATATATTATACAGTGATTTTTTTTTTCAAGAATTTAAAGTTAACTTAAGATATATTCTTAAAATCAATCTGATATTGATACATAAGATGGGGTTTGTTACTCAGTGATATACTTTTTTAAGTTTAATGTAGCTGATGGAGATTAAAGCTTTTGGCATACAATTGAATATAAAATTAAAGCTAAACAAATATTGTTATGTAGTTTAAACTATAGTTAGTTTTCAATAGGGTGGAAGATTTGTTCTGGGTTGTGAAACTAGTTGCTCAGCAAATGATTAACATACTTAACCTTTCCCTGTGGTTTAAAAAATTTAATTGATTAATTAAGGGATGTGTTTAATCCAAACGTATTGTTATTATATATATATATATGTAGGATTATGAGTTTCGTTTTAGAAAAAATGATGGCTCTCGTGTTTCTTAATCATACTTGAGGTGGTACGTGATTGACGATGCTTATGCTTGTAGAAATCAATTTCCTACGTTTTCAAGCTATCACAAGAATCTTTCGATGTGGTTTCCTTTTATTTTTTTCCTTCCATCTTTTATTTTTTAATATATACGAAATTATTAAACAGAAAATGACATAAAGTCTTAAAATGTGGGACACGAATCATTTATCCATTTCAGAGAGCCATCAATATCCCATGCTCAAATAATCAGTTTTTGTTTTGTAGGCGCATTCGTGAATTTCACATGAAAATGATAAATTTCCTCAAAATGTTACTAAAAAACTAATAAACGACACGCTACATTACCTTTGTTGACAAAGAAGAATACCTACAGATTCTGCCCTAGCATGCTGCCTTTCTAGATCATACTATTAAGGATTAAATCACACCATCACAATGATTAAATTTCATATACTTCTTCTCCAGTTAAACATAAGTAAAACCAATCACAATGTTTTAAAGATTAAACCTATATCGAGTTAAATATATTTTTGTTTATGTACTTTCATACAAAATTAATTTTTTTCCTAATTCAAATTTTAGATTTTTTAGATATTTATAACAAGAGAACTATTGAAATTGAAATTTTTTTTTTTATTTTTTTTTATTTTTTTTATGTGACAATTTTAACACACTTTTCTATAATTAGCTTATGAAGAGAAATTTTGTTTCTCATTCATGAATTTGCTTGTGGACAAATGAAACTGCTAATCTGCTTTTTTTCATGGAAAGGTACGCTTATTATGATAACACAAAGGATATCTGCGAAAAAGAAGAAACTATGTTGGATAGTTTTCTTCTAAAAGAAAGCAAGTTACTTTCAGAAGATAAAGTAGGGTAAAAGTAATGGGCATGAATTCTCGATCAAGTCAGGCAAAATACCAAGATTTTCAAAAAGCGTCAAATATAAAGTGAACAACAACATATTTCTCTTTTCAAAAGTGTGTTTTGGAATTGGAGTGCCAAAAATGCCATTTTTATGGTTAAAGTTGTCGTCCAAGGCTATCTCATTAATGCACGCATTCAAATCTAACTCATCATCAATAGTTTTTTTTTCCTCTCCTTTTTTTTAGAAAAGTTATTGTATAATATTTAAATTTGTAAATTATTTAAACTCTAATTTTATTCTAATATAAAGACAAATAATGATGGTACGAAAATTCATACAAATACAAGCATATCTAATTTATTGGTTATTGTGTATAATTGAATTTTTGGCTAGTGAGAGCCCGCTAGATTCCAATTCTTCACATTCTTTCCCTTATCTATTTCTCCCTTCTCCCATTCTTGCTTCTAAAACTTACTATGTATCAACTCCACTTGAATAATTTTTTTTATATGCTCCAATTTAGGATTTAGTTGCCAAAAAAAATATCTCTATCTTCTTCACCCGTTCTATATCTCCCCTCATCATGCTTCTTCGTATATTTCTTTTAATATGAATATGATTCGAGAATTATTCCGAGTATAAAAATATAACTGCCAAGCTGGATAGATGATGTAACATAGAATATTGCACTGCCTAGTTGCATTTATGTCAATTCAATATAAGTGCTCTAGAGTAAACAAAATCTGATTTGGAAAAGAATGTTGAGGAATTACAAGGTATAGGACAAATACATGGAAATATTAAAAATTGATAACTACAATGTTTCATTACATAGGCTTTTATCCTCTCACAGATGCTTTAGATTTATGCACATTATATGCTTTGATACTTTAGGTTTATGAAAGTGATATTTAGTACTGAAAGAAGTTATTTTATATCAGAGTTAGAGTATTTCTAAATACTTTCATTTATTTATTCTTTACTTGTTGATAAAAAAATGTGGAAGCTTGTGGTTTGGGTGATAAGAAATCACTTCGAAAATTGAGTGGTTGATCCCAATAAAATTTGTACTGTATCATAATTGAAATGTTAGGACTAATTAACAAATTTGTATCATTATATATGTTTCTCATTTTTTGATTGGTGTCTTTGTCCTATTAAATGTTTTTGATTTTCGATTTTTTTGCATAATCATATTAGTAAGTACGTTAGAATCAATTTACAAATTATCGTCAGTAGAAATAAGACATTTATGAAGGGTATAAAAAATAAAAATCCTTTATAAAGAGAGATCCTTAATCCTTCTATATTAACTTTTAACGTCACTTTTTTTTATAGATTTTTTTTAATCCTTTATAAAGAGAGATCCTTAATCCTTCTATATTAACTTTTAACGTCACTTTTTTTTATAGATTTTTTTTTAAAAAAAATCTTATCTTATGATGAATAATCGTCATATTTTTTTAAAGATAATAATACTCTTTTATACGAGTTGAGATATGTTTTAAATATTTTTTTTATTGATAAAAAAATATAAAAGTATTGCTTCTAGATAATCTTCCCACCATATAATCTTCTTTTATTTTCTTTATTTGAATATGATGTGAGAAATAAAATAAAAAAAGTAGACGAGAATCAAAGAGAGAGGAAGGGAATATTTGAGGTATGTCGCCATTAACCGTTTATGAATCATATAAGTGGGAAACAATGAAACAGTAATAAAGCAGCATTATTTGGTTATCACACGAATCTTTGAAGAATCATTGGAAATAGTTATTTAAATGTTAAAATATAAGACTATTTGAGAAGTGAGCATGAAAACGATATCCCACATGAGAGAAAAACAGTAGGCCCTTGAGAATGGTAGAAGGCCACGTGGGTCGATGCTGACTTGGCATGAATTGATTGATTACTGTTTGTGAACTAGACACACAAAAAGACCTTGTAGACTGATCAATAATACTAGTACTGATAATAATAATAATAATAATAATAATAATAATAATAATAATAATAATAATAATAATAATAATCATGCCTACCCCACCTGAAATTGGATTGAGTAAATGATAAAAAAATAATGCAAATTAGAAAATGAAAGATGATTTAGTAGGTAGTTAGATTGTAAAATTGTTGAAAGAGTAATTAGGTAGGTAGGGGTGAAATTAAGTATATTAGTTAGCTTGTTATGCGATGGAAAGAGATGAAATTATTGGGCATAAAGAGAGGAGAGGAATATTAAGCCGTCACTCATTGTCCAACATCATCATCCTCTTCACCACAACAACAAAAGTTTCATCATTAGACTAAATCCCCAACCCTCCTAATCATTTCTATCATCTTATAATCTTCTGCATCACGTTTGCATTCAGTATGAAACACTCCTATTCCATGTGTCCTCCAAAACCATTTCAAACAAAATTTCATCACTCATTTTCACTTTGCATTGCGCACAAGAATCCAGTGAGACAAAAAAAAAACTTCATTTACAGATTAATTTACTGTTGCTGCCGAGGAGAGTAGTAACTTCATTACTTTTGTTTGGCATATGTCATTAATTATGCATTTGCTATAATAATTATTTGGTGGCCCCAGTGCTGAGTCCCACTTACAAGAATATCACTGTTTCTCCGACAGGGTCATACTAAACGATTAATCACCAAGTTCTGGTTTCATCAAAAGTTGTCTCATCGTCCATGCCACATATAACTTCCCAACGGGACCACACAGATCAGTTCCCCTTTCTTGCAATGGCGAAAGAGGCCCCTCATCTCAATGTGCAAAGCAACCAACTTCACAAGTAATCCCGATATACATATATCTTCCTCGGTTAGACATTAATGTAAGATTCCATCTCCTTCTTTCCATACCTTAAATCATTTAAATTTAACTCCATATTATACGATTTACATTTATTTATATATTATTAATTTTTTTTTAATCTTTAATACCTCCTCATCACACTAAAATACATGAGATTTAATATGATAAACCTAACAAATACTTATTAAGATAAATTCTCATCTCATTTTAAAGAATGAAAAAAATTTAACTTAATCTAAAAAAATAGCTTGTCAAATAAAATTAACAACCCAATTATATATTATAAAGTAATATTATAAATTAATTTTATTTTTAATAATATAAAATCTAAGATTTTCGTAAACATAAACAAAAAAAATTAGAGATTTACACTGAATAACAACCTTGAGCTTTATGTATAAAAAAAAGTGTTTAGAAGGATTTGGTGTGATGAAATGGAATAAGTATATATAAATACTGATACCCATAATTGTTGTGTGCGGTCAAATAGTCGGAGAAAGATCAGGGGAAGAAGAAACCTGATGATGTCAAATTTAGATGATACACGCTTTTCAGTAACATTTATTTTGTCCTCATCTAAATTATTATTATTATTATTATTATTATTATTATTATTAAATAAAAATTATCACTTAATATTAAAAAAATTTACTTTCCCATAATAGGATCTAATTATATATCTATGTTATATTTATTGATTTACAATACCTTTCACAATTTTTATACAAAAATATACTTTTATTATTTAATATACTTACTTTTATATTCGAACATATGTAAAACATATATAGATATTTGTTTAGATAGTTTTTTATGGTGCTATTAATATAAAATTCAATAATTTTTAAAAAATATAAAGCTTGCACACGTTGTATAGAAAATATGACTAAAAAGTTTATAATTATATACTCAGACATAGAATAAAAAATTATATTTTACATAAAAGATTAAAAATAAATGTTAATTAAATACAAATATTTGTAGTGTAATCATGATCTTTTATTTATTTAAATATTAAATAGTAAAAAAAGTACTACATTATTAAATCGATCAATGTAACGCCTCTCAATATCTTATTCATTTATATATAATAAAATAAAGGTAAAACAAAAATATAAAAAATTTACATAGGCATATATAATATAATTCATCCAATCCATACATTGTATCTCAAAATAACATCCCTTTTCTAGGGAATTTTAATACATCTCCATCAGGAGTTTTCAAAATAAAACAAAATACAGCATTCAAGACAAACGATCCCTTCCTCCAAAATGCTCACTAAGGAGCTCTACTACCTGCAACATCATCTGCTCCCGGGTAAATTATACACGATCATCACAGTTTTAAAGGAAACAACCACAAAACAAAACACAGGGTAAGCTAACTATTTTAAAAACTTTAAATATGAAACTTGATATCATCATAAATCATCATTTTTCACACATTTCACAATTTCATCAAGTGTCTACCAATAATTTCAATATTCATCTTTCTCACGTCAGAATTTCCACTGACTCACAACACGTAGACACTTGACTCTACTTCTGGAAGACTCGTGCATTGACTAGACTCAGAGATCTGCACCTGTCATACTACACCACTGTGAAATTCACACAGGGTCGCTGTGAAATCCACACAGCTATGCGCATAAAAATAATCTCAATCTCAATATCATCACTCTCCTAGTATGACAGGGTTAATCCATATAACAGGTCAAGTTAGTTATCTTTCAGACGACTTACCCATACATATGAACCTCCTTCGACTCTCAACGCCTGAATAACTTCATCTATATGATTCCATTATATCAGGAGAGTCAGGATATCTCCTTCTAGACAAATCACCGGTCAATGCACACTCTACACGATCTTACACGGTATTTTCTTTCCTGAAAATACTATGCCTTGATCCCACTTTTCACATTACTCCATATATCATACAACACACAATTTGAACCAGTCAATCATACATATTTTTACACCGTTTCTAAACAATCCAAATCATACTAAAGTTCAAGATTTAGAAGATCATATGCATTTCACAGCATCTACCATGTTTAAAGTATCACATTTTCAAGCTCAAACAAATTCCGATTCACACATAAAACAGAGCATCGTGCAAGAAAGTTTGAAACCAGCGACCACGTCACCCCAACATCAGAATCTTCTAGCTTAAGGTTTATTGAAAATAAATCTAGCTTCCCTTACCTGGACTTGCGTAAAAACTCACTAAGAGCTCCAAACCCACCGAAACTTTAAAGATGTCCTAACCTGCACCATGGAGCCTTAATCACAAAACTGACTATACTACTCATTTTCTACGTTAACAGAGACGATTTCTGAAGCTAAGAGAGTCGCATGCAACGCCTATGCAGAGGCAACCCTCTCAAGTTCAGAATCGACTCGAAAAACAGAGTAAAACGACTTACTCTGTTTTAGCGTCCTGATCGGAAAACTTGCAGAGAAAAACGCCACAGTCCAGTGGCAGTCGCCGTCGTCAAACTGGTGAGGGAGGCGTCCGTGACGTTGAGAGAAGGAGGAGAAAGGAGAAAGGAGAAAGGAGAAAGGGAACGAAATGAGCTTATTCCCTCAGCTATTATGGTCAAACGACTCTGTAGCCTTCACTGTCATCACCCACTCTGCGGGAAAGCTTGCGTGCACGTTTCCTCGAACAGGATGGCCCCGTGGGTCTCTGCGCACACCAACTCTGGGTCACTTTCCATACCAACTCTCTGGTGCCAACTGTTCTGAAGCACTCTTACTTACTACGTGTCGCGCATGCAGAACGTTCACGCTGGGAGCCTAGGCCCCACCTTATCTGTGTGAAACACGACGTCGCGCGATGACCATCCACCGATGAATGATGTGTCTCTTACCCTGGCAGACGACCGATGCCTCATCCTGGCAAACGACCGATGCCTCATCCTGGCAGACGACCGATGCCTCATCCTAGTAGACGACCGATGCCTCACCCTGGCAGACGACCGATGCTTCATCCTGGCAGATGATCGATGCGTCTCTCACCCTGGCGATCTCTCATCGCCCTTGCGTGTGATGAGGACACATCGCCTCACTCTGGTCACCGATTTCACATCGTCACACCCTGCTGAGGGTTCATCGACTATCTACTCTACGCCTGTGGCATCACCCCTACATGGCTCGGTGACGTCGGTAGTTCTCCTGACCGAGGAAAGCTCGGTACTCACTCCTCGCGCGCCAATGCATGCAACACTAAGGAAAATCTCTTATGCCCCAACATGGAGTTTCGCATGCATAGCGTACCTAAGGTTCAAATCACACCTTGGCACATGTGATTGCCTGGAACCCACTATGACCCGACCGACCGACCTCTACCATGCCGCCCTCAGACCTTGGACGACATCCGAGGTCTGACCACTATGAAATTTCTATTACAAGCTCTTTTCATTTTAAATAATAACATATTCAGAAATCATTTAAAACATACTACTTCTATTCCAAATAAATGTCTAAATCCTTACAATCAAACATTAAACTAATAAAACTAAAACATAATTTTCAGCCAATCAAATATAATTTAAATAATATTGTAAACATATTTCTCTAAATAATGATTTGTATATATATACCAGTTTACAAAACATAAACTATATTTAAATTTATTTATTAACATTTTTATTGTTATGATTAAAATTTTGATGCAACAGGAAATTTAACTTAAGACCCATGATTCCACGTATAACTTGAAACCAATCTTTTGATCAAGTTATGATTTTTATTATTTTATTAAAATATTATTATTAATACTAATAATAGTATTATTAATAATATTAATATTAATAATATATTGTTATTATTACTACAAATTATTAATTAACATTTTCATTTTAATATATATTAATATAAAATAAAATTATAAATACTACTATTATCATAAATTATTATTAGTAATAAAAAAATTATTAATTTTATTATAATTATTTTTAATAATATTATTATTATCATTAGTATAATTATTATTACATTAAATTATTAAATTAATATTTTTTATTTTGTTATATATCCGTATAAAATAAAATTATTAGTAATATCATTGTTAAAAAATTATTAACATTTAAAAAATTATTATGATAATTATTAGTATTATTATTATTAATATTATTTCTATTATTATTATCTTATTTAATATTAATATTATTATATTATTATTGTAGATAGTTACAATGGATATTATTGATGGATATTGATTGACGGAAGGATAATATCAATGGATATTAATTTGTGTTAAATTATCAACAGATATTGATTGACGTTCAAGTAAAGACGGATATTACTGATGGATTTTTGGTTGTGCATATTCATCGATAAAATGAAATTACCAACAAATACCTATTCATCGATAAATCCAAATTTTCTTTTAGTGAGCAATATATAGTACTATACTACCTTTCCTTAAAAATACTAGGAATTGACCCAAAAAGGTAATGTGTTTTCAAATTAATTTATGGAGATTCCTTCCACAAGACTTGAGTTTCAAATTGTATTTTATAAAACCAGGTTAAACAAAAAGGGCAAAGTGTTGAATTGTCATCGATTATGAATTCTATTATAATTGTAGAAAAAGTTTATTAAAAATCCTTATCTTCCTAAGTATATAATGAGTGTTTTGTATTTTTCATTATTATCTATAAGTACCACCTCTACCTGATTTGTTTTCTTAGAAATACCCAATTTTCTTCATAGATATTTTCATGAGAGAGATTTGTCCAAATTTTGAGACTATGTTTATCACATTGGTATAATGTATCTAATTCTACTAATGTCTTAAACCCTAAACATGTTTTTTACCTTAATTCTTTAAATCTTAGATTTAGGTTTATATGTGTTTGACCATTTATTCCCAATTATTTGTATGGCTATCAACCACTGCTTTAGTTACCTTTATACCTGAATAAAACACTTGAAATAAGATTTACATTTTTAGGGTTATTATACAAGATTTTGGGCAGATGCATCAATCATAGTAGAAAAATATTGTCTTTTGAAATCTATTTCTAACCCCCGTCTAAACTTTCAATTGTGTAGTTTCAAAACTTTCCCTCATATCAATTATGACATTCCTAAACATTATCTTATTTTTGTGATCCTTTACACCTATCATTAATGTCATCCACATATTTTTCCAAATTATATTTCGATTTGTGTTCAATCCAATTAAATGAAACTGGTAAAAGTGATTCAAAATTATGTTATCTGCGAGAAGCGTTTTGAGATATCCATTTATAGCATACATGACAAAAGTCCTACTAGATATCTTGCAATCCAGTATTAAGTGTTGGATCGTTTCTCCTTACTCTTGATTAAAGACACATAACTTAAAAGGGACCGGAACCCCCTTATACCCCAAATTATCCATAGTTGTTATCCTATCTAGACTTAATCTCCAGATAAAGTGTTTTACATTTGGAATTGCACTTGTTGTCTAGATTAATATGTAAAATACATCTTCCTCATCGCAAATATTATTCCTTAAAATCTTATACACATATTTTAGTGTATCATTTTCTAATTCATTTCCCTTCTATTTTCAATCATCTTGACCATTTAATTGTGGTGAGGCTTTTGTTAGATCTAGGATAAATTACTCAACTTTTTTATTAACAACAAAAAATATATTGAATATGAAAATACTAGAAGTGTTCCACCTCATGGATAAGCCAAAAACAAAACACAAAAGCGTAAGATAGATGAATACAATGAAATCTCATTTAGAAAAAAAATAAACCAAAACTTATCACAACAAACACAAAGTATGACACAACTCGAAAAAACTTTTTCTCTCATCCCAACAAAAATGTTGTTATTAAATTATGTATAACAGACTTGATAACATATTCACACGTCATCCAAAAAACGTGTACACATTGATTGATTTAAGAGTCATTCCAATAATACTTCAACAATCACATAAAAATAGTGAATTATTATCTTTGCTAAAAGTGTACGTTCTTGTCTCCTGTACTCCTTATTCAATTGATATCAAGATTATGTAGCAATGTATGCAGCGAAACCGCATACCGATTATTAGTTTAGTGAAATAACAGGGTTATGGAACACTTTTGATTCCAAGTTTAGCTGTAAATATTACAGGGCAAATTTCCACTTAAATCAATCCTTCCTTGATATCAAATTTCACTGTTCCATTTTCCCGTATATAATACAGTTGTCATCTTAATGGTTAAATTAGTATCCACTTGAGATATGTGTACAAAGTACAATAACGTAACATGGCTTAATTATAATTAACAATTGGTCCTCCATGTCAAGGGTAGGGGACCCCATATAGAAGACAAGGAATAAGGTTGCCCCACACACCCCGCATCATTCCAAATCATCATTCTGTGATCCAAACCGGAACAGATGGGACTTACAACTTCATCATTGGCATTAATTTCTATTTCCAGCTACATCAATTATTTCCTCTGTTTTATATATATAGAGCTGTCCATGTTAAACTGCACCCAGAAATTTATCAAATGCTCACGTGTGCTCCCAATTCAATCTTAGGACTTCCATTAATTTAATGCAAAACAATCTCAAATGTGGATAATTCTAAATTAATAAACTACCTAGTTCTCTCATTGCCTCCACTGTGTATAGCTTTTTATTTGTTTCCTAACCTACCATATGGAACAAACAGGAGTAAAATCAAAAAGTGCATCACAGAGAAGGACTTGGGATATGTATAAATAGAGTGCATGACGAAAGTACCGATTGGAAAAAAGGACGGAAAACGCGATTTTAGGACTATCTACAGGAAAAAAACCCTTGATTCATTGCATGTACCTTAAAAAAACTTAACTATTTCATTAATTAAGATGCCCATGCCAATCTAAAAGCCAAAGTCATCATAGTGTTGGACTTGTTCCAACGAGGTTGAGATCTTCCACAAAAACACCTCAAAACTTTAAAGTATCCAACTAGAGACAAACCAACGTTGAGATTAAAAAACCTCGTTAAAGAAGGGACAAAGTTATTGAAAAAGTATTGGATGGCTATAGATCAGGGAAACTTTAGACGTAGCAAGGCATACATTTTTACAAGTACAAAATCTTTAAAATATATATATATATATATATATATATATATAAATAAATAAATAAAATATCCCAGAAGGGTAATGTAATATTAATATAATGTTAGTTTTGCTAATAAAAGTCGATAACCTGAAAAAAAAGATACACGAAGTAAAATAAGATAAGAAAAGATAACAGGATTTTCAATAAAAGTTAGTCTCTTTACGTTCTAATCAGTTATTACTGTGGAGTAAAAGTTTTTCCTGGAATTAAGGGAAGATAAAGAAGGACATAAAATTTTGAATAATATGAATTAAAAAAAAAAGGCATTTTGGATGGTGTGTATTAGTTATATTATTGTTCTACCCTTATTTGTCAAGGTTTCTTGTAACTTTGGTTTTTCTTGAAACTTCCTACTATAACTAACCACTTACACAAGCATGCCCCTTGTATGGAATATGAATAAAGAAATTCTGATTAAACGGCAAAGCATGATATCTTTCTAACTATATATATATAGGCGACACCAACCTTTCTGCCTCTATACCTTAATATTTGAAATACCCAGAGGAACTAATCTCTCCAAGCTTCAATTATATACATTATCCACATTCCTAGCTTTATCCATATCTACTGAATACTCATAAGATTTCCCTCTCTCTTCCTCTACATAACTGTGTCACATCTTAGATCTCCTTCATTCATATACATGGGTCTCAGAGACATTGGTGCTTCACTGCCTCCTGGGTTTCGCTTTTTTCCCAGTGACGAGGAATTGGTCTGCCATTACCTCTACAAAAAGATCGCAAATGAGGATGTTCTCAAGGGTACCTTGGTGGAAATTGACCTCCACATATGTGAGCCATGGCAACTTCCAGGTACATATATATATTCTGAATTATTACACATGTATCTTCACCATTCCAGTTAATTTTAACTGGTTTCGAAAATTTCTGAAAAACCTATGTTAATTATATATGTTCCGTACATGGTTTCCCATTTGTTGTGCTTTCCTTCTGTTCGTGTTTGTTCTGCGAAAATACAAATTAATTAGTATACTTCACATTCACAAGTCCTTTTCTGCTCATAAACCTGTGTCTATAGCTTGTTTCATCTGTTCATAAACCTGCTTAGACAAACATGTCCAGCATATACTGTCAAATTAATATGGAGAAGTGACAAACACGGTTGTTTGATTCCTGAAGAGACCAGAGAGAGAGAGAAAGAGAGATGAGAAGGCAAGAAATTGAAAGGGTTAAGGTAAGAGAACAGGTTTATGATGTTATCCCGTTCGCAGACACGACAGTGCATTCAGTTCTTCAATCATTAACGCAATGCCAACTTGATGAATAGTTCAATACTATGCCTCTGTCAATAAATTAAATAAAACAACATTCACTATTTTTATATAATATTCATTTACTTCTTTATATAATAAACATATATTCCACTTGATATATTATCCGATATAAATGTTTTTGTCTTTTGCATATATTGTTGGATCATTTATTTTTCGTTCCATGTTGTCACTTACCAAACTCTTTTCCCCCTTTGTCTCTATGTAAACCATATTTATGACTGGTTTATATGCTACTTATAGAATTAGGAAGAATAAAATTTTCCATAATACTTATAAAATAAATTAATTAAATGTTTACAGACTCTATTCTATATTTTCTTCAACTGTAAATTTGTAAAACTTTCATACATGTAAATTATGAATCAATAACAAAATATTAGTCCAAGAACTAGGTGATAGTCTCCTTTCTCTCTGTTTTTCCTGGGAAAGATAAATTTTATTTGGATAAAATTCTCTTTAATTACTTATAAAAAAAGAAAATTAGAAATTAAAAGAAATTGAGTTTCACATCTAATTAAAAATCAGTTTATGCACTTCCCCTTTTTGAAGAATTTAGATAAAAGATTTTCTATAACAATGAACTACACAAGAATAAATTCAATTTATTTTAAATTCTTACTTTTTATTTACTTCTTAAAAATATCCAGCAAGTAGTATATTCTTTCATCTGTTTTTCATTTATTCAATCCATCCCATTCCTATGTTCCTACTATTTTGTTATTTCAAATATAAACTCCTCCACACATTCAAAAAGCACATGCACTCTGCTGTACGTAGTACTATAGTTAAATTATTTGGGTTAATTATTTTTTCATCATGATGAGTCAGTCAGGGCCATATTATAGGAGTTATCATCATAAACTTTTTTTAAGAACAAGCATTGTAAATAGCTGGACTACTAATTCTGTGAGTGACCATGGATAACTCTTGTGATTCAAGTAGCTTTGCTTGATTCATGCACAAAATCGAGTCCTTTAATTTATTTATCATTTTTCAGTAATGTTCCTTGAATTTTACGCTTATGGGATAGATACACACATACTTAGTAGCTACTTTTTGTTATAACAGTTGAAAAAGCAATACTTTTTCACCAAGCAACAAACACTGATGATGTTAACATACACAATACGTGTACATATATACGCCTCCATTCATTACCTTTCTTGGACATGACTCGCTATCGATTTAGCTGGTTGATTTTTACTCGTTAGCAATTATTAACTATATTTTCCTTAGTGAAATACAAGAAAAGCTATTTTTTTTTTATGCATGATCTTTCTTGGTTAGATTACTGAGTCCTCTTTTCATGCACAGCATTATGAGAAGAGGGAGAGAAAAAACAGACCACGAAATCACATTTATAGCAAACAGACAAATAGTTGAAACTTCTAAGTAGGAATTACCAGTGTATGTTGGTGTCATGAAATTGCTGTCATGTTTGTCTGGTAGGATTGGAAACTTGAAAACTTGATGTCATTAATGAACTAGCCGACATGTGATGGTGATTCTACACTAGACCTAAATATTTATTATTCGGAGACACAATCGATTGCACCTAATTTAACCTTATAGCTTAGTCATGTGTTGTCTGGTTGCTAGCACAAGAAATTGACTTGTCATATGCATGTGTTGATATGAATGCTCACAGAGGTGGCTAAGCTGAATGCGAACGAGTGGTACTTCTTCAGCTTCCGGGACCGCAAATACGCGACGGGGTTTCGAACAAACCGAGCAACCACATCAGGGTATTGGAAAGCAACAGGGAAGGATCGAACGGTGGTGGATCCAACCACGCAAGAGGTTGTAGGGATGAGGAAAACGCTGGTGTTCTACAGGAACAGAGCTCCAAATGGCATCAAAACCGGGTGGATCATGCATGAGTTCCGCTTGGAGACCCCACACATGCCTCCAAAGGTTCGTTTCTCTACTTTCTACTTTGCTTCTTTCATTAGCTTTTGCTCCTGTGGTGCAACTTTCTTTTCTTTTTCAAATTTTCAGAACATGCATTTTCTGTAAAGTTAATCTATAACATGTTATTAAAAAAATATAGTCTTATTTTAAGATATTCTTTAAAAGTAAAATATCTTCTTTACTCATGATTTTGCTTTTCTTAATATTGCTTATAATACTTCCATGAAAATTGTCCTTTACTAAAACCTTTGTCTTTCGAATGATATTTATTAATATAACTTTTGGACATAAATTAAATTGTTGTGATGTGGTTGGATTGATTGATGTAATTAAGGTCAAATCTTAGAGGTGGTTTCTAGCTAAAGCTAGGAAAAGATTTTGTTGTTGATATGCTTTATTAGGGGTGTATTTCTCAAGCGTTTATGCTAATGTGAGATGAAAAAAAAAACTATTTTTGACAACTCACATTTTCTCTCATTTTAAATTTAACAACTCTATGTATTAATAAAATATTTAATTAAAATATAAATTACATTATTAACTTAAAAAATTAATAAAAATGATTGTAGTATAAAAAATGATATATTTTACTGGAAGATAATGTCATAATGTATCTAGATAATTGGAAAATTTTAATAAAAGTAATAATGAGAATAAGGTAATTTATTAATACATTTAAAAAATAGTATCATATAATTTGTAATACATTTAATACAACTATTACAAAGTATTAAGATTAAAAAAATAGTATCATATAATCATTTAAAAAATGTAACTTATGTATTTTAATTTGGACCATTTTATAATATAATTTAACGGACAATATTATTTTTAAGTTCACATAAAAAAATATCCTCACTTGTACATAATGTTAGTAGATATCTTATGGATATATATTAATTTGGTCTGGAGTAGATAAAGACTATATATTAATGAAGGTAATATCCTATAAGGTTAACATTTTTTGTGCAATAATACGTGAACTTTTTTTTATTTAAGCATAAAAGAAATGTTTTCAAACATTACTAAGACATCGCTAATTAACACTAAATTTAATTAATAGCCAAATCTTAAAAATTTGTAATCATTTTTTTTTATTAATATTTGATCACTGGTTGTAAAATTTCATGATCTAAGACTTCTGTGATGTTTTTATTATTATCAACATAATGTGTTAGAATAATTGAATTGCTCCAATCCATATAAAAAACTGATAGGAAAGAAAAAGAATAAAATTTCTACTAATTTATCTTCTTCCCAGCTTAACCATACTAACATAATTTTATGTTTTCAACATGCCAATTTAGCATTTTCTCCCCTGTATTTTCACAAAATAACAGAGTTACTTATGTTCAGGATGCATAATATCTGCATAACTATATATTAAAATATAAAATTTTACACAGATCTACTAAACTTCTGTGATGTAATGTGAAATTTTTTCACTTTTATAGCTAAATTGTTTTTCATGCATTGAATCTTGTATAAGCCTTTTTTTATTGGCTCCTTGTATAACCCTTAACTGGCCGTTGAATGAAATGTGTTTGATTTGCATTTTATGAAAATTAAAATCAAAACCACATCAATAAAAAAAGTTGTACAATATTTAATGAAAAATTTATATTTATATGAAAAAGAGAAAAATAAATACTTTTGATTGTATATCTATATATACATGAATAGTTAATATCAATTTTTTAACACTCAGAAAATCATGTGATTAACTAGTAGTATGTTTTAATCTTTATCAATCATTATAAAATTTGAGTCAATATTTTTTCTCACAAAAAAACTCATCTTATTTGATATGCACACACTGACGTAATCATTTATGATTAAAAAAAATTAATATTTTTCTTTCAGTGTTATATAAAAAAGTTCATTTGATATATGTCACACAATATATAATATATTATCATTCATTTTTTAATAATAATGTAAGACTTTAGGAGTTTTTAATAAATTCAAGTTGTAAACTAAGTAACAATATTTTAATACAAATAGATGCTTAAAGATTATACCTTTGTTTTAAGATATTAGTTGACAAGCTTTGCTGGTGAAGGCTGATGACTGAAAAGAAGTGGGAATATATTCTCCCTAAAAAGAAAAATCACAGATTTTTCCAATCTCTTTCTTCCCTGTGGACATTAGAGTTGAAACTGATCAACTTTAACCAGCAACAGAGAGAAGATAAACACTGTTTGATATCTTCTATTCTCTAAAAAAATATTTTACTATTACAAAAAAACATTACTCTTTTAATTTGATTCATTCATCAATAATTTGATTTGTCCACATACATAATATCGAAACAAATTAAATGATGATAAAATATATATATATATATATATATATAGTCATGTCACATCATAGGTTATCATAGAATGTAACGTGAAAGTGATGAAGATTGCTTTAAAATTAAAAAAATAAATAAAAGATCAACTAAAAACCTTTTAAACGGTCAAATTAAAGAGTAAAAATAAGTTAAGGTAGGTTAAGTTTTGTAAGACGTAATCTAACTTGCTTTCTAAATCAAAGACTCAAGGTTGACTTATTCAGTTGATATATAGATTCTTTAAGTTCTTGCATTTTTTAAATTATGTCTTGACCTGAAAGATTGCTTAAAAGTAGATATAATAAAGTCCATTAAATAAAATTATAAACATGTGTTTAAGTAGACTACTAACGGACTCATACTATATGTAGGTCAATGAACTTAATTATTTAGTAATAGATTATAATAAGTATACAATTTCAAATTTTATAGCAAAAATATCATTACACTACTAGCTTTTATTTAAATAAACCAATATTAAATTTAAATATTTTTTTAATATTTTGATTTTTTTTAATCAGATAAATTGTTCAAATAATTTTAATTTAACTTTATTTTAACGTGGACTATGAAAACTCCTCACAAGTAATTTATTCTATTTTCAACCCTAAAACAAGATAAAATAAATCATACAAAATAGAAGCACATTTAAATAACATAGAATGTATTAAGAGGGTTTAATTCAGTTTGTTGAGTAGTATATATTAGCAAGTATAAATCTTTGAATGTACTATACTCTTTCTTGTGAGCATATAATAAAATAGTTTATGGTAGATAAATATATTTGCTAATAAAATTAGGTGAAATGGTGGTTGATTTCAGGAGGACTGGGTGCTGTGTAGAGTCTTCCACAAAAGCAAAGAAGATAACAATGGTTCCAAACTGATGTACGAATATGATACAACACCTCAATCCCTAACCTTGGCTTCGTCATCTCCCACCAACCAAACCATGCCTGGTGGGTACAACAGATTTCCCACCTCTTTCACTTCCTCCATGCCATTGCCAACCCACCACCACCACCATCATCATTTCAACACAAACCAAAACTCTTCTTTCATGGATCTCCTTCACTTCTCTCGGGACACCAACACCAACAACTCCATCGTTACTCAAATTAGTTCCAAAGGAGATGATGGGTATGGTTTCTTGTGGGACATGGATCTAGAAGAAAATAGCCTAGAAGATGCCGTGGCTTCAAACTTGGACGCAATAACGTTTGAGATTGATAATAATCACAATGATAATAATATGGTATTCCTATAATTAAGAATGTCTTATATATATCGTACGTGTGTGCATATATGTGGTTCATGTGTCGGAAATTGTCAAGATTCGTTTATTTCTGATGTATTTATGATGTTTCGCTATGAGGGACAAGTCACATGATAGATTGGGTTGGATTAGTTGTTACCACAAGGTTGTGGTTTATATTGTTCAAGTAGTAGGGTATAAATATTGTGGTCCATTAGGTTCTTCTTGTAATTATTATTATTATTATTATTATTATTATTATTATTTACTTTTATTATTTTAGAAACTATTAATCCTATGTATACAGTTTGTGATGTAATTAACAATGGTTATATTTTTCCTTCTTTAATTATAATTTCTTTTATTGTGATCACTGAAAGCTTTTCGATGAGACTGAAATATGATATTTTGTTGGGAGGATGAACCAGGAAGGGACTAGCAGGCTGAAAAGCTTTATTTAGTACTTTAAAGAAGGATTCATTTCGTACTTAAGACATATCTTTTGTGAATTGAAAAGAAAGATGAGTGAAAATAAATAATACTACATGACTTGCTGTTACAGTTTACATCAGACATTTGTTCCTAATAAATAATATATAGTGAGATTCTTTTTCAATTAATAATTACAAATTTTATGTGGTTTAAGGTATAGATATCATATGCGGTTAACTAATTTTTTTTATCAATAAAAAATAAAATAAATAAATAAATAAAAATATTTGAGGCACACTCTAATCTTTATAAAAAAATCTCGCAAAAATTATTTAAGAGTAATTATTTACAAATAAAAATCATTTAAAAAATTATTTTAACTCTTTAAAGATTCGGATTAAACCAAATTAGTAAACAAAAACATCACTATTTTCAATCTTAAAAAGTAAAAATTTATAAACAATTTAATCCTATTTAGATATTAAATTGATGTAAAATCAAAGTAAATTATTTACCATTTTATCTTTGAGAAATGAAATTGATACTATTATATTTGAAGATATAACCGAACCTTGATCTTTCGGAGATATACCGATGATATTTTATTCCAAGATATATATTATTTAACCAATCTAGATCTGAAAAAACCGTATGAAACAATAATTTCTATTGTTTATTTATTTTTCGAACTCAAATCCACTTACTATCAGAAATCCTAGTCAAAATTATTATATCGATTATTTCCCCACCTTTGTATAACATTTTCACTCTAGATGATTGTATTTTGGATTGTTTTGGACTTGTTAATCAAGAGTAAGATAACCAAATATCAATGCACTTACACCAAGAGAATTTGATCATCTTACACACTGTTAAAAGATAACGGTTTAGTCAACAAAAAGACTTGAAATGTTCACACTGCTACCTCAATTCATGTTAAAATTTTAGTTCTGAAGTGTCTCATTTTTATTCATTAATTATTTGCTGATAAAAAAAATGTTAAAATTTTTATTATTTAGTGAATAATTAGGATTTTATAGTGTGATGAGTATTTTTTATTTATGTATTTTGGCTAGGAAAGGTTATAATGCTTATTGATCTCTGGTTATTGGTTGGGAAAGGTATTTGTAATCATGTTTTGCATGTGAAAACATAACATAGGTACAGTGTATTCATCATGGAATTGAGGATTCAAGAAGGAAAACATGTGTTGACTGGGACACTTTAGACGCATACAAATGCAGAGAGCACATTTGAGCTTGAACATGTCTGATGTTTGAGGAAGACAAAAGTTTAAATTCTTGGAGACACATGAATTGAGTTGGACTATAAAATTGGACAAAACAGATAGGAATACATAATTGCTATACTTAGTGTGAGTTTTTTTGTTTTCTGGATAACCCTCACCAGTTGATGTTGGTCTGTTTAATGCATCACACACAACAATTTTAATACTTTATATTTTGACTATAGAGGGTTTTGGTTGGTGTCTAAATAAGCTAAATATACCTTTTTTAATAGGGATTGAATTACTTCTCAAATACTTCATGTTTTTTATTTAATTAATTCTTTAGTTGAAGGGCTTGGGAATTTTCGTTCCCACAGACGGCGCCAATGTTCTGATCTTAAGTTCGTGGAGTAGCATCGCTAGGATCAATCACCGTATCCGAGGTATTGTATGTTTTAGAGGTCGGAGGAGGGTGTATTTAAACTGTCCTTGACCTTGATTCCTAAGCGATGTGGGACTATATTGACAGTACTGGAACAACTATCATTATTATTATAATTATTCTTATTATAATTATAATTATTCTTATAATTATGATTATTATTATTATTATTAATAAAAACAGTATATTAATAATAATTAATATTATTAATAGTATTAACATTAATAATAAATAATATTAATTTTAATAATAATGAATGTTAATAACTATAATATTAATACTAATGTAATTACTTATATGTAATTACATATGAACTTTAATCTATACATAATTACTTACAAATTTTGATTTATATGTAATAATCTACAGATAAATCTATAAGTAACAATTAGTATGTAATTTCTGTAGGTAACATTTCTTCTCTCAACCCGCCAAAGTTATGTACAAGTTTACCTATGAATTTTTTTGTTAAACTTTTTCATTATTATAAATTTTTCTTGTAGTAACTATAAATATATGTTGACTCTAGAGTATTAATGTTAATGATATTATACATAGTTATGATATAGATTGTTAATGACTCTAGAGTATTAATGTTAATGATATTATACATAGTTATGATATAGATTGTTAAGAATGAAATGGTGAAAACACTTACTATGATTGATTGATGAATATAATATATTTTATTAAGGGTTAATATATGATTTTTATTCCTATACTTTCACGCAAAATTAATTTTTGTCCCTAATCCAAACTTTAGATATTATAGGTACTTGTAGTAAATAAATTATTAGAATAAATCATTGCTAGTTTTTTTTTACGTGACAAACAATTTTCAGTGTGGACTAGGATATTAAAATATTTCATGTTAACTCTTCACTGACGTAGATGTTATAATATTATATAATGCAATCCATATTGAAAATTTATTTGTTAAGTAAAAAAAAACTTATAAAAATAGTTATTGCATTTTCCATAGGTTGCTGTGAGTGAAGCCATACAATCAACATTGATGAGAACAAAGAAATCCTACTAGTGTCATTAGGATCTGGAATTACAAAAATTAGTTGGCTTTTAATAGTATTGATGTTGTTAGCGAGTTTTATAAAGTTTAAAAAAGAACCTTTATTACCTTGCCACCCTTTTAATCTTTGGGAGAAATGGACAAGCTTGGGTAGATAGGAAAGATTCTTGAAGCTTTATGTTTTCAGGGTATTTTAAATTAAAGTAGGGGAGGAAATGCTGAAAAAGGTAGGCTCTTTTAGCTTACTCATGTAAGTATTCTTTGAAGTGAGATACTCTTTTTTTTTTATGTATTTTTTTTTTTTTATGTATAAGAGTTGAGATATTTTGAAATATTTTTTTTATTTATTTATTAATTTTTTATTAATATAAAAAATTACTATGAATATTCAGAAAGTATTGTGGATAAAAATTAATTTCATATTACAATAATAAATGCATAAAAAATATATTTAACCATTTTATTAATAATGTTAAAGGAGTATTACTTTTAATCAGTATATACGTGTATGTATACTTGGAAAATTCTAAAAGATACACTAACTCACATAGAAAAAATATATTATATAATAAGAGTTAATGTTTCAAATTAAGTTGATGTAGGCTGAATAGATTACTAGACAAACTAAGTTTGTTTTTTTTTAATAACAATAAAAATTAGTATAAACAGTAATACTAGAGATATTCTAATCTAAGTATAAAACATTTCAATCTAAAAGAAATGAGATACCAAAAAATAATATATATATATATATATATATATATATATATATTTCTTTTAGTTTTTGTATTTTTTATTGAAAATAAATAAATAAAATAACTCATTTAACTACCATTTCACCCATCCACCTAACATACTATCCCAAGACATGAAAATGATGAAACTCATAACCCATGTGCCACCGTCTATAAAGTTACTACAAACCAGCTCAAAATAAAACTAAAATACAGAGTCCGAAAACTATAACAACAAGCACAGATTCAGCAGAATAATATATTAATGGTTGAAATAATAAAGCATCTTACGAGATGAGATATTAGCATAACACCATGGTACAATCCAAGCTACATGTAACAGCGTTAGTTTTTAAAAGAAAAAAAACCTACAACCCCCCTTCCCCGTCACGCACCATTCCTTTTCTTTTTTTTTTTTTTTTCTTTTTCTCTTCCTCTCCTTTTTTTCTTCAACTTCTCTCCCATACATTATCTATTCTAAAATCTGATCACGCCATGATGTAGCTGAGGAATCAGGGTACATTTCTACCCAATCAGATTTTTAAACAGAGTAAGTTCATTTTACTCTAAAAATCCCTTATTCTCTATTTTTCTCTATGATTTAGTCATCAATCTTAGTGGGGCCAGTTGAGAAAAGTGTTTCTCTCAACTTTATTAAGCTCATACTAAAATTTGGTAATTTTTGGATAACTTGCTTTAAGTCTCTAGATTTTAAAGTGATTCTCCTGCTTGAACCGGAATTTTCTCGAAATAAGGAATTTCAGGTAAGGGAAGCTAAATTTATTTTTTAATAGCACCCTAGGCTAGAAGATTCTGGATGTGGAAGGGACGTGGTCCCAATATTCAATTTCTCTTGCAGGAATGTTGTGTGTTTATATTTTGTGTTGTTTGTTTATATATTATTTAAACTTGTAAAAATATTATATTTTGATGGTTTAGTATTTAAATGTTATTTTTTTATATTAAATAAGATTTTAAATATTTTGGATTGTGTTTTGGAATGATACTGTATGATGAAAATGATATGAAATTGATGTCATACATTTGGGATAATGTATGAGTTGTTGTTTGATGGCATTAATTATGAAAAGTCTATGTTTAACGGAGATCATCTAGCTTCACTCATGAAGTCATGTAGACTAAGATATCAGGTGGTGAGAAGCTGAGAGGAATTCATACACACCGGGTCCCGTTGTAAACATTCGGTATTGGATGTTTGAACTTACCCTGATCCTTTCTGTTGGATTCGCTGGTAATCTTTGGATCAGGTGGTAGTCTCTGGTAGGGGCATACTTAATGAGTCTTCCGGAAGACGAAGTGAGATTGAAATGAAATCCAGTGACTGTGATTGAAAATAGATCCATGTGTTGTCTATATGAATGATGAAATTGATATTGAGATTTTATATAACAACATTTAAAGAAATGTTTATAAACTATTAGTTTGATTTGTTCTTTTTGCATGAATTTAATATGTTATGAAATTTCTTTTCACTAGCTTACCCTTGCTTTTCTTGTTGTGTTTGAACTGCGATGACTGTACTACGTACACGAGCAGATGATCATACAAGTATATGAGGTTCTGGAGAGCTTTAGGATGTTATTTTGAACTGTATATTGTAAATATTTTTATTTCTATAAGTCCTAATCATGTATTAGGAATGTTTTGAAAAACTCCAAGTTTGTATAGAACTAGTAGAACTTTTATTGTATTAGTTAGATGAATTTTTCTAGGGTGTTACATTTAATGGTGTTAGAAAATATGGCTTTAAACTAGAGGGGGGGTGAATTGTTTAAAGAGGTTTTCGCAAACTTTTACAAGCTAGAATGAATATCTTTCAGAAATCAAATGATTAAGCAATTCAGTTTGCCAAAACAGCAAGCAAAACAGCACTGCCAGGAAAACAATCGGTTGTTTCTTCGAAACAATCGGTTGTTTATACCAGCAAACAACAAACAAACTGAATTTAAAGAGTTAGGGATAGAGAGATTGTACATAGATGTTTATACTGGTTCACTCCAACCCAGAGCTACATCCAGTCTTCTCAGAACCCTGAGGAAATCCACTAAGCAATCACACCTTGATCACTTACACAACAACCAAGAGAATGACCTTGAACACCTCAAGAACACACAGCCAATCTCAGCAACAATACAGAAAAGAAATGTTTCAGCAGTTACACAGATTACACTTGTTATAGATGAAGATCTGAAATCAATACAAGTAGAATCCTATTCCAGCACTTTGATCAATCTCTCTAGCACTTAAGCAATCTCAGCAATTTTTCAAAACTCTCTTAGTCAGTCCTTTGTCAAAAGCATTCTTAACCTTTAAAAGAGATTTTCTTAATTATATAAAAGGAAGTTTGTTTATCAAATCTTAACAAACCCATAAAAGCTTTCAGAAAGATTGGTCAAAGCATTTAATGACTGGAGCGTATTCAGTTTCAAATCATTTAAAGCTCAGTCAAAGAAAACAGTTTTTCTGTTATGGTTTCAAAACAAACAATCGATTGTTTCCTCGAATCAATCGATTGTTTTGTCACTTAACAGTTTTCTCCATTCAAAAACAGTTTTCAAACTTTCTCAAAACATCTAAGTATAAACAATCGGTTGTTTCGATAGAACAATCGGTTGTTTCAACTTAGTTTGAAAAACACTTTTGTTTTATCAAAAACTGAGATGCTAATTGCTTTGAGATTTAATCTAAGGTTGGATTACACTTTAAACTACCCCAGAACAAAACAACAAAGCAGCACAGCAGCAGCAAGCAAGCAAAAGCTTCATCATCCTTCAAAGGATTTGGATTCTTCAAAACCTTGAACACCACTTGGTTCAACAAATGGTATCAAAGCAGTTCATCCTTAGGATAACCTGAGGGTAGTGGGTTTATTGCGTTTCTCCTGTGTGTAGATTTTTGTTCAAGTCTAGTTTCAAGACTTAGATAAAAGTGTCTAATAAGATGTTTAATAAAGTTATTTTCTTGAAATCTTGTTTGTGCTTGAGTCAAAGTAGTTGTTATGAATAAAGATGAAAGTATTAAGAATGAAAATAATCTTGATAGAGTGGTGAGGGTGCACACTCATGGCTAGATCAAGATTATTTTCTATCTTAATTCTAAATAGTTAAAGTATATTTTCGAGATAAGTCTTGATTGGTTTTGTATCTATTTTGTGTGATTATCTTTTTAAGTTAATTTGTCTTAAAGAAGTAGTTGGAAATTTTTAGTAATTTCTAACCTAATTCTTTATGTGCTTAGAAGATGGCACGTAGACCACCTACTCCTCCTCCACCAGTAGATATGCCCAACTTAGCTCGGGCAATAGAGATGATGGCAACAACCTTGCAACAACAGAGTGCTATTATGGCACAACAGCATCAAGCAGCCCTTCATCAATTAGAAACAACTAAATTAGCAGCAGAAGTGTCTCAGCTTCATCAACAACCCTATACCTTTAGTTTGGAGGATTTTCTGAGACACAATCAACCCAAATTTAATGGGAAGGTAAATCCAGATGAAGCAGACCAGTGGGTGAGAGACATAGAAAGAATCTTTGAAGCTACTCAATGCCCTGAAGAGAGGAAGTTATCTTATGCCATCTATATGCTTATTGAAGAAGCTGAGTTTTGGTGGATAGCTATGAAACAGATGATGGAGGACAGAGAAGAAGTTGTCACTTGGGAGAGTTTCAAAGTAAGATTCATGGAGGAGTATTTTCCTGATAGTGTCAGATATGCAAAAGAAATTGAATTCTTGCAGCTGGAACAAGGAAATCTTTCAGTCACTAAATATGCTACTAGGTTCAAACACCTAGCTAGATTCTACACCCAGACCATAACTGAAGCTTGTAGATGTAGAAAATTTGAGTTTGGGTTGAAGCAAGAGCTTAAAGAAGTGGTGATTCCTATGTCCATTAGAGAATTCCCAGCTCTAGTGGAGAAGGCAAAGGTGGTGGAGAGTCTAAAGAGTAGTAGTGGAGCTATTAGGCCACAGATGGTGGGAGGACCTTCTAGAAGCACACCCAAATATGAAGATAAAAAGAAGCCTTATTCCAGACCTCAATCCTTCAGAAGTGGAGGGCCTACTTCTCAGATGCTACCAAATGTCAAATGTTTTAGATGTGGTTGGGAACACGTAGTTAAATTTTGTCCTCATCCAGTGCCAAATGTTACATGTGATAGATGCCATAGATATGGTCATGCTACAAAGGATTTTCGTGCTAGACTTGCGGCCCTAAATAATATTGGAGTACAACAGAATAATAATCAAAAACCCAGAGCAGCAGGAAAAGTTTTTGCCATTAGTGGAGCTGAGGCTTCACAATCTAATAGCCTTGTTAGAGGTATTTGTTTTATCCTTGGAACACAATTATCTGTATTGTTTGATTCTAGGGAAACCCATTCTTTTATATATATCTTTTGATTCTGTTAAGAAACTTAAGTTTCCAATCTGAGAATTAGAATTTGAGTTGGTGGTATCTACACCAACAGAAGGTATGATAGTACCTTCTTCCTTGTGTGCTGAGTGTCTAGTAATTATAGATGGGCGGAGATACAAAATCAAGATGATTTGTATACCTTTAAAAGATTTGGAGGTTATTTTGGGAATGGATTGGTTGTCTGCTAATCATATCCTTATAGATTGTGGTCGCAAGAAGTTAATTTTCCCTGGATTAGAAGGAATGCAGGTTATCTTAGCTCATCAGTTTAAGAGAGAGATACAAGAAGGTGCAAAATGTTTTATGCTCTTGGCTTGTTCTATAGTTATTGATAAAATACAAAAAGATAGGTTTATAGTTCAGGAGTTTATGGATGTATTTCCTGATGAGATTCTTGTACTTCCACCTAAGAGAGAGATAGAGTTTGCAATAGACTTGATTCCTGGAGTAGACCCTGTGTCAATTTCTCCATACCGAATGGCACCAGCGGAGTTAGCGGAATTGAAGAAACAACTAGAAGACTTGTTGGAGAAACAATTCATTCGATCTAGTGTTTCTCCATGGGGAGCTCCAGTGCTACTAGTGAAGAAGAAGGATGGTTCATCACGTCTATGCATAGATTATAGAAAATTAAACAAGTTAACAATCAAGAATAAATATCCTCTTCCTAGAATTGACGATCTAATGGACCAGTTGCATGGAGCAGTTGTCTTTTCTAAGATAGATTTGCGCTCAGGTTATCACCAAATTTTAGTGAAAGCGAAAGATGTTCATAAGACTGTTTTTAGATCAAGGTATGGTCACTATGAATTTCTAGTTATGCCATTTGGCGTGACAAATGCTCCAGCTATCTTCATGGATTATATGAATCGAATCTTCAGACCTTTTCTTGATAAGTTTGAGGTAGTGTTCATAGATGATATCTTGATCTATTCTCTTGCAAGGGAAGAACATGCAGAACATCTTAGAACTGTCCTGAACATTTTGAGAGAAAAACAGTTATATACTAAACTTTCAAAATGTGAGTTTTGGATGTCAAAAATACAATTTTTAAGACATGTTATCTCTGCACAGGGAATATCAATAGATCCTTCTAAAGTGGAGGTTGTGCTTCAGTGGGAACGTCCTAAAACTGTTACAGAAATTAGAAGCTTTGTGGGGTTAGCAGGATATTACAGAAGATTTATAGAAGGTTTTTCTAAAATAGTTGCTCCTTTGACCCAATTGACTAGAAAGGATCATCCTTTTGTATGGATTGAACAATGTGAGAGAAGCTTTGAAGAGTTGAAAAGAAGGTTGACTAACGCTTCTGTATTGACGATACCTGATTCCAATCAGTTTTTTGAAGTTTTTTGTTATGCTTCCTATCAAGGATTGGGTTGTGTTCTAATGCAGAATAAGAAAGTTGTTGCCTACGTTTCTCGTCAGTTAAAGGTGCATGAAAGAAACTATCCAGTCCTTAGAAGATTTGCTTAGGACTTGTGTATTAGATCATTTGGGCAGTTGGGATGAAATTCTACCATTGGTAGTGTTCACTTACAATAATAGTTACCAAGCTAGCATAGGAATGACTTCTTTCGAGGCATTGTATGGAAGAAAGTGCAGGACACCTCTGTGTTGGTTTCAATATGGTGAGGGTGTGTTAATCGGACCAAAATCAATACAACAAACCAATGAGAAAGTCAAAATGATTCAGGAAAGATTGAAAACATCTCTTAGCAGGCAAAAATCTTATGCAAATCAAAGAAGAAGACCTTTAGAATTCTCTGCAGGTGATCATGTCTTTTTGAGATTTACACCGTTCACCGGGGTAGGAAGAGCACTCAAAGCCAAGAAGTTGACTCCTAAGTTCATAGGACCTTATCAAATTCTAAAGAGAATAGGTCTTGTGGCTTATGAAATTGCCTTGCCTCCTCCTTTAGCTAACATTCACAATATTTTTCATGTATCTCAGCTAAGAAAGTACGTACCTGATCCCAATCACATTGTAGAGTCTGATTCAATCCAGGTGAAAGAAAATCTGTCATTTGAAGTGAAGCCAATCAAAATTTTAGATTCACAAGTGAAACAACTTCATGGAAGAAATATTCCCATGGTGAAAGTATTGTGGTACCTCATCTCTGGAGAATCCACTTGAGAAATTGAAAAGGAGATACGAGCATCATACCCTAATATCTTTTTTGGTAAGTTCATTTTCGAGGACGAAAATTTTTGTAGTTGGAGATAATGTAACAACGTTAGTTTTTAAAAGAAAAACAACCAACAGACCCCCCTTCCCCGTCACGCACCATTCCTTTTCTTTCTTTTTTTTTTCTTTTTCTCTCTCCCTCTCCCTTCTCTCTTCAACTTCTCTCCCATACATTATCTATTTCAAAATCTGATCACACCATGGTGTAACTGAGGAGTCAGGGTACATTTCTACCCAATCAGATTTTCAAACAGAGTAAGTTCATTTCTACTCTAAAGATCCCTTATTCTTTGTTTTTTTCTATGATTTAGTCATCAATCTTAGTGGGGCCAGTTGAGAAAAGTGTTTCTCTCAACTTTATTAAGCTCGTACTAAAATTTGGTAATTCTTGGATAACTTGCTTTAGGTCCCTAGATTTTAAAGTGATTCTCCTGCTTGAACCGGAATTTTCTCGGAATAAGGAATTTCAAGTAAAGAAAGCTAAATTTATTTTTTAATAGCACCCTAGGCTAGAAGATTCTGGATGTGGAAGGGACGTGGTCCCAATATTCAATTTCTCTTGCAAGAATGTTGTGTGTTTATATTTTGTGTTGTTTGTTTATATATTATTTAAACTTGTAAAAATATTATATTTTGATGGTTTAGTATTTAAGTGTTATTTTTTTATATTAAATAAGATTTTAAATATTTTGGATTGTGTTTTGGAATGATACTGTATGATGAAAATGATATGAAATTGATGTCATACATTTGGGATAATATATGAGTTGTTGTTTGATGGCATTAAGTATGAAAAGCCTATGTTTAACGGAGATCCTCTAGCTTCACTCATGATCTAAGTCATGTAGACTAAGATATCAGGTGGTGAGAAGCTGAGAGGGAGTTCATACACACCGAGTCCCGCTGTAGACACTCGGTATTAGATGTTTGAACTTGCCCTGATCCTTTCTGTTGGATTCGCTGGTAATCTTTGGATCAGGTGGTAGTCTTTGGTAGGGGCATACTTAATGAGTCTTCCAGAAGACGAATTGGGATTAAAATGAAATCCAATGACTGTGATTGAAAATAGATCCATGTGTGGTCTGTATGAATGATGAAATTGATATTGAGATTTTATATAACAACATTTAAAGAAATGTTTATAAACTATTAGTTTGATTTGTTCTTTTTGCATGAATTTAATATGTTATGAAATTTCTTTTCACTAGCTTACCCTTGCTTTTTTTCACTAGCTTACCCTTGCTTTTCTTGTTGTGTTTGAACTGTGATGACTGTACTACGTACACGAGCAGATGATCATACAAGTATCTGAGGTTCTGGAGAGCTTTAGGATGTTATTTTGAACTGTATATTGTAAATATTTTTATTTCTATAAGTCCTAATCATGTATTAGGAATATTTTGAAAAACTTCAAGTTTGTATAGAACTAGTAGAACTTTTATTGTATTAGTTAAACATAATTTAAACTTTAGTAATTTTCTAAGATAATTCGTCTAAGTCAAAGATATATAGTTATAGTGTTTAAAAATCTTTTTTAAGCTGTAAAGTTTATTGAATTATTTGAGTAACTTTATAGAGTTCTTGTTGAATTATTTACTATTGATTTATAAAATTTAAAACTAGAAATCTTATACAATTAAATCAAGTTCCGTGTCATTTGAACTAATAATTGATATATAGGAAAAATCACTTTAAGGTTAGGACATGACATAAAATATATTAACTAAAAACTTTACATAAAGAGACTTGTTATGTATCATGCACTCATTTATTTATTTTAGTTGAAATATGTTAACAAGTTATATATAGTAAGTTATCTTAAACCCAATGTTGAAACTCAAACCCCACCCCGAAAATTTCTCCAATCACAGTAATAAAAAATAGCATAGCCGTTGATAGGATAGGATATCAAGGTTGTAATGAAATGGCATGAACAACAATAGAGAACACAAACGTGTAAATCGACCATAGGTAGGAGAAATGTTTTCGTCAAACAACTTTGAAAAGAAGTACATTTGACATATATGTTTTAACCATGTGAGAAAAGCTTGAAGAATGAAACGGAATCTTCCATCTTTTCATGTTTAAAGACACTAATTAGATCTTTCTCTATGCTAAATCTATTATTATATGTGATGAACACCTAATGATAAGAAAAAAGTGCACGTGGTTGATGCAAACATACATAGCTTTTACACGAGATTAAAGTAAAATAAAGAGGCAGAGATCAAGGCACACACAGAGCTTAAGTTCAGATCATACTTTGTCTCTCCCATTTTGCTTCTTTATTTCTGTAGGTAGTCACTTCAACAGTAGTATGAGTGAAGGGTTACTGATATGATTCTTTCATTATTTCTAACGTATTTCACTGTGTGTTAGTTATTTGTCGGTACTATAATTGATTGACATTGAAATGTGTGGCGTATGAGTCAATAACTATAGGGCCAGATAAAAAAAAAAAGATTCCTCACTCCACATCGCAGATATGGTTTGCTTTGTTCTCTTTTTGATGTTTCTCTCTTCATCTGTATTCATAAGGCACATATATGGTTACTGCTTAATCCACCTACAAAGCTTTCAGCTGATAAAGACTACGCAAATAGCCTAAGAAACATAAATAATTGAGGCCATGAGGTCCATAATTGAGAGATGATTTGAATCTAAGATCATTTTTTAATAATTTCTAAGATAATAATCTCTTAAAGGAAATTAATCATCCTTAGGTGTTCCAACCTAAATTGGTGTGACAAGATGCAAGAGTTATCAGTTAGATTGGTCCACCATTAGGTAACACTAAACTTAGGGGAACAAGGTAGACACGAGACTCAATAGTAGTAATACGTATAATGATGTTTGTTCTTGCTGCTATTAGCATAAACAACGTCTGCAGTTCTGCCAAATTGAATAACTCCAATGAATTTATCCACTTTAAACTCCTTGGCATCCTCTTTTGTTGTATTCTAATTAATCTTCTCCATATACATAGCTCACCACTCAACCCTATTACCAATTTGAAATTAAATTATATTGCAATCATGTGTCATGCTATAGTATATATTGGGGATGAATATTATTAGACAAAAGCACACGTGTTATTGGCTAATAAATTATATTGTAAAAAAATTATTAAATAATAATTAATTTATGAATAAAAAATAATTAGTTAGTATATTAATTAAGTTGGATATTATTTTATAAACTATAAAATTATTGATATGTAAAGTAGTTTTTATATTAGTAATAAAATTTTATAAAATAATTTTTAAATTGATATTTAAAATTAGCTATCCAAATTTTCTATATTAAACTAAAATTAATTTATGTGTAAATTATAAAATAAAAGTATAGAAAATCAATGTAAGAGAATTTATATAAATTTACTAATGCGTAAACTAATTTTAACTCAGAGTCGAAGAGTTATCCATTGTTAATAACTCTATTGTTGCAAGTGATGATATAGAGATTGAGTTAGGATCTTAAATTTGATATTTTTGTTGATATGACCTTTTTGGAGAGTGTTTATGAATAATATGATCTGCTATAAAAAAAATTAACTTATTGTCTACTAATAATTTACAACCTTTCGAAGGACCATTTCAATTCATATATATATATATATATATATATATATATATATATATATATATATATATATATATATATATATATATATATATATATAACACCTTCTAAATTTGTTGCTACCAACCGGGTTGCTTTTAAAACTATTTATTATGATTTTATCTTGCAAATTGTTTTGAATGTTTTTCATCAATAGGCTCAAGAGTTATGTTCCATCTTGGCAATAAATATAGTTGAATCTATCTCAACTAGTATTTTCTTACAAGAAACTCATTTGATCGCTGAGTTTTACGCTGAGAAATGGATAAAGATGAATCATTAAGTGAAAAAGATGAACTACTACAAACCTTTAGGAGACCAATACATTCTTTTAAAGTTAGAGTAAAAGTAAATAAATAAAAAAAAACGTCCAAAGCAAGTTAATCCAAGAAAAAAAGTAATAATAGACATGTGTCTGATTATCACAGAATTTTATTACATATGTTGAATGCAAAAAGGTCAGTATGATTGGATTGAGATTTAATCATTCCTTTTTCCGGTCTAGGAGAGCTTCTATTTAGAAAATGTTTTTTTTGTTTTCTTTCTTGTCTCATTTTTTCTTTTTCTGTTTGAACTCTCATTGTACTCTTGAGATTTTCTTTATTTTTTGTTTTTCTTCATGAATTTGGTCTAGTTTTTTATAATTGTTTGTTTTTCTTTTTTTTATGCTATTTTTCATGTGATGATACATATTGTCTAGGTGATTTTTATAAATAAAAAACTAACTTTAATTTAGAAAAAAATTATTTTATTTTTCTTTCTTATTTTTCACCTAAAAGAAAGTTATTGAGAAGCTTGTCTAGATAGGTTCTACGTATAAGTTAATTTGACATGTTTAAAATATTTTCTTCATAAACATAAAGAAAAATAAGAAGAAAAATTATATTAGTTTCATTTTAAATTAAAATTAGTTTATGTAAAAGTTGATTCATAAAGGTTATATTCGTATTGACTTTTCAAAAATTTATTTTTTAACTTACGTGTAAATCAGTTTTAGTTAATTCCATACTTTCTTAAAATATTAAAAAAAAAATCTTTTATAAATAATTAGCAGAAGTTTCTTCAAACACGTCCCTTAATCATTCGGTTAAAACAATTAACATTCTCAATAAGGGCTTGAAAACTTAAGAATAGAACACTACAAAATATGTTTAATCATTCCAAAAAGCCTAAAACTATTACCTAATAAGCTAATCAGATTTGAAAATTGAGCATGTAGACATGTCCTAAAACCAAGTTTGAGAAAGCATAAAGAAAGTACTTAACCTAATCCTGGTGAAGAAACTTTGTGTCTTACCCCACAAAACAGGCTTTTACTACTGTCCAAGATCTGTCGGTTAATAAAGTCTATGGGCAATTATTTTTTGTACCCTCATTATTTCTTTTTGTACTTTTAGGAATGTTGGAAAAGACGTAAAAATATTTTTATATTGTAAAATTTGAAAACATGTTAAAAATTACATAATCTGATATGTATTTTTAGTTTTAGAGATTTATTTTGCATTGCGTAATCTACTCTGCATTTCTAAATTATCTAATCTAGAATCTTCTTTTATTTTGATATAATCTTTAAGTTCGTATTTCTTTTCTTTTATTTTATTTTAGTCCAATTGAAGCATGGACCTCACATATTATTTACGATATCATAAAAATATTTAATTAATTAAAAAAAATGTAGAAAAAATTAAAGATTTAATTAAAATAACATTTAAAGAAAATAAAGGAATCAAAAGAAATTCAGAAAAATGGGAAAGCCAAAATTATATTCAGCCTGTTTGTTTCGGTACATGAAAGAGAAATCTCAATGTCAAATAGAATTAAGTGGAAGAGAAAAAAGGAAAATGATGACTGCATTATTCTATGGAGTGCTTTTGGGGCTATTAGGAGTATTACATTTTATTGTAGGTTTAGTTTAGTATCTCAATTGATTTTTAAGGGCAATTACTTTATGCACCACCTGATTAAATTTGAACCTGCACCCAGTTTTGTTGTGGATCAAAAATACTTCAGAAACCCTTCTCTAGACCACGTTTTCTGGGATTGGATTTTCAGAATTTTTTTTGAATTTTGAAAATTCTTTTCTTGAACACGTTTATAGATTTTATTTTTTGAAAATTTTTTCAAAATGTATTCTTTTTGCATTCTAGAATTGTTTTTCCATAATGAGATTTTTTATCTTTAAATTCTATTATGGAATCTAAAACATAATCTATTATAGAATTATTATGGAATGGTAAAGTGGAACGAGCCGGTCCGTGGTCCACTAAGAAAAATGCAGGATGAACTGACGTCTATTTCAACTCATTGACTTACTTAGATCCATCCCATATAACCCACAGCCTGCATGACCCGCATGACCCGTACAACTTAAGAATATAGAAAAAAATTTATGCACCCTCGTATTTTCTTCATGCAATCTCATATTTCACATTCCGAAATTTTTAATAACATCTTACTAAGCATGTCTTGTAAAAATAATATTATGAGACCATTTACCTAATACATCTAAATAAAATTCAAAATTTCTATTTAAAAAATCATTTTTATTAATTTTTAAAAAATATATTTCTTATGCGGACTAGCATGTAGACCCGCATGTTAATCCTTATATAGGACGGACTAGAAAAATTAACCTGCATATTCTATATGGGACAAGCTAAGTGTAGGACGAGTCAATCCATTGCCATCTCTAAATATTTACAGTGTCACGTGGTCATATAAATTGTCACGTTGTCACTCTTAACCGTGTGAACATCAATTTAATGAAAAAGATCATATTGATTTCTTTTAAATAAAAATGAGGATTGAATTATGAAAAAAAATGGAGGGATAAATCCCACAATATTAGGACAACAATCCTATTAAACTTTATTTTTATATAAATTAAAAAATTATATATAAATATATTTAAATTTAGATAACTATTTGTTAAAAAAAAAATTATTAACCACATTCCATTCTTTAGTCTATGAGCTACTCACCCACACTTTTAAACAAACGGAGTGTTTCACAATCTTCTTTTAGTTCCTTAATCTTTTGTGTTAAGTCAAGTTAAAAGTTAATCATATCAATTAAAAATTAATATCAGACGAGTTGGTTGATTTGCTTTATTATGGGAAAATAATTTTTTGAAACTGAAACAACTCCTTGATAACTTGTTTTCAAGGGTAATATACAATTAAATATATAAGAATTTGTTGGAATATAAACAAATTTTTTATCATGTTAATTGTAGATAATTGTGGGTTAAAAAAAATGGAGAAAACAAATTATTAAAAAACTCGAGATTGCATTGATTCACACAAATGTTTATTTAACAACCCACTTTAATAGTATAATAATATATATTAAAATTTTAATATAAGAAATATTGTTAAAATATTATTATTCAAAAAATGTTCCTTTTATTTAATGGATGTTAAAGTATGATCACCCTTATTCATTCAAAGTAATAAAAACATTTCAGCACTATTTAACAAAAATTGAAGAGTAGAACTTACTGAAGCATTGAAGTCCTCATTTGCGCAGTAAACATGAAACGCATAAACACTGTATTCACTCTTTCCATTCTGAGTTGCGAATCCCTTGTTACCAACTTATCAGTATTCATTTAATAGAAACGTTAAAATGCTCATTTTAGGGTTTGATAATCCGCAGTCTTTGGGTTCGGGCAAGATGGGGAGAGAGGACTCCAGATCCTATACATTTTTAATTTTCACTCTCAACTTCACAAATCATTAATCATTCAAGCAATTCCTCTGGGTAACTTTGCCTTTCTCAATTCAAAACTTTTTTTGTTTTAATTTTTGCTGGCTGCATGCTACTTTAGTCTCTTCAGTTCAATTTTCACCGTTCATTTGTTGCAGGAATCTGGTTTTGGGGGCAATCTCTGTATTTCGACATTTTGGGTGCGTAACAAAATTTGTACATTGTTTTGAATGCTTCTTAGTTTTAAGCTTTTACTTCAGTTTTCCGTGCGTCTCATTCACTGTGTTTCTGCGCACGTGTTTTACGCTATTTTTTTTTTTACCTTTGAGGGTTCTCTTTGAAATCCATGTTTATGGCGATTTATGTAAGGATTTTTGGAAATAGGTCAAAAACAAAAATGACTCCAATTCTTGATGTTTCATTCTGTGCATATCATAGAAGGTAGAATTAGAAAAGGTGGAGAGGGGCTGAAAATGATGGGTTTTGACTTTCTCATCTTGGATATTCACTAAGACAGTAGAATATGGAGAGGATCGGAAATCATTATACTTTCTTCTTACTTGGTAGGGTTGAACATTATCTTGGAAATCCATAATTAGAATAACCTGCCCCTCATTTTCAGCTCAATTTCAGTGGGCGTACACCATTTGGTTCCGCACTTTCCTTTTAACTAAGCGAGTGATCCAAACCCTTCCAATTCTTCTATGACTTCATTTAATACCTTCTCATATACTTATCATTAGTAATTTGCATAAATAATCATTTGACTTCTGCTATTGCTAATAGAAGTTAGGGAGTATATTGTTATATTATAAGGTGATTTTCACTTTGCATCATCTAGTATAAAATATAACTAAATAATATTGACGTCATTACTTTTGATATATTCTTAACTTGGAACAGTTTCTACTCTTTTTTTTTATCATTTATTGCCATATATTATTGTTGTTGTTATTGTTGCTTCTGTGTCTATGGTAAGATTAAGATGCACAACTTCTGTATGATCAACACTTATGGTTGAATCTCTTCAGCTTTTGGTTTCGTTGTCCACACTTCTCTTTTCTCCATGATAGTCAAAATTGTGCACTGATTTTTAGAATTGCAGAATTCTACACTTCTGCAGTGCCTGGGTAAGTCTGTGCTCAGAATCGTAAATTAGTATGATTGGTACAATCCCTGCATAGAATTGAAAACTCGGGTAGAGTTTTTTCAATTATACTTGGTAGGTGATGTATCAATGTTGTTTGTTGCTCTTTTTGGGCTTCAGCAAACCTAAGCCCAAGTGTTCACTAACCCTTACACTAAGAGAAAGGAGAAAAACACTTCTTTTTGTTGTGATTGCATGTTCAACCTCTCAAGCCTTTCCCCAAACTGCTGGACGAATCCATCATGACCAGAGTCACATTTGGAGTTCTTCTCGGTCACGTCCGGAGTTCTTCTCGGCTATGTTTGAGCCCGTCTCTGTTTAAGCCAATTCTGTTTTGTTCTTCTGCGACTCTGTATGTCTAGTTCTGTTTTACTTTTTTCTATGAGCAATTTGTTTGCTTCTGATTGTCTAGTTGGGTTGTCATTCATGTTTGTCATTTATGACTTTATTATTGACTTTCTTAAACTTATGAATCTATAATTATGAATTTACGCTTATTTAAGCATTTGATTTGTGTTAAAAAGGATTTTTGTCTCTCTTGTTTATGCTATGTTGTATGCAAATATAAGAATTTTATAAATCTTGAAGGATATGATTCCACAATTTATAATTCTTTGTTTCCCCTCCCTGAGTCTGAGTAAAATCTTGAGTTTGACACCTTGCTATTCTCTGAACTTCTCTTATCCTACTGAAAAGGTTGAGTGTTTTAAAGAGCTGTTGTACTGGTTTGAAGTTCAATCTGTTGAGTGATGAAGAATTCTATCGGGGTAGTAAACTGTCTGCAATGCATATTATCCCAATATTTCGTTTCCTATTCAAAGAATTAATTGGTGCAAAATATGGTTTTCTAGAAAATATTTTCTTGTCTTTTTCCTGCAGTGATGATGGAAGCGGATAATGATTGCCCCAAATTTCAGGAAAACAAAAATCTTTCAATTCCCCCTGGTTTTGTATCCCTCACATCTTTCATTTTGAGAAGGGGTGGAAATGTTAAGAAAAATGATAAATCTACGACAACCTTTCCAATTGCATCTGATCAAGAGCCAATCTGCATGAAGACTAAACTTGAGACAAATGACATTAATGCTTATAGCCAGGGTCTTATGCGTCGGCCGTGGATAAACATGGACCTGAGCAACCACCACAAGCCTGAAGAATCTCATACAAAGCATCTTCCTATGGTTAAGTTGGGAATCTTGCATTTTTTTGGTTAGTGGTTAGATTACTAATAAAATCAAACTAGAAAGGCATAGTCCTAGACAAGGTTATTAAATTGAGGTTCAAATTGGGAATCACCAAGCTGATTTTGGAAGTATAATCATAGTTTGTTTTGAATTGTAATATTTGGAGATAATGAAAAAGTAACTTTAAATATATCACATGATGTATATTTTAAGTGTTTAATGTAATAAATCTGAGAATAAATTACTAGTTTTAGTGACAAATGAAGTTATGAAATAATCAAATAGGATAAGTTTAGCCTTCTTTCAGTTTCTTTTGATTTAACAATTTAAACTTATATGACTTTTCAATTTCTTTCATGAAAATTGGTGAAAGAAAAGTATAAAGAAAAAAATTTGTGTTTTTTGTGATTCATATCAATGATACAAAATCAAGTTTATTCATTGACTGTGAGATTCAAATTCATTTGAGATCCATTTAATGATAGAATTGTATGATTCAAATTGTTTAACAATGAATACTAGAATCAAGATACCTCATATGTTAAGTGATGGGTAACCTACAACAATTGGAACAAAATCTTTCTTTGAGTTCTACATAGTTATTAGGACTCATTTAGATACAGATAGTGTATTTAAACTGCCTAGGCTTTTGTGTGATGTGTGTGGTGGTTTGGCTCTGGATTGCAGGACTTGATACCAATTTTTCATGTGCTTTTGTGAGCATAATCTCATGACTGGTTTCTCTTCTATGTTCTAACCATAAAGCCATAAAGAAATCTAACGATATTGTTTTCTTTTTTTCATATTTTAGAACCTACCTTTAAATGCTGGTCGTCCAAAAGGGACCATACGTGGATGTCCTAATTGCAGTAATTGTGTGAAGGTACACCTTCACCTTACTTATGCACATTGGAATAGGCATGACCATGGATCCTTTATTTTTGTTTGTTTATCAAAGTCTTGAACCAGGTAACAGCAAGGTGGCATCCTGAGGATGCGATAAGAGAACCTTTGGAAGAAGCTCCTATCTTCCACCCAACAGAAGAGGTACCAACCACCTTAGTGTAGTTGTATGCTTTCATTGTGTCTCCTTGTGCACGTCTTGATTTATGTTATCAAATGTGGATTCTTATGATTATTGAATCAAATGTTTGTGTAATTGTGTACATTATGAAGGAATTCAAAGACACACTTAAATATATTGCAAGCATACGTTCCAAAGCAGAAACTTATGGAATTTGCCGAATTGTCCCTCCTACTTGCTGGAAACCACCATGCTTTCTTCAGAGAGAAAACATATGGGAAAAGTCTGAATTTGTCACTCAGATTCAGCGCATTGATGGACACCAAGTTCAGCATACTCAAGAAATTATGGCTAGTGCTTGTGAACATACAAAAACCAAGAGAAAAAGAGATGTAAAAGTAGCTTTGGGCCCTCAGCTTTGTAAAAGAAACACCATCACTCCAAATAACCATAATGTTGAAGAATGTCATTATGAGTCTGAACCTGGTCCTAAATTCAATCTCAAAACATTTAAGGAATATGCAGATGTATTTAAGAACCAGTACTTCAATTACAAGGATAAGAAGAAATTCATATGTTCCAATATAAAGTTGGCTAGACGTCAGCAGTGGGAACCATCTGTGGAGAATATTGAAGGTGAATATGGCCGAATTGTTCAAAATCCCACTGAAGAAATTGAGGTATAAATTCGAATATGCAGTGCCTTTTTCATATTCAGTCTTTTATACATTGTGAAAATTCTAATTGATCTCATGCTAGGTGCTTTGTTGTAACAAATTGGAGGCTGGAGTTTTTAGCAGTGGGTTTCCGACAGTTTCTGATCCTGTGGAGGCACACGCTTACCCTGAATATTTGAAAGCTGGATGGAACTTGAATAACATGCTTTCAGATTCCCTTCTTTCGTTTGAAAGCCCTGATGTTTCATGTAACCTTGCCCCTAATATTAGTGTGGGAATGTGCTTCTCTGCAGACAACTGGGTAATACTATGCTTTATTGCCTTATATTTGCATGCACATCACATCTTTGTTTTCAATATCTCTCATCTCCTAATAGTTTTCTGGTGGAAACTACCGACTAATTTTCAAATCCCTTTTGTTTACTTCTCTATCTGATCACTTGACATAAACAGAAAGTTGAAGAACACCACTTGTACTCATTATCTTACATACATTTGGGTGAACCAAAAGTGTGGTATAGCGTCCCAGGAAAATTTGCTGTTAACTTTGAAACAATTTGGAAAAAGTATCTACCAGATCTGCATGCAGGAAAGCCTCATATGCAACATAATATGGTGAGAATATATGATTGCTTGTTATGAACAATTTTTGTTCCTTTATAAAGTAACTGCGATGCACACCTAACATCCTTTTATTTCTCATATTTGTCTTATGTTAACCCTTTCATTATGAATCCATGCATGTTCTTCTGTCAAACATCGTATTGTTGATCAGATGGATTTTGATTCTGCTGGATTATTTGTATATTAATTTCACCCACCCATTTCCTGTCAATATCTCCCATCTATTACCATTTATGAGCATGTTTCTCCATCCCACATGTTTATTGTCATAATTTTCTCTCTTTATATCTAGTGAATTTCAAAAGTTTCATTGACCATACACAGTATTAGTCTTTTGTAGTAGCTGATTCCTAGGTTTCAAGGAAGAATAATTGTATGTTCATTTGTTTCGTCAACTGAAATTCAATAGGCCAATGGGCACTTAGAGAAGGAAGCACAGGCTTCACTCATAGGATGTATGTTATACCTTGCTTAAGTATAGTTACCAAAGGTTCTATGCAATGCCCTTGAGTTGTGGGTTTTTCCTTTTACCTTGAAAATTGTGAAGAACACTTTCTGCTAAATGTCAACCTCAGCAGCTCAACCTTTTGTTGAAACTGTTATCATTCACAATCCTTTTTTCAGAATAAAGCTCAATCTCATGTAGGCTCCAAGTCTGCCAAACCTTTTTCTTGCTGCTTGCAGTAATATTTCTTTGGCTTTATTGAAACTTAAAATAATTGTTGCCATCAATTTATGATAGAGAAAATAGTGGTATAAAATTGTATTTTTCAACTTGTTTAGTTCAATGTGGATAAATTCCTCTCACCTCAAATATAAGGTTTATATTGTTGTTTCTAAAGGAAACACTTTTTTATGCTAATTTTTGGTACCAGGAGATGCAATTATCATGCTCCGTATTGAAGGCAGAGGGTATACCTGTATATCGTTGTGTTCAGTATCCTCGTGAATTTATTCTTGTCTTCCCTGGGGCATATCATTCAGGATTTGATTGTGGTTTCAACTGTTCTGAAGCAATAAGTTTTGCTCCTCTTGAGTGGCTGCTTCACGGACAGAATGTTATAGAGCTTTATCGTGAACAGAGGAAAAAGACATTACTTTCATATGACAAGCTTTTGTTAGGAGCTGCAAATGAAGCTGTCAGGGCCCAGTGGGAAACTGGTCTGTGCATGAAGAGCACATCGTCCGACAGCTTAACATATAAAGGTGCCTATCAAAAAAATGAGTTCTTAACAAAAGCTTTCAACGTAAGTCTTTCAGCTCGAAAAATCCTAGTTTTTTTGGAGTTGTTTATTATCAACTTCAAATTCCATTGATCATTAACAAGTATTCAATCATTTATCTTGATAAACTGAAATGACGGAAGAGGCACACATTTTTCGTATTAATAATATTGGAGAGTTCTGAAGGCCTTCTCTCCCTCCTTCCTTCATTTCATTTTTCTTGTTCAAATTTGGCTACATAGTTTACTTCATTCAGGTTGTATTCATTCTTACTATATTTGTTTCCTTTGTGTAGTCTCGCATTCAGAGTGAAAGTTTGAAGAGGAAATTTCTTTCCCGTTCTTTAGTCTCACAAAGAATGGATGAAAATTTCCATGCCACTTGTAGAAGGGAATGTAGTATGTGCCTGTGTGATTTACACTTGTCTGCTGTTGGGTGTTCATGTTCAAACGACAAGTTTGCATGTCTGGATCATGCAAAACATTTCTGTTCTTGCACTTGGAGCAACAAAATTCTCTTCTACCGTTATGAAATCAGTGATCTGAATGTTCTTCGTCAAGCTTTGGATGGGAAATTAAGTGCAGTCTTTAAATGGGCCAAAGAGTATCTCGGATTAACTCTGAACTCTGCTGCCTCCAAGAGATCAAACCCACGCCCAGAAAATGTTAGCGGTCCAACCTGCCCTTCGCAAGACTTGCATATGAAAAAATCTATATCCCAGACAGCAGCAAATGAATCAAAAGAGAAGCTACGTCAATTGCAGGAAATATTGAATTCATCAAAGAAAAAACAAAATGAAGTGATTTCAAGTTCTTCCCAAAAGAAACAAAATGAAGTGGTTCCAAACCCATCCAAGAAGAAACAAAAGGAAGTGGTTTCCCATGTCCCGCAGACTTCTGGTGGCACTCACAGTTCTTACGACACTCATTCAGAAATGAAGGCAGATTTGGTTCAGTCAAGCTTTGCAGAGGGAACGAAAGGAATCAATTCTGTTGGCACCGAAGTTGATATGAAGATGGTTGGGAGCAAGTTAACAATTTCAAAGAAAGGAGATCCAAAAGCATCTAATGTTCCCTCAGTTACAAACGTACGTTACTTGTCTTTTCTACAAGAACATGAGTTACTAGATGTTTCATCTGATAGTATGAGCGCCTCTTCATCATCAGATTCTGAAGTTGCATAAATAGATTTATCAGTGTAGGAATTTGGATGATACATCCATCGTAGTATATCGGCTATGGTTGAATAACTAAATTGCCAAATTTGATTAGGCTGTTTTTCTGTTTGTAAAAATTATATATGCTTCTGTTGAACAGAACTAGAGATTGAGCTCCGATTTCTCAAGAATGTCAAATATATGCTCCGTAGTTTTTAATTTCTCAGAATTAGTTTGAATGTTTGTCTTCATTCAGCAGCATATATAAATATACAGGGTCACATTCATTCCCTGCGTTATTTTCTTGCACGTTCATCTTCGAGTAATGTTACTACCAACTAAGGACCAAATATCCTCAAACACTCGGACAGAAGCTAATGAACATTTTGAAATCACCATTCTTCGTTTTTTATCTGTTCAAATTAAAAAATTCAGAAATAGGGGGAAATGTGTAAACATCAATCCATGCTGTCACTTCGTAGTTTGTTTGCTATCCTCCCCCACCCCCCCCTTTGTTTCGCGAATGAAATTGAAAGTGTAAATAAATATATTAATCAAAACAACATCAAGGTCGAACAGGTTACATCAATAATTACGAAAACAGGTAATGTAAACATGCCCGCAATGTCGGCAGGTGGGACGTACAAAAAATAATCGAAATCCTTACGGAGCAAAAGGAGGGGCAAAAAAAATGCTTCTGAATCCTATTCGAAATTATACAGTACACAAGAAATCCCACTTGAAATTGAGTGGGATTCATGCTAATCGAAGTAAAAACTAAAAAGAATAAAGCAATTATATATCTATTAATATAAAACACCACAATTCATAAGCCAGCTGAAACCAAATCATGCAAGGTCACAATCCCAATCAAAATATTCTCATCGTTTATCACAGGCAAAAACTGAACAGGCGATGGAGGTGCCTCCATCTTCTTCATCGCCTCCACCGCCATAGCCTCCGGACCAATAATTCTTGGATTCCTAACATCAACAAAACACCCTCATTGTCATATACTCGCCTCCTCAACAAAGCATTAAACATAACTACTAACTTGTGCACGAAACTTTAATGCAGTATCATATGTATTATTGACACCATTCTCTGATCAGAATTGGAGTTTCCTCTTAGAATGCAAGAAGACACAGCATCTGAGTATTGCTCTTTACCTACTTATTTCTAATGAATGACATTTACTGTGAACTTTTATTCTGATTGAGTTTTTTAGGTAGTATGCACGTATATATTGACATTATGATGATGATGATGATGATTAAGTTACCTATTGCACATCTTCCCCACAGTGAGTTTGAAAATGGCTTCTCCACTGGCTCGGAGAGTGCGACGGAGATCACCGTCGGTGAACGTTCCGATCAGACGGTAACAGTCATCGATAACAAGGAGGCATCCGCATCCTTTACTCGTCAATTCCACAAGCTGATCCATAATCAAATCTGATTCTCTGCATATCGGAACGTCTTCCTGTTTCTTCATCACATCCTTCACCTGCAATTCAAATTCGAATCAGACAACAACAAATTAGGGGAAAACAAACGCAGATGCAAATGGAATAGAAAAAGGACCTTGAAGATGAGACTCTTCCCGATCTTGCCGGCGGGATGGTTCGCGGCGTACTCCTCCTTGGTGAGATTCCTCGCCTCCATGAGCGCGATGGCCACGGTGTCCCCAAAAACCATCTGAATGGCGGTGGATGTGACCGGCGCAAGGTTGAACGGACAGAGCTCTCTCTGGAGAGGTAAATGCACGGTCATGTCACACACCGCGGCCAGCGCGTTTCCTTCAACGGAAGTGAGGGCAATGAGGAGTGCACCCTTCGCCCTCGCGCACGGCACTAGGCGGAGGAGCTCCTCCGTGGCGCCTGACTTGCTGAGGAGGACGAGCACGTCGCGGTCAGTGAGGATCCCGATGTCGCCGTGGAGCGCGTCCACCGGCGACAGGAAGGCGGAGCGGATGCCAAGCGAGACAAGCGTCTGCGAGATCTTGTGCGCAACGAAGCCGGACTTGCCGACGCCGGTGAAGAAGACGGTGCCGGACGCGTTAAGGAGGGCGCGCGTGAAGGCCAGGGTTTGAGAGTAGTCGATGTGATCGAAGAAGAAGTTGAGGTGGCTCTGCTGCGACTTGAACAGCTTCGTCAGAGCGCCCTCGTCAATGTGGCTGCTCTCGTCAAGGCAATGTTTGGCCACCGTCGCTGGGAATAAGTGCGCAGGAAGAGAACCCATCGCAAGGAGCTCGTGAGAAAGTACTATTGGTTCCCTTCTGATCACAAGAAAGGAACATCAAACAAACAGGTTTTTCTCTTTCCCTTCTCTTATTAATATCATACCACTCATGGAAGGTGATCCATTTCCCTTTGATTTACGCGGTCATAAAAACAGTGTTGGTGGCGCCGTTAGTTAAAATTAAAATTAAAATCATTTCTATTTTACTAATGGACCAACTAATAAGGCCCATCTTTGATTCCAAGGCCCGCCTAATTACTAAACTACTTCTCATACGGCCCACTCAATAAATTTGGAGGTATTGCTTTTAGTAAACATGCCCACATGTCAAACATACCTATTTTATTTTTATTAAAACATTGTTAAATGTTCTTTCTATTATATGTTTCAATTTTTTACTAAACTTGTTTTCAAGTTTTGAATTTTCTACAAACTGATAAGAAAAGTGTGGAATGAAAGAATTTCTAAACAATTGGAAGAGAAATTATATAATCTTTTTCAATTAATTAAATTTTGGAAAGGCTAAATCATAAATAAGTTATTAAGTGTAATTTTCATCATTGGTTAAAAACACTTACTTATGAAAAAAAAATTTATTTATCTTTTATAAGAACCTGTGAGAAAACTTGTAGAAGCAAAACACACCTTATTCTGTTTTTGTGAAAACCTTTTCTACTTTTGGACAACACTTTTGATAATGGAAAAAGGCCCATGTGCTAAAAGTGTTCAACTTGCAAGATGAGTTATTCTATTTCAAGGGTACAAAGTTAGATTACTTCTCTTTGGACTAACTAACTTTATAAATTGTCCATTTCTATGTTCACACAATCACGTTTCGCATCTTATGGTACTTTTTCTACTCTCAGTATTTCCCATTTTTTTCTTAGAAAAATTCTTAAAAATTAATAAAACCCTCAACTTCCCCAACATAATAATACTAGATTTTTCAACATATTTGAAAAAAATCATCCATGCTTAGTTTAACACATTGCTAGTGTTTAGATTAGACATTACCAATAATGAAAAGGATAATTTTGATATTTTTATGATATTTTTAAAAAAAATCTATATCCTCCTTTCATTCCAATAAATCTGAAAATAAGGTGTGAGTTTATATTTTCACAAAAACAAGAGAAAAAAGAACTTGAGGTGGAAATTTTGAAAAAGAAAATGAGAAGAGTGTTAAGAAAGAGAGAGAGAGAGTGATGTTGGATAGTACCCTTCAAAGTCAGTTCAAAAGCAGAAGCCCCACGTGCACACCTGTCATCTTTGTCTGCTATACTGACACGACACTTCTGAATGGATCCCATCACATACTAAAGTAAGTTTGTATAACTATTTTAATTACAAATAGGATCTTAGTATTTCAATTAACTTAATTTAAATTTTTCGAGAGGAATAATGTTTCTTCAAATAAACAATAACACTGTTAGATTACAACGGACTTAACTGTAGTATAAATACTGACAATATCAACTTTTTTGATCTTCAACTGTCTTATGAATATAAATATATTAATTATACTGAATAATATAATCAAATTAAATTTTTGAATTTTTTTTTTGTGATGCATTGATAAGAGTATACAATATGATTTTCTTTTATTAATATTTTGAACTCAACAATCCGTTATATATAATTAAATTCAAATATATATATTCAATTGTACATTCAATATATTATTATAAAAATAAATACTGAAATTTGATATACATTTGATTGTACAATTTAATTTGCAATATAAATTAAAATTGAATCCAAGTTGTTTATAAGATTGTACAATATACAAATTAAATTCATAAACTAAATTGTATAATTCAGTATGCACTTGAATTCAATTTTGATTTTCAATTATTCAATCTGATATATATATATATATATATATATATATATATATATATATATATATATATTTTAAATAAAAGATATTATAGATTGTTGAATCTGGTATATACAAAATGGGAGTATTTGAAATTTTAAAATTATATGAAGATGCTGAAAGAACGGTGCAGAGAGAATTTGTTTAATTACTTTGATATATCACTAATTAATGATTTTTTAATATGGACTCATTTAGTAATATTTATTTTATCTTGACTTAATTTATTTTTTATATAAAATAGCACATGTTTTTCTTATTTTACTATATACTTAGAGTGTTTTTGTAATATATTTCACTATTTATTTTCTTAGGTAGAAGATGGGTTAGGAAAAAAAATATTAGATTGGAGTGCATTGATAAATGAATTGCAACAATTACCTAATTATGGTGTACTGACATATAATTTCTCAGAAAAATAAATTTCTATTGAGAGAATTTAATTAGCTGGAAATTTTGTAAGTTCAAAATACATAGAAAATAAAAAAAGCTTTCATTTTGAAACAAAAGAACATCTACTTCATTGTCTTTGTCAATTCTTACTTTATAACTACTCTTTTAAAAACAAGATAGATTTTACAAGAGTATAATTGAAAACTAAAGTTTTTTCTCAGCAAGTGAAAGTGTGGAAAATGGTTTTTGACATTTCCAAAGCAACAATGCAAATGCAAGTACCAAACCATGAAATATTTTCATATTTGAGTCAAACGAAACATTTTTCTAAATTTTTCATATTGAAACATAATTTGAGAAATCATGTTGAATTTATTCACTAAATTATATAAATAGTTTTGTAGTTTTAGGTTTTATTTCAAATTTTTTTATCTTTAAAAAAAGTTTAATTTAGTTTTTTATGGTTTTCAAATAATTTGAAATAGTTTTTTCATCAGTTTAATGTTAACTTTATAAACATCTTTCCTTTTCAATCTTCTCCATAATTGTTTTCATCCCTTTCCTACCCATCACATGAAAACCTTTTTCATTCATTCACTCTCCAATCTTCAATCTCCAATCTCAACCTCATAATTCAAAGAAAGACTAAGAAAATATTTTTAAATTAAAAAAAAAAACTATTATTAAACTACAAACACTAGTTTCAAAAGCTCTGATAATACATATCCAAAAAGTATAAGAAATTATTTATCAGCACATGTGATCCTTAGATTATAATAATCTCACTATTACCAAAATAAAACATTCTTATCATTATTGTTGAAGAAAGAATATAAATAAGTCTTTTGGTGAAAGAGTATATTAAAATTATACCTAAGTTAAAAAATTATGCACAAATTAGCAAAAGAAATGCACTAATAAAATTCAATAATTAATTACATAACCCAGTTGACTGTGCAACTAGTAACTTCTTTTTATACATAATTTGGTCCATAGTCTATTTGTTGTTTTTTTGAAAAAAATGTAAGAAGTGACTGGGCTGGGTTGTAACATGAAGGGGGGAAGTGAGGTTCTCTATTTTTACATATGAAGTATCCTTCAAATATTTAATTTAATTTAATTAATTTTGTTGATAAAAAAATACTTTATTATGAGAATTCAAATACATGGTGATTCTTTATTTTAACAGATTTTATTTTTTATAATAATAATTACGAATAATAAATAATAAAATTAATAATAATAAATAAATAAATAATTTTAAAAGTTAAATTTTTTTATTTATTTTCTTCTATATTTCTAACTAAACAAGTTTTATTTTTACTTTATTCATATTTTATTTCTCATGTTTACTTACCTATCTATTTTCTTTATTTTTTTACTAAAGAAAACTTAAAACTAAAAACATTGAAATTATTCAATCCCTGAAAAAAAGTTCTCTCATAGAAAAACAATCTCCAAAACAAAGTTACTAGTTAATAAAAGTTTGTGCACTGTACTATTTGAAGTAAGATTTTCTTAGTTTCATCATTAAATTTTATATATACATATAACACAAAATAAACGGCATTGGAGTGCAACTTTGATGTACTTGTCATATACTTGAATACTACTTTAGGGAAGGACAAACAGTTGAAGTCGTAGGGGCTGGTCTTTCTTTAGATATAAGAGAGATATTGAAAAAGTCTTCTCCAAAACACACGCGTTTGATAAAAGTTACCCTTTTCTGTACGAAAACAAAAATAACAATCTGCAGGCATTTCTTTATTCTCTAACGTCATTTTCAAACTCCATTATTGAAACAACAATGAAACTATTACTAACAGAGGCAAGAAAAAAGGGTGGTAGTTTGGTCCCCTTCTACTTCTATGCATCATTCACAACTTCCTCTCCTCTTTAGGGTTTAATCTCAATAGTTCTTATCCCATTCTCTTCTTTGTGTTGTGTTAAAATCATACTATTAAATTTTATACTAAGAAAAAAATCAAACTAGAACATTATTTGAGTAAGGGTCCAATTATGTTCTATATAGTCAAATAGAGTCTGAAGAATTCTAGGCCCAAAACAAGGACATGATTGTTTAAGGCATTTAAGTTCAGGAAGAAAAAAAATGAATTTTTTAGTTTGAAGTAAACGACAATTCAATTACCTAACAAACATGTTGAAACAAATGTGACCAATCAAGTTATTTGAAAGTGTGTTTCAAACTCGAGTTGAGTCACAGCAATGAATTTGGAGGAAACAAATTCTTGACGAATAAAAACGATGTTCAGTTCAGTTACTCTCAGAAGATTGACCACTAAGAAGGATAAACACGTGTTTTAATTGTTCTTTCTGATTCTTCTGTTGATGAAATCAAGTATAACACGAAAGATAAACACGTGTTTTAATTGTTCTTTCTGATTTTTCGGGTAATGAAATCAAGTATAACACTCTTACGCGTGTAGATCTGTGATAGAGTTTTTTTTTTTTAAGGATGCTATGTTAATGAATGCATCTTTCCCCAATGAAATACTGGTCAAATATGTCTGCAAATTTAAGAATGGTCATTCGAAAGATAAAATATCTGGAAGTAACATTTTTTATACACATCTTACTGAAACAAAATTTTATTGGCATGCTTTGGAGGTTAGAAAAATAAATAAATAAATAAATAATAGAATGAAAAGAAAAATTATTTAGTTTCAAGAAATGAAGATAGTTTTTTAATATTATTTTGTATTATATTATTATTTTATTTACTATTAAAAATTAAGATTTGGACAAAAATACAAACTCGATTATAAGATGTTTTTGAAGTTGAAAATTAGACAAGAAAGTAGCATTATATTGCAGGACATGTTTAATTATATTGTGTTTGTCCTCTTTTGTATGGCTTTTCCATCCAGGTAAGAAAAAAAGTCCTACCTTTTCTTAAAAGTAATATTAGTTATGAAACGCATATTATAATGAAAATCTTGTTTCATTTGTTTTTTCATCCCACAAATTTTTTTTATTTCAGTTTAAACAAGATTTATTAACCTTTCTTAGTAGCACGTTGTAAAAAAAATGCGAACATATCCCTCATTTTCTCATTGTTGTCCCTAATCAACAATAGAAAATAATAAATAGAACAAGACTTTCACACCTCTAAAATTTGACAAAATTAAATAAAAAGAGATAACCAAAGCATAGATAAGTAGAAGTCAGAAAGAAACCATGCTCACACATTATCTTGAGACTTTTTCATTAAGTTTTTCTAGTTTGTCACTCTCATGGTTGACACCTCCCTTATTTCTTTCTCCATGTCTTGCTTGTCACTCTAACTAATATACTTACATATAAACATAATTGGACACTTTCAATGGTATTTTTCTTATCAACAACTTCTTGTCATTGATCCTTTAGCTTGATTTTACATAACGTACCTTAATTTTCTCTTATCATTCATTATTCATATACAAAAATACCTTATCTTGTTTTCTCCTAATAATCAAATTTTATGTTAATTGTCTTTCAATAATATTGTCTTGAGAATCATTTTTCTACTCATTATAGTTTTCTTTGATGAACCATTCTTGGACCCTATTGACTTGATTAAAATCTTTTTGTTCTTCTTTTCAACATTATTTTTCAAAGATTGTCTCTTTGTGTTGCATTTAAGTAGAATTTATTAATTGAATTGTACCTTTATTTCCCAATGGTTTATTCATTTGGTAGCAAAAATTTTGATAGTTAATTAGATATCAATTTAAAAACTATTTAACAATAATAAAAATTAATTTAAAAATAAAATTTTTTTTAGTCTCTAAAATATGGTATCTAATTTAGTCAATATAACAACTAATTTTTTTTGTCTTTAAAATTGGTTTTTATTTAATGATTTTCTTGTAGTGAAAGTATCATAGGAATATAAGTGAATTTTGTGAATATTGAATGAGTCAAACAATTGAGAGAGAAAAATGAAAAAAATTGTAACAAAAAGAGTTTGTTTGTATGAAATAAAACAAAGGAAAAAAGAGAATAGTGAAAGAAGCTTTTTTAGGTTACATAATAAACTAAAAGTATTTTTATAATTTGAAATAGGGAAGGGTATATGGACAGGGAAAAGATGAATATCTACATACCCATTTCGTCCTCCTATCCAATTTTAAAAATTAGGTATTACTAATATCCATATCCATGTTTTGTAATTGTGAAGATTTTCCATCAAAACTAGGATATATTTAGACATTACATACGATTACAAATCTATTTGTCATGTCATACCTAACATTAATACTGATGATCATTATACACATAAATAAACCATGAGAAGATACAATAATGAGAGTCATGCATGAAATATATTATCATATCTAAATAGTTATCAAATGAATAATGTGTTAGTCTCACAATGAATGATCAAAAGCAAAATAATCTTCAATTATTATCACCTTTGTAAGAGGTGGAGGTTTTTTTAACAAAGGTTAGAGATTTCATATTAGTGTTGAACATTTTTGGATTTTATTGTTCTTGCATATTAAAAATATATTTTGTGGAAAATCTTCGTAAAATGCTTTTTATTTTCCTTGAAAGGATATCGTGTGCATAAATATTGATGAGAGGTACAATTTTTGTATTTGCTGCTTTGTTTATTTGGTTTTTCTTGTATGAGATGTACAATTTTTCTATATTGTGGAGTCATTTAGTGTTTTTTATTTAGTATGAATTTTTTTTGTGAGAGTAGTGGACCTTTTTACTTTGTTTTAACAGGTTTGTATTCGTTGTAAGAAGCTTAGAAAAGTTGTTTAGTATTTTTAAAGTGTATAAGAGTTGGAATACCCCTTTGTATTCATTTTCTATTAATTTATTGTTGATTAAAACAAAATATTGAAGAACTTGAAAAGTCATTAAAAAAAATAATTTATACGTAACATTTCTTTTTTGAAGTTTAAAAAAAAAAAGTTGTAAATCAATTCTAAATAATATAAATTTGAAATTTCCATTACAGTGTACTTATATTATTTTAGCAATGTTCTTTTGTATGAAATTTGTAGAAAAGTGTCGTGTGACTACATTTGGTCATCTAAATAACTCCTTTGTTTGGTTAGAAATATATTCTAACAAACACATATTTTGATCCATTCAACACAATTTTTCCTTAAATCTTTATGTTGTTTAGTTTTTTTATTTTAGTGAGATATGTAATTTCAATCTCATGTTCCCTACAATTAAAAAAACAAATTTGAATTGTAAAATGATTTATAGAAAAAATGTTATGATGCAATGCTCTTCTTTTCCGCATTCTCGTTGTAGTTTGTGTTGTTCAAAGAAATTAATAATACATATCCTTCCAAGGTTGAGAAAGCACCCATGATACCATATTTTATCTTAGACAATAATTGAAAAAAGTTTTCTGAAAACAATAATCTTAACTTTGGGTAATAATTTGACTACAGTCTTCTTTCAACCATGAAATATTTAGTTGGGAGCGTTGCTCAAGGAAAAACTTTTTTCTTAAGATCATATGTGCTTTTTCAAAACTATTCCTTTAGACCATGTGAAGGCAAGGATATGATTATAACTAATATCTAATTTTTTAAATTGAATATAATGATAAGGATAAATATGTACATATTTATTTCAAATCTTTATATTTATCAATGTTTTAAATTATTAAAATACTCTTAATTAAAAGAGAATAGTCATTTTTTCATTTTATTTAATAATCTTTATTTTAATTTATAATTTTTTATTATCTCTTAATTGTTATACTTACTTGATATCTATCAAATTGACTCAGATTCTTAAGATACTTTTCTTTCCACTAGATACTTAATTACATATTATTTTTCTTTAATATACAAGGATGCATTTCAAAAACATTAATTTGATGGAATTAAATTGTTTTTATATACATATTTGATCATTTCTATTATTTTTAAATATTTTTATTTTTTGTTTTAATTAATATTTGAGATAATAAAAAATAAAATATTAATATTATCACTATCTATATAGATAAGGTTGAGACATAAATTTTATATTCCACATAAATAAATAAAAAAATAAATATAAATTTTTCTTTAAAAATAAAAAGAAAAACGAAGTATAGCCAAATTCTTAGACGCCCACCCATTGTCATTCTTAATAAAATCACTCTCTATTATTATGTAATAAAGCAAGTCTATATAGAGAGTGATGTTACAATAAAAGTAAAATATTGTAATCAATTAAAATAATATTAAAAAGAAATTAATGCTCTATCTGTCAGTGGGAGGATACAAATATTTTGGGGTTAATTAATTAATTAATAGGTATCTAGTGATAAAATTATGAAAGATTGTATAAAATTAATGTGCAACATTGTATGTCCAAACAATAAAGGAAGTCACAACATTGACTTTCTTTGTGTGAAAAATGGTGTCTAGGTTCCTCTAATTTATTAATTTTCATTTGGTTTTACTACACTAAAATAGTTTCATATTCACTAAGAATTAAGTTTAATAATAATTTATACAAACCTTCATGTCTTAATTTAAAAAGACGTTTATTCAAAATCAAATAGTGATAAATCACTAAATTTAAAAAGAATACCTTTAAACATGATTGTAAATTCTAACAACAATATCTTAGAATATTTGAAGAAAAATTAATTATTAAATATAATAAAATACAAGATTAAATTAGTTTGTATTGATATTATATAGTTAAAATAATTAATTTGAAGTAGACTTTATATCAGAAAAGATATGTTTTTTCATTAGAAAAATATATAAGAATTGATCTTACAAGCATGAAACATACATTGGTGAAGTTCAAAAGAATAGTCTGAGAGTATTATGACATACTTGGTAGAAGATGATTTAGAAAATGAAATAAAATATCTCAAATAGTACATTGGATAGAAAAAGAAGTCAAAATTAAAATAGATAAAAGTGGGGAGGAAATGCAAGAAATTGAGTAAAATTTCAACTTTTAATTTTGGGAGAAAAAAAAAGGAAAAAAAAAAAACAGAATGCATCTCAGAAAGTTTTAAACTCCATGTTCTCTCTTAGTATAGTCACCCAATTTTTCAAAAGACGTAGAAGTAAATTTGCTTCTGGTGAATGTTTTATGATGAAAATTTTAAACCAAACAAAAGAGAATGCCACAAATTGTTTATTGAAATGTCATGATTGTTCATTTCTTTACTGTTTCCTGTGAAAATTTAAATGTTAATATATATATATAGATATATAATATCTTATATATTTTTGTCTCTCTCATTCACTCAACAAAACAATGTCACTTTCTTATTTTATTTTATTTTCGGGAGATTCTCCATTTCTTCTTTAAGTAATTTATTAGAGCAGAAAAAACATGTTAGACAAACATAGATAAAAAAAGAGAAATAAAAAAAGAGAAAATGTAAAAAGAAAAGAAGATAAAAATAGTAAATTACATTATTTAAAATTTATTTTCCGCACCAAACATTGTATTTATCTTTTCTTTCATCCTCCAGCAAATAAAGGATAAAAGCAATCCTGTGTCTGTCTGATTCATAGGAGGGACACGAGGTAATTAATAGTAAGGCAATTATGAAAGAGAGTGTGTGAAGAATTGTGGACCCAAGAAATAAAATTGTGTGCAACAATATTAAAGGAAATTGCAGTTCATTAATAAGGTCTGAAAATCCTTTTATTTATTATACCCTTATTTTATGTTTCTGGAGGGGCAAAAAAGTCATTCACATAATTTGAACCATCATTATATTATTAACATCACTTAATCAATCAAAACTCAAATTCATTCATATAATAAAACTTTCGAAATTTGATTTCGACCACCGAAGGTGCAATGAGTGTATGCAAACGTTTGATCTAAAATTTCAGAACATTAACATGCATGTTGTTTTGAGGTAGACATTGGAGGAGAGAGGAGAGAGGAGAGAGGGAGATGGTAGGTTCGAAGAGAAATAGAATTTGATTTTGTAGTCCTAAGTAATGAATATGGTTCCTGGTATTGATACAGAGATCGATGTGTTTGTTGATGATGTGTGGTGTTTGGTTATGGTGATGGTGATGTTGTGTTGGGGAGGTGAATGGAAGAGCAGTTGAAATTGTGGGGCAATAATTGTGTGAGCACAGAGTCTGCACTTGGATCTGTGAAATACTGTACATAACGTGAGAGGTGGTCAGAGATCAGAAGGGTTCAGTGGCTAGTCCCTTGGATTGGAGGAACTCTTTGGTTTGGTTCATCAGAAATTGCAGTCACTAGCTTAAATCACGCAGTTATGGGGAAGGTAAACTTTGGACACCCTTTTCTCCCCGTTTTGGCTTCTATTGCCCCATTTCTTACCTCTCTCACTTTCTCACACGCACCACACAATCTCCCTCTGCATGCTTCTCTCCTTCAACTAACCACCAATACGTAAAAACTTTATACACACTTTTTTCTTTTACATTTTCTCTCACTCAAATATATATTTCAAAATATTGCATTGCTTTTTCACTTTTACTTTACATAGGTATAGCTTTTAAACATTATTATTTTTTATTTAAAAAAACATTAAGAACTGGAGCTGTAAATATAATCTGAGAAATTTTCATTCTTTAATTTACTCAAACCTATACGTATAATATGAAAAGATGTTGAAATAAAGACGAACGGGTACTATTTTTTTTTAAACGATTCTTTTCGTTTTACTAGATATATAGACTAATGTAGCTTACGCTATTCTAACTACTATGTACGAAAATGAGATATGTAATTTGTTTTCTTAAATTGATCGAATTTATTATGATGTTAGTGGATTAAGAAAATTATTTTAATAAATGTATAGTATTTTAATTTTTAAATTACATTGGTTAATATTAAATTGATATTGTAATAACAAATATATATTATGATTAGTTGATAACTTATCCTTGAATATCCTCCAAATGAAAGAGTTAACTTTTCTTTAAAACTTTTGTTTTCCACTTTTCATGATATATTTCCTCGTCATCACATTCACATTGTAGCCTATGTGTGAATTAAGAATTATATAATCATATGTTCTCCTCTCACACCTAAGGATCCTTTTCATCCCTTATTGCCTTTGTACCTTTTACTGTTAGTTTAGTACCATATCTCAAATTCCTATAGACCATCTTATCAAATCATTAACATCGACTCTTCTCCACACACTTTTTAATATCTTTCCACCATAAAAATGTTTATATGAAATTAGTTTCTTTATTTATATTTTTTTAATCATATATTTATTGCAAGTGACATCAAATATCTTGTGACGGAAGGTGAGATGACCCAAATCACAATCAAATTGTATGTTGCTAAGCTTTTATGTGTAAAGAGTTACACTAGGAATATCAAATATAATTTTTGACGTAGTGATAAATGCTCAATCTAAAAATTGGTATTAGAGTCAATGTCATGTGTTCTATTTTTAGTGAACAATTGATGATGAAAAATTGTTATATGTGACATCAATTATCTCGTCTAAAATATGATTCCACAAGGAAGAAGTTTGAAGTTGTATCCTCAACTTCCATTTTGCAAGGTTTCATTGATAATAATTAAATATTTCAACCCTAATCCACCCTACTTCCTTAAACAACATATATTTTTCCATCTAACCTATTGTATTTTTTTTTTATATTCTCCCTTGTCTCTCCATAAAAATATGTTTTGCATTATTGTAAGTTTTTTTATCGACAAAAAGAATGAATAAATGTGGAGCATTTTAGGGATGCTCTAATCCTATACACCACGAGATTATGATGTCAACACAACCTTCTAAAAAACTTGTCCATAGCCTTATATCAAAACCTAAATAGTTGATCCAACCAAACCTCCAGTCCTTATGAAATTGTACTAATCCTCTAGTCTTCTAAGCTTTTGTACTAATGCAAGTGGAATTTTAAAGAAAGATAAATAGAATAAAGGAAGGATTTCAATAGCATTTATTTATTGCCTCGTGAAACTTGTCGATCACCTTTCTCCCACTATCATGACCGAAGTAAATAAGCTACCCACCTTATATAAGGACATGTTTGTGGGAAAATCTGGGTTAGAGATTATAACACTTTTCCTTTATTCGCTTCTTGTGCAAATTTTTGTTTCATGTGAATCCATATTTGGATCTTATATGTGTCCTATGGAGGTGTCGTAATAATCTATTGTTGGGTTATTCCACCTCCTTGATGTTCATTTGATGTAGGTCTATTATACAAATGCCTAAAAATGTGATAGGTCTTTGAGACTTTTTCATATGGACCAACATTTGAGGTGTTCTTTTTAACTTGAGATTCCATTTATATCAGAATAAGTAACATATATTTTCATCTTTTTTTATCATTCGACGTGTAGTTCTTCCTCTTCTCTGGCTATAAGCACCCAATACTTTCAATTATCTCTCCTTTATCATCCATTTGTACTTATCCTTTGTGTCAATAAATTTTTCTCCCCACACTTAATAGTCCATTTTGTTATGACTTTGCACATTGTTAGTTAGGGTAGTGATTTATCCTCTAGCCCAACGATTGTTGGGTCTCTTAAGGTGATCCTTCCTTTTATCCCTCCCTTCATTTCCCCTTTTTGGTGTATCCCTCCCTATCTTTTGCATAAGAAGGTTCATTTGAAGAGTTATCAACAAACCTCCATTGTGTATACTTGCATGCCTTTGTTTGGTGCACCCTTCTTCAACAGTGCTCACCATAGAAATAACCTCGTTGAATCTAAGATGGTGTGTGAGAAACTATGGCATGTATGTTATTATCCACACTCTTGCATACACCATGTTATCAATATTGCTATTAACATCTTCATTGGACATTATAGAGTCGATTAGGTTGGTTATTTTGGTAATGCACTGTTTATCCTTATTTTGGTAATGCACTATTTATCCCTAGTAAAGAGAGGGTTTATGTAATATCTCATCCAAGTCAGTTTCTTGCCACGCATAATTTGTGATCTATTTTTCAATCCATTTTATCCTCTTCCCCTTCTATAAATAGTTATTTGATGCTCTCTTCATCTTCCTTGATTAACATCAAGTCATACCCTATATATATTAACCCTATATCTTGCTGTGTTTGTGTCATCTGCATGTTGTGAATGTTGTCTAACTTCTTAAAATTTTGTGGTATTCATTAATCTTCAACTTAGGTGTCATGTAGTCAATTTGTGTCTTCACATCAACCTTAATGTTCATCTTCTTGCTTGCTTTACATTTTTGTTATTCTCCTTCGATACTTGGACATAAAATCATATATGCTTAGGTTATCTAGAATATATATCATGCCCTTTAATTGGAATTCATTTTTGGTGAAAAGTATTCAAGGATATTGACATACATTTTAGTATTTCTTATTTCAATATGATCCTACTAGCATTATGAAGTTTTCTCATCTTCCACTCCCTAAAATCTTGCAAAACCAAAGTGATACCCAATTTCATTTCTTCAATTGGCTATGAATGCCTCCCACACTTTCTCACCTCCAAACAATATTCATTCAATTCATCTCCTTATACATGTATAGGAACCAAGAGAAGAAAGTTGAAATATATTCACCTCTTCTCCATTCTCCATAGCCCCATTCCAAACATTGTGCTTTGAGTTGATTGCTCTCCCATCAATTCTTTATTACCTACAAGTAACAACTCCTCCAATTTCTCAAGATCTTACAATGTTTTTTTTTTTTTTTTTGCTATTTCTAATATCCTATGAAATAGTACCACATATGTATGAAAAAAATATATATAACACTAATATAATTTCACATCAAACACCTAATCATTCTAGAGTTGAAAAAATAAACAATTATGACTAGTTGACCTCCCAATCCATCATCAATTTAACAAGTTCAATTGACATTTTTATCCTATTTATTTATCGTGTGTTCTTCTCCTACTTAACTTATTAGTGTAATGAACACGACAGACTAATCCATTAAAAAAATGTGTGACATTAAATATAAACAAAATAATAAAATATAAAAAGTTATATATTATATTTTCTTAATAATAAAAATAGAAAAAATATTATAATATAAATAAAAAACACTTACAAATTAAGTATTAATTATTAAATTAATTATAATAAGAATTTATAATATAAAGATCAAAATTATCTCAAATCTATTCAATTAGATATAAGACTTTTTATAAGACTATATATATATATATATATATATTAAAAATTAACTATTTAACTCCTCTTTTGAGAAATCCTCTAATAAAATAAATCAAAATCTCATCCCTATCCAACCTACATATTTTTTACAAAATAAACTGATTCATTTTACTATCACTATACTACAAGAAAATTATTGATTAGAAACTAATTTTAGAAACAAAAAATAATTAATTGTTATAGTGACTAAATTAGATATCATTTTTTAGACTAAAAAAATTTTTGATTTCTAAATTAGTTTATATTATTATTGTTAAATAATTTCTAAATTAGTATCTAATTAGTTACCAAGGTTTTTGTTACCAAATTTAGAATATAAATAATTGGTAGTTAAAACCTTGGTAGCTAATTAAATACCAATTTAGAAATCATTTAAAAATAATAGAAACTAATTTAGGAACCAATTTTTTTTTTAATCTTCAAAATATCTCTAATTTGATCATTATAACAACTAATTATTTTTAGTCTCTAAAATTAGTTTCTAATCAGTCATTTTCTTGTAGTGCTAATTTATAATTCTATCTTATTAACATATATGTTTATAAATATTTTTTATTCATTCTTATTTCAATTTTATTACTTTGGACAACAAATTTAATATTTTCTTCTTTTTATTTTATTGACCACCAGATAAAACATAATAAAACAGGAATAAAAGATGTCATGAATAAATTAATTTGATTATCTTTATACTATCTTAAGTAAAATTATTTAATAGACAAATGTGAAAGGAATTAAATGTTTAATTAACTATAATCATATAAGTAGCTTTTATAATGTTAAAATAATAAAATATCAAACATAATCAAGTTAGATAAATAAAATTTAAATACCTACAATTGAAATTACTAAATAAGACTCTCATCACTCATTAAAAATATAAATAATATATTGTGTCATAAAAATACTACAATCCAACATCAATATTAAATATAAAAGTATTTCAATGTTAAGAAGAATCAAAATAAAACATAATGAAGGAATGAGAATGTACTACAGAGAAACATTTTATTCGGTTGGCCATAAACATCTAACCCTAGACACAATTACCGAAGCATTTCCAACATGTTTGTATCTCTAAGTTATAACCATATACGTGGCAATACGACAAAAGAATAAATGAAGAGACAAAATAGTTACAAGGCATAGGTTGTTTATACTTTCTTCTTATAACAACAATATTATTAGAAAGTTACTATACATTCAATAAATTTTTACATAATCAATTCAATTGTTAAATTTTGTAATATTAACCTAATTTTGAAATAATATAAAATTTTGTATATATACTAACTAAAAAGTATGAAATTCAATAGTTAGATTAAATAAATTTGTATTATATAATAAGTTATTGAAAAAATAATTTGATTATATTTTATCCAGGCTAAAATATTTTTTAATTATCAATATATTTTAAATAATCAATAATAATTATGGAACTTTGTTGAGAATTAATAAGATAATTAGGAATTAAGTGAGCTATAATATATATATATATATATATATATATATATATATATATATAATTAGTCTGTTTTAGATATACAAATGAAAAAAATATATAATTTGAAGGATTGTATTTATTTGAAAAAAAAGATGATTTATCAAGTAATTTAATATCATTTTCAGATAAATAATTACTATAAATAATGTATAAATACAAATATTTTGAAAATTTTAAGGCTGGGTAAAATTAGTTTTAGAGAAAACTATTCTAAATTTTAGTCTATTTTTTTTATTTAAAGTTACTTTTATCATATAATAATTAAAAATAGAAAAGTAACATAAAAGAATGCAAAATTCATAATTATTATTTAATTATATTTAATTGTGCAAATATAATCAATTATGTACTAATATAGTTGATTATATTTTCTTTTTAACTTATAAATACTATATATTAGATTCACAAACTTAGTAAATTAAGTTTTTTTTTTATTTTAAAATATTTTGTAAATATAATAAATTAATATACCATTAATATTTTTTAAATAAAAAAACATTAGAAATTACTTATTTGAAACAGAAAAAATAGTAGAAAATATGAAAATTGTAGTTATTATTTTATTTTATGGTTTCTTTGCATTTAAACTTTGTCAATGCTTTTTTTTTTTAAAATTATTCTTTTTTTTTTATCACACAGACATCTTCTAAACCTAAATTTATTCTTTGACATGGACATTCTATTCTTCAGTTAAGCTTCTTCACTCACCATTAAATATTATCTATTTAGGACGTAAATGGGAGTGAGATCAATTTTTTTTTTTTTTATCTTTAATAGCAATGATTTGACCCAAAAAATTTAATTGTTCTTTTTATTTTATATTTGTTGATCTATATGGTCATTTACTTTCCTAATCTTCTTGGTTGAGCTGCTACTTGTTATGATTAAGTTTGTGTTAAAGAAACTTATTGCTAAAAAACTTATTTATTTTTATTTAAACAGAAATATATATATATATATATGTATATATGTATATATATATATATATGTATATATATATATATATGTATATATGTATATATATTAAAAAACTAATTAAAAGTTGAAAAGAAGAAAATCTGAGAGAAGATTCCTTAGTAATAAATATTGTGAGACTTCAGAAATTTGTAAGATAATGTTTTTAATAGTAGTCAGACATAACACACATATCTATGTTTTTCTTAAATTCTAAATTCTCTTTCTTGTACATGTTTCCTCTCTCATGAGAAACCATTTCAAGTTGCTTAAAGCACACAGTAGAGGACTGTTTTTTCTTTTGTTGCATTTCAAATTAAGTTTACCCAAAAACATGTTAAAATTTTAAAAAAAAAATGTTTTTTTTTTAAACAGTTCTAACAAAATTTTTAGAAAGATAGCCTATCTTCTTGTTTATCTTTTATATGCTTTAGTTAAAGACTTAGTATCATCATGATTATGTAACTTTATAACTTTTTAGAAAAGCCTAGTACAAATTACTTATACTCAGTTTATGCATGCATTTCATTGTTCTTTAACTTTTTAAACACCTAAATGTGCTAGGCACTCACTTACAGTCATAAAAATACATAATATATACCACTCTATTTTATTTGCATGGGACTTCTTTTTTAACACAACTCTTCTTAAGCAGAATTTAATCAAAAGCAATATGATATCATCTCTTTACAACCAGTCTTGTGCTTTTTGTTTTGATTAGTTGGGAATCTCTGCCCATTTGCTGCTAAACTGTAGAGATGCTTATTTGATTTGGTTTGACTTTTGTGATTGATAAGGTTATTATGCAATTTTTCTTATGAGTATTTAGAGCATTATCTTCAACATCGTGGGCTGTGTTCCTAACATAAAATGCAAAGGACAAAATTTGCATGGAAAAAAGCTGTGGATAGAAGTTGCTTGGGACCTTGTGACTTCTGATCATAATGAAGTTTGTTCCATTTGAAAATGAATGAAATCTTTTGATTTTACAGCTGTGGTGATTAAAGTTAGAAAGTTAGTATCAGTTTAATGAAATTAGATGATGCTTTCATGTCTTTTTATCTTATTAGCTACACTAGAATTTGGGTTATATTATTCTAGTATTCTTTATATATTTTTCTTATCAATATATGTTTTCTTTAATTACTTAACATCAAGATATTTTTAATAAAAAAATATTTTTAATTTTTTAAATATTAATATTTTAGATATTAATTGATTGAAAATATATGTTTAGGAAGTTTTGTGGTCAGTCTTTTTTATTTTGATTTGATTTTTTTAGCAGTAAAGAATAAAATGAATAAATTGAAATATTTTAGAGATGTTCAATCCATATACAAAAAATTTAAGACATGACTATCTCTTTGGGATTACAAAAAGATTCGTTTATCACCAAACATAAAATAAAATCTTTGAAGGACCTAGGAAATAGAGATCAAAACATAGATTGGTTAGCCAAATTGTAATAAAAAAACTTTGTCCTAATGTTCCTACATATTTAACCTTACATATGAAAAGTGGTCCTGAAACAGGGTGTTAACAGGCCTACAGTCACAGCAATGTAGCAGAGAAAGTCTTCTGGATTAAAATCAAAGTGGACTGATCATCCTGAAAAAAATCATGAAAGTGAATTGGCTTGAGTGTAAGCTTATAAACGGTATCCTTCTTTGACATATAATTTAATTAGAAGGTGTTGAGAGAAACTTTGGTTAACCAAATTGTAATAAAAAAAATTGTCCTAGTGTTCCTACATACATTTAACCTTACACATGAAAAGTGGTCCTGAAACAGGGTGTCAACAGTCTACAATAACAACAATGTAACAGAAAAAGTCTTCTGTGTATGGATTAAAATCTAATTGGACTAACCATCCTGCAAAAAATCTTAAAAGTAAATTGGTTTGAGTGTAAGCTTATAAGTAAGATTCCACTTTTGACGTATAATTTAGAAGGTGTTTGATAGGAATTTTTTTTTATAAAAGATTTATTGAGATATCCCTTAAATACTCCTATTTAATTAATTTGTTCATTATTAATAAAACTAATTTTAGGATATTAATTGCAACACACACAAATACTCTCTCTATAGAGCAGTAAAATATATTAAAATTTTGTAAATTTTTTTGGATAATTACCTAGTTTTTTTTTTTTTATAAGTTAAATATGTTAGGAAACATAGTGTGTTTATTGCTTATCTGATGTGTTGCTATGGAGTGGATATTTTGGGTGAAGTTTGGAAGATTTTTTGACTTTTTTCTGAAAAAAATTGGAAAATTCTTTAAATATTTCTTTTAATTTAATTTGTTCATTATTGATAAAAAAATGTTAAAATTATTTTTTGAAATACAATATGAAGTGTCATACTAGTAATTAATTTTCTAATATAAAAAACTGAAATTTATCAATAATTATATTATCAGAAAACTAAAATTTTTAAATGTATATATCCAAAAATTATTCTCAAACATATAAAAGAATTATTTTCAATGAGAGCAATATTATTTAAAGAAAGTGTGATCTGTTTAAAAGAATTATTATTTGAAAATTTTCTTATCAGCTTACTTCTTTGCTTGATCTGTTTTATCTTTCCTTTAAAGTTGAAATGCAATATTTAAAAAAAAATATGAATGATTAAAAATAGTTATTAAAATCCTAGTGATCTTAAACAGACAAAGATAAGTTGACCGAATCGGAGAGGAAAACTACCAGAAGGAAGTCAAAGTCGTACTCAGATGAGAAATGTCACCATTTTCTTTATTATAAAAATTATTTTTCTCTTATTTTTACAGTGAGTTTTAAATCTCTTTCCTTCCCAAAATCTTCTTCCATTTCCATTGTTGTGACAGGTAGTCTATGGTTTACTGGTTATACTCAAACTATAATTGTCTTTATGATTTATATGATAAAAGTATTTTAACAATAAAAATGCTTTACACTTCAAAAAAATTAATAAAAAAATCAAATATTTACTTAATTTAGTACTATGTTAACTGCATAATGCACTGCTTATTAGAAAAATTACATCATAAAACTAAATCTCACTTTAATTGTATGGCCCTCATATACAGACTAAAGTACTTATGAAATTTATACCTAAATCATTATAAGAAAGAATAGATCCTCTATGTCTTGAAGTGGTAGTCTCATATATGCCCCACTAGAATCACTTCAAAAAGGAAAATAAGAAGCTTAGCTTATCTTTCCAGCATATATCCATTGTCTTATTGGTATTTGCTTGCGCAAATGGAGGTATATTAGGTGCCTCTTCATGATCAGAGAGATTGTGGAAATTTCTTTCTTTTCAACAAATAATTACATAATACAATTTAAGGGGTGGATGACAAAAACATTTGCACAGATTTGTCGGTCAAATTCCTTATGAATTTTTTGTAGTGTGATTCTATTTTTGCGTTTGGTTTGAACAACTGTACTACTACATATTTGTTAACAATAAAAACCAATTCCTTTCAAAGTATATAACTTACCAAAGTTACTTTTTTTTTTTTCCTTTTCTTTTGCCAACTTACTTGTAAGTTTGCATAATTTAGTTTTAAAACCTAATTGTCATCCTATGTTATTACCATTCAAGATGGTTTGGAAAATCCTATCACTTCGTCATTTGGCAGACATAACCAAATTCAAATGAAGACATGTGAATTAATGACATGCATAGTAAACTGGGAAGAGATTTTGGTTAATTAATCTCCTTTTAAGTATTATATGTATATAAGAAAAGCATTACAAGTTTTTGGTTACATTGTCTGCCATTAATTTTCCTTGCCTTTTATAATTTCACTTCATTTGAAATGACAGCACTACAACATAATCAGTATCATCAATCAACTTGATCTATTTAACAGTCAGCCGTTAGTAGGGATTGAGAGGGAATAAATCTTGTCAGTTTTGAAACAGAAGTTGCTATGATTAAGCTTTAGAGGGACTATCATTGTTTTCTCACACAAAAATATATTTGGAGGAGACAGTAAAGCATATAAGTGGCAACTGTGAGGAAAAAAGGAGGTTGAGAAAGAGTGCTCATTTGTAGATATGAGAAAATGATGATCATCAATGTCCCAAATGTAAAAATAATGTTATCCAACATCACCATGTATGGAAGTGACTTCTTACCTGTAGTTTTCTGGTTAAAAAACGATCATCTATTTGTGGAATAAAATTGTTGGCAAGTGTATATTAAAATGCAATCCATGGAAAAGAGAAAATTGAAACATTTATTTATCCCAAAAACTAGAATGATAAAACTAAGACACATAATTAATTCACAAGTCTAAGCTTGACAATATCGAAAAGTACAAACATGTAGAACTATGAATAATAATACCATACTTTTGGTTTCTCATCACAAGGATCATGGCTTCCATGTATCCATTCACTCTCACAGTCTCACTTCCACCTTTTCAGTACTTCCCACGCACTATCAGTCTACTACCAGTACCGCACTGTCTGCTTTTAAAGCAGAGATGCATGATATCCCAGAATTTAATTTTAAACTTTTGCTTCTCCCTGAACAAACAGGATCCAAAGACAAACAGTCTATATAGACCAGATATAGCAGCTTTCACAAAAAAAAAAAAAAAAAATTGACAGAGAAGAAAAAAAACCCTAAATGTTGTGATACTAAATTAGACCATAACTCTAAAAGCATATTGGAATTAAAAGAAGAGATCCCACTTGAGGAAGAAGGTTTTGACGCTGAGAAAAGAAGTAGAATTTGGCATGGCGTGAGAATTGGATTCCCCTAATGAGTTGCACTTGCACCTGGAGGAGGGAGAGATAGTGGCATGGGTTGTTGCTGAGGTGGTGGACGCTTCCTTTTCTTCTTCTCATAACTAATTCCTCTTGCTTTGGACTGCAGATCACGAACCTCACGAAGGTAGAGTCTCACAGCTCGAGCTCCAAAAGGGTTTGCCTCAGGCTTTCCTCCATTCTCTTCAAAAGCTGCACGCAGACGTCCTATCAGAGCGTCAAGGCTCCCCCAAGCTTGCCTAAGAGGACATGGACATGGTGCTGGAGGATTTGGGTGCCCATAAAAGGGGCAGATCGGTGTGTGCACTTTGGTCTTCCCAAATTGATCCAAGTACCTACACACATAACAGTAATTACAAAAAAAAAAATAGAAAAAAAGGTTACATTCATTACAAACAAAGACCACATGTCCAATGGAAGGAAAACAATCTTGGTATGACCAGATGAAATTATATCAGATGAAGAACTTTGTCATCTCGGTAATCTCTTATGCTATCTGGTTCGAGCAAGATTGATTCACCGGAAAGATACATGTGTTCTTCATCAGAAAAAGAAATCAAAGAGGAAGAAGAGGTGCATGGTGTGTAAACTAGTTAAGAGGGTGAGTATTGTATGTGTGTACCTTAGGAATTCAAGGACATGTGCACCGCTGCACCTTGAGAGGGAGAGAGGGGGTCGGTGATTCTTGAGGTATTGGCCAAAGGTGTTCCAGTCGCGGCGTTTCTGGTTCTCGTAGCGGCTGCTGCTGGTGATGGAGGTGGAACCAGCTGAGGAAGAGGTAGCACTAGTGGTTAAGCTGGTAGTGGTGCTATTGGCGATGAGGTTGCAGGTGTTGTCGGAGTTACATGTGTCTATAAAGTCTTGAATATTTGAATCCATGGCCCTTAGTGCTTGCTTTGCTTTGCAGATCCAAGGTTAATTGTTTTGATTTTCTGTGTGTCTGGGAATAGTTTATCTGGGTTGCTGTTCTAGGGTTCCCTAAGACAGTGACCAGAGTGAGGAGAGTGTGAGAGAGATGAAGGTTAATTGAGATAAACAATTACTATACTTATAGTTTGGATGTACAGTTGAGGAAATGTCCTTTTGTTTGAATAATTTCTTTTTTAATGTTTTTTTCCTTTTAGAAGTTACTGTAAATGAAAACAACAACCTTAAAGGGGAAAATTATTATTAAAAAAAAGAAAAAAAAGAGGAAAGGGAACAAAGTCTGATTAATTGTTGATTGGTGTTACAGACTTGATGGGGTTTTTTTTCTATTTTTTTATTCTATGGGAGAGAGAGAGAGAGAGAAATATTGGAGGAGAGAGGTAACACACATGTACCTGCAAATGGTGAAGCAAAAGAAGATTTATTGATGTTGAGAATGTGATGAGATTGATGGGAGTGAGTGGCCCGTTGGTCTTAGCTCTATGCAGCAAGTTGTAAGTATATGTGTTGAGCAATGCTAGAAAGGTCACAAGGGTAGGTGTTGGTGGTTTTTTTAGTAGCTTTGATTTCTGATAATGCTAAGGGATTGGGTTTTTTCCTTAAAAGGGTGGAGCAAACTCAAAATTTCATCGTGACTTGTTAATGGTTGTATTAATATTCTTCCTTGTGTTGTGTTAGGTAGGGGAGAGAGAGAGAGAAAGAAGAAGATGAAGTTATTAGGGCTTTGGAGGAAATAGGAAAGAAAGGTTGGACAGTAGGTTTGGATGGAGACAGGAAAAAGTTTGAAGGGGTAAAAATGAGGGAATAACATGATTCTGTTTCTTGACCCTGTAGCCTTGAATGACAGTTCCTTCTCAATTTACCCAAATACCCCTACCAGTTTACCCTTTTTAACCTTTTCTTTCTCTCAACAAAGATAAAACTTTAATTTCTGACACCACCTTTGTCCACTTCTCACCCTCATTTTATAAAACTTTTAAGACACAAACAAAATTCAAAAAAATGTTTTCAATTTACTCTTTAGCTATCTTACCAGCTAATCAAACACATCCTAATTGGTTCACACAAAAATCACGTTCGAAGCCAACAAAAAATGCAGTCCAACAATCCACTCTTCTACTTACTTTTAGATTTCCTTCTGATACCATTTAGATGTTATGATATGAGATGCATAAATCTCAACTACTAGAAAACGTTTAATGAAGTAATTTACTCTTCATTTATAGCTTAAGAAAAAATATCACATATTTGAAGATTTATCAATGTGTTGGAAAAAAATTAAGAAATATAAAAGACTTAATAAAACATCAGAGGGTCTACCCTAAAACATGATATTATAAAGTAAAGTGGGATACTATGAGATGATTAAGTTTCATATGCTTTATTAAATACTTAAGTGACTTATATTTTCTCCTTTATCTTAATTACAGATCTATGAATGCATAACTGCTTTTCACTTTCCAAATACAAACTAATTTCTTAACTCTATGATATTTATAACCAATTATAGTAAATTGTTGAAACTAGCAATTTTTGTATTAAGAAAATGTGTTTCTTCTTAAAATTTCTGTGGTATTATATATAAGATTTAATGTATTTAATGGTTCTATTTTTTTTTCTTATTTAGACACATAACACCTTTAATTTTAAATAACCTTAATGTCGACAATTAAAAAAGAAAACACTCATAGTAGTATGTTAGTTAGGTGAAGAACGTAAGATAAGATAAGTAAACATGCACTACAATAAAAAAAAATTAAATAATAACTAAATTATAAGAGATAAAAATAATTAATCACTATCTTGATTAAATTAAATATTTTTTAAGAGACTAAAAAATTATTAAATCCTAAAATAATTTTTATTATTAATAAAAATTTATAAAATGATTTTTAGATTAGTATCTAAATTAATTATTAAAATTTTAACACTAATATTTTAAATTATAAATTAGTTTCTAAAAGATTAATAGAGATTAATTTAAAATATAAAGTATTAAGTAGCTAAAATCTTAGTAGTCAATGATTGGATATCTATTTAAAAACTATTTAAAAGATATAAATTTTGATACATTATTTAGTAGAATGATTTCGATAAGAGTCAAAATTTGGATTAATTTCATTGTTTTATTATCAAAATATTATATATATTTTTTTCATTATTTACTCTAATTACTTTCAAATGATATAAATATGTGTAGTCTTTTCATTTTTTTAAAAAAATTCTTATGATTCAAATGTTTTAAAATTCAAAATAAAAAAAAATCTAGATATCAGTTCTATATTTTTTAAAATCCTATAAGTAGTAATGTTAATTTGTACACAATTTTTTAAAACCTATATTATTTTTTATGTAAATAATCATTTAAATCCTAATTCAATTATATTCAAAACTTAAAATTATGTGAAGATTATTACTATTTTCTCCTTCGCAAACACACACGTAAGTCTTGGTTAAATGAATTTGTGTTAACGTATTTGAAGAAAAACAAAGATGTTTTAATGTTTTTAGTTTTTTAACTTAATTAATGACGTGTTGAAAGAATCGCAAGAACTTTAGAAAGGATACAGGAGAGAAAGATTATTCATACTGTATTTTGTTTGGTACAAAAAATCTTAGAATTGGTTAGCATCCTATAAATCTAAGAGCTAGACCCTTCATCCAAATGGGCCTGAATTAATGGGTTTGGCTTAAAAAATTCTCCACTATATCAGACAAAAAAAATTATAGACATAAATTAAAGTAATTTTTTATACAAATGAACTTGTACAAACTTGATTTATAGGTTTATAAAATAATAATTATACTTTTAAAAAAAAATATATTTTAGCGATAAATATATATTACAATTTATATACCAAATTATTATATACAAATTTAAAATTAATTTAATTAATATAACTTAAATTTCAAAAGGTTATATTTTATTTGTAATTTTTTATTTATTTTTGTTCAGCATATCAAAATGACTAGTTGCACCAATACAGGATTAGATAAAAAGAAAGTTTTATTCTGAAAACCAACACAAATACATTAGATAATCCATCTTGTTGTTATATATTAGACATTTAAAGAGATGAAAAATAACTATTCATAACAATATGTGGTTTAAATTTTTATAATTAATTTTAATGTAACAATTTTACTCTTATTATTATTATCATCATTATTTTTTTTTTAAATTTTATTTTTGTTATAAATCTTTTTACTATGACAACAATTATCACCTTGACACGTATATTATCAAGTTGTATTTGATGATATTTTTTAATAATAATAAAAGTTAAGGATAAAAATGGGTAGAATTCCACATTAGAACTTATTAACCATACATGTCTTTCTCGCATAAGTTATCATTTGTACGGGTAAGGTGTGGACTGATTCGTCCTTCGGCAAAACTTGCATAAGTTTTTTCTGTTATTTTATTATTGTTTATAATTAATTCTCTTGAATTTAATTAAATATTTTTATTTATTATTTCACTAATATTATATGTTTATTAATATAAATATATATTTTATTTCTTATTTTACTTTAATTTTTGTATAGTATGTCCCTTAGTTGAAGTAACTAAATAATTAATCCTTAAGTTTGTTTAAAAAAGTTATACTTCTATCAGATCCTTATTTTTTAAACTAAACTTTAGGATGATTTTTTTTTTTTTTTATCAATGACTTGCATACATTTTCAAAAAAATTATCGTTACTGTATTTTAGGTAAAGGAATGAATTATAGGTTTTGCATGAAGATTTTCAACCATGTAAAGAATACTTGAAATAGTGAGACTGATATACTTCATTATCATTCTAAGATATTTAATACCAAGAAGACTTCTATCATGATCAAATGACATGGTTTAAATCTGATTTTTCATAAAGACAAGCATTTATTTTAATTTTTGGAATACATAAGACAATTATAGATCAAACATTTTAATGGCGCATAGAGCACTTTAAACAAACAATTATAGATTAATACACAACTCTTTTTTTTTTATGATTTTTAATAAAAGCAAATTATTAAAAAAAATCATATTTATTCATAGATTATTATCCATCAATCTATATCCAAAGGTAAATTCAGTATTATATATGAATTTTCACTACTAAAAAATTATTAAATAAATATAAATTTTAGAGACTAAAAATAATTAGTTGTTATATTGACTAAATTAGATATTATATTAGAGTCTACAAAATTATTAGTTTCTAAATTAGTTTCTATTATTGATAAATAATTTTTAAATTGGTATCTAATTAGCTAACAAGATCTTAGCTACTAATTATTTATATTCTAAATTTGGTATCTAATTGGATACCAATTTAAAAATTATTTATCAATAATAGAAACTAATTTAGAAATCAATAATTTTTGTAGTCTCTAAAATAATATCTAATTTAGTCAATATAACAACTAATTCTTTTTTGTCTAGAAAATTAGTTTCTATTTAATGATTTTCTTGTAATGTTTATTCATAAATCTAAATTTGTATTTATAAAGAAATTCAACATAGATATTATTATCTAGAGATATGTATTTATAGGTATATTCAACATTATATAGGAAATATTACCCACATATATATTCGTTGATAAATTTAACATTAGATAAAATTATTACCCACTCATTAACAATAAAAATAATATCAATAATAATAATATAAATAATATTAATAATAATAATGTAATAATATTATTAATTTTAATATTATTATTACTATTTTCAATGTTATTAAATATTATTATTAGTATTATTAATATTCCTAATATTATAAATAATATTAATATTAATTTAATATAGATCTATATATGTGGAAATATTAAAAATATTATTGTTTTTATTGATAATATTTTAATAATTTATTAATAATATTAATATTGTTATAAGTATTAATATTTTTATTAATATTACTAATAATGCAATTAATATTAACAATATTCTTATATATTTATTAGTGTTATTAATATTAATATTATTATTAATAATTTTCATATTATCCACGGTATAGATTTGTGTGAGTAAATTTACTTACGCTGGAAAATTTACTCGCGAATATATCCATTAGTATTAAAAATATTATTTTAATTAATTCATTATTTATAATTAATATTAATATTATTTTAAATATTTTTATGAGTGTTATTAATATTAGTTTTAATATTATTAATATTATAATAATATTAATATTTTTAATATCATGAATATTATTAATATTATATTTATTATTATTATTATTAATATTATGATTAAAATTATTATTATTAATATTAACATTATTATTAATATTATTTTGAATATAATTGATATTATTAATAAGTTATCCTTTTTTTTTTCTTTTTTCTTTTTTTTTTTCAAGAGTATCCACATATCTTATTTATGTTTCATCTCATCTTATTGTTTTTATTTTATTTTTATCTTTTAATTTTTTTTATCATTTATTTTTTTATTATATTTTACTTTATTTTTAATTGTCGGAACAAAATTAAGTGCCGACATTTTACCTTTAAAAGTGGAAATTACACTTTGAACTCATATCCTAAAAGTGATACATATAAATATTTTGAATTGTTAAGCTTTAAATAATTTATTAGACTTTTTATTTCTTGCTGATAAAAAAAAACATAATATACAAATTTATAGATTCTAGAAAATAGCTTTTTTTTAAAATTATACCTTTCAAACTAAAACTATTATAGATTCTAAACACAACTTATTTAACAAACAACTTCTTTTTCAAAATATAACGAAAAAATTACCACTTTAGTTATCACAGACATACTCTAACCATGATAAAAAAAAAGATAATTTTTTTTTCTTTTTTATAAGTTGAAAGTAAATTAAAATAAAATGAGATTTGATAATTATATTAAATAAAATTTTAAACGATACTTTTGTATAACTTTTCACTTAAGAAAGGTTGTGCATTCTTTTTCCAAATGTAGGTACGTAAATAAAGAGTATAAGTGCGTTATTCAAACTCTATTCTTTGTCATCTTTAAGCTTGTGATTGGTGATTAAAAAAAATATCTACCAATTTGATTTATAAGTAGTCAATATATAGATCGTCTGCGTGAGGGTTTTATGTAGAAGATATCTACTTTATTTAAGGATCCGAGAATCCGTGTACCTTATTATTATATTCTTCTCTTTTACTCATAAAAACAGTAGTTTGATTTTTTTTTAAAAAACAAATTCAACCATGCCAGATAATGTAAACAACATGTACTGCAATAATTTTTTGAAAAAAAAAATTAACTATCTATAATGTGAAGCCATATATATACTATCTGGAAAGAATATTTTATTTTACTTTTTGAAAACATAATTTTGTATTATAAGCTAAAATATAGTAAAATTTCCACCATCCCTGGCATTTTGATTTCTTATTAAAAAGGAAACAAGAAAGTCCAACTAACAAGCCACTGGTTGATTGAATTATCCTTGCTATGACCACGTACTGTGTACTGTTACAGATTTATATTCATCACCATGCTCACTGTTACTTCAATCACCACCACCTCTCTTATATTATTTCCAGTCAATACCCTAAACTTGAAAATATATTTTACATGTTCATTATCCCTGTGAGTATCATCATATTCAGTGAAAAGGGATTAATGGACTAGTCTAAAATCAGTACAAAAAAAAACTCTGTATTGTATATTGTTAACAGTTAGATTGAATTGAGTGAGAGTAACTGGAAAAAAAATGAAGTACCTGTTACTAGTAATCACATGAACACAAGCATAACTTGTATGAAAGCATTTGGCTGAATAAAGGGGCATTCATAGTTTCATATGATCCTTCTCATTTCATGTTTTCTCCACTGCTTATGGTATTTTTTTTCTCTCTTTCCTTTGCATGTATTACAGTTCATCTTGGTTTAATTGAGCAAATGGTTTTGTTTTGGCAGAACAAGCATCCTAGTGGGGCAATTAAATATTCCATATTGAGAGGGAATTCTTTGTCCTCGATTATTTTTTTAATTCTTCATGACAAAATCCGGTACTAGGATCTTAGACTGTTTTCTTGCCTTCCACACAATTTTATCAGAGTTATTATATAAATTCTTCTGTTCAATATTGTATTGGTTCATCTTCCTTCTCTTGTTCCCATCACAACAGTGCACTCACAATTTTTCTTTTCTTACTTACGTATATTCTTATCCTTCAAATGCAAAAATGTATGCCCTTCTGAAAAGGAAAACAACTAAGAAACATTATTTCAAAATTATGTGAGGGGACACCACATGTTTCATGATCATAGATTATCTCAATCACACCCGCCAAATAAGCTTTAGTGGGTGGACCATCCTAGTTAGTTGATATAAGAATTGGTATCTGATTTTTCAATTATATATATAAATTTAATGTCAAAGTAAATGTAACTTTCAAGCTTACTTGACAATTCATGAAGTGCCTTTCACATCATAAAATAGATAATCAATTCCATACAACACTTCATATAATGTGTTGCTACTCGCACTTTTAAATTTAGTTCACATGGGGTGAGAATCTGTGGTCAAATTACTAATGTTTTGAGTGGTACCAATCGTCATTGCTCAGCCACAAAAACCTACACGAATGCAATTTTATACAAACATTGCAGATACCGCATCAATAGTTTTATCGGAGAGCGAATAGAATTTTTTATATTTTGAGATTTTTCTTCAGAATTTTCTATAAAACTTCATCAAAAGTGAGTTTTATGTATTTTTTTTCTTTTTTTTTTAAGTTTCGCAAAAATATTTACTGAAAATTTTTCATAAAAATGAAACATTATAGTAATGGAGGAAGTTCTGGTGGTCAAACTTCTAGGCTGGATGACATTGTTCTGTCATGATTCATGAACCTACTATTATGAGTTGTGAGAAAATATAGCAGTAATTTGGTTGCAGCAAAAACAAAATTATATATTAAGAAACTATACAGTAACATCTATGTATGTTTGTCAATTTCACTCTTCTTCGTGTTTGTGTGCGCCGAGATTATTGTTTGCTAAAGTAGAATTTCAAGCCCTATACATGTAGGGCATCACATTCATTCACTGTTTGGAATCTCCAATTTCCTTTGTTTCCTGTCTTTATAAGAGCTCAACATGATTTACTCACATCACTTACTTATATATATGAAAACTAAGCATCAAGGTAAAATATTATCTACTTCATGTGGAGATTATTGTCTCCATAGTCCTTTCAGCTATATCATTAACAAGTATAAATTGAATATAGCTCTAACACACTTCTTTAAAATATAAAGCTTACAAAACTCGATAACTATAATAAGGTTTAAGAAGTTAATAAACTTTAATATTGTAAGATTTAAATTTACATATTGTCAATATTGAAAAACTAGTCCATGAATTACCTCCAATTTAGTCACGTAAGTAATTGATATGTAATCGCCAACACTATATCTCCTTTTCTAACCTATGTCCCTTTGGAAATTTGGCACTGCTTCTGATGCAGCAATGGAGATATCGATGTGCATTATGAATGAAAGTATAAGTAACAGTTTAATTGTAAAGAGAGACGCATACATGGGATATGTATGGATTCAACATGAAACTAATGTTAGATATGACAACATAGGACAGATATGACTAAGATACAACATAAATTTATATAGTATTTATAGTCCAATACACAACTTTAGATGTTCGATAAGTATAAACATGATACAATATTATTATTTTATCGCATATCGTCATAGAAATTGATATATATGGTATTGTTTTCATATCCCGAATATGTGTAGTTGGTACGTATAGCAGGTGGAGGAAAGGTCGTAAATTTGATGGCAATGACTAAGGGTTCAGTTTATTGATATTTTTGTCACAGTGGTGTGAGACTATGGTAGGTAAACCATTGATTATTCATAATTGAAGTAATCAGGGTGTTTGGTCATTCATTATTTGGAGGGGAAGTAGGATTTCATGATGTTGTGAGTTGAGATGACAGTGAACAGAATGAAGACCATGTTTTCACTTCACTTGTCACTTGGCACTTGGCACTTGGCAGTACCAGTGATGGAACTTCAAGTACAACTTCAACCTAAGGACATGAATTTTTGTATATAAAGTGCAGTACCAATTTTTTGTAGATAATTTAGGTGAAGTATAAAGGAAGATTGTAGTGGGTAATAATTTGATTTGATTTGGAGATAGAGAAAGGGTTTTTATGAGAAAAGGTAATGGGCTTGAGTGGACCCAATTTTGGCTATGTGATAGTACTAAGGATTCAGGGACTTAACTACAAATAGGACTTAGGCATGCTGTTGTGTACCCACAAAACAATAATACAGATCGTAGACAGCTGGTTTATTCATGTTTCATAAACAAGCAACAAGCACTCTAATTGCTGTCTAATTAAATGAATTCTTCAACTTCTTGCACCTCCTTCACCTCTTCAACTATTGCACATCACTCCCCAAAAACTTATCAATTGGTTTTCCTTTTTCTTTCATATCTGGTGTAAGGAATCTTTAAGATCTGGTTTCTTTAATAATTAATATTACTTTAAATGACTCACATTCAATACTTTGTACAAAAATTAAAAATATTAAGTGTTTTTAGTTCAAAATATATCCTTTAAAATATGTATGGTTGTTTATCTTAATGAGATATACCTGATATACATATTAGGAAAACTTTTGATATAAAGAATCCATAAATCTAAGATTCTTTACTTACTCTCTAAGTCTATCATTAAGATAAATCATCCAACCTGATACCATTGTTGGATCTTTGGAGGGAAGATACATCAGGAAGATTTTGACACTAATGAGCTATTAAGTCAACCCATATAAAAAACTATGATTCCACCTTCTACCAAAATCCTAAAAACAATGAGTTTGTGGGCTTTCTTTCTTATATGTTTATCAACTTTCTCATTTCTATTCAATGTGAATCTCAGAGCCACATTTACATTCCTAACAATTTTCTCTTTTACTCCATTTGGTTCTAAAAGTATACGTAGGTTCTCTTGTGTTCGGTATAGTTTTACTTTATTAAAAATTTTCAAATTTACAAGACATTTTACCTTAACATTATGCTCTCTGTAATTTTTAAATATATTTTTATGGTATTGGAATTATTTGTAATGATTAGTTTGTTGAACATATTAGTATAGGATTTAAAGATGTCCTACCCCCACAAATTGCATTGTTTTTACTTTTGTGAAATTCGTATTTTATTGAAATTTTGGAAAAATTATATGTAATCTTAAAATTATCAAACTCAAATGAGTTTTGCCATCTCGTAAACCTGGAGGAGAACTTTATACTAAAAACTATATTATCAAAGATAGTATGCTTGATGACCAAACATGGCAGTCCTCACGGTTGAATTTCATAATAGTAAAGCACAATCAAGTAAAGAAGAACGTAACATCAGTCGAATCCTTTATATTGTTATTAAAATATGTAATAAATATGTTTAAATGTATAAGCTAAAAATAAGACGATGGTCTTGTGTTAAAGATTTAAAACTATTTAATATGAGTTTGCTAACTAAATGGACTAAATGGAAATGGAGATTAGAAAATAAATTAAAGGGTTTATGGAAAGATATAATTGAATAAAAAAAAATGGATTAGGGGAAACATGATGAATACAAGTAAAATAAAAAAGTAATCAAGATGATTGAAAGAGATTTGAAATATTATGTACGGAGGGAACTATAAGGGAATGGTTTAAGGAGAATATTGGTAGGAGTGTAGGAGGGACATAATAAGGTTTTGGGAAGACAAGTGATGTGATGAAGTATCATTCTTCCAAAGATTTCCTCTAATATGTGGGAATACAAAATCCAAAAACATAAAACTCGATGAAGTAGGATATCGGCAAAACAAGTGAGAATGATATCTTGAGTGGAGGAAGAATTGGTTTGAGTGAGAAATACCCCAAGTGAGTACATTGATGCAAGAATTAATGGGCAAAACTCTAAACATGAAGATAGAATATAGGGTTTTGGGAAGACAAGTGATGTGGTGAAGTATCATGCTCCCAAAGGTTTCCTCAAATGTATGGGAATACAAAATCCAAAAACATAAAACTCAATGAAGTAGGATATTAAACAAGTGGGAATGATATCTTGACTAGAGGAAGAATTGGTTTGAGTGAGAAATATTCCAAGTGAGGACATTGATGCAAGAATTAATGGGCAAACCTCTAAACATGAAGAAAGAATATATATGGGTATGGAAGGATTGTGAAACACAAGTATATATGGTCAAATTGACATACAATTTTTTTTTTTGTATGGAGAGTAATTTTAAACCATGTGCTAAATAATCAAATGTGGGATATTTGGCCAATCTGATCATAAACTAAGGAGTATGAGATTAGGATCAAAGTCCAATTTAAGAACTATATTACACTTGTTTAAAGGAACTCAAAAGGGACAATAATGGTAGTAGCATAAGGGAGTGGGTAGACAAGTTTAGGAAAACAACAATGGTGAAAGTCTTGGAAATTGGATTTTGGTTTTTCTTTATCGTAGGAACAAGTTTATCAAACCTCAAAGGTAGAGATGATAAAGAACCTAATTATTATGACAAATTAATTCAATCCTATCAATATAGAGTAGACAAAGAATGGAATGTTAAAGCATTGTTGGGTGCATCAAGTGTAAGAGAAAATAGGACATCAACACATTATTCCAATAGAAATAAGTGTTAATACAAAAGACAAGGTTGTTAAGGGCAAAATGACATAAAAGAAGGGAAAAGACCATCATGCTAACTTGTGAGAGAAAGATATTCGTAGTCATGGTCATCTTGCAATCATCATTGAAATGGAATTGGCATGGAAGACTAGGAAGATCTAAATAATAATATTTGAGTTACATCATTTGAAAGATTGGGACTATAAGAAAAGGTATCATACCTCCAAAGATTGTCTGATATAAAATATGAATAACAATGCTAGGACAATAAGAAGACCTAACAACCAAAGTTGAACTATCTTTGCCTTGATGAAGATTTTACCAATAGTTGTATTAGGAAAAGAATAATAACAAGAATCATGGAAAGAGGAGTGGTAAGATGTTTATGATAAGGTTTGATTTTGTTAGAGGATAGGACATATTTTGACTAGTATAAAATCAGATTGTTAGTTCTTCTATTTTGTATTTTTAGGTTTGATTATCTATTGGGATGTCCTACTTCATCTAATTTGTTGAACCGTGAACCAATTTGCATAAATTTATTGTAATATTGTTGTGTTTATATATACACTACAAGAAAATTATTAAATATAAATTAATTTTATAGACAAAAAATAATCAGTTTGTCATATAAAAAAATTGATAATAACTCGTTCCAATAATTTTTTTACTATAAATACTCAGGAGGTTTAAAGTTTAAACTAAGAACGAAAACCAATTTTGGGTGAAAGTATAAGAAAAAAAAATATTTAACCTTTTTTTTTTTTTACTTTGCCCTCCTCTCCTTGAGATCTGATAAATATTTTCTTTTAAGAGATATTTAGATTAGGAAATATTATTTTATTGTTTTTTTTTTTCATAAAAAGTAAAAAGTAAAATTTTCTCATATTAAATAATACGTAAACTATTTCTTATTTTTTTAACGAAATAAAGTTGAAGAAAGTTAGAAGGGGAAAAAGTAGTGGCTTAATTTAAAATTTTGAAACTTAAAACCTTAAATGTCATAGATATTTTGAAACAAGAAGTATAAAAAAGATTATGAAGAAAGAAAGTAGGTGAGAAGAAGAAAAGATGAAAATGATATGTATAAAGATAATGGATTCCACTTTTTTCTGCTTTAAAACTTGTTTAAGTGGCTTCCCCTCCCTCCCAAAAAAAATTTGTCCAAGTGGAAATTTATATTTATATGCATCAAAGTCAGAAATTATATAAAAAAAAAAAATCTCTATAAATAGTCAATTTATCAGACACAAGAAATACTATATGTGTTTATATTAAGAATAAACTCCACCTACAAGAAAAGTTCTTTGATTGATAAAACACAACTATAAAATGGATATTATCTCTCTTATAACGAAGGATTATTTTTTATAAACATCGCTAAGACGAAGTCTTAGCAAGTTAAACAAACTCAACAATCAATAAATTATTAGAAAAAACTTTGTGGATGGAAATATTATATTTTACTTTTTTAATTAACAAAGCGGACTTATATTTTCATTATTTTAATTAATAATAAAATATATTAAAAAATGCATTCTAACTTTTTACTAGTGGGAAGTCTTGCTTTTCTTTTAGCATCAATGCCTTCATTGCTTGTAAAGCATAGTTAGTTTAAGTGCATTGAACGGGTAGATTTCTAATTTCAAATTGACCATACTTTAGGTAAATTCCCATCCAAATTGAACGATCAAAGCTTATGCATACGAAGCAAATCCACCCTCATTATTTTCATGTTTCTCTTTTATCAAAGAAAAGCAAAGAAGAATATGTTTGTTGTGATTTTCAACTGAGATTTCCTTGAACATGTTTTTCAAAGATTTTCAAATAATACATGGAATATATTCCTAAGGTTAAGATTTGTTAAAACATTGTGTTCGTCAAAGCAAAGTGACACATTAATTTCTAATGAAAGCGATAAACATAATGCTATAGTTTTTTCTTTTTTCCTTTTTCCTTTGCTTTTACAGTGGCATTTAAATTTCAAGTAAAGTTTTGCATTAGTGTAAATTGTGTTTAACCATTAGATTTTTGCTTTTCCCCACATTAGGGAAGGATTAGTAGAACACATTGAATAGCTTTAAAGTTCTTGGAATAGAAGTTGCTCATCTTGGTGACCTAGTAATTCACTTCAGAGTATTAATGGTGTAAATTTTATTTGCTTCCTTTTACTTAAATGATGCCTTATTGAACAAAAATATCAGAAGTCCAATCAAGTTTTGATCGTAATCATAAATAATCCAATAGTTGATGCATATACATATAACATTATGTTAAAACTGTTATCTGTTTTAGATAACTTTTGTAAGGTTAATTTTTTTCATAATTGAATTATATTTAAAAAATAATAAATTTTTATATATTTTTTACGGCTATTCTTTAAAATGTTCAGAAGCTAAAAGGATTTTTTTAAATGTACATTTTTTCTTTTCTTGAAGCATGTGATGTGATAAAAGGATTATATATTAAATTAATAAAAATCGGTCGTTTATTTTTAATGTAACGTCAAATTTATTCATATAATAATTAATTTTAAGTAAAACTAATTAAAACTATTACTTATTAAATAATATTATTTATTACTTCACAATAATAAATATTAAAAAATAATTAAAGGTACCAGCCTTCAGGGGTCAGTTTTTTCTTTTAACAGTAAATTGCACTTCACGGATCTGTTGGTTTGGTAATTACATGCAGCGTACGGGGTTAAATGGGTAATTAACGTGACAATACACATAATTCCACATCTTCACTTCATTTCATGCTATATTTTAACTTTTCAAAATTTGTCTACAAATAATCTTAAATAACCTAAATTAAATATATATATATATATATATATTATCCTTATAAATAATCTCAAATGAATCCCCTAAATAATCATTTATAAATAATCTCAAATTAATTTTTTATAAATTAAATTAACTTGCCATAAATTCAAAAAATCTTGAGAATTTTATCACATAAATAACTATACCAATATTTTAATTTATGAAAAAATATTTTACTTCTCTTAATAGCATTTTTTAACAGATTTATCTTATGGAAACTGGTCCCAATGAATGCGCAAATGGTCATGAATGAGGTATCATTAACCTTCAACTCATTTTCAAGATTTGCCCGTGATGTCATTTATTTTTCTTTTTAATCGGATGAACAAGATTCACAGATACCTAAACAATGATTTTTGCAAAATTATTAATAACACTATCTTTTGATACACTCTTTCAAACAATCTTATTATCTTGCATTATGACGTGGTTCAAGAGATTCTAAATCACACTCATCTTCTAAAGTTAAAAGTAAAATAAAAAAATATTTTAAGTTCTAATATTTAAAATTTTAATAATTAAATAAACATTAATTTATAAATTAATAATAAAAACTATTTTAAATACCAACAATTATTTTAATTTTAAAAATAATATTTAATTTACTTAATATATTAATTAATTACTTTTTATCTTTAAAATTAGTTTTTATTTATTAATTTTATTTTAATAATATATTTATATGATGTCACGTACAAACACAAATACCACACGTATGCATTCAACAAGGAAAATATGAGATAAGAAATCTGAGAAAAAAGAAAACCGTACTCAAAACTAAAATCTCATCAGGTGAGATTGTCTAATAATTTTTTACTTTCTAATTTATGTGCTCTGATCGAAAAAAGAATAAGATATGACTTTTAAAAATCCAGACAAAAGTAAAAATATTTATATTTAAAAAAATATTTTAAATAAATGAAGAATGAGTTTGTTTTATATTATATACAAATTTTATAACTTTTAATAATAAAATATTTATTTTTTGTTTAAATTAATTTTCGTTACATGTTTGATTCATGAATCACATTTAAAAAGAAAGTTAATAATGCGTTTAGATATTGAGAAATAAGGTGAGCATTTTTTTTAAAAAGGAAATAAATGTTTTTTTTTTATCTATTTCAGATTATCTCTTTTATCAATGATTTTTTTTAACTTAGAGTTTATTCTTTTTGTACTTATTTCCATTTTTTTTTCATGTAATAATTTTTGGGTAGTGTATAGCTTCCAACTCCAATTTATCAGTACTGCTTCTTCTACCTATTTATCATAAATGAAGTGCCAACTCTAATGCACTCAGGTTCACACATTAATGAAGTGAGTATAATGAAGACTTGTGAAGAACAGAGAGAGTCGTGGAAAAAACTTCTACTTAAGATTTTTTATCAAATAATTATATAAAAGATTATAATAGACATACACAATATACAATGATATTATATTTTTCTTTGTCTCATTTTCTCCAAATAGAATCATATTTCATTTTTAAAAAATCCAACTCAAAATCAGTTTTAGCCTTGTTGGGCCCGTTTCTGTGTATTCATATGTTTTGGCCCATGTTATTTCACAACCTCTTTGTCATTTACTATTAGCACCCTCTGCCTTTTTAAATGCAAGAAAAGAAACAGTGGCCAAGACTTTGCAAGTGCCCTTAATTCAGCCAGCTTAAGCATACTCAAATGCTCATGTTGTTCAACTTGTTGGTCTTCACCATGTTCATCGTTAATCAAGAGCATCATCATGTCACATGTCTGTGATCCCCTTTTTTGGAGAAGAAGATTTCATCTTCAGTTCAGATTCAGGCTCTCGCTCAGGATCAATATGTCAACCAATGTCAACATCCATTTGTAAAAATTGGAATTAGCAGTGATATGTATGCCTTGTAACTTGATTGTTGCAATACAAGTTAGTAGTGTGGTTGAGACTGATATGAAGATCATTAAGAAGGTATACCGACCATTGTAATTCAAAAGTTATGATGACAAGCATCTGATGCTTAACTTCAACGATAAATATGAAACTGTGCTATGTTTTATGTTTTTCAAGATATCAAAGATTCTCTAAGAAAAATGTAGAACCTATTGAAACATTTTAGTTGAATAATAGAATCAGCATGAAAGAATATAACTTGAGGTGATGATGCCTTAATGTATCTCAAAACCCTTTGAATAGCCTGATGATGATGATGAATAGAAGGGATTGAACAAACTAACAATGAAAATGCACCGCAAAATAGATGTCTGGTTTGATATTGGTTAAATAGAGTAATATACTTATAAGACTCTTATAAAGATTTTAGCATACTTTCTATTAAGGAGTTTTAATGTAAGTGGTTTGATATGTTATTCCAATCTTATCATAAAATTCTTTCTAACTAAATTCTCGTTCGTTATCAATTGTAATAATTTTGATAGTTTTATTAAATTGAATTTGAATTAGATTAACAAGATTATGCAAGACTTTTCTAGTTTTATTCTTGTTTTTTATCATGTACACAAGTAATGATAAAGGATAAAAGGTTCCTATATATCAATGTGTATTAAGTCAAATACAATTTTAGTAGATGTTTTGTTTAATGAAAAATGCAATCTATGTTGTTTTGCTAAATGACATAAATCACATATTTTGAATTCATTATAGTATATGTCTTTGGCCTTTTTACAGACATGTTCTAAAACTTGAATGAATGGTTGAATATTTTATGCCATAAACTTAAAGTATTTATATATCTTAAGTGAATTTAGAAAATGATTTTTGAATTGTAAAATTTAGAAGTGAATTTTATATTATGAATTCTACAATTTAAAAGTTATTAAGATTTTCAAATTTTAGAATTTGAAATACCATCAGCACGGAAACCAAGAAGATGATGGAGGGTGATGAACTTAATTTTTAATTTTATAATAGGTAAATTTGACTTTTTACAAAAAATATGGAGGTGCAAGAAAATCTACGGAGGTGTTGAAAGAAAGTGCCCAAAGGTATGCCTAAGGCCCAAAACAAAAAAAAGATGAAGGTAAAAAAAGCCCACGAGACGAGGATCTTTCTCTATAATCACATTACTCAAGCTGGATGCATTTTCATCATAAGAAAGAAGTTCATACTTTAACCCAGGATGTTTGTTTCTTGAGATTCATTATTTGAAGTACCATCCAAATCACAAAATTTGTTTTTAACACTTTCTCTATCTCCACTTCATTCAAACCATAAATTGTAGTGGATTTTTCCTTTAATTTAGAAAAGAGAAAAGTAAACGTAAGTTAACTTTTTTAATAAAAAACTAACTTATAAAAATAATTGGCTTTTGATCAAATAATTTTGAATTCATAATTAGATGTTAGATAGTAATTTATAACTTATAGATTCTGAACTTATAGGCTAAAAAATGTTTAACTGATCTAGTTACAAAAGAAAATAATTACACAATTTTATTATAAAAGTAAAACTTTTGTTTTTAGATAAATATATTATTATATAATTATAATTTTAGATTTTAGATTTTTTTAAATAATTATATATATATATATATATTTTTTTTTGAAAAAGTTAGTGTTTTTTTTTTTCAAACTTGTATATGCTTTTTAATTTGGATAAATTATTTTATGACAAAATAGTCTTTTTCTAATTTGTATTTTTTATTCAAGTTAGTACCAATATTTTTAAAATTATCAATTCGGTCTCACATCTTTAATTAAAAATAATCAATGTAGTTTTTTTTTTGTTTAATTATTCTTAATGTTTTTAAGAAAGTGACCATATGGTACAAGACGATAGGGACATATGGCAATTAAAGAAATTTCCGTAGTGCATCTCCTTTTTAAGTAATTAGGTTTCGATACAAAATCATCCTCAAAGACAATTTTTTAATGTATTAATAATAATATGTGTGTATTTTTATCTAATATTATATATTATTTATCTTTGTAAAATTGAAAATAATAATAATAATAGGTAAAATTAAATTATAAATGATAAACACATATATTAAAATACAAATAATACCATGAGTACGGTATGTTGTGTATGATGCAATCCATAGATATGTGATGTGAACTTAAGTGACCTAGATTATCCTATTCACTCTTTTTTTTAACATAAAAGAGAGGATTTTGTATGGAATAAGTATAATTTTTTAAAAATTTATCAAAAGAAACAAACTTTAAAAAAATTATAAAAATAGAGAAGTCGTATAACTTTAAAATAAGAAATCGTAATTTTAAAATATGATTTGTTAAAATAGAGATGATGTTTTAATTAGATAACTTTCATTTTTTTTTAATGAAGTTGTATGCGTAGGGTATGACTTTTCTTTTTAAAGTCGTGTATCTTTTCAATTTTTTTAAAGGAATGATAAGAATGATTACGAGCCTGTTATCATAAAGCAAAGAGGCAAATGCATTTCTCTGTTTTGTATTTTTTAAGTTTTAAGAACTTTATGTCCTTTATTTTTTACACTTTTTCTCATTCCTTTCTATAACTTTTATGGGATTTTTTTTCAGAATAAATCAATTTTAACAAATTTATCCAAAAGGAAAATTTATTCTCATTTTAATTCTTAAACTAATTTTGTTTATTATTCACCTGAAGAATTTGATATACACTCGAATTGAGATCATTCTCTTTTTTTATATTTTAAAAAAATTGAAAAGAAGGAAAAAAATAAAATCCAACAGTACTGTATCGAAGGTATTTTTAGTTTATTTTTAGAATTAAAGTGAAAATACGTTTATTTGGGTTAACGGAGGGTTTATTTTGAGAAAAAAAAATCCTGTGTTATTTTATAATTATATATATATAATTTTGTATTATATATCATATAAAAACAATGCATTAAAATTATGTTGTAATAAAAAGTTTTGATTAAAGAGAACGTGGGTTATTAATTTTTTAATTTTCTTTTCGCACATGTTATCATTGTTTTATTCTATTATATTTTAGTTCATTTTTGTTTATTTTTTTTCATAGTGATATATTTTATTACGAATTTTTGTATTCTTATTTTAAAATATTATTAAAAAGAAAAAAATTATATATACCAAATAAAGCAATGTTATTATATATTGTTATAAATTGTACAAAATATAGAGACATCTGTCCTATGAATGAGATCATCTGAATGAAAAAGTATAAACGAAGGCAATTTAATCTTATAAATGATTTTAGATGATAAATAAATAGGAATTGATGTGACCCACAAATCCGAGTGTAGGGCATTGAAAAAGTATGTGAGGGAGCAGTGGAAGCAAATTCAACCCTTTCTTTCAATCACTGTATTCAGAAACACCACACACCTCCCTTTTCTCTCTCGTCTCTTCTGCACTTTATAATCCTCAAACCTCATCATCTTTTCACTCTCCACATCAATTCTAGGGTTCCACAAACCAACAAAAAGCCATAATTAATCCATGGAGCGGTTGAAGCTGGCGCAACTGGGGGAGAGGCTCAAGACGGGTGGGGCCCAGATGGGGCGAATGGTCAGCGGCAAGGTCAAGGAGATGCTGCAGGCTCCCACGCCGGAGTCCAAGATGGTCGACGAGGCCACGCTGGAAACCATGGAGGCTCCTAATTGGGGCATCAATCTCAGGATATGTGCCATGATCAACGCCGACCAATTTAACGGCTCCGAGGTCGTTAAGGCCATCAAAAGGAAGATCAACCACAAGAGCCCTGTGGTTCAGACTCTTAGCCTCGACCTCTTGGAAGCCTGCGCCATGAACTGCGACAAGGTCTTCTCCGAAATCGCTTCCGAGAAGCTTCTTGATGACCTCGTTCGCTTCATTGATAACCCGCAGGCCCACCACGACACTCGACGTCGGGCTTTCCAGTTGATTCGGGCCTGGGGCAACTCCGAGGATCTTGCTTATCTTCCCGTCTTTCGTCAAACTTATATGGTCAGTTCCTTTTTCCTTCTTTTGACCCCTAAATAAATCATCACTTTCGTTCCTGAAATTTTCTTATTTATCTTTGTTAGGCCCTGAAGTTACAAAGGTAATATTTAAGAATTAGAAATTCTGCTGTATTGAAGAATCCCTCTTTCAAATTAGTTTCTGAAAGCCACTCAAATATATCAACACGGAGACTGAATGATTAAGTTTCTGGATATTCAATACTGTTGGAATTGTGGTTTTCTTGGCTTTTCATAAATAAATTACACTGATGTCTTGAACTTTGTTGAGATTGTATATAATCCTTTTTTTTTTTTTATCACTTACAACAATCTTCCTTGTAAGATAGACTATATACATTATCTTTTTTAACAATTAAGATTAGTTGGTGTAATAGCAGAAAAATAAAATTTGACAAAATTAAGGGGGGGAGGGGGGTGAGTAAGTGTGATTTATTTATTTTTATTGTTTTTTTGTTGGCACGTGTTTTGATTGTTTGAGCAAAGCGGCCATAATGGGTTGTCTTGTTTCATTTGATACTCGTCTTTCCGTTCTCTATTATATTTTGTCTTTTTCATTATTTGTTTTTGGTACTCACTTGATTTTTATTGCTGTATGTAGCTTCTAGACATTGTTTGCAAAAGTGTATGATGCAGAAAATACCCAAGTGAAAGTGGGAATTTTGTCTTTTACGAACTACTGATTTTGATATGCGATACTGTATTGGGTTTCATGTTCTCACTTATTTTCTACGCTTTTAATCAATTGCTTTCCATTTTACACTTTTTCTGTGATAGATTCTTTTGTTTCCTTCACTTTCACATTAATTTGAATTCTATATCCTCTCTGGTTGATGGCAGAGTTTGAAAGGAAGGGATGGTCCACTTGACATGGCGGGAGGAAATTCACCACCTATTCCGTATGCCTCAGAGTCACATGCAAATCAATATCCTGTAGATCCCCCTGAAAGATACCCAATTCCTGAAGCTGAACTAGATATGGATGATCCAGCGGCTTTCTCTTTGAATTACCAACACATATCAGTTGAGGAGAAGAAAGAGCATCTTGTGGTTGCTCGGAATAGTCTCGAATTACTCTCTAGCATATTGAATTCTGAGGCTGAGCCAAAACCTTTGAAGGTAAACATTTTGATAATAAATAAAAGGCAACATTACCAAAATAATGAATTGGTGTTTGTATAATTTTATTAATTGAGCTAATGAGAGTACTGCACTTCTTCTTTACTCAATGCTATCCATTTACTGTTAGATAATTGCCTGCAGGAAGATTTAACTGTGAGCTTGTTGGGCAAGTGCAAGCAATCACTCTCTATCATCAAGGGGATTGTGGAAAGCACTACAAATGATGAAGCAACGCTTTTTGAGGCTTTATATCTCAATGATGAGCTTCAGCAGGTAGTTTCTAACTACGAGGAGTTAGAAGCTTCTCAAATGTCCGGGACACAACAACCTCAAAATGCTGAACCTGCCAAGCATGATGCGGAAGCTGTTCAAAATCCCAGTGAAGTACCTGCAAGGTTTGAAATTGATGAATCAGAAGAATCTGAAGCTGATCAGAATCTAGATCGAAAGGTGCCCCAAAAATCTAACACTCTTGAAGTCAATGCAACTGAGGTCGAGGAGAATGGTGTTGCTGAAACTAAAATAGTTAATGACATAAAGGACAAGAATGTTGAATCTAGCTTCAAGCGAGATGCCGAATGAGGGAAGCATTGTTGGCACGAATCTTCTAGCATTTTATTGTTGTCTTTGTTCATATCGTGTAATAAGCTGTAGTCCTTCCATCTTGTGAGGGTGATTTACATTGCTCAGATATGTAATGGGCAGGAGTTTCATCCCGAGGATTGTGATATTTAATCCTTGTGAGATCAGGCTAGTTCATAATGTTAATGTAGTTTGCACATTTTGATTCCCTTCATATTAGTTAATGGTGGATCTGTGTGTCTTTATTTTATTCGACACGTTGATTGCATAGAAACAATATTGGAAAAAATTATTCTAATCGAGCACACTTCTAAACAGATGTATTTTTCTTTGGGACGTATGGCAACGGATTTTGGAAGTTATATTATCATATTTGTCTTTCAGGATCATGACTAAAACAAAACATAGCTGTTATATTTTTTTTGAAGATTCACAAGATAGTTTATTAGTCGCTTGAGAATTGAAAATTTGAAACTATTATGAAGAATTTATTCGTTTGGGTTTTGTCACTTGCTAGTGGTAAAGAATTTAGCACTACATACGATTAAGTGTGTGCATTAAGTCAAAAGTGCAAATTTATTAACAGTGAATCCTATTTCTAACTTAGCATGGGGGCAAGAGAGGTCCCATTAGCCAAGAATATTATTATATCCCCTAACGAGTGAGTGTGTGTATGTGTGTTTAGTTATACTTCATAGGACTAAATTTGAATTGCTTTTCTGATGGTACTCGGTAGAAGCCTTCCTTATCTACAGTGCATGTTTTCATTGTACCTTGACTAACTCATATAGAAATCACGTTATCTCATTCGGTGCTTTTGAGTAGCATGTTCTGTTCGGTGGGTTCACTTAGCGCAATCACATGAAAAGAATAAGGTGATGTTCACGCAATGAGTTTGGAGGTTTTCAATGCCTTTATCAATTGAAAATTTTGGCTCTTAAGCGGTTCATTTGTTTCTATTAAACACCTCAATCTGTGTTGTGGCACGAGCAATTGTTGATGACAACGTCAATCAGCGCAAGCAAAGTTAATCCAAGCGGTGCTGCATTCTCGTGATTTATTTATTTGCTAGCGAACTGAAACGTGAATCCGCAAAGCAGCTCGTTGACAAAGCATTTGGATTGACAAACACTCCAGCCACTTTTCAAAGTTTGATGAATGAGATTTTTGCTGCTTGTTTAAGGAGGTTTGTCTTGGTGTTTTTGCATGATATTCTTTTGTGTCAAGAAACTAAAAATATGTAACCTATGTTTATTATATACACTTTGCATATAATTTGGTGTTCATATGACTGAAATTAAAAAACAAAGGTTCTTAATAGTTTGCATTGATCAAATTTGCGTTGTTATAAGGTGATGGCGAGGAATCATTACTCTAAAAATCTACAAGAGGCTGCTGCCCTCCTTGAGCAGATTTGTAGTTCTGATGAACAGACGAGAAACCATGAAAATTTAAAGGGGGGAAAGGCTAGATCTGAAGAGAAGTGAGTACTTGTTCATCAATGCCTTAAGGCTGTGTTTCATTATATCGCACATGCCTTGTTAGATAAAAGACACACAAGTAGGATCATGCTCTTTCTTTTGTGGGAATTATTCTCTCGACATATTGCTCATACCTTTGATTTCTAGCTATTTATTGAACAAGCCAAGATCGAAATTTCAGGTCTCTTGGAAGTATTCAATTAGGCTCATTGCACAGCTTTTTCAGTTTCAAATTTCAACTAGGAGTTACTAATTCGAACATAAACAATGACACAAAATACATGAAAAACAAAATAATGACAATAATGAAAAACATTTGATTACAAAATAAATAATAATACAACAAATCTCATCAATTTTGAAATTAGTTTTTGTTAAAAATTAGTATATCAAGCACTGCCAATTTATTTTGCACCATTCTTTATACCGAACACCCACAAGTGAACCTTTGTCATAATCTTCCATTAATATTCTCTTATTTTACAAAGAAAATATAAAATACATATAATCTAAAAGAAAGGAAGAAGATTCAAATTTGTTTGAAGAATAGGAATACTCTAACTAACCATCAGGGGTAACTTTGTGCAGAACTCTGAGGAATTCAAAATGCCTTCACGTGTCCCTCGAAAACAGAGCCAACAGTGGCAGTGTAACGTTCCAACAAACATGAGCCAAATCCGAATGAAATCTTACACTCCTCACGTCTCTCACCACCACTAATAAATTTAGTAGCAAATGAGAGCTGAAAAAACAGAAGAAGACAAGAATGGCTTCTTTCTGCACCACACTTCTCTTTTGTCTTCTCCTGATCCTATCTTTAGCCGCAGCCGCAGAGACGCATCGTATTCCCGGCTTCCTCTACACTCGCAGCAGAGGAAGATGCACCGCGCAGTAAGCCTCTCCGTTCCGTTCTATTAACAATGTTATGAAATGAGAAAAAAGGCGATAACGGTGTACTGGTTTTTTGTCAGGTTCTGGAGCGGGAGGAGGGAGGAGTGGCCGAGGATGGTTCCGGAGACGTCGACGGTGTCGAACGTGTTCGGGTCTCGGGTGTACGAACGGTACAGATCGGATCTGACATTGGTGGAAGCCACCGCGAGGAACGACGAGGAGAGTAACGCGTTCGGAGGGTTGGTGAAGGAGGGAACCGCAGCGTTGGTTAACTCGTATGCGAGAGAGGGTTTTCCTTACAAACCCTGGGAGGTCAAGACTTTGGTCATAAAGGCGTTGGTGTCCGAAGCTGCAGCTGCATCTCAAGCCAATGACTTCTTGTTGGCTAACCAGGCTTGCTCCTAAAACCTAATCCTATCCTAACTTACTTTATCATATATCAATGTTCCTGTGTATTACTATGTTCATGATTGATTATCCTTGTTTAGCTTAGTGGTGTTAGTATTATTGGGTAAACTCGCTTTACCTTTTTTGTTATTGGTCTTCTTGTGCTTTTTAATCGGAATCACTGCTCTGCGACGTGATTTTGGAATGTTAGTTGATATGAAGGAATCATTGGAATGGAAGGAATTAGTACTGATTATGTATTGTGTTCTTATCAGTAGCCATGCCTTTTGCTTTATGTATTTGTTAGTTCAGGGCTTAGACATTTGGTCCATATGAAAGAGGGATTAGGAAAATTTTCTGACAGCAATTTTTTCCCCAAAATAAATACTCAACTACCTTGTGCCAAGGATTTATAAAGGTAGAAGAACACTTTTCTAAGGCTAGAATTCAGAGAGTTGAATTTATTTTGCTGTATCCGCACCTCGAATTGGACCTCCAGATGTCAAATGCTGGTCAGTTTCCCTGTTCTTTAAATGAAAAATATAAAGTTAAGAATAATGAAATAATTAATTAAAAGTGTATACTAATTTAAAAACTGTTAATATTTGAAAGAATTTTTTAAGGGTTTAAATAAATTGTTAAACATAATTAATATTAATATTTTTATGACATATAGCTTCTAAATTCCATAAACGTATTAACTTATTTGATAATAAAAATTTGTAATTTAAGTAGTAGTTAAATTAATTTATTGATTTAAATTTAATAATATAATATATGTACTATATATACATATTTTAGAAATAAATTATAATGAATTATTGAACAAAATATTAAGAAATTTATTTAAAACAATTGTAATTTTAAAGGTTAATTAAAGTATGTATATGGAGAAAAGACGAAAAATAAAATAAAAATATAAGGAGAAAGAGAAACTTGAATAAATTTTGTGCAAATATTTAACAACAGGTGAAACAAAATATATATAGTTATAAATTAGTAGTATAAACTCTTTATTACTATTTTTATAACCATGTTATTATTCTTCTTGAATCATGTTATTTTCATCTACTATACTTGAATGTTCATGTAAACTCTTAATTACTACTATTCATTTTTAACAAGAAAATGAAATACTCTTGTAGAAAAAACACGTTAGCCCGTTATTATACTAATACATTCATGATTACGAGGGGTTGACGTAAATTAAAACCGTAGCTAGAAACAGAGGATGCAATATATGGTGAGATTTTTAACTTGGAACCTATGCAAATGCCTCAAATCCTTTTTACAACAACATTAATATTTTGTATATATTATGCTGTGGAATATTCTTCGCAACCTTAGAATCTCAGTTTCAAAAAATAAATAATGTAAACCATTTACAAATGTGAAGTAAAAAAAGTAGATTCTAGTTTTAAATTAATGTTAATGTCAGCTTAATAATTAAGCAAGCTAGTTCTTTGGTGGTGCTGCTTTATGTTCTTATTGTCAAAAATATTCAGCGCGTAATAACTAAGCCACCATGCACAGCAATATACCATTCTGCAACATGACACTGAAAAAGGAGAAGAATCTAACCCATTTTACATTTATGTTATAAAAGAACCAAGTTTCCATCTGATTTGAACCATTGCTCTCTCCTCTCCAATCATGAAATCCTGCATAAGCCTAAAGCTAAGGCTAAGGCTTCGACCTGCTAGAAAGGCATGGAAGAGCTTCACTTCTACAATTGGTAAACTCAGTAAGTCCAAATCCAAAGCCATGAAGAAACCCAGAAAGCATTCAAAACCTACCATCAAACTTGCTACCTCCAAGGCACCTCCTAAGTTCATTGTTACCAAACGTTTTCTTCGCCACAAAAAGTTAGCCTCAGTCAGAAGTTTGATCTTGGGGTTCCACAAGAAGCCTGCACCTGTGTACATTGATAAGCTCTTTAGAGAGCCTTCATGTGACTCGGTGGGGCAGTTGAAGCCACAGACCGCACCACGAACTAAAAGGCTCTCTGGGCAAGAAGGAACAACAAAGGGTGGTAGATCTTGTGTCTCAGATGATATGTGGGAGTCACTGGCGTTGGCATCACCTCAGATGCAGGGAATAGATGAACGAGCAGAGGAGTTCATCACTAGATTCAGACAAGAGATGGCGGCGCAAGAGATGATGGCAAGAAATTTGTAGAAAGAAAGGCCCCTTGGCAGAAGTCCAGGATCTTATCTTAGTAAAAGTTGTAGTGTAATAACTGTTAAATATCGAACTTCTAGATAGTTGATGACTAGTATGTGTGGACACACTTATCAACTTTTGATTTTGTTCATATTTTTCATTTCATTTAGATGATAAACAAAATAAAAAACAGCATTGTTTTTCTTAATTTACAACTGTGACATGAAAGATAACTGGTTTAAAAAACAGCGGAGCCATAAGGTCCTTAATTTTTCAAGCATAATTCATTATAATTCCAAAGTTAAACAGCAGACCCTTATGCTCCTTAATGCTTCTTTTAAGATAAAAGGCAAAAAAGAAAAAAGAAGGGTCAAACACGAGCTAGACTAACTTGAGATCAATCCACTTAAACAAGTGAATTAGTAGCGCTAACGTCTTTCACAGACAATTATGAACGGCAGATATAGAAGAACCGGCAAGGTGATCTGTAAGAAACTGGACAAAACTAACAATTATCACCTAATTGTTACTGATTACATACATTATTAACATGCAATAAACCAGATGGCAGTAAGAAAACAACAGAGAAAGATTTGTGGACTTCAAACAAAAGGGATGCACGTCTTTTGTGCCTTTAATTGCAGGCAGGCCTCTTACATCCTTTCCAAGCTTACTGGAGGAAATTCTTAATTTGTAATACAATATGGATGTAAGGGAGAAAGATAAGAGACCTGAATTGATGAATTTTTTGAATATCATACAAAGAAAGAACCTCTACAATATATAGTGATACACTAATTAGAAAAAGAAGAGACTAAGACGTTTTACTAAATAGTACATAATTCTAATACTAATACAACTTAGCATTTCTAAAAGGTACATCTCATTAAAATTCTGGGGTCCAAGAGAAAGAATTTTATATGATGTCTATATGAAGGACTCATTGTTTGAGTGGCATAGTTGTGATGATACATGAGTTAACATATTTGGAGACTCTGGTTATTTGGCTTTCTGCTTTTTATAACCCCATAAGTCGAAGGTAAGAAAATGTTAACTAACCTTTACTAGGATAGGAATAGTAGCAAAGGAATTAAGGAGAAGTGTTTTGGTGAAAAATGTTGAGAACAAACAGGAAGAAGACGCATTATACTAGCCTGTATCTTTTCTTAAGAAAAAGATGACAATCAAAGTCCAAGTGTTTGGTGTGTTCTTAGAAAATGGGATTGGGACCTATTTATTTGTAGATGCTTTGGTTGTCGCAGTAATACAACGATAAGTTTAGACAATTATGTAAATCATAGAGCAAAAAGGCTAGTCATTGCAATTTACAATTAATGCTTTAGAAGGCAAGCATGAGACAATAGGTTCTTTCTTTCTTTTCCAAGAGCTGCCAAAGAAAACCATTGATAGATTAACACAAATTAAGACATGTTGCCCAATCAACATGATTGAAAACAAAATTTTGAACTAAGAATATTGGCAAAAAAATCAAACCTCTTCTAACGCAATTTAAGATGACAAAGGCCTAACCATGAATTAGCTTAATGGTTGGGTGGCAAAGGCAATATCTAGACGAGTGGTGGTAAAATAAAACAGAGGACCAACCAATAGGTGCAGAAGATGGCTTGGAACCCAGCATGCTAGAGTCAATAAGGTCAAGACAATACTTGCATTGACAAAAGAGATATTAATGTTGGAATGAGCGACTTCTAATCCTAGAAGATGTGTTTTAATAATTTGAAGATGTGTTTTAATAATTTAAACAGAGATTTGCATGGGAGTGGGGATGTATATTTTGATGGGTATGAGAATGAGGATGAGATGGGTATTTGGATAGTATGGGAATGATGATGAGGTTGATATGTATATACGCATTTCCGTTACAATATCCAACAACACAAGTTCATTTGTCATTCCTAATAATGACAATGTTCACAAAACTTGAACTATATAGAAAGTTATGATATTGCGATTTTCTCCTCAAAACATGATCAATGTGTTGTATCGTTCAAAAATAAATATAAAGAATTTGTACACGTTTTTAGAAATAATGGTCATTATGATGTATTTTGACCAATAATGATGGTTCTTTCTAGTTATGACGGGTGTGACAATAATCAATGAGGAAGTCTCGTTAAAATAATGTAATATAAATTTGAAAGATTTTGAATTAGATTCTATTAAAATCTAAAATAGAGTATTTTTTAGCATTGATATCATAATACAATTTAGATGTAAGAGATAATATACGATAAATAAGAAACATGAATTGATTAATTATATTTTAATATCATAAAAAAAAAGGATTGTACAATCCTATGAAAAAACTAACCAAAAAATGATTAATAATACAAAATTGTAACGACTAATAAAAATTAACAATTCTAGATTGTACACTTCATTAGAAATTTGGAAGGATCCAAAAGAAAGAATTTTATTTGATGTTTGTGTTGGTTAAGACTTTTTGTTTGATATTCAAAGTTGTGATGATCCAAGGGTTGGTGCATTTGGAGAAGGTTCGGTATTGAATTTTTTGTGTTTTAATAATTAGATCATCATGATGTACTTTCTGCATCTTGTATGCCTTCATCTCCTCCGCAGTAATAATATAGTCCTCATTTAGACATACATAAAATAAGATTGCACAACTTATATCTTATTTGAATTAGTGTAATCATAAGATATTATAATTTTCTTAATATTCAATTAATTACCCTCCTATAAGTAGACCATACATGTTCTATATTTAACAAAGAATGACTATACATTTCCATTCATATTTCTAAATCTTATTTCGGAATAATTTTTGGTTTTAAAATGTAATTCTGAAAGCAGAATATATTTAGCAAATTTAGGGCTAAAAAGCTCTTCAACCCAAATTCAAAATACTTATAGTTTTTTTTATCAAAAAAAAACTTATAGGTTGTTCTCAAAACCAAAAGAAAAAGTTTTATATATTTTTTATGTTCATAAACATCTTTATGTCATTTTTGTTGTTATCGACACAGAATGAAAACTTACTTTTGTTGTAGATCTCGACAAGATACTCAATGAAAACACATTGGGGCTGTGTGTGTAATTTAAAAAAGGAATTTATGAAAAGTAGATGGTTTAAATAGCAATTTAAAATGTGTAAAATGCAATCTTCTTTCAAGATTGCTTTAGTTTGGGCTCTTATTGGACTACCTTTTTAGTTCCTCGTTTGTTTCCGCTTTGCAACATTAAAGAACAGAAAAACATTGTTGTTGTGGGAATTGAACAAAAATAAATAAAGATGGTGCGTTGCACCTTTTTTGACTTTTCTTATTTGAACAAGTTATAATAGAGAAAAGTGATTTTAATGTTACTCAACCTTAATCGGTAAAAAAGTGATGTTACAGTGCAAACATAAGGGCCTTTTATTCTTTTATTATGTAAAACAGCATTACGTGTTTTTCCTTTTCATATGATAAGCCTTTTTATTAGATAGATCGATAACTCCAAATCTTTGGTGAGATATGATGATGAGCTATGTTAATTAAACTATAGATGGTGGGCGGCGTGCCATATATGCCAACAAGAAAAAAATATATTTCAATTTGTTCACTGTAAAGAAGAACTCAAATATTCAGATATAACCATTTATCTTCTTATTTGTTCACTGTAAAGAAGAACCCAAATATTCAGATATAACCATTTATCTTCTTATTTTTTCTTTTCTAATGGGTGTCTTCATCTTTTGATTTGTATGAAGATGATTTCATGATTTTTGATTTGTATGAAGATGATTTCATGATGTACTTTTTAGGTATATGAGTAATAGTTTTAAGTGATTATTTCTAAATTCAGTCAAAGTAAAGAAGGATAAATATTTTCATGTATAAGGATTTGACTACTCCTAAAATAATTTTTATTTATTTATTTTTTATTATCGATAAAAAAAACCATTTATGTCATAGGAAAAATTGACAATACATGATATTGTGAAATTATTTTTGTGTGCCCTACCTTAAGATAAAATTAGTTATATATGAATAATTTTATATTGTTATTTAATTATAAATAGTTTATAATTTAATCAAATAATGTGATATCATTTAATAAGTTTGGTGATGTTGATAACAATAAGTTAGTTGATTTTTACTTTAATTATTTTTAAAAATTTATATTAAAAGTAATTTCTAATTAACTACCCTGTAGAAGATTTTGACCTATTTCTTAATTAAAAATGGAGAAAAAAAATAGTTTTATTTATTTATTTTTTATTATAGAAGAGATATAGTTCGACATATTTGGTACCAAATGAGACATTAGCTAAACTTACGTAAAGGATTTTCATTACCTTAAACTCAAAATCTTAACATAATTAATTTTATCATTCTAATTAACGTGTACCTTTGATTTATACTTATATTTTTAATCATATTAAACTCAATCTTACAGCAATTTATAAGATAAGATTTATACTATATTTATATATTATAATTTAATTTAATATTTCATTAACTTGAGATCTCTGATCCATATATTAATAATTTAATAAAATTTGTTATTTGCTACAAATGGTACAAGCGTATTAAGGTGCCCAAACAATCATCAATGTATACACAATTTATTAGTAGTTTCTTTCTAGTAAACTACGAATTAACTTAGGACTGACATCAATTAATCCAAACCCAAACAATAGAACAAAACAAAAACAAATGTTTGTTTTGCATTGATTGAAAGGATTTGGTAGTAGTAGCTAACATCATAATTCCAATAACTGGTTGAATTCCTCAGCTCTAGCGTAAACGTTGCACCAAAAGTCCATGCCATCGCACATACTTGACGAACTACCATCTATAAGCACTCCTTCTTCGCTAGACATCGGTTCAAACCGACCATAATCAATGCTCGGAAATCCACTTGTCTCACCGGAATTATCATCAGATGACAAAACTTCAGACCAGAAATCCTCGTCCAATGCAAGATTGTTCTCCGGTGTGTCAATATCATTAACATGCAAGGACATGTCACAATTATTACTATTATTATTAATGCTGCTATTGTTGTCACTAGTGGTGAGGGAAGACATGTCGCTAGAACATTGGGGAGGAGAAAGTGGCATATCCTCTGTGCTATTATCTTCTTTGGTTGATGCATGACTGTGCATGTTGTTCACGGGCTCATCTTGTTGTTCTAGTTTGGCGTCTTGGTAATTGGTTCTGGAAGCGTCCCCATCCAACTTTGCTTGTTTTTTGCTTCGTTTTTGGTCGTGGCTTTGTCGGTAATTTTGTGGCAACCTCTTCTTCAAGTGGGTGTGCCACACGTTTTTTATCTCGTTGTCTGTTCTACCAGGTAATCTCGCTGCTATAGCCGACCATCTGCACGCGATTTTTATCACAAGATTAGTGAACAAAATCGATGTTGGAGGAAAAATTCATTAAATAAAGGAAATAGGGTTCATATAGCTGGCTGCTCCAAAGTCACAATATACAGTAGTAATAATAATGTTATGTGATGTGTGTTTAAATACTGTGTTGTTTTATAAAAATTTAAGCACGTGAAAATGTTGCAGCAAAAGGAGAATCTTTGCAGACCGACATATATCCAACAGGGTATGATTTTGCTTGCCTTAAAAACTAAGAAAAAATTAAAGTGCAAATGGGCCCAAACCATTCATTATTTGAAAAAAAGAACAGTAACTAAACTATTCCTCTCTTCAGAAAACAAGAATAAAGAAAAATAAAACGAGGCTTGCGAGAAAGAATTTAATATGCGTTTGTATTCTTCCAAGACTCAAGTTTATGAAGTCACATGCATCTGCAATGTCCATCCATCAGTTAAGAAAACGACCAAACATATAGAAAAAATGAAGATATTCGGGAATCTTTGCTTCACTGTTTGAGCCTTAATGGAGTCATTCATATTTTTTCAACCTATTTTGTTCTTGGTCTTGGATAAAAAGAATCTTGTTTCCATATAAGGAGAAGTTAACATGGATTAAACTACCTTACTAGAAATTATAATGTGAGATGCAATGTTATATTATTAGTTTACCTGTTTCCCAACATTTCATGCAAACTGATTATAGCATCCTCTTCTTCTCTGGTGAAGTTGCCTCGTTTGATGTCTGGCCTCAGATAATTTATCCATCGGAGTCTACAGCTTTTTCCACACCTTAACAGCCCTATTCATCAAAAACAGAGGAAGAGAAACTTGGTTAATGGTAGATTAATCACTCATGAGAAAGTTAAGGAATTTGAATAAGAATTGGGTTAATTTGTAATCTAGATTTGACACGTACCAGCTAGTTTGGGCAGTGAACGCCAATTAGCATGGCCATAAGTGTTGATGTAACCGATGAGAATTTGATCTTCTTCATGAGTCCATGGCCCTCTCTTCAACCCCATTTTCTCGCAGCATGGAGCTCTCCCCATTTTGATCACTGCTTCTTTGCTTCAAAACTCAAACTATAGTTCAAAGCTTCAAGTGCGAACTCTCTTGTTTTTATATATATCCACACACCAAATTAAAGTACAGACAAATCTCACTCCAGCTATAAGTGCTTTAGTATATATATACAATATTAGCACGAATGGGGGAACTCAGTTGTATTGTACATAACAGTACAAAACTCCACATTATTATTAATATGATTATTAAAATCATGCTACTCACCATCATTTTTTTTATTAATTTTAAGGTCTCTTTCACACTAATATTTTATAGTCAAATAAAACATGGGTTTTGCCTAATATATTTGGCTGAACAACAGCTTGACATTAACCAGAGTGCACTTTTTTTGATCTTCTCTCAATATCCTTTCATCATTTCAGCATGTATTCCTACTTTGTCTGACTGTCCTTTGTTCTTAACTAGTTCAGTTTTCAACGTGGTAAGTGGCTGAAAAAACTTATTCACACGAATGAAAAAGACAGCTGAAAACCTCACTATCTGAGCAATTTAGATAGACTATTATTTTATACATTCTATTATAATATTTTTTATGATATATTCATACAGTTTTTGGGCTACCCACCCAATACTTTAATATCTGTATACAAATGCTCCATTAAAATTGTTTTTTGAAGAAAATACGAGTGAAAAAAAAACTAATATCTGCAATATCTCAATACAGCTGACTTTTCAGATTCAAAAATGTGGTTTGAATTGTGCCACAAGAGTTTATTGCACCTTAGAACTGACATATATTATAGTGTTGACAATTTTCCTTTTGATCAGAAAACAAATTGAAGTGTGGATTAACAGAAGTACTCGAATACAAATTTTTTATCGGTAAAATAAAGAATAAATAAATATAACCCTATTTATTCGATACTAATAAATTCGTAATGCATTATCCCCTGCAAAAACAAACATATGCCCTTAGAACATAATTCACGTCTATGTCCCGTTGGTACAACCTTTTCCATAAGATTTTGTATAAAAGAATAACTAAGAAGATTTTTTCATAATTAATAAAATAAAATATTATATATATATATTAATAAAAAATAATTATATTATAAAATTCAAATATTTTTAAACAATTTCAATATTAAAATTTAATTTTTTACACATAATCGATTATGTAATATGTTATAAATGAAACATAATCTCTGTTATCCAGTAGTTTTAAAAAAAATGAGACATAATTGATTATCCATAATGGATTATGCAGTATGTTATAAATAAAATATAATCAATTATTCATTGGTCTTAAAAACATAATCGATAATTTAATATCTTATAAATTAGGCATAATCGATTATTTACTGTTTTTAAAGACATAATCGATTATATAGTATGTTATAAATGAAACTAATCGATTATATAGTGTGTTATAAATAAAGCATAATCGATTATCGTCATTATATAGGTTGCGTATTGTTATATTTGTGTTTCTATTTTTTTTTTCTATGAAAATGGTTAATTTTTTTAATATATGTGTAAAAATTGAATTCATTACTATAATAAAATTAATAATATTATTTAAGTTATTTATTTCTATCTAAAAATTTTAAATTTTTACATATATTAATAATTTTCCATCTAAAATTTTTTACAATTATAAATATCAAAATTTTAATTTAAATACTCATTTACATTTAAAATATATTAACTTTTTCATAATAATAAATTATCATTATCATTAATATTAATATTTTTATATAAATAAAATATATATACTTAATATATGTATATATTTTTATTTATTTTCATTTTATTATTTTATTTATAATTTTCCATCTAAATTGTTTTACAATTATGAATATCAAAATTTTAATTTAAATACTCATCTACTTTTAAAATATATTAAAATTTTCATAATAATAAAGAAAATCATCATTAATAATAATATTTTTATATAAATAAAATATATATACTTAATATATATAACATAATATAATACAAATGAAATAATCAATTTTAATATTAAAATTATCTAAATACATAAACTTAACTAAAAAAACATTTAATTATATCATTAAATAAAATTTTAGTATAACTAAAAAATATTTAATTATATTATTAATAAAGTTAAATAATATTAATTAATAAAATGAATAATAAAATAAAATTTTAATATAACACAAAATATTTAAAATATTAATTTAATTGATTTATTTTCATTTTATATTGTTTTATTTATAATTTGAATTTTACATTATTTTAAATAACTAAAATCTACACAAAAATAACTCATATTTTATTTTTCAATTTTTTTATACACAACTATCTATTTGTGAATTTATATTTTATATCATTAAAAATAACTTAAAATACTCACAATTATCACATCACTCACATACTTTAATAAATTTTTCTTATATGTTCACTCTAATATATCACAATTCAAACACACAAACTTTCTTTACATTTTATTTTCAAATTCTCACAATTTTTATTTATTCAAATTCTCATACTTTTACTCCTCAATTCAAATTCAAATCTGTATCAAAGCACACTCCTCAATTCAAATCTGTATCAAAACAGAGAGTATAAAGTTTTGAGTAAGAATAGTAGTACTCCTAATCAATTTTGTGTCTTTTTTACTGTATATAGTTTTGAGTGTTTTTTTTTATAGGTTCGAGCACTCAACTACTCCCATATTTATATGTTTTTTCTGATAAATAAATATTGATGTTTAAAAAAGCAGTATACTTTTTAAAGGTAATAAGATAAATTAAAAAAAGTCAACCTGAAATTTATTTATTTTTGTTAAGCAATGTCATAGATTAAGAGCACATGAACTACACTAAAAAAATGCGTGGAATTAAACATGTTTTAAATCATCGAACAAAAATTTCAAAACTCAAACATGTGAAAATGAGCTTAATTAGAATGGGACTATAAGATTTTAGAACGGCATGGCATGGCATGACACCCTAACTAGTCAGGTTGAAATTGGATAAATGTTCTATTATAAATCTTAAAAAGAAACAAATACAGTTTCTAAAATATCTTTTGCACTAAAAATATTAAATAAAAATTAATTGTGAAGAAAAAAAATTAATTATTATATTGATTAAATTAGAGATTATTCTATAAATTAAAAAATTATTATTATATAAAATACTTTCTATTATTAATACAAATTTATAAAGTAGTTTCTAAATTAGTATTTAATTATTAGTTAGGAAAAATTTTAACTATTAATTACTTTATATTTTAAATTAGTTTCTATTAATTTTTTAAAGATTGATTTAGAATTTATAATATCAGTAGCTAAAATATTAATAGTTAATTTAAATAACAATTTAAAAATTATTTTATAAATTTTTATTAATAATAGAAATTACTTTATATACTAATAATTTTTAATTTTTAAAATAGTATTCAATTTAATCATAGTAACTAATTATTTTTTATTTTTAAATTTGATTATTATTCAACGATTTTCTTATAGTATTTTAAAAAAATAAAAATAGACTATACTTTTTTTTAGGTAAAGTAGTTAGATCTCTTACCTCTATTTATTTCTAAAAAAGTATTATTTTATGAAGAAAAAAAAAACTGATAATAAAATCTACGATTTCATAAAAAATTTGTAATTTGAAATTTCTATAGTTATTCTACAGAAAATATAGAGTCATAAATCCTTTCATTTCATAAACAAAAACTTATACATATTTATGTAAATAAAAAATATTTTTCTACAAATTATGATAGAACCATCCATTTCATAAAAATAGTTGTTTCAACAAAAAAGTATATATGACTTAACAATTTTAGCGAATTAAAGAGTGGAATGCAAACTTTAAGAGAGCATGAGAACATTTTATTTAAGCAAAATATTACATAATTTGAAAGAAAGAGAGTGTGTTTGTGTTTAGTGCGACAATAAACGTTTAAACTGAGGTTGAATGTGTTGATCAATTAAGTAATTAAGTGATAAAAGTGGCAAATCCTTTACTCAAAGTTATCTCTATTGATATGATCGCTTAAATGCAATCACATGCTCACTTAAGTGAGAAAGTAAATGATTTGTGTTGTTCTACTTTTATGTATTTATTAACTTAGTTTAATGTGATAAATATATACACTACAAGAAAATTATTAAATAGAAACTAATTTTATATATCAAAATAATTAGTTAGTATTTGACTAAATTAGAAACCATTTTATAAACTAAAAAAATTATTGGTATCTTAAATAGTTTCTATTATTAATAAAATTTATAAAATGATTTTTAAATTGGTATCTAATTATTAGCTACCAAGATTTTAGCTACTTACTATATATTTTAAATTAGTCTCTATTAGTCTTTTTCAGAGACTAATTTAAAATCTAAAATATTAGTAGCTAAAACTTAAGTAGCTAATTTAGATACCAATTTAGAAATCATTTTAAAAAAAATATTAATAATAGAAACAATTTTAAATATGAATAATTTTGTAGTCTCTAAATGTAATTACTATTTAATAATTTTCTTGTAGTGATATAATTTTTAGTCGTCTTTTGACTTAACTTCCAACCAAAATAATATGGTTTTGTGAATTCGAAATAGAGAAAAATCTATAAGATTCAAATATTACATCTAGAAGGAAATGAGCTGTCACAATACTATTATGTTCTCTGTTAGAAGTTACAACTCTCTCACAGTTATTAGTTGGCAAGGATATTATAAAATGTATTTATGTATTCAGAGGAAACAAAGAATAATATTGTTAGAATTTTCATATCTTTAGTTAGTTTTTTCTCATAGTGGTTTCTCTTACCTGTATCTTTTACTACCCTTCCCCATAATCATCGTAACATTTTGCATGTATTAATATCACAAATATAAAATTTAATAATTATTTGTCATTAGAATTATCATCATGTTTTTTTTTGTGCAGGAGGAGGTAAGGTTGTTGAAGATGTCTGACTTAGTGTAGAATTAAACAAAAATGGTGTTATTTATTCTTGAAACAAACAAACAAACTCTTCTTAGGAGGCAATATACATATATCCTTCAAGTTCTTATTTTCTTCAAATATCGTTGAGACATGATATTTCATTTAGTCATATTCAGTGTGGATGTGATGACATTTGAAGAACTTATAAAAGAAAAATGTCTTAATCTTGAGTTATCTCAACCTAAATCATAAATGAATAATCTTTTATCCATTTTCTTAATAATATCATAAAAAATATCCTCATCACTTGAATGAATAGAGACATCATCATCTTATGTGTCCAATGACAAGCTTGTATAAAAAATATTTTTTTCATAGTGATCCTATAAAAATAAAAAAAAGTTTAAATGGTAAATGAGACATAATTAATGAAAATTATCATAAATCAAAGTAACTTAAATTCCCAATAATTCAAACCAACCAAAATTTAAATAAATGTGATGTGACTTCATTTTATTAGCTATAATCGATCTAGTCATTGCATGAATAAATATAATCGATGTAGTTATGAAATAAACAAAAATTATGAAATATTTTTAATTTGAATAATTTTCTCCAATATATTGACATGTTTATATCACAATACACCACAAAATTTACAACTCTTGAGCATTTCATTATCCTTATAATGCAACATGCGTATATTTAGAATTCATATAATTTTAATACACTCTAGCCCCAATTCAAAAGTTGGGTTTTTTTTTTCTTTTTCTGGTAAATATTAATGGAAAAATTGTTCTTGGCATTGCAACTCCTATAAAATGCATTCACTCACCAAAACAATTCTCGGACAAACTATGGTTTGTTTAGAAACTTAATACTCTTAATGAAATTGACAAGACAAAATAATTTTCACATAATTTTAATATATATTTTAATTAAGTACTTATTTACAACATAAATAACATATTATTTTTGCATAATTTATTGAAAAATTAAAATTTAACAATACTAAACAAAATTCTAATTTCAATAATTTTAAAATTTTTCATATAAATTAAAATCTACCATATATACATAACCAAAATTAATACATTAAAGTCAAATTATTTAATCTTTCTAAAATTTTAAATACAAAAATACTATTTTATGATGTTTTATTTTTAAAAAAAGTTATTATAAATTAAGGTATTTGTGCATGTAATTAAGAAGAATGGAAAAGAAAGCAAATTAGAGATGAAAATGAAACTTAAGGACAAAAGTCTCTCATTTGAGGGACTAAAATCTCACTCAAAGTTGTTTATCACCACAACCAACACGATATTAATGCATTAATTTCTTACTTGATTGGTACATCATCACTCAAGTGAAGAGAGAAAAATTTAATTCAAATATTAACCGAAAACACCACCCAAACAAAATCACCTCAGTTAACATTTCTTTATAGCCAAACAAGTAAGTCACTGGTGGCCAACCAACACTCCAATATCATCTTTACTCTTATTGAAGAAACACTCACTCAAGCAACCATTGCGTCCTTGAGATAACTACTAAAATACAATAAATAACACACTCTTTACTTGTTTAAGGGAGATCTTAAATTAAGAATATACTATATTTTAAACATTTTTTAGATTGAATTCATATTTTAGAGAAAATATTTTTTAAGATAATCTAGATAATTTATTTTTTCTAAAAATAGATGAGAAGTACACTCTTATGAGAAGAAAAAATGTAAAATTTATTTAAACGATATTTAAAAAAAATAAAATAGTGTCTATAGATTTATATAATGTGAATATGTACAAGATTTATATACACAAACAAGTGGTTTCATAAACTAATGCTCAACTAGTAGTAATGAGAAGATATTGTTATATTCTTCCTACTCCATTATCATTCTATATATCTCTAAGAAAAAGAATGGAAATTAAAGGAAAATACCTATTAAAAAAATTAATAAAAAAACAAACAAATTTAAAAAACTACAAATAATTAATAACTATATTAACTAAATTAAATATTATTTTAAAAATTAAAAAACTATTATTAAAGTAATCTTTATTACTAATAAAAATTTATATAATCGTTTTTAAATTAGTATTTAATTAGTTATCAAAAATTTAGTCTCTAATAATTTATATTTTAAATTTAGTCTCTAAAAGACTAAAAAAACTAATTTAGAATATAAAGTTATAAATAGTTAAAACTTTGATAATTAACGATTAAATATTAATTTAAAAATTATTTTATAATTTTATTAATAATAAAAATTATTTTAAATATCAATAATTTTATTAATTTATAAAATAGTTTCTAATTTAGTTAAATAATAATTAATTATTTTAGTTCTAAAATTATTTTTTATTTATTGATTTTCTTATAATAAATGAAGTACTCTTCAACTTTTTTATTTTTATTTTTGTTATATTTTGATTTAAATATTCAACATAACACAACTATATATTTAAAATCTTAATTCTATAATTAATTAAATTAATATAATTGTAAACTTATGTATTCTATTTTGTCGACCTAACGTAGATATACATAAGTGTATTTTAAGTAGAAGACAAATTAGCAGTGCAGGGCATGCACGATATGAGAGAATGTAAAAAGAGTCAAAGAAGGAGGCTGGTGGCAATGAAGTCGGTAGATAAATTATTTATTTAAATAAATGAATGAAAGACTTTGAGACATTTTGTTTTATTTGTTTTCTCGTAATAATTTGGGGAATGTTAGGAGAATGAGTGAAGTACGAAAAAAGTGGTCAAATGCAATAGACTTTGGCCAACCAATGCTCACAAACCTTTCAATCTTCAAAACTACACTTCTCCAGTTCCCAATTTCTGACCTTATTCATTGCATTACTTCTTTCATAATTATCTTCAAACTTATATATTTATAATGCTATAAGTTGTAAGAAGAAAAGAAAAAACACAATAGTTTATTAAATAGTAATGAACTATACTTTCTTAAACAAGTTATTAGAATTTGAATCTAGGTATTTTTTAGAAGAAAAGAAAATTTTAAAAATATATAGAATTAAATATTATTTTAAAGATTAAAAAAATTATTAATATCTAAAATTATTTTTATTATTAATAAAATTTTTAAATTGATATTTAATTAATTATTATAATTTTAGTTATCAATTTTAAAATTTAAATTAATTGTTATTTAAAATTTTGATAGTTAATTCGATATCAATTTATTAATTTTATTAATAATAAAAAATACTTTAAATATTGATAATTATTTAAAGTTTTATAATATATTCATTAATTATTTTTTATTTTTAAAATTAGTTTTTATTTCGTAATTTTATTGTAATGTATGTAAAAATTGTGACTAAGAAAATAAACCATATTTAAGGTATTGAAAGATATTTTTTCAGAAATACTTACTGGAAGAAAAAAAAAACCACAAACACAAAAAGAAATTAGATAAATTATTCATAATTTTTTTTTCATAAATGACTATTTCTTAACCTCATTTTAACTCATGAATTTTTTTTTTTCTCATCATTATTTTTTTATCTCAAACATTATCTTCAAATTTCCAAGTGAAATATTAATTTAGTAATTGCACATATATAACACAAAGTGTAGCAATTATCTTGCTTTTACATTCATTTATTTTCCAGGAATTTCCAATTATATATTTTTAATTTCATTTTCTCATTTTAAAGTAAATGTTATTATTTTAAAGATTTTAGGACTTCTTTAACTTGAAAAAATCCTTTCTGTTTTTAAATTTTTAAAATAAATGTTAAAATATCATTTTTTTACTTTATGTTTTTATGTTTATAATATATATATATATATATATATATAACAGTAAAAATTATTTTTTTAACATTTCTATAAATGTTTAAACTAAATTATAAAATGAGATAATGAGCTATTTTTTTAATATATTATAAAAATTAAAATATAGAAAGTGTTTTCTCAAACAAAAATATTTAATTTATTTTAAATTATTTATCATTTTAAACAATTAAGAATAATAGTAGTCATTCTTTTCCATGGAGTAAGCGCTAAAATATAACTAAATATATTTTTTTTGTTTTCAAAATAAATATTATTTAATAAATTTCGTAACTTTTGTACAAAATCTTAAGTAGCAATTATTTGAAACGGGGAATAATTAATATCATTTTTTTACTTTATGTTTTTATGTTTATAATATATATATATATATATATATATATATATATATATATATATATATATATATAACAGTAAAAATGATTTTTTTAACATTTCTATATAAATGTTTAAACTAAATTAAAAAATGAGATAATGAGCTATTTTTTTAATATATTATACAAATTAAAATATAGAAAGTGTTTTCTCAAACAAAAATATTTAATTTATTTTAAATTATTTATCATTTTAGACAATTAAGAATAATAGTAGTCATTCTTTTCCATGGAGTAAGCGCTAAAATATAACTAAATATATATTTTTTGTTTTCAAAATAAATATTATTTAATAAATTTCGTAACTTTTGTACAAAATCTTAAGTAGCAATTATTTGAAACGGGGAATAATTAATATGATTCTCTAGATTTTTAAGTAAGTTATTTATCTTAATTTTATAATGTTATTTAAACATTTTATATCCAATTGACTTTAATATTGAAATTGTTGAGGTTAGTGTTGAACTTAAATTCATTGCTACATACCATTAATATTATATATATATATATATATATATATATATATATTAGCAATTAAAATAATTTTTAATAATATTTCTTATTCATATTATAAAAAAATATTAAACCAGGTTAAAACTATAAGCAATATTGACTATTATATAAGGTAGCTATCTACTCTATTAAATTAACTTATTTATTATTAAAAAAATTTAAAATCATTTAATACGTATTTTAAAATTAAATTATGAGTTTTTAACTTAGTTATAAACTATAAGCTAGTTTATAAATTAATTCTTTTTATTTCTATCTTTTATATTTTAAAATTTTTTATTATCTTTAATATCTTTTTTATTTATTAGTATTTATTTCAATTTTATAGAGAAGATTGTTTATTACACTATCTTTAGTATTTATTATACGATATGAAAATTATACAAAATTATAAAAAATAAATAAATTTAGTGTAATAGTAGTTTGAATTAAGAAATTAAGAAATTAAATTTTAAAAAATTAAAAAAATTATTAATACCTAACAAATCAATTCATTTTATATAAAATAACTTGTCCTAATACAGAAAAACTATAAAATTTTAAAAAATAAATAAAAGTAATAAAAAATTTAATAAAAATTAATTATTTTTTAGAAACTAAAATTATAATTATATAATAATATATTTCCATCTAAAAACACAATTTTTTTCTAACATTTCTTTAATTTTTTAAATAAAGTTATTTTTTCTGTCTTTAAGATATTGGACATTTTTTAACACTTTTCTTACAAATTATTCAAAATAATAATAATAAAATAATAATAAGAATAATAATAATAATAAATCTTAGTCAAAAAGGGAAAAAAATATACAATAACTGAATTTTCATTATATAAAATGAAACCATCACATTCATAGATAATGTTTAAACCATGTTTGGGAAGTTTGTCCACACTTTGATAAGTCACACAAAAGTAAGTGTCATAATTTGAGGAGCATAGAGTCAACCTCTTCATGCTCATTTGTACAATATTAGTTGAACAACATTATTATTGAAGGACCAACCTTATACATATAAAGCTGTTAACTCTGCAAGAAGAAGAATGTCGACAAGGACATTCCACATATAACTACAAATCTCTTCACCATTCACCTCCTTAATGACCTAACCATAACCACCTCTACTTTATTACCATCACTATTTACCTTAAAACTCCTATTACCAAGTTTTGGCCATCTTTAAAGACCAAATTTTTGTGTTCATTCAGAAGAACTTTTTCAAAACAATTCATATACTCTATTAATAAACAAAATTCATTATCTATTCATTACAGAAAGAAAATAATCTAACTAAAATTATCCATTTGTTAATTGACTTATCTACTATTTCTAAAAATCCTATAAATCTTCTCAAAATTAATTACTAAATCATTTTCATAATTAATTTCGTGGGTAAATTGTCCCTTTAAAATTTAAATATATTTTTAATCTCTTATTAACAATAATTATAATTAAAAATTGATATGATTAACATTTTAACACCTTGAATTTTATAATCAAAAGATTTTGATTAGATGTATAATTAATACCATATAAAGTCCTTTGTCAAGAAGAAGAATAAGAGATTAAATGTTGTACAGTGTCAAAATAATGTTAAAATCTCTTATACCTCTACAAAGGTTCAAATAGAGATCTCTACGCTAAAAAATAGAGAATCTGTCATATCCTTAGATCCACAAAAGCTCAATGGAGAACATTGAGAGTGTTTAACAACTACCTAGGAGAGAGTGTTTACCTTTGTATACGTCGAAAGACACAATTTGTCCTTAGTAAGTTTATTCGATTATCTGAATTTTGTATTTGTCTAGAGATATAAACACTCCCTAGTAGACAAACTCTAATCTAATGATCACGTAAATACCTTAGCTATGAGTGGCAGTGGAAGTGGTTGTTCGGTAAACAATACTCGTTAAGTTAAGAGTGAGTTACTAAAGAATACTCAAGGGAGTATTCAACACTGGTTAAGTGTCCAAAAAATATTCAATTTAGCTATGAGTGATTTGATAAAAGAATACTCAATTTAGTCAAGAGGAACTTGATAAAAAATACCCGATTTATCCATGAGTAGTAAATAATATACATATGTGCTATGTATATCATTATTTATTTTTTCTTTAATTAGTTCACTCTTATATATATATATATATATATATATATGTAAATTATTATGCTGATATGTAATACAAAAATAAATAATATTGCATGTGATTGAAGTAGAAATATACAAGTTAATTAAATATTTTATGTTTATTTTATATTCTATGTATATATTTTTTTAAGGAACTTGAAGTTTTATTGTTGTGTAATATATATTTTAAGTACAAGTAGTTGATATGTTCCCATTTCTAAGTTTTTCAATTCATTTTGATATCAAGAATTACACAATACATTTATTTTCATTTACATACACACTTAAATTTTAGCCGAAACCTTTAATCATGTTTATAAATTTCTTATTTCTAAAATAAATATAATATGTGGTTTGATTTCGTGTCCAATAAAGTTAAATGTTGATTTACATATAAGATAAAAGAAAAATATTTTGAATGAAATTCATTTATTATATCCAAAATGTGAATACAGAGGGTCCAAAACATAAACTGACATATAATTAAGAGATTTGATGACTGCTTAGGATTTTTTAAAATCTCGCAACATATTAGTTTTGTAATGTTCTTACTTATATGCAATCTGAGTACGTAATTTTAAATTATTAACAATTATGGAGGCTAAATTTTTTATTTCTCACGATAAAAATAGTTTCATTTAATACACTTTCTATATTTTAATTATTTTAAAATGTTCATTTCCCTCGACCATAATATAAAACAAAAGGATGATGTCACACATGATTTCATCTTTAAAGCTGTGGATCATGATTTCGTGATATCCATGAAAAACATGATAAAATTATTTCAATGCATAACAAGTCCAACTCCAATACGATGACATCTTATAAGTTAAATAAACATGTATACCTAATTACTCTAAGAGAAGATGAAGACGTCTCACAGTCAAATTATTTGAACCCTACTTTTGACTGTTTTAATTATTGAAAAGTGAGTTTTTAAACCTTTTCTTTTAAAGAAAAAACTCTTAACTTGACTTCTAAGCAAAGTACGAATTTTGATAATTCTAATATTGTTCAACTAACAATTATGTTAATATGATGTTTGAAAAACCTTTTTCCTTGCTAGTTAAATGTACTTGGACCAAATTTCGATTCACTATTCCTACTTTTCTTCGTTTGGGTAAACCTGCCTCTTATATTTTATACAAAGCTGCAAAAAAGGGGAATGGATGGCTTTAAAGTAGCAAAACTTATTTCGGTTTTAAAGTAGCAAATAATACAGCAAATTAAGAAACCTGTAATCATTTAAATTAAAAAGTGAAGGGTATTAGATACTGATTTTACTTTTGTGAATTATCTCAATGATTATTTGTTGTATCCATTAAAGTTTGAATGTCTACAAAATCTTAAATTCTCTTTGACGTTGTACATCTCTTTTATATCTCATTACTTAAATTTAATATAATGTGAATTTTGGTTTATATAGTATATTATATTGTCTATTATATGATGACTCTAAATTTTGTAGAAGAGACCGAAAAAGTTCAGTCAAATAATTATAACGTTTGATGAAAGAGAGTATAAGACTATTTATTAAAAATCGTTTAATAGTATTAAAACTAGTTAGATCATATCTACATCTTGTTAATGTTTTCTTCTTGTTAATGTTTTCTTCTGAATAAGTTTTTTATTATTTCTTTAACTTAAACTTTATATTTAGACACAGTCTTAGATTATATACGATATTGTGATAGATTCTCTATGTATAGAAGTATTTAGTGTTAATAAATTATTTTCTTTCAATCTTTTTTTGTGTGTTTCTTGATTATTATTATTATTGAGAACTCAACCGTTAACGTCATCTATGGGAACAAGAAAAAGAAAGTCAAGAAGTTGAATACATGACCACCAAATTTGACATTGAGAAATTTTTCAGTGAGAACAACTTTGGATTGTGAAGAATCAAGATAAGGGTCATCTTTATACAGTAAGGTTGTGTTGATGCTCTGAAGGTTGAGGCGAACATTTCAATGCTATGTCTTAAAAGGAGAAGATTGACATGATTAATAAAGTCAGGAACGCTATAATTTTGTGTCTTGGTGATAAGACTGAGGGTAGTTACTAAGGAGAAAATCATTGTGTTGATGTGGGTGAAACTTGAGTCATTGTATATGACTAAGTTTTTGGCACACATACTATGTTTGAAGGAACAATTTTATTCGTTCAGGATGATTGAGTTAAGAACGATGGTGGAGTAGCTAATGGATTTCAACAAGATTTTGGACGGCCAGAGAACATTGAGGTGAAGTTTGAGGAAGAGGATAAGGTTTTACTTCTTCTTAACGTTCTGCCTAATACCTATAAACATTTTAAAAATGCTTTGTTGTTCGGGAAGGAGTAGACCATTACTCTTGAGGAAGTTCAGACCTCAATAAGGACTAAAGAGCTTTAGAAATTTCAAGAGTCTAAGAGAGAGGATAATGAGTTGAGTCTGAATGTATCGAAGTTGAAGAAAAAGAAAGAAAAAAGTTTAAGGGAAAGAAATTAAAGCATTACTCGTCAGACAATCTGGCAGAAGTTGAGTGTTACAACTACCATAAGAAATGTCATTCCAAGTCGAGTTATCCACAAAAGAAGAGAAATGGGAAAGGCCAAAAATTTCATTTCAAGAAGGAATCTGCTAATGTTGATGTAACGTTTAATAACTACGAGTCTACAAGACTACTGGTGGCGTCTACATCTGATACATAGGAAACACTTATCACATGTATCCAGTGAAAAAATTCTTTGAGATCTTGGAATTGAAAGAGGGTGGAGTAGTGATAAGCGCCTAATTTCCGTAATATTTCATATTAAAATATAGGCACTTATGAGTATTAATTGCTAATTTACATATAAAATAATCCCTAATTTATGAATTTATACCTTTTTACATTTTTTATGATCTTTAATTGAATAAGAGCATTTTATTCCTAAATTTGGTGTTAATTGCAGGTTTTTATAGAAGAATGGAGATTTGGACTAAAGAAGAATGATATATGCTAAAAGGAGAAAGCTGGAAGGCCCAAAACGTGCAAAAGAGAGAGAGAAAAATCCAACTCAATAGCAAGAATGTGTCAAATTAATTGAGCTATTTTTATGTTTTTATTATTAAGCCCATAAGTGTGACCCAGGAAGTCACTCAACGCTAGCAAATTAGGTTAAATAGGGGACTAGAGGCACAACCCTAGTGTGCCAGATTGAGAGGAAAACACCATAGAGTGAATTGTTACCCAATTGGGGGAATGGAAGATGCTAGAAGTATGTGTGGCTAATTCTATCCTTTGGGATTGGGAGTAATATGCTCAAACTCTTATGTATTGAGGTGATATCTTATATTAAAATATTCAGTTCTTGATTGATTATTGGTATTGTTGTTTTACTTTTAATTTTCCGTAACAAATTGAGAATCTTAAATCTGACTGGAAAGTATTTTTAGGGTTCTGACATAAACAACAATACTTAACATATTTGAATGCTAGGAATAGACTTGAAATGTTAATTGCTATTAACGTCTGAACTTCGTTCTAAGTTGTTCTTATAATTATGCGATTGATCGATAGTTAGGAAACATTCTTAAGGATTTTATATGCGAGGAATCGATATAAATGATTTTTATACGGGCATCAATTTCAATCAAAGAACTTAATATTGACATGCTAATCAAAATACGTGAGAGTGAGACAGATGAAACCTAATCCCCATTTTTCCAATTGACGCAATTACTCTTTGATTTGTTTTCTTATTAATTCTTGCCATTATAACAACTTTCAACACACTTTTAATTGTTTCGTTCTATATTTAGCGGTTATTGTACTTGATAATTCACTGTTTCTTGTGGGATCGATATTCGTCCTTAGAGACAATTATTACTTCTGATAATGCGGTGCACTTGCCGTAAAAAGTCATCAAGTAATCCTTCTTGGGAACAATAAAAACATGTATGGTGTAAGGATGGTAGATTGAATATGTTTGATAATCAAGAGATGTTGCACGACATGAGGTATGCTCAATAGATCTAAAAAGGAATCTTTTGTCAACCAGTATGTTTGTTCATATCGGTTTAACAACCAAGATTCAACAAGGTGTGATAATGATTCTAATGCTCCAAAGAAAGGTATGTATATCTTATATGATTCAACAGTGATCAGGCATATGTTTATGCATAGTCAAACGATGTAGGATAAGGCGAAGTTGTGGCATCTGAGATTGAGACACATAAGTGAGGAGGGTTTGGTGGAGTTGGAGAAACAGAACCTGTTAGAAGGTGATAAGATGGAGGGACTGGAGTTTTGTGATCACTAAGTATTGAGAAAGTCTCATAAATTGAAGTTTGAGATTGGTAAGTATATGTCTAATAAACCCTTTGAGTATGCCTAAGTAGACCTATGGGATCGAAAACAAGCTCAAACTCATGGTGGATGGTCTTATTTTCTCACCATCATGGACTATTACTCAAGGAAGGTGTGAATCTATATTTTGAAAAGTAAGACTGTGACTTTTTACAGGTTTAAGGAGTAACACATGGTGAGTAATCAGTAGAAAGCAAAACTAAAAGTGTTCAAGACAAAGAATGAATTGAAGTTTGTTTTAGGGGAGGTTTAATGAGTTTTGCAGGATAGAAGATATAAAGAGACATAAGACAGTTGCAAGTACACCACAACAAAATGGATGGTTAAGAGGATGAACAAAACAATTTTGGAGAGAGTGAGAAGTATGTTGATGGGAGCTAGATTGACTAAGTCTTTTTTAGGAGAAGTTGCAAAAATTGTTGTCTATCCGATAAATAGGAGTTCCCCGTCTACTCCAATTTGTAAGACTCTTATGGAAGTTTGAATGGAAGGCTAGCAAATATGAGAATTGAAGGTATTTGACACCTTGACATTTGCACATGTTAGAAAGGAGAAACTTGAAGCATGAACTAAAAGACGTACGTTCATTGAAACATAGAAGGTGTGAACGGGTATAAGTGTTGAAGATTGGAGTTTGGAGAGACTAGATGTTTTATTATAAGTGACATCGCATTTGATAAGACTAGAATGTGTATGATGTGCAGAGATCTAGATAAAGGAAATGAGAAGTCCATATTAAAATGGGATCTTTTCATGATTTATCAGACTATCTAAAGATGCAGATAATAAAATTTTTTATAAATAATTTTTTAATAAATTATTTATAATTTATAAATAGTTATTTATAATTTATAAATAATTATTTATAGATTCTTTGATGATTATAAATTATTTATAATCATTTTTTTATTATAGAGATTAAACAGCAAAATAAATTTAAATTTTATTATTAAATCCCTCAAATATAACACACAAAAATCAAAACATAACAATATACAAAGATATTATTAAAAATAAAACATAATTTTGAGTCATAATTAAGAAAATACTGTAAATATATTTTGCTAGAATGTGTGTAGGAATTAAATCATTTTTGTCATCTTAGTCACTACTTCTTTAGTTGACCCCAGTTTGCGTGTAATCTTCTAACCTTACGCTAAGTTTATCCTAAACCTGATTATTAATTAGCATTTGAGAAGAATCTCTTGAAAAAACATCTGAGAATATTAGTCAGTTCAAACTACAGAAAAACAAACACGGGATTTCCCAACAACAATGTTTAAATTCGTTAAAAAATTTGAAATATGAAACTAGTAGTAACGATGAGAATCTCCAGTCAGTTAGCAAATATTAAGTCTGTGTTTAGCAAAATAAAAGTGATTAGTTAGATCACTTTTAATGGAGTTATTGGTAAAAAATGTTATTGTTTTACATTTATCCACCAGCATAACAGTCTGTTTCAAAAATACATTTAATTCAGTAAAGACAACTTAATATCTTTCCACTAACTATTAAAAAGGTGTTAAGCTAATTTATTAAATTAAAAGTATTTCATCAAATTAATTGTTGAACTAATAATAACATGGGTGAAAAGGTACGAAGAGCAATAAAAACTACTTTCTAGCTATTAAAAATCTCAAGGTCTATCATTTTTCCTCACCGACTAGCAAATATAACAATACTCATTTGAACTTTTGTATTTCTCCCGTTTGAAAAAGAATATGAACAAAAAAATAAGGTGCTACTAAGTTTGAAGTTATCAAATAGACCAGATAAAACATTGGGCACAATTATAATATGAATTTGTGACTTGATGGTGTGCAAAATGGAACTTTTAGGAGCCCTATAATGCAAAACGGCTCCCAGTTCCATCCAAAAACCGATCAGTGTACCACCCTTTGTTCTGTAATTCTTTCAAGAATATAGGAAACACACCATTCATTTTCTCATAAGCCTCATGCAGAACACTAGCACTGAGCTCATGACAAGAGGAACTCACAAGTTGTGCAGCATATGCAGCAACTAGCCACCCTCTCAGTGCATCTTCACCACTAGCATCTTGCTCCAATACCATGTCAATGCATTTATTCCCCAAGTTTAAAAGAAACTTCTCATCATGGAACACTTGTTTTAATTCAAGAAGCCTAGAAGGCTTAATGGCCTTGTGCACAGCCTTCCCTACTCTTACATTTCCCGTGTCTTCTTTCAGTTGCAGATTAAACAGCAGATTTTCCCTATATCTTAGATCAGAAGGGCTTGAAACAACTCCTGCCTGCATTGGAATTCATCAAACAGTCAAACAGCATTTAATTCTTTTTTTCTTGTTACAAATTATGGACAGGAAAACAAGACAGATTTCATTTACTTCAATAGTTCAAATCAAACTAGACCTTGAGAAAATCATCCACCACCATTGCCGTTCTTCGTGGATTCAAGGTATTGATAGGAGTTGCTCTCATTTCTTCAGACACACTGTATAAATGTATAATTGAAAGGAGCGGACCCGCAACAAACTGATAAGAATTGTCTCATAATTCATCAGTTTGAATCGTAAGACATCAGTACAAGTATATTATCATTAAGACATGTAACATGATCAATTATATCTCTATAAAGTAAACTAGGAAACAAATACTTGTTTCCTTTTACATTCCGAGTAATGATTCTGAGTGCAATAAATACGACCAAGATTGAAAGGATAGTGGACTCACAACCAACTGACCAAAAAAGTTTCATAATCCATCAGTTGGGAACAATAAACAAAATGAATACTTATACCTAGAAAGTGTTTCATTTCATATTTTGAGTAATGGTGCTAATTGCAAGGAAAGAATATATACGAACTACATGCCCATGACTCCATTAACATTTGATTCATATCTTGCCATCAGCTATAACTTTTGGATTAAATTTAAATTGCATACATTAAATTTTCAGTTAACTTTAACACTGGCTATTACTATTTATTCGATAAGTTCTGGTTAAAAATTACATATTAACCAGAGCAATTTAACAACAATTTTCAGTCTAGCCCCTCGAATTGAAGTTTCAGTTTATTTTACAGGATATCGCAAAAAAAAAAAATGAAAATGAAACCTTGGGGTTTGATAAACAAACGTTAAACTGCTATTAAGCATAATTTATCCTAATAATTTTGACAGAGCCTAAGAATTAATAAACCGAGTAGTAGTACAAACTTGCATTGTTACGAAGATTAGGGAGACTTAGCCTGACGTTGGTGCTAGATGGAATATAATCATGAAGCTCAAATCGTGAGTTCTTTTGAAAGCAAATCAATAGTCCAACTTCATGGAAGATCTCTCCTAAAAGTGAATTATGTCCCCTCTTACCCATTTCTATATAAATTGACATACATTTTATGCAGGAGAGGGGTGTTGAAATCGCATGTAATATTGTAACCAACTTCAAAAAATTTCACAAAATGCATAAGTATTTCAATTCTCAAGCCTTTCAGTAATAACCACGTCCAAGAACATCATTACATATATTGTTAGCACAAACTAATAGCAAGAGTAAGAACCCACATTTAAATGAACACTGAGGCCCAAGAACAAAAAATAAAAGATCTATACCTTTCCCTGCATTGATGCACAGATAGTAGATGCTAATTGAATTCCAACTCCAATTCCTATAACATTAAAGAGAGTTGAAAAAGCCTCTCCTTTAGCAAATAGGTCGCTGAGATTTCCTTCTTTAGCAAATGAAGAATATATAGGCAATCTTGTTGCTCTTGCTGCAACAACTGCCATCCCCTGTAGATTCCACAATAACAGAGAGAGAAGTAAGTTGCCTGAAATAAATGATACTTTTACTCAAAATCTAGAATAGGATGCAAAAGACCCCAAACATGACAAACATAGGGTTGAATGAACCATTAAACCTTTGCAAAATTTCCTAAGCCTGCCATTTCAAGAAAAAGATGTGGGCATAATGGAGAAAGCACTTCCAAGCCAATGCCTATATCATAGAGAGCATCAGCTGCAAAAAATGTAAAGCTAATTGTCAGACAACTTGAGAACTTAGCAATTAAGAGCTAACATAATATATCAAGGAGAGAAGGCGGTGAAGAAAAGCACCAGCCCACATGCAAACCTAGCAGTCTCCAACGTTTAGGCTCAGAATCCATTCTAGCACCCCAATTGCTACAGATCAGCTTCCCTACATGTTGCATTCCATCCTTCAAAATCTGGTCATAAGCCGCACAAAACATCCAGTTCATATATCAAACACATTCCATGGTTATTGCTGATTTGAGAAATTATCAATTTGAAATTAATATCAAATTACCCAACTAACAGCTGTCGCTTGTGCAGGTGTGGGCCGCAAACCTGCAGCAAATAGTAAGGACTGCAGAAGAATAAGCATAGAGACCAAGGACACCCACTCAATTATTTCATGATAATCAATTCATGAAAAATATTACATAATACATAATTACAATTAACAAAAATTACTAAGAATGAATATATCTCAGTTGTCAAGAAAGCAAGTTTGATTTTCCAATGTCAAAGAAAGGAACATTTTCCATTACATCCTTTACTGAGTTTTCATGTTACCGGAAGAAGACCTGAGTTGATAGCACCGATAGCGCTGCACTGGTAACATGTTGCAGAGCTCGAAACTGTGTGTATCTAAGATAACCTTCATTCACACTGCAAGAGAAGCACATAAAAGCTCTATCACTGAACAAGTTTTCCTAGTTTCTACACCATAAACCATAACATATTTTCAGGATAAATAAATAAACCTGTATGGATATCCCGAGGGAAAAAATTTATTCATGAAAGATCCAACCACCCTTTGGTAGAAGGGCCTGGAATCATCGACAATCACAACCTACAAAGAAACTAAAACCCTCGTTAGGGTGAAGAAAGTCACAAACACTTTGAAATTCAAACACAACCAATTTTAGAACACGACACATACGTTGCTTCCTCACATAAACATAAGATATCATATCACAAATTTGAGAGTCAAAGAGCTGACACAACAGGAAGAAATCAACACCATTTCCACTTGTGTTAACATCAAATTATAAATTTCAACATCTGAAGTGAGTTGACGTTGACCAAATTCCAAGCATACAAGTTATGAGGGTTTTGAAAATAACATGTTTGTTACAAACGGAGAGTCGAAAAAAGAGACATTGAAGAGTGACATACGGAGAGTCGACCATCGGGTTCAAACTTGTGTCGGCTACAAACAGAGTCCGAGGTTTCGAACCACAACAGGGAGGCTTCACCCTCTTTCTTCTCCTGTGTTTTCAATAATCAATTTGAAGTTTGAACCCACGTAAATAACCCAAATAATAAAGAACGAAAAGAGAGATAATGGGTGCAGAACAGAGCACCATATCCATGGAGAATTAAGGAATTGTTTCGCCGGCAACCCCCAAAAGCCTCCGCTACGATATTACAGCGCTTAATTTTTTATCTTTTTTGTCCCATTCTTGATTTTTTTTTATCAGTCTCTCAGTTACTAAGTGGTGTGTTTTCGAGAGAGGAAAGGGTCATGTTTAACTATAATTATCAATCACCAAAATGTTTAACCATAATTAAGTAAGTTTATTATTCTTTAAATATTATCATCTTATAACTTCTAATTGACTGATAATGTAATTAATTTTTTTCATTTTTCGTATTAACTAGAATGTTTATTTCTATAAAATTAAAACGGTGAATAAAATATTTTAATTATAAAATTCTATTTTAGATTTAAAATCAAAATTTCAATTTCAATATGGGAATTACTACTTTTTTTTAAAAAAATATTTGTAAATGATAACTTAAGAAAAAAAGTGCCTGTGTAGAATGCTTAATTACAATGTTTAGCGTAGAATGCTTAATTATAATGTTTAATAAAAATTATTTTATTTATGGATAGTATTTAACTCGTATATTTAATAAAATAATATTAAATAATTTATCGGAGTGTTTTTCAGATTTCTTGAAATATTACTAATTTATAAAATATTATTATACTTGTTACGTATTATTTATTTATTTTTTAATGTAGTTAATTACTTAATAATTCAATTATTAATATCAACGTTGAATGAGGCGACTCATTCAGTTCTTATTTGTATATCAACAAATTTTTATTATGCAGCTTTTTAATTTAAAAGGCTTTACTACTATAATTATGCGACAATTACATTCAAAATTATTACTAAAAATGTATTTAATTTATAATTTCTCATTATTAAAAGCTTTTACAAAAATAAAAAACTGCACCTAAGTATTTATCACTGAATCTTTTAAAACTTCTATACACACCGCAAACAAATATATTCAAAATAACAATTACGAAACTTTATTTTTAATCATAACTTAAAGTAACTCTTTGATCGAAGTAAGTAGGTATTAAAAGTTATAATTTGAATTGCAATTCCATCTTAAGAAAGTGTAAAAAAACAGTTAATGTTTATGTACCGTCCCCGGCATTGCTCGGATATGGGCCGAGCAGCCTGATGCGTTAAGTGGTCCACCAACATTAGTATCATCTATAGTTAGGCAACTTCTTCCTGCACCTCCACATTCTTCTTCCTGCACCCCTACATTATCAGAAAAGACGGTTTTGTCCTCTTTAAAAAATGACTTCCGGATTGCTTTTTCCGAAATATTTCCGGAACATCATTTCCAGAACGTATTTTAATGTATTCTGGATTTATCAATCCGGAAAGTGTTCCGGAAAAGCTAATCCGGAATGCTTTTTTGTTTTCCAGATTTCCTGTTCTGGAAATACTTTTTTTGCTTACGGAACCAATAATCCGGAAACAACCAAAACTGTATAAAGGGCAATTTTGGTATTTTTAAAGAATGTAGGGGTGCAGGAAGAAGTTGCCCTATAGTTAATGCGAAAACCTTGTTCGTATCGGTAAATGACTGAACGAGCCCAAACGAGGAAAATTGGGTCTAAGTCCAATTTTCCAGATTAACTGAGAAAGAGCGGAGAATCAATAAAACACCTTTAAACCTCAAACGTGGCATCCATTAAAAAAGTCAATCAAAGTCTTGTTCAAGGAAATATCAGAGAATAAATCTCATTACATTTAATGTGCAGTAAACTGACTCCATTGAATGTTCTGGTTTGATTGAACAATATCTCTGTCTATAATACATTAATGCTCTGATTATATTAGCGAATACATCTATATCTATATTATATACACATGATATCCAGATTTTATGAAAGAATACTTTTATATATCACAATAAAATCTGGAAAAACCAATGTCAAAGATCCAAACTCATAAAGACTTATGAATAGATGACCACTCATAGGGAGTAAATTCAACTTGAATTTTAGCACTATACTCACTTGGTGCTCTTACTAACTTGAGCGTCACAATAGTATTTTTTTTCAAGTGGAGTCCCTTCATTTCTTGGAAGTTGAATCACTAGAGTTTGAAGGGAGACTACTCAGAACCCACCCGGATTCTTCATCTCGACAAGAACATTTGGTAACTGTTACTACTACCACCCTCACCCTAAGAAAAATACAGAAGTCAGAATCATGAGAAATACTAGACAAGTAGCAGCCGCACTTGACGATGAGGAAACACTCACTCTGTAGCAGGTTGTGGAGGCAATGCGGGCCTTACAACGTGAAAATGAGGAGTCAAGGGAGACAAACTCAAGAATTTCAAAAGGAGGAGGAGCGCATCCATGAAGAATCCCAAGGCGAGCAACAAATGCTGAGAGACGAGGCCGATGTCTCGAGGCGATTGATGGAGGATGTCATCAAAGCGCATGAAGAGTTGCAGAGAGTGAATAAAGAGTTAAGGAGGACGTTTTGAAGACAGTCGAGGCCAGGACCTGCCAATTTGTTCAAAAGGGAATGTTGGAAAGATCCCATGCCATTATGAAAGAGCCTATTCCCCCACATTTCCTAATACCCAAGATGCCCCTTTTCTCAAGAACCGAAGACTTCGAGACCCATCTCAAGGCTTTTCAAAATCAGATATTGATCTTGGAAGGCTACGATGTAGTTAGATGCAAGATGCTACAAGGGACTTTCTCTAGGATGGCTTTAAAATGGTTCAATGAAATCCTAGATGGGACCATCAACTCATTTCGTAAGTTCTCCCAATTGTTTGAAGAACAATTAGTGGCCAACATGGTAAAACCACCATGCATGACCGATCTCTTTGATATCAAGCAAAAGGTGGACAAGCCATTGAAGGAGTTCCTCAACCGCTTTGGTGAGGTGTCAGTGTGCATCCAGATGCCAAGGAACGAGATGGTGGTGGATGTGATCGGAAAGGTTTGCGAGCGAACCCATTTAGTGAGTCCCCTCTCAGAGACGGGGTCATGTCAATAATGTAGGTTCAGGAACAAACTTCAATCCACGTAGTGACAGAGGATAAATAAATTTATAAACTTATATTTTACACTTTTAAAAAAATAAAAAATCTCTTTATAAAATTTATATCACTCACAACTTTTAATAAATTTTTCTCATATTCACTTAAAAATATCTCAATTCAAAGGCATCTACTTTCTTCACATATTTCTCTAAAATCCTTGCACGTTTGCTACCTTTACAATAAAAAACAACCTTCTAAAGAGACAAGTAAAAATTAAATCATGTGAATAAGAGAACAACAAACATGTGACGCGCTGCCAACTGAAACCAGATAAAACAATGGTGAGGGAGGACATGACGGTGCAAACGAAAAAAACATGTGATGCTATATCATCACCAGCCATCTTATCCTCTTATCCCAAGGAAGTGATGGCGTGGAGATATTCCTTACTACTCCTACGGTTTAAGCATTCACCATTCTCATTCTCAAGGACTCAACACTGATGATTAAGAGAGATAAAGCCAGTCACGGGCATACCTTAGAATGTCTTTATTCATATAGTACATTTCGTAACATTGTATAACTAAATATCGGTATGTTCACTGAGTTTTTTTTATTCCAATAAACTAACTCATTTCATTTCTGAAAAAAATCTCATATACATGTTTATGATTGGTGTTGAGAATTTAATTTCTAGGAATTCAATTCTTGGGAATTACTTTATGTTGGAAAATTGTTTGAAATTCCATTTACAGAAAACTGAATTTTTAATTAGCAATGGTGTTGTGGGATGTTAGAAATTATTTAGCATTTAATTTAGACAAATTGAATTCCTAATTGTGAACCCTTTTGTCAAACATGCAAAATCTGCTTGAAATTTGGTTGGGTAAAATTTTTTACTTTTTTTTTTCAAAAATAATGAAAAATATACAAAATCTAGGAAAAAATTAAAAAGTATACTTAACTGGAATTAGTTTAAATTAATTTTGTAGTTAAAATAATTTAAAGTCAATCAAATCAACACTAATGTTTATTTATTTTAAATTTTATTTAATTTAATATTAATTATGTTTAATATAAATTTAAATTGTATTGATTTGGTCTTAGTGACAGTATTTTAATTTTTTTTAAATACCTCCATCTTTAACAAAATAAAAATATATAAAAAATAATTTTTTTAATGGATGAAGGAGATAAATGTTGAAAAAGGGGATAAAGTAGTAAGAGAAAATGGGATTGGAAAATTTAGAATGATGTTATCATCTTTAAATTTAGACCTTTAGATTAAAAATAATTTATAATTATTATTCATTGTCTTAAAAATACATAAATTTATTGTATATCAACTAAGTCAATATTAACTTAAATAAATATAAATATTAAATAAAATAAAATTAGTGTCAACTAGTATTAATATTGTTTATTTTAGTTAGCTTCAATGTTAATTTCACACTAGCATAACCAATTTTATTTTTTAACAGAAAAACTAGAAATAGTCAACACTAAGTTGATTCTAATAACGCTAAACATATTTTATTAGTATTAATTAAATCAATGCTAATATGATAAATATTTATTTATTAAAAAAATAAAAAATAAAAAATAATTTTATGTTTTTTATTTTTTAAAAAAAATAATATTTCGTGTCACATTAAGTCGATTTAATTGATTTTATTAACATTCACATTAAACCGTCTTTATCAGTATATCTTAAACTAAACTAATTCTATACTAATACAAATATTTATTTAATATTATTATTTTAAATTTTTTTAAGGAAAACATAGTTTAGCTAATTCTAATAGCAACTCAATTTGACTAACGTTAATATTTATAATCAAATTTGATGTTTGTTTTATAATGATGAGAATAAGATAATTTTTTATACGCTCTTGTTAAAAAGGAGATAAATAAAATGAATAAAAATAAAGAAAAGTGTACAAATAAGAGTGAAAAAATAAAAATAAAATTTAAAGGAATTTGATTGAAGAAAATTAAAAATAAGAAAGAATATTACAGTTCCACAAATTTGAAAATTATTTTAACTTTTTGTTTTTTCTAACAATAGAAATTAATTTAAACTCTTTATCGTTCTTTAATTTATTCTCAACCAATACTTGGGGGACTTCAAAAACTTATCCCTAAAGTCCTTTTACAAGTGTGTGAAGTATAGTTATATTACAGTGATGAAACTCCAAAATTTCTATTGGAGTGTATAGTTTTTCTTCCATGAAATTAATTTTCTCCTTGAAAATTAAATGTGGACCATGAAGCCATCGAATCTAGTGGCTATAAAAGGTGAGATAGAGTGTGTATTCACATCCTTTACTCAAGATGAATCAACATGTGTGGTCTACTACTAAGTTGAGTATGTCTCTCATCTATTCCTATTTCTATTACATTATTCATTTATAGCTCTTTCTCCTAATAATTTTCCATTGCTTCTGTTCTCTCATTCTATATTATATTTATAACAATGCTCTATTTCTATTGTTTCATTTATACCTTAATTTAAAAACTGAAAATTCACTGAATTATAAACCAAACTTTGTCAAATTGTATTTTGATTTTTTTTTTCAAATCATGCAATTAGGTTCAGTCAGTGCTTTGGCTTGAAAAAGTGACCTAAAAACAGTAAACTGTATCATACCTTTTTATATTTATTATTTGTTCAGTATTTAAAATGTATCATACCTTTCTATATTTATTATTTATTCAGTATTTAAAATGTATCATACCTTTTTATATTTATTATTTATTCAGTATTTAAATTAATTAATATAAAGTTATTTAACTTTTCAGCATAATTATCTTGTTATGATTCGTAATTATATATAATAGTTTTCTCTTAATTTGAGTAAATATTAAGCATCAACAACATCCATAATTACTTTTATTGGTTTACTCTAATCAATTTATTAATTTGTTGTGAGTGGTTCACTCTTAATATAAACTGATATAAACTGGTACTCCTTTCTTATTAATTTATTGATTTATATATATATTTTTTATAAAACATAAATCTTATACAGAAAATGAAGCAGTGAGGAACTCTCTTATTTTAGCTTTCTACATAACTTCTACTCTCAGTCACATAAAAACAACATACTCCTTTGTGCAACTATCTTGATGACCACACATTACTTTAACATTTTAACATTGTTAATGACACACTTTTCTTAGAAGATAATAATTAACTTGAATTTATAGTATAACTTTCACAATGCAGTGATTTGGAGAGAGATAAATTTCAAAACGGTAAATGGTTGTGTCAATTTGGTGTTGGTAAGTAAGTTGAAGATAAACAAAAGGAAGAAATAAAAAAAAATTAAAACTTAATATGTGACAGTTAAAAATTGTCAATGTATTAAAATTAATGTTATATATATATGTTTAGTAATAATTTTTTTTATCAATAATAAATAAATTGAATAGATTTAGAATATTTAAAAAATACTTCAACTATTTTACAAAGATAATACTATCATAGCCTCAAATAGTGACCAAGCACTAGGTCATTACTACTTGGATAAACCTACTGGTCCTAAAAAAAAAAACATATACCATAATCTACCAAAGTGTGACTCTTCAAAGTATTTGATATACTTGATACATCTTCATGTATTAAACAGAATTAACACAACATATAATACATAATACATAGTAGGAAGTAAACTTAGTGTTTATAACTGACACTATTATTGTTTATTTGTCTGGCTATCTGAACATAATTGATATAGTACACAGTATATAGTATGAAGTAGACTTAATGACCTTAATTGGCATTATTACTGTTTATTGTTTGCCTATGTGATCAACAGAGTTGAACAAAATTAATCCAACATAGTATATAGTAGAAAATAGACTTAGTGACAATAGTTTGACTTGATACTATTACTATTTATTTGTCTGTTTATATGTGCTGAACAAAATTAATAAAATATACAATATATAGTATGAAGAAGACTTATTGAACATGTATAGTTAACATTATTATTGTTTATTTGTCTGCCCTATGTTATGAACATAATTAAACAAATTAATAAAACACACAATATGTAGTAAGAAGAAGTAGATCTAATTATCATTTTTTTTATCAGAAAAAAATAAATAAATAATGGAAGTATTTTAGGGATACCTCAACCCTTATACAAAAAACTCAAATCGTTCTCAACTCCTCAACTACTTACCTGAATTTTTAATAACAGCTCTCATGCACACTAGTGGTTCGAGACACCAATTCGAATAAGAAAAATATGTTAGTCTAACCTTCGCAGTTAACCATAACCAAACTTTTAACTGAAGCATCGTGAAGATTTCATCACTATGATTAGTAACTCCATTCCTAAAATTCTTCTTGTTCCTTTATTTCCACAGTTCTCTAGCTACTGCTACCCATATGCAATACCATATGTTATTAACGACTTCACTTTCCTTGATTAATCTGAACTGGGCAAAGTGCTTTTTAGGATCATAATGAACGATCGAAGCCACCCCCACCCATTCATAGCACTTCGCTCACACTAGCCAAGCTACCCTACACGTAAAAAAACATGTGGCATTGTTTCCTCTTCCTCTCCACACATACTACAGATATTATTCTCCATTAAAATCCCTCTCTTCACCAAATTTGCTTTAGTTGCTATTTTATCCTCCAATACCCTCCAAGCAGTCAAGTGGCGTGATGGTTGAGCCTTTATCCTCCAAAACCCCTTATACATAGGTGTACCTTCCCCCTGCTCTTCGTCTTTTAAGATGTTGTAAGCTGATTTGACTGTATACTCTGTTGTATCACTATCCTTCATCACCCGCTGATCTTCCTTTCCCTCATTAATACTCTTGCTTCCCATCAGCCTTCCCATCTCTTGCTCTTGGTATTTTTCCCAGTCGAACAGGCTCCTCCTCCATCCTATCTTCCATACCCACTGTGAGTTATAATCCCACTCCCCTCCTTGCCGCAACTTATATCCATTGCCATTACATATAGAGAAGAGTCTCGGAAACTTATCTTTTAGCGCCTCACCACCCAACCATTTATCCTCCCACAACATAATTTCTCTCCCATTCCTAACCTCCCAAAAGTAATTATCCTCGAAACTTCCCTTCCATCCCTCTATCCTCCAAAGCTCCTTCAGATCTCTCCACCGTAAGGATTCTGACCTACTAGTTCTTTGATTCCTCAAGCTTCTTCATCCTCCGTACTTCGATTCCAACACCTCTTTCCACAACCCTCTTTCGTTGCTGCCCAACCGCCATATCCACTTTCCTAAAAGAGCCACATTGAACTTTCTTAGCTCTAACATTCCTAGCCCTCCTTTCTCCTTTGTTTCACTAATCTTTTTCCATGAAACCCACGCCACCTTCCTACCATCTGAGCCCCACCCCCACAAGAAATTCCTCTGCAGTTTCTCCACCTCCTTAGCCACTGTTATAGGAATTTGTATACAACTAAAACAGTGGTAAAGAAGATAACAATGATTTAATCAGACATAAGCGACCCACTATGGAGATAAACTTGTCTTTCCATCTCTCTAGTCTTTTTCTCACACTCTCCACCACCCCTTCCCAGAGACTTCTCCTTCTATGGTTCCCCCCCAATACTCATCCCAAATACTTAAAAGGAGTTTTCATCATCTCACAATTCAAGATAGTTGCACAACTCTGCACCAGATATTGGTTGCAACCCACTCCTCCTATTCAACTATTCTTATAATTGACCTTTAGTCCTGATGTCAATTCAAAGCAATTAAGCATAGCTTTGATCACAAACATGTTTCGTGGATTCGCTTTACAAACGAACAGAGTATCATCCGCATACTACAACATATTCACCTTTACTTGCTTATCTCCAATAGTCAGACTTTGAATCATGTCCTTTTCCACTGCTTTCCTTACCACTCCAGCTAAACCCTCTGCCACAACCAAGAAAAGAAAAGATGCTAAAGGATCACCCTATCTCAACCCCTTCCTTGATTTGAACTCCTCTGTAGGGCTCCCATTCACTAGAACAATTAGATCTAATTATCATAGTTGACACTATTAATATCTAATTGCTTGCATGTGATGAACAAAATTGGACAGAAGGAAAAAAAACACAATATATAGTAGGAAGTAGATTTAGTGAACATAAACCATAGTGAAATGTTAATGTCATTTGAAATTTAACATACATATAATTAAACTACAAAATTTACAGTAATTTAAAATTGTATGTGTAAAATGCCTCAAAGAACAAATTTTCAAGAAAATAATAGATTGGATAAATTTACCTACCTACCCAATTCAACTTCAACCATCAGAATTGAAAAAACAACAGTAATATAAAAATAAATAAGAAAACACAAAATCAACTTTTTAGTACATTGTATAGCTACCCAATCGACTTTGTTATGCATTACTAATATATGTCAAAATTACTTTGTTGTGCATATTAATATGATGTTCCTTTTGCTAATCTACTTTGTTATTGTTTTCATTCTCAATTTATTATGTATATATACTTCTATTTACAATTTCCAATATCAAATTTTAGTGTATGAGCATTGTGCTATGTGTTTCAAATATATACTTAACATACTAAATTAAATTTACTCACAGGTTAAAAGAGCTTGAAAACATATTCATCATTTAATCAAGATTACTGTCACCGAAAGATGAAGTCTTTAAGGCTGTCGCATCTCCTTCAAATTCTTTCATGCATTCTCCTATTGACTCCCTCATTTTCTAAAGATGATCGAAAGGTAAATAATATATATCCAATATTGTTTAACCTTGCAATTGAAACTGTTTCTCCTTGCAGAAATATACTTTTGCAAACATATACTTCAGGTATCTCTCTTGTACAATACTTCACTTTGTATTTTATTTTTTTCCTCAACTAATTTTCACATTCCTTCTATCTATGAGAAGTTATATCTTTCCATAAATTACTCTTAGGTTTTTATCTTTTTTATGATTTTTTAAAATAATTCTAATAATGCATATTTTTTAAAGAAAATATTGGATTGCTTTCAAGTTAAGAAGAGTTTGGATTATATTCAAAATGAACAAATTAACTTAAAAATGATTTTAGATAAGGTTGAACATATATTATTTTAAATGTTGGGACTATTATTATTATTATTTTTTTTTAATTCATCTTGTTCATACTACAGATTTACATAGTCTACATGGGAGAATATCCAAAGGGCATGGAAATCACAGAATCATTTCACACCAGTATGGTTCAAAGTGTCCTCGGCAGGTTCATAAGCCTTGATTGTTTCTACTCAACTCACTTAACAGATTTTAACTCACATTAAGGCTTAGTTTAACATTGTCTGTCTAACATTTCCAAATACAAGGAATCTTCTTTGACTTAAAATGCTATTTTGAAGGACTTAAAAGAAAAACAATGAAATAAATTGCTCTAAAAAGAGAGCAATTCTTTTATTTTAAACCCATTATCGATCAAGAATATGGAATTTTTTAACTAACTTGATTAAAATTCCATATGACATATATATCCATCCAGCAAATTTGCATCAGATACTTTGCTGCACCGCTACACAAGTTTCAATGGATTTGTGGCGAAGCTAACCAAAGAAGAATCAGAAAGAATGAAAGGTAATTCTTCTTTTTCAAAAAAATAACTAAAATATATTATTAATAAACAGAGTACTTGAAATATTCTAATTATGCATGTGTCTATTAGCTCAGACCACATTTTCATCAGCTTTTTGCTTTATTCATAAATATATTTTTGGTTTTGGTTTCTGTCATATTCCTACATTAATATGTGTAACTCTAATTATGATTTATGAAAATTTGGAATATTTGGGCAGCAATGGATGGTGTGGTGTCTGTTATTCCAAATAGAGTCTACAATGTCCAAACAACAAGGTCCTGGGACTTCCTTAAGTTCCCTGAAAATGTCCCAAGAACAAGTGTAGAAGGTAACACAATTGTTGGAGTAATCGATAGTGGAATTTGGACTAATTCCAATAGCTTTACTGATGGAGGCTTTGGTCCACCACCACAGAAATGGAAGGGAACATGCTATAACTTCACTTGCAATAAGTAAGTAATGTTTCTTATAACATACTATATATACATAAACAGCATGCCTGGTTTCAATTTTTAAACTCACATTTTAAATTTTTTCATGTCAATTTTGAACGAACATCCACCTCAATAGTAAATCAACGTGGATCCAATCCAAACATACACACCTAAACTTAAGTAATAAAATTTTCAAAGTAATAATTATTAAAAGATAAAACTAACCAGTAAATTACTTATCTAGGAATGCTTGCTTCATGATTTGTTTGTAGCAAAATAATTGGAGCAAAATGCATGGGTTTTCACTCTGGACAACAAACATTACTTGTATCAATTTATTAATATATGAATGCTGATGTTTTGATAAATTGTTTACAGCAAAATAATTGGAGCAAAATATTTTCGCATTGCGGGTGGGTTCGCGCCAGAGGACATGATATCTCCAACTGATACCAGTGGTCACGGGTCTCACTGTGCATCCATTGCTGCTGGAAACATTGTTCCCAATGGAGATCTGTTTGGGCTTGGCTCAGGAAGAGCAAGAGGAGGAGTTCCATCAGCACGCATTGCTGTGTATAAAGTTTGTTGGACAAAGAGTTGTGAGGCTGCTGACATTCTTGCAGGATTTGATGCAGCCATTGTGGATGGTGTTGATATTCTTTCTGTTTCAGTGGGATCAAGAAAAGTCATACACTTCCAATATTTTGATGATGTATTTGCAATAGGAGCTTTCCATGCAATGAGGAGTGGCATATTAACTTCTAAAACTGCAGACAATTTGGGTCCAAATTCTTACACAATGACGAATCTTGCACCCTGGTTCATTTCTGTGGCTGCCACCACTATAGACAGAAAGTTTTTCACCGATCTCCAACTGGGCAATGGCCAGATCATCCATGTAATTATCCCTTTAAATTCTTTTACTTATTTTTGAAAATATTAAAAAAGTAACATAAAACATTTCTCTCAACATATGCAGGGAATTTCAGTGAATACATTTAGCCCAACACAGAATGGTTACCCTTTAATATATGGTGGAGATGTACCAGCTCCTGGATTTAATAGTTCCACATCCAGGTACAAACATTTACCAATATCTCTTTTTAATTGCTTTTCTTACTTTCTTTCTTTATTTATATATTTTTTACATACTTTCTCTATTTTAAAGGCTTCAACTTGATGTCTTAAATTTCTTTAAATATTCAATGTTGCTTTCCCATCTAATCAAGATCACACAGTTAAAGAAGCAATATTAAATGTTTTTCTATTTTATTTATTTAATTTTTTACTGATTAAAAAATGGTTACACTTTGTAACGATTAAAAATCTTAATTTTACAAAATAGTGAAGATTTTTTTAAACATTTATCACTATAATAAATTGTAATTAGTTTTAAAAAAATTAATTTTTAATTTTTAAATATAATAAAATTATAAATCTTTAATAATTCTTTTTAATATGATATTACTATATTAAAATATAATTAGTTGATAGGTAATTAGATATGAATTTAAAAATTATTTATTAATAATAAAAAATATTTTATATATTAATATTTTTTTTATTTTTAAAATAATAATTAGTTTAGTTAATATAGTGATTAATTATTTTTTATTTCTAAAATAAGTTTTTATTTAATTATTTTGTTTTAATATCTTGAGAGAGAATTGAATTTTATAAATAATTAAAGGAATTAGCAAAGTAATTTAACCTTATTATTTGGGGATTTGTTTCGAATCTTTCTATACAATTTAAAACTCCATTCTAACATTAGCATTGCTTAGTATTTGCATTGATAATTCTTTGGATCGAGCTTTGGTGAGCGGGAAAATTGTTTTGTGTGATGGCTATCCTCCTTCTGAACGTGTGGGATTTGCTTCTGGGGCTGCTGGTGTTATCTTCAGAAGTACATTGCCTCTAGTTGTCCCAGATATATTTGCATTGTCAGCAATTCACATTAGCGAAAGTGATGGGAATTCCGTATATAATTATTTAAAGTCAACAAGGTACAAAACTTTTCATCACCACATAAAAGATCATACATAAGTGCTATAATTTTGCTAAATTAGTCTTGAATTAACTGATTTATATGTCATGTCACCGATTTGTAGTAATCCAGCAGCTATCATATCCAAGAGTTACGAAGGAATAGATTCATCAGCCCCTTACATTGCTCCTTTCTCATCAAGAGGTCCAAATAGGATCACTCCAGACATTCTTAAGGTAACTTCATGGTACAATGTACAATCAATCCGACCAATTCAAGCTCATTTGCTTATATATAAGTTATCTCTTCATGTTGTAGCCTGATATAGCAGCTCCTGGAGTTAGCATTCTGGCTTCATGGTCTCCACTTTCTCCTATTTCTGGAGTTAAAGGAGATCTTAGAATATCGATTTCCAATATAATATCTGGAACTTCAATGGCATGCCCTCATGTTACTGCAGCAGCTGTTTACGTCAAATCATTTCATCCCAGCTGGTCTCCTGCTGTACTTAAATCTGCATTGATGACAACTGGTAATGATCTCCTTGCCATTCATGCATGCTACACTCTTTTTATGACCTTTTCTTATCTCTCAATTCAAGAACCCTTCATGGTTAATTTAAAAAGACTAGTTCTTTCTTTTCTTTCCTCACCTGGGTTACTGTTGGGGATTTTAATTTGAATACACACATATGATTTCATTTACACACACACACACATATATATATACGGAACTTTTATTTTTGTTGTGAGATCATGAGTAACTCATATCCTTAAATATCGTAACCTAAAACCTTATGCATTACCACCTAAAGTACATTTGTGTTGGGAAAAACTAGATTGAGAATTATTTTGTGGTATATCTTAATGGGCAAGTATATACATGTTAACTACCAAATTTGTTGGTTTATCATTTACAGCTACCCCTCTGAATCCTGCACTTAATATGGATGCTGAATTTGCTTACGGTGCGGGGCAAATCAATCCTTTGAAGGCAGTAGATCCTGGACTAGTTTATGATGCTGGTCCGAATGATTATATTAATTTTCTGTGTGGACAAGGTTATAATACAACATTGCTGCGAATCATTACAGGAGATAACAGCACTTGTACATCAGCAAATAGAGGATCTGTTTTCAACCTTAATCTCCCGTCTTTTGCTCTATCAACCGCTTTCTCAAGGTACAACGATGTCACTTTTGGTCGAACTGTCACTAATGTTGGATCAGCTAGATCCACATATAGGGCAATAGTAACTGGATATCCATCTTCTTTAAACATCCAAGTAGTGCCAAATGTTTTGGCCTTCACATCTGTGGGTCAGAGGCTGTCCTTCACCCTTAGGATTCAGGGAACCATTAACGCAAACTTGGTTTCTTCTTCTTTGACTTGGGATGATGGCACTCATCAGGCAAGGAGCCCCATTGTTGTTTATGTTCCATAAATTCTCTGTTACCAACGTGAATGGCAATGATTGTGTAATATGTTATTTGTTTCTCTTTTTTTTCTTCCTGTTGAAGTTTAGTGAATAATAATATTCTGGGTGTGTTGTAAGCCCCAGAACTTATAATAAAGTGCTATGTAAGCCAGGAATAAAATCAAGATAATAATTACTTTTATCCAAAGTATTTTCTACTGCTCCTTCCGAGTAATTTAGATGTCGTTATTATATTGTATTCATACATTCATTATCATTGGTTATTGAAATGAGATCACATTGTGTAAATGATATTTTAAACCATCATTTCACACTTAAATAAATTATTATTTTATTATAATATATAATATTTTATTTTATTATAAAAAACGGTTCTGTAATATTTGTTTTTACTGTTTGATATGTTAAAACTTTGTTTTTCTTAGTAAATATAAATGTCACTATATTGTAGGCATCTATAATCCTTCGGACGACAACTATAGTAATAACCAAAAATAAACTTTTAAAAAATATTTTTATTGCATTTCAATTAAAACTAAAGAAGAAAGGAGGTTCATGAGATGTATATGTTTTATTGAGTATTTTTGGAGCTCCAAATGGTCAGTGTATAAGAACAATTTAAAGACAAGATTTTATTGTTGTTGTAAGGTGAGATTTGTATTCATATATTTTAATTTGTTCTTATTTCTAATTAATATGAAATCTTTAATATATTTCTTCGCGTCGAAGACTGAACATCTCGAACGTAGGTCTAGATATCTTGTTAGGATAAAGTCTTATATCATCTTAATAGATTTATTAATGTCTAGTTCAACATATCAAAAAATTGATTTATAAAATGAAGTTTACATTTCACTGCTCGTATAGTATAATTTGGCATTTGAATCTCCAACCATTAATCTTGAGTAAAGCCCAATCAAATTTTCTATTACAATCACTAAATAATATGCTAATTTAAAGACCTTAATGTTGGAGTTGTCACACTTGAAAAAGAACTTAAGACACTCAAATATTCATCCACTACCTTTGAACTCCTCTTGTAAATCCTACTCCTCTTTGATTTATTGACTAATAATGATCATTATTACATGAAAATATTTTTGAAAATAATTACAAAGAAAAAAATTTAGGTGAAATTCGAAAGATATCTTTTTGTTTGGAAGATGTCAACAACAACAACAAAGAGTGATTAGAAAATAGTAACATTTTAAAAATAATTTGTATATTTTTTATTAAACAATTTAATAAAATTTGTTAAAATGTTACAAAATATCTATATTAATAATATTTTTTTATAATGTTATCTTTAATGAAAACAAATATTACTAAACACTTTTAATAACAATTTTGAAAGAAATGTGACATTTTTATTAAAATAGATTATTAAAAATATTTAGTAACATTTTTGTCAAGGAAACCAAACCAATTATCAAGTTGTTGAGAAAAGCAAATGCCTTTAAATAGAATGAATAATGTGAGCAAACTTTTTCAGTGTTATAGAAAGTGCTGGCGGCGCCACCCATTCTCGTGAAACTAGTTTTATCTAAGTTAATCATAGTTTACTTTGGCAACTTCACCCGAAGCAATTGTAGCAGCTTTAATCCAAGAGTTTTCAAAACAGAAGCCGATATACTTCGTAACTCGAGCATTGTAAAGTGCAGAAACAAAGTATCCATTTGTAGAAAGAATAACTCTCACTCTAATATACATTGCAAGGCGACTTCGTTCATATTTTCAAAAATGATCAAGTTATAGTCAGAACCAATTCTCCGATTGCAAAATTTCTACGCAAGCAAGAGTTTTCGGGGAGGATGGTAGCAAGGTCAATAAAACTTTCATAAGAATCGCCCTCACGACTATGGTACACATTGACAATAGCCCAACAACATCGAAATGAAACTACTTCTTCAGTAGCTTCCAAAGAATAAACACTTGTGTTAGCCATAAAATTTTGAAAAACCGAAAATCATCGAAATTTCGAGAAATATTTCTGGACATGATAATCGACCTATTCGTAACCTTGGTGCAAACTCCAATTTTCTTCCTCACTTTCGACCACCTCCTCAGCTTCCAAATTAGGAGTATCTTCACTCGATAATAAACTATTGGAACTAACAACCCCTTGATTAGTTTCATTCTCTGCAAAAGAAGCACTCATAGATGAATTCGAATGAACGTTGTTATTGACAACTTCAACCACTCTCCCGACAGACTCTCGATCACTCTTGTTATGAAAATCTCAAATTCCCTTCAAACACGGAAAATAGAACTAGAGGAAGACATAATACCTTTTAAACAAAAACTTCTCGACTATCAGACAAAAGAAGGAATAAGTGTGGGTCATTCATGAAAATGCTTGGCTATTTATAGGAAGCCAAACGTCTTCGACACATGAAACGACATTTTTTATGGATCATAGGATTTAAACCCATCCAACGACGCGCAATAGAAGACTTTTCACATCAACCATGTCAGTTGTAATCATCACGCACATGAATCAATACCAACCTTCACTCATAATAGCATTAAATGCAAAAGACTTTCCATCCAACAACTATATCTCCATCTTATAGAAAATACCTATCAGGATATTGTCAATATAAAAATCCTCATTCCTGGGGGCTAGTGAATGGTTCAGCCAACCAAAATTATTCAAAGTCAGTCAATGATGTTGGAGATCCCACATCGACTAGAGATGAGAACATTTCATTGTATATAAGTGGGTGCAAACCTCACCTTATAAGCCGGTTTTATGAGGTTGAGTTAGGCTTAAAGCCCATTTCTTAACATGGTATCAGAGCCATTCTTGAGCCCATCCTAGCGAAAATTTGTTGGATTTATCAAGCCATCTGCTATCGGGCCGTTATCGGACCACCCATAACATATATCTCCACGCACGAGTTGGTAGCCTCGGCATGAAGGGGGTGTGTTGGAGATCCCATATCGACTAGAGATGAGAACATTTCATTGTATATAAGTGGGTGCAAACCTCACCTTATAAGCCGGTTTTATGAGGTTGAGTTAGGCTTAAAGCCCATTTCTTAACAAATGATCAAGGTGTCGAGAGACTGAAAGTCCATCAGGAACTTTGAAATTTACTAAACCATTCGGTCTTTCAACATAACGGCTACCAGATTATAGGTAAGTCTAATAAGAAGAATGTAAATTTAAAACCTCGTATGCAAAGTTAAAATCAAATTGGCAAGACCCAATACAAATCACATTAAGGCCCAAAGCAATGGTCAAGATATAAGGTGTGAACTTAGTAAATAAAAAGTATAAATAGTAAAGAAGCCCAATATATTATAGTATAAATAGGTAGTTTAATTAGTAGGTAAGTAGAGTTTTTGTTTAAAAAGAAGATTATCTGTTTTGATTTTATTATCGAAGCACCTTGCAGGTACACACTTCCTGTTTGACATAACCAAGAAGTTGTGAAGGAAGGAAGGAGATCACCAGTGATATATTGAAGTATAAAGGAAGGAAGAGAGATTTTGAAGAGTAGTTAAATTCATCTTGATGAAAGTCCAAGAACATTTTTTTTGTCAACAATTTAGTGTAATTTGTTTCTTAGCTAGATTTTCCAGCTAGCTATTGTGTAGGAGTATTTGTCTTTTCTTTCCTCTTGTCTCTTTGAAAATGGTGGTTATGGTTCACACATTTTTTTACTTTAAAATATAACTGAAATTGAGAAATTTTTAGGATGTCAATGTAATTATTATTATTATTATTATTATTATTATTATTATTATTATTTTCTAAAGGCATTAATATTCAAAACAAGGTTATTCAATCTAATAGAATCCCAAATATTGTGGGTTATTATATTTTAAGTGTTTTGATCAAACTCATTTTAATCAAATTAAAATCATTGTTTAATAGTTTAGGGTTAAATTTCGATATTAAACTCATGAATCCAATCCAACTCATATGTTATATAAAATATATTTTTTAATTTTAGTATATGAAAGATGAATATTGTAATATTAAACATTATATATATATATATATATATATATATATATATATATATATATATATATATATACTTTGTCCTAACTTTCTTACTTAAACATTTCTTATATCATCTTTAATTAAAGTATCTCAACTAGTTTTTGTAATTTCTATAATTTTATATCATGTCACAGATTCGTTAGTCATCTTTTACTTCACCAATATAATATAATATAAAATTTCTTTCTAATTGTTAATTTTTTATAAAAAAATATATTTTTATAAAATAAAATTTTAAAAATATTAAATTTAAAACTAACCCAATCTCATAAAACCAATTTATAGAATAAAATTTACAACTACTTACATAAAATAATTTAATCTTATATTTAATTATTAATTAAAGTAAAGTATTCTTATAATTTAAAACTCCAATAACAATGTAAAAAAACATTTTAGCTTAGAAAGTGAATTTCAAATATCTTATAAAATACTTTTGCATATCTTTATTTTCTATCTATTCTTTTTTTAATTTAAGATTTGATTTGATTCGATTAATTACCTTTATCTTTCCTTCCTTCATTACAAGAAAAAAAGATTTTAACAAGGATTTATTTTTATATTATTAAGGGTTAAAATCTCCATTAAGTCATTTATACAGGATTGTAATTTTTCCGCTAAATCATCCCTAAGGAATGTGTTCCTAGGGATTTTTTAAACCCTAAGAAAAGTTTTTCAAAATCCTGTTAAATACCATGAGTTTAAGAACCTCCGTAAAATGTCATAAGTTTCAAAACTTCCATAAATTAGCATGGGTTTCAAAACCTCCATAAAATACCATAGGTTTCAAAACCTCCGTAAAATATCATGGGTTTCAAAATCTCAGTAAAAATATGATAAGTTTCAAAACTTTTGTAAAATATCATGGGTTTCAAAATCTTCCTAAAATACCATAGGTTTCAGAACCTGAAATATATTAAGTAGACACATTGAAATTAAAAACTCATACAAAATATGAGTTAAAAAACTATGAGGAATCAATAAAAGACAAATACTGGTATGAAGTACTACAAATGAAAACCTAACATTGTTTACAAAACACAAAATAAGACAAAAGTCATTTCCACATTATATTATATTCTTCAACAATCACATATATTCCTCTTGATGTCTAAAATTTATACCATTAGTTGACACACTTTCTTTATGAGAAACCTATAGAGAAACCTATAATATAAACATGTATCATAATTAGAAATGTATATCTGAAAAATAAATTATTTTTCAACCACTTCTATGCTACAATAAATTCAGAGAAATATAACTAAAAATGCTATAAACAATAAATCTACAGAATGCATAAATCGATAATGTTACTACAATTAAAATTTAGAAATTTTAATATAAATTGAAATGAATATATTAGATCTCTTATTTTCTATTTAGGTATTAAAATATGGAGCGTTTATATAAATGTGATTGTATGGAAATGAAATAAGGGTTGGGCTAGAAAGAGATGTCCTTCTCCCATTCAACAAAGAACAATGGTACCTCCCTTACATTCATAACAGTTAAATAAATTATTATTTTATTATAATATAGTATTTTATAGAATATTTATTTTTATTATCTGCAATGTGAAAGAAACTTTATTCTTCCTAATAAATGTAATGTAATTGATGGTGGGTAAAGAAAAAGGAGAAAAATGAATTATGTATGATAAGAAAGCTCCAGAAAACACTATGCATGACCAACCTCTTTAATTAAATTATGACTACCATAATGTTTCTTATTATAAAATAAAACAGAGATGAACAAAAGATAAAAAAGAAGACAAAAGATATGAGAAAAAGAAAGATAAAAGATATGAGAAAAAGAAAGACAAAGGATATGAGACTGAATATCTCTTATATTCTTCCATTGAAATCAAAATAAATAGTCTGAATATATACAAACAATACACTCATTATAGGTTTAACTAAAGAGAAATAATGTAAAACAAAAAGTCGATCAATAAATACAAGAATTAGAATAGATAAAGACAAAATCAAGGTTATACTCTTTTGTAAAAAGAAAAAGCTAAAATTTAGAAAAAACACAATTAATATTAACATCTTTCTATTACTCTGGTATCTATATCCTTTAATATCCTCATGCGGGAGCAAATACTTATTATCATTGTTATTATTATTAATATTATTATTCCTGTTATTACTACTATTAATATTATTATTAATATAATTATTATTCTAATTATTCTTATTCTTATTATTATTGTTATTATTATAATATATTAGTATTATTATTATTATAATAATAATAGTTATAAGAATATTAATAATAATAATAGTAATAATAATATAAATAGTAATAATAATAATAATAATAACAAAAATAATAATAATAATTATAATTGTAACAATAATAATATTATTATTATTAATAATAATAAAATAATAATAATAATAATAATAATAACAATAACAATAATAATAATATTAAGAATAATAATAATAATAACAATAACAATAATAATAAAAATAAAAATAAAAATAATAATTATAATTATCATAATAATTACAATAATAATTATAATAATAAAAATAAGAATAATAATAACAGTAATAATAATAATATTAACATAATCATAATAATTATAATAATAATAATAATAATTATTATAATAATAATTATAACTACAGTAATAATAATATTAATAATAACAATAATAATAATTATAATTATAATAATATCAATAATAATAATATTAACAATAATAATATTAACAATAATAATTATTTAAAAATAATAATATTAATTCCTATTATTATAATAATAATAATTATCATAACAATAACAATAATATTAATATTAATAATAAAAACAATAATAAAAATAATAAAAAATAGTAATAATAATAAAAATAATAATAATAATAGTAATAGGAACAATAATAATAAGAATAATAATAGTAATAGTAATAATAATAATAAAATAATAATAGAAATAATAATCCTAATCTTAAAAATAATAATAATTATTATAAAAATAAGAATAATAATAATTATTATAAAAATAAGAATAATAATAATTATTATTATCATTATAATTATTATAATAACATTAATAATAATATTCATAATAATAATAATAACATAAACAGTAATATTAATTATAATAATAACAATAATAATAATAATTATAATAATAATAATAAAAATAATAACAATAATAATAATATTAAAAAAATAATAATAATTATAATAGCAGTAATAATAATATTAATAATAACAATAATAATAATTGTAATTATATTTATAATAGTAATAATAACAATAGTAATAATAATAATTACAATAATAATAATAGTATTAAAAATAATTATTATTATAAAATAATAATAATTATTATTATAAAAATAATAATAATAATTATTATAAAAAATAATAATAATAATTATAATAATAATAATAATAATTATAATAACATAATAATAATATTAATAATTACAACAACAATAATAATAATAGTAATAAATAATAATAATAAAAATATAATAATAACAGTAATAATAATAATAATAAAAATAAAATAATTATAATAATAATAATAATAATTAGAATAATAATTATAACAATAATAATAGTTATAATAATAATAATAACAATAAGAGTAATAATAATAATAATAATAATAATAATAATAATAATAATAATAATAATAATAATAATAATAATAATAATAATAACAACTCTTAATCTCACTTCTCTCTCCACATAAACAGTCTCTCTCTGTTATATAAACATTCTCTCTCTGTCACATAAACACTCTCTCACATAAACACTCTCTCTGCCACATAAACATTATCTTTGCCAGATAAACACTCTCTCTATCACATAAGCAATACTTGACGTCGTTAGGTGAAACTTAACAGAAAGGACCAATTTGAAAACATTTTAAAAAATATAGGGACCAAATTGATGTTTTTAAAAACCACTATACTAAATTGACTATTGACCACAAATATAGGGACGAATAAGGTAATTAAACCTCTAAGAACTCGGGATAGTTGAGCGATGGTCCTGCATGCATGGGGTGACACTAGGGGTGGCAAAGCGGGGCGGGCCATGCGGGCCGGCCCGTAGCCTGCTAGTAAAAAACGCGGGGTGTGCTTAGATTTTTCAAACTGCTAACCCGCTTTAGCCCGCCCCGCATAACCCGCAGCTCGCGCGGGCCAATAGCAAAGCGGGGCTGGCTGGCCCGCTAGCCCGCAAAAACAAAAGTTTGTATGTTGACTTGGATTGGGCTTGACAATGACAACTTGGACAAGAAAAAAATATTAATGTTTTTGAATTAACTATGTTAATTGTAGTGGTGTTTATGTTTAATATTTTTGAATTAGCTATTTTTAATGTTTTTGAAATGGAAGAATATTGATATTTGATTTTTATCTTAATTGAATTAATGATGTTTGATTATCTTTGAAATGGAAGAAAAAAATATTGATATTTGATAGTAACAAATAGATAGGTTCAATTTGACAATTTTTCAAGAGCTAAAAGTAAAAAATATTTTCTTTGAATTTCTTCTTTTTTTAAAAAAAAAAGACCGAATGCGAACTTGCCCTTATGCAGGGCGGGGCAACTCAGCCCGCATTTTGTGGGCCAAGTGCGGGGCGGGCGGGCCGGCCTGCTTTGCCACCCTTAGGTGACACATTAGAAAGACTTAAAAAAATATAATTGCAATAATAATATTATAAAATTAAAAAGTTAATTACATGTAGTGGAAAAAGGTTGTAGAGAGAAGTGAAAGATGTGAAGTGCAATGAAAAGAGATGTGGGGAAATGTACGAAGGGAGTGGGAAAAATTTATAGGAAGAGAAGATACCAAAACATGATCATAAAACAAATACAGTTTTTAAACCAAATATTCCACTCGCATATACCTCTTTTTTAAGTCAATCCCTCTTATGCCTTCTACCTTACCGAAGTCCTTGGATCAATGCATTCTCTATTTTTCCATCTTCATTTACACATATTTTATACTATATAATACTCTTTCGTAACACTAAATTAAATACCTTTTGTACCGGTCGGTACCGAACAAGCCAATCTCGGTATAGGTGACTGACTGCTCGAGTCGAAAAACACCTTAAGTCATGCAATAAATAACAGTAACGATAGTTATAATAATACTTAATGAGTCATATTCATATTCCAAAAATATGCGGAAAATATCTTCGACAAATCAGTCAACAACTGATTAAGTGAAAGTTGCACATCCCTATTAATTAGGGACCTCGACACATGTCAATTAATAACTGATATCCAACCTATTAGCATAGGGTCCATAACCAACACTATAAATAAAATTCTCTGCGGAGGTGTAAGATACGCTTTAATCAGCTTCTCAATATACACTCTTTACATAGAGTACTGACTTAACACAGAGTACTGACTTAACACAGAGTACTGACTTAAGCATCGGAGTACAGGTACTATCTAGCCCCTCTTTGTCCATACAGATACAATTGGCGTCCACCGTGGGATCGAGATAGAGTCAAAGCAAGCAAATGGCATCAACAAGGTAGATGACAAAATCAAGAACACATTCTTATTTTGGAAGAGGAACCTAAGAGACACTCTTTTACTAATCAAATCATGGAAACACAATTTCCTCCTAATAGAATAGAAAAGGTTTGAGATTCTAGAATAAATTACTATTGCCCCTTGCAATCAGTAATATACTATCGCCTCGTGCGATCAATAACATACGGTGGCCCGTGCATATAAGTACGATCAGTAAATTATTAACGCTAGTGCGATTAATGTGATCAGTAAAATAACTATCACCCCTGTGCGATCAGCAATATACTACTATCGTCACGTGAGAAAATACTACAATCGCCCTCGTACGATCAGTAAAATACTACAATCGCCTCGTGCAATCAATAAAATACTATTATCGTCCTGTGCGATCAGTAAAATAATATTATATAAAATAATACTATCACCCGTGTGATTCGTAAAATAATAATGGTCTGGTGCGATCAGTAAAATAATACTATGGTCCCGTGTGATCCGAAAAATTTATTATTGCCCCGTGCGACCCGTCTTAGACGATCATAATAATAAGAGTTTTCATTCCAACCGAATACATCGAGGTCAACTCTTACACTAGTTAAAATTACGATATGTTACCTACTATCGTCTCACACGATCAAATTAAAATAAAAGTTTTCACTTCAATCCAATTCATCAAATAATAATATTAATAACATGTATGGGTGACACATTAGAAAGACTAAAAAAAATATAATTGCAATAATAATATTATAAAATAAAAAAATTAATTACCTGTAGTGGAAAAAAGTTATAGAGAGAAGAAAAAGATGTGAAGTGAAATGAAAAGAGATGTGGAGAAATGTATGAAAGGAGTGGGAAGAATTTATTGGAAGAGAAGATACTTAAACATGACATAAAACAAATAAAGCTTTTAAACCAAATATTCCACTCGCATATACCCTCTTTTTTTAAATCAATCCCTCTTATGCCTTCTACCTTTCCCAAGTCCTTGGATCACTACATTCTCTATTTTTTTTATTTTATTTACACATTATTTTATACTGTATAATACTCTTTGTTAACACTAAATTAAATACCTTTATAGTACCGGTCGGTACCGAACGAGTCAGTCTCGATCTAAGTGATTGAATGCCTGAGTCAAAGAAAATCTCAATTCACGCAATATATTTTAGTAACATAGTTACAGTAACACTTAATGAGTCATATTCATATTTCGAAATATGCGGAAAATACATCCGATAAATGAGTCAACAACAGATTAACTAAAAGTTGCACATCCTTATTAATAAGGGACCTCGATACATGTCAGTTAATAACTGATATTCGACCCATTATCATAAGGGCCGATAACCAACACCATAAATAAAATTTTTTACATTCGTGTATGGTATGCTTTAATCAGCTTCCCAATATACACTCTTTATACAAATTACTGACTTAAGCATCGAAGTACAAATACTATTTAGGTCCCTCTTTATCCATACAAATACAATTTGCGTCCACCATGGGATCGAGAGAGAGTCAAAGCAACCAAATAGCATCAACAAGGTAGATGGCAAAATCAAGAATACATTCTTATTTTGGAAGAGGAACCAAAGAGACACTCCTTTACTAATCAAATCATGGAAACACAACTCCCTCCTAATGGAATAGAAAAGGTTTGATAGAAAAAATTACTATCGTCCCGTGCGACCAATAAAATACTATCGCCTTGTGCAATCAGTAAAATACTGTCGCCCGTGCGTATCAGTGCGATCAATAAATTATTATCGCCTGTGCGATCAGTAAAATACTAAAATTGCACCGTGCGATCAGTAACATACTACAACCATCCCGTGCGATCAATAAAATAATACTATCGCCCATGCGATCAATAAAATAATAGTAAAATAATACTAACGCCCCGTGCGATCAGTAAAATAATACTATTGCCATGTGCGATCCGTCTTAGTCGATCATAATAAGAAGAGTTTTCATTCCAACCGAATTAATCGAGGTCAACTCTTCGTCCAATTAAAATTACGATATGTTACTTACTATCATTTCACACGATAAAATTAAAATTAAAGTTTTCACTTCAACCCAATTCATCAAATAATAATATTAATAACATGCATGGGATACACATTAGAAAGACTAAAAAAAATATAATTACAATAATAATATTATCAAATAAAAAAATTAATTACCTATAATGGAAAAAGTTTGTAGAGAGAAGAGAAAGATGTGAAGTGTAATGAAAAGAGATGTGGGGAATGTATGACGGAGTGGGAAGAATTTATAAGAAGAGAAGATACCAAAACATAACATAAAACAAATACAGTTTTTAAACCAAATATTCCAGGAAGAGAAAATACCAAAACATAACATAAAACAAATACAGTTTTTAAACCAAATATTTCACTTGGATATACCCTCTTTTTTAAGTCAATCCTCTTATGCCTTCTACCTTCCCCAAGCTCTTGTATCATTGCATTCTCTATTTGTCCATCTTCATTTACACAGTATTTTATACTATTTAATACTCTTTCTTAACAGTAAATTAAATATTTTTTTGTACCGGTTGGTACCGAACGAGTCAGTCTCGGTCTAGGTGACTGAACGCCTGAGTGAAAGAAAATCTCAAGTCATGCAATATATTCTAGTAACGATAGTTACAGTAACACTTAATGAGTTATATTCATATTTCGGAATATGTGGAAAATACATCCGACAAATCAGTCAACAACTAATTAACTAAAAGTTGCACATCCTTATTAATTAGGGACCTAACTGATATCCGGCCCATTACCATAAGGGCAAATAACCAACATATAAATAAATTTTTTTACGGACGTGTATGATACACTTTAATCAGCTTCGCAATATACACTTTTTACACAGAGTACTGACTTAAGCATCGAAGTACAGATATTATCTAGGCCCCTCTTTGTCCATATAGATACAATTTGTGTGCACCATGGGATCGGGGTAGAGTCAAAGCAAGCAAATGGCATCAACAAGGTAGATGGCAAAATCATGAACACATTCTTATTTTAGAAGAGCAACCTAAGAGACACTCATTTACTAATCAAGTCATGGAAACACAACTTCCTCCTAATAGAATAGAAAAGGTTTGATAGAAAAAGATACTATCGTTCCGTGCAATCAATAAAATACTATCGCCCTGTGCGATTAGTAAAATACTATCGCCCGTGCGTATCAGTGCGATCAATAAATTATTATCACCCGTGCGATCAGTAAAATACTACTATCGCCTCGTGCGATCAGTAAAATACTACAATCGCGCCGTGCAATCAGTAAAATACTACAATTGCCCCGTGTGATTAGTAAAATAATACTATTGCCCCGTGCGATCCGTCTTAGTGGATCATAATAAGAAGAATTTTCATTCCAACTGAATTCATTGAGGTCAACTCTTCGCCAGTTACAATTACTATATGTTACCTACTATCGTCTCACACGATCAAATTAAAATAAAAGTTTTCACTTCAACCCAATTCATCAAATAATAATATTAATAACATGCATAGGATGACACATTAGAAAGACTAAAAAAAATTTAATTGCAATAATAATATTGTCAAATAAAAAAATTAATTACCTTTAATGGGAAAAGTTTGTAAAGAGAAGAGAAAGATGTGAAATGCAATGAAAAGAGATGTGGGAATGTATGATGGAGTGGGAAGAATTTATAGGAAGAGAAGATATCAAAACATGACATAAAACAAATACAGTTTTTAAACCAAATATTCCACTTGCATATACCCTCTTTTTTAAGTCAATCCTCTTATGCCTTCTACTTTCCCCAAGCTCTTGGATCACTACATTTTCTATTTTTCCATTTTCATTTACACAGTATTTTATACTATATAATACTCTTTCTTAACACTAAATTAAATACCTTTTGTACCGGTCGGTACCGAACGAGCCAGTCTCGGTCTAGGTGACTGAGCGCCAAAGCCAAAAAAAATCTCAAGTCACGCAATATATTCTAGTAATGATAGTTACAGTAACACTTAATGAGTCATATTCATATTTCGAAATATGCGGAAAATACATCCGACAAATCAGTCAACAACTAATTAACTAAAAGTTGCACATCCTTAGTGTGACCATTAAAATACTACTATCGCCTCTTTCGATCAGTAAAATACAACAATCGCCTTGTGTGATCAGTAAAATGTTATCCCTTGCGATCCGTCTTAGGCGATCATAATAATAAGAGTTTTCATTCCAACCGAATTCATCGAGGTCAACTCTTCGACTAGTTAAAATTACGATATGTTACCTACTATTGTCTCACACGATCAAATTAAAATAAAAGGTTTTACTTCAACCCAATTCATCAAATAATAATATTGATAACATGCTTGGGGTGTCACATTAAAAAGACTAAAAAAAATATAATTACAATAATAATATTATAAAATAAAAAATTAATTTTCTGTAGTGGAAAAAGGTTGTAGAGAGAAGACAAAGATGTGAAGTGCAATGAAAAGAGATGTGGGGAAATGTATGAAGGGAGTGGGAAGAATTTATAGGAAGAGAAGATACCAAAACATTACATAAAACAAATATAATTTTTAAACCAAATATTTCACTCGCATATAACCTCTTTTTTAAGTCAATCCCTCTTATGCCTTCTACCTTTCCAAAGCCCTTGTATCACTGCATTCTCTATTTTTCCATCTTCATTTAGACAATATTTTATATTATATAATACTCTTTCTTAACACTAAATTAAATACCTTTCGTACCTATCGGTACAAAACAAGCCAGTCTCGATCTAGGTGACTGACTGTCCGAACCAAAGAACACCTCAAGTCACGCAATAAATAAAAATAACGATAGTTACTGTAACACTTAATGAGTCATTCATATTCCAAAATATGCGGAAAATACCTCCGACAAATCACTCAACAACTGATTAACTAAAAGTTGCACATCGCTATTAATTACGGACCTCGATACATGTCAGAAATTACTATCGCCCCGTGCGATCTATAAAATAATAGTATCGCCCCATGTGATCAGTAAAATAATAGTATCATCCCGTGCGATCAGTAAAATAATAGTATCATCCCATGCGATCTGCATAATTTATTATCGTCCCGTATGATCCGTCTTAGGTGATCATAATAATAAGAGTTTTCATGCCAACTGAATGCATCTAGGTCAACTCTTCGACTAATTAAAATTACGATATGTTACCTACTATCGTCTCATGCAATCAAATTAAAATAAAAGTTTTTACTGAATTCATCAAATAAGAATAATAATAATATTAATGCTATTAAATAATTTTAATATTATTAATATTTTATTAAATATTAGGAATATTAGTAAATAATATTAATTATTATTAATATTACTAAATATTATTATTTGTTATTAATATTATTAAATATTTTTAATATTATTAATATTATTAAATATTATTAATATTATTAATATTATTAATATTATTAATATTATTAATATTATTAATATTATTAATATTATTAATATTATTAATATTATTAATATTATTAATATTATTAATATTATTAATATTATTAGATATTATTAAATATTATTAAATATTATTAAATATTATTAAATATTATTAGATATTATTAATATTATTAATACTATTAAATATTATTAATATTATTAAATATTTTTAATATTTTTAATATTATTAAATCTTCTTATCTACTATTAATATTATTAAATATTATGAATATTATTAAATATTATGAATATTATTAAATATTATTATTATTACTAAATATTATTAATATTACTAAGTATTATTAATATTATTAAATATTGTTAATTGTGTTAATACTATTAATATTATATAATTAATATTTTTATTAGTAGTATTTATGTTATTAATATCATTAATCCTATTAATATTACTACTACTATTATTATGAAAATTATTCATATTATTAATGTAATACTAATTATATTATTTATATTATTATATTAATATTATTAGTTTTAGAGTATTATTAATATGTATACTTATTAGTTATGAATATTAATCATAATTTTATAATTATTCATATTATAATAATATTTTTAGTATTATGTATATAATTATCATGATAATAGTTGGTAAGTAATAGAGATCCGTGAGTGATAGTTTGTAGGTAATAGAGATTCGTGGGTAATAGTTGTTAGGTAATAGAGATCCGTAGGTAAAAGTTGGTAGGTAATAAAATTCGTGGATAATAGTTAGTAGGTAATGCTGAATTGACCTACGGATTCAGAATCTATGGGTAATATCCGTAAGTAATGTTGTCCGTGGGTAATATCCGTAGATAATACTGATTTTGTTTGGTAGTGAATACCAGAAATTAGAAATTTGTTGTGGGATGGGACCACTAAAATTTATACTCTCATAGTTTAAGCTATATAAGTCAAATTTATACCACTCAACTTAATTTACCTTTTATACAATTTGGCCAAAAATGTCATTCTTAGTTATATGTCATTCTTAGTATATGTCATTCTTAGTTAGTGTTTTTATTTGGTAAGTGTTAAATATCATCACTAAAAAAAATATACATATAACAAAAATTTGGATTTGCTTTCTATAGGGGATTCCCCTCTAACTATTCTTTTTTATTTTTAAAACTAATATTCTATATTTTTGTAAAAAACTGTTATCAATTTTAAATTTTAGATGTGAAGCAGTTTATTCAACACAACGCGAAGTAGTTTTTTTTTTTTTTCATATATTCGTCTCTCTTAAAAATCATAGTTGTTATTCCTTCTTATCATTTAGTTTTTCTTTGAAAAAAATATGAATGAATGGCAGCAGCAGAGGTTTCTTCACGGATGACTCAATGCCTCGCATGGCCAACGATCTAGATGGAAACCTATTCATTTTCATCCTTCTTCACGGATCACCTATCCTCCACTTACATCCTTCTTCACGGATCACTTATTCTTCTCATCATAAATGTGGCACCGAAACTTCTCCAATTTACCAATAGAATTTTGAGTCTATGATTTCTAACGCGATCTTTCTCGCACGAGGCAAGGAAGGTGTTCGCTGCATTATGGAGAGACGAGTATTATGAAAGATTAGGTCTTCGTAACTTGGATTTGCAATGATAACCTGTTGTTTGTCCCGCCTTTCGCAACCGACCTTTAAAGTTATTGTTGGGAGGGAGGTGCTCACACTCTCTTCTTTCTTGACAGGTTCGCTGTTTATTCTTCTTTATCAAATTGATATTTTTTCATTTGTTTCATTTCTTTTATTTATTCGTTCATTTTATTTATTCGTTCCATTAAATTGTGAATTATTAATAAATATAAAATATTATTTTTTTTCTTTATTGTTATAGTAATATTGTAACTTTGAAAGTTTGAATAATAAAAATAAAAAATGCAAACATAAGTGCATCAGCGCATGTGTTTCCACTCAGAAACAATCATTATACCAAAAAAAAATTAGTCTCTAATCTAGTTAACTAGGAAGAACTTATAAACATTTAGAAAATATACTATTTTATATCTTATAATAACTACTGCAATTTAAAGGTTTTATACAAAGATTTAAAAAATATAAATATACAATTTTTAAAAATAATTTCACTAAAATAACCCATTTTTTCAATAAACACATTCGTCTCAACGAGGATAATTAATTATAGACAAATTAAAATTTAAAACATTAATACTTATTGAAAAATAAAATTAAAAATTCAATTTCAAGTATTTCTTTTTATATAAATTCATACATTTTGGGAGGAAGAAAGTGATTTTTATTTTATGAAAAATCTAATTAACATTCTAAATCAGTTGAGATTAAGTGATTTTACTTATATTTACGGTTAGAGATAATATATGTATGATTAATTTTCTTATCTATCTTAAATTTTTTATTGATAATATTTTTTTATTAATTGATAGTTTAATTTTTATACTATTAATACTCCTAGCGGGAACACATGCGTTCTCGCGTCGGTTTATCTGTATTTTTTATTTTTATCATTTATATATTTATGTTTAATATTAAAATTTAATTAAATAAATATAAATACAAATGAGAAGGCACATAAATTATCTAAGTGATATAATTGTGAAAAACCTAGCTACTAATTGTATATGGTAAATTTACAAATGTCATGCAATTTACAAATGTCATGCAATATGATAAATTTACAAAATGTCATGCAATTTACACAGCCAACATAATAGTTAATTGGACCGTGCAGGAGAGCTTGTCATCTCGGCTCAAGTATTTGGGGGAGGTCAGCTCAGTGCTTGGGCCCAAAAAGTGGATCGTGAGCTCGGCTCAGATGTTGGTCAGCCCAGAAAAAATAATTAAGATAAAAGATAAAGACATATTTTATATATTGTGATATTATTGATATTATTTTGAAGATGAAAGATATAATTGTTATTGTTTAAATATGTTATCATGTTATTTTGAAGATAACATAAATGATTAATTATCATGATCTTTAGTCTATTATGATATTATTCTGAAGATAAAGAGATATTTTATCTCTTGTGATAATATGCATGTTAGTTATATATTAATTCATACATGTTAGCTACATATTAATTATGTTGTTGAGAATAAAAGAGGAGCACCCAAGAATAATGGTGCACATGTTAAACAAAATATTTTCCTGCTGTTAGCACCTGAAGATAAGTGGTACCCGTTAGCAGGTGGTTTTTCTGTTATGATTAAATGCTCTTCTATTGAGATTATATTCTCGTTAAAGAAAGTTGTTGACATGATATCTACAAAAGGGGCTTGAGACCTCGGTAAAGGGATGTTGTTTCTGAATACTAAGACTGAAACTGATTTGATATCTCTAGTGCTCTCACTGACTTGATTGTCGGTGTAATCAACTGGTAGAGCCCCCTCTATCCAACGGAGCCGAGTTCTAGACCTACTAGAGAAGACAAGTAAAACATTTGTTCAATAGTAATAATGAGAGTTGTAAAGTAAAAGTAAAAAAAAAATAAAATAGATGTAAAATAATTATTAGTGTATAGTATTTGCTCTTATACATTCAAGACAAACATCATTGACCTTTCCCACCCTCCCTTTCAACATTACATTTTGTTAATTTTATTACTTTCATTCTCATTGGTAACATGAACCAAAGTCTCGTATTAGAATGGAGTTCCCTTGAACCAAAAGCTTTGTCTTTTCACCTTTTCCATTCTTTCCCATAGATAGATGCACACTCATCACCATTGCCACGTTGAATACAAAATAATAATCTCAAAATGTAGGAATTGAAAATTCCCCAAAGAGGCTCAGACAAAAGCAAAGTCCCTCTAATGATAGAGGCAATGCCTAACGAGATATTAATGGAATGATAGAAACAAAAATCTTATATACAAAATGTTGCACCTTAGATTTGATTCAAACTTTTCCAACTTGTGAGCACTTCAATTCTGAAAACACAAACATCCTTTTGTGTGACAAAGTGTAACCATTCCTCGATTTAAGAGAGCGAGATACCAAAATCGTCTAAAATTTGAATCCAAAAAACTTCCTTTTTGTGGGTTTGGTACTTAGCAAGGATAAAACAAAAAAAAAAAAGAATGCCACGAAAACATAGAATCCAAAAATTAAAAAAGAAATTAAAAAAAAGGACAAAAATAAAGAAAACACTAAAAGTGCTCTTAACCTCCCTATATTTGCTTTGCCAAACATCATATATCTAACCCTTGATGGCCGAAAACATAGAATCCAAAAACAAAAAAAATAAAAATAAAAGGACAAAAATAAAAACCACAAAAAATGTCTTAACCTCCCTATACCTGCTTTGCTAAACATCATAGATCTAACCTTTGATGGCCATGAGGAGAAAAAAAATAAAAATAAAAGGGCAAAATTAAAAAAAAAAACACAAAAAGGGGTCTTAACCTCCCTATACCTACTTTGCCAAACATCATAGATCTAACCCTTGATGGCCATGAGGAGGGTTTCTTAGGATCAGAGTCGTCTTCATCTAGGACTCAAAGTCGCATAGGACATCGTGATGGTGGTCGGAGGAGGGGAAGAGGTCCAAAACGACATAGTAGATTGCGAGAATGAGAGTGAAGAAGTGGGCCTAGAAATGCCAATGTAGGCCATATGGTAATTGTTGAAGATGGTTGCTGCCCCTTCAAGATTGTGTTTAATGAAGACTTCTATGTACATTTTATTTTGCTTTGCTTTAAGTGTGTCTTAGGTAGTGCTTAGAGGTTGTCTAAGAGTGGGCTTTTGCTGAGTATCTCACCTCATAACCACTGGCCATGTGATAAGAACAAGCATAAGTTTTCTTAAACTGTTTTTCACATATTTTACAAAAAACACGTTTACTGCATAAAAATAAATCTGTTCTTTTCTAAATAAACAGATTTTTTTTTTTTTTTTACTGATGCCTTGGCTAAGTCTTGTAAAAATTAGATGTTGTGCATCAGGTATTTTGACTAAGTCTTTCTCTTTTCAAAACGACTGAGTTTCAAACAGTTAAGCTTTTCTGTTTTCGTTTTGAAAAATAAATCTGTTCATCTGTAAATGAATACATTCTTTTTGTCTCTGGTGCCATGTCAAGCTTAAACGTTTTTTTCAGCTTTATCTCTGCACCAGAATGGTTGACTTAGTCTCCTCTCTTAACAAATTCTCTAACTGCTTTTGAAAATAAATCTGTTCATTTTATTTTCAATCTTTCATTTTATAACAACTTTAACTGTTTTTCAAAAATCTGTTATAAGTTGGTTTTCTATAAAATGCAAACTTGTTTCTGAGTTTATTACTGATTCATACATTTGCAAAAACAAGTTTTGACAGCAGAGAGTTAAGTGTTTACAAAGGATTAGCATTTGTTCTTCAAAGATTTCAAAAATCACAAAGTGCTTGTTCTTGGTTTGGTTCCAAAAGCTTGGTGTGAGGTGCTGCTACTGTTCTAGCAATCTTGCCTACTGGTTTAAGGCAGATCTTTGTATCCTCAATCAGGTGTAGTCGTTTCACTTCTCATTTTTTTGTAATAGTTTGGTTGAACACTCTTCTTGATAGGTTTTCTTGGAGAATGTGTGTGTGTGTGTGAGCTGAAATAGGTTTTTTCAGCAAGAGTACCTAAGTTCTTGTAGGTTTCAAGAACAGTGGGAATTGTACTTGGTTGTACTGTGTTTTAGTGATTTCCACCTGGTTTTGGTGAAGACTGGATGTAGCTCAGTTGAGTGAACCAGCATAACTGCTTGTGCTCATTCTCTCTCACTCTCTGCAATTTCGTTTCTGCATAATTGATAAAACAGCGAAGAAATAAATCTATTCAATTGAAAATAAATCTGTTCTTTCTGGGCACTGTGCATACTATTCTTAATTTCTGAAAAAGCTGTTTGAATCTGATAAGAACATATAAAATCTGCTAAAAGCCACTGGAACAGATTGGCTGTGATAGGTTGCTCAAGAAATTGTTAAAACTATTAATTGAACCTTAAACAATTGCTTAAAGTTGAAGCTTGCTGTTCTGTGATTCATTGTTCTTAATTTCTGGAAAACTGTCTGGTTTCAATAAGAACACTGATAATGATAATCTGTTAAAGGCTAATAAAATAGGTTGTGTGTAATAGATTGTCTCACTAATTGTCAAGCCCTTAACTGAACCTGAATCACAAGAATTGGAATTAAGGTTTGCTGTTTTTGAGTTACACTGTTTTTCAATCTGATATCTGTGTGTGTACATCTTGAAATTCTATCTGCATAATCTTGTGATTAACCTTGCTGAATTAAAAGCTTTTCAAATAAAAACAGTGCTGAAATAAATCTGTTCATTTTCACATAAATCGATTTATTTTTCTATAAAACTGTGTTAAACACTGTTTCTGCGAGATGTTTTAAAAGGTCAATTCACCCCCCCTCTTGAACTTTGGCACTATTAAACCCAACAGTAATAACTTGTATTAGGCTCTAGATATGTGCAAGATGGAGCAAAGAGGCTGAGATTTGAAGAGATGGCGGAAGAAGAGAGACAAAACGAAGATGAAATAAGAGAGAAACACTGAGACCAAAAAATCAAATTGTAAGTAATTGTCCCAAAAATGTGAAAAAATGACAATATATTTTATCTAAATTCAAAAATTTCTCTATCAACTATTCTGTTATTTGTTTCCTCAAAAGATAAAAATATATTTTATCTAAATTTAAAAATTGCTCTATCAATTGTTCTGTAAATAATATAAAAAATATGCTTTGATAATTACTCATCCAAAATGACAGGATAACCAAAACAGAGTAATAAAATAAAAAAATTATATTATATTAAAAAGTGAGGAATCCCTATATAAGTATAGATATAGTATTAGGAATTAAATTCTTAAGAAATAAAGAAAATATTTAACTCAAATTTTAAAATAATACGTATGCATATCACAGTGACCGTGACAGAATGTTGTTTCCTTTTTTAACATGAAATGGGAACCTTGGTTTACATTTCAAGTACTAATAGAAACTAATTTTATAAACAAAATTAGTTGTTATAGTGACTAAATTAGAGATTATTTTGGAGATTATTTTTTTTATTTTTAAATTAGTTTCTATTATTGTTAAATAATTTTTAAATTTGTATGTAATTAGCTACTAAGATTTTAACTACCAATTATTTAGATTCTAAATTTGGTAATAAAAATCTTGGTAGCTAATTAGATACCAATTTAAAAAACATTTAATAATAATAGAAACTAATTTAGAAACAAAAAAAAATTGTTTAGTTTCCAAAATAATCTTCAATTTGGTCACTATAATAACTAATTATTTTTTTCTCTAAAATTAGTTTCTAATCAATGATTTTCTTATAGTGTAGGTTATCTGAGCATTGACTTTATCGCATATTTTGTTGACTATAACGCCCTCTTTCTAGTCTCAAGCTATACCTTAACAAATTTCGAAATAATTGAAAACATATTTTAACAATTTAATTAAATAGTATTCACACATTGATTTTTGTAGACAAACCTTTGAAACATAATGTTATAATGAACTTATTAGTTTCAAGATTTATACCATGTTTTTTTATTTGAAAAAAATATTTATACCATATAATAAGTTGTTTTTAGATAATGTAGTAGTTTTCTTGAAATTACTAAAATCAATATAAGACTTCTTATTATTAAGAAGATTTTAGTATTTATAATTATTAAGTAGATCAACCTATTCAAATAACTAAAAGAAAAATGAAGTCAACAACTCAGTAGTATGTTGTTAAAATAGAATTAGCAATTAAAATATTTAATCTCTAAATTCATCCACCAACAATTCAGTAAATAAAATTTTATTATCTACTTTTTTAGAATTTTAATGTCTATTACCAAACTATATCAATCATTAAATGTTTAAGATATCGTCATCAATGATATATTATTTTTGTTGCTAAATTAATTCTAATAAATTTTTGGTTGACAAATGGGTTGTAACTAGAATTTTTCTTATTTGAATTTGGTGGCTAATTGGTCGCTAGGATAATTAACGATCAAGTTTTGTTACTAAAAGATTAAAATTGTTGGTCTTTACATTAACATTTTTTTTATAGTAATTAATTAAATGGGAAAAAATGACTAATTTCATTTGAAAAAAATTGTTATCTCTGAGAAGACACTTCATCTTCTAATCCAAATGAATTATAACCATCTATTTGTCACATTTATGAAATAAATAATATTTATCATTATCATCTTCACTTGTTAATACTACATAAATTAAATTGGGATAGGATCCCCTCTCAATTAACTTACTAAATTAAAATATAATTTTTTTTTAATGTCTAACCAGGTTTGACTTGTTGATAATTAATTATATTTACTTAAAAACCTTGTATGTTATTTTTAATTATTCAATACTCACATTTTTAACAAAGTCAAATTCCTAACTAAGACTAATAACAATGTTTAATTCATCATTAAAAAGAGAGTTAACATGTTTTTACAAATACTTAAAAATAGTTTTAAAATAAAAGTAATATTATTAAAATGATATTTGAATATTTTATTATTAAAATGAAAAGTGTATACAATTCAATAATTTAAGTTTTATTTTAATATAATAATCATCTTTATAAAAACAATTTCTTTTTCTCCTATGTCTTCTTTCTAAGGTTTTGACAACCTCCATTAAACTGACGATCAAAGATCACCACTAGACTCTTAGCAATGAATACAACAAAATTGACCGATTATAATATTAGTTAGAGTAAGTTCATTTTTTCTCATTTTTCCTTTGGATCAATTTTGAGTTTTAGCGTACCTGAGTAGATGTGGTTGCATGTGATGTTTATAGCTTCGGGATTAGTTCCGATTAATTCAGAGTCCTAATTATATGTTTGGATCATTAATTAGGATTTTGTGGTGCAGGTTAAGTTATCCATGTATTCTTTGGGAGTTAGAGCTCTTTGTGAGCATGTCTGGATATTGATAAGGTAAACTAGTTTTACTTTTCAATAAAACTCTAGGTTATAATATCTAGATGTAAGGGTGACGTGGTCACAAGCTTCAAATTTTCTTGTAAGATTTGTTGTTAGTAAATTAGAGTATTTTATTTAAATTGAATGTGAAAGTATAGAGATGATAAGTTTTGTTAATTTGGTAAATTTCATGTTGATTGTGATGCGAACAAGTTCTTGAATATGTGTGAATTGTAGTATGAATCACTTGAAATGTAAACATTACTAAATTTTGGTTGCTTGAAATTGGATGTTTAATTTGAATGAATTTGGTTTAGAAATCATGAAGGTATAGATATATAGGTTGACATCAGAGTTCAATGAGAACTTAGGTCATGTTATTTTGGTCTAATATGTTTTATAAATTACAAGTTTGAGTGTAAATTTTTGGTGAAATCTTGAAAGATATCAATTTTATGAAATTTTATTCTACTAATTTTTGCTCAAGTGAAAGATCCTCGCTCAAGCTAGAATAGGACAAAAAAATCTACCTTGCTCTCGAGTCCATTTCGCTCAAGCGAAAATAGTATTAAAACTAAACTTGCCCTCAACCTTATTTTCATTTAAGAGCAAGATTTTTGCTCAAACGGGGCCTGTTTTCGCTCAAACTAAAAAAAAATAACTTTGAAATTTGTTTTTGAAATATTTTTCTATAAATGTTTATTGTTTTAATAAAATTTTAGGTAAATTTTTATTTATATATGTAATTGAAAACCATTAAATTATGTGTTTATATGGTTTTCTTTAACATCTTTGGATGTTTAAAAATATAAAATTTTGTGTGATTGAATGGTGTACTTATGTGTGATATAAAATATAATTATTTTAAAATGTGATCAAGACATATTATTTTTAGGAAAGAGAATAATGTTTTGAGATTGTTAGGATGTACATTAATTAGGGATTCGTCTAAAAGGATGTATATTGACTCTACTGCTATATTGGAATCATATAGATAAAGATTATCAGATGGTGAGAGTCGAAGAATGTTCATATAACTTTGTCTGCAGTTTGAAAAATAATCTAGTCTGGCAGGTCATATGAATTAACTCTGTCATATGAGATAATATTAAGATTATTATTTGCATATCTATGTGGATTTCACAATATGGTAGTATAACAAGTGCATATCTCTGAGTCTAAATGAATGCACGAGTCTTCCAAAAATAGAGTCAAGTGTCTATATATCTTGGTCAATGAAGTTTTTACACAAGAAATATTGATATAAATTATTTATAGACATTGATTGCTTTATTAAAATGTAAAGTATGAAAAGTGATAAATTACATGTTTGTGATTGAAAGCTATAATTATATTGAAATTTTTTAAACAATAGCTTACCCTACTTTTTGTTTTGTATTTATTTTTATAAGATCTGTGATGATAGTATGTTATATGGGAATAAATGATCTTGCAACTCATAGAACTCCATATTAAACAAATAAAATGGTCTACGTTTATGTTTTTATTATTTTATTTTTGATATATTATACCGGTGATGTAAGTACATTTTTAACTCATATTAAAATGTTTTACCACACTCCTATTTATGTTATGGATGTACTTGACTCAAATCCCTTACACACCACACCAAGATAAATAAATATGTGATATTACAAATCTATCATTCACTTTGCTACCAAAAGCTTCATACCAAGCTTAATGAAGGCAACATCGAACCAATTTTCATTTGTCTTGGCTAATATGCTGTTAGTAATTGTCATATTTAATTTGAAAATTATATAGTAAAAAATTTTATTTTGTTTGAGAAATATCAAAATACCGTGAAGTGATATTACTTAACATAATTCCTTCTTCTTTTTTTATGTCGTGCACACTTTATTACACTATAACCTTTTTTGAAAGACGTATTATTTTATTACACAAAAATTAATATTTATTAGTACAACTGAGCATTTTCATAATCTCTCGAAAATCTTTTTTATTTGTTTCAAGGAGAGCAATAAGGAGTAACCGTTTGGATGTATGTGTGTGTAATTTTTTTTTATTTAAGAAAAATAATAACTAATTAAACGTTTTCATAATCTCTTAAGCATGGATTTTAAATACCTATATTCAGGATAAGAAACATCTTTCGCTTGTATTAAATTAACCATATGTATATATCTTTTAAAGGGTTAATTATGTTTTTTCTTTGAATTTTAATGTGAAATTGGATTCCAGTTCCTTACTGTCTTCAGTTAAAATTGTGAAATTGTAAATTTAATCTTTGTATTTAAGAAAGTCATCTAAGACATCATAAGAAGCATATTGCATTAGTAAAGACCAAGATATAACATATAAGGTGTGAACTTAGTAAATAAAAAGTATAAATAGTAAAAAAGTCCAATATATTATAGTATAAATAGGTAGTTTAATTAGTAGGTAAGTAGAGTTTTTTATTAGAGAGAAGATTACCTATTTTAATTTTATTATCGGAACGCTTTGCAGGTACACACCACCTGTCTGACATAACTAAGAAGTTGTGAAGGAAGGAAGAAAAGAGATTACACGAATGACATATTGAAGTATAAAGGAAAGAAGAAAGAGAGACTTTGAAGAGTAGTTAAATTCATATCTTAATGAAAGCTCAAAAACATTTTTTCTCTCAACAATTTAGAGTAATTTGTTTCTTAGCTAGATGTTCCGACTATTTCTAAGCGGTTATTCTATTCTTGGTAATCAAGAACTTATTCTTATTAACTCTTTGGTTCGAGAATTTATATATAATTTAAGTGACACAATTAAAGCTTTTTCTATTCTTTTATTAACTGATTTATGTATAGGCTTCCATTCAACCCGTGGGTGGGAACTCATTATTGGTTTCGTTTATAAAGATTTTGGATTTGCTCAAAATGATCAAATTATATCCGGTATAGGAGTATTTGTCTTTTCTTTCTCATTGTCTCTTTGAAAGTGGGAGTTATGGTTCACACATTTTTTTTACTTTAGAATATAAGTGAATTTTTTTTTTTTACTTTAGAATATAAGTGAAATTTGAGAAAAATCTAGGATGTCAATGTAATTATTATTATTATTATTATTATTATTATTATTATTATTATTATTATTATTATTTTCTAAAGGCATTAATATTCAAAACAAGGTTATTCAATCTAATTGAATCCAAATATTGTGGGTTATTATATTTTAAGAGTTTTGATCAAACTCATTTTAATAAAATTAAATCGTTGTTTAATAGTTTAGGGTTAAGTTTCGATATTAAACTCATGAATGCAATCCAACTCATATGTTATATAAAATATATATTTTTATTTTAGTATATGAAAGATGAATATTGTAAGAATATTACATATATTAAACATTATATTTTTTTTTTTACTTTGTCCTAACTTTCTTACTTAAACATTTCTTATATCATCTTTAATTAAAGTATCAAAACTACTTTTTGTAATTTCTATACTTTTATATTATGTTACAGATTCTTTAGTCATCTTCTACTTCACCAATATACTATAATCTAAACTTTCTTTCTAATTGTTAATTTTTTTATAAAAAGAATATTTTTTTATAAAATAAAATTTTAAAAATACTAAATTTAAAACTAACCCAATCTCATAAAATCAATTTATAAAATAAGATTTATAACTACTTACATAATATAATTTAATCTTATCTTTAATTATTAATTAACATTTAATCTTATCTTTAATTATTAATTAACGTAAAGTATTCTTATAATGTAAAACTCCAATAACAATGTAAAAAAAAAAACATTTTAGCTTAGGATGAATTTCAAATATCTTATAAAATACTTTTGCATATATTTATCTTGTATCTTTTTTTTTTTTAATTTAAGATTTGATTTGATTGGTTATCTTTATCTTTTCTTCCTTCACTACAAGAAAAAAGTATTTTAATGGGGATTAATTTTATATTTTTAAGAGTTAAAACCTCCATTAAGTCATTTATCTAGGATTGAATTTTTTTCGCTAAACCATCCATAGGGAACGTGTTCCTGGGGTTTTTTAAACCTCATAAAAAAGTCTTTCAAAACCCGTTAAATACCATGAGTTTAAGAATCTTCATAAAATACCAAGAGTTTCAAAACCTTCATAAATTACCATGGGTTTCAAAACCTCCATAAAATATCATAGGTTTCAGAACCTCCGTAAAATATCGTGGATTTCAAAACCTCCGTAAAATATGATGAGATTCAAAACCTTCATAAAATATTATGGGCTATACTACCTCCGTAAAATTTCATTGGTTTTACAACTTCCGTAAAATATCATGGTTTCAAAACATCCGTAAAATATCATAGGTTTTAGAACCTCCATAAAATATCATGGGTTTCAAAACCTCCCTAAAATACTATAGGTTTCATAACCTCCGTAAAATACCATAGGTTTCAGAACCTCCGTAAAATATCATAGGTTTCAAAGCTATGAACATTTGTTTTTTTTCATTCATTTATCATTTAAGCATTCATGTATTTTTTTCAACCACAATTATTTACATATATTGTATTTATTTATCTATGTTTGTTAAAGTACGTTTTCAATAACTAAAACAAATAAATGGATACAACATTCATAAATTAACATGTTATTCATACATACATACATACATATATATATATATATATATAACTAAATTAAAATGTATACAAAAATATATGAAGCAGACACATTGAAATTAAAACTCAACTACAAAATATGAATTAAAAAACTATAAGGAATCAATAAAACAACCTTCACGGTAACACCATCCTTTGTCATCTCATCACTATTGGATTGATCTTTGGTCTCCACCTTGTAAAATGATATCATACTCTTAGGAAATTAGTTCAACCCTTCAAATTCTTTTTTGTATAATATGCAATCATTAAGACATGCATGCATTTGTTTATACTACATACTTATTTGACAAAGTATAATTTTTGTCTCATAATTATGACTAGGTATTGTATTTCTTATGGAAACATGTCCTTCAAGAAACAACATGAGTAATTCTTTGAAACTTTTATTAGTCCACCCTTTGATTTTCTTCAAATTCATCAATTTTAACACCTTTGACAACCGTGCAAAGTTAGTTTATCCAAAATACAAAAGTCTTTGCAAAAACTTGATGACTTTTTACGGCAAGTGCACCGTGTTGTCAGAAGTAATAATTTGTCCCTAAAGACGAATATCGATCCCACAAGGAACAATTGAAAAATTAAGTACAAAATTACCTCAATATGAAGACAGAATAATAAAAAGTTTGTTGAGAGTTTGTTGGGATGACACTGATTAATAAGAAAACAAATCAAAGAGTAATTGCTTCAATTGGAAAAACAGGGATTAGGTTTCATCTCTCTCACTTTCATGTATTTTGATTAGCATGTTAATATTAAGTTATTTGATTGAAATTGATGCCCGTATAAAAGTCATTTATATCGATTCCTTGCATATAAAATCCTTAAGAATGTTCCCTAACTATCGATTCCTTGCATAATTATAAGAATAATTTAGAACGAAGTTCAGACGTTAATAGCAATTAACGTATCGAGTTTATTCCTAGCACTCAAATATGTTAAGTATTGTTGTTTAGGTTAGAATCTTAAAAATACTTTCCAGTTAGATTTAAGATTCTCAATTTGTCACGGAAAATTAAAAGTAAAACAACAATACCAATAATCAATCAAGAACTGAACATTTTAATATAAGATATCACCTCAATACATAAGAGTTCGAGCATATTACTCCCAATCCCAAAGGGTAGAATTAGCCACGCATACTCACCTTCCATTCTCCCAATTGGGTTACAATTCACTCTATGGTGTTTTCCTCTCAATTTGGCACAATCGGTCTGTGCCTCTAGCCCCCTATTTAACCTAATTTGCTAGGGTTAGGTGACTTCCTGCATCGCGCTTATGGGCTTAATGATAAAAACATAAAAATAGTTCAATTAATTTGACACATTCTCGCTGCTAAGTTGAACTCTTTTTCTCTCTTTTGTGCGTTTTGAGCCTTCCCGCTTTCCCCTTCTAGCATATATCATTCTTCTTTAGTCTAAATCTCTACTCTTCCCTAAAAACCTGCAATTAATATCAAATTTAGGAATAAAATGCTCTTATTTAATTAAAGATCATAAAAAATATAAAAAGGTATAAATTCATAAATTAGGAATTATTTTATATGTAAATTAGCAATTAATACCCATAAGTGCCTATATTTTAATATGAAATATTACGAAAATTAGGCACTTATCAATATTTAAGCATGTCTTCATACACATGCGCTTGGGAAAAAGATTTTGTTCCAACATCACGAATCATGTCCTCCAATCATTTGTTCATGGTTAATAAACAAACTTCTCAGTTTGGTACACGTTTGGTGACTCTAACAATTCACCATGTCATGTCTATGTTGTATAATTTTGAGGAAATTCATCACATAGAAGGTGCTCCTTAATTTTAGTAAAATGCAATCTTCTCCCATTTAAATATTTCATGCAAGGATACATAATCTTTACTTAAGCATTAATATTACTGACATTATATTGCATAAATTGTATTCATTACTCTCGCGTACTAAATTACTTATGCACAATGAATTAATTTATTTTTTTTATCCGTATCTACTTGTTGAGTTATGTCAGATTTAGGTTAAATGTTGTATTATGTATTATTGACATTAATTTTTGTGACCATGCATGTACATTTAAGTTTTTCAATCAAATTTGTAATCATATCCCATTTAGAAATATTCATTTTTCTATAATTGATTAATAAATTAATTTTTAATTAACATCTCATATATTTCACAAAATTTCAATAACATTTCACCTTAGTCTTCATGTGATACAAAATTAATTAATGACACAAAATCAACCTCAATCAAATATGCAGTAATACCAACACAAGATGCAATAAACCAAAATTTCATGAAATTTATAAAATTTAGTTTTAATACAAGAACTAATGAACTATTAAAAGTTTAATACAAGAACTAATAAACTATTAAAAGTTGTTAATTTCCTGAAGTGTTCAACCAAACAATTCAAGATTCAATACATTGACTGTCAATCTCTCCTCTTGTTTATATATAAAAAAAATCATAGGAACATTTCAAATTAGAGGTAGTACTTAATATTTAGATTGAATTTCAAATGAGAAACTAAATTTCACTTAATGCAATGTATCACACAATTTCAAAGAAACTTAGCAACATAATACTTGATTATCAAACTAAATTTATATGTTTAATGAACCAATCATCACAAACAATTATATAACACACACTACAAGAAAATCATTAAATATAAACCAATTTTAAAGACAAAAAAATAATTTTCTTAATCTCTAAAATAGTATCTAATTTAGTCAATATAGTAACTAATTACTTTTTGTCTCTAAAATTGGTATCTATTTAATAATTCTCTTGTAGTGACACATGGTTATATAACTCATAATTTAGAAAATAAGAAGAAAATTTCAATGAGGATTCTTCTTTATCATAAATTTATTTTAATGTACATATTTTTATAAATTAAATATCATACTTTTATAAAATTGTAAATAATTACAAAATATTAATTATTTACCTCATTCATCATCCTTTCCACTAATTCACTATAACTAGGGATGACAAAAAGGCGAGACAATTGTAAGTTTGACCATGCTTGTAAAAATTTATCATCATCTATATATTCAATGAGTGTGACATTTTTGTCTCATTCTCATCATTATTAGGTAACGAGTATACTCATACGTTACTGATAAGTCTCTAATTTCCGTAATATTTCATATTAAAATATAGGCACTTATGAGTATTAATTGATAATTTATATATAAAATAATCCCTAATTTATGAATTTCTAACTTTTTACATTTTTTATGATCTTTAATTGAATAAGAGCATTTTATTCCTAAATTTGGTGTTAATTGCAGTTTTTTTATAGAAGAATGGAGATTTGGACTAAAGAAGAATTATATATGTTAAAAGGAGAAAGCTGGAAGGCCCAAAACATGCAAAAGAGAGAGAAAAAAGTCCAACTCAAGAACAAGAATGTGTCCGTTCACTCAACCCTAGCAAATTAGGTTAAATAGGGGACTAGAGGCACAACTCTAGGGTGCCAGATTGAGAGGAAAAAAACCATAGAGTGAATTGTAACCAAATTGGGAGAATGGAAGGTTCTAGAAGTATGCGTGGCTAATTCTACCCTTTGGGATTGGGAGTAATCTGCTCGAACTCTTATGTATTGAGGTGATATCTTATATTAAAATATTCAGTTCTTGATTGATTATTGGTATTGTTGTTTTACTTTTAATTTTTCGTGACAAATTGAGAATCTTAAATCTGACTGGAAAGTATTTTTAGGATTCTGACCTAAATAACAATACTTAACATATTTGAGTGCTAGGAATAGACTTGAAATGTTAATTGCTATTAACGTCTGAGCTTCGTTCTAAGTTGTTCTTATAATTATGCGAGGGATCGATAGTTAGGGGACATTCTTAAGGATTTTATATGCGAGGAATCGATATAAATGATTTTTATACGGGCATCAATTTCAATCAAAGAACTTAATATTGACATGCTAATACATGAGAGTGAGAGAGATGAAACCTAATCCCTATTTTTCCAACTTCAAAAAACCATTTCTTTGTCTGTTTTCTTATTGCTCATCGTCAACACAACCACTTTCAACACACTTTTAATTGTTTTGTTTTATATTTAGTGATTATTGTACTTGATAATTCATTGCTCCTTGTGGGATCGATATCCGTCCTTAGGGACAATTATTACTTCTGACAACGTGGTGCACTTGCCGTAAAAAGTTATCAGTTGCGCTCATACTTGTCGCACCTTTATCATTTCAAATATTAATCAAATCATTTTTTACAAAAAAAAAAAACCACAACAAAGGAAATATATTATTATAAAGATTTGAATGTCAAAAGTACACACATTCTAAGACTTTACACTATTGTACACTTGAAACTGAAAGTTAGATATTCTCATAAAAAAAATAATATTAAAATAAAGTTAAAATAATCAAATATATGTTTTAAATAAATGAAGAAGATATTTCTAAATAATAAAAAAATTATATAAAAAAATTTCATATTGACATGAATAATGAATCAACACTTACGTGAACATTATAATATTATAATATAGTCTATTCGAAGATCTCTTTGTCATGTCAAATAAAAGTTAACAATCATCTACTCTCAAGAATCCAATCAATTTTATAAAAAATGTCTAAAGTTATGTTTATGAATTGTAGAATATAAAATGATTTTTTTAAGAATAAAATAGATTTTTGACTAAACCAATGAAGTTGAGTGGAAGCTATGGAGGTGTGGAAAGAAACAGCGGTTTTTTTAGTGACACTTTCGTTGTGGAAGAAATGAAAAATAAAATATACGCGGCGAAGGGATATGGCGAGCATTGAACAAAAGTGGGTCCCATGTGCGGTGGAAAATCCTTGTTTTTTTTCGCAGATTCACGTTCCCGATTCCACTTTGCGTTGCTACAACGCACCGCCCTTATCATCATAACGTATTCTCATCTCTTTTATTCACTCAACAATCTTTTCTTCAACTCTTTATAATGATTTCTCTTCACTCCTAACCTTCCATACTTCACTTTCTCCTTCTTCAACTCCACTCGTCATCATGTCTTTCAGAGGCCTAAGTAGAGTAACATTTCCTTCTCATCTACATCTCTTACACTTTCTTCTCTTTTCTTTTTCTGTCATGTTTTTCTTTCATTGGTTTCATCAAGTTTTGGCATGTGAGTGTTCGTGTGTGTGTTTGATTTCAAAATCACGTCTTGGTTTGAAAGGCTTTTGACCCAGATGCGTTTAAATTCCAGCCAAATGCTTCATCAGGCATGGGTGTTGCTGATGACAGCAAAAACACCTTCATGGAACTGAAGCAGAAGAAGGTCCATCGCTATGTGATCTTTAAGGTTGATGAAAAGAAAAGGGAGGTTGTGGTTGAGAAGATCGGTGGCCCCGCTGAGAGCTATGATGATTTCGCTGCATCTTTGCCTGAGAATGATTGCAGATATGCTGTCTTTGACTTTGATTTCGTCACTTCTGAGAACTGTCAAAAGAGCAAAATCTTCTTCATTGCATGGTTAGTTTAGTTTCTCTCTATGTTTTGGTTTTATATGTTAAAGAAAAGGATCTCTAATTTTGTCCACAAGTAAAAGCTTGGTCGCACTAACCATGGCATGATACTTGGTATGTTTTTCTTGTGCAAACAAAGAAAATTCCGCACCTTATATGATCATATGTTTGGCAGTTTCAAAATAACCATGCCATGCTATTCTTGTAAGCTCGTGTTAATATTGCATTGCCTAAGTGTCACTCTATGCTTGTTCTCTCTGATATTATAGAGCTGAATGTTCATTGTTTTATTTGTCTTGGGGTTAAATTTCTTATCTGATTCCTTGGTGGGATAAGCATTTGTTGTTGATTAGGTAGCCTATCTTAGTAAATGTGGTATTTTGAGATTTTTGGTCCAGGTCTGAAATCACTCCTTTTCCAATCTGGATTATCCGTCTCAGATACCAGTTTTAGTGGTGGCATCCTCTGTTAGTTGTATTTAAGTTGCAGATAGAGCATTACTGGATAGAAGTTCTTATGTTTATACGAAAGATGGTACATAAATAATTTATCATAACAAACATTATCATGTTTGATGCTATAGTTCAACCATATCAAGAGTAGGTTTCCATCATCATGTATAGTTGACTGGTTTATTTTCTTTATTTACTAGAAGAATGCCAAACCCTGCCTTTACATATTTAGTTAGCTTCTCAGAAAAAAGTAGTATAAATATATATTTCAAATGACTTTTCTAGTTGAACTGATGTAGCACTCTAATTATTGACCTTTGGAGCTTATTGTCCGTGAAAGACTATTCTGTCTCTCTGATCAACCATTGTTCATTTCTCGTTAGAGTGGCATCTTGGCTCCCACATCCTAACAGTATATTTTCCATAACTTATTTGAAGTATCTCCTCAATATATTGGTAGGAGCTTGTCTCCCTTTCCTCTTGTGAAGAACAAACTTGAATTGGACTATTTTTATTCCTGCCTACATCCATCTTCAACATCATGCTTCTTAATTTACATTTTATGTGATTTGGCCAGAAGTGTCATTCTTAGTTGTTTCATTGCATGATGTGGATTAGGTCCCCTTCAACGTCACAACTAAAGAGAGGTTTAGACGTGAGCTAGATGGTGTTCATTATGAAATCCAGGCTACTGACCCCACTGAAATGGATCTTGAAATGCTGAGAGACCGTGCACATTGAAATGTTTATGTACTTGAAATTCATTTTCTTTTCAGAATCTCCTAGGTTTTTACTTTCAATGAATTACCTACTTCATGCTTTATCATCTGCAGAGCCCATCTTGCCACATAATTATGCCTCCAGTAATATGAATATGAAGGGCGATGGGTTTTGAAGGTCTGAGCTGTTATTGATGTAAATCCCAATTTGTTAAACCTGTGTGTTATAGAGCGTGACTTTATGGATCCAGATAAATGTGGTGGATATAAAAGTATCTGTTCGTAAAGTTAGCAAAGAATCTCTAGAAAATTTCACAACCTGCTTTTATCAATATTATCTTTTTAAAATTAATTTTGTATTTGTGCTTGTGTTTGGTTTCGAGGGAGGTAAGAAATAATGTGTGATATTTTCTGGGATGGAAGAGAAGGAGAAATGGTTTTTAAAAAGGTAGAAATCATTGTACTATCTCTGAGAAAAAAAACGATATTTTGTTCCACGTTATTTCGGGCCTTAGAACTTTGACTGTTTGGAAGAAATAGTGCATGATAAAATCAAATATCAGATCGGTAGTGTGATCAGAGTAATGGGCTAATGGATCTTGAAGCCATTTGGATAACCTTATAATGACTATTGCTTCCTGTATCATACGAATTAATAGGGTTTGCACTCAATAAGGGTAAGAAAAAGACAAAATTACTCTCTAGGGTTTTTATTCTAGCCAAGTGAAATAATCTTATCTAGAGCATCAGGTGTAACTAGAAACAGTGATTTTCAGTCAAGTTGTGTGTCCTCATCATCGCCTTCCCTTCACTCTTATAATGGATGCTTTGCTGATTCGGCATCCTTTGCTCTTTATGAAGAAGATTTAACGAGTATCTTTTTATTAATTTCCCGAATAGAAATCCGAACTGTTACGTCATATTAGTGAGATTGGTTCATGACCTCACGATCCTTCAATTTCAGGTGTAAGTCGATAAAGCTTAATAAGCTTCCAAATCCACAAACCTTATCTTTTATATAGTGGGATCGGAAGTTATAGCCCCTTATAACTTAGGGGGTTGAAACAGGCATCAGCACACTGATATGTATATTGCAAATATTCCGCTGCCAAAGCTCCTGTAATCCGCCAAAGTCAAATTGAAGGAGATCAGTTCTGGAATTTTTGCGTTTTTTTCTAGTCAAATTCCAAAATACCATAGCGTCACATTCCAAAGAATAAGAATAAAATAAAATAAAATAAAATATATGTGTGAACTTGTGAGATATAAAATAAGAATAAAATATATGTAAAAGTTACCTGTAGCTCATGTCCAAAGAAAAGTCTATTGATCATTGGTTGAAAGCAGTTTGCAATTTAAGAATAACTTGATCCGTGAAATATTTGTGCCGTGGACAGACTGGAGCTGCAACCGGTAGCATTATGGTCATATTTCACGTCTATACTCACATTGAAAAGTAAATAATCTTCATCTGTTTGCACATAAGCACCTAGGAAACTGGGCACAGTTCAGAAATTTCAGACGATAAGATTCTTATATTATTTATATTCGTACTGTTCCATCACGGAAACTTATTCAACTGTAATCTTTTTTTACTTAAGATTTCAATTATACACATGCCTCATGTAATGCCATCAGTTTCCTTAGACTTAAGAAAATTGAAACACTGAAACAACTAAGTCAAAAAAGAAAATAAAGATAGCATGCAGAAGAGAGCCGGTCTGTAAAACTAGTTATTGAAAAGTTCTATACACCAATATGATTATACATCAACTGTAACTCAAATTTGCCAATATTAGAAAAAGAAATAGCCCTAGTTCCTGCTACATGATGTCCAGGCAAAATTTAACAGAAATACTGGCGAGGGGCAAGGAAAGCTTTTGTGCTTTCCAAGTCTAATTGAAGCCACTGCTTTATTATAGCAACAACATTATAGATGAATTTATCCTAAACATATGGAACAGTTTTGTTGCTGTTGCTAGAATGTGACTTCTCTAACTCTTCCCCGGTCCCAACATCCTCCTCATTCTCACCTGACATCTCCTCCAACGATCTTCCCTTTGCCTCGGGAACCAAGAAAGTAAAGAAGAAGCCTAAAATGTTAACTACACCTAAGACGATAAGTGCATTCTTTACACCAATACCTGCAGGGTACCCTGCATCAGCTTTGCTTTTGTCCTTGTTTTGTGCCAAGTACAAGAACCCAAAAGAACCAACTATAGCCCCGAGCTTCCCAGATGCTGATGAAATTCCATGGCAAGTACTTCGGAATCTAGCAGGGAAAATCTCTGCTGGCACCACAAATGTGGTGGCATTAGGCCCAAAATTCGCAAAGAAAAAGGTCAATGAATACATCACCACAAATCCTATCCGGTTATCCCTATGAGTCCAGTGGTCATAAGGGATGGCAAGAGCAAACATGAAGACAGTCATAAAGAAGAACCCCATCAATTGGATAGCAAATCTTCCTATCTTGTCAATGAAAGCCACTGTGAACCAGTACCCAGGAACTGTACTGCACAGAGCAATGAGTGTTTGAGCCCTTGCAATTTTGTAAACCTCCTCAATAGCATTCATGGTTTTGGCCGGAGGTATCCAACCAATTGCACTGAAGATATCTTTCTGGAAAAGATTTTGACTATAAAATGCAATATCAAGCAAGAACCATGTGCTTGATGTACCAAGGAGATGCAGTCCATGGCGAGTTAAAAACTCCTTTGAGAACAAGCCATATGGCTTAGCCTGTGGTTCTTCAATCTGTGGTTCAGCTTGAATCTCAACCTGCAGAACCTTAGACATGTCTGCTGCCGCCTGCTTCGTGTTCTTGGCTACTAGAGCAGTATAACGGGCAGTTTCCGGCATCTTCATCCGCCAGTAGTAAGTCAATGCCGCTGGGAGTGCTCCCACCATCACAATTATCCTCCAAACATAGTCTGCTTGTAAAACTGTTGAGGCAGCTGGATCAACCTCATATGCTGGAGCTTCAAACCACTTATTGAATGCAGCTGAAATTATAATTGCAAATATACCACCTGCCAAAATGCCAAAACCCTGCATGGCAAACACTGCAGCAATGAAGGCACCTCGAGTCTTCTTGTTAGAGTACTCAGACATTATGGTAGCAGAAAGTGGATAGTCTCCACCAATACCAAATCCAAGCCAGAACCGAAAGAAGCAAAGAGTTGACATTACAGATTTTGCACTATGACTGAATGAAAGGCCGGAAGCAACTGAACATATTACCATCATCATCAGAGTCATACCGTAGACTCTTTTCCTTCCCATCTTATCACCAAGCCAACCAAAGAAAAGCTGACCTGAAAGTGTTCCACAGAAAGCCACACCATTCACAGCAGCTGCAACATTGGGAGGCAATGTACCGGGCTTTGGTGCACCATCAACATGGTAGTATATGCGGCCAAGCAACTTTGTAACAAGGGATATGCAGAATAGATCATACGCATCGGTGAAGAAGCCCATTCCTGCGATGATGATTGCAGTGAAATGGTACCATTGTGTTTTTGCCACATCAAGCGCATTTAGCACCTGAATTTGCTCCTTTGCCATGGTTTGAAAGCCAAAATTACAAGGCTATGTCTGTATCTCTTTATCAAAAACTTTCCTTCTCTGCAGAAGTGGAAACGAGAGTCAGACTTGATCAATTGTGAGATCTTTGATTAAATAAAAAAACTAAGAATTCAATAATAGCTGATCAATTTGAAGAAGTTATCAAATGAAATCAACCAATACCCGTGCAGTTACATCACCTGTTAGTTCACTAAGAAAATGTTGTTTACCTATCAACAATAACTATTGATTACACCGCTAGTTGAAGTAATAAACTCCAAATTCACAATTAAGGCTCAGAAATTAGCCTCTATATAGTTACCAAATATAAGGAAGATAATACAAGCAAGTTAGAAAAGTTGTCAAGCTACCTACTTTTTGTTACACCAGAAATTAGGAAACTGGAAGGAACTCGTAACATCTCACAATAAAAATAAACAGTAAATTATTGTTTTGAAATTGTTTCTAAAGACAAAAGAAAACAGAAACAAATCTGTGGGTAAACAGAAACAACGAAGCGAGAAACAGTTTCAAATGCGTCCCATATGCAAACAAATTTTAAGAAACAGTTATGCATTTATTTATTTTAAAAAGAGGTTACAGATTGAAGATGCTTTGATATCTCTCGAAAGCAAAATTTACCCAAAAGTTAATGTTCTTAAAACTAAAACAATACAGGAAAAGAAAACTGGTTAATTTTGAAACTATCATAACATACAATAATTAGACTCCCAGATAATAAGAATAAGAACAAACGATTTCACACGGATTAAACCAATTAACCCATGCAAAAATAGTTTAATCTCATTTGAGAAATTTTCATATCGAATGAAACCATACATGCACAAGGTGCGTCCTTGGTAATGTCAGAAGTGACGTGAAATAGCAGAAAGAGGTTAAGATGAAATCAGTATCTGGAATGTACATTAAAGGAGACACATGAAATGAATCTGAACTGTCAGATGAAGAGAAAAAAAAAGAACTCCCGTGATGCATGCATGGGTGATACATTAAAAAGCTTTGGCAATGCAAAAAAAAAAATATAATTGCAATAATAATATTACAAAATTAATTACCTGTAGTGGAAAAAAGTTGTAGAGAAAAGAGAAAGACGTGAAGTACAATGAAAAGAGATGTGGGAAGAATTTATAAGAAGAGAAGATAAGAAAACATGACATAAAACAAACATAATATACTTTTTAAACCAAATATTCCACTCGCATATACCTTTTTTCCTCTCTTATGCTTCTTATGACGCGTTCCTTCCCCAAAGTCCTTGGATCACTTCATTCACACACACTATTTTATACTATATAATAGTCTTTCTTCACACTAAATTAAAATACCTTTTAATTCTTAAAAAATTTACTACTTTTCAAATTTTCTTCTCTTTTCAAGAACATATTCATTTAACAGTATACATTTAATGTTGTTGTCAGTGAAATATTACCAAGAAAATAATGACATCATATAGTGATGTGTTATACAAATCATGTGACGCCTAAATAAAATATGTACTTATCATATTTTTACATCTTGACACGTTTAGTCAATTCGATGAAAAAAACTAAATTATTATTTAAAAAATAATATAACCATGTTAAAATCAGCTTTAAAATAATGCTCTATTAATTCGTTGTTATGCATAATGGTTATTTTAATATATATATGTATATATAATGATAAATTATATAATACTCTTTCTTCACACTAAATTATATATATATATATATATATATATATATATATATACACACGTATAATTATCTTATGAAATATAGTGGAACTATATGCTATTGATAAAATACGTTTATTTTATTATCTTACGTTTTTAAATTAAAGAATTTATAATAATTATGAATTAGACTTTATTCATAATTCAAGACCTGGTAAATGCTTGATTGTAACTTCTATAACTTTGCATAATTTATTACAAACCATATCCATAACTTAACTACCATGCCTCTTATGCATGAATCTTTTCTCAATCCAATCCATCATATCATATTCATCCATTTATCATACATATCAATTCAATAATTTTAAATATTTATACAAAATCAATTACATAATAACGTATCTCATACTTTAAAACATTTATTTGAGATCCGGAATATGTAAAATGCAAGAAAATCTCCCTTAAATTACACGTCTCACTAAACAAGTAAAGATCTCATGTAACATATAAGATTTATGAAATAATATCTTTCAATAATTTAGAAACATATCATAATTGTTACAATTTATATATTTTGTCATACACACTTTGAATTTGAGTTAATAATATAGGATAAGAAAGACTTCATCTGAAATATTGTGTCTGATACTTTGTATAAACAAACGGAAGGATTAGTCTAAAACACTTCTCCTATCACACCTTGAAAGATAGATAAATTTTAGTCTTCATCTAACGTGCTTATAAGAGACAAAACAAACTTGAGTTTCATCTGACACATTGGGAGAACTTCGTAGTGGGTTGGAGAGAAAAACATTGCATGAAATGAATTACGTTGATGAAATGAAGCTTACATGAGACATACATTAAAAATAATAATCTAGATGACATAGGTTTAATTCGTCTAGGTATTTGAAGGAAAATTATATTAAGCTCAAACTAATTGAAGATATAACAAGATTGACCAGGGTCTTAACACATCATTTGGCAAGACTATCATAAGACTCTATCCCAGCAAAGAATGAAATAAAAATATTCTTTTACCCTTAGTATTGTTTATGACATGACAAATTTAATGTAAGAGATAAACTTGATTAGATTCTTTTTCTTCTACTCCATTGATAACTTTCAGTAACCAAAGAAGCTTTAACCACTACACCAGACAAGTTCTTATGTATTGCTATGATTTTTATTATACTTATTATTATTATTAATATTATTATTAATATTTTTATTAATATTGTTATTAATATTGTTATTAATATTATTATTAATATTGTTATTAATATTGTTAGTAATATTATTATTAATATTGTTATTAATATTGTTATTAATATAACTATTATTAATATTAATATAACTATTATTAACATTAATATTAATATAACTATTATTAACATTAATATTAATATAACTATTATTAACATTAATATTAATATAACTATTATTAACATTAATATTAATATAACTATTATTAACATTAATATTAATATAACTATTATTAATATAACTATTATTAATATAACTATTATTATTAATAATAATAAGTATAATAAAAATCGTAATATGATAGAAGAACTTATTTGATATAGTGGTTAATGTTTTTTTTTGTTATCGAACAGACTTGGGTTCGAATCTTTTTACCACATATTGCTTCCAACATTAATAATAAAAGTAGACTTAAATAATAATAGTAATTTACATATGGTTTATTTATGACACCTAAATAAGTGCTTCTGAAAATATATTAATGCTACATGGGTCATACAAATTAGTTATATAATATTTTTTTCTCACTTCCTTTCATGTTTCTTATCTTTTCCTCTTCAAAAAATGGTAGAAACATTTTGAAGTACACTTACATGACTTCGCCATATGTTGGACAGTTCTTCTTCATGGTCCATTCTACATTTCATGAACTCAATGGATCGTAGATACTCAAAATAATGCATTAACCTTTAAAGGACAAGAATCTTCATTACTAACATTGTCAAACAGAACCACTACCATTTCTATAACAATTACCTTCCTTATCACAACAACTACTACCTATGTTAATCCATTATATATTATATCACTAAATTAATTTTCTTGGAAAAATGTAATTGAGTTGTAACCTTTGTGTGTATATATAGATAAATATATAACTATATATATAAGTATATTGCATTAGTTACAATAATGTAATATATATGGATAGTATGAAACTTTTCAACCATAAGGACTTTCAATATTCATCTGATAGTCGTAGGAAAGTACTAAATAGACGTGTAACCCATAAAATACTTTATAAAGGCACGCTTAATGAAAAATTATGCAAGTACAATCGTTTATGGGATGAAGTGTACTTATTATCTATTTAAGTCAAAATCCATCAAAAGAAGGGTTCAACAAAGGCATTTGTGTCTAGCTCATTAGATGAAACTATAATAATTTGTATGTTTACCTATTTGATTAGACAAAACTAATATACAACATGCTCTTGTCTATTAGATTAAAGGAAACTCTTATGCTGACAAGACAAGACGCTGATAAATGTTGATTCAATGGATTTATATACGCTTAATAATTATGTTTTACAAATTAAATATACTAAATTAATAAATACAAAGAAAATACGATACCTCTCACTTATGTTTTGAACCAACTATTTAAGTGATTTCTCATGTCATTTTACTCATTGTAATATCCTAGAAATTTCAAATTAAAAATTAAATAAAAGTGATCGTTTATTATGTATATTAGAAATTGTCTATGTTGATTTTGACCAAGTGTTGAGTTAATTTTTTTCGCTACGTTTTATGTGTGGAAATTATTTTATGAAAAAAAATTCAGACTTAATAGAAATGGTAATGGATTTAGAAAATCAATCACAATAATTATATTATGTGATCATACCCTACTTTAGATTAGACTACATAAGTTTACATTGTATAAAATTATATGATGCGGAAGGAACTAATTTAACCGTAAAAAAATATATTTAACAACACCTTAAATAGAACGTTATAATAAAATAATAATTTATAAAATTGTAAATTAAATGTAAGAGAAAGATAAGAATGTTAAATTATCATTACTCTTAAAAAAAATGATAAAAGTTTCTTGGACACTAGTTTTTTTCTCTCACTTTAACTTTACAATCCCTTTTAAATAAAATATTATATTTTCTTAATATAAATTAATATAAATAAAATTTTAAAATAAAATAATAATTACTTAATTGTCGTGAATCACTCAACTTATCCTTATTTTAAAAAGTTGAAAACTGTTTTTTACACTCTTTAAAAAATAACATTCGCTTAAGATAATAATATATATTGTAATTTTAAATTAAAAAATAAAAAAGTATTATTAGAACAAGTGGAAACACAACAATTCACATTTTTTGTTTTTATAAAATTATTATATAAATATCTGTATTTATTAAACTTAATTATAAATTTATAATAATAAAATAATTCAATAAATTAAATGTTATAATGTGGTTGATTGAAGATGTTACTTTAAAAATAAAAAATTTATAAAAAAAAAAACAATCGTCCATGAAAATTGAAAAATGGAAATATATTTTGGAAAACTAAATTCAAACTGTTGTAAGTTCAATAATTGTTTTAGGTATAGATATTGTTATTATTTAGAGACATGAGTGAGTTTTTTTTTTTTTTTTTTTTTGAATTAAAGTATCATCACAAAAAAAGGACACATATAACAAAAGCCTGGATTTGATTTTCATCATATATATATATATATATATATATATATATATATATATATAAATGAAAACTCTTCAGAACAATCACTATACCAAAAAGGATTAGTCGCTAATCTAATTAATTAGAAAGAAATTATAAATATTTAGAAATTATACGATTTTATATCTTATAATAATTACTGTAATTTAAAGGTTTTATACAAAGATTTAAAAATTATAAATATACAAATTTTAAAAATAATTTCACTAAATTAACCTAATTTTTCAGTAAACGCATTCGTGTCAACGAGAACAATTAATTTATAGACAAATTAAAATTCATAACATTAATACTTATTGAAAAATAAAAATAAAAAAATCAATTTCAAGTATTTTTTTTATAAGTTCATATGTTTTGGGAGGAAGGAAGTGATTTTTATTTTATGAAAAATCTAATTAACATTTGAGATTAAGTGATTTTACTTATATTTACGGTTAGAGATAATATTTTGTATGATTATTTTTCTTATCTGTCTTAAATTTTGTATTGATAATAATTTTTTATTAATCGATAGTGTAAATTTATATTATTAATATATAGTATTAGTAATTAAATTCTAAAGAAATAAAGAAAATATTTAACTCAAAATTTTAAAATAATACGTTTGCATTGCACAGTGACAGACTGTGGTAATAATTTACAAAAATCCAAAACACATAAATGTTGTTTCCTTTTTCAACATGAAATGGGGACCTTGGTTTACATTTCGTTGTCTGATCCATTGACTTTATCTACACGCCTCTTTCTAGTCTCAAGCCATACCTAAACAAATTTCACAAATAATTGAAAACATATTTTAACAATTTAATTAAATAATATTCATACATTGATTTTTTTACATAATCCTCTGATACATAATGTTATAATGAACTTATTCATTTCAAGATTTATACCGTGTAATAAGTTTTTCTTTTTAGATGATGTAGTAGTTTTCTTGATATTACTAAAATTAATATGACTTTTTATTCATTTTTTATTTATGCTTTACAATAAATCCATAAGCATAAATTAATAATATTTTAGTATTTATAATTATTAAGTAGATCAACCTATTCAAATAACTACAACAAAAATGATGTTGTTAAAATAGAATTTGCAATTAAAATATTTACTCACTAAATTCATACACAAACAATTCAGTAATAAAAAATTTACTATCTACTTTCTTAGAATTTTAATGTCTATCACCAAATTAAATCAATCATTCAATGTTTAAGATATCCTCATCAATAAGATATATATTGTTTTGATAAATTAATTCTAATAAATTTTTTATTGAGAAATGGGTTGTAACTAGAATTTTCTTTATCTTTACTATTTGAATTTGGTGGCTAATTAGTATAATTAGCTACCGGTAATAAGAGATTAAAATTGTCGGTTTCTACATTAACATTTTTCGATAGTAATTAATTAATTGAAAATAAAATTGACTAATTTCATTTGAAAAAAAAATGTTATCTTCAAAAAAACACTTCATCTTTTAGTCCAAATGAATTATAACTATCTATTTGACAAATTTATGAAATAAACAATATTTATCATTACCATCTTCAGGTTGTTAGTATTACGTGAATTCAAAATGTTGAGATAAGATTCACATCTCAATTAACTTGCTAAATCAAAATGTGTAACTAGGTTTGACTTGTTAATAATTAATTACATTTACTTAAAAACCTTGTATCTTAGGTGTGTTGTCAACCTCAATTTTTTTATTTTAATTATTCAATACTCACATTTTTAACAAAGTCAAATGTTTAATAAGACTATAACAATGTTTAATTCATTACTAATGGGTGAGTTAACATGTTTTTATAAGACCTAAAAAGAGTTAACATGTTTTAATAAGACCTAAAAAATAGTTTTAAAATAAAAGTGGTATGATTAAAATGGTATTTGAATATTTTATTATTAAAGTGAAAAGTGTATATAAATAGAAGAATCACTTCTTCAAGTTTCATTTTAATATATCAATCACCTCTCTAAAAACCATTTTCTTTTTCTCCTATGTTTTCTCTCTAAGATTTTGACCACCTCCTTCATCAAACTGACTATCGGAGATCATCATTAGACTCTTAGCAATGAATACAACAATCTGATTATAATTTTAGTTAGAGTAAGTTCATTTTTGCTCATTTTTCCTTTGGGTCAATTTTGAGTTTTAGTATAGTCCATGTTAATTTTGAGTCCTAATGATATGTTTGGATCATTGATCAGGACTTTGTGGTACATGTTAAGCTATCCTTGTATTCTTTAGGAATTAGAGTTCTTTGTGAGCACGTCTGGATCTGGATGAGGTAAACTAGTTTTACTTTTTAATAGAACTCTAAGTTAGAAGATCTAGATGTGAAAGTGATCTGGTCATAAGCTTCAAATTTTCTTGCAAGGTTTGTTGTTGATTAAATTAAAGTATTTTGATTTAATTGAATGTGAAATTACAGGGATGATAAATTTTGTTGATTTGGTAAATTTCATGTTGATTGTGATTTGAAGAAGTTCTTTAATGTGTTTTGAATTGTAGTATGAATCACTTGATATTGGATGTTGAATTTGAATGAATTTGGTTTAGAAATCATGAAGGTATAAATATATAGGTTGACATAGGAGTTTAATGAGAGTATGTGTCCAACACTGAGTAAGGTGATGTTATTTTGGTTTGATATGTTGTATAAACTACAAGTTTGAGTATAAATTTTTCATGAAATCTTGAAAGATATCATAGTTTTATGAAATTTTATTCTACTAATTTTTGCTCAAGCGAAAGATCCTCATTCAATATAGAATAGGACAGTACAATTCACCTTGCTCTCGGGTCCATTTTTGCTCAAACAAAAAGATTATTGCTCAAGTGAAAATAGTATTAGAACTAAACTTGCCCCCAACCTTATTTTCGCTTGAGAAATTGATTTTGCTTAAGCTAAAAAAAAAACTTAAACTTTGAAATTTGCTTTCAAAATACAATTTTATAAATGTTTATTGTTTTAATTAAATTTTATGTAAATTTTTATTTGTATATGTAATTGAAAACCATTAAATTATATGTTTATATGGTTTTCTTTAATATCTTTGGATTGTTTTAAAATATAAACTTTTATGTGATTGAATGGTATACTTATGTGTGATATGAAATATGAATTATGTGAAAATATGATCAAGATAGTATTTTCAGGAAAGAGAATACCATGTTGAGATTGTTAGGATGTGCATTGATTAGGGATTCGTCTAGAATGAGGTATCTTGACTCTACTATTATGTTGGAATCATATAGATAAAAATTATCAAGGTGGTGAGAGTCGAAGAAGGTTTATATGACTTTGTCTAGGGCCTAAAAAATAATCTAGTTTGATAGGTCATATAAATTAACCTTATCATATGAGGTGATTTGATATTGAAACTATTATTCACATATCTGTGTGGATTTTACAATAGGGTGGTATGACATGTGCATATATCTAAGTTTAAGTGAATGCACGAGTCTTCTGAAATAGAGTCAAGTGTCTATGTAGGTTGGTCAGTGGAGTTCTGACACGAGGAATATTTATATGAATTATTTATAGATACTTGATTGCTTTGTTAAAATGTAATGTATGAAAAATTATGAATTACATGTTTGTGATTGAAAGCTATAATTACATTTAAATTTTTGAAACACTAGTTTACCCTATTTTTTATTTTGGTTTTTTTTTAAATATGTGATAATAGTGTGTTAGAAGGGAATAAATGATCTTGTAGCTCGTAGAACTTCATATTAAGCAAATAAAGTGATCTAGATTTATGTTTTATTACTTTATTTTTGATATATTATTTAGGTGATGCAAATATGGAGGTTACATTTTTAACTCATATTAAAATGTTTTACCACACTCCTATTTATGTTATTGGATGTATTGGCTCAAATCCCTTACACACCACACTAAGATAAATAAATATGTGATATTACAAATCTTCATTCACTTTGCTACCAAAAGCTTCATACCAAGCTTAATGAAGGCACCATCTGTTCTTGCCGGTTGACTCGGCCACCGGTTGACTCCGATGACTGGTTTTGGTTCCGCCTATCTCTGTTGGAAATTGTGTCTTCCTTGGTTGTTTGGATGTTGTTCTAGTGAAACAGAGGGTGCCCTTACAGCCAATCACACTTTGACGATCAAGTCAGTAAGGGCTTATGAAAGAATAAGAAACAGAGAGCTTCATTATTCAAAAAGTGTATTCAGAATTACGTACCTTCACCTGGGACCTTAAACCCCTTTTATAGCATACCATGCACCAATTGTATTTGAGATAAACAAATATTAACTGAAAATAAGCACATTATCTTATATCTCTAACAGAAAACCACTTGCCACAGGTACCAATGATCTTCAGGTGCAAAACTGCAGGCTTATCTTTATGTTATACATGCACATCCCTATTTTTTTAGGGTTAACAACAACTATTGATATGTAACAGCCAAGCAACAGAAAATATCTAACGTGATAACAACCAACATATTTATACGTAGTCGTAACAAACACATGAGCAACCATATATATATATATATATATATATATATATTTATCTTTAAGCACATGCCACTGGTTATTAGCACATAACAACTTTGTTATGTGTTTCGGGCCCATTAAACAAATTAGGCCAGCATCGCAACCTTGACACAAGGACCCGCCCAGTACAATAATCATGTGTTCATTCACATACAAAATGCACTCCCACTAATACACTCCCATTCATATGTTATTACGTGCCATGCATGCAGCTTAGCTTGGGTTGCCCTAGTGTTATTGGGCTAGGGCCTTGCAATTAACACTTTACTTATCATAGACTTGGACACGCTAAGCCATCCCTAAGCCTATTACATTTCTTTACTTTAGCAATTAATCTCATGCATGAAGGATTATATTATACACATGAATGAGAGTTAATGTATACACACCTAGAACCCAGTCACATGACATACAAGTGGGACCATGTGCCGAGCTTACCTGCTTGAGGGAAATGCCAAGGTCTGACTAGCGAGCTCTAAGCGCCACGAGCTCTAGTCCAGTAAAACATCGTACCAATTTGCATTTGTCTTGGCTAATATGCTATCAATAATTGTCATATTTAATTTGAAAATTATAAAGTAAAAAAACTTTATTTTGTTTGAGAAATATCAAAATACCGTGAAGTGATATTACTTAACAAAATTCCTTCTTCTTTTTTATGTCGTGCACACTTTATTACACTATAACCTTTTTTGAAAGACGTATTATTTTATTACAAAAAAATTAATACAACTGAGCATTTTCATAATCTCTTGAAAACCTTTTTTATTTGTTCCAAGGAGAGCAATAAGAAGTAACCGTTTGGATGTATGTGTGTGTAATATTTTTTTTTATTTAAGAAAAATAATACCTAATTGAACGTTTTCAGAATCTCTTAAGCATGGATTTTAAATACCTATATTCAGGATAAGAAGCATCTTTCGCTTGTATTAAATTAACCATATGTATATATCTTTTATGGCGTTAATTATGATTTTTTCTTGTCTTCGGTTAAAATTGTAAAATTGTAAAGTTATTGAATTTTTGTATTTAAGAAATTTGCATTTGCCAAGATATAAGATGTGAACTTAGTAAATAAAAAGTATAAATAGTAAAGCAATTCAATATATTGTAGTATAAATAAGTAGTTTAATTAGTAGGTAAGTAGGATTTTTTTTAAGAGAAGATTATCAGTTTTGATTCTATCGTCGGAACACCTTGCAGAGACACACCACCTATCTGACATAATCAAGAAGTTGTGAAGGAAGGAAGAAAATAGATCATGAGGGACATATTGAAGTATAAAGGAATGAAGGAAGAGAGACTTTGAAGAGTAGTTAAATTCATATCTTGATGAAAGCTCAAGAACATTTTTTTCTATCAACGATTTAGAGTAATTTGTTTCTTAGCTAGATGTCATTGACTATTTTGAAGTCCTATCAATCTTCTTCCCTGAGAGATGTTGGAAACCAAATAGTCAAACATTTTATCACCGTGAAATCAAGAGGAGGAATCAATCAGGTGTTGAGGCTTTGACAGACAGGGAGAAGAAGATCCATCACCAGCTTACCATTGTAAATTGTAATACCAATGGTTGTACCTTACCATTGTAAATTGTAATACCAATGGTTGTACCCGCAAAGCCAATTGTGCTGAAAGTACACAACGCATTCGCCCATCTCAGTGAGTGAATATCTGGGAGCTGAGAGAGAAGTAGTTCAAAGATTCCAAAAAAAATAATAAAATGTTGCAGGGTCAATGTTCCATTATGGTGACAGTGCTTGTAAACTGCCTGTATAAACATGGAATTAGATCATATCCACATCTCCAAAATGGAAACAAATGGATTTAATATGAAAAGACTTGAAGTTAATAAAAGAAGGTTACTAGAAACGATGGGACATATATGATATATCAAACTATCACTATTTACTCAACAAAATCTGGGTTGATGCATAACCCTAAGGCTACTGCCACCTGCAATTTGGATGGCAATGTTATTTCCCAGAGAAACTATTGGATTTTGGGGTTAAGCGGGGGAGGGGATGCGACAAAATGAAAGGAAAAAAATTCCATAATTCCCTAGATTCTTAATCTAATGTGGTAAGAAATAGATGCTTCCAAGTACAAAGCAAATAAATCGATACAAACTTGAAAGACATTTTTAATTTTTACGTATATCATATCATACAAACACATGACCATCAACCCATCTTATTAAAATGCAAGAAATTACGTTCACAATTCACAAACATTCTAACATCATATTTTTGCGGTCCTGTTAAGAATTCATTTTCCCATTTTATCGCACTGATAGTTGAATTTCCGAGCACAACTTCTCCTCATAGCATGCCATTTACATCGATCATGAATTTGCCCATTTAAAAGCCTCAATCCAAATCCCAAACCAATAGAAAATTGAACCAAAAGAGAAGAAAAACTTCAGAAAAAAGGAAAGGCCCACAGTAAATGGAAATAAGCACTTGATGCCGCCTCCACGGAAAAGAGAATTGTGATTCTTGGAGGACATCACAATGTATGGTGTCGTCGGCGGTGCAGGCTGACCTTCAGAGAAAAAGAAGCAAAACCTTTTTATTGCAGCAAATCAACACCAACAACACCTAAAAAAAATCAGTGCCAAATTGACACCCAAATAAACTGCACCACTATCTGTTTGAATAAATGATTCTCTGAATTTATCAACAATCAAGAAGAACAACACTGTTCTCATGCACCGATAAATACCAAATTTAACACCAAAAAATTAAATTACATGATGAAATGGCACTAAATTGAAACCTGTTAATGTTGTAATTTTTCACCAGAGACGCATTTAAAATTCAAGTGATTGAAGTTAATATGCAAGAAATTTGTGTTAAACTGTTTGAGAAAAAAAAAACGTCACTGCAACTAATCACATACACCAAAATTAAATGATAAATGCAGAACCTGATAGTTATGATTCACTGATTTCAATTTCTAATTTGTAGAAACATATGTTATACAATTCACACTGCAAATGCATAAACAACCACGATCCAACGAGTTTTTGGAATCGAATTACACGAAAATATTTAGAAACGTTTGAGCTTTAAAAAGTTAAAGTGCGACAAGTTAGATCTACGAATCTTCATTCTGCTCATTATCGGGGAACTCTCTTTCGAGAACCCGATCAATCATGTTCCTGAAGCTATCATCGCCGGATCTCGCAAGCGAGGCATTGACGATTGCATTTTTTTCCGGCGAAGAAGCTCCGGCTCAGACTTGGCGTCAGCTACGAGGAAAGAGAACGAGAACGTGGGAAGACAAAGAAGGATATCACATCTTAAAATGAACCTTTTAGAATTTAAATGAATGTTAAAAAAAGCTCGGATTATTTTAGTGAGATTTGAGAATAAAACTATGCAACTTAACTAAAGAAACATCATTCATTTATTTTTTGGAGTTTTATAATAAATTTTTAAAATTTAATGAAACTTAAAAAAACTTTCGTTATTTTTTTTAAATTTTAAAATGAATTTTTAGAATTTAATAAATACTAAAATAATATTTGTTGTTTTGGTAAGGTTTTAGAATAAATCTTTTGGAATCGTTAAAAAAAAATTAGTTATTTTGTTGAAATTTTATAATAAATTTTTGAAATTTAATGAAGGTTAAAAAAACCTTCATTATTAAATAAATTTCTAAAATTATATTAACTTCTGTTAAATAACCTTCGTTAAAATATTTTTTTCTTATAGTGTTATTAGATCTACTTGTGAATGTTTGAAAAGTTCACTAGTACAAAAGTTAATATTTCAACTTGCTCAACTTCTTATAATATTTTTGGTTAATTAAGTGATCTTTCTTAACTTCTTAACTTCTTATAAATTTTGTGTATTTTTAACTCTTTTTTTAATCTCGGGTTTGATATTGTTTGGTAAAGAAGTAATTGTCATGAAGGGGAGTTGAACTAAGATTTTAGAACTATTTCAAATTAATTCTTGTGATTTTGAACTATTATAGATAGTGTGTGTTTGGATTGAGGAGTGGATATGTGAGGATTTGAGGGAGTGGATGTGTGAGGATTTGAGAAGAAAGTGAGGTTTTTTGGATTGAGGTATGTTAGGGTAGATGTGTGAGGAAAGTTTATGGGAGTTTGTGAGTGATGTAGTGGTTGTGAGAAATTTTAATTTTTTTTAAATTGTTAAATATTACTTTACAAATTTATCCTTGCCTATTAAAAATTTGTAATAATGAAATGAGTTATTTTTATTTAAAAATAAACAACTTTCACATATCGTAGATTTAAAAATTAAAATTAATATATATATATATATATTAAATATAAATAGATATAATTTAAAAATTATAATTAGAAAAAAATGTATTCAACAAATTAAATAAAAACAAAACTTCAAGTAATTTATAAATATTAAACATGCATTACAAAATTAGAAAATAAATTAGATCTTATATAAATAAAAAATAATATTTTTTATTATTAAAAACCTTATAGTAATGAAAAATAAATAAAAAAAATACTGAAAAAAAATACAATGTAATTAACAATAAAAAATAATTTCATAAAAAACTATTATAAAAAAAATACTAACTCATAAACATAATAATTATAAAAAAAATATATTAATATAAACACAACAACAAATTAAATAAAAAGAGAACTTCAAATAATTTCTTAAAATATTAAATATATACTATAAAATTAGAAAATAAATCACATTGTATATAAATAAATAAAAATGTTATCTTTTAATATTAAAAACTTTGGTAGATGAATGAGGGTAAATTCGGAAATAACACATGCTGATGTGGCTTTTCCTCTACATCTCTTCATTTTGAGGGGAGAGGATATTTACTGTTCACAGGTATATCCTCTCCTTCTCTTCCCTGCAAAACTCTGGATCCAAACCACTGATATCCTCTCACTTCTTTCCTTGTGAACAGTACATTCATAGAAGCAAACAAAGTCTTACAGATTTGAGAGAAAGTGCACCAATATATAATGCATTTTTCTTGATATGATTTAAATATTGATGAATCATACTTTGATTTATAAATGAAAATGTAATTTTGATTGTAATGTGATGTTTAAAACATGTCGAAATGTAATAAGGGTATATATATAATCTCACATTTTCACTACCTGATATTGTAATATATATATCAATTAGACTATTAGTAAAGTTTGGATATTTTTTAATAAAATTTTCATTTAGTACTATGACCATAATTAGTCACGATATAATTCCAAATACCTATGTAATATAGAATAACATGTATAACATTTTATCATAACTCATCACATCATGTAGACTCATTTTAGATGCATTTCAATTAATCATCTCACCTACATATCTCATTTATATACATGAAACTCTCATGAATAATACAACATGCCATCTCATGTATATACATGAAACTCTCATTAATAATACAACATGCCAAAATAACCATATATATGTCACTTGAGTGAAACTATCTCACTTTGAAAACTTATTATTATTTTATGTATTTCTAATATTATTTTAAATTAATTTTTTCTTCTTTTTTGTTATGATTTTACGTTTTCCTCTTTTTTCATGAAAAAAAAAATCATTTAAACAAGTCTGGATCACTTGAGAAAAACAAGTCAGAGACTCATGGACCACATGAAGGATTCTTGCTTAAGTGATCCTTGAAGACACTTAATTGATAGGCACGTGTCATGCACACTTTAATTCAACAATAATTAGGATTACGTGAACACTTTGTTGTCGTCACATCTGCTACCACTTGACCCTAAGAGGCACATTGTGAGCATGTTGTGAAGAAAAAAATAACTTTAAATGTTATAGATTAAGGACTAAGACAACAAACAAAACTCAACCTTTTGTATACAACCTTGTACCCTAAAGGTAGTAGCCCAAAACTTAAGCACCACATTACGCTCTTAATCTTGTAGTATTTTCTGTTAATGTTAGACTAAGTGTTAAGCCATGAGCGGTTAGGCACCCTATTGATAAATGTTGATGTAGTTGTCCAAATCATGTAATTTATCTTCTTCTTTCTAGCATTATTTAGTTGTTTAGTAAATTCTTTTACTATTTTCTTAATGTTTGTTTGGTCTAACTATTGTACTACTGTTTTAACTAAGTTAGTTGTAAGTCATTGACCTTAATGTTGGTTTCTTGGTAAACTTCACCGAATAACCAATTTGATCTTCCTGAAGTAATATTGGTATTTTCTCACCAAAGAATCAAACTATAATTTTGTATAGTTGAAGTTGGGAAAAATGAATGACACGAGAAAGGGTAAAGTAAAATTAACAATTTCTTTAATATGTTTTCAAATTTATATTTATTGTTATTAGTCTTTTTCTTTCCAAAATCCAAAACTCTTCATTTTTTTCTTTTTACCTTTATAAATTATATTTAAAATGTTACTTTTATTTTTCTCTCAAATTCAAAACATCCTATAGTTAATTTTCTTTATGATTAAATAATTATATAACAAGTCTTTGTATATTTGATAATTGGACTTCTATCCATTTACTACTTGCAACACATTGGTATACTTGTCAAAAGTAATCATATGTCTAACCTTTTTGGGTAAAATTTCACTAATAGCCACAAACAATAATTATGGCATTAAAATGTGATAATCATGAAACTTTAAGCCAACTAGCTTCATATCTTGTGCAAATGCAATATTCTTAAAATTTGAAGAGTATTTTTGTGGTACCTTCACTTCCTTTAGAATTGGCACAAACTTAATTTCTCCCTTTTTTTAGACAAAGTGTAACATGATGGAGGCAAATATTTGTGCTTACCTACCTTTCTTGGTACCAAATTCTCTTGTATCTTCATTTCAAATAAATTGAAACAAGCATTCACACCATCATTCGACATCCCTTTAGTGTTAAGAAGTGCATCAATTAATTTATCACACATATCTTTCTCTACATGCATTATATTTATACTATATCTAACTTTTAACTTATTCTAATATGGAAGATTAGAGAAGATGGGCATTGTCTTCCATATGTTTGTCATACTAGAATTTTTTTCATCTTTCTATACACATGATGTATGTTCTTTACCTTTTCATAAATTTGAACATATTGAAATGAGATAATTGTCATTCTATTGATATTCATTTTTTTTCTCAACCTACGATATGAAGATAACTTTTAGAAATCTCTTATGTAAAAGATATATTATCTTCTTTCAATGTTTCAATTTTTGATATGCAATGTCTTCTTCACATACATAACATGCTTTATAACTTTTGACTCTATAACCCAAAACATGCATATACATGCATATACATAACATGCAAGAAATTCATTGGTAATACAAAACAACATGACATGCATATAAAATGTATTAATTACCAAACTCATAAAAAGCTTAAACCCCTTCATCCCATAAAAAATTTAAATCTTCAATCAATAAAGTGAGATAAAAATTTATGTCATTTCCTAATTCTCTTAGACTAGAGATTATTATAAACATCATCATGTACTTTTTGCTTCATGTGTAAACCAAGAGGTAAGTTGTAAATAACTGGTAAAATAGATGATGAACTATGATTAGTATTTAAATTACCAAATAAATTTAATCCATTTGTAGCTAGACCAAACCTAGGATTTTTTTACTCTTTTTTGAATGAGGAAACTTCATCATCAATATTCTTCCATTATGAAGAATCAACTAGATGAAAACGCAGACTAGCATATTTCTTCTCATATGTGTGTCATCTAAGCGTTTTAGCATAACTTGGATTGGTAAATAAATTCTTAACTCTTGAAATGGTTGGAATATACAAAACAACCTTCATGGTAACACCATCCTTTGTCATCTAATCACTATTGGATTGATCTTTGGTCTCCACCTTGTAAAATGATATCATACTCTTCGGACATTAGTTCAACACTTCAAATTCTTTTTTGTATAATATGCAATCACTAAGACATGCATGCATTTGTTTATACTACATACTTATTTGACAAAGTATATTTTTTGTCTCATAATTATGACTAGGTGTTGCATTTCTTATGGAAACATGTCCTTCAAGAAACAACATGAGTAATTCTTTGAAAATTTTATTAGTCCACCCATTGATTTTCTTCAAATTCATCAATTTTAACACCTCTGACAACCATGCAAAGTTAGTTTATCCAAAATACAACAAAGTCTTTGCATATCTAAACATGTCTTCATACACATGCGCTTGGGAAAAAGGTTTTGTTCCAACATCATGAATCATGTCCTCCAATCAGCTGTTCATGGTTAATAAACAAACTTCTCAGTTTGGTACACATTTGGTGACTCTAACAATTCACCATGTCTCATGTCTATGTTGTATAATTTTGAGGAAATTCATCACCTATCATGCAAGGATACATAATATTTATTTAAGCATTAATATTACTAACATTATATTGCATAAATTGTATTCATTACTCTCTCTCGTACTAAATTACTTATGCACAACGAATTAATTTAATTTTTTTCATCTGTATCTACTTGTTGAATTATGTCAGATTTACATTAAATGTTGTATTATGTATGATTGACATTAATTGTTGTCACCATGCATGTACATTTAAGTTTTTCAATCAAATTTGTAATCACATCCCATTTAGAAATATTCATTTTTCTATAATTGATTAGTAAATTAATTTTTAATTAACATCTCATGTATTTCACAAAATTTCAATAACATTTCACCTTAGTCTTCATGTGACACAAAATCAGCTACAATCAAATATGCAGTAGTACTAACACAAGATGCAAAAAACCAAAATTTCATAAAATATATAAAAGTTAGTTTTAATAAAAGAACTAATGAACTATTAAAAGTTGTTAATTTCCTAAAGTATTCAACCAAACAGTTCAAGATTCAATACATTGACTATCAATCTCTCCTCTTGTTTATATATATAAAAAGATCATAGGAACATTTCAAATTAGAGGTAGTACTTAATATTTTATATTCAATTTCAAATGAGAAACTAAATTTCACTTAATGCAATGTATTACACAATTTCAAAGAAACTTTAACATAATACTTGATTATCAAACTAAGTTTATACGTTTAATGAACCAATCATTACAAACAATTATATAACACACACTACAAAAAAATTATTAAATATAAACCAATTTTAGAGACAAAAAATAATTTTCTTAGTCTCTAAAATAGTCTAATTTAGTCAATATAGTAACTAATTACTTTTTGCCTCTAAAATTGGTATATATTTAATAATTCTCTTGTAGTGACACATGGTTATATAACTCATAATTTAGAAAATAAGAAGAAAATAAATAAAACTTTCAATGAAGATTCTTCTTTATCATAAATTTATTTTAATGTACATATTTTTATAAATTAAATATCATACTTTTATAAAATTGTAAATAATTAATAAATATTAATTATTTACCTCATGTTCATTATTCTTTCCGCTAATCCACTATAACTAGGGATGACAAAAAGGCGAGACGATTATCAGTTTGACTATACTTCTAAAAATTTATCATCATCCATATATCCAATGAGTATGACATTTTTGTCTCGTCCCCATCATTATTGGGTAAAGAGTATACTCATACATTACGCTCATACTTACCGTCCATTTATTATTTCAAATATTAATCAAATAATTTTTTACAAAAAAAATACAACAAAGAAAAGATGTTATTTTAGTCAATATAGTAACTAATTACTTTTTGTCTCTAAAATAGGTATCTATTTAATAATTCTCTTGTAGTGACACATGGTTATATAACTCATAATTTAGAAAATAAGAAGAAAATAAATAAAACTTTCAATGAGGATTATTCTTTATCATAAATTTATTTTAATGTACATATTTTTATAAATTAAATATCATACTTTTATGAAATTGTAAATAATTACAAAATATTAATTATATACCTCATGTTCATCATCCTTTCCTCTAATCCACTATAACTTGGGATGACAAAAAGGCACACATTCTAAGGTTTTACACTATTGTACACTTGAAATTGGAAGTTAGATATTCTCATGTGAAAAAAAAAAATATTAAAATGGAGTTGAAATAATCAAATGTATGTTTTAAATAAATGAAAAAGATATTTCTAAATATTAAAAAAAATTATATTAAAAATTTTCATGCTAACATGGACAGTGAGTCAGTGTTGATGTGGACATTATAATATTATAATATAGTCCATATTAGAACTCCATTTATCATTTTTTTTAATCAACAATAAATAATAATATAAATGGGAATACTTGGGGTACTCCAACCTATGTACAATACGTGTAGTTCTCAGCTAAATCTGTACATATACAACATACTATAATACAAAAAAATAAGGCAACACCATAACCCATGTCAATGATATAAGGCATGACATCTCCACAGAGGTATGTTGGTTCCTTACTCCTCCCCAGCATTTGAATCATACTCAGCAACATTTGCTCTCATCCAAATTAGAACCCACCATAAAAGAGGAGGGAGATCATTAACCATCAATGCAGTGATTTTAAACATTCATATACATCAAAATACCAATCAAAATAAGAGAAATTTGACTTTGGGAATTTATAAGTTACCCATGTCCACGCCTTTACTTGTGCCATAACAAAAATTTCAATAGGATCTACCACTCCATTATTAAAAATAATCCTATTTCTATGATTCCGAATTCCCCAAATAATGGTTATCCACATACATTTCCAAACACAATTATCCACATAATTTAGGTCCATAAATTCAATCTGTTCAAAATGTTGAGTAGCATTATCACAATGTACAAAAACTCTACCAACTCACACATCAATCATACACCACACTTTAGAAGCTACTTTGCATGTAACGAAAAGATGATTTATTGTTTCTAGCTCAGTCCCACACATGACACACATCCCCCCACCACTCTGAATTCCTCTATGTATTAGATTATCATAGGTTGCAATTTTCCCAGTTAGAACATGCCAAGCAAAATAGTGTGCTGATGAGAAAGCTTTTAAGCTCCAAAAAAAATCAAAATTAAAAGAAGAAGAGAGTTGTGGCAACAATGTATTTTGACACAAAAGAACATTATAAGCAGAGTTAACAATGAATGAATTTGAATTATCACCTAGCCACAACCACTCATCATTTCTATAGGCATCTATTTTAACAGCCTTCGATTCATCCATAAAGGTATTTATAATTTCATATTCCCAAGAGAACCACTCTCTTCTCCATTCTATTTGCCATACCCACTGGTTCAAATGCCATATCCCAAATTTATCAACAAATCCATCTTTAAGTCCAGAATTTGAATACAATCTGGGATATCTATTTTTAAGGGAATCATTCCCTACCCAACGATCTGTCCAAAATAAAATATTACTCCCTGTACCTACCTTTCACTTTTTATGATTATCAAACTAGGAATTTGAGTTACCTCCACAAAACTTCTTGATATCTCTCCACCACCAAGATTCAGTATTTTTCACAACACTGACATCCAACCCTCTCCAAGATCCATATTTAGATTCCAGTACCTGTTTCCAAAGTCCTGATTTTTCACACCCAAGTCTCCACTTCCATTTTCCAAGAAGAGCCAAATTAAACAAATTTATATCCTTTATTCCTAGTCCTCCATCTGATTTGGATTGGCATAGGAGATCCCATTTGGCCCAAGCTATTTTCCTTCTATCACTTCCCCATCCCCATAAAAAATCTCTTTGTATCCTTGTGATTACCTTCCCAACTACTCTGGGTATTCTGAAAAGAGACAAGTAATATAGGGGGACAACAGAAATTACAGATTTTAGCAGAATAACTCTTCCAGCAAAAGATAAATGTTTTCCTTTTCAATAGGTAAGCTTGCTTTTTATTTTTAAAATCATGTTTTTCCAAAACACTTTCTTCCTATGATTATCACCCACAGGAACCCCTACATATTTGAAGGGCACATCCATTTGGTTACAATTTAAAATCACAGAATATCTTAGAATTTCGGTGTTTTGTACACCTATACCTGCAATTTTACTCTTTCTAAAATTCACCTTCAACCCAGATACAAGTTCAAAGCATCTCAGAGCACATTTAATTGTTGTGATGTTCTTCACATTATCTTCACAGAAAAATATAGTATCACCCGCAAACTGTAATATACTAATCTCAATTTGATCCTTTCCCACTTTAATCCCATCATAGAGTCTTTTTTGTTGGGCCTCTCTCATAACTCCTACCAATCCTTCAGCCACAATAAGAAATAAGAATGGTGCTAAAGGGTCACCCCGTCTTAGACTCTTTGTAGGATGGAATTGTTCAGAAGGGTTGCCATTAACAAGTATAGATATAGATGATGACTCTAAGCAATCCCTTATCCATTTAATCCATGTATTTCCAAATCTCATCCTTTGTAGCATATAAAATAGAAAATTCCATTCCATAGAGTCGTAAGCTTTCTCAGAATCAGCTTTAACCATGATACACTTACTCTTCTTCTTTCTTACCTCCTCAATAACTTCATTTGCTACAATTATACTATCAAGGATGCCCCTTCCTTTTATGAAGGCCGATTGTTTATGATCAATAATGATATGCATGATTTTCTGCAGCCTTCTAGCTAAAATTTTTGCTATGATTTTGTAAAAGATGTCGACTAGGGAGATTGGTCTGTAATCCTCTAATCTAACAGGGTTAGCAATTTTAGGAATAATTGTGATGAAGGAGGCATTACGTCCTTTTGGCCATCTCCCCCATTTAGGAAACTCTATTTATCATGTCAGAAAAAAAATTAACATAGTAACTATCAAGGACCTATTTTAATCAATTTCATAAGGACCTATTTTAATCAATTTCATACTACAAGCATCCGAATGTCTAAAGTTACATTTATGAATTGTAGAATTCAAAATAATTTTTGAAGAATAAAATAGACTTTTTGAAACTATGAAGGTGGAGTGGAAGCTATGGAGGTGTAAAAAGAAGTTATGGAGGTGTAGAAAGAAACAGCTGGTCGTGGAAGAAATGAAAAATAAAATATACGCTTAATCATCTGCAGAGCCCATCTAGCCACATAATTATGGCTCCAATAATATGAATCTGAAGGGCGATGGGTTTTGAAGCTCTGAGCTATTATTGATGTAAATCCCAATTTCCTGGACCTGTGTTGTAGAGCGTGACTTTCCTAATACCATAGCGTCACATTCCTAATTTTAACTTGTTTTTAAGACTTTCAAAGTGAGTCTTCATCTGCGAGCTTCGATTCAAATACATGACCCCAAACTGTTTCAACTTATGCTCAGGAAATAATATTGTCATTATAGTCACATTTAGTAATACATCACTGAATAATTTAACAAAGCAAAAGGACACAAAACTCCAGCACAGTTCAAATAGAAATATGATTACGTGAATAATCTAATACCTGCTCAAATATCAAATTATTCAGTTTTGGGGTCCCATGGATTATATAATTATCATCCATGTCATCACTGATGTCGGCATACCGACTTGGAGTTTTCAACAGAGAATATAATATAAATGTGAAAAGTGAGATGTTGTGGTGAAGTATGAACTTGTGAGATATAAAATAAGAATAAAGTATAAGTAAAAGTTACCTGTAGCTCATGTCCAAAGAAAAGTCAATTGATCATTGTATTGAAAGCAGTTTCAATACACATGGCTCGTGTAATGCCATCAGTTTTCTTATACTTAAGAAAATTGAAATATTGAAACAACTAAGTCAAAAGGGAAAAAGAAAATAAAAAGATAGCATGCAGAACCCAAATTTGGAAAAGAAAAATATTCTTAGAAAATCGAAGTTTAGCTTGCGCCAAAATACAACTAATGAGAGGAAAAATATTCTTAGGTGACGGGTAATTTTGTTAAGTGAAGAAAAAAATTGAAAGAAAGAAATTCTTAGGTGCCAGAGGTAATTGGAAAATTTAAAACCTTCAACATGAAATTTATAAACTTGCCAAATAGTTATATTATTAATATAGTAAAATTTAATAGTTTTTTTATTAATCATTTACATCCTTATTTTTTTTCTTGCTAGAATGTTAATAGGCATTCTTTAGAAGTTTTTTCTAAATTATTATGAGAAATTCAGAAAATTTGACCTATAATCTGATCAATATAGTGCATACTCATAATAATATACATTAATTATATGCAATATAATAAAATACTATCATCAAAAGAATTCTAGAATTTATAAAAAAAAAGTATTAAAAAAAAATGATGATATGAATTACGAATTTCAAAATCATTTATTCAAAAATGTCTCTGTGCATTCATTTGTATTTGATAATCATTTTGCATGGTTGTTATTTTCAGCACCACCACAAACCTCGTTAAACTAAATATAAGTAATATATAGTCCGTTCTACTCCAAGAAAATTTAACCAACTTAAGGGTGTTTCTTGTTTCAACGGTCTCATCACGAAGGTAAAATCCTATACAAGAATTACCACTTATGTATATTCTCGTAGTTTCAACTATAAGTCAAATTTATACCACTCAACTTAATTTACCTTTTATACAATTTGGCCAAAAATGTCATTTTTAGATATATGTCATTATTAGTATACATCATTCTTAATTAATTTTTTATTTGATCAGTGTTATATATATATATTTACCTTTTATATGATTTGGTCAAAAATGTCATTCTTAAATATATGTGATTATTAGTGTATATTATTCTTAGTTAATTCTTTTATTTGCTCAATATTAAATATCATCCAAAAAAAAATATACCTATAACAAAAATTTAGATTTACTTTCCATAATATATATATATATATATATATATATATATATATATATATATATATATATATATAAACTCTTCATATCAGCAACCATCATTATACCCAAAAAAAAATATCAGTCGCTAATCTAGTTAATTAAAAAGAACTTTTAATATATATTATTTTATATCTTATAACAACTACTGCAATTTGCAATTTAAAGATTTTATACAAAGATTTAAAAAATATAAATGTACAACTTTTAAAAACAATTTCACTAAAATAACCTAATTTTTCAATAAACACATTTGTGTCAACTAGGATAATTAATTATAGACAAATTAAAATGTTGAATTGAAATTGAAATATGCCATCAGTTTCCTTAGACTTAAAGGAAATTGAAATATTGAAACAACCAAGTCAAAAGGGAAAAAGAAAATAAAGATAGCATGCAGAACCCAAATTTGCCAATATTAGAAAAAGAAATAGTCCTAGTTCCTGCTACATGATGTCCAAGCAAACTTCAACAGAAATATTGGCGAGGGGCAAGGAAAGCTTTTATGCTTTCCAAGTCTAATTGATGCCACTGCTTTATTATAACAACAACATTATGCTGAAAAAAAAATAACAACAACATTATAGATGAATATATCCTAAACATATGGAACAGTTGGGTTGTTGTTGTTAGAATGTCAGTTCTCTAACTCTTCTAACTCTTCTTCGGTTTCAACATCCAACTCATTCTCACCTGACATCTCCTCCAACTCATTCTCACCTGACAACTCCTCCAACGTTTTACCCTTTGCCTCAGGAACCAAAAAAGTAAAGAAGAAGCCTAAAATGTTAACTACACCTAAGACGATAAGTGCATTTTACACCAATACCGGCAGGGTACCCTGCATCAGCTTTGCTTTTGTCCTTGTTTTGTGCCAAGTACAAGAACCCAAAAGAACCAACTATAGCCCCAAGCTTCCCAGATGCTGATGAAATTCCATGGCAAGTACTTCGAAATCTAGCAGGGAAAATCTCGGCTGGCACAACAAATGTGGTGGCATTAGGCCCAAAATTTGCAAAGAAAAAGGTCAATGAATACATCACCACAAATCCTATCCGGTTATCCTTATGAGTCCAGTGGTCATAAGGGATGGCAAGAGCAAACATGAAGACAGTCATAAAGAAGAACCCCATCAATTGAATAGCAAATCTTCCCATCTTGTCAATGAAAGCTACCGTGAACCAGTAGCCAGGAACTGTACTGCACAGAGCAATGAGTGTTTGAGCCCTTGCAATTTTGTAAACCTCCTCAATAGCATTCATGGTTTGGGCCGGAGGTATCCAACCAATTGCACTGAAGATATCCTTCTGGAAAAGATTTTGACTATAAAATGCAATATCAAGCAAGAACCATGTGCTTGCTGTACCAAGGAGATGCAGTCCATGACGAATTAAGAACTCCTTTGAGAACAAGCCATATGGCTTAGCCTGTGCCGGTTCTTCAATCTGTGGTTCAGCTTGAATCTCAACCTGCAGAACCTTAGACATGTCTGCTGCCGCCTGCTTCGTGTTCTTGGCTACTAGAGCAGTATAACGGGCAGTTTCCGGCATCTTCATCCGCCAGTAGTAAGTCAATGCTGCTGGGAGTGCTCCCACCATCACAATTATCCTCCAAACATAGTCTGCTTGAAAAACTGTTGAGGCAGCTGGATCAACCTTATATGCTGGAGCATCAAACCACTTATTGAATGCAGCTGAAATTATAATTGCAAATATACCACCTGCCAAAATGCCAAACCCCTGCATGGCAAACACTGCAGCAATGAAGGCACCACGAGTCTTCTTGTTAGAGTACTCAGACATTATGGTAGCAGAAAGTGGATAGTCTCCACCAATACCAAATCCAAGCCAGAACCGAAAGAAGCAAAGAGTTGACATTACAGATTTTGCACTATGACCGAATGAAAGGCCCGCAGCAAGGGAAGATATTACCATCATCATCAGAGTCATGCCGTAGACTCTTTTCCTTCCCATCTTATCCCCAAGCCAACCAAAGAAAAGCTGACCTGAAAGTGTTCCACAGAAAGCCACACCATTTACAGCAGCTGCAACATTGGGAGGCAATGTACCGGGCTTTGGTGCACCATCAACATGGTAGTATATGCGGCCAAGCAACTTTGTAACAAGGGATATGCAGAATAAATCATACGCATCGGTGAAGAAGCCCATTCCAGCGATGATGATTGTAGTGAAATGGTACCATTGTGTTTTTGCCACATCAAGCGCATTTAGCACCTGAATTTGCTCCTTTGCCATGGCTTTCCTTCCCTGCAGAAGTGGAAACGAGAGTCAGACTTGATCAATTGTGGGAATTCAATAGTAGCTGATCAATCTGAAGAAGTTATCAAATGAAATCAACCAATACACGTACAGTTACATCACCTGTTAGTTCACTATGAAAAAGTTGTTTACCTGTCAACAATAACTATAGATTACACCACTAGTTGAAGTATTGAACCATCCAAATTCATAATTAAGGCTAAGAAACTAGCCTCTATATAGTGACCAAATATAAGGAAGATAGAGAGCTCTCAATACAAACAAATTTTAAAAAACAGTTATTCATTCATTTATTTATTTATTTATTTTAAAAAGCCGTTAGAGATTGAAGATGCTCTAATACATGCACAAGGTGCGTCCTCTGTAATATTAAAAGTGATGAGAAATAGCAGAAACAGATTAGGATGAAATCAGTATCTGGAATGAGTACATTAACTAAGAACTCGGGGAACTCGGGGTAGTTGAGTGATGTCCATGCATGGGGAAAGACTTTGCCAATGCCAAAAAAAAATAATATCATTAATAATAATATATTATAAAATTAAAAAGTTAATTACCTGTAGTGGAAAAAGGTTGTAAAGAGAAGAGAAAGACTTGAAGTGTAATGAAAAGAGATTTGGAGAAATGTATGAACGGAGTGGGAAGAATTTATAGGAAGAGAAGATACTAAAAGTTAAATGGACTCTTTATCCACTATTAAAATAAAAATAAAAGATAAGAAATAACACTTCATACACCTTAAAGTTCATGAGATAGAAAGAAAAGATAATTTTTTTAGGTCGTTATACACTTTATGTTTAGTATTGACGAGAAATGGATATTCACTTTATCAATATCTCAAATCAATTATGAATTCGATTTTATGGCTAAACCCTTTTTCAGACTAGTGTTCTCTTATTTTGTTCCTTAAAATGGAATAAGACGATATAAAACAAATATAATTTTTAAACCAAATATTTCACTCTCATATACTCAACCTAGTCAAGTCAATGTTAAGTCAATCTCTCTTATGCCTTCTACTTGGATCACTGCATTCTCTATTTTTCCATCTTCATTTATACACTATTTTATACTATATAATATTCTTTCTTAACACTAAATTAAAATACCTTTTAATCCTACCAAAATTTACTATTTCTTAAATTTTCTTCTCTTTTCAAGAACGTTTTATTTAATGTTGCTGTCAAAAATTACTGATGTGTTATGAAAATACAAATCATGTGATACCTAATTACACAAATGTGATACTTATCATGTTTTTAAAAAGTAGTGAAGCTACCCACTTTTTTTACACCAATTAGGAATACAAAAATTAGAAATTTGTTGAGATGGAATTACTAAATTTATCCTCTCCTAGTTTCAGCTATAAGCTATAAGTTAAATTTATACCACCTAACTTAATTTACCTTTTATACAATTTGGCCAAAAATGTCATTCTTAGATATATGTCATTATTAATATGTCATTTTTAGTTATTCTTTTTATTTATTTAGTGTTAAATATCATCACTAAAAAAGTATACATACTTATAATTATATATATATATATATATATATATAATATATATATTGTATGATTTGGCAAAAATATCATTATTAGATATATGTCATTCTTAGTTAGCTTTTTTATTTGGTCAATCTTAAAAATATACATATAACAAAAACTTGGATTTACTTTTATATATATATTATATAATATATATATATATATATTATATATATATATATATATATATATATATATATATATAAACTCTTCATATCAGCAACCATCATTATACTCAAAAATATTAGTCGCTAATCTAGTTAATTAGGAAGAACTTATAAATATGTAGAAAATATCCTATTTTATATCTTATAATAACTACTGCAATTTAAAGGTTTTATACAAAGATTAAAAAAATATAAATATACAACTTCTAAAAATAATTTCACTAAAATAACCTATTTTTTCAATAAACATCAACGAGGATAATTAATTATAGACAAATTAAAATTTAAAACATTAATACGTATTAAAAAATAAAATTAAAAATTCAATTTCAAATAATTTTTTTATAAATTCATACATTTTGGGAGGAGTAAAGTGATTTTTATTTTATGAAAAATCTAATTAATATTCTAAATCAGTTGAGATTAAGTGATTTTACTTATATTTACTGTTAGAGGTAATATATGTATGATTAATTTTCTTATCTATCCTAAATTTTTTATTGATAATATTTTTTTATTAATTGATAGTTTAATTTTTATACTATTAATACTCTTAGCGTGCAAACGCTTAATTTATCCGTATTTTTTTTATTTTTATCATTTATATATTTATATTTAATATTAAAATTTAATTAAAGAAATATAAATATAAATGAGAAGGGACATAAGTTATCTAAGTGATATAATTATAAAAAATGTAGTCAATAATTATATATGGGAAATTACAAATGTGATATGGTAAATTTATAATTTCTCTATCAACTACTATATTATTTATTTCCTAAAAAAATTAAAATATATTTTATCTAAATTTAAAAACTGATCTATAAACGGTTCTGTAGTTATTGTTTTTTAAATAATATAAAAAATATACTTTGATAATTACTCATTCAAAATGATAGTATAATCAAAATAAAATAATAAAATAAATAAATAAATAAATAAATTTATATATATTAAAAACAGTTATAATGAGAAATATAAATATAGTATTAAGAATTAAATTCTTAAGAAATAAAGAAAATATTTAACTCAAAAATTTTAAAATAATACGTATGCATAGCACAGTGACAGAATGTTGTTTCCTTTTTTAACATGAAATGGGGATCGTAGTTCACATTTCAAGGTTAGGTTGTCTTACTTTATGGCATATTTTGTTGACTTTATCTACACGCCTCTTTCTAATCTCAAGCCATACCTAATAAATTTCGAAATAATTGAAAACATATTTTAACAATTTAATTAAATAATATTCACACATTGATTTTTGAACACAAACCTCTGATACATAATGTTATAATGAACTTATTAATTTCAAGATTTATACCATGTTTTTTTATCTGAAAAAAATATTTATACCATATAATAAGTTGTTTTTAGATAATGTAGTAGTTTTGTTGATATTACTAAAACGAATATAAGACTTCTTATTATTTTTTATTTATGATTTACAATAAATCCATAAGCGTAAATTAAGAAGATTTTAGTTAAGTAGATCAACCTATTCAAATAACTAAAACAAAAATGAAGTCAACAACTCAGTAGTATGTTGTTAAAATAGAATTAGCAATTAAAATATTTAATCACTAAATTCATACACCAACAATTCAGTAATCAAAATTTTATTATCTACTTTTTTAAAATTTTAATGTCTATCACCAATTAAATCAATCATTAAATGTTTAAGATATCATTGATATATTATTTTTTTCTAAATTAATTCTAATAAATTTTTTGGTTGATAAATGGATTGTAACTAGAATTTTCTTATTTTGAATTTGGTGGCTAATTTGTCGCTAGTATAAATAACCATCAAATTTTTTCATTAAGAGATTAAAATTTTTGGTCTCTACATTAAAATACCTTTTAATCCTACCAAAATTTACTATTTCTCAAATTTTCTTATTCTATCCTTCTTGTATTGTTCTTCTCTTCTTCTTCTTTTTCTATTCTTTTATGTTCTTTTCAATAACGTATTCATTTAATGTTGCTGTCAGATGAAATATTATCAAGAAAATAACGACCATAATATGTTAGTGATGTGTTATGCAAATCATGTGACACTTAATTATCATATTTTTAAAAAAGTTGTGAAGCTACCCATTTTTTGTTACACCAATTAGGAATACCAGAAATTAGAAATTTATTGTGAGATGGATCAGTAAAATTTATACTCTTCTAATTTTAATTATAAGCCAGTTAAATTTATACCATTCAACTTAATTTATTTTTTATATAATTTGGTCAAAAATGTCATTCTTAGATATATGTCATTATTAATATATGTCATTCTTTAACTTTTATTTTATTTTATTTGGTTAGGGTTAAATATCATCACTAAAAAAATATACATATAACAAAAACTTGAATTTGCTTTCCATTTTATATATATATATATATATATATATATATATATATATATATATTTTACGATTTGACAAAAAGTCATTATTAAATATATGTTATTATTAATATATGTTATTCTTAATTAATTTTTTTATTTGGTCAGTGCTAAAAAGTATATATATATAACAAAAACTTGATATATATATTATATATATATATATATATATATATATATATATATATATATATATATATATATATATATATAAACTCTTCATATCAGCGACCATCATTATACTCAAAAAAAAGGATTAGTAAGTAATCTAGTTAATTAGGAAGAACTTATAAATATGCAGAAAATATACTATTTTATATCTTATAATAACTATTGCAATTTAAAGGTTTTATACAAAGATTAAAAAAATATAAATACACAACTTTTAAAAATAATTTCACTAAAATAAACTAATTTTTCAATAAACATCAACGAGGATAATTAATTATAGACCAATTCAAATTTAAAACATTAATACCTATTGAAAAATTAAATTAAAAATTCAATTTCAAATATTTTTTTATAAATTCATACATTTTGGGAGGAAGAAAGTGATTTTTATTTATGAAAAATCTAATTAACATTCTAAATCAGTTGAGATTAAGTGATTTTACTTATATTTACGGTTAGAGGTAATATATGTATGATTAATTTTCTTATCTATCTTAAATTTTTTATTGATAATATTTTTTTATTAATTGATAGTTTAATTTTTATACTGTTAATATTTTTAGCGGGAACATAGATACTATCTATCTGAATTTTTTTATTTTTATCATTTATATTTAATATTAAAATTTAATTAAATAAATATAAATACAAATGAAAAGGAACATAAATTATCTAAGTGATATAATTGTAAAAAATGTAGCGAATAGATATATTTGGTAAATTACAAATGTCATGCAATTTTGTATATATGGTAAATTTACAAATATCATATAATATGATAAATTTATAATTTATCTATCAATTATTATGTTATTTATTTAAAAAATAAATAAAATTATATTTTATCTAAATTTAGAAACTGCTCTATCAACAGTTCTGTAATTATTATTTTTAAAATAATATAAAAAATATACTTTGATAATTACTCATTCAAAATGATAATATAACCAACATAGAATAATAAAATAAAATAAATTAATTAAATTTATATATATTAAAAACAGTTATAACGAGGAATTCTTGTATAAATGTAGATATAGTATTAAGAATTAAATTCTTAAGAAATATATGACCGAGTCTTTCTGGCTCCTGTGAACATCTTTTCTTAATGTATTAAAGAGGGCCTCTCTAACCGGTGAAAAGTGGTGGGTGTCCACTAACGGCCATTCCTGGCTCGGCTCCGATAACGCAATTTCGGAAGGAGTCGGTAGTTGGGCACTGGATCCCTTTGGACCTGGAGAACGTGTGACGCTGGGTCGGGGTTTGGTGAACCAATCGGTCGCTCCTCTAGTTGAAGTACCGGGCCCCTTTTTCTTTCGTTGCCTAGGTTACACCTTCGGAATGTCCCAGAAGGGAATTTTTATCTATTTACCTCAATCTTCACTTTACGTCAGGCCTCCCAGTTCAAATACGTCATAAGGCGTGGAATTAGACCAAGGGGAATCTCCATAGGAACTAGTCCCTAAGATCTCGCACGTAGGAGATCGAGACACAGCCCCACCCAGGACTATGAGGAAAGATGTAGATCGATCGCTTCAGATAGACAACTACATAGAGGGTCTCTACAAGTCTATATATATTCTTTTTTATTTCGTTCCCCCCGTAAGATCACCAATGAGGTCTGCAAGTTTCACATCTAAGTAATACCCGATCCGATAGTTTACGATATATATTTAACAACATTCTAAGCTCAGAAAGGAGATTTTTAGATATCGGTAGTTGTCCGGTCGTACCCAAACAGTAAGATTCCAGAGGAAAATGCACCTAAGATCAAATATTTCGAGCCGGCTTCCGTGGAAAATTCAGGCTTTCGTGGAAAATTCAGACTCTCTTTTTGATGCTGCCATCACATAAAAACATAAACTTTGAGGCTCAATAGCTAAATACATGACGATTGAATCATGAGCCGAGATCATAAAGAGCATATTGTGAGTAGGAAGTGGAATTAATACAATGAATTCAAAAACATCAAACCTCTCTTGCTCGGAAGAATCGAAACACATCAAAATGGTACCAGCCATACTTAATAATAGAAGGATTTGGCAGAAATATGTAAAATTTTCCCTCCTAAAAAGATTATTCCGGAATAAATGGGCAATAGTTAGGAGAGGTGCACCAGCGGCGAGCAGAAGCAAGATTATTAGATAGCTCAGGAAAGCCCGGCCAGAACCACACGTGCAAGTTTTCCTGCATGTGGCTCGTCCATGATAACTTATTCGGATTTGCGCGAACTAGCGGACCGATCACTAAGTGGGGATGCTCCCTCCAGCATGAGCGAACCTTTTCGAAACTTGTTAGGAATGGGCGTCACTATCCCATCCCTGATCGTTTTTGTTAACATATGAGTTTTGGTCTAGTCCCCCCATATTTTTTTATTTTCTTTCTTTTTTCATTTTTTTTTAATAATACTTTTTTCATGTAATGGCAAATGATTGTTGTTACTTGAGATGTCAGCCTAGCTGAGATGTCAGGTTGCATAGTGATGCCTACCATAAAAGTTTATATTAAAAAAAAAATTCTTAAGAAATAAAGAAAATATTTAACTCAAAATTCTTAAAATAATACGTATACATAGCACAGTGACAGAATGTTGTTTCCTTTTTTAACATGAGATGGGGACTTGGTTCACATTTCAAGGTTAGGTTGTCTGGCCATTGACTTTATGACATATTTTGTTGACTTTATCTACACGCCTCTTTCTAGTCTCAAGTCATACCTAAACAAATTTCGAAATAATTGAAAACATATTTTAACAATTTAATTAAATAATATTCACATATTGATTTTTTGTACACAAACCTCTGACACATAATGTTATAATGAAATTATTATTTTCAAGATTTATACCATGTTTTTTTTATCTGAAAAAAATATTTATACCATATAATAAGTTGTTTTTAGATAATGTAGTAGTTTTGTTGATATTATTAAAACGAATATAAGACTTCTTATTATTTTTTATTTATGATTTACAATAAATCCATAAGTATAAATTAAGAAGATTTTAGTATTTATAATTATTAAGTAGATCAACCTATTCAAATAACTAAAACAAAAATGAAGTCAACAACTCAGTAGTATGTTGTTAAAATAGAATTAGCAATTAAAATATTTAATCACTAAATTCATACACCAACAATTCAGTAATCAAAATTTTATTATCTAATTTTTTAGAATTTTAATGTCTATCACCAAATTAAATCAATCATTATAAGATATCAGTGATCTATGTTATTTTTAGTTCCTAAATTAATTCTAATAAAATTTTTGTTGACAAATAGATTGTAACTAGAATTTTCTTATTTGAATTTGGAGGCTAATTGGTCGCTAGTATAATTAATGACCAAATTTTGTTATTAAGAGATTAAAATTATCGGTCTCTACCTTAACATTTTTTTATAATAAATATTAACTGGGGTAAAAATGACTAACTTTATTTGAAAAAAATTGTTATCCTCCAGAAGACACTTCATCTTCTAATCCAAATGAATTATAACCATCTATTTGACACATTTATGAAATAAACAATATTTATCATTATCATCTTAACTTTATTAGTACCAAGGTTATCAGACTCGAGAGTCTACTTAGATTTGTGGGAGCCTTATAAACCCGACTCATAGACTTGTAAGAGTCTACTTCACATAAAAAATTTAACAAAGAAAATAATAATTCATGATACCAAATCCATAATATGATACCAAGTTCATACACCAACAAAATAACTAAAACAACACAAATGTTATAGTTTAAAAGTCTCATTCATCTAATCCTCTAAGGAAATCATCTCCAAGATCTTCATGATCATCTCCATCATCATCTTCATCACCATCAACATCATTATCAAAAACTATATTATCAAAATCAGCTGCATATGGAATTGAATCATTTAAACTTGTACCTCCAGCTAAGTCAACCAACATTCAACCATCATTTTCAACTTAAGTTTGCTAAACCTCAACAACATTATCTCCTTCTTCAGTTATCCATTCATTATCAGACTCAATGTCTTCCAATGCAGGAACAACAGATTTTCTAATTTGTTTGCTTCTCAACTTCGAGTTACACATTACATAAACTAAGTCATTCATTTTCTTTTAGTGCAAACAATTTCTTCTTTTTGTATGAACCTATAATTAAATATGACATTTTTGTCAATATATAAATCAAATCAAGAAAAACCTTAAATAACTTCAAGAACTTTAATTACCATTTCAAATGAGCTCCAATTACGCTCACACCCTGAAGAACTACAAGTTAAACTTAAAACTCGAACAGAAAACCTCTTTAGTTTTGGAGTTCTATCCCCAAACATCTCCCACCAATCTGCAGGTAACATACTTTTCCTACTCAACTTTGCATCTTCCAAAGAAAATATTCCTCTTGCATGGTGAAAATCAGTAAGTTGCAAATTGATTTTTGTTCCTTCTGCAATATCATTAACTAATCTTCTCATGCACATGTACAACCCCTCCTTCACCTCAGCATCATAATTTCTAAAGTTTGGTGGATAGTCTAATTGGGGGTTTAGGTAATAGGCAGCTGCATGGAAAGGCCTATGAAGTTTATTGTTCCACCTCTGATCAATGATTTTCCAAACAGGTTCATAACTACGTACCAATTATGTTATGTTAGAAATAATTACATAAATAAATAAGTATTTAAATTTAAAATGGAAGAAACTTAGAAATGTTACCTTTTCTTGATATTATTAAAGTTGCTTTTAATCTTCTCTTTGGCACAATCCATCTCCTCATATATAAATCTCATTGTGGGTTTTACATTCGAATCTACCAATCGAAGGACCACCATAAGAGGGGCAACAACTTTTAAGCATATACTTATATTCTTCCAAAATCGACTATCTAATCCCACATTTTGAACTTTTCTCCCTTCTTGTGAAGTTCCAAACTTGCTTGTTTTCCATTCTTCAGAGTTAAACATGGTCATCAATGATGTTTTCATTTCATACAAACAAGCTAGAGTCAAGTATGTGTGGCAAATCTAGTCATTTCAGGCCTTATCAAGTCCCTTTCATTTGTAAACTTTTTCAAAATGGTAATTAGCATTGCTCTACCATAAATGTAGGTAGTGATCCTTCTTCCTTTCTTGATAGTAGTTTCATGGACCTTTAATTGCTTCTCAAAATCTTCAAACATTAAATCAATACAATGGGCAGCACATGGAGTCCAATATAAGTGCTCCCTTTTTTGCATCAACAGTTCTCTAGCTGCCTTGAAATTTGCAGCATTATTAGTAACTACCTGCACTACGTTTTCCTCACCAACAAATTCTACCACATCATCCAACATTTTAAATACTTTTTCTGCAGTTTTTGAGATGTCAGAGGTATCTAATGAATAGAGAAACACAGTTCCTTTAGGACTGTTTACCAAAAAATTACAAATTGAACATCTTTTTTTGTCTGTCCATCCATCAGATATAATGGTACAACCTGTTCTCTTCCCTTCATCCTTATACTCTTGAAGTTCTATATCAGTTCTGTCCACGGCTTGTTTCAGAAGCTTCTCTCTAATATCATGATATGTTGGAGGTTTATAGCCAACACCATATCTACCAATCATATCACACATCTTTGCAAAAGTTGGATTTCTAATAACATTGAATGGGATGGCACTTGTGTAGAAAAATTCAACAATTTGAGCATCAACTTTTTCTTTATCACCTCTTTTGTACATTTGATTCAAAGTAGCTTGAACACCATCAGGAGATGAAGATTTACTTTTAAACATCTTGCTAGTGATACTTGTTGATCAAGGTTGATCATGAGCTTTGAAGAATCTAAATCCTATGTGTTTGATGATAGCTGGTGTTGCTGCTGTGTATAGGTGGGAACAAGGATAGAATATGTGTAATCCACACCTTGTTTGAATCCAAAACAAGTTTGATTTGAAAGCCTTTTTAAAAGAGTTTTTTTTTTCAACTAAGTGAAAAACAACCTTTTGTTTGGTCGAAACAACCGGTTGTTTTTTGGTGAAAAGGTTTTGGAAAAGGCTGAAAAGCTTTGGCCTTGTTGACTAAGTTGTCAAAACAAAAACAATCGGTTGTCCCGATAAAACAACCGGTTGTTTGTTTTGAAAATCTTAACAGCTTCTTGTTTTTTAATTGAATCTTTTATTAAATGTTTCTAACTAATTGTGCTCCTGTTTTAAATGCTCCTTGACCAGTCAGTTGGTCTATATAATGTTAGTTAGACACTCCTAAAGAGTAAGAAACAGTTTTGAGAAATCAAAGTGAGATTTGACTAAGTGCTTTCAAGATTCAATCAAGATTTTGGATTTTCATTTGTGTGGAATAGGACTGGGTTGTAAATCTGATCTAGAAGCTTTGTAACTCCAGTGTATCCTGTTCTCTCTTTCTTGATTACTGTATTTCTGTTTGAAGGTTGTAAGTGTAGATTCATAGGGATTCTGAAATTTGTTGTGTGTATTGCCAAAGGTAGTGTGTTTCTTGAGGGGTTCAAGGTCACTAATTTGGTGTGTGGTTTATGTAATCTGTGATTGATTGCATAGTGGAACCCAGTGGTTTTCTGGGAACTGGATGTAGCCCTTGTGATTAGGGTGAACCATTATAAAACTGTTGTGTGCATCTCTTTCATCCTTAGCTCTTTTAATTACTGTTGTGTGTATTGCCAAAGGTAGTGTGTTTCTTGAGGGGTTCAAGGTCACTAATTTGGTGTGTGGTTTATGTAATCTATGATTGATTGCATAGTGGAACCCAGTGGTTTTCTGGGAACTGGATGTAGCCCTTGTGATTAGGGTGAACCATTATAAAACTGTTGTGTGCATCTCTTTCATCCTTAGCTCTTTTAATTACTGTTTTAAAGTTGATTTTAATAATTGCTGGTATAAACAACCGATTGTTTCGCAGAAACAACCGATTGTTTTTTTTGTTTGTGCCTTAAAACAATTTCTGTTCTTGGCTAACTTGGTTCCTTAATCTATTATTCTGCACTAATATTCATTATACCTTCAATATTTGCGAAAATCTTTTGTAAACAATTCACCCCCCTCTTGTTTAAAGCCATATATTCTAATAATACTTTCACTATCTTCCTCACCATCAGTTTGTCCAAGACTATTGAATTTTCTTTTCTTCAATGAGGCATCTTTAGCTTCTGAGACAACTTTCAACATTAAAACTTTCATATCTTCTAGTACTGATACACAAGGTTCGGAGTCATATCTTGTTCCGACAAGATGATATTTGAATCTAAAAATTCCTCCATTAAATATTTTTTAGCAGTATTCACTTTTTTTCAGTTCCCTGAAACATCAGTTCCATGCTTCCATCCAATATCTGTTCTATTTCCTGCAGCATTCTTACTGCTAGGTGGCAGTGGAAATGCTGAATTTGAATCACTTCCAAACATCTTACAATATGCCAAAATTTTTTTTAAAAAAATCAGTTAGCCAATCTGCCCTAAAATTTAAAAAAATCTGCCCTAAACCCAATCAACAAAAATCTGCCCTAAATCAACAAAAAAACCCCAACCCATTTTTAAAAGCCCAAATCTAATTTCAAAAACCCTAACCCTAATATGTCCTAAAAACCCTAAAAATACATCGCATAGCAGCACGTACTCAGGCGAGGTGCTTCGCGAACGGCCAGCGACAAGGATTGCGACGCAGTGCGATGACGATTGCGGCGCGATGCGACGAGCAAAGAGCAATGCAGTGCAATGAGCAAAGAGCGACGTTGTGTGATGAGATGGTAGGGCGATGACGGCAGTGAAGAAGATGAGATCGCGAGCATGAAGAGTGGAATCAGGTGAAACCCTAAAAAATCTAACATAATCACAAGGGAACGCACCGTTTTGGGCCCTTTTTTCGCAACTCGCTGACTCAGCCTTAAACTCGCGAGTTTGGCCGAGTTAGACCGAGTCAACTTTGGGTTTACTCAAAAACGAGTTGTCTCCCGAGTCGACTCGCCAACCTGCACCTGACTTTTAAACTCGTAAGGGTTTATGAGTTAATGATAGAGTTTGATAACCTTGGTTAGTACTACATGAATTAAATTGGGATAAGACCTCCTCTCAATTAACTTTCTAAATCAAAATACAAATTTTTTAATGTATAACCAGGTTTGACTTGTTAATAATTAATTATATTTACTTAAAAACCTTGTATGTTAGGTGTGTTTTCAACCTAACTTGTTATTTTAATTATTCAATAGTCACTACAAAAAAAAAGTGTATGTTGTGGCGGTTATAATATGGCGGTTATTAAAAACCGCCACAATTACCAATATAATACCACAGTTTCACAAACGCCATAATCTTCCTTCGAAATATGGCATTTAGAACCGCCATACTTAGCCTTCGAAATAAAATTTCTCCCGCTTTTCATTCCCTCCGTAACCTTCATCTTTCCCAAAGTGCATTTCGGTTTCCCCGCTTTCACTCTTGGAAAATATCCTTTGACTCAACCTTTGTTTTCCTCATTCCGTTCCTCTTTCAGACTCTTTCTCTAACCCTCAGACCCTCACTGTTGTAAACCTTATCTTCTTAGCCCCATTTCGTAAACCCTCACTTTCACCGTCACCACATTCGATTTCCTTCACAACCCATTTTGTAAACCCTCGCCCTCACTCTCACCGCAATCGTTCCCTTTGTAAACCCTCACTCACCATCTCTTTTCGTTCTCTCACTTAAATCATTCCCCTCACTCTCGATTTAGGGTTTTTAGTTGCATTCGTTCTTCTTCCCGCATTCGTTCTCCCAACAGTCGTTCTCATTCCCAGTGCTTGTTGCGAGGTATGTTTTCTGATTTTTTTTTTTTAGGGTTTACGATTTGGACATTATGTATGATTAGCTGTAGCCAGATATTGAAAACACACTTGTTCATAGAGAAAAACTCTGATAAAGTACTCCACTGTGCAGCGAAAGTGAAGCAGCAGTAGGAAATGAAGCAGCAGTAATCCACTCATGAGTTGTTTTCTATAGCTGACATTGTGACCACAATAGTGGTGCTGCCATTATATATGCTTGAAAAACCCATTTTTACACCCTAAGCTACATTGTTTAGTTTTTTTTTTGGTTGAAATTGTAATTTTGCACATGCTTTCTTATGCATTTCTGCTTCAGAAATGTGAACCCATCTTTCTTACCATTACACAAAAGGTTACCGCTTACCCCTGTTTCTTCACACTTTAAAGGACTATTTTTCCTCATTTTTAAAAGCTGGTTCCATACTATTAATTTTTGGGTGTCATATACTGATGTTTATTTAGACACTTGATTACTGATATGTTTTTGGAAGCTTGCCTGATTAATTGTGAGAGTATATTGTTGTAATCTTTGTACTAGTTCCATTTATGTCTTTTGATTTATTGATGCAATATTTTATGCTTTCTGATCTGAGTTGTTTTATCTGGTTACTTTTTATGTTTATTTTGGTCTTAGAAAGCACACTCTGGGTGATAATTATTTTGGTGCCAATCCATTTGTTGCCCCTATGACGTATTCAAACTTTTACAATGGAAATGCTACTGGCTTTCAAAAGGCTTCTGGAGGTTTGACACATGCTGATAGAGTGGGTTTTGATGATATATTGAATCATACTCAATCAATTACTAGAAGATTTGAGGAGGTATGTACAGATTTCCCTCTTAGAATTCATAGTAGTAGTAACAATATGGCTATTATAATACCATGTCGGAGTCCAAATAAAATATTTTTGCAGGCTCTTAAAGATTTTATATCTGAACAACGTGGTGTACTAGAGGAAGGTTGGCGAGTGGAATTTAGACAATTAGTGAGCAGCACTGAACTATATGCAGTTTACTGTGCACCTGATGGAAAGATATTTGATTCTGTGTATGAAGTAGCTTGTTATTTGGGGCTAATGTCTGGATTCAACTCTGTTGAATCTGAACTAAGAAATGAGAGGTCTCTCGCATCCTTAAGTGGGTCTCTGTCATATATTATTCATAGTCTGCAATCATAAATGGTCTTCTGTTTCCTTTTTCTTACATAGTCTCTTTCTATTTGATTGCATAAGATTTTAGTTGTATTAGCTGGAGTTAACGGAACAAATTTCTTATCTCTTTATATGGTCAAACTTTGAAAAGTTACCCAATTCAAATATGTTGTTTGTTCTATGCTTCTCCTGCTTGTCTTAATGCAGAGATAATGAGCAATAGACTTGCCATTTTATCCTTTTAACTTGACATCTTTGATGATCCATACTTCAATATTTCTTATTAAAATTTCAAATTTTAGTGAAAATATTGTCTTGAATTTTCTTTTATTTGTCTTCTACATGGGAAGAAAAATACGTTGTTCTTGTGTCAGGTTTAAGGCTTGGGAGCAGCACCTTTAATCCTCTTCAGTTTCAGCTTCTCATTGATCATATCACAGGGCATTTAGGAGATTAGAAGGTTTGTCCTGTTTTTCTCTCAACTTCTCAAGTTGATAATTATGCACCATTACATTTTAACTAATAAAAAGTGTCAAATTACACAAGAGCAAAGTATTGGGTCAAAAATTGTTCAAGTTGTCTTTGCTGGAAATTTAGTTGAGGAGACACCTCAGATACTTCTTAACGGACAGGTATTTATGTTCCTGCATAGGGAGAGAGAGAGATAGGAAAACAAAAGGATTTTAGAGAGAAGTCGTTATTTCTGCATATGCCATTTACTACTTACATGAGCTTTACTGTGTAAGGAGAGATCTGATTTATTACAGGAAAAGAATAGTATAACTATGTCATAATATGTGGTTATACAAAAGTAACATAATAGATTAATATGCACCATTAATATCTTAACAGTGTCACTGACGAGTTTCTTTAATGATTATGCCTTTTTTTTTCAACTATTTGGTTTCCTATGCCAATATGTCTTTGCTTAACAAGTTTAAACAATGCATTCAATATAATTCAATAGTTTTACCTTTTTCTTCTTCTAATAAAGTAAACACCTTCGTTTGATGGACCAAAATATAATCACCCACTCTTCTCTTGTACTTTATATTGTATACTCAGCAATTAGTTTTCTCTGGTATCTGAATTCCTTGATTTCAGAAATTTATAGAAATTTATAGAGACAACAATCGATCCAAACTACCTTGCAAATTGGTTTGGATCTAATTTTATATTCAAGCATCCAGATCTGTTTTTAAGGGTACTGGATGATGTGCTTCTATGATCGAAGTACTTGCAAATTTAAATTTTTGTTTGTATGATCCATAAAATTTGGTAAATGTAGGTTGCAGTTAACTATTTCATGTAGTTAATGCATGTATATAAGCAATTTTTTGTTATGGTGTTTTGTTTTGTAGTCATGCCAATTGATAAAAGTTGGATTTCTAAACCACGAAACACCATTGAATATGCAAATGGTTTGAATGAATTTTTGGAATTTGCATTTGGAAATGCTAATGGTGTTGTCATAAAGTGTCCATGTTCAAAGTGTGGTTTCAAAAAGTGGCAAACAAGGGATGTAGTTCAAGAACACTTAACATGTAACACTTTTCCTCAAAACTACCAAACTTGGTATATGCACGGTGAAGGACTAAGTGGAAATGAGTCTCTGGCTGTTACAAGTGCGCATGTCATTGAAGATTTCATACAATCTCGTAATCCAATGGAAGACATGTTGAATGATGCATTTGGGTTTGTGGGGCATGGCGATGATCACATTGATGAGGGTACTCAAGATGATGGTGCACAAGATCATATGCTGCATGGTGAAGGAAATACAAACTTTGATGAGTTGTTGAAGGACAATAACGAACCATTATATGAAGGTTGTACCAAGTATTCAAAGTTATCATTCATTTTGAAGTTGTATCATATAAAATGCATGTGTAGAATGAGTGATAAAGCAATGACCATGATTCTGGACTTGCTAAAGGACGCATTTGAACATGCTAAGTTTCCTAACTCATTTTATGAGGCCAAGAATGTGATTAACAAACTTGATCTTAATTATGTCAAAATACCAGCTTGTCCAAAAGATTGCATGCTATATTGGGGTGAAGAGAATGAAAGCTTAGAAGAATGTAAACGGTGCAAAACATCTAAGTGGAAAGATAAAGATAAGAAACAATATGCAAAAATCTTGCGTTACTTTCCATTAAAGTCAAGATTGCAACGATTGTTTCTGAGTTCTAAGACAACTGAATCTATGACATGGCATGTATCAAAGGATAACCAGGATGGGTTGATGAGGCATCCTAGAGATTCTGAGGCTTGGAAAGCATTTGATCTATTACATCTAGAATTTGCAAATGATCCTCGAAATGTACGACTGGGCTTAGCTAGTGATGGCTTCAACCCTTTCGGAACCATGAGTACAAGCTATAGTATATGGCCAGTGGTCCTCATCCCATACAATCGTCCTCCTTGGGAGTGTATGAAGCAAACCTCTTTCATCCTATCCATGATAATTCCTGGAAAACAGATGACTGGAAACGACATTGATGTATACTTACAACCACTCATAAAAGAATTAAAGGAGCTTTGGTTTGATGGAGTGCAAACATTTGATTATTCAAAAAAAGAAATGTTTACATTGCGAGCGGCTTTGTTGTGGACAATTAGTGACTTCCCTGGCCTAGGAAATTTATCTGGATGGAACACGCACACTGGTCTTGCTTGCCCAACTTGTAACTTTGACACTGAGTCTTCTTTGTTGTATAGGGGCAAATACAGCTTTATGGGACACCGTCGATTTTTACATAAAGACCACAGATTCAGACTAAGTCGTTCTCTTTTTAACGGAAGAACTGAACTAAGGGAAGCACCAAAACATTTGTCAGGGTCAGACATATTTGAACAAGTTCAGGGTGTCAATGTTACATTTGGAAAACCATTAGAACCTATTCATACAAGTAAAAGGGGTCGGGGAAAGAATGTTGTTGAAGTTGTTGGAGTTGAACAATGGAAAAAGAGAAGTATATTTTTTGACCTTCCTTATTGGGAGACGAACTTGTTACGCCATTGTCTAGATGTCATGCATATTGAGAAAAATGTTTGTGACAATGTTTTGTATACGTTACTCAATGAACCTAAGAAATCAAAAGATAATTTAAAAGCCCGAAAGGTACTTAAAGAAATGGGTATAAAGAAGGAACTTTGGCCAGATGAAAGAGGAAGATTTCGGCCAAGTTTGTTTTCATTGTCAAAAGCAAAGAAAAAGACGTTTTTACAAACACTGAAAGATGTCAAAATGCCAGATGGATACTCAAGTAATATTTCAAGGTGTATTGATTTGAAAGCTGGAAAGATTTTTGGCCTCAAGAGTCATGATTGTCATATTCTTATGGAACATTTACTACCCATTGCCATACGTAATGTTTTACCAAACAATGTGACTGCAGTGGTAGTAGAACTATGTTCATTTTTTCGACAATTATGTGGCAAAAGTTTAAGTCAAACCGAACTTGATAAACTTCAGTCCCGCATCATTGAAACTCTTTGCCACATGGAAATGTTGTTCCCTCCTACCTTTTTTACAATTATGGTGCATTTAACTTGTCACTTAGTTGGTGAGGCCAAACTTGGAGGCCTAGTTCATTATCGTTGGATGTATCCTATAGAAAGGTAAATGTTTTTGGCGCACATAGAGTTTCTGCCTACAATGTAAATGGATTCAAATTTAGGACCGAAAGTCGAGAACATGAGTTAAAAACCCAAAATAGTGGAGTTTACTTAACTTCATCAACATCATGTGTTGCAAGTAGGGCAGATCAAAACATTAGGGAAGCGGATTTGGCATACTATGGAAAATTAGAAGATATAATTGAGCTTAATTACTATGGTCGTTTTAAAGTGACATTGTTCAAATGTAAATGGGCTGACACCACAAAGGATAGGGGGCTTAGAAAGGATCCGTGGGGTTTCACTTCGGTTAATTTTTCAAGATTAATTCACATGGGAGATCGTGAGGAGCATGATCCGTATATTGAAGCTTCATAGGCTGAAATGGTATATTATGTTAATGATGAAGTTAACAAGGATTGGAAAATTGTCATCCACTTGAAACCACGAGACTTGTATGATATGGGAGAAGGACATAATGAAGTTTGTGAAGTGGAACCATGTCCACAACAAGACTTAAATCAGTTTTTCAGCGAGTCTGAATTCCATTATTTAGGGATGATGAAGATGATGAGTTATTAAACGAGGACAACAATGATAATGAACTTCATGAATATGAGTCAATGTCAGGGTAATAATAAGCTTGGTCTGTTAATAAAACTGCACATGTATGGTTAATGTCAATTGCACAAGTATTTGATTATGTACTTTGATATGCACTGTTATATCTTGTTTTTGTTCTTCATTCTTTTCTTTTTATGTGCAGATATGCCAGGCCTAAGAAAATTAAGAACTTGCTTAAGGCAATTGGTGGACATAGTTCAGAAACATCTGTGGGGAACTATGTTCAACTTAATGACACACCTCAAAGTACACGTCAACAAATAATTGAATCTGCTCAACCACATTTTGGATCTCCTTTACCACAAGCATCTGGACATACACCACCACAAATCTCACAATCTGCACAACCACAAAATTTACAACCTACCTTTGAATCAGCAGCACTACCACAAACTAAGTCTGCTCAACCACCAATCTCACAATCTGCACAACCACACACATCTAATTCTGCACTACCACATACGTCTGAGTCTACACTACCACATACATCTGACTCTGCACTACCACATACATCTGACTCTACACCGCCACATGCATATGAGTCTGCAGAACCACATACCCCTCAGCTTGCACAACCGCATACATCAGAATCTGAAGCAGAAAGGGTGCCACCAAGAAAAGGCAGGCAGTCAAACCACTATTTGTTTGTTGATACTATAGGTAAAGATATGTTAATTTTGCTATTGTGTTTTTCTTTTAATTTAATTACTTTCATTGCAGATACCTTAATGTATTATACTTTGTAGATGAGCATGGAGTTACTTAGAAAATGAAGCTCAAGGTTAGGGATGCTCATAACTTGCCCAGTGGAATACGTGTGGTTGTCGACTATGATGACAACTTTCAACCCATTGGAGAAGCATGTGGTTTGCTTGCTGGAGTTTGTGGACAACTAGCAGGAAATCATATATTGTTGCCTATAAGTTTTGAAAATTGGTCATTTGTGCCTGATACTTACAAGGATACTGTAACATCCCGCCAAAATCTTTTCATATTTATAAAATGAAATAAAGGTAAAACAATAATATCGAAGTGAACATATGTATATATATATATATATGTATAATGAAATTTCTCCTCACAGGGAGTTTAATACATAACCAATCAGTTTTCCAAACTTAAACAAAATACAGCAAAATATAAAAACAGGCGATCTCCTAACAGAAAACAGGCGATCTCCTATCAGAAATAGAAAACAGGCGATCGCCTAACAAAAACAGAAACAGGCGATCGCCTAACAGAAACAGAAACAGGCGATCTCCTTCCGGCGACCACTCACAGAGGAGCTCTACTACTTGCAACCTCGTCTGCTCCCGTGCAAATATACATGATCATCACAGGTTTAAGAAAAACAACCACGATACAAGATAAAAGGGTAAGCTAGATATTTTCAAAAACTTTAAATATGAAACTTTATATCAATAGAAAACATAAATCTTCACACCATTCATAATCTATATCAATTTCAACCATCAACATCCCCATATCCCACAAACTCGTCAAGTGTCTATTCCCTACATTCAATATTCATGGTTCATACGTCAGACTTTCCACTGACTCATAACATATAGACACATGACTCTACTTCCGGAAGACTCGTGCGTTGACTCAGACTCAGAGATCTGCACCCGTCATACCACACCACTGTGAAATCCACACAGGGTCGCTGTGAAATCCACACAGCCATGCGCATACATAATCTCCATATCATCACTCTCCCGGTATGACAGGGTTAATTCATATAACAGGTCAAGTCAGTTATCTTTCAAACAACTTACCCATACATATGAACCTCCTTCGACTCTCCACAACTGAATAACTTCATCTATGTGATTCCATTATATCAGCAGAGCCAGGATATCTCCTTCTAGACAAGTCCCTAGTCAATACACATTACACACGATCTTACACGGTATTTTCTTTCCTGAAAATACTATGCCTTGATCCCACATTCACAACATTCAATGCATCATACAACACGTAAAAGCACAATTCCATCATATAATATTTTGAATCTTTTCTTAAACAATCCCAATCACAGAAACAATCATTCCAAGGTTCAGATTTTCGAATATCACATGCATCTCACTTTTCAATCTCAAACAGTTTCAAACGACACTAAAACAGGGGATTTCGAAAATAACATTAAAACCGGCGATCACGTCGCCCCACACATAAAAACAGAGCATCGTGAAAAGCATATGAAAACCGGCGACCACGTCGCCCTCACTTCAGAACCTACTCGCCTAACGTTTTTATAAACGAAAATGCTAGCTTCCCTTACCTGGACTAGCGCAAAGCACCAAGAGCTCCAAAACCCACCGAAGCTTAAAGATGCCTTAACTCTGTTCTAGCGTACTGACGGAAAACTCGTAGAGAACTCCCCAGGTGTCCAATGGTAGTCGTCGCTCGTCGTACTGGTGCTTGAGGATACCTGAATCGCAGCGCGAAGGAGAGAAAAGAGGAGGATGAATGTAAACTCACTCTGTCACTCTTGAACCACAGCAACGTCTCTCCTCTCAGAAGTGAGTTTTTTGAATCTAAACCAACTTGTCCATAAATGCCGCTGCCACCACCCACTCTACAGGAAAGCTTGCGTGCACGCTTCCCTGAACAGTACGACCACGCGTGTCTCTGCGCATGCCAACTCTCTGATGTCACTATTCTGAACCACCCTTTTTGTCTACGTGTCGCGCGTGCAGGACGTCTCATGCTGGGAGCCTGGGTCCCACCTTATCTGTGTGAAACTCGACATCGCGCGATAACCTTCCACCGATGACCGCTCGCGCAATGACTATCCACCAATGTCTCATCCTAGCGGACGACCGATGTCTCTCCCTGGGAGACGACCGATGTCTTGTAACATCCCTCCAAAACCTTTCCATATTTATATAATAGAATAAAGCGTAGATATTAAATTTATAAAATCAACATATGTATATAGATATTGAAAATACATCATCCCGTACATCGTATTCAAAAAGAGACGTCCCTCTTATAAGGTTTTAATACATTCCGTCAACTCTTTCGAAATAAAACCAGATGCAGCATAAAAAGGACAAAATAGGCGATCTCCTACAAGAAGACCCAAAACAGCCGATCTGCTATCAGGACAGAAAAATAGGCGATCACCCGATAGAGGCATAAACAGGCGATCACCCGATAGAGACGGAAACAGGCGATCTCCTTCCGGCGACCACTCACTGAGGAGCTCTACTCCCTGGAAGATCATCTGCTCCCGTGTAAAATACACGATCATCACAGTTTTAAGAGAAAACAGCCACAGAGCAATACAAAATAAAGGGTAAGCTAGATATTTTTAAAGAGAATTTAGATATGAAACTTTAAAATCAAGATAAAACAAATTCAAGATACCCACGTAGAACTATCAATTTCTCATTCATATCACACAGCCATCAAGAAATCACGTATTTCTCAATTTCCTCAAGAGTCGTTCAGTTCACATAATTCCATCAAGTGTCTATCAATTATCAATGTTTCTCATTTCTCACGTCAGACTTCCACTGACTCACCATACAAGACACTTGACACTACTTCCGGAAGACTCATGCATTGAACTTAGCATCCAGAGACCTGCACCTGTCATACTTCATTGCTGTAAAGTTCCCACAGCTGTGCACATAACCATAATCTCAATATCATCACTTTCACAGTATGACAGGGTTAATCCATATAACAGGCCGAGCTCGTTCTTTTTCACACGACTCACCCATTCATATGAACCTCCTTCGACTCTCACCAACTGAATAACTTCCTCTATATGATTCCATTATCTCAGCAGAGTCAGGATCGCCTCATTCACAGGATACTTACAGATCAATACACTTCATAACCAAATCTCAACACGGTATTTCCTTTCCTGAAAATACTATGTCTTGATCCCACATTCACGACATTCAAAACATCATACCACTCAAATGAATGATTCAAATCACAGCAACAATCATTTCAAAGGTTCAAACTTTCGAATATCACATTTAAATCTCAAGCAGTCTCAAAACAACACCAAAAACAGGGGAGTTCGCAAAACAACGCCAAAACCGGCGATCTGATTCAAAAGCAGGGGATTTCGAAATCTGTATTTAAAACCGGCGACTACGTCGCCCAACCACATAGAAACAGAACATCATGAAAAGGGGTTTAAAACCGGCGACCACGTCGCCCAAACACATAGATCAGAGCATTGCGAAAAGAAACATGAAACCGGCGACCACACTTCAGAAACAGCTAATCTACGGCTTGTATTGAAAATGAAGGCTAGCTTCCCTTACCTGGACTAGCGCAAAACTCCAAGAGCTCCGAAACCCAACGAAGCTTAAAGATGCTTTCACTCTGTTTTAGTGTCCCGGTCTGGAGAAACTTGCAGAGAACCTCCCAAGTGCTCTAAGGGCAGTCGTTGCTCGTCGTACTGGTGCTTGGGGAATGCCTGAATCGCAGCGTGAAGGAGAGGAAGGAGAAGGAGCCAACTCTAATTCTCTAAATCACTTTCTAACCACCAACGTCTCTTACCTCTCAGGAGTGAGTTTAAATCTAAGCCAACTTGCCCAGGAATGCCGCTGCCTCCACCCACTATGCAGGAAAGGTTGCGTGTACGCTTCCCTGAACAGTACGACTACGCATGCCTCTGCGCAGGCTAACACTCTGAGGTCACTATTCTGAACCACCCTTTTTGTCTACGTGTCGCGCGTGCAGTACGTCTGATGCTGAGAGCCTGGGTCCCACCTTATCTGCGTGAAACTCGACATCGCGCGATAACCTTCCACCGATGACCTCTCGCGCGATGACCTTCCACCGATGACCTCTCCCGCGATGACCTTCCACCGATGACATCTCGCGCGATGACATTCCACCGATGACCTCTTGCGCGATGACCTTCCACCGATGACATCTCGCGCGATGACATTCCACCGATGACCTCTTGCGCAATGACCTTCCACCGATGAATTATCCTGGAGGACGACCGATGTCTCACCCTGGTGGACCACCGATGTCTCTCCCTGGAAGACGACCGATGTCCACATGCCTCGCGCCCTGGCGATGCCCGCATCCCGCGTCTGGCGATGCCCGCATGCCTTGCGCCCTGGCGATGCCCGACGACACATCGTCACGCCTTCCCGAAGGTTCTTCATTCCACTATGTTACGTCCCAAGTATCATCTCCACATGACTCGGTGACGTCGGTAGCTTCACATTTCCAGAGTAGACCAGCACCACTCTTCGTGCGCCCATGCATGCAACACTAAGGGCGATCTCTTTTGCTCAAGCAGAGAGTTTCGCATGCACAGCGTATCTAAGGCTTAACCCACACCTTGATGCGCGTGGTTGTTGGAACCCACTCTGGTTGATCCAGTATCTTGACCACATACTGAGTGCACTTTCGGCGATCATGTGCACCATAGGCGGCAGGCGATCATGTGCAACCTACTTGACAGGCGATCATGTACTAACCAGGCGATCTCATAGGAGACTTCTTAACTACACTTTTCTTCCTTTACTCTTCTTGATCCACATGTCTTCCTCGAGCACATCCACGTGATTACCTCACGATAAAGTCATCGCACCTGACTACTTGGTTATTACAATGGTCATCCGACCGACCTCGACCAGCTGACCCCAGACCTTGGGCGACGTCCGAGGGCCGACTACTACGAAACTTCATTTACCAGCTCTTTGTATTTTAAATAATAACATCTTCTGAAATTATTTAAGTCTAACACTTTTATTCCAATTAAAGTTTCTAGGTCCTTACATTCTCCCCAACAAGAAAAATTTTCGTCCTCGAAAATTGTATGATAAGGAAAAGAGGTGGGGATACGCTTCTCTCATGGTTTTCTTCGAATTCCCATGGTGAATCACCCGATCTGCACGTCGTCCACTTCAACCAGGTGACTAGGGTCTGCAAGATACTTCCTTAGCTGTGATACGTGAAATACATTATGCAGGTTTGCTAATTGGGAAGGTGGGGCGATCTCATAAGCCACTGGACTGATCCCCCTTAGAATCTGATATGGCCCAACAAACTTAGGGGACAGCTTCTTTGATCTTATAGCTCATCCTACACCCTTGGCTGGTGTCCCCCCTCATAAAGACATGATCCCCAGCAGCAAACTCCAAAGGTCTTCTCCTCTGATCTGCCTAAGACATCTGTCGACTTTTGGGAACCTTTCATTCTGCCCTGTATCAGTTTCACCCTCTCGGTTGTCTGCTGAACCAACTCTTACTACTCCAATACTTCATCAAATTTCATTTTACATCCCTGCATATGGAATATGCTGCTCCATTGAGCGCCAACTCCAGCATTCACACCCTACTTCCAACCTTGAAGACTTGGTCGAGTAAGTCCAGAACTAGGCCCTTAACAGAGCCAGGACTAGCCCCTTTTGAGAAAAGCGAGCAAGATCCTTCATCGGAAGGAAAGGGGACAGCTGCCCACTACTCATGGCCCCTAGCTAATTCAATCTGGGATCCGAACTATTCGTCTAGGAATCAACTTCTGCATCTTGATCAAACCCATCCATTGACTTTCCAACTGCTGATCTAATTCTCATGCTCCATAAAGGGACACCTTTTGTCCACCTCTATGCTACATAATTCTGTACCTTATAAAGACAAAGTTCCTGTTGCTGTTACTTTCTAAATCATTATTATGACTCCTTTTGCCAACTCGGCTTCCTGCTCCCATTACGACCTCCTTCCCTTCTACATTCACAGGCCGATCTGCATCCTCATTTGTCAAATTCAAAAGGCTTACGGCTTCGGAAGCCTTTTATCTCAACCCACCATTTTCCATAATCATCTTTCAAATCACGATCAACAAAACAGCATCAAATCTGCGTGAAGCTCAAGCTAGAACCATCTCATGCTGTTTCATCGACATGAACATCTTCCAAGCTTCAAAAGAAAAAAATTTCATTCTTTCATTCTTGGAACTTAACCCTGGTACTTCCCATGGATACACATGCTTAAGCTTTAAACCCCCAACATACTGCTTATTTACTCTCCATAACTTATACGTAGCTGAAACTAAACCTTGGTACCACTAAATCTAACTTACACTTGCTTCTTTAATTCCCTCTACTATCACTGGGCATTCAGAGCAAACTAGGGATGTCAAAACCTGTTTTGAAGCAGGTGTAGAGGCCAACCGTTCAAACGACAGCTCCTCCACTAGAAGGCCCAATTCGGTTGCACACCGATTTGACACAAAAGAATGTGTCTCTCCAGAATCAAACAAAACTTCTAACGTATCTACCAGCTATAAACAAGTATCTTGTACTAGGTTACCTGACTGAGATGCTTCCACTCCAGACATGGCAAACACTCTCCCTCCTGCCTGAGGTCTGCTGCCTTCGTTCCTCAACTGCTGGGAACCAACGGGTTGAGTCATCCTTTTTCTGTTAGGACAATCTCTAGAAATGTGCCCCATCTCTTGGCATGTGAAACACCTGGGTCTCCATGTTTGTTGTTGCTGAAACTGAGGCGGCGCTGCTCCTGCCCTATGCTGGGGAGGTCTCGCATAAGGCTCATTCTGCTGCTGCTGAACCTTTACCTTCCCATTGGAGGAACCCCCTGGGTGAGACCTGATCACCCGCGAATCACCCTTTTCCAGAGTCTCTACCATCTTCGTCTTCTCCACTAAGGCGTGAAATTCCCTGATGCACATCGGGGCTATGGTCCTCTTCAGCCCATGCCTCAGTCCTTCTTCAAATTTCCTACACCTCCAAGCCTCGGAGGTAGCTTGGGTATAAAACCGGGCGAGGTACTCAAACCGAGCAGCATAAGCATTCACTGACATCTCTCCCTGCTCCAATCTGAGGAATTCAGCTTCCTTGGCAAACCTTGCACTATCTGGGAAGTACTTTTCCAGAAACTTCACCCTGAAGCTCTCCCAGTCCATCACTTCCTCTCGGGCTTCCATCATCTGCTGAGTTCCCATCCACCAGAACTCAGCTTCTCCAGACAGAAGATATGTGGCGAATACCAGCTTCTTATCTTCAGGGCAGGAGGTCGCCCTGAAGATTTTCTCTAACCCCCTGACCCACTGATCTGCTTGATCAGGGGTAGCGTTCCCACTGAACTTAGGTGGGTTGTGCCTGAGGAACTCGGTCAGTCCTATCTGTTCCTGAGGTTGACTAACGTGAGAGGCTGTCTCAGCCGACCGAGCAGTCTCCCAGTGGTGCATCGCAGCTTGGTGATTCTGAGCCATTGCTGCATTCTGTTGTTGGATGGCAGTTGCCATCATCTCAATGGCCTTGGCGATCTGGCCCATCTCCGAAGAAGGTTGGGGGGAGGTAGGAGGTCTACGTGCCATCCCTCTTCGTTCTCAGATTTGAAACCACTAGTTTCTATATTCCCTACAACTATAAGAATGAAATCGATAAGAAATCAATTCATTCAAGGGGTAACAGCTAGACCTTACAAAGGTCAGCATCTCAAAGTCATCTAGAATTTGAGTTTATCAGCCGATCATGATACTTATAACATCAAGCATAACACCAGAACAGCTACTGGTATAAGACCATCAATCCAAACAACCACTTTCAATCAATTACTAAAAACACTCAATAATATGAAATAATCCACACCAGAATTCAATATATGCTAAACATCAAACCTTTAGAATTAAGATTGAGAATCATCTCGATCCAGTTACGAGTGTGCACCCTCACTACTTTATCAAGATCTTCTCATTCTTAATACTAAGATTTTCAGTTAGGGCATACATTCACTAAAGCACACACAAATTTTCAATACAAAAACGTTTTTGAAAATCTTTCACTATAGTTGTTATTTAAAACTCAAATAAATTTTATGAGCAGAAGAAACACAATGGATCCACAGCCCTCAGGTCATCCTAAGGACGAACTGCTCTGATACCATTAATGTAACATCCCTCCAAAACCTTTCCATATTTATATAATAGAATAAAGCGTAGATATTAAATTTATAAAATCAACATATGTATATAGATATTGAAAATACATCATCCCGTACATCGTATTCAAAAAGAGACGTCCCTCTTATAAGGTTTTAATACATTCCGTCAACTCTTTCGAAATAAAACCAGATGCAGCATAAAAAGGACAAAATAGGCGATCTCCTACAAGAAGACCCAAAACAGCCGATCTGCTATCAGGACAGAAAAACAGGCGATCACCCGATAGAGGCATAAACAGGCGATCACCCGATAGAGACGGAAACAGGCGATCTCCTTCCGGCGACCACTCACTGAGGAGCTCTACTCCCTGGAAGATCATCTGCTCCCGTGTAAAATACACGATCATCACAGTTTTAAGAGAAAACAGCCACAGAGCAATACAAAATAAAGGGTAAGCTAGATATTTTTAAAGAGAATTTAGATATGAAACTTTAAAATCAAGATAAAACAAATTCAAGATACCCACGTAGAACTATCAATTTCTCATTCATATCACACAGCCATCAAGAAATCACGTATTTCTCAATTTCCTCAAGAGTCGTTCAGTTCACATAATTCCATCAAGTGTCTATCAATTATCAATGTTTCTCATTTCTCACGTCAGACTTCCACTGACTCACCATACAAGACACTTGACACTACTTCCGGAAGACTCATGCATTGAACTTAGCATCCAGAGACCTGCACCTGTCATACTTCATTGCTGTAAAGTTCCCACAGCTGTGCACATAACCATAATCTCAATATCATCACTTTCACAGTATGACAGGGTTAATCCATATAACAGGCTGAGCTCGTTCTTTTTCACACGACTCACCCATTCATATGAACCTCCTTCGACTCTCACCAACTGAATAACTTCCTCTATATGATTCCATTATCTCAGCAGAGTCAGGATCGCCTCATTCACAGGATACTTACAGATCAATACACTTCATAACCAAATCTCAACACGGTATTTCCTTTCCTGAAAATACTATGTCTTGATCCCACATTCACGACATTCAAAACATCATACCACTCAAATGAATGATTCAAATCACAGCAACAATCATTTCAAAGGTTCAAACTTTCGAATATCACATTTAAATCTCAAGCAGTCTCAAAACAACACCAAAAACAGGGGAGTTCGCAAAACAACGCCAAAACCGGCGATCTGATTCAAAAGCAGGGGATTTCGAAATCTGTATTTAAAACCGGCGACTACGTCGCCCAACCACATAGAAACAGAACATCATGAAAAGGGGTTTAAAACCGGCGACCACGTCGCCCAAACACATAGATCAGAGCATTGCGAAAAGAAACATGAAACCGGCGACCACACTTCAGAAACAGCTAATCTACGGCTTGTATTGAAAATGAAGGCTAGCTTCCCTTACCTGGACTAGCGCAAAACTCCAAGAGCTCCGAAACCCAACGAAGCTTAAAGATGCTTTCACTCTGTTTTAGTGTCCCGGTCTGGAGAAACTTGCAGAGAACCTCCCAAGTGCTCTAAGGGCAGTCGTTGCTCGTCGTACTGGTGCTTGGGGAATGCCTGAATCGCAGCGTGAAGGAGAGGAAGGAGAAGGAGCCAACTCTAATTCTCTAAATCACTTTCTAACCACCAACGTCTCTTACCTCTCAGGAGTGAGTTTAAATCTAAGCCAACTTGCCCAGGAATGCCGCTGCCTCCACCCACTATGCAGGAAAGGTTGCGTGTACGCTTCCCTGAACAGTACGACTACGCATGCCTCTGCGCAGGCTAACACTCTGAGGTCACTATTCTGAACCACCCTTTTTGTCTACGTGTCGCGCGTGCAGTACGTCTGATGCTGAGAGCCTGGGTCCCACCTTATCTGCGTGAAACTCGACATCGCGCGATAACCTTCCACCGATGACCTATCCTGGAGGACGACCGATGTCTCACCCTGGTGGACCACCGATGTCTCTCCCTGGAAGACGACCGATGTCCACATGCCTCGCGCCCTGGCGATGCCCGCATGTCCCGCATGCCTTGCGCCCTGGCGATGCCCGACGACACATCGTCACGCCTTCCCGAAGGTTCTTCATTCCACTATGTTACGTCCCAAGTATCATCTCCACATGACTCGGTGACGTCGGTAGCTTCACATTTCCAAGAGTAGACCAGCACCACTCTTCGTGCGCCCATGCATGCAACACTAAGGGCGATCTCTTTTGCTCAAGCAGAGAGTTTCGCATGCACAGCGTATCTAAGGCTTAACCCACACCTTGATGCGCGTGGTTGTTGGAACCCACTCAGGTTGATCCAGTATCTTGACCACATACTGAGTGCACTTTCGGCGATCATGTGCACCATAGGCGGCAGGCGATCATGTGCAACCTACTCGACAGGCGATCATGTACTAACCAGGCGATCTCATAGGAGACTTCTTAACTACACTTTTCTTCCTTTACTCTTCTTGATCCACATGTCTTCCTCGAGCACATCCACGTGATTACCTCACGATAAAGTCATCGCACCTGACTACTTGGTTATTACAATGGTCATCCGACCGACCTCGACCAGCTGACCCCAGACCTTGGGCCCCGACTACTACGAAACTTCATTTACCAGCTCTTTGTATTTTAAATAATAACATCTTCTGAAATTATTTAAGTCTAACACTTTTATTCCAATTAAAGTTTCTAGGTCCTTACATGTCTCGCCCTGGCGATGCCCGCATGCCTCGCGCCCTGGCGATGCCCGCATGCCTCGCGCCCTGGCGATGCCCCACAACACATCGTCACGCCTTGCTGAAGGTTCTTCATCCCACTATGTTACATCCAAGGTATCATCTCCACATGACTTGGTGACGTCGGTAGCTTCACATTTCCAAGAGTAGATCAGCACTACTCCTCGTGCGCCCATGCATGCAACACTAAGGACGATTTCTTATGCTCAAGCATAGAGCTTCGCATGCACAGCGTATCTAAGGCTTAACCCACACCTTGATACGCGTGGTTTTTGGAACCCACTATGGTTAACCCAGCATCTTGACCACATACTACGTGCACTCCCGTCGATCACGTACACTATAGGCGATTGGCCGTCATGTCTCCTCTAGGCGACAGGCGATTATGTGTCAGAGAAGTCGGAGATCGCCTCCGTCTTCAACAACGGCGATCTCGTAGACTTCTAAGCTACACTTTTCTTCCTTTACTCTTCTTGATCCACATGTCTTCCTCGAGCACACCCACGTGATTACCTCATGATAAAGTCATCGCACCTGACTACTTGGTTAATACAATGGTCAACCGACCGACCTCTACCAGCTGACCCCAGACCTTGGGCGACATCCGAGGTCCGACTACTACGAAACTTCATTTACCAGCTCTTTGTATTTTAAATAATAACATCTTCTGAAATTATTTAAATATAACACTTTCATTCCAATTAAAGTTTCTAGGTCCTTACAGATACTATATGGGAGAGTGCACTGAAGGTAATTGACCCTACATTCAATACAACATTAAATATGTACATTCTTAATTCTTTTTTTCAATATATATATATGGACTAATTGTTATATTATTTGAAGACTCGTTTTTGCTTCAAGGTAAATGAAGACCTCGCTAAAAGAGATGTTATGTTCAAAATTGGCAAATTATGGAGGGAGTATAGATGTAAGCTTTGGAATGAATTCTATGACCCACTGTTAAGTAGAAATGACCTAATAAAGAATATTCCAGATGTTCTTAGCATGAAGCAGTGGGCTATATTTGTGGATTATCGTCTCAAGCCTTCCACAGTGGTACATACTTTTCATTTCATGTATTTTCACTAAGCTTGATTTTATATTTGCAAAAACTGATTTTATTTTACTTTGTAGAAACTGTGTAATAGGAATAGAGATATAAGAAAGAACAGACTATTCCTCACACTGGTGGTGCTATGCCATTGTCAAGAAGGAGGGATAATTTGGTATATTTACTTGAATACAGCTTTGTGAATTTGGCATATATTTTTTGATTTATAATATATTATGAATTTTTGTAATTATATTATCGTTTTTTGGAATGTATAGAAAATTGAAACTGGTAGGGAAATTGGCCGAGCTGAGATGTGGAAGATCACACACAAGAGGAAGAATGGCACATATGTTAATGATGAAGCTATGGACATTGGGGTAAGTTCTAATAACATATCAGTTTTGGGCTATTTTGGATACTGTATTGGACTATTTTGGACACTGTTTTGGGAAGATATTGTCTCTGCCATGGGTATATACTATTTTGGACTGTTTTGGGCTGTTGTGGATGTTGTCTTGGACTATATTTTACATTGTTTTTGGACTGTTTTGGGAACATATTGTCTCTGCCATGGGTATACACTGTTTTGGACTATTTTGGGCTATTTTGGATGCTGTCTTTGACTATTTTTTACATTGTTTTGGACTGTTTTAGGACCATATTGTCTCTGTCATGGGTATATATTGTTTTGGACTATTTTGGATTGTTTTGGGCCATTTTGGATTCTGTCTTGGACTATTTTTGACATTGTTTTGGAAACATATTGTCTCTGCCATGGGTATATACTGTTTTGGACTATTTTGAGCTATTTTGGATATTGTCTTGAACTATTTTTTACATTGTTTTGGACTGTTTTGGGAACATATTGTCTCCGCCATGGGTATGTATTGTTTTGGACTATTTTAGGCTCTTGTGGATGCTGTCTTGGACAATTTTTTACATTGTTTTGGACTGTTTTAGGACCATATTGTCTATGTCATGGGTATATATTGTTTTGGACTATTTTGGATTGTTTTGGGCCATTTTGGATGCTGTCTTGGATTATTTTTTACATTGTTTTGGGAACATATTGTCTCTGCCATGGGTATATACTGTTTTGGACTATTTTGAGCTATTTTGGATATTGTCTTGAACTATTTTTTACATTGTTTTGGACTGTTTTGGGAACATATTGTCTCCGCCATGGGTATGTATTGTTTTGGACTGTTTTAGGCTCTTGTGGATGCTGTCTTGGACTATTTTTTACATTGTTTTGGACTGTTTTAGGACCATATTGACTCTGCCATGGTTATATATTGTTTTAGACTATTTTGGGCTATTTTGGATACTGTATTGGACTATTTTGGACACTGTTTTAGGAACATATTAACTCTGCCATGGTTATATATTGTTTTGGACTATTTTGGGCTATTTTGAATACTGTCTTGGACTATTTTTGGACTACCATGGGTATATATTTTTTGGACTGTTTTGGATTGTTTTGGGCTATTTTGGATGTTGTCTTGGACTATTTTTGACATTGTTTTGGACTGTTTTAGGAACATATTTTCTTTATAAAAGATTGCAGATTTCCTAGTTCCTTGGATTATAAATGCACGAAGTTTTGGATTTGATAAATAGTATTTCTTTATTATTGTTATTGTTTTTCTACATGGACTGTGTTTCTTTGTTAATGTTGGTTGCTTCCCTTTTTATGTAGGAAAAAATTGATGAGTTAATGCTGCAAAATCCAGACACTGCATTAGATATATCTCCAAATGATCCAGTTGGTGTCATTTTTGGAAAGGAGCATCCAGGGAGGGTCAGAGGACTTTCATATGGAGCTTGTCCAACCCTTGCTTTCAGGAAGTCCACAACAAGGTTAAGCAATATGACTCATGGTTCCTCTAGTGGTGGGTCTTCAACAAATGTTGAAGAAAAGGTGGACCAGATGGCAACTGAACTTGCAACTGTAAAAAGCCAAATGCATACTCTGCTAGCCTACATTGCTTCTAGACCAGACGTGCCGGAACATTTGGCTTCAATGGCAGCAAATTTGGTACAACCATCTATTAATGATGTCTAAATTATATACTTAAAATTTTATTCTAATATTGTTTTCATTTCTTTTTTAAAAATGGTCAGTTAACTTTAAACATATTTTAACTTATTTCAGGCACCAGATGTTGGAAGTGATGCTCCATCATCAAACCAGAATATAAGATCAAGTGGAGGCAGTAAGACAAATTAGGATTGGAGTTATAGTTGTAATATGTTTAGAAAGTGAAACAATTTATATTTTGACAATTTAATTTACTTGTTTGGATTAGTTTGACATTTTCAACTCTGTTCTTTAAATGAATGAATGAAGTCATCTTTTGATTATTATATTTCTCAATTTTAATTATATTATGAAGTAATTATATTATGAAATTAGTTTATATTAGAATTTAATTATATTATGAAACTTAATTGTGTATTGAAATTTAATTATAATATGAAATTAAATAATATTATGAAATTTAATTATAATATAAAATTTAATTATAATATAAAATTTAATTAAAATATGAAATTTAATTATAATATGAAATTAAATTATAAAACAGAATAAAATAAATGATTAAAAGTATTAAAAATAAAATTAAATATTTAATATTTGAATTATGACAGTCATAAAAGTTATCATAAACGCCATACTATACCGTATTAAGTGGCGTTTATAACTGCCACAGTTTACGTTGGAATTGGTTTACCAGTTTGAAAATTATGACATTTGTAACTGCCGTAAATTACACGTTTAAAACCGCCACATTATACAATGTATAATATGGCGCCTGCTACAACGGTTCTCAATTATCCGCCACATTAAACTTTGTGGCGGCAAGAATGCTGGCGGTACGCGGTACCGCCACAGATGTAAAATGTGGCGGTTATAAACGCCAGGTTATACAAAAATAACCATCACTACATACACGTTTTTTTGTAGTGAGTCACATTTTTAACAAAGTCAAATTCCTAAATAAGACTTGTAACAATGTTTAATTCATTATTAAAAAGAGAGTTAACATGTTTTTACAAGTACTTAAAAAATATTTTTAAAATAAAAATCATATAATTAAAATGATAATTGAATATTTTATTATTAAAATGAAAAGTATAGAAGAATCAATAATTTAAGTTTTATTTTAATATAATAATCATCTTTATAAAAACCATTTTCTTTTCCTCCTATGTCTTCTTTCTAAGGTTTTGACAACCTCCTTCATTAAACAGACGATCAAAGGTCACCATTAGACTCTTAGCAATGAATACAACAAAATTGATCGATTATAATTTTAGTTAGAGTAAGTACATTTTTCCTTTGGATCAATTTTGAGTTTTAGTGTACCTGAGTAGATGTGGTTACATGTGATGTTTATAGCTTCAGGATTAGTTCCTGTTAATTTAGAGTCTTAATGATATATTTGGATCATTAATTAGGATTTTGTGGTGCAAGTTAAGTTATCCATGTATTCTTTAGGAATTAGAGCTCTTTGTGGGCATGTCTGGATATTGATAAGGTAAACTAGTTTTACTTTTCAATAAAACTCTAGGTTAGAATATCTAAATGTGAAGGTGACGTGGTCATAAGCTTTAAATTTTCTTATAGGGTTTGTTGTTGAGTAAATTAGAGTATTTTATTTAAATTGAATGTGAAAGTATAGGGATGATAAGTTTTGTTGATTTAGTAAATTTCATGTTGATTGTGATGCAAACAAGTTCTTGAATGTGTGTGAATTGTAGTATGAATCACTTTAAATGTAAACATTACTAAATTTTGGTTGCTTGAAATTGGATGTTTAATTTGAATGAATTTGGTTTAGAAATCATGAAGGTATAGATATATAGGTTGACATCAGAGTTTAATGAGAGCATAGGTCATGTTATTTTGGTCTAATATGTCTTATAAACTACAAGTTTGAGTATAAATTTTTGGTGAAATCTTGAAATATATAAGTTTTATGAAATTTTATTCTACTAATTTTTGCTCAAGTGAAAGATCCTTGCTCAAGCTAAAATAGGACAGTAAAATCCACCTTGCTCTCAAGTTCATTTTCGCTCAAGCAAGATTCTAGCTCAAGCAAAAATAGTATTGGAACTAAATTTGCCCACAACCTTATTTTCACTTAAGAGACAAGAATTTTGCTCAAATAGAGCCTATTTTCGCTCAAACCAAAAAAAAAATTAACTTTGAAATTTGTTTTTGAAATATTGTTTTATAAATTTTTGTTTTTTTAATTAAATTTTATGTAAATTTTTATTTATATATGTAATTGAAAACCATTAAATTATGTATTTATATGGTTTTCTTTAACATCTTTAGATGTTTAAAAATATAAAATTTTGTGTGATTGAATTGTGTACTTATGTGTGACATAAAATATAAATTATTTGAAAATGTGATCAAGGCATATTATTTTTAGGAAAGAGTACTGTTTTGAGATTGTTAGGATGTACATTTATTAGGGACTTGTCTAGAAGGATATATATTGACTCTACTGTTATATTGGAATCATATAAATAAAAATTATCAGGTGGTGAGATTCGAATAATGTTCATATAACTTTATCTACAGTTTGAAAAATAATCTGGTCTAACAGGTCATATGAATTAACTCTGTCATATGAGATGATTTAATATTAAGATTATTATTTGCATATCCGTGTGGATTTCACAATATGGTAGTATAACAAGTACATATCTCTGAGTCTAAGTGAATGCACGAGTCTTCAAAAAAATAGAGTCAAGTATCTATATATGTTGGTCAATGAAGTTTTTACACGAGAAATATTTATATGAATTATTTATAGACACTTGATTGCTTTATTAAAATGTAATGTATGAAAAGTGATGAATTACATGTTTGTGATTGAAAGCTATAATTATATTGAAATTTTTTAAACACTAGCATACCCTACTTTTTTGTTTTGTATTTATTTTTATAAGATCTGTGATGATAGTATGTTACACGAGAATAAATGATCTTGCAACTCGTAAAACTCCATATTAAACAAATAAAATGGTCTACATTTATGTTTTGATTATTTTATTTTTGATATATTATACTGGTGATGTAAGTACATTTTTAACTCATATTAAAATGTTTTACCACACTCCTATTTATGTTATGGATGTACTTACTCAAATTCCTTACACACCACACCAAGATAAATAAATATGTGATATTACAAATCTATCATTCACTTTGCTACCAAAAGCTTCATACCAAGCTTAATGAAGGCAACATCATACCAATTTGCATTTGTCTTGGCTAATATGCAATTAGTAATTGTCATATTTAATTTGAAAATTATATAGTAAAAAACTTTATTTTGTTTGAGAAATATCAAAATACGGTGAAGTGATATTACTTAACATAATTCCTTCTTTTTTTTATGTTGTGCACACTTTATTACACTATAACCTTTTTTTGAAAGACGTATTATTTTATTACACAAAAATTAATACTTATTAGTACAACTGAGCATTTTCATAATCTCTCAAAAACATTTTTTATTTGTTTCAAGGAGAGCAATAAGGAGTAACCGTTAGGATGTATGTGTGTAATTTTTTTTTATTTAAGAAAAATAATAACTAATTGAACGTCTCTTAAGCATGGATTTTAAATACCTATATTTAGGATAAGAAGCATTTTTCGCTTGTATTAAATTAACCATATGTATATATCTTTTAAGGGGTTAATTATGTTTTTTCCTTGAATTTTAATGTGAAATTGGATTACAGTCCCTTACTGTCTTCAATTAAAATTGTGAAATTGTAAACTTATTCAATCTTTGTATTTAAGAAAGTCATCCAAGACATCATAAGAAGCATATTGCATTAGTAAAGACCAAGATATAAGGTGTGAACTTAGTAAATAAAAAGTATAAAAAGTAAAGAAATCCAATATATTGTAGTATAAATAGGTAGTTTAATTAGCAGGTAAGTAGATTTTTTTTAGAGAGAAAATTACCTATTTTGATTTTATCATCAGAGCACCTTTGCAAGTATACACTACTTTTCTAACATAATCAAGAAGTTGTGAAAGAAGGAAGGAAGGAGATCACGAGTGACATATTGTAGTATAAAGGAAGGAAGGAAGAGAGACTTTGAAGAGTTGTTAAATTCATATCTTGATGAAAGTTCAAGAATTTTTATTTTTTTTTTGTCAACAATTTAGAGTAATTTGTTTCTTAGCTACATGTTTCGACTATTGTGTAGGAGTATTTGTCTTTTTTTTCTTCTTCTTATCTCTATGAAAGTGGTGGTTATGATTCACTCATTTTTTTTACTTTAGAATATAAGTGAAATTTGAGAAAAATCTAGGAGTCAATGTAATTATTATTATTATTTTCTAAAGGAATTAATATTCAAAACAAGGTTATTCAATCTAATTGAATCTAAATACTGTGGGTTATTATATTTTAAGTGTTTTGATCAAACTCATTTTAATAAAATTAAAATCATTGTTTAATAGTTTAGGGTTCAGTTTCGATATTAAACTCATGAATCCAGTCCAACTCATATGTTATATAAAATATATTTTTTAATTTTAGTATATGAAAGATGAATATCGTAAGAAAATTACATATATTAAACATTATATTTTTTTTTTACTTTGTCCTAACTTTCTTACTTAAACATTTCTTATATCATCTTTAATTAAAGTATCAAAACTACTTTTTGTAATTTCTATACTTTTATATTATGTTACAGATTCTTTAGTCATCTTCTACTTCACCAATATACTATAATCTAGACTTTCTTTCTAATTGTTAATTTTTTATAAAAAGAATATTTTTTATAAAATAAAATTTTAAAAATACTAAATTTAAAACTAACCTAATCTCATAAAACCAATTTATAAAATAAAATTTACAACTACTCACATTATATAATTTAATCTTATCATTAACTATTAATTAAAGTAAAGTATTCTTATAATGTAAAACTACAATAACAATGTAAAAAAAAATATTTTAGCTTAGAATAAATTTCAAATATCTTATAAAATACTTTTGCATATCTTTATCTTGTATCTACTTTTTTTTCTTAATTTAAGATTTGATTCGATTGGTTATCTTTATCTTTTTTTCCTTCACTACAAGAAAAAAGGATTTGATTGGTTATTTTTACATTATTAAGATTAAAACCTCAATTAAGTCATTTATCCAGGGTTGCAGTTTTCCCACTAAATCATCTATAGGAAAATACCATGAGTTTAAGAACCTCCGAAAAATACCATGAGTTTCAAAACCTCCATAAATTGTCATGGGTTTCAAAACCTCCATAAAATACCATAGGTTTCAGAACCTCCATAAAATATCATGGGTTTCAAAACCTTTGTAAAATAGTATGGGTTATACGACCTCCGTAAATTTTCATGGGTTTTACAACCTCCATAAAATATCATGGTTTCAAAACATTTGTAAAATATCATAGGTTTTAGAACCTCCATAAAATACCATAGGTTTTAAAACCTCCGTAAAATATCATAGGTTTTAGTGTTATGAACATTTGTTTTATTCATTCATTTATCATTTAAGCATTCATGTATTTTTTTCAACCACAATTATTTACATATATTGTATTTATTTATCTATGTTTGTTAAAGTACTTTTTCAATAAATAAAACAAATAAATAGATACAACATTCATCAATTAACATGTTATACATATATATAACTAAATTAAAATTTATACAAAAATATATTAAGTAGACACATAGAAATTAAAACTCAAATACAAAATATAAGTTAAAAAACTATGAGAAATCAATAAAAGACGAATACTGGTATGAAGTACTACAAATGAAAACCTAACATTGTTTACAAAACTCAAAATAAGAGAAAAGTCATTTCTACATTATATTATATTCTTCAACGATCACATATGTTCCTCTTGATGTCCAAAATTTATGCTATTAGTTGACACACTTCCTTTGTGAGAAACCTACAATATAAACATATACCATAATTAGAAATGTAAATTTGAAAATAAATTATTTTTCAACCACTTCTATGCTACAATAAATTCAGAGAAATACAACTAAAAATGCTATGAACAATAAATCGACAGAATGCATAAATCTATAATGTTACTACAATTAAAATTTAAAAATTTTAATATAAATTGAAATTGAAGATATTAGATCTCTTATTATCTATTTAGAAACTTTATTCTTCCTAATAAATGTATTCCTGATAAATGTAATGTAACTGATGGTGGGTAAAGAAATAGGAGAAAAATGAATTATGTATGATCATGAAGTGTACATGTATAGTCTAAAACTGCAGAGGTCTGGAGTGTATAATTTTATAGTTGCTGATTTAAAAAAAAAAAATGTATGATAAAAGTACAACTTACCCAAAGATAGAAAAAGGTGAAAACAATGTTTGGGGCAGCCCAAAATTCTCACATATCATGGAAGAAGTTGTAGTTCTTAATATCTTTCACTATGAATCTGACTTCACCAATGCAACCCAAGATAGCCACTAATGAAAACGAGGTAGCTACTTAAATATTGAATGGTCCCACGTAAGGGCCAAGTTTAGAGTTATTAGAAATGATGCATGCTTATCTACCCCTACCAGTGATGACTAAAAAGCAAATACTAATATTCACCACTCTTGTCTTGACTCTGCCAGAAGATATTTCAAAGAAGTACTCTTATATTTAAGTGCTAGAGAAGGTACTTGAAAGCATCCACTTATTTAAATTGCTGCAAACAAATTTGTCGTAACAATAGTCCATTCTGGAATAGACAGTTAAACTAAAATATAAGGTTGGACTTCTGATCCAAAAGCCCAGTATCCAGAGAAGGCCAATTGCCAGTAAGTCAACACAATGACTCTTAGCAGGTTCTCTCACCGTATTCTGGAAAAGGAATACAGTGTCACAAAAGGCTTAGTGACCATTTACAATAAGGCTTTAAAGAATTGTCTGTGCCTGCTGTTTCAACTACTACAACATCAAGGATCATGATGAGACCACAACCGCAAACTAAAACCTTGTTTACAATTGAAAGGCAAAAGAACACGTGTAACAATGCAAGAGACTTGAAAGTAATGGATACCTGTATTTCTGGAAGCATTGCATCACCAAATGAAAAGGCAATGGTCCCAAGGGCATTGAAGGCTTTGAAGAATTTAGAAACAGAGCTACCGTGCAAACTACTTACTGAAGTCCTATCAATCATCTTCCCTGAGAGATGTTGGAAACCAAATAGTCAAACATTTTATCACCATAAAATCAAGAGGAGGAATCAATCAGGTGTTGAGGCTTTGACAGACAGGAAGAAGAAGATCCATCACCAGCTTACCATTGTAAATTGTAATACCAACGGTTGTACCCGCAAAGCCAATTGTGCTGAAAGTATACAATGCATTCACCCATCTCAGTGAGTGAATATCCGGGAGTTGGGAGGGAAGTAATTCAAAGATTCCAAAGAAAATAATAAAATGTTGCCTGTATAAACATGGAATTAGATCATATCCACATCTCCAAAATGGAAACAAATGGATTTAATATGAAAAGACTTGAAGTTAATAAAAGAAGGTGACTAGAAACGATGGAACATATATGATATATCAAACTATCACTATTTACTCAACAAAATCTGGGTTGATGCATAACCTTAAGGCTACTGCCACCTGCAATTTGGATGGCAATGTTATTTCCCAGAGAAACTATTGGATTTTGGGGTTAAGCGGGGGAGGGGATGCGACAAAATGAAAGGAAAAAAATTCCATAATTCCCTAGATTCTTCATCTAATGTGGTAAGAAACCGACGCTTCCAGGTACAAAGCAAATAAATGGATACAAACTTGAAAGACATTTTTAATTTTTAATGAGCATAAATGCTTTAGAAATAAAAGCTGATATTATTCTAAATTATTTAATAGAAAAAACATAAAAGAAGCGTTCACAAAGCTATAACGCCCATTTCTAACTAATGGCAACATAGATTAAAACAGACAATACAATTAAGCTTAACTATGAAGAAGGAGCAAACCCAAATATTCACACTGCAATTGCATACAGCAACCACGATCCAACGAGTTTTTGGAATCGAATTACACGAAAATATTTAGAAACGTTTGAGCATTAAAAAGTTAAAGTGCGACAAGTTTGATCTACGAATCTTCATTCTGCTCATTATCGGGGAACTCTCTTTCGAGAGCCCAATCAATCATGTTCGTGAAGGGGATCTCGCAAGCGAAGCATTGACGATTGCATTTTTCCAGCAAAGAAGCTCCGGCTTAGACTTGCGTCAGTTACGAGGAAAGAGAACGAGAACACGTGGAAACACAAATAAGGATATCACATATTAAAATAAACCTTTAGAATTTAAATAAGTGTTAAAAAAAACTAGAATTATTTTACTGAGATTTTGAAATTTTAGAATAAAATTATGTAATTTAACTAAATTAAAAGAAATATCATTTATTTTGTTGAGATTTTATAATAAATTTTTAAAATTTAATGAAAGTTAAAAAAAATTGTTATTTTTTTAAAATTTTAAAATAAATTTTTAGAATTTAACAGATATAAAAAAAAATTCGTTATTTTATTGATATTTTAAAATAAATCTATGGAAAAAAATATCAATTAAATTTTAGAATAAACTTTTAAAATTTAATAATAATTAAAAAAACCTTTATTATTAAATAAATTCTTAATTATATTAATTTTTATTAAATAACCATCGTTAAAATATTTTTTTTCTTACAGTGCTTTTAAATCTATTTTAAAATTTCAGAAGTACAAAAGTCTATATTTCAACTTGTTTAACTTCTTATAATATTTTTGGTTAATTAAGTGATTTTTCTTAACTTCTTATAAATTTTGTGTATTTTTAACTCTCTTTTTTAATTTTGAGATTGATATTGTTTGGTAAAGAACTAATTGTCATGAAGGAGAGTTGAACTAAGATTTTAGAACTATTTTAAATTAATTCTTGTGATTTTGAACTATTATAGATAGTTGAATGATAGAGTTTTAAAGATTTGAGAGAAAGTGCACCAATATATAATGTATTTTTCTTGATATGATTTAAATATTGATGAATCATACTTTGATTTATAAATGATAATGTGATTTTGATTGTAATGTGATGTTTAAAACATGTCGAAATGTAATAAGGGTATATATATAATCTCACATTCTCACTACCTGATATTGTAATATACATCATTTAGACTATTAGTAAAGTTTGGATTTTTTTAATAAATTTTTCATTTAATACTACGACTATAATTAGTCACAATATAATTCCAAATACCCATGTAACATAGAATAACATGTATAACATTTTATCATAACTCATCACATCATGTAGACTCATTTTAGATGCATTTCAATTAATCATCTCACCTACATATCTCATGTATATACATGAAACTCTCATTAATACTACAACATGCCAAAATAACCATATTTATGTCACTTGAGTGAAACTATCTCACTTTGAAAACTTATTGTTATTTTATGTATTTCTAATATTATTTTAAATTAATTTTTTCTTATTTTTTATTATGATTTTACATTTTTTTCATGAAAAAAATAAAATTTTCGTTTAAACAAGTCTGGATCACTTGAGAAAAACAAGTCAGAGGCTCATGGACCACATGAAGGACTCTTGCTTAAGTGATTCTTGAAAACACTTAATTGATAGGCATGTGTCATGGACACTTTAATTCAACAATTAATATTAAGTGAACACTTTGTTGTCATCATATCTGCTACCACTTGACCCTAAGAGAGGCACATTGTGAGCATGTTGTGAAGAAAAAAAATTAACTTTAAATGTTATAAATTAAGGACTAAGACAACAAACAAAACTCAATCTTTTGTATACAACCTTGTACGCCGAAGGTAGTTGCTCAAAACCTAAGCACCACATTATGCTCTTAATCTTGTAGTATTTTCTTTTAATGTTAGACTAAGTGTTAAGCCATGAGCGGTTAGACACCCTATTGATAAATGTTGATGTAGTTGTCTAAATCATCTCATTTATCTTCTTTCTAGCATTATTTAGTAGTTTAGTAAATTTTTTTACTATTTTCTTAATGTTTGTTTGGTCTAACTAATGAAATCATGATTTTGTACTACTGTTTTTTATTAAGCTAGTTGTAAGTCATTGACCATAATGTTGGTTTCTTGGTAAACTTCATCGAAGAACCAATTTGATCTTCCTGAAGTAATCTTGGTATTTTCTCACCAAAGAATCAAATTATAATTTTGTATAGTTGAAGTTGGGAAGAATAAATGACATGAGAAAGGGTAAAGTAAAATTAACAATTGTATTTCAAATTTATATTTGTTGTTATTAGTCTTTTTCTTTCCAAAATCCAAAAATCTTCATTTTTTCATTTTACCTTTATTTTTCTCTCAAATTCAAAATATCCTATAGTTAATATTCTTTATCATTAAATAATTATATAGCAAGTCTTTGTATATTTGATACTTGGACTTCTATCCATTTACTACTTGCAACACATTGATATACTTGTCAAAAGTAATCATATGTCTAACCTTTTTGGCACAAACTTATTTTCTCCCTTTTTTTAGACAAAGTGTAACATGATGGAGGCAAATATTTGTGCTTACCTACCTTTCTTGGTACCAAATCCCTTTGTATCTTTATTTCAATCAAATTGAAACAAACATTCACACCATCATTCGACTTCCCTTTAGTGTTAAGAAGTGCACCAATTAATTTATCACACATATCTTTCTCTACATGCATTACATTTATATCGTGTCTAACTTTTAACTTATTCCAATGTGGAAGATCAGAGAAGATGGGCATTGTCTTCCATATGTTTGTCATACTTGAATTTTTTTTCATCTTTCTATAGAAATGATCTATGTTCTTTACCTTTTCATAAATTTGAACATATTGAAATAAGGTAGTTGTCATTCTATTGATATTCATTATTTTTTTTTTCTCAACCTACGATATGATGATAACTTTTAGAAATCTCTTATGTAAAAGATATATTATCTTCTTTCAATGTTTCAATTGTTGATATGCAATGTCTTCTTCACTTACATAACATGCTTTATAACTTTTGACTCTATAACCCAACAAGTTGTCATATGCAAGAAATTCATTGGTAATACAAAATAACATGATATGCATATAAAACGTATTTATAACCAAACTCATAAAAAGCTTAAACCCCTTCATCCCATAAAAAATTTAAATCTTCAATCAATAAAGTGAGATAAAAATTTATGTCATTTCCTGATTCTCTTAGACTAGAGATTATTATAAACATCATCATGTACTTTTTGCTTCATGTACAAACCAAGAGGTAAGTTGTAAATAACTGGTAAAATAGATGATGAACTATGATTAGTATTTAAATTACCAAATAAAGTTAATCCATTTGTAGCTAGACCAAACCTAGGATTTTTTTACTCTTTTTTGAATGAGGAAAATTCATCATCAATATTCTTCCATTATGAAGAATCAATTAGATAAAGAAGCAGACTATCACATTTCTTCTCATATGTGTGTCATCTAGGCGTTTTAACATAACTTGGATTAGTAAATAAATTCTTAACTCTTGAAATGGTTGGAATATACAAAACAACCTTCATGGTAACACCATCCTTTGTCATCTCATCACTATTGGATTGATCTTGGTCTCCACCTTGTAAAATGATATCATACTCTTAGGACATTAGTTCAACCCTTCAAATTCTTTTTTTATATAATATGCAATCATTAAGACATGCATGCATTTGTTTATACTACATACTTATTTGACAAAGTATATTTTTTATCTCATAATTATGACTAGGTATTGCATTTCTTATGGAAACATGTCCTTCAAGAAACAACATGAGTAATTCTTTGAAACTTTTATTAGTCCACCTATTGATTTTCTTCAAATTCGTCAATTTTAACACCTTTGACAATCGTGCAAAGTTAGTTTATCCAAAATACAACAGAGTCTTTACATATCTAAACTTGTCTTCTTCATACACACACGCTTGGAAAAAAGATTTTATTCCAATATCATGAATCATGTCCTCCAATCAGTTGTTCATGGTTAATAAACAAGCTTCTCAATTTGGTACACATTTGGTGACTCTAACAATTCACCATGTCATGTCTATGTTGTATAATTTTGAGGAAATTCATCACATAGAAGGTGCTCCTTAATTTTAGTAAAATGCAATCTTCTCCCATTTAAATATTTCATGCAAGGATACATAATCTTTACTTAAGCATTAATATTACTGACATTATATTGCATAAATTGTATTCATTACTCTCTCGTACTAAATTACTTATGCACAACGAATTAATTTAATTTTTTTATCCGCATCTACTTGTTGAATTATGTCAGATTTAAGTTAAATGTTGTATAATGTATGATTGACATTAATTGTTGTCACCATGCATGTACATTTAAGTTTTTCAATCAAATTTGTAATCATATCCATTTAGAAATATTTATTTTTCATAATTTATTAGTAAATTAATTTTTAATTAACATCTCATATATTTCACAAAATTTCAATAACATTTCACCTTAGTCTTCATGTAACACAAAATGAGTTAATGACACAAAATCAGCCACAGTCAAATATGCAGTAGTACCAACACAAGATGCAATAAACCAAAATTTCATGAAATACATAAAATTTAGTTTTAATACAAGAACTAATGAACTATTAAAAGTTGCTAATTTCCTAAAGTGTTCAACCAAACAGTTCAAGATTCAATACATTGATTGCCAATCTCTCCGCTTGTTTATATATAAAAAAAAAAAAAATCATTGGAACATTTCAATCTAGAGGTAGTACTTAATATTTATATTGAATTTCAAATGAGAAACTAAATTTCACTTAATGCAATGTATTACACAATTTCAAAGAAACTTAGCAACGTAATGCTTGATTATCAAACTAAGTTTATAAGTTTAATGAACCAATCATTACAAACAATTATATAATATACACTACAAGAAAATTATTAAATATAAAACAATTTTAGAAACAAAAAATAATTTTCTTAGTCTCTAAAAAATAGTATCTAATTTAGTCAATATAGTAACTAATTACTTTTTGTCTCTAAAATTTGTATCTATTTAATAATTCTCTTGTAGTGACACATGGTTATATAACTCATAATTTAGAAAATAAGAAGAAAATAAATATAACTTTCAATCAGGATTCTTCTTTATCATAAATTTATTTTAATGTACCATATTTTTATAAATTAAATATCATACTTTTATAAAATTATAAATAATTACAAAATATTAATTATTTATCTCATGTTCTTCATCCTTTCCACTAATCCACTATAACTAGAATGACAAAAAGGCAAAACGATTGTGAGTTTGACCATACTTGTGAAAAAATTTCTTCATCCATACATCGAATGAGTATGAAATTTTTTTGTCTTATCATTATCGGGAAAGGAGTATACTCATACGTTACACTCATACTTGCCGTCCTTTTATCATTTCAAATATTAATTAAATAATTTTTTTTTTTAAAAATCACAAAAAAAAAAAATTATTATCAAGGTTTGAATGTCAAAAGGACACACATTCTAAGACTTTACACTATTATACACTTGAAATTGAAAGTTACATATTCTCATATGAAAAAAATAATATTAAAATAAAATTAAAATAATCAAATATATGTTTAAATAAATGAAGAAGATATTTCTAAATATTAAAAAAAATTATATAAAAAGTTTTCTATGTTAACATGGACAATAAATTAATATTAACGTGAATATTATAATATAATTAATAAATTCCGTTTATTATATCGAGAAAAAAAATTAACATGTCTGCTGTCATCAAATTTTGTATTATAAACATTCTGAATGTCTAAAATTACATTATTATGAATGGTAGAATCTAAAATAATTTTTTTAAGAATAAAATAGACTTTTCTAAAATAATTTTTAAAGAATAAAATAGACTTTTTGACTGAACTACGGAGGTTGAGTGGAAGCTATGGTGGTATAGAAAGAAACAGCGGTTTTTTTAGAGACACTATGGTTTGTGGAAGAAACGAAAAAAAATATATACGCGGCGAAGGGATATGGCGAGCATTGAACAAAAGTGGGTCCCATGTGCGGTGGAAAATCCTTGTTTTTTTTCGCAGATTCACGTTCCCGATTCCACTTTGCGTTGCTACAACGCACCGCCCTTATCATCATAACGTATTCTCATCTCTTTTATTCACTCAACAATCTTTTCTTCAACTCTTTATAATGATTTCTCTTCACTCCTAACCTTCCATACTTCACTTTCTCCTTCTTCAACTCCACTCGTCATCATGTCTTTCAGAGGCCTAAGCAGAGTAACATTTCCCTTCTCATCTACATCTCTTACACTTTCTTCTCTTTTCTTTTTCTGTCATGTTTTTCTTTCATTGGTTTCATCAAGTTTTGGCATGTGAGTGTTCGTGTGTGTGTTTGATTTCAAAATCACGTCTTGGTTTGAAAGGCTTTTGACCCAGATGCGTTTAAATTCCAGCCAAATGCTTCATCAGGCATGGGTGTTGCTGATGACAGCAAAAACACCTTCATGGAACTGAAGCAGAAGAAGGTCCATCGCTATGTGATCTTTAAGGTTGATGAAAAGAAAAGGGAGGTTGTGGTTGAGAAGATCGGTGGCCCCGCTGAGAGCTATGATGATTTCGCTGCATCTTTGCCTGAGAATGATTGCAGATATGCTGTCTTTGACTTTGATTTCGTCACTTCTGAGAACTGTCAAAAGAGCAAAATCTTCTTCATTGCATGGTTAGTTTAGTTTCTCTCTATGTTTTGGTTTTATATGTTAAAGAAAAGGATCTCTAATTTTGTCCACAAGTAAAAGCTTGGTCGCACTAACCATGAGCTTGTCTCCCTTTCCTCTTGTGAAGAACAAACTTGGATTGGACTATTTTTATTCCTGCCTACATCCATCTTCAACATCATGCTTCTTAATTTACATTTTATGTGATTTGGCCAGAAGTGTCATTCTTAGTTGTTTCATTGCATGATGTGGATTAGGTCCCCTTCAACGTCTCGGATCCGTGCGAAGATGCTCTACGCCACAACTAAAGAGAGGTTTAGACGTGAGCTAGATGGTGTTCATTATGAAATCCAGGCTACTGACCCCACTGAAATGGATCTTGAAGTGCTGAGAGACCGTGCACATTGAAATGTTTATGTACTTGAAATTCATTTTCTTTTCAGAATCTACTAGGTTTTTACTTTCAATGAATTACCTACTTCATGCTTTATCATCTGCAGAGCCCATCTTGCCACATAATTATGCCTCCAATAATATGAATATGAAGGGCGATGGGTTTTGAAGCTCTGAGCTGTTATTGATGTAAATCCCAATTTGCTAAACCTGTGTTATAGAGCCTGACTTTATGGATCCAGATAAATGCGGTGGATATAAAAGTATCTGTTCGTAAAGTTAGCAAAGAATCTCTAGAAAATTTCACAACCTGCTTTTATCAATATTATCTTTTTAAAATTAATTTTGTATCTGTGCTTGTGTTTGGTTTCGAGGAAGGGAGGTAAGAAATAATGTGTGATATTTTCTGGGATGGAAGAGAAGGAGAAATGGTTTTTAAAAAGGTAGAAATCATTGTACTATTTCTGATAAAAAAAAAAAACATTTTGTTCCACGTATTTCGGGCCTTAGAACTTTGACTGTTTGGAAGAAATAGTACATGATAAAATCAAATATCAGATCGGTAGTGTGATCAGAGTAATGGGCTAATGGATCTTGGAGCCATTTGGATAACCTTATAACGACTATTGCTTCCTGTATCATACTAATTAATTGGGTTTGCACTCAATAAGGGTAAGAAAAAGACAAAATTACTCTCTAGGGTTTTTATTCTAGCCAAGTGAGATGATCCTTAAATAGAGCACCAAGTGTAACTAGAAACAGTGATTTTCAGTGAACTAGAACATCAGGTGTAACTTGAGTGATTTTCAGTCTAGTTGTGTGTCCTCCTCATCGCCTTCCCTTCACTCTTATAATGGATGCTTTGCTGATTCGGCATCCTTTGCTCTTTATGAAGATTTAAGGAGTATCTTTTTATTAATTTCCCGAATAGAAATCCGAACTGTTACGTCATATTACTGAGATTGGATCATGACCTCACAATCCTTCAATTTCAGGTGTAAGTCAATACAGCTTATCTTTTATATAGTGGGATCGGCCCAGGACCTTACAGTTTCAAAACTAAAAATAGATTTTGACTTTGTGGTGGGGTTCTCATTCTTGTCTTCTGTCTTGGGTATGTTTTCTAGATCCACTGAATTTCGTTGGTTATTTGCACTTTGTTTACTGTGTTTTTTGGTGTTTTTTGTACACTCATTTAAGACGTATTTTGTCGTTGTTGCAAAAAGTAACATCCTCTTTTTGAAATTCTGGATTTTGGATTTCGGGATGTATTACTGAAATTTGATGGGTTGTTGCAAAAAGGTAAGATTTTTTTTAAACGGCTGGATTTAGGATTTTGGATATATTACTGAAATTTAAATTACAACATGGGTTTAGGTACAATAACTTTATACTTTTAGAATGAGTTCAATTCGTATCCTGGGGATTATAAATGAACATCAATTCGTTATGAAAAATCATTTAAGCATACAAATTTTAGAATAACTTCTCCGGAACGAATTGATGTTAAATCTAAAAAGTATATTTTGATAATAACTCTTAAATACAAAAGTTTAAAAAAAAAATGATCTTATTTTTCTACAACTACAGAATGTGTCTGAAATAGGAGTTAAAAATCACCAAAGAAATATCGTAAATCATCTCATACAAATGTAAATAATCAATAACACAGTGAGTCCAGAAAAAATACAAGACGGAAGAAAAAGATGAGAACCTCAGCCACCGGAGCAGTGCACATGAATGTAGAAGAAGGAAAGCCAACATGTATTTTTAATTTTAAAATCCTGGAAGGTAATTTCGTCTTTTCCCTATCGTGATTGAGTGCAGGTTACAATTCATATTCATATGGCGTCGGAAGTAATAGCCCCTTATAACTTAGGGGGTTCAAACAGGCATCAGCACACTGATATATTTATTGCAAATATTCCGCTGCCAAAGCTCTTGTAATCCGCAAAAGTCAAATTGAAGGAGATCAGTTCTGGAATTTTTGCGTTTCTTTCTAGTCAAATTCCAAAAATACCATAGCGTCACATTCCTAATTTTAATTTGTTTTTAAGACTTTCAAAAGTGAGTTTTCTTCTGCGAGCTTCGATTCAAATACATGACCCCAAACTGTTTCAACTTATGCTCAGGAAATAATATTGTCACTACAGTCATCATTTACCTAGTGTTTGGATCAAGAGTTGTTGTGTAAGCGAAAACGATGTTTCATTTATACCTACGTTTGCTTCTACAGTTAGTTGTGGGTGAGGTAGCAAATGGAGAGAAAGTGTAGGAGATATCCTATCTTCTCAAGAATGAAGAGAAAGGAGAGAGGATGGAGAGAAAACCACGTAATATTTGTGAAGTTACGCATGTGCCCTTATTTACTCTTACATGCAACGACAAAATTGGCTGGCACCATTGTAAAGGCACTGCATGCATCCATGACTGCTTCCACTGTTGCATGGGGCGCATGAGATTCCTGAGCCAAAGTCAAGAATCGTTTGACCATTTGAAAGAGGATTTGAAAGATGAATGGAGAGGTGAGACACATGAGAGAGTAGTTGTGTAATAAATTAGGGCAATGAATTGTATATAAAACCATTGCCGCAGTGCGTAAGTTCACAAAGGAAACCAACTTCACAGTTCACTCATCAAAGAAAGAAAGACAGTGTAGTTAAAGAGATGTGAATTGGTTCCCTGGCCTTGGAAGGGTTCGTGAGGATAGTCAACTTCACTTTCGTAGTTGTTGTTTGATCCAGGTTAGCGTTGCCTTCGTTTTGTATTGCACATAATCGGTTTTGCTTTTAAAAATAGGCGATAATCGATTATGGTCTTAGCTTAATCAATTATCTGAGCAATTTTTTTGACCATAATTGATTATCTTGAATGTGTTATTGTCATGATAATCGATTGTGTTCATTGCCTAATTGATTATGTTGCTTTTTTTCACTCTTCAGATAATCGATTATGGCTAAATTTTCTTTGGGTAATCGATTATCATGCTTTTATTACTCATGTGCTAATCGATTTTGCTATGTTGTTATTTGATTTTTTTTTATTTTTTTTTATTTTTTTCAGGCAGCAGTGTTTGATATTTTGTGGTGGTCTTTTCTTGATCCTACTTCAGTTAATTTTCTTGTGCTTTCAGGTTTTTTGTTTTGATATTTATTTTTGTTTTAGCTTCTGTTTTATTTAAATTTATTGTTTACAATATTTATAATATTATGTTTGGATGAGGATGGTTTTGTAACTTAATTTTTTTTAGGGTTTATGCTTTTATTATTGACATTTGTGTAGGGTTGATGGTTTTATTATTGATGTTAATAAGTTAGGATTTAGGTGTTATTTTAAGTTTATGATTTGATTATTATTTTAGGGTTGTAAATAGTTATTAATTTTTATCCATTTAATTGTTTATAAGAGAAATAGTTAGTTATTTAAAATGAATATTTTTACATAATGAAAATAGAAATTAAACTGGTGTAGGTTTTTTTATTTTTTTTTTACATTTTAAATAAATTATTAATCTTATAATTGAAACAATTAAAAAAGGTATTGCAGTAATTAAAGAAAGCAGAAAAAATGTAGGTAAGAAATTGCAATTTTTAATAATAAATGTAGATAATTATTATTTTTAAAACATTGAATTATTTGAAAAAAATAGTTTAATTTATTTAGAATGAATATTTTTAAAGAATGGGAATAAGAATTTGTAATTTATAGCGTTATTTTATTTTATATTTTACATAAATTATGAATGTTATAATTAAAAACATAATATAAAATGTTGTAGTAACTAAAAAAAGCAGAAAAAGTTTAGAAAAAAAATTATAATTTTTAGTAATAAATGTAATTGTTTATAAAAAAGACTTATATTTTTTTAAAATAATTTATATACAGAATGGAAAAACAAATTTATAATGTTGAGGTTAATTTTTTTTAGATTTTACATAAATTATTAATATTTTCATTTTAACATTATAAAAAATGTTGTAGTAATTAAAAAAAGCAGAAATATTTAAAATTAGAATTTTGAATTTATAATAATAAATGTATGTATTTATTACTTTTTGAAAATATAATTGTTTATAAAAAATGTAATTTTATTTAAAAACATTATTTTTAGAGAATGGAAATAAGACCTAATGTTTAGGTTATTTTTTGAAGATTTGACATAATTTATTAATGTAATAATTAAAAACATTATAAAAAATATGTAGTAATTAATAAAAGCAGAAAATTTTTAGAGAATAAATTTAAATTTTTAATAATAAATGTACATAGTTATTACTTTTGGGAAGATTTAATTGTTTATAAAAAATAGATTTTTTTTTAAAAATAATATTTTTAAAAATTGGAAATAAAATTTTATAATGTTTAGGTTTAGGGTTTAGGTTTTATTTTTAGATTTCACATAAATTATTAATGTTATGATTTAAAACATTTTTAAAAAAAATTACTAATTAATAGAAATAGAAGAAGTTATTTTTATTTTTCATAAATATTTGGAATTTCAAAATTTGTACATAGTTATTATTGTTATTATAGTTATTTTATTTTATGTAATTGTTTATTTTGTTTGTTCATATTTATTTGTTCTTTGATAGAATTAGAATGTACACCAATATAATTTTTTTATGTATGTATATCAATTTTGTTATATTAGAATAAAAATTTTATTAAAATTAATTAAGATTAGGTTTTAGGATCCCTGTATTGGTGTAGTTATACACCGAAATGGTAACCGTTTTCGGTATATTGTATTCATACTTACATTGTGGATGAAAGTTAAAGATTACATGGATAACTTTATAAATTGGACAAGGCATTATGACGAGGCAGAGATGGTAGATTTTGAGGAAACAGTTGTAATTTATGACGATCTTCTTGCGACGAACATGAATCTAATTTCACAAATCCAACAACAAATAAAAAAAAATAATGAACGTGCATCAGTGATCATTCTTTGTATGATTGGTTTTGGATTGAATTTGTTACGCACGGTGCGTACTACAAGCAACTCTATTAGTGAGTTCCAACCACAAAAAGAGTGTTGCAGACAAGAATTGATGGAGTACTTGGTTCACACTGAAAAATGTCGTGATATTATTCGCATGGGACCAGAAGCTTTCCTTCAATTATGTGAACGAATACGGGCAACTGGACTTGTTAAAGATGCATATCGATCAATTGTGGAAGAACAAGTAGCGAAGTTTCTGCACATTATTAGGCATAATGTGAAGAATCGAAGTGTGTCATTCTTTTTCCATCGGTCTGGAGAAACAGTATCCCGTCACTTTCATAATGTTTTGAGTGCAATTTTAAAGTTGGAGCGGGATTTCTTAATTCAACCAAATGGAACGGTTGTAGAACCACACATCCTTAAGAACAGTCGATTTTACCCCTACATTAAGGTTTGTTTATGATAACATTACTTTAAATTATGTATTATGTTGTATTTATTTTGTGTATAATTAAAGTTATGAATTTTTGGTTTACATTAGGATTGTTTAGGGGCCATAGATGAGACTCATGTACGTGTTAAGGTTGCACGTGCTGATACACCTCATTATCGAGGCAGAAAAGATTGGCCAACCCAAACATATTTGCAGGTTGTGACTTTGACATGAAGTTCACATATGTCCTGGCCGGTTGGGAAGGAACTGCCTCTGATTCAAGGATATTGAAAGATGTTTTGGTACGAGACAATCCTTTGATTATTATAGAAGGTTAGTTTGAGGGGATTCGGTGTGCAGAACAATAAATAGGTTATAGTATTATATACTAACGCAACTTTCCACAATCTTCGTAGGAAAATACTATCTTGGTGATGCAGGTTTTATGTTAACACCAAATATAATAACACCTTATCTCGGGATTAGATACCATTTGAAAGAATATTCGCGAAGAGGGCCACAAAATGTAAAGAGTTGTTTAATCTGCGACATTCATCACTTAGAAATGTAATTGAGAGAACGTTTGGGGTGCTGAAAAAACGATTTCCAATTATAGCCAGTGGGACTGAGGCCCATTATGATGTCGATACTACAACAAAAATTGTTTTAGTTTGTTGTATTCTGCATAACTTTCTTTGCGGGGTTGACAATGATGAGTCTCTGATTGAAGAAGTAGATCATGAATTGTTACAAGAAGATGTACAACCAACCCCTACCCATGTTCGTGACCATGATTATAGCCTAGGGTGTCCATATTAGAGACACTATAGCAAACAAAATGTGGCAAGATTATGTAAACAATTAATTTGATCAATGAATATATTTTATATTTTGTTCCAATGCTTCTCGTACTAACTTGATTTAAGTATATTAGATGGATCGCAGGAAAAATGTTGCTCCACATTCATCAGGTGGTTGTAGGGAGTTCACTAAGTGGACGACAGAGATGGACCTAATTCTGCTAAATGCAATGATTGGAAAGGTACGTTGAGGTACCCGAATTGACAGTAGTTGGACCAGTTAGGGATATACTAACATTGTTATGGCTCTACACCATGCTGGATTAACAACTATGAAGAAAAATCATGTAAAAAATCGTCAAAAAAGCCTGAAGGATAGATTGAGGGAAGTACATGATTTGTTTGGTGGATTGAGTGGTTTCGCATGGAACCAGACCACGACACGTTTTGAAGCGGAGGACGAAGTTTGGAATGACTTGATCAAGGTAAGATGATAAGTATATTTCACAACAAATACATTTCACTGTACATTTATGAACTTGTAGTAATATGTGACATGTATTTAGGCCAAACCATCTGCCACGAAATGGTGTGTGAATCCCATTCGCCATTATAACCTAATGGAGGAGTTGTGCTGTAATGACAGAGCCAACGGAAGTCGGGTCAGGACGGCCCGTGACATCAATTCAAGTCCTGACATAAGTAATTTTAGCATCAACCTTGACGACAATAATATGGATTATATCCCTGAGCAACCCAACTTTGAAGAGGCAAATGACTACGTCCCACGGTCACCTGCTCCTCATATTCAATCAAGTGACACTCCTTCTGACACTCCCTCAAATACTCCTTCTATGCCTTCTGCGGGCTCTGCAAGCACATCCTCGTCTAGAGGATAAAAAAGAAAAGGGCCCACGATGGACGAAATTGATTCACATTTTGCTTTGTTGAATACAAATCTTCAAGAATGTGTTTCCTCAATGAAGGATGCTAATAAGAATGGCTGTGAGTTGGTTGACATTGCTCATGCACAAGCAATTGCAGCACAACATATAGTTGCGGAAATTACACGAAGAAACGACTTATATGCTGAGCATGTACACCATAATCGTCGCCATACATCCTACCAATACTCTGAGTCTGATATTTGGGCAATGTTGGTGGAGCTTAACATCCAGGATGAACAGGTCATGGATCAATGCTACGAGTTTTTATGTGAGCATCCAAGAAGAGTTAAACAACTATTTGGAATGCCATATGAGCATCGCATGACAAAGTTGTTTGCATTTATGACTAGGTGTTGATTTCATATCTATGCGTTCGCGTTACCTTTGTGTGTTTCTGTTATGTGTTCTTCTTTAATCTGTCTGACTATGTTTGTTTTGTGATCATTATGATAAGAACTTTTAATATTGTACTTCAAGAATTCTAGTATTGTCTTTTAATTGGTGATGTAATATTTTGTGTATGAACTTGTACTATTCTATTTCATAACCTCTACTATTATGTTTATGATATTGTCATTTACTTTATACAAGGTTATAATTGCATTACACATGGCATCATCATCCTAGAAACGCCACAGAACCCGTAAGGGTAAAGCTGTAGTAGAAGATCATGTCGTTCCTCCTCCCCCAGCAACGCATATTGAAAAAGTTCTTGATTATTCAAGATACTTTAGTACAAAACGTCAAATGACAATGTTTGAAAATCTGTTTTATGGAAGAATAGTCTTATCACCAAAAGCTATGCATACTCCATTTTTTGCTGCTGCAGGGTTTGAATTCCAAAACCTTCTGAATTTCCAAGGTGTTCAAGCTTTCCTTGGAATGAAATTTCCGCATTATGAAGACTTGGTTAGAGTATTTTATACAAATCTCAAGATCACACCTATTGGTCACCTTTGTGTTGAGATTTGCGGAAAGCGAATAAACATTACTGAATTGGATTGGATGAACATTGCCAATCTCAGGTATGACGGTGTTAGGTTGACCCCTGGGACAATCCCTGAGGAAGTCAACTTTGATCGAGCACTAGCATTATCTTCTATGATTCGTGAAGATGTTCAAGGCCAAAATGTCAGAAATGTCGGTAGCCTGAAAATGAATGACCGACTATTACATTACACATGGTCCACATCTTGTGCCCTCGTGGGAGCAACTTCACACAATTATTGAATGAGGATATTTTCATGCTTTGGTGCATCAAAAATAATATAATGATTAATTGGCCTCATTACATCATGCAACACGTGATTAAATGTAGGGATAACAACATGTTTTTGCCGTATGCAATTTTGATAACATGGATCTTACACGTGTATGGCTTCGACTTGTCAAATGAGTCAGCAATAATGCTAGGATGAAATCATTATTTTGGGAAAAAGAGTATGACGAAATTAAATATATATTCCATGTCAATGGCGTATGGCAGCTTGGTAGGCCTCACCAGCAAGATGAAGAAGATGATGAAGAGGATGAATTGCCACAAGAAGCTGTTGGGGGTGGTGAACCTCAGCCCGCAATCCCCAACCAAATGGAATTGTTAACCCAAATTATGACCAGCATACAGAACTTGAATACCAGGATGGACTAGGTTCAGGATACTCTGGCTAACATTCGACGTCATCAAGGCCATTGATGGTCTTATCATTATGTTATTATCATTATTATTTTTATTTCTATTTTTCATGTTGAACATTAATGACTTCTTTGTCATTGTTATTTAATATTAAGAATTTATGGTAGTTTTCATGGAACTTATTTAGATAATGATATTGTTTTCAATGCAACTTTTATAACATTTCATTTCTATTATGCATAAATAAAATTTGGGCTCGATGACATAATACGGAACTTCAACAGCATTGCTTAAGTCGTCTTGAATGTCTGCGTACCAGAGCACATCGTCGTCTAGTTGTACCGGGTGTGGTGTGCAAAAACCTCATACTTTTACCCATTCTACTACGAACACAAGTGCTTTCGTTCCTTCTATTTGTGATTGTGGAGAGTTTGCTGTTTTGAGAACAGCAAAAACAGAAAAAAAAAAATGCTGAAAAACGATTTTGGGGTTGTCCCAAGTACAAGGTAAAATTTGTTAAATTAGGTTTCATAATCTATTAAGAATGTTATTTTAAACTTATTAATTGTTCAATTTTATTCTTTTCTTCAAAAAAGATTACAAGTGACATGGTTCTAGGCTGTAATTTTTTCAAATGGTGCATTAAAGACGTTGCTGATGAAAAAGATGCAATTATTGTCAGACAACGGAGACATATATGTCTTCTAGAAAACCGTTTGAAGGTCTCCATAAGAAGGATTAAAATGTTATTAGTGGGGATATGTTTTCTTTTTCTAATTAACATTAGTATGTTCTTCATTTTCACATAATTCTAAAATTACAAACAAATTAACATGTCTTTATCTCTTTCCGAATCAAATGTAATGACTCTATATTATATATTTTGATAACTACTTAATATTCATGTTGTGTTCTAAATATCCATTTATTTTTAAAATATATTAATTTTGTTAATGATAATAATGAAAATCATTATTACTAATCATTTTATATATATATATATATATAAAATAATTGAAAGAATCATAAATAATATTAAAATTATCTATATAAATGAACTTAAGTAACAAAATCAATTTCAAATAATAAAATGGAAAATAATAAATTACAATTATATTTAATTATTTTGTTGACTTTTACATTTTTTTTCTTTTATTTATAAATTAAACTTTAAATTATTTTAATTAACTAAAATATGCACAATATTAATAGTTACTTATTTTTTTATATACAAGGATAAATTTGTAATGTTATAATTTACACTATTCAAAATAATTTAAAATATTCTTATAATCATCACTTTACTCACGTATTTCAATAAACTTTCCTCACACATCCACTCTAATATACTTCAATCCTAACAACCTCAACTTTCTTCATACTTTCTTCACACTTTCACTCCCGCACACCCTCAACTTTCCACTTCCCAACACCCTTTAATCTAAACAAAACATTAGTAGTTCATCGTTGAATAATTTGACAAAGCAAAAGGACCCAAAATTCCAGCACAGTTCAAATAGAAATATATGATTACGTGAATAATCTAATACCTGCTCAAATATCAAATTATTCAGTTTTCGGGTCCCATTGATTATATAATTATCATCCATTCAATCACTGAACTCGGCATACCAGCTTGGAGTTTTCAACAGAGAATATAATATAAATGTGAAAAGTGAGATGTTGTGGTGAAGTATGAACTTGTGAGATATAAAATAAATGTAAAAGTTACCTGTAGCTCATGTCCAAAGAAAAGTCTATTGATCATTGGTTGAAAGCAGTTTCCATCGAAGAATAACTTCATCTGGACCATAAAGTGATGCGAGAGGTAGACAATTGAAGATAGTAAGTTAATAATGAGACTGAAAACGTCAGTGCAACTCCCCACTACAACTTTTACTTTCAAATTTTAATTAGCAAACGTAGTTGAAGTGTACAAGTCAAATATTTGTGCCGTGGACAGACTGGAACTGCAACTGGTAGCATTATGGTCATATTTCACGTCTATACTCACATTGAAAAGTAAATAATCTTCATCTGTTTTCACGTAAGCACCTAGGAAACGGGGCACAGTTCAGAAATTTCGGACGATAAGATTCTTATATTATTTATATTCGTACTGTTCCATCACGGAAACTTATTCAAGTGTAGCCTTTTTTTACTTAAGATTTCAATTATACACATGTCTAATGTAATGCCATCAGTTTCCTTAGACTTAAGAAAATTGAAACACTGAAACAACTAAGTCAAAAAAGAAAATAAAGATAGCATGCAGAACAGAGCCGGTCTGTGAAACTAGTTATTGAAAAGTTCTATACACCAATAGTGATTATACATCAACTGTAACTCGAATTTGCCAATATTAGAAAAAGAAATAGCCCTAGTTCCTGCTACATGATGTCCAGGCAAAATTTAACAGAAATATTGGCGAGGGGCAAGGAAAGCTTTTGTGCTTTCCAAGTCTAATTGAAGCCACTGCTTTATTATATAGCAACAACATTATAGATGACTATATCCTAAACATATGGAACAGTTTTGTTGCTGTTGCTAGAGTGTGACTTCTCTAACTCTTCCCCTGTCCCAACATCCTCCTCATTCTCACCTGACATCTCCTCCAACGATCTTCCCTTTGCCTCAGGAACCAAGAAAGTAAAGAAGAAGCCTAAAATGTTAACTACACCTAAGACGATAAGCGCATTCTTTACACCAATACCTGCAGGGTACCCTGCATCAGCTTTGCTTTTGTCCTTGTTTTGTGCCAAGTACAAGAACCCAAAAGAACCAACTATAGCCCCAAGCTTCCCAGATGCTGATGAAATTCCATGGCAAGTACTTCGGAATCTAGCAGGGAAAATCTCTGCTGGCACCACAAACGTGGTGGCATTAGGCCCAAAATTTGCAAAGAAAAAGGTCAATGAATACATCACCACAAATCCTATCCGGTTATCCCTATGAGTCCAGTGGTCATAAGGGATGGCAAGAGCAAACATGAAGACAGTCATAAAGAAGAACCCCATCAATTGGATAGCAAATCTTCCTATCTTGTCAATGAAAGCCACTGTGAACCAGTACCCAGGAACTGTACTGCACAGAGCAATGAGTGTTTGAGCCCTTGCAATTTTGTAAACCTCCTCAATAGCATTCATGGTTTTGGCCGGAGGTATCCAACCAATTGCACTGAAGATATCTTTCTGGAAAAGATTTTGACTATAAAATGCAATATCAAGCAAGAACCATGTGCTTGATGTACCAAGGAGATGCAGTCCATGGCGAGTTAAAAACTCCTTTGAGAACAAGCCATATGGCTTAGCCTGTGGTTCTTCAATCTGTGGTTCAGCTTGAATCTCAACCTGCAGAACCTTAGACATGTCTGCTGCCGCCTGCTTCGTGTTCTTGGCTACTAGAGCAGTATAACGGGCAGTTTCCGGCATCTTCATCCGCCAGTAGTAAGTCAATGCCGCTGGGAGTGCTCCCACCATCACAATTATCCTCCAAACATAGTCTGCTTGTAAAACTGTTGAGGCAGCTGGATCAACCTCATAAGGTGGAGCTTCAAACCACTTATTGAATGCAGCTGAAATTATAATTGCAAATATACCACCTGCCAAAATGCCAAAACCCTGCATGGCAAACACTGCAGCAATGAAGGCACCTCGAGTCTTCTTGTTAGAGTACTCAGACATTATGGTAGCAGAAAGTGGATAGTCTCCACCAATACCAAATCCAAGCCAGAACCGAAAGAAGCAAAGAGTTGACATTACAGATTTTGCACTATGACTGAATGAAAGGCCGGAAGCAACGGAACATATTACCATCATCATCAGAGTCATGCCGTAGACTCTTTTCCTTCCCATCTTATCACCAAGCCAACCAAAGAAAAGCTGACCTGAAAGTGTTCCACAGAAAGCCACACCATTTACAGCAGCTGCAACATTGGGAGGCAATGTACCGGGCTTTGGTGCACCATCAACATGGTAGTATATGCGGCCAAGCAACTTTGTAACAAGGGATATGCAGAATAGATCATACGCATCGGTGAAGAAGCCCATTCCTGCGATGATGATTGCAGTGAAATGGTACCATTGTGTTTTTGCCACATCAAGCGCATTTAGCACCTGAATTTGCTCCTTTGCCATGGTTTGAAAGCCAAAATTACAAGGCTATGTCTGTATCTCTTTATCAAAAACTTCCCTTCTCTGCAGAAGTGGAAACGAGAGTCAGAATTGATCAATTGTGAGATCTTTGATTAAATAAAAAAAACTAAGAATTCAATAATAGCTGATCAATTTGAAGAAGTTATCAAATGAAATCAACCAATACACGTACAGTTACATCACCTGTTAGTCCACTAAGAAAATGTTGTTTACCTATCAACAATAACTATTGATTACACCGCAATGAACTCCAAATTCACAATTAAGGCTCAGAAATTAGCCTCTATATAATTACCAAATATAAGCAAGATAATACAACTAAGTTAGAAAAGTTGTCAAGCTACCCACTTTTTGTTACACCAGAAATTAGGAAACTGGAAGGAACTTGTAACATCTCAAAATAAAAATAAACAGTAAATAAGGATTTTTTAGATTCTTTCCTCACTTTTTAAAAAAAGTGCTTCCTAAAATAACTCGCTAGTAAATTTCTTCGAAAATTATTGTTTTGAAATTGTTTCTAAAGACAAAAGAAAACAGAAACAAATCTGTGGGTAAACAGAAATAACGAAGCAAGAAACAGTTTCAAATGCGCCCCAATGCAAACAAATTTTAAGAAACAGTTATGCATTTATTTATTTTAAAAAGAGGTTACAGATTGAAGGTGCTCTGATATCTCTAGAAAGCAAAATTTACGCAAAAGTCAATGTTCTCAAAACTAAAACAATACAGGAAAAGAAAACTGGTTAATTTTGAAACTATCATAACAAACAATAATTAGACTCCCTGATAATAAGAATAAGAACAAACGATTTCATACGGATTAAACCAATTAACCCATGCAAAAATAGTTGAATCTCATTTGAGAAATTTTCATATCGAATGAAACCATACATGCACAAGGTGCGTCCTTGGTAATATCAGAAGTGACGAGAAATAGCAGAAACAGGTTAAGATGAAATCAGTATCTGGAATGCACATTAAAGGAGACACATGAAATGAATCTGAACTGTCACATGAAAAAAACCTAAGAACTCGGGGTAGTTGAGTGATGGTCCCGTGATGCATGCATGGGGTGACACATTAGAAAGACTAAAATATATATATATATATATATATATATATATATATATATATATATATAATTGCAATAATAATATTATAAAATTAATTACCTGTAGTGGAAAAAGTTGTGTAGAGAGAAGAGAAAGAGGTGAAGTGCAATGAAAAGAGATGTGGGAAATGTATGAAGGGAGTGGGAAGAATTTATAGGAAGAGAAGATAAGAAAACATGACATAAAACAAACATAATACACTTTCTAAACCAAATATTCCACTGGCATATACCCTCTTTCCCCTCTTATGCCTCTTACGACGCGTTCCTTCCCGAAGCCCTTGGATCACTTTTCATTCTTTTCTTTTTTTTTTCCATCTTCATTCACACACACTATTTTATACTCTTTCTTCACACTAAATTAAAATACCTTTTAATCCTACAAAAATTTACTGTTTTTCAAATTTTCTTCTATTTTCAAGAACCTATTCATTTAACATTGCTGTCAGTGAAATATTATCAAAAAAATAACGACGTCATATAGTGATGTGTTATGCAAATCATGTGACACCTAAACAAAAAATGTACTTGTCATATTTTTACATCTTGACACGTTTAGTCAATTCGATGAAAAAGACTAAATTATTTTTAAAAAAATAACATAGCCATGTTAAAATCAGCTTAAAAATAATGCTCTATTAACTCGTTAGTATGCATAATAGTTATTTTAATATATATGTATATATAATGATTTTTTTGTTTATTAATTTATACAGTTATGCCGACTTAAAAGAAATTGTAAGATATTCCATTAAAATAATTGTAGTTTAGTTTAAAAAATTGAAATTTCATTTATACGCAATTCATGACGTTTTTCGTGTTAAATTAATATTATGTACAATAATAATTTTGTAGATGGTATTAACTTTATAAGTAAATAATTGATAATATAATGTCTTTATGAGACTTTAAAAGAATCTTTATGTAGTGTTTCATAAAAAGAAACTAAGTATTTTGGCTTTAAGAAATTGAAATTCCATTCACACAGAATTGATGAAGTTGTTTCGTGTTTGAACTCCATCGTCTATAAAAGTGGAGAGTTGAATTTGTTGTTCAACTCATGGCCATGGAATGGGACCACCAAAACTTATACTCTTTTAGTTTCAACTGTACTAGTCAAATTTATACCACTCAATTTATGTGTGGATCGATGATTAATTAGTTGTGATTTTTAAATAGCAACTACATTTTTATTAATCATTTTTTTGTTTTGACTTTCAAGTATCATAATGAATTAATTCATACGTGTTCTCTGTGCCTTTCTGTCTTTTATATCCCTCAATTATGGTCGCTATTAAATTATAATAATTCTTCTTCTATGAATTCATCTTTCTATAATGTTATAATTCTTTATTTGGACAAACCCACACATTGACACATACATATACACACAAAAAATCATTAATTATTTATTCGATAACTATGCGTAAATAACACACTGTATCACAAGTCACAGTAGTTTTTAATTCAATATATAAGAGAAAACTCACGGAGAGAAAAAAAAAAAAAAAAACTAAACAAAATATAAGAATACCTAATTTGACAATTTTTTTCTAATGCAACGATTATTTTATTGTTTAATAAACAATTTAAACTAAGCGATAAAGTATGTTTTATTTAGAAAGTAGAAGCTGTCTAAGAGAAAGATAAAACGTTCCGCTACTATCTAAGCTCGTAGGTTGTAACAACGTGAAAATAAAAAGGAAAAAAAAGAAGAAACAGAGTACCCCGGCCCCATTTACGGTTTTTTTTATTTCTTTCTACCTTCTCTCTCCATCTCTCTCCCTCTTCATTCTCTCTTCATTTTCTCTCCCATACCTCATCTATTCCAAAATCTGATCACGTCATGGTGTAGCTGAGAAGTCAGGGTACATTTCTACCCGATCAGATTTTCAAACAGAGTAAGTTCATTTTTACTCTAAAGTTCTCTTATTCTCTGTTTTTCTCTATGATTTAGTCATCAATATTAGTAGGGCCAGTTGAGAAAAGTGTTTCTCTCAACTTGATTAAGCTCATACTAAAATTTGGTAATATTTGAATAACTTGCATTAGGCCCGTAAATCTTGAAGTTTATCCAGACCGTGGGAAATAAAATTCTAAAAGTCGGTTGGAAAGCAAACAATTAAGATAAGAGAAGCTAAATTTAATCTTTTATAGCACCCTAGGCTAGAAGATTCTGGATGTGAAAGGGACGTGGTCCCAATATATAATTTCTCTTGTAGGGATGTTGTGTGTTTATATTTTGTGTTATTTGTTTATATATTATTTAAATTTGTAAAAATATTATATTTTGATGGTTTAGTATTTAAGTGTTGTTTTTTTATGTTAAATAAACTTTTGAATATTGTGGATTACATTTTGAATGATATCGTATGATGAAAATGATATGGAATTGAATTCATACATTTGGGATAATGTATGGACTGATGTTTGCTGTGTATTAAGTATTGATACCTATGTAGTAACAGAGATCTCCGAGCTTCACTGATGATCTAAGTCACATAAACTAAGATATTAGGTGGTGAGAAGTTGATGGAGAAGTTCATGCACACCGTGACATATGAGATGCACGGCTTGAGTTGTATTGAACTTATCCTGACCCTTTATGTTGGATTCGCTGGTAATCTTTGGATCAGGTGTTAATCTCTTGTGGGACTTACTTAATACGAGTCTTCCGGAAGATGTTGTTTGTTGATTATCTTGAATGTGTAGATCCATGTGAGATCTACGTGATTGTTTTATGTTGGGTTTTGAAGAAAGTTGAATAACTGAAAAATTGATCCATGTAATTTTATTTTCTTTTTTTTATTTAATTATGTGTATTATAAAACTTTATTTTCACTAGATTACCCTTGCTTTTCTTGTTGTGTTTGAACTGCGATGACTGTACTACGTACACGAGCAAATGATCATACAGGTGTCAGAGGGTCTGGAAGGTTTTAGGATGTAGTTTTGAATCTTATATAGTTAATATTTGTAATTCTATAAGTCATAATCTTGTAATAGAAATATTTTGAAAAATTCTAAGTTTGTATAGAAATATGTAGAACGTGTATTATAATAGTTAGATGTATTTTTTGGGGTGTTACATAGGTGAGGATCCATTTTTTTTTTTTTCGGTGTTTATATTTTTAGACATATTTTATTTTATTTTCTAGTTAAAACCTTAAAAATATGTAAAGTTATTCCTAAAATTTATAGGAATACGTGGTTTATTTTTTTTTTTATGTTTAAACTTAATATTTAGTAATTTTTATATAAAATTATAAGAGATGTTAACTTAACATATTTTTAAAATTGAATAAATATCCAATTTAATAGGCGAAAAACCAAAATCAAATTTAAATAAAAATATAGGATAACGATATATTCTCTTTCTTTTTCAAGTGATTACAAGACTATGTAAAAATAATTTCATTTTAATTGATATATATATATATAATTATATATATATATATATATATAATTATCTGATGAAATATAGTGGAACTATATGCTATTGATAAAATACGTTTATTTTATTATCTTACATTTTTAAATTAAAGAATTTATAATAATTATGAATTACACTTTATTCATAATTCAAAACCAGGTAAATGCTTTTGATTGTAAGGGATAATTTGCTACAAACCATATCCATACAAACCATAACCATAACTTAACTACCATGCCTGCATGAATCTTTTCTCAATCCAATCAATCATATCATATTCATCAATTATCATGCATATCAATTCATACACATCAATTCAATAATTTTAAATATTTATGCAAAATCAATTACATAATAACGCATTTCATACTTTAAAACATGTATTTGAGATCCGAAATATGTAAAGTGCAAGAAAATCTCTCTTCAATTACACGTCTTTACTAAATAAGTAAAGATCTCATGTAACATATAAGATTTATGAAATAATATCTTTCAATAGTTTAGAAGCACATCATGATTGTTATAATTTATATATTTTATCATACACACTTTTTGAATTTGAGTTAATAATATAGGATAAGAAAGATTTCGTCTGAAATATTGTGTCATTGTATAAACAAACTAAAGGTTTAGTTTAAAACACTTCTCCATCACACCTTGAAAGATAAATAAATTTTAGTTTTCATCTTACGTGCTTAATCTAATAAAATTATAAAAGACAAAGCAAATTTAGAGTTTCATCTAACACATTTGGAGAACGTAGAAATATTCATATTGTAGACAAATGAACTACATTGATGAAATGAAGCTTACATGAGACACACATTAAAATAATAATCTAAATAACACTGGTTTAATTTGTCTAGGTATTTGAAGAAAAATTATATTAAGCTCAAACTTATTGAAGATATAATAAGATTGATCAGGGTCTTAACACGTTGTTGGGCAAGAGTATCATAAGACTCTTTCCCAACTAAGAATGAAATAAAAATATTCTTTTACCCTTAGTATTGTTTATGACGTGACAAATTTAATGCAAGAAATAAGCTTGATTAAATTCTTTTTCTTCTACTCCATTAATAGGTGTAAGTTACTTAATTACATTTTTACAATTATGTGGAGTACTTATCCTTTGTTTATCTCTTACAAACTAATTCTCAAAATTTTAATCCAATTAAAATCAAATTGTAGAATTAGAATTCAAAGTGAGAGAAGTGTCATTATGAATTTTTTTTTACCATAAATATGGTTGTTACAATTAGATAATGGACCACACTCTTAAAAGATAAGAAAAACAAGCTAAGAAAAGAAAGAAACCTTAACATAATAAAATTTTAATCTTCAAATATCTATGTAAGGAATGAGACATTTATCATCTTGTATGTGTGTTGTTCAAATTATGATTATCTTTGTCATGAGGTCCTAACCTCATTATTCTAGTTACACTACAAGAAAATCATTAAATAGTAACTAAATTTAGAAATAAAAAATAATTAGTCACTATATTAACTAAATTAGATACTAATTTAAAGACTAAAAAATTATTAATATTTAATGTAGTTTCTATTATTAATAAAATATATAAAATAGTTTCTAAACTGGTATCTAAATTAGCTACTAAAGTTTTAACTACTAATATTTTAGATTCTAAAAGACTAATTTAGAACATAAGTAGTTAGTAGCTAAAACCTTGATAGCTAATAGTTAAATACCAATTTAGAAACTACTTTATAAATTTTTATTAATAATAAAAACTATTTTAGATGCCAATAATTTTTTAGTTTATAAAATTGTCTCTAATTTAGTCAATATGGTGACTAATTATTTTAGTTTTTAAAATTAATTTTATATTTAATAATTTTTTTTAGTGTTAGATGTATAATTTTTTCTACCTCAATGAGACATCTTATTTTTACCTTTATCACTGATGTTTTGAATTTAAATTATATATAGTTAGATGTTTGACCTTGATAATTTAAATGAGCAATATAAGATACACATATAACAAAAACTTGGATTTGATTTCCATCATATATATGAAAACTCTTCAGATCAGCAACAATCACTATACCCAAAAAAAAGGGATTAGTCGCTAATCTAGTTAATTAGGGAGAACTTATAAATATTTAGAAAATATACTACTTTATATCTTATAATAACTACTGCAATTTAAAGGTTATACAAAGATTTAAAAAATTATAAATATACAACTTTTAAAAGTAATTTTACTAAAATAACCTAATTTTTCAATAAACTCATTCTTGTCAACGAGGATAATTAATTTATAGACAAATTAAAATTCAAAACATTAATACTTATTGAAAAATAAAAATAAAAAATCAATTTCAAGTATTATTTTTATAAGTTCATATATTTTTGGAGAAAGGAAGTGAATTTTATTTTATGAAAAATCGAATTAACATTCTAAATCAGTTGAGATTATTTTACTTATAGTTACGGTTAGAGATAATATTATGTATGATTAATTTTCTTATCTGTCTTAAATTTTGTATTTTGTATTGATAATAATTTTTTATTAATCGGTAGTGTAAATTTTATATTATTAATATGTAGTATTATTAATTAAATTCTTAAGAAATAAAGAAAATATTTAACTCAAAATTTTAAAATAATACGTTTGCATAGCACAGTGACAGACAGTGATAATAATTTACAAAAATCCAAAAACACATAATTGTTGTTTCCTTTTTCAACATGAAATGGGGACCTTGGCTCACATTTCAAGGATAGGTTGTCTGATCCATTGACTTTTGGCATATTTTGTTGACTATATCTACACGCCTCTTTCTTGTCTCAAGCCATACCTAAACAAATTTCGTAAATAATTGAAAACATATTTTAACAATTTAATTAAATAGTATTCATTGATTTTTGTACACAAGCCTCTGATACATAATGTTATAATTAACTTCATTTCAAGATTTATACCATGTAATAAGTTTTTTTTTTAGATGATGTAGTAGTTTTCTTGATATTACTAAAATTAATATGACTTTTTGTTCCTTTTTTTCTTTATGCTTTACAATAAATCCATAAGCATAAATTAATAATATTTTAGTATTTATAATTATTAAGTAGATCAACCTATTCAAATAACTAAAACAAAAATGAAGTATGTTGTTAAAATAGAATTAGCAATTAAAATATTTAATCACTAAATTCATACACAAACAATTCAGTAATCAAAATGTTATTATCTACTTTCTTAGAATTTTAATGTGTATCACCAAATTAAATCAATTATTCAATATTTAAGATATCATCGTTAATAAGATATATTATTTTTGGTTACTAAATTAATTCTAATAAATTTTTGGTTGACAAATGTGCTGTAACTAAAATTTTGTTATTAAGAGATTAAAATTGTCGGTTTCTACATTAACATTTTTCTATAGTAATTAATTAATTAGGAATAAAATTGACTAATTTTATTTGAAAAAAAAATTGTTATCTTTGAGAATACACTTCATCTTCTAATCCAAATGAATTATAACCATCTATTTGTCATATTTATGGAATAAAAAATATTTATCATTATCATCTTCACCTTGTTAGTACTACATGAATTCAAAATGTTGGGATAGGATACCCCTCAACTAACTAGCTAAATCAAAATACATTCATTTTAATGTTTAACTAGGTTTGACTTGTTAATAATTAATTATATTTACTTAAAAATCTTGTATCTTAGGTGTGTTGTCAACCTCAATTTGTTATTTTAATTATTTAATATTCACATTTTTAACAAAGTCAAATGCCTAAATAAGACTATAACAATGTTTAATTCATTATTAATGAGTGAGTTAACATGTTTTTTTAGAACCTAAAAAGTAGTTTTAAAGTAAAAATAGTATAATTAAAATGACATATGAATATTTTATTATTAAAGTAAGAAATGTATATAAATAGAAGAATCACTTATTCAAGTTTCATTTTGATATATCAACCACCCTTCTAAAAACCATTTTCTTTTTCTCCTATGTCTTCTTTCTAAGATTTTGATCGTCTCTTTCATCAAACTGACTATCGGAGGTCACCATTAGACTCTTAGTTAGAGTAAGTTCATTTTTTCTCATTTTCCTTTGAGTCAATTTTTGAGTTTTAGTTTAGTCCATGTTAGTTTAGAGTTCTCCTAATGATATGTTTGAATCATTGATCAAAACCCTGTGGTGCATGTTAAGCTATCCTTGTATTCTTTAAGAGTTAGAGTTCTTTGTGAGCACGTCTGGATCTAGATAAGATAAAATAGTTTTACTTTTCAATAAAACTCTTGGTTAGAAGATCTAGATGTGAAGGTGATGTGGTCACAAGCTTCAATTTTTCTTGCAAGGTTTGTTGTTGGGTAAATTAGAGTATTTTGATTTAATTGAATGTGAAAGTATAGAGATAATAAATTTGGTTGATTTGGTAAATTTCGTGTTGATTGTGATGTGAACAAGTTCTTTAATGTGTTTTAAATTGTAGTATGAATCACTTGATATTGGATGTTGAATTTGAATGAATTTGGTTCAGAAATCATGAAGGTATAAATATATAGGTTGACATAGGAGTTCAATAAGAGTACGTGTCCAACACCGAGCAAGGTGATGCTATTTTGGTTTGATATGTTTTATAAACTACAGATTTGAGTAAAAAAATTTTGTGAAATCTTGAAAGATATTAGTTTTATGAAATCTTATTCTACTAATTTTTGTTTAAACGAAAGATCATTGCTCAAGTTAAAATAGGACAATAAAATTCACCTTGTTATTGGATCCATTTTTGTTCAAACAAAAAGATTTTTTGTTCAAGTAAAAATAGTACTAGAACTAAGTTTGTTCTCAACCTTATTTTCTCTCAAGAGACGAGATTTTCGTTCAAACCAAATTATTTTTTCTTAAACTAAAAGAAATTTAAACTTTAAAATTTTCTTTCAAAATACAATTTTATAAACTTTTATTGTTTTAATTAAATTTTATGTAAATTTTTATTTATATATGTACTTGAAAACCATTAAATTATGTATTTATATGGTTTTCTTTAATATTTTTGGATTGTTTAAATTTTTTTTTTTTTTGTGATTGAATGGTGTATTTATGTATGATAAAAATTATAAATTTATAACTATGATGTGAGATAATACAATTTTAAATTTTTTTAATTTAAAATTATTTTTTCTTTCAGTTTTAATATGGTATGGAGTTGTCAATATATAAATACTATTGATATTATCTGTTTTGAGGATTTTTACATAACTTTCCAACATGTAAGGATTTAATAACTCTACCAGTAAAGATTTAATAACTCTATAATTTTAATAAGAAATGAGATCCAAATTTTCTGCTAGTACAAAAAATGAGATTCAATTTCACGTCAAAGTTCAGAAATTAAAAAAAATACTTAACTCTTTTCTTAAGACGTGGACAACATAACTTCAACCAATCTTATCTATTGTATTTAGAACTTCAACCAATTGAATAATGCAAACAATGCAATTTTATTTATTGTATTACGAACTTCAACCAATTTTAATTTGGTGCTCGTGGAAGTCAACCTTGGTGCTATAATTGCAAGTATAAAATTCCGTATGATTCTCCATTTGGAGGTTTTGCTGTACCTGTTCACATTTTTTCTTATCAAAACCATTTGCAAATTGTTTGACAAAATTCGGAGTTTTGTTAGGGATATATATATGTGTGTGTAATCACATATTTACTATATTAAATAAATTTTAAAATATTTTTATTAAAATTTATTTCATTTCACTTTTAACTGTTAATTGATCTTGTCTAAGAATTCTTGGATCTTAGACCAATTATTTATCCGTTCAATCGTTATGTCTTTTTTCTCTCCTTATATTTTTGCATCTTTTGTTCTTAAGTGTGTATTTAGTATTTTTTCGGATTATTAGTCATAAACATATTTATAATATTCCTTAAAGGTGGAATCGTATCATATTATTATTATTATTATTATTATTATTATTATTTTAATAATAGTATAATAATACAATCATTCTCCATCATTGTGTAGTAATAATTAATGTGTTATGTACACTTAGTAAATGACACATCATAATTAGAATGTTCATCCAAGAACCGTCCTTATAACTATAAAGCTGATAAATCTTTTCTTTGCTTGGAACAATTAATGGTCGATTTAACCATTACTGGCGGCCATTACCGAACGGTTCATTACTAAAACCAAATTAGAATGTAAATAACTTTATATAAATTAACTTTGGGAAGTTAAGTCAGTCGTATGGTTTTAATATAAGTTTCAAGTTATAAATTAGGAGACTATAATATTCTGAATCAAATTATGAATAAATTAATATTCCAACTTAATTATTTTAACCATACATGATTCATTTTGCTCCCCACTACTCAAGGAATATATTTTATCACAAAAAATTTGGTGAATCAATGATGATAGTACAAACTTAACGGTAAATGAAAAACTGCTAAATATTGTATTGGAGAGATTGAAAATGAACCCTTGGAGTTGTAGGAAATGATTACAAAATTGAAATGAATTGGCCACATTCTGTGATCCACGTATTTCCTTCTATCTTTCTTTCGGCCACAAACATTATATTTATGAAACCACTAAGCGTTTCAGAGCTAAAATTACGGGATTCACTTTTTGCCATAATTTACCGTAAAAATATATAATGAAAACCACACAACAGAGAAACTCTACCTACATGGAAAACATGTTTGTTTTATTAAAAAAAAATAAGGTTTTGACTTCGAGTCTTACGTGTGTAAAAAAAACTCCGTTGTCTAACCATCTTATAAATATTTCTAATAGGCGTAAAGTTGCCTCTCATAAAAAAAAAAATAAAGCTGACTCTCATAAAAGATGTGATTCAAGAAAAAAAAATCATGTATATGATAAAAAAAAAACAACTATGTCTTGTACTTGTTATATAACTTTTGTTAAATAAAAGTTAATATGTTTCACATAAGATCTTATCTAAGAATCTTTAAGTCTCTAAGTTAGTTATTAATTATTTTTTGTTTTTTTATGTTTTTTATTTTTAAATGTGTATATATCTTTATTATGGTCTAAATATATTCCTTTTATTACTTATTATATCTTGATAATAATTTTATGTTTGAATTCTATAGAATCATAAATGATGTGGTTATGTACTTCTTTAATAGGCAACAAAAGTTAAAATATTTATATTTAAGATGTCAGTGTAATTCACGTTCTATAATGTCAAGACTTGTACTGTGATCGACGATTGGTTCAATCATGCACCCGGACAATTCAGAACCCCTTAACCTTGAGTCGAGAAACATAAAAAGACTTACCAAAAATTATTTTGATACCATGAACAATCGATTTGGTCATGCACTTGGACAACTCATAGTTCCCCAAATTTGAGCTGAGAAACACGAAAATACTTATTGAACGTTGCAATGCTCATATGATTATATTGGTCGCTACATGAGACGGCATAGGACAATTTACAACCCTAAGTTTTAAACCAAAAAGTAAGAACAAACTGATAGAATGTTAGGACGACTCCTCATATATGATTAGTTCGACTGTCGCATGATACAATTCAATTACTAAAAAGGAACCGACTCTTAATTCATGGCAATGTTGCAAATCAAAAATATCAAATCATTTCGCATTCTATTGTACTTTCAAAATGGCTAATTTCACACCCACTTAATATTTTAGCCAAACTCGATCAAGTAGAAAAAGAACCCACAACATAAAAATATTCATAAAAAAAACTAATTTTTCATTAAAAGATAAAGATAATCTCATTCAGTTAGTTGACTCAATGAAATTAAAAGAACATAGTCTAGATTTTTGATAATTAATCTTTGAACACTCTAATGATCTTTAATAAAAAATCGTTTTCATTACAATTTTTTCTTTTATAGACTCAATTATGCGAAATAAATTAAAAGAAAACAAATAACTCAATTTGTTGACTTACTCCTTTTTTTGTCTTTAAAACTTACTTGTTAATATAGTCACACAAATAAACTTTCCTTTCACTTTTGCTAAAATCAGAAATATTGCCAAAATCCATTAAGTAACGTGTCGTGAGTGCATAACTATAAAAGATGTGATATTTTGATACCATAAAAGAAAAATATCCATTTGACAATATACAATATCAATAATTTAATTATATAAATTTTATTTTTTAACTTAAAATACTACTAAATTATTATATTATTAAAATGAGTTATTATATAGATGAACCAAAGAGTGTATGGAGCAAATATTAATAAGTCAATTATTACATACAAATTGGATCTCATTATAAAAAAAAATCGTTGTAATGCATGCGCGGTCCCTAAAATAACGCCAAACAATGTATTCTCACCAAACAAAACGATAAGAACAACAAAATGGAAACAAATAGTGATTGATTGGAGATGAGGATGTTAAGTGGGTACAGCATTGTTTAGAATGAAAATTGCAGAGTACATTGAAATTTTAGGAACTATGCAACTGATCTTCCAAAAACAGGACCATTATATGAATCTATACATCACAGTGGGAAAGAAATAATGCAGATTCAATAATTAACCATTGTAGAGTGAAAGCCAGAAAATTTAAGAGTCTAAGGTGCACTTTTTTTGTCCATTTGGTCAACTTGCTTGTGGAAAAAGCTTCAAAACTAGTCTCAAATGAGAACCCAAGTTCGTTGTTCACCACGCGATACCATCATAAAAGTTGGAGCATGAAGAAATTGTGCCCATAAGTTGAAATAAATAAAAAATTAAAATTGTAAGAAAATAAATGAAAAATAATGGACTAATCTTGATATCAGTTAGGACAGATATAGTGGCCAGTGAGAATGCTTCATTTGTAACACATTAGAATTAGAATATCACACACAAGTGAAGTCTTGGGACTCTATGATCATAATATGGAAGAGATGTATCGCATAAGATTTAATTATTTACATGAAGAACAATCTCATTGTTTAGTCAAGTGGTTCTTTCAAAGGATAAAATCAACATCAATGTCCTAGAAAAATGAGTGAAAGGATAAAAATGAAAAATAAAATAAAAAGAGTATAGGATATAAATTATCTTCAATTTGTGGTTTTAATTTACATATAATAAAAGAGTGGTGCTCAAGCATGGTCAAAATTGCAAACTATTTTGAGAGCACAAAAAACTTATCTCAAAAGTTTTTGAGTTTAATCAGTAGTCTCATTCAATTGTTTGAGTAAACAAACTTCGAAAGTAATTTCATTCGAGTTGTTTATGAGTATTGGAGAGAAAGTTTTATTGTTCTTAATGATTATACTTGATCAAACAAGTTTGTTGTTAAACATATATTTGGTTTGTAATTATAGCAAAAACACACAAAAAAATCAAATTTCTTGTTTTTTTCACAGATTATTAAAAAAAATGTCTTTAAGGGACTATCAAAATGAAAACAAAAGTTTATAAATCGATCATTAAATTAATTTGTAATTAAAACTATGAAAAATCTTAAACACAAATCACTTAACAATCACTTTTCTCATTACTTTTCTCATTGATCGTTATTTTGATCATGGGTTTAGTTACCCTAATTTTAAGAGATCAATTTCACAATCAAAAATTGATGGAATTTAATTTGTTAATGGATTAAATTAATAATTAAAATAAAATAATTTTCAATGACTAATTTAGAATTATTATTCTTAATATTAACAATTTTTTAGAGAAAACCAAACTTAGGTCCTATAAATAGACATATAGAATCTATAACCAGGAATTTTTATGATCATATTATTATTATTATTAATATTATTATTATTATTAATTTTAATATTATTATAGTTAATATTATTATTGTTAATAATATTAATATTAATAATCAAAGTAATATCAATAATAGTAATCATAATAATAATAAAATAATTATATTTTGATTATTAAATTTCATCGCTAATTTATAGTAATTTAGCAACTAAAATGAATTTCCATCCTAATTTATAGTAATATATTTATATAGCAACTGAGACAATTGATTACTAATTTATAATAATTTATTTGTATTTAATAACCAAAACCGAACTAATTACTAATTTGTGATAATTTATTTTTATTTAACAATCAAAATCAAATGGTTAATTTATAATAATTTAACGATTAAAATTAAATCGACCACTAATTTACAATGACTTAGAATAAATTGATTATTATTTCAATTATAATTTACAGTCAATTTATTTTGACAGCTACAATCGATACTTTTTCTTTTCCAGTGGATTACACATCAAATCAAAATTGGTTTTAAATGAAGCTGAATATTCGTGAGATAAGGTTCTAATGATTTTGCAGAATCCGATAGTCCAATTCTACTTACATCAACTCAGGTTAACATTCTATGACAAATTTATATGACTTTGGTGTTAGCATGACAGTGGTTCTGAAATGTGGTCACCGAAAAGAACAGCAATTTCAATTGTGACGTTTGTAAGTTTGTTTGCATTTCGGAGTGGAATTGTGGTCACGTTTGTGTGTGGTAAGAAATAATTATCATGGCAACGTTAATCTTTGATCTGATCATTTTCGAACCTGTTCAGTCAAATTCCCACCAAATGTAATATTTGAAAAAAAAATGATGTTTTGGAAACTGGTCTAATTTTTTGTCTAGTAGTTGGATTTCTTTTCTGTAGGTTTTAGTTCTATTGTTGGTGTGGTTGTGAAAGAACAATGTGGCTCTCGTGAAGTTTGTTGGATTTTTTACAGGTTTTTGTGATGTTTAGTTGCTGAGGCTGTGAATAAGTATTATGGTTTCTCAGCAGGTTAGTAGGTAGGTAAAGTTTTTTTAGGTTTTAAAGAAAGCAAAAATAATTTGGAGGATTTTTGTGGATTTTGTTTGTAGGTGAGAGATTTTGTTTTGTATTGTGTTTCTGGACTTTTGGTTGTATTAAAGAATGTTTTAAGTGTATTATTTTAAATTAAGATTCCTTATAAGAATCCAGATAAAATAGATGATTATTCTTATTGATGTGGTTTTTGTAAAATTTGAAGTATATTTGTAGGTCAGATGTTAAGCAGATTGGCCTTGTCCATTTTATGTATAAGAATCGAGATATCTTTAAAGTATTTGTATAAGAGTTGAGACATCCCTGAAATGTTTCATTTTATTTTATATTAAAAAATAAAACAAAACCACCAAATGAACTTCATCTTTTTTTTCTTAATGTTTTTTAATGCTAAAATTATTTTGAACTTAATAAAATTGTTTGTATTTTGGAAAATTAGTCCTACATCATATTCATAGCAGAAATTCGATCCCTTTTACATGTATCGTGTGAAGGCCTTGCTTTTGTATCCTTGCTCTATGGAAAATTCAGAATAAAAAGCAATAACAAAAATCGAAAAGACACATATAAAGGTGGAAGTAGACATGCAGGATTACAGAATTTATTCAAAGGCAAAAGAGAAAAAAAGGTTAAGAAGATGTGAATGGCTTGAATTCTGCTTTTCTTTTCATAAAACTGAAGACTTTGAGTTTTAATATTTGGAACCAAAATTAAATGTGGAATATCTTAAACCAATTTCACACTAACACAATGCAGGTTTAGTCAATAAATTTCGCTAACCTAAGAAAATTGATTTTTATAGAATTTGAACTTCATTTTAGAAACATGAATATTAAAAGGACCATTATATTTCGCTACGTGTACGGATGTATCGAATATTTCAAATATTGACCAAAAACTAAAAGAGAAGCAATATTTGATCAAGTGTAGGTAAAAACACACTCGTAAGCAATTCATATTTATCACATCATTTTGTACATTTTATTCTACATACTATCATGATCACTGGCTCAGTTAGAATTTTCTTTTTTCTTCTTTCTTTCTTATCAGCCTGGTTAAGACTTTCTTATCCTCTTCAAACCCTTCACTTAATTTTAATTTTAAGCAATTCAATAAGAGTTTTAATTAACAAGTTTTTAAATAATTTATATTTCTTTTTATTTAATGCAAACATTAAACAACTCATAAAAAATAGTGATGTGTATAATTAGTTGGTAATTAAAATTTTAATAACTAATTAGATACCAATTTAAAAAATATTTAATAATAATATAAACTAGTTTGGATACTAATAATTTTTTAATATTTAAAATGGTATTTAATTTAGTTATTATTTGTCTCTAAAATTAGTTCTCTATTTAATAATTTATTGTAGTGTTATCTTTTCCTTTTGTCTCAATGCATGTGGTACAGCATTTGTGACAAGTTAGGACTTGTGGCTTACTAAGAGGAATGTTGAAATAATTTTCTCTCTTCTAGATTTCTCATTTCTCAAGTGATAGAGAGTCAAAGTTTTAGATGAGATTTTGGGACTTAGTGGAGTGTACAACAAATTATGTTACTCAAAGGATAAATTAACATTTGAGCAAGGGAGAGCTAGTGTTGATTCTCTCACCTCAGAGACTAATATTGCTCAAGCAACAAATGATTGCTAAAATAATGAAGAGCTAGAACTATTAGGAATATTTTAAATGCTTAATGAATTATACTATAAGTCACTTCAATCAAGTGATAACATGGATCTTTTACAACAAGAGGAACAGTATTGGTCACACAAGCGACAAGTGACTACTTAAGTGAGAGAGATATATCTATTATCTCTTCTATGAAGATGATATTGCTGAAGCACTTGTGTTTGCTCAAATGATGAGTCTTCATTTATTTAGTGAAGATAGGTTGTTGAAATGAGATGATATCGAAAATTATATATTTAAATATTAAATATTATTGTTGTAAAGGTTGAATTATGATATATGCAAATATTAAATATGTATAAGGTGATATTTGAGATTATGTGATATGAAATAATGAATGTGATGATAGGAGACATGATGAGATAAAGTGATATACATGATGTTGTATATCGTGTGGGTAACTGAAATGTTATTATGACTTATTGTGATTATATGTGAATATATGAAATATCGTAACCTACTATGGGTATAATATCAAGTACAATACTCTATTAAAAAAAAGAAATTATTTTATTTCATTAATAATCTAAATTACATATATTAAAATATTAAAGAGGGAGAAGTAAGGAAGATTCTTGCATTGATGTGGTTTAAAGATTTTGAGTGAAAAGGTACTAGATACCATGAAACTAAGATTTGTAGAACAAAATGACTTGAAAATTCTCAATTAGTTGTTCATGGGTTATGTGTTCAATATATATCTTCTAGAAAGCGTGAAATAATTATCTCAAAATATATATATATATATATATATATATATATATATATATATATATATTATTTTGTACGGTATAAATGAGGAATTGTAGGTTCTCATTTATAAAAAAAAAAAAAGTTTGTGTAAACAAGAATGTACAAAGGATACGTGATCACGATGTACAAAAAAAAATTGGAATAATTCGGAAATCGTAAGGCATAAAATTCTCGACTCCTTTTACAACAAGATTAAAGAAAACTGATATATATATATATATATATATATATATATATATATATATATATATATATATATATATATACATATGTATATATATATATATATACATATATATATATACATATACATATATATATACATATACATATATATATATATACATATACATATATATATATATATATATATATATATATATATATATATATATATATAAACTGTGATAAGTAAAGTTACCTTACATATTGCATAAGTGGGTCATCATACCCAGCCATGGCTTAGTGGGAAGCATAATTAAGTTCCTTTAGAAACTCAGGTGATAATTTATTCAATAATTTATTCACTAACCATTAAGTTATTTATATGTACTTGTAATTAATTTATTTAATTACAAAACTTAATATTAGTGCTTTAGTTAGACTATATTAACATTTAAATTTTTCATTGGGTTTATAATAAGTAATACAATATATGATTTTCGATCAATTGGATTAAGTGGTCCAATCTTCTAAATCAAGCCAAAATTACTTCATAAAAGCGTTTCTAAAAGTATTTTTTTCAAAAACATGTTAATGAATAAGTTAAAAAAATATTTTATTAAATAAGTCATGCATTGCTATATTTAAAGAATGAAACTAACACACAGTTTTTTAAAAATTGTTTTCAATGTGAAACTCATCAAATTTAATGAAAGAACCATTTTCAAACACTTAAGAAGCAAAATATTTATCAAAAAGTAATTAGTCCAAGTGATACTTAACAGTAATCAAATAAGATTTTATATTTAAGACTTGTAAATAATTTTTTTGAAAGAAAAAATTTCCCTACAAATAACTGGTCCAGTTTCTTAGCAAAAGAATAGTTATAGATAAAATCGCTAAATACTTTGCATATGATTAAAAATAGTGCTAAGAGTTTCATTTTCAAGTTTTGTCATTTTTTAAAAATATATTTAGCAAATCATAAATATCATAACTAAAATAATAATTTATTTTTAATAGTCTACAAATTGAATCCATAGTTGGAGAATTAGGTGTTGCCCTAGGAAAAAAGAATTGGCACGGTCCATATTGGAGGCAGAATGGAGTGGAATATTTTTGTCTGAAGAAAAATCCAATTTGGAAAAGCTTGGAATGATGGAATTATAGAACAAGAACTAATTGGTTGTTAATATGTCTCTGTTCTTATTCACTACTTTTTGCTTAATTAGTGGTCTTCTCTCTCTTTCTCTACTGTCAAAAAGTTCAAAATACTTAATTGTGCTGCAAAAATTGCCATTTTGCTCTCAAACCACATACCTAACGAAAATTCTTCAGGTATCGGAAAGCACGTCTAAAACTCAACTCAATTTCATTTACTTTTTGATGAGTCAAAATTTTTATAAACCCACTCCATCCATCACGAATTTATGAATTAACTTACTTAAACATGTTTTATTTTTTCAATTATATATTTATTGTAATACAATAAAATTAAATTGATTCAACTCATTTATTATAAATAGTATAATTAATATAATAGTCTATTTTACCAAGTATCATTATAAAGGTAATAAGTAAAAATTAAAGTCTCAAATCTATATAATTGTACAAATAAATAAATTAAACATTTAAACTATTCAAACATTATTTAAAAACATTCTAGTATTTAAAAAATCAAATTATCAACCTATATAGTTAGATAGTTATAAGTAATAAACAACTGTAATAAAAAGAAAGTAATTAAAAGAAATAAAATTTTTATAAATTAAACGTCAACTTAATCTAAATTCATTTAAATTGCAGGTTAAATGAGTCGGATTCAATTTAATCCATGTTAAAAAAAAAATTCAACTCAACCCAATTTAAGTATCTAGTGAACCAAGTTGGTTCATGGATTTAAACTTATTTTAAGATTTTTATAAGAGAGATTTTGTTATGCATATTTATGTGCTTTGATGAAACAATAATTAAAACTATTTTTATCTTTAACTATATAAAAAATTAAATATATATTATATAAAAAGTAGAAACATAATTTTATTCTATTAAATAAATATTATAATTTTAGTAAATCTTAAAAAAATATGTTAGACATTTTTTTCAATTACTCTTATATTATCATCAATAATTTAATTACATGTTATAATAATAATAATAATAATAATAATAAATAGTGTAAGAATTGCAACATCTCACTAAATATAACATTAATACTAATCATTATAACATAAATAAACATTTAAATCATATCTACACTATATTATCCTTTAAAGTTTTCCAAAATAAACTTCTCTCTTTATCTGAAATTATATATACATATATCAAGGAAGGAAAAAAATAAGCAAAACAAAAATTCTATACACACATACATATTATATCATTCTTCTCACCCTATCTATGTTGAGAATTCCCTACTGCTCCCTGTAACACTATGTTCATCATAGTTTAAAAAAACAACAATCACACACAGGGTAAACTAATGTTTTAAAATTTGATGTATATACATATATTAAATTATATATTTAAATTTCATAATTTATACAGGCCATTCAAAAATAATCCATATATTCTCAATTATGCACATTTTATAAATTCATTAAATATATATCAAAATCAAAAGTGCAACTCTTAGTCGGTTACCTCTTATGTCATACATCATATGTTCAAATTTTTTTGGTATGTTCAAATTCATTTTAAAATCTCTTTTCATAACTAATCTTCAAATCATTTTCTTCCTCTGCTGGGTGTGACGTTAATTTTAGAACTAATTGCAAAGAACCTCATTTCTCTCAGCTTCTAATTGTATGTATTTTCGTACTTTCATTTTTTATGTTCTAAATCTCTTTTTTCCTAACTCCAGTGTGTTTATATGTTTTCGTGAATAAATTGTTCTCAACTGAGGCATTTTTCTCCCGAAATTACATTGCGTTTCGTGCAAACCACAAATATCGTATTTAACCGGAATTAAAAACGTTAAATATAATTCTGGTTAAAAATAATTTTTTTTAGTCATCTATTGTCTAAACTACCACCTAGGTATTTTTATCTTTATATGATTGAAAATTTTAAATATATTATATTAAAAATTAGACATTTAGTTTCATTAAAAATTATAAATAACATAATTTATTTAATTTTTATCAAAAAAATTAATTCATTACTTATATAATATCGTCTGTCACTTAATTATTTATATATACATATATAATATAATATGATAATAGACATGTGATCTTCGCCGTCCTTATCTTCATTATAGATAAAAAAAATTCAAGTTTATATTTTTTAAATTCATCTTGATTGAAGTTCATTAAATTTGGGTAACTTGTGTTGTGAGGTATTCATGACAGTCTTTTATAATTTTAAGCTATATTTTTTATGGTTTAGAATTTATTTAGACAAATTTCATAATAAACACTTCTAAAATAAATAAAAAAAGGTTTCTTTAGAAATTCTCTTATATAATTTCTTGATCTTTTGTTCTTTAAATCATATATATAAGTTAATTTTAGTTCATTTCATTTTTGTAAAAACTTGTTTTGTGCTATGTAAAATAATTTAAAAGTAATAATTAAATTTTATTTTATGATCAAGCATTGATATACAGAAACGCTAGGCCTATATATATTACATGTTTATGTGTACGGTGAAGATACTGAAAGTGCGTGCTTATATTTTTCTTCTGGGCTTCGTTTTAGAATTGTTTGGGAGTGCAACTGAAATAAAGAAAAGGCTTTTACTTACTGCATCTCCATAATTATTAACTGAACCCTCTATTATGAGAAAAAGACTAAAATACCCTTCTTCGTGCATCTAAAAAGAGAGAGTTGCTCTTAAAACTCATTTTAAAACTTATTATTTACGTTATAGTTTTTTTTAACACGCATTTCATATACTCCAACAAAATTTGTTCTAGGATATATTATATATATTTAAAGAAATTTGAAATATAAAAAATTAATTATTTTTTGGTTTAAAATGTTTGATTTAAAAGTTATTATTTGTTTGAAATGTAAAAAAGAATAATGTGAGGGTTGATTTATAGTATATAGAATTTATACCAAGTTGTTATATGATGAGAATATAGTTGATATTAGATCAACTTCAAAAAGTTTGAAGCATAAATCTGCATTGTATAACAGGTTACTTAATTAAAGAATAACTGAAAACTTTTACTGAAGGTAATAACTTATATTAAAAAAATGTTTAATTAACTTTTAATGTAACTAAGTTTGGTTTAACAGAGAACTTTTTTCCAATAGAATCATTATTAACAATTCATCAAATATGTATCATAAAGAATCACAAAAACCGTAAGACCTTTTTATTCAATTAAAATATAAAATAATGAAGAAAAATTTGAGTACATCCAACTATGTAATATTATTTTACCATTATATTTGGTTGAACAGAAAAAAAAATTAAATTAAACTATATTTTGTAAATAAATATTTTAAAGTTCATCAATTTATTATAAATACAATATGATATACGCACTTTTTTTACTTAATAAATGTTTTATTATAGCTAAAAAATTATTATTTTTAAAAATATTAAGATAAATTTGGGTTGGTATGACTCAAAATATAATTTGAATCTATCCTAATACTAAGTCTATTTTCTATTTCAAATTCTTTAAAATAAACTTCAGATCAGACTAAACTGACATTGAATCATGTTACCCTAAAATCAAATAAATTTACGAAATAAAATTAGTGTTGCTAAAAAATAAAGATCAAAATCATTTTCACCATTTTATAAATAAATATTTTCAAGAAAAAAAGATGAAATACAAATGATATCTTATTTTTTTAATTGAGAAAAAAAAGTCAAATAGTTCCTAATTTCTTATACTTCTCTTTTTTTACACTATAAGCAAAACTAGAATTCGCTGAATTACAAATCAATATATTTTGTTCAATGGTAGAAATTTCATACCTATTCAAATTTATTCTAATTAGTATAGATAGGGTCTCTCAAAAAAATTAGTCTAAGGAATAAAATTTTAAAAGAGGACAATTTCCATCTTCATATTTTCTTTTTTATCTTCTTAAAAGAATATGAAATGACAATTTTACCTTTCTCTTTTCTATTAGTATCACCATTATAGTAATATCTAGTGCCACCATCACAACAATCCCAAAATAAAATTATTTGTGCTTAGACGATAGAGGTGAGGTAACGTTAGATGTGGGAGGTGAGTGATAGTGGTGTTAGAGGTAGGGATTGCTACGATAGTGGTACTAGAGATGGGGAGCCGGTGTGGTGGTAGCGTTAGAGGTGAAAATTGTCGTGGCTGAAAAGGGAAAGATAGGTGCTCAATGGAAAATGAAAAAAAAAGGATAAAATTATCATTTCCTTTCTTCTTTGGAGGTGGAGGAAAAAAGTATGGAGGTGCAGGAAGAATTACACCCAAAAGAGTTGTAGTAAATCATCTCTTTTTGTTTTGGGTTTTTGGACTCCACTGGTCCATTTTGCTTCTTTTTGTTTTGTTTTTATCAATACTAAAATTAGCCCAAATTTAAACTACGTGGGCTGGGCTAATGTTCATCACAAGTTACAGTAAACGGGCAATCAATCAAAACCCATGATACTGACACGAACGACAGTCACTATTAAAATTTATAACTTTTTTTACAAAAATATCTTTCACGGTATCTATGGATCAAATGCATAATAAAATTAGTTTTCGATTGTGAATTTGATATAATGATAAAAAAACAACGAAAACTAGTTTTTTTTTTCTTAAGTATTTTGTAATTGAAAACAATATGAAGAGGTGAAATGACAGTGCGAATAGCCTTTTTATAAGAAAATTGGGAAAAGTTCACGGCCCAACTCATTTTAACTCTGTGGGCGATATTAAAGATTGAAAAAATGAAATAAAATAAAAATAAAAATAGGAAAAATGTGTATAATGTAGATTAATAAATATAATTAGAAAATAAGTGTAAAAAGTTCTTCACTTTTGTGAAAATCACAATTCAAAATTCAAAAATTTTATTATATTATTTTATTAATAAAAATTATTTATTTTCACTTTCATGGTACACCTTTCCCCTTTCTCTTTTCTATTTTTGAAATCTTACTTTTACTTATTTAATATAAACTAAGTGTCTATTTATTTTACGTTATATTGAGTCATGGGACGCAATGTTATTTAAAACTATTATCAACATATTTAAAATTCAAACTCAACTAATTATTAGATACCCATTCTAGATATTAATTTAATTGAAATATATGTCTAAATTAATTTGGGTCATATTTGTTGTATTTGAGTGTTTATTTACACTGAAAAGGTATAATATTTAATTTTATAAATTTTAAAATATTTGATAAATTGTCAATTAAAAAAAAAAACTAGCTCAACAAATTAGGAATGGATTTACACGTGACTTTCAAAATAATTAGAGTTTATATCAATAATTTTATCAAAAATTTATATGTTGACACAAAAAAGTTTAATACATATTTCCAATTTCTTGAAACGCTTAGAAGTGTCGAATTAACATGATATTTTTTACAAAATTATTCTATTATGTGTGAAATTGTATTTAATAAACCATTTCAAAAGTTTATTCTTATTGCAAGAACATGCTAAAAAAATCAGAATATTTTTTAGTTTAAAATTACTTATTTGACCTACACCTTCACAAAATCATTTAGAATAACATATTGGTTTGTATAGAAGGTTGTCATTAAGCTTATTCACAAAGATAATAATATTTTTGTTAATTGTCTTGCTAACCTAAGAGTTAAAGATCTTGGTAATTATCTATATTTTTTTGTTATTCACTCACATAAAATTAAAAATGTTGTTTATCTTGACTTAGTTACGCGAGTCTTATATTATATTTGTCATTTATTTACTTTTTTTTTATAAAAAAAGATGAACAAATAATGAGTCATGACACTAAGTTATTAAAAAGGATAAAATAGTTTACGAGATAGAATTACTAAAAAAAAGGTAGTATAAGTTTATTAAATCATATTTTCTAAAAGTAAATTACTTTTTTAACTTTTGTGTGTGTGTGGATACTTTGTGAAGGAGAATTAATAATAGGTAAGGAAAGTTAATTTAATTCATAATTGTAGTTGAAATGGATTGAAAATCCTAGTTAAGATAACTATGGATGGATTATAGAAATTATTGTTTTTTTTTATGAAGTTTTGTGTGTGTAAGTTTGTGTAATTGCATAAAAAATTATTGTCTTTTATGAAGTTTTGTGAACGTGTAGGTTTGTGAAGCCATTTGGTATTGTAAATGTTTTATATTATTTATATTTATTATTTATTAGTTATTATGTTGTCAATGAATGAATTAAATGTTTAATTTCTAATTGAATCAAGAAAAGAATTTGAGTTGTAATGAATAAATATTTTTTAAAAATAAAGTAAAATTGTTTGAGTTCAATTGACAATTTAAATAAGTTTGATTTTTTTAATTATGTTACTCAAGAGAGATAAATGTCATTGAAGAGACGAGAATGTTGGTAACAATTAATACTATGACAAAATATTATTGTTCAAACATGTATTTATTCGTTCACAAGATATTGTTTGTCGCTCATGACATGATTTATAGTTTTAGTGAGGAAGAGAGAAACTAAATTCTCTTTCTTCTAAGACTTTGGGTGTTTAAACACTAGTTTGAATTTTCAAGCGAGGAAGAAATTAAATCATTCTCTATTATTCAAAGTATATTGTTCAAGCATTGTAATAACGTTCAATTGACATATTCTATCACTTAAATGTTGATTTTTTGCTTGTTTGAAGTGTCAGAGTTGATTCTCTCTCCTTTAGAAGAAAGTTGTTCAAGCGAAGATGTCTCACTTAAATGACATCTATCTATTTTCAAAAGCTTATATGTAGTGAAAAATATATTTTTTTGTGATTATAATGAATAAGTGATGTGTGTTATATATTTTGATAATAAAAATGTGAATGACATAAATTAGTATGAATTGAAGTATATGATGATTTATGTAGATGAGTATTGAAGTATTGGAGGCAGGAAGAAAATATCTCAACTAGAATGATAGTCTACATAGATTAAGATATCACATAATAAGAAAATATTAGGTATTATTAAACATATGTAACAAACTATCTAGACCATTAAGATAATGTGATAATAAATTTGATATAAGTTAAATATTAATTTCTAACGTAACTTTCTAAATACATGTCTTTCGGAAGACATCATAATGTATGAATATTGTGAAATTTTGATCAAAATAACACATCTGAACAATGTATTTCCTCAATAATAACATATTGTGTTATATATTTACTCAAATAACATATTGTACCAAATAATTATCCAAATAACACAATTTAATGTAATAGTTTAAAATTTGGATTCGTCCTTAACTTATTTTTCTTTTATAAAAATAAGGAAAATTTTAAAATAAAAATATTATCTTAAAAAATAAATATTTAATTTTTTAACAAAATTGTAGAAAAAATATATTTTAAAAAATAAAATTTTAGAAAAGTATTTATATCGGGGAATAATATTTGAGAAAAATAAATAAATTAAAAATAATTTAAAAAGTATTATAATTTTAAAAAGTAATTATTTTAATAACTAATTAATTGAAAAATTAAAAAAGTGAAAATTTAATTTGTTAGAAAATTAAATATTTAAAAGAGTGATTATTTAGTTTTGTATTGGATTAAAAAATGTAATATTAATAGCTATTTATTTATAAATAAAGTATATTCTAAGTAAATGTAAATGGAAAAAGTGTAAAAGATTCTAAATTTAAAAATATTTTAAGTTAATTTTCAATTTTTTTATTTATATAATTTTAAAATTTTGTTTTGAATCATACACTCAATTAATAATATAATTATGATAACTAGTCTTCCTATAAGATATAACGAGTAATTCGGTTCGCTCTCTCTTTTATATTTTGCTGATTTTATAATTTATAATTTCACTGACTTTAGATGCTCAAATGAAATATAAAATGGTATCTTAGGCGCTTACCCTGTTAGATTACAATTTACTCAACTTTTTTTATTTATTCTTTTTAATTCTTAAATTCAACCTATGGACTCAAAAATTATGTCAAATTTAAAGTTAATATATATAAATTTTAATGAATATTTGTAGTTTTTAAAGATAAAATTGATTAAAATGTTTTTTTAATTTGTTGACCTACCACAATTAATTTCATTTACTTTTGTTTTGATGGACCAACTCTCCCATCTAAACATATTAAATGGTTTGGATTGAATCAATTACTAACCATTTGTAACAAAGTCAATGGCAAAGTTTTATTACCTCTAGGAGATTCTCATACCAATGCCAATTAAAAGTAACTTTATCATGTGGTATTTTTTCGTACCGGAATAATTATACATTAAAGTAGGTTGCTTTTTTAATATTTTTTAATTAAAGATAAATACTCCATTTAATAATTAGTATCAAAATCAATGTTATAAATTTAAATTTAATTTTTACTGGGCGATTATTAATAGAAACATGGTTAGATGCTGCATTATTTATTTTATATTGTAAGTTAAATAATTTTCTTTATTCAATTTTAGAATATTTTATTTTATAAAACTCAACATAGGTATAACATCCACATTTACTTTACCTTATAATTAAATCATACAATTTAATATATATATATATATATATAATAAGATAAATGATTTATCCATTTATTGATTAACTTCTCAGCTCCTTATTATTAAAATTCATTATTTGTAGTATTTGTTCTCGTGTAACACATGATCATCACATATTATACAAAAAAATATACAAATAAGAGAGTAGAATAAATTAATACTTTTAAAACTTTCAATATGATTTTATAATTGATAATCATTCAAAAAAAAAATTCTCATATTAATTTACATTACAACATATTACTTAACAATTAAGTGTTTATTTTCAATTTCCATATCACATTCACCATTTATGTGAGAAATCCATTGACATGCAACAATAGGCATTTAATTTTACTTCTAAAAGATTCATATGTTGAAATTAAACTCATAGATCTGCACCTGTCATATCACTAATTTGTCCTCACAACAAAGTCCCAACATCAAGAAATTTATTCTCATATGAGAGGGTAAATTCCTTATGATTTATCTAATAAGATTCTCTTTCACACCACGAGATAGATAATAGAAACCTCTCCCTAAACAACTTTATCTATGTTATTCCAATGAATCATGAGAGTGAGGATCATTTGTTTTCCAAAGTCCCAAAATCAATACCCCACCTAAACATCTCAAGATAACATTCCCTCCCTGAAAGTAAATATGTTTACAATTCATGATATACAACACATCATACAATTGTTGAAAATCAATATTCAATTTAAATCTATAAATTAAAATTCACTTTTCAATCAACTAAAATCATTACACAATAACCAAACAAACAAAATCAGAAGTTCTCTTTTTTAGCTTGAGCAAAATTTCCTTTGTTTGAGTGAAAAATAGATCTGAGACAAAGATGACCTAACCAACACCGTAGACACTACAAGAAAATCATTTATTAGAAACCAATTTTAGAGACAAAAAATAATTAGTTGCTATAGTGACCAAATTAGAGACCATTTTGAAGACTAAAAAGTTTTTTGGTTTCTAAATTAGTTTTTATTATTGTTAAATAGTTTCTAAATTAATATCTAATTAGCTACCAAGGTTTTTGCTACCAAATTTTTAGAATCTAAATAATTGGTTGTTAAAACCTTAGTAGCTAATTAGATACCAATTTAAAAGCCATTTAACAATAATAGAAACTAATTTAGAAACCAAAATTTTGTCTAGTCTCCAAAACGGTCTCTAATTTGGTCACTACAGCAACTAATTATTTTTTGTCTCTACAATTAGTTTCTAATCAATGATATTCTTGTAGTGAGAGTCCTGATCAACAATATGAACACATCACTAAGATCCTGAACTAACAAAGACTAATCCTAAAACCAAATACCTCAAATGTGATGTGAAGCACATGTATTTAAGTACACAAAAAAAACTCAAAACTGGTTCAAAGGAAAAAGAACAAGAATTGAACTTACTCTTAATAAAAAATTTGATCGACAACTTTATTCTATTCACTATCAAAAGTCTAGAGGTGGCCTCCAACAGTCAATTTGATGAATCTGGGGTTCAAAAATTAGAGGAAAGATAGAGATGAAAAGAAAAGGCTTTTATAAAGAGATGATGATTATTTTAAAATGAAACCTGAATAATTGAATTTTCTATTTATACGAACTTTTCACTTTAATAATAAAATATTTACGTGTGATTTTAATTATATTATACGTTAAAATTATTTTTTCATCCTTACACTACTAATTTTAACATCTTAACTATACTGAAATTCCAAAATCCACCCACATGAAGCATATTATTAAAAGAAAAAAAGAAAAAAAATGAAGCATATTATTAAAAGGAAAAAAAAAGAAAAAAAAAACAATACTATATGAGAGTTATACCAAAATCATGTAAAGAAAAACCAAAACAAACTCTCTACAAAACTTATATAAAATGAAAGGTCAGCAGCAGCAGTTGAAACCTATTATGAAAAAAATTCAAACTAATAACAGAAAGTAAAATATTATATTACTAAAAATCTAACTTATTTTCAATATAAGTGAGACCAGCTTGTCAGCACAATAATTTTAATAATTCAACTTATAATATATTATTTGAAAAAATTCTAAACTTATAATTAGTAGATAAAAATAACATTAATAATAAGAAAACTTGAAATTTATGAATACAATCTTAAGTTTTATGGATTATGTTTGGTTTAATGTATAAAAAATAAAAAACTATGTTTTAAAATCTAGGTAAACTGAATTGTTTAACCCATGATCATTGTTGTACTAGATAAAATAAAAAAAATGAACTATGCCAACCATTTTATTTAAAAGTGTGAGAACCAGATTAGTATCTGAGGCTTGTTAATTTGTGACCATTAAAGTGAAATTTTATATTTTCTTATTTGAACAATCCCATGGAGAAAAGCAACTGATGTACATTAAACATTTAACTTTATTTTTACCGCTTAGTTATGTTTAATTTGTCCACATTGAAGGAATATAATTTTATTTTGTGACAGAGAATATATTATTAATAATCCGATACTAGAGATCTCCCCATCTCCCTAACTAATTCCTACTTTCGTAATCAATAAAGCTATCATCAACTCATATAAGAATACTATTAAATTTCCTTGGCCAAATAAAATATGCCTTACACCATCTTACGTCACTTGTGTAATTTTTTTTTTACCACAAACTTTTACTTCTAAAAAATAGAATCTTTTAATGTATTGATTAGAAGTAATAATATTTTTATAATATATAAATAATTTTATTAAATTATGAATTAACTAATTATATTTTAAAAATTTACTTTTTAATAGGATATCAAAATCAATTATAATATATATTTAGTGAAAATTTGTTAATATTATCAAGTTAAACACCTTCAAAGCGTGAAAGGATGTATTGAAGATTTATATTAAATTATACTTAAAGTCTCATTTTTAATAATTATAAAAAAAATCACATGTTAAAAAATCTAATAGATAAAAAAAACTTAAAAAATTCTATTAATAAATCATCAATCGACCAAATTATAGCATTAAAAGACCAAATGCTAATGAGAACATCTATGATAATATGTCGACCCTAAAAACTAACAAAAATACGAAAGTAGATATATAAAAGATGAGAGAAGAGAAACCCATATTTATAAGTTATTGTGCAAAAATCTTTAGACGAAAACAATAAAATCTCAAATATTTCAGAAATGGAAAAACAATTGGTAACACTAAAATACGACAACTTTATGTTTGACAATATTATGTAAGAATTTAATCTTAAAATGATATATTTATTATCCAATACTAAATAATTAAAGCGAAATTATTATTATGTAAAATATTAAATTAAATTATCAACTAACAACTATATCAATGTTAAATAATTTATAAAAAAAAGTAAAACAATAGAATGTGCAAGTACGAAAACGAGAATAATATATACATATTTATTAGTATCTTCTACGGAATTTTAAAAAATAGATACTGTTTATACCTATATCCGTAGATATCACAATACGGTATCATGTTGACTTATTATTAATAAGTCATCAACAAAAAAAATTTAGAAGGGATGAAGTAAAGTGTTGTTGTCATAAAAAGGAAACTCTTGAATGCAGTATTGAAAATCTAGAGTAGTCAGTAAAAAGTGTAACGAGGAGAAAATAAGAAGCCGGGCATTAGTTTTGATCCAGTGATGAAAGAATTACAAGATTAAAGTTTCTTTATGAACAATTTCAGAAACAAAGAACCAGAAACAGAGAACAAGAAACAGAGGCTAATAAGTCAAACTCAAAAGCTGTTCTAGATACTCAGCGCCCAAATCCTCAAACACCAGCACATTCTGCGATGTGGCACAGAACTCCAACTGCTCCCTGCCATCGTTTTTACTTTTCTTCTTTTTCAAACTGGACTTTCTCCTCATAGTGTGCTTTCTCTTGAGCGCCAAAACAGGGGAAGAACCTTCCTCCCAAGGCTTACTCGGCATGTCTTTCAGGGACTCTCTCACTACTTCTTCCGGGAAATTCAACACCGCCAGAGACCCCCTTGTCGAGAACGCCGCCTGGTCATAAGCCAGAGCCGCCGCTTCCGCCGTGTCGAACGTTCCAATCCACACCCGAACGCCGTTTCGGGTCGAATCCCTTATCTCCGCCGCGAACTTCCCCCACGGCCTCTTCCTCACTCCTCTGTACACCCTACCCTCCTTCGCCGGCGCCGGCGCCGCCAGTGGCTCTGTTTCTTTGGGTTCTTCTTCGTAGATTGTGTTGTTGGACGATACTTCTTGTAACTCGACGCTGCCCACAGAGCCGGAAACGTTGGACGTGGAAGATGATTCCTTGGTTTGGTCGTCACTGAAGTTGAAGATGTCGTCAAAATTGTAGTCCCAGGAAAAAGGGTCTCCAGCGTTTTCGAAGAAGTTAAGGTTTTGGTTTGAAAAAAAATGAGAATCAAAATCTAAATCCATCTGGTAAAATGAAGGTGCAGAGAGAGAGAGAGAGAATTTAGATGTTGAAGTGGTAGGTAGTTAAGTGTGAGTAAAATTGTGTTGGTTTGGAGTGTGAGTGAACGTATCTAAGGGGTTGCATTGGGCTCTCTTATATACCCGTAGAAAAGGAGGAAGGAAAAGGACTAGAAAATCGTTGGATTTAGAAAATGAATAAGTTAGTTATAATGAATAGGGAAGTTTCTTTTGTTGGGCAAGGAGGATGAATTTATCACCATTTGCCACTATTTAAATAAGAGCTACTGTGCCTAATTTTGTACTAAATCACTTTTGCTTCATGAAAACAGGATAAGTATATTAACTAATTTTGGCACGTGAGTCAAACAATAATTAAGCCACGTGGCCAACTCCTCCAATGGAAAATAAGGTACCACTGAGCTGGCCATTAAAATTTGGACTCTATTGATTTGCCTACATTATTTTAATATTTTTCTTTATTACATTTTTTATCATACACTACATCTATTTATCAAATTAATTTGTTCAAATATATTTTATTTTCTAAAAACTTAAAAAGTATTCTGGTTAATTAATGAACATATGCATACATACATATATAACGCAACCCCATAGGCACACGCATGACAGTTTAGTAAAGGAATTATGTCAGCATCAATCAGCGAGTCGCGTTCTCCACATGTTCCATACAACACCAAACATTTCACTTCTCTGCCTTGCTTCTGTTTATTTATTTTTTAATTCAATATATTTTTTTTTTATAAATAAACAATTTTAAATTTTATAATTTCTAGTGCAATTTACGAATATGCAAACAATTAATTCTTCGCTCTCTCTTCAGTGTTCCACGGGCACAGCAGAGTCTCATTCCATGTTTTTTCTAATGAAGTTTTTTCATAATATCATGTACCTTATTCACTCCAATTAATAATATTTTAATCACACCTTTAAAAATCTCATTTATTGTTGTTGTCGTTTTTAGGGTAGATTCAGTGTTGTCATTTTTTAGGGTACTAATTATCCCCTTACATATTTGGCGTATACAGGTGGATACTATTACTATTTAATATACGGATAACATCATATCCTCCTCCTTCATTTAATATGTGGGTAAGAAAAACTTATACCTAGGAATATCAATATTTTTCCCATCCTTAATCCTTCATATAGCTAATTTAGAACAAGACAAACCTAGATTTAATAATAGTATTTGGAACATCGTTCGTTTCAAGTAGACAAAAGTTTAGGTCAAGAGAAAGTTTATTTTAAATAAAATTATTCTTTTTTTATCAGAAAAAAAAAATTATTCGTATGACATGATATTAAGATAATAAAAAAATTATTTAAAGCTGACTTAAATTTTGTTAGATATTTTACATGATTTTCTGAAAACTCATTAATACATTTAGGACTAAACTTTTCAAATTTGTCGAATAAGTTTTTAAATATTATATGAGCATGTATATGATGAGAATTTTTGTTATTCCAATAGCTTCAAATATGATTTGTTTTTTAAGCTTCGTATGGTTTTCTTATTTTCTTTTTTTTTCTTTATAAAAAAGAAAATATGCTTTATTTTTTAATGTTTTAAAAAGATTCTTATATATTTTTCTCGACTATCTATATGGATAATTTTTTCAACATTTTAACATTAGTTGTACACTTTAAGGTGAAAAATAATAAAATTCTGATTTTTAACTTATATCATTTACTCAAACTCAAACTAACCCGTTTGAATATAATTATAGATACTAAGTTTAGAAGATTGAAAATTAGAAAAACTAAAGATCTAAAACACCGAAGAGCTCACAAATCTAGAACAAGCACAAGAAGGAGGAATCCGATTCTCTGCCTGAACAATTGCTGTATTGAAATAAACCATATAATTTTCTATCCATGCACATGCACAATTTCTATGTATATTGGAAAAGCCTATTGTGACTACTTATATATATATATATGTATAATAAATTTTAGAAAAGCAGAAGAGATATTTGATTAAAACAACTTAAAAGATTATATGTTTGTATATATTTGATATTATATTTAATAAGATGGCGTTATTAGGAAATTGAGAAAAGGGTGGGGACATAAAAAAATGATCGTAGGGCCCGGGAATGAGTGAAAAAGAGGTTGAATACAGTGTATTTCTGCATTCCAATAACCTATCTTTGTCTAAGTTGTAGACCCTAATCTTGTGAGGGTGTAGAATATGTACGAGTGTTACATCAGCCGCCACCGTGTCTTTTCTTCTGCAATTAGATTATTCAACACCATATACTCTCTAACTTACACTCTATTGCATCTTCTTTCGTAAACCATTCTTGAATTTTGTTTCTTCTAGAAACTATAAAATACCAACGTATTTATCCGCCAAAAATAAACCTGTTCTATCACTACCGATCAATTCAACATACTCACGGAGAAATCAAACTTTTTTAAGGAATTTGGAACACATTAGGCAACTTATTTTAACTTATTTGACCACTTTATAAGTTTTTTTTATTCAAATAATTGGGTTTAGTGTATCAAATTATCTCTCTAACTAAAAATGCTTCTTTAAAACTTGTTACTGATAATATGTGTAAACTTATAACTTCTAATTTCTTCTTCATATGGTTACTTTAATATTTTACTAATTTTTCATTTGGTGTCATGTTTCATGTTATAATATTTATTTTTAATTATTATATTATTTTTTCATCTTTTAAAATATATTAATAACAAATTCTTATTATGATGGTTTTAATTCACATGTCATATTAAATTACATAACATAATATTATAAATATAATAAAATTTATTATATTAATTCTAAATTAATAATTACTTGCTATAGCAATTAAATATTATTGTGTAATAAAACTTATCTTGTTTAATATGTTTAGGTTTTATTCTAAGAGTGAAGATTGTCACATACACGTATGCTAATCTTCTTGTATTCATGTATCGAATATCTAACCATGGATGATATAAACAAAACCATCTCTCTTGAAATATCAAGTGAGAATGATCATTCAAATTTATATAATTGTTAAGATTCACTTCTTCAAATAATCATATTCTGAAATTAGGTAATCTAAGATAATTATATTTTTAAAGGATGTAATCTGGACTTACTGTATTTTTAATTACTAAATCTAAAATAACCATATTATGGATTACTATATTCGATATAATTGTACTATCAATTTATTTAATCTAAAATACTGTTTCACGAATTATGAAATCCAAAATAATTATATTTCAAGATTACTTAATTTTAAAGAATTTTATTCTCATATTGCTTAATTTATAATAACCTTATTTTCATACATTTCGTAATCTGAAATGATCATATTTTCAGATTAGTTAATTAGAATAATCATATTTCTTTATTACTTAATTGGAATAACCATATTTTCGAATAACTTAATTTAAAATAACCATGTTCATGGATTATATAATCCAAAATAATCATATTACTTAATTTGTAATAATCTTATTTTCTAATTACGTAATTCAATATAATCATATTTCCACATTATATAATTTGAAAGAAAGAAAAATAAATTTGATGAAGAGAGAAGGCTAATGGTAAAAAAGAGCAAGCAAAGACTTGAAGAAGACATAAGGTTCTTTGAAGAGAATAAGTTGCTTCTATAACTAGCAAAAAGGAGGACTTCAAGAACAACTTTTTTCTAAGAGAAGAGATGAAAAACAACATGATTTGAGAATTTGAAGATATAGAAGGCAAGGTGGTCAAGAATCATATCTATCAAAGATCACCAAGATAAAAGATAAAACATCAATATTCTAAATTATTATGGAAGTGAAAACCCAAACCCTAAACCCTAAACTAGAACAAATTTATTATGGATATACTACAATCAATATAGTTAATTTAGAGTTTGAGAATTATGCAATGTCATGGTAGAATAAAAACTCTTGGAGTATGGGTGAGGCATGAGAATGAATGCCCATAGCCTTTTGGTATGAACTTAAAAATCACATGCATGAGTGTGGTTTGTTCTTTCTTATAACAAGAAGGAGATACAAAATTTTTTTGAATCGTGAGTATATAAAAATATAGGTATAAAATCATTAGAAACCAAGTATACAAATGAGTTTCCTAAATATGTACATAGGTATAAAATCAACAGAAACCAAGTATACAAATCACTATTCACTTATATAAAAAAATATTTCCCAACTTTTATTCACTATAAGTGAATAGTGATTTATTAATGTGTCCTCATGCATGATAATTTAAATATAGACCATTTAAATATATGTATATTTGTATTTAATGTTTTGGTTATATTCTTTATAGAATAAAAGGGTGTAACTGCAATTTTTTTTATTACTTTTCATGCATTATTTTTTCTTTCATTCATATTCTTACAATTTAAGTATCTCTTTTCTCCAATCTAATAATTTATTTAATTTGACTAAGTGGGTCCCACATATAATTAATATTCTTATATTTCACCAACATTCTTACCTACGCTCCTGTTGAATAAATAAAAAAAATCCTACTTTAATGTCAACCATATTATAAGAAATCAATCTTTTACATTTGAAATCTAAAATATAAAACAAATGTCTCGCAAACTTTGCAAAATAAGTTGAGATTTAAAATGTCAAGTGGTCAAATAAAGGTTTATTACTTAAAAGATAAAAAAATAAAAAATATTAACTATTAAAAAAAATTAAATTAAAACAAAAATTAACTAAAGACATATTCAATTAGGATATGATATACATTGTCACATAACATTCAGTCAGACGGTACTAATTCAACACAAAGAACACAATTCAACGATCAGATAATAATTGTTATAAGGTAAAAATAACAATAAAGATAATTATTATATATTTACTAATATTACACCTATTAACATAAATAAAAATTATGTCCATATATACTACATATTTATCAATATTAATATAAAAATATTATAAAATTATAAAGACATAGAAAATTGTTTAAGATTAGAAGTGAAATAATTAAAAATGAAGCATGAATATTTTAATATTAAAATGAAAAATTTATAAATAGAAAAAGTTACTTATTTAAGTTGTATTTCAAAAAAAATCGTCATCTCTTTTAAATTTTTTTTTTCTGCTTTCTCTCTAAATAATTGAAAAATTTATTCATTCTATTGAAGATCGGAGTCTATCATAGGAATTTTGGTGTAAAATAAAACAAGCCTATCTCATTATAATCTTCTTTGGAGTAAGTTCCTCTTCGCAGTTCTTCTTGAGTCACTTTGAGAAATTCTACATGTTTTGGGGAAAAGAGTGTTGCATCTAGTGTTTTTAGAGTTAGGATGAGTCTTTGCTAGTTCAGGATCATAGGGGTATGTTCAGATAATTAATAGGACTTTGTATACAAGATCAACTTTCTTATGAGTTTTGTGGAGTTGGAGTTGTGGTTGGGTTGAACAAGCTAAATAGGTAATGGAAGCTAGTGTTAGTTTGCAATAATATTTTAGGGGAGATGATCAATGTGAAGGTAACATGGTGACACTGTAATATATTTTTGTAGGGTTTGTGTTTTATTTGATTTGAGCTTCAAATGAACTTGTTGATTTTTGAATAATTTTTGAATTGTGTGCTTTTAACAATTTTATGTTAGAATACTGGATAGGAATAATGAGTTCAAGTTATGGTTATTGGAAAGTACTTTTATTTAATGATAGGTAGAAAATGAATTGAAAAACACACATTGAACTACAGCTGATCCATGTTATATTATCTAGAAAACACTATTTTTTATGTAGATTTGAGCAAGCCATATGCTTGTTAACCAAATTTCATTTAATTAAAAACATGAGAACTTTGATCATTGGACGAGCCTTTTAAATAAAAACTTTGATTAATTTGATCGTTGAATAAGTTAAGCTCTCATTAGGCAAGCCAAATTTGTTAGGCGAGTCTTTCAAATAAAAACTTAGTGTTTTGGTTGTAGGGTGAGTCATATTACATTTAAATAAATTTATTTTTACTCACTAAATACTTTATATTTCTTTGAACTCTCACTAACTTGAATATCGAAAAATTTTCTGTATATAGATATTCAAATCAATTCTTTATCAACAAAATTCAACAATCTTTTGAAAGAAGAATAAAAGTGTCCAAAAGTCTGATTATCCATCTTGGACAGTTCAAACTCAACTTTAATTAAAATAATATATATCACAATTTAATTAATAAATAAATAATAAAAAATGTTTTATATTAACAGAACCTCCAAATTAAACTCAACTTTAACTTAGGTCGTAATAAAAAGTTAAATCTCATTCATACGTTAACAATCTACATATATTATTGCTGATTTTAAAAAAAGAACTACATATATCGTTTCAGAAAATAAAATGAAAAGGAAAGATGTTTTATTTCTTATTATATGATTATTAGGTGATAAGCATATAAAAGTGTTGTATATAGTATGATTAGTTAATGGTTAAGAAAAGTGTTGTTATAATAATGATATGATAAAGTGGAGTTTCATAGACGTTGGTGGGATACCGTTATGATGATTAAGGGTGATAAAGAGGATGAAGAGAATATGAATAGAAGATGAAAAGTTTTTGTTGTATGGTGGACATTTACTATGCAAGTTGTAATAAAGTTAGGTGCTAAGGTGGACATGAAATTAAATATAAGCAATTATTTATAGGGACGCCTCGTGCTTTTATAAGGGAAAGAAGATACATGTATCTCTGTTACCTGTCCCAATTATAAACATATATTTGAAACTTTCTTTTCACCATCATCACTCATTTTAACATCTTCGTCTTTCTCTTTCGTTCAAGACAAATATCAGTTCTTCAATCAGATTGCTGGACTTCTTTTCAAAATTCAAAGTCAAGACGAATAACATAGAGAACCCATTTTTGAATATGCCACCATGCTTTGACAATACATAGTAATAAATTATTATTCAATCACATACACATACATACATCATCCATCTTTTTCTATGAATTCTTCTAAACTATACTCATGAATTTTAATGTAATATGGTTGTGTTGTGTTAAATATTTTGCACAAAAGAAATTGGTTATTCGTTCATACAAAATTTTGTCTTCCCCAAGAATATTTATATAGTTGGACTAACACCATTAACCATTAAAGTCTGTATTCGATTGAGTTGAAGTTATGGATTTTATATGAAACACTGTGTTATGGTAGAAAATAATTTAGTGCATTTTGCTATAATTAATATTTTATGTAATTCTTATTAATAAATTAGACCCTATTATAAATATGTCTAAATTATATTGAAAGACTTTTTTTTAAAAGAACATAAAGATTCACCTTATATATTTGGTGAGGAATATTGCACCTTATAAGAAGAACATGCATTAGAAAATTGTAAACAATTAAAAAGTTATTGATAAGTCCTTAAAATTTCAGTCATTTATAAATTAGGACTATAACTAATCATTAAATGGTAATTGCTATTGTGCCAGGTTATGATCGAAGAAACAGAACACGACAATATGTTGGACAAAGGTGGGAGAGCAGGTCTAACAGAGTCACTATATTTAAAATGAATATTTGCAAACTTGGTAAGGATTTTAACAACGAACAAAATAATAAATAAAGTATTTAAATTTTAACCTTACACCTTGGTTTCTCGTGAATTCATTAAAAAAAAATTATCCTAATTATTTGATAATGTAGCAACATAAAAAAAAAAAAAAAACCAGAAAGGAGAGAACCCCCAAGTAACTTCCTTTTCTTTCACTTTCAATCTCTCCAACCCTCTCCCTTATTTCTTCATTTCTCTTTCCATACATTATCTATTTTAAAATTTGATCGGATCATGCTGTAGTTAAAAAGTTAAGAAAATTTCTACCTGATAAAATTTTCAAACAAAGTAAGTTCATTTTTACTCTAAAGATCCTTTATTTATTGTTTTTTCTTAGGATTTAGTCATTAATATTAGTGGAGTCAGTTGAAAAAAGTAATCATCTTAACTTATTCTACTATATATTGAATTCCTGTTCTGTTTGAATAACTTGCATTAGGCCCTTAAATCTTGAAACTTATCTAGACTAAGAGGATAAAATTCTAGAGATTGCTTGGAAAGCAAACAATTAAGGTAACGAAAGCTAACTTTAGTTTTTAATAGCACCCTAAGCTAGAAGATTTGGATGTGCAGGGGACATGATCCCAATATTCAATTTCTTTTGCAGGAATGTTATATATTTATATATTGTGTTGTTTGTTTATATATTTTTTAAAATTTGTAGAAATATTAGATTTTGATGGTATAGTATTTAAGTGTTGGTTTTTTTTTTTTTTGTTAAATAGGATTTTGGATGTTGTGAATTGCGTTTTGAATTATATTGTATGATGAAAATGGTATGGAATTGAATTCATACATTAGGGATAATGTATGAAGTGATGTTTCTTTGTGTATTAAACATTTATGTCTTTGTGATAACAAAGATCTCTGAGCTTCACCGATGATCTAAGTCACATAGACTAAGATATCAAGTGGTGAGAACCTGAAGGGGGAGTTCATGCACACCGTGACATATGAGATGTACGACTTGGGTTGTATTGAACTTACCTTGATCCTTTCTCTTGGATTTGCTAGTAATCTTTGAATCAGGTGTTAGTTGTTGGTAGGACTCACTTAATATGGGTCTTCCGGAAGGCGTTAATGGTTATACTGTTTGTTGAATATCCTAGATGTGTAAATTCATGTGAGATCTATCTAATTGTTTTATGTTGAGATTTGAAAAAGATTGAATAATTGAGAAATTGATCCATATAATTTAGTTTTCTCTTTTGATTTAATTATGTATATTATAAAATTCTATTTTCACTAGCTTACCCTTACTTTTCCTACTGTGTTGTGAACTGCGATGACTGTATTATGTACACAAACAGATAATCATACAAGTGTCAGAGGGTCTGAAAGGCTTTAAAATGTTTTGAAATTTATATTATAAATATTTGTATTTCTATAAATTTTAATCATGTATTAAGAATGTTTTGCAAAACTCTAAACTTGCTTAAAAATATATAAAACTTGTATTGTAATAATTATATGTATTTTTGGAGTGTTAAAGATAATTCGTAGTTTGTAAAAAAAAAAACCTTAATTTCATAAAAGACTCGTGCATTAACCTTGAGATTTAAAATTTTGTATTTACACTTCCATTTTAAGTCTAAGACAATCCAGCCCATAGTTTTAATAATGCTGAAGAAAACAATATTATATATCCATTATTATATACAACAAATGTTTTTCACACATTCAAATTTAATAATACAACAAATGCTTTTCACACATTCAAATTTAATACTTGAAGGAAAGATTTCAATGATTATTTTCAAGTTCTACTATAAAAGTTTTAAAAGTGTTGAGATGGAGATTTTTTAGGAAGTAATTTATTTTTATAGATAATTTAATTTGGGTAAAATATGTTATTTGAATAGTAATTTTTAAAACAGTAAATACTAAAAATTTATGAGAGTAAAATTTAATTAATTAAAATTATATAATTTTAAATTTTAATAAAAAAGTAAGAATTCAAAATTCTCTACCCTCTCTTATATATATATATATATATATATATATATATATATATATATATATATATATATATATACTCTCCACTCACTTATGTTTAAAAAAATATTAAATAAAAATAAAAATAATTATAATTATTTATTATATTGACTAAATGAAACATTATTTTAAATATTAAAAAAATTATAAATTAATTTTTAAATTAATATTAATTATTTTTTTAACTATCAGCTTTATGAATTATGTAATTTCTTTAATTGTTCTTTTCGACCAATTGGTTTGTGTGTATAATTATAACTAACATTTTGATCAAGGAGAGAATTAAATACAAGTTCCATGAATTTTATGATTATGCAATTTATTTAATTGTTCTTTTCTACCAATTGTTTTGTGTGTATAATTATTGCTAACATTTTATCCAAAAGGAGAGAATTAAATACAAGTTTTCTTGAATATACATAGAATTTTTTAACCATTACACCAATAGTTGATATATCTCTTTTCCTTTTTCTGCTCACCATAATCTCAACATTCATCTCTTTTTTTTCACATTTTTGCGAGAATCAGTAAAATCAAAAAATGGTTCAAATATGTATTTATAAAAATGAAGGAGACGAATGCGTAATGTCCCATTTAAATGTTAATATAATATTTGAAAAGTGTAATAATATAAAACATATATGGTTAAGGTTTGTATATTTATACAACACTTGAACATTAAGTTTTCGAAAAAATATATACACATCAAACACACACGAATGAGATAAAACAATTTTTTAATGGTGTCGAGATCTATCATTAGTACCTATAATCTCATTTATTCCCATATCAACCATAATTATAACAATTCACATAAATATACACTCATGATATGAAAACAAGTAAATACGTAAAAAAAAAATTAGTATTATTTGAATTGCAACCACTCTTGACTACGATAAAATATTATTTGAAATATGAATAATATGTTTTTTTGATTAAGATTGAAAATATTTGAAAGGTAGTATGAATGAGTTAAATTGTATTATGATATAATTGAAATGTAAGAATTTGTAAGTATTGGTTAATTGATTCTGAATGATTTTGATTTATAATATATATATATATATATATATATATATATATATATATAAATAGATAGATAGATATATGGTATTACATATTGATACTTCGGTTTGGTATTTTTGATAACATAACAATGAATGCAAAGTTTTAGGTGAAAATTTGAAATAAATTAAAGTTTACAAACTGTTTTCTGCATATCTCACTCGGACGAGATGATTCTCGCTCAAGCGAGAATATAATGCAAAAAATAGGGTGTTTTTGGGTTCGTTTTCGCTCAAGCAAAAATTGAGTGAATTTCGAGATGTTCTTGAGTTGATTTTCGCTCAAGTGAACCCATTCTCGTTTAAGCTAGATGATTTCATTCAAGCTAGACTAAAAACAAAAACTATAAAAATAAATTTTTTATTTTTGCATTTAAAATGTTGGTTTATTTCATTTTTATGGTTTTTAATTATAATTTATGTAAAATTTTATTTTACATATATTTAATTGAAAATCCTTTAATTAAATATTTATGTGATTTTTGGATGAATTTTTTTTGTGTGTTTTGAAATTCTCCACTTTAGTATGATTTAATGGTGTGATTTTGGATATTATGAAATGTGGAATATGAATCTTAACCAAGACATAGTATTTTACGAAAGAATATACCGTGTTGAAATTGTTTAGGATGTGCATTAAGTAGGGGTTCGTTTAGAAGAAGGTATCCCAACTCTATTGATATATTAGAATCATATCGATGAAGATTATCAGGTATTGAAAGTCGAAGGAGGTTCATGTGATTCTATCTGGGTGTGTAAAAAAACCTGATCTTTCAAATTCATATGGATTAACCTTGTCATACTATGTTATATGATATTGAGATTATTTTAAGCACACAGCTGTATGGATTCACAATAAGGTAGTATGACAGGTGGAAATCTCTGAGTCCAAGTCAATGCACGAGTCTTCCAAAAGTAAAGTCAAATGTTTGAGTATGTTAGTCTGTAGAATTCTGACATGAGTGATGTGAATGATGAACTATGATAGATAATTGATGGTTTTTAGAAAATGTATGAGAGTTGATGACTTTATGTTTGTTAATTGAAATTAAAATTTTATAATATTTTTTTAATAGTTAACTTACCCTGATGTGTTTTGTTTTCTTTATATGTAATGATTGTGTATTCAAAAATAGATGAGCCTGCATGTGAGAAAACTTCCTAATGAACAAATGAAATATATATATATATATATATATATATATATATATATTGCTTTTATTACTTTGTTTAATGTTTGTAATTATTATTTTTTCTATGAAGCGAGATGTATTTTGAAGTATCATACCAATGATATATTTATGTATGTAAATATTTATGTTAAAATGTTATGCATATTATATTATTAGATTTTGGAAAAATAGGAATGCTACGTTTATAACATCAAAACTAAAGTTTTAAATTAAAATATTATTTAATTTTCACTACTTAATACAGAATTTGATATTCAACTATTAAACATCAACCACAAAAACTTATTCCACTACGACTAAAATTTCATAAATCTTAGGATGTTATTTGATATAGTTAAAAAAAATAAATTTTAAAATATAATTTAAAATGAGGTATTGATAACTTATTTAAAATATTTATATATTTTATAAGACTAAAAATATATAATACTTTTTCATATTTAATAAAAATAGGTTAAAATGCTTTTAACTTTCTAAATTATTACAAGAATATTATCTAAACAGGGTTAAATATTACATCATAAATATTGATTTTAAATCCCCAAATTAAAATAAAACAACAAAACTCATCCAATCAACAATCAGAAGTCAAGGGTAAATTCGTCCTAATGCAATTGCTGAATTCTTGCTGGCGCATGCAAATATGTGAATGTCTCAGTTTTGGAAGTTTTCTGAAGAGAGATTGTCGTTCATAGGAATTGGGACATGAATCTTCTGGAATTCAAATGATGGAAATCATATTTATCTATAATTAGGTTTTAGTGAAAAATACAAGGAATTGAAACTTGCATTTTGTGCACTTTTATACATAAATTTTCTATAATTTTGATGAAACAACAATTTAGAACATAAAAAATAATTAAATTAATAATAATTAAATTTATTTATAGCTTTGAATATTAATTTTAGTTATTATTACCTAGAGGAGGAGACAAATTAATTAGGTTTGAATAACAGGGTGTTACTCGAAGATTAGTTCCTAAATGATAATTAATTAATTTGGCAAATGAAGTAATTAAGTGGCGGCCATGATAAAGCCAAATGGGTGAGGCCGAAAGCTGACTGTGACTGACGATGATTGATGATGCATTTATGAGCCGACAGGCCACTTGTAAACAGCGAATTTGGAAATCTTCTATGACTATATAACATTTTTTTTTTGTTTATTTCTACAAATTAAAAAATATAACAAACTTCATTATATTCTTTTACTATAAAGTGTTTGAGTTTTTTTTTATCATATAATTTATCCTTCTTTTATTCCATCTATTTAATTATGTATATAAATAATTTATCTATTGCAATGCAGAATAGAGTTTGGGATAAATATGAAAATGAGATAGTGTAGTGTATCATCCGACATCTATGTCTTTGGTCGCATTGGTTTAGGGGTTTTCAAATTTAACCTAATGCATATTCTTCACCTTTCAGTCATAATATCTTAAACTAAATTGATTATTTGTAAAAGAGGAAATCATCAAAATAAGAATCTAATAAGAAAAATTAATTAATAATTCGATTTTTAAACAAGTCATAAGTATGAATTAATAAAAAGATTATGGTAAAATAACACCCATAACAACAAAGGTAGATAATTAAAAAATACGTCAAACTTTAGCTTCAGTAACATTTAACATTTATGACTTATTAATATATCATAACAATTTAATTATTAAAATATTGTTTACTTTATTGAACACTTCAAGACAAGAGAATAAAAAAAAAATCCAAAAATTGAAGACAAAAAAACAACCCGAGTACACAAAGAACAACACATGTATAAGTAGTGTTCTTAGACTCATTTGGACCTTATAAAAAAAATTTATTTCGATAAAAACATGTTTAATTTTAAATTATTTTGAAAAACATTATATATTAATATTGTCTAGAAATTATTTAAGAAGTGATTTTTCTTTAATTTAAGTAAGTATAACAAACATTCATTTTTTTATCGTAAAAAAATTAAATATATAATAATATTTACCACAAACATTCATTGTAAGAGTAAAAACAGAAAATAAAGGGCCCATACATTATTAGTTTAGATAAATTAGCATTTTAATATTAATTTGGCCATTTCAATCTTTGAAAGAAAAGAAACAACTTTGGAGAGCTCCTGGAATTTTGAATGTGTGAATTATTTCAGTTCCTCGACCTTCTGGTAATAAATACTAGAAGAAGGGATAATAGCAGTAAGTTAAATCTCATATTATATGAAATGCACGTGTCGTACGAAGTTTGGTTTTTAAAGATCTTTACATATATTATATCAAATTCTTTCTTTCCTAACCTTAAAACCCTGTACCTAAGTTAGAACAACGCAAACAACCATCATCATTTTCTCCAAAAGTTGTTTAGGGATTTCTATCACCATCAAATCAATCATGCGAGCAGCATGCCGGCATGTCCTGCACATTACGACAATCGTCGTGCCACAATAAAACTCGTGCATCTACTTCCACCACTGCATTCTAATGAACACCTTAAACTCAACAAGCTTTATATCCCAAGTAAAAATTATAAACTCTTTTCTACTATTAACAGGGGTAAAGATGAGTTAGTTTGAATTATGCCATCAAATTCATTTTTTAAGGTTAAATCTAAAAAAAGTTTATATTATGTTTTAAACTTAGTAAACGAGATTGTTGTACTTTGCAAAAATATATCAGATAATGAATTAAATGTTTATTTATATAAAGGAGATGGTGAGTTTAATTGGTTTTCTCTTTTTTATAGTTTGTTTATTCAGTATAGCTTGTGCGTCTGTACGAGTGGTTTTGTTGTTGTTTTTTTTTTCTCACTCTTTATTTACGTTTTTCTTCTTGCATGAGATATCTTTTTCCTGTTTGCATAGTTTTTTTCTTCCTTGAAACTTGTGTTATGTTAATTATGAAGACGAAAATTCAATAATTCAATATGGTATGCTAGCAGATTAATCTGACGTTGGTTCTTTCTTTTAATTGGTTTCTTGCTTTTTTTTTTTCTCTTTGTTTTCTTGTTCATTCTTGTTTATCATGAAAACTAGTTAAAATTGTAACTTGAACGTTTTTTAAAATTCATCCAGTCATTTCTATTTATATCTTAGAAAAAACTCATGAATGATTTTGATCAATTTCATATTTAATAGAGGAAACTATCATGTCTGGAGCAAAGCAATGAGACATGCATTGCTTTCTAAAAATAAAAATAAGTTTATCGACGACAACCTTCCCATTCATCAACCTGGTATGTTTCTCCATGAAGCTTGGAAGTGGTGTAACATGATGGTGATATTATGGATCACATGTGCCATGAATGCTCAAATTGTCCAAAACATTGTTTACATTGAAAACGCCAAAGAAATTTGGAAAGACTTGCATGAAAGGAAAGGGGATCCTTTTAAAATCTCAGATCTTTTACATGAAATAAATTCTATGAAAAGGGAAAACGAAATTTGACTGAATTCTTTACAAATTTGAAAACGTTGTAGGAAGAATTGAAATGTTTAAGATCAACTCCAGATTGTGTATGCGAAAGTGCAATTGTAATTTAATCAAGAAAGTTGTGAAGCACAAGGAATCTAAACAACGTTGTGTGTTCTTTAAAAGGTTTTAATAATATATTTATGTTACTATTAAAACGCATATTGTTCGCATGGTACTATTATTCAATATAATGTTTTCTTGCTTGTCGTACAACAAAAATGACAACTAACTAGAAAATACTATGATCAACAACAAAGTTATTCTTAACAATTCTACTAACGAAGGGAATTGAAAGACATCTCACAATGGGAACTGGAAGTCTCAGGGTAGAGGAAAGAATCATAATCAAAACAATGGTAAGCAGTGTACTTACTGCCATAAATTGTATCATATTATTGATGAGTGCTACTTTCCTCTATGATACAATCAAACGAGTGAGAGAACTGAGAGAGTTGTCAATAACACTATTGCAGACAAAAAATACAAAGGTAGATGAAGTTGTTCAAGAAGATCAACAAATTACACAAGAAGGTAATCAATTCGCACAAGTTAAGTGTACCAAATTATGAATATCATTCAAGAAAGGTAAGAAAAATGAAAGTTCTTGGATTTTAGATGTGAAGGCAACTAATCATGTCACTTTCTCCATTTCTCCATAACTAATTTCATAAACTTTCGCAAAATAAGTCTTATACGTATCAAGCTACCTAATGGATCAAATTTTATAACACATTATGATGGGATTGTACATTTATTTGAAGCATTCTTTATATATAACTTGTTTTACACACCAAATTTTGCTTTTAATCTTTTGTCTATACAAAAAATAATTGATTCACATAACTATAAACTCATTTTTTACTATGAGTATTGTCAAATTCAAGATGTAGTTTCATTAAAAATGATTAGTCAGGCTAGACTATGTAAAGGATTGTATTTGTTGGAAATACCAAAATGTGAAGGCATGATCAACATCACAAGGAATATATGATGACATGAGGGGACAAATTGAAAATGTTTGGCATCTCAGCCTTGGACACCCTTCTAATAAAGTTTTATAGTATATTAGTAGTAACTTTTCTTACATTTAGTTCAAGGAAAATAAACCTCGAGATGTTTGGCACTATGTTAAGCAACATGAGCTTTCCTTTAGTCATAGCAATACTTCTGCTAAAAAGGTTTTGACATGATTCATATTGATATGTGGAACTTGTTTGGTATTGTTTCTGTGCATTGACATAAATACTTTCTAATTATTGTAGATGATCATAGTAAATTTACTTGGACTTCATTATTGACACCCAAAGCGATACCATGCCCAGGTTCATGTTTGAGGTATCAAAGAACATGAAGAATAACATGTTGATGTTGTATAATAGGAGTAGCAATAAATTGACTTAAATGTTGAACTACATGTGTGATGTCAAGCCATGTATTGGTGAGGTAAATAAGTCTTCCGACCAATCTTCTTTAAGAAGAAGGATTGTCGAGAGGTTCTCCATTACTATTGTTGATACGGGTGGAGAAGTTCATGAGAGTAGACATTGTGTAGAAACAAGCATCCCTACTTCACCAAGAAGATTGAAGGCGTAATTTCTTTGACATAAATGGATTCTTTGCATCTCCTTGACACCTCGAAACCAAGAAAATATGTTAACTCTTCCAATTTTATGGATTCTCATTCATTTATGGTTGCTTCTATTAGTACTTTTGTTGTCGGTCTTCTTCCTACAATTGCCTCCACATTTTCTTCTTTCTAAGCCAAGAAGCAAGCATAATGGATAACTAAGAAAAGCCAGAAAACCCCAAAACAAAAGTTGTATAATTCAGGATTCTCTTCCCTCATTGCCAAGACCTCACCTTTTGGACTTTCCATTTTTAATATTTTTATTTAATCAATTTTTTAGATCAAAATCTGTTAAAATCATAGCTTGAACCATTGAACCAGGTTATATTAAAGTTGGGCGACTCGATATAAATGTTTTACTGAAATATGTTGATTATTTCTTATATTATGAGTGTGAGAGAAAAAATAATAGAATGTGGGAAGAAAAATCCTATTTTCATTAACTCAAGCTTTTGTGGGAGGTGACGTCCAAATGCATTAAAATTAAAAGAAAAAAGTCCACAACAGTAACAAATACATACCCACCCAAAACCTAAAGTATTATAGAGAAAAAGTTTGAGTGATTATATTTAATTAATTTCTTCAATTAACTACTGACTTAGTTTTTTATGAAATTGTCTTGTCAAAGAATTTTTTATCTCATTTGTTATTATTTTAATTGTATAATTAATTATATAAGATTATCTAATTCATAAATTTATTCTCAATGACGAGTGTCATGTGATCACCATAATTTTTTTTCATTTCTAATGTGTCAATCTAACCTACACAAGATTTTTTGTCATTACTTTTACATAAGCTTGACCCACATAAATTACAACAGTTATACGTCAGCTTGACCTATGCAAATTACGTTAATTTTACGTCGAATTGACCCATGCAAATTGCGTCAATTATATATCGGCTTGGTCTACACAAATTGCATCTTCTCACTCACCGAAGAAAAATTCACAATGCTTCCATAACTGTTTCATCTACTATTTGACTCACACATGATCACATTTTATCATTGGTTTTCGTTATTTGATGTCCCTTTTCTATCGACCTAAATATGATTATTTTTCTTATAGTGATAGAAGCCTTATGTCAATTACCTTCTTATCCTTAGGTTAGAGTGCACTTAATGCTTGGAAGGGTACGAAGAGTTGGGTTGGGCCATGGGCTGAGGCCCAAACCCTATATCCAATATCCGATCATGGTGACGTAAGGGGGCGTTACAGGAGAATTAAGTTGGAGTATTCGTCATGCATGAACTTAACTTTTCTTATTTGCTTATTATGTATGACATTCTTAGTGAGGTCAATCTCAACCACATACAGAAGTTTAATAATAACTTAATGATGCAGATTCTGTTTTGACAACAACACAGATTACTACTGGTTTTTAGATAAATATTTCTAAAGTAGCTATAAATATTACTTAATTCTTTATTGCTCTAGTGTGTCAAACACCACTTAATATTTAATTAACTACAGAATTAAAAAAGAAGTTGAAGTTCAAACCGTCACTTACGACCCACATGCATGGTCAAGCTTTACCACGAAGTCGATCATGTGTATAAATACTACGTTTCCCTTTAACCACAAACCAATTACCACCTTGCAATCTCAGTTATAACCTATGTTCACTACTGTGTAACAAGAACCAAAATAGGTTTCAACCAATTTGAAGTTTGAATGGAGGGAGGGAGAGGAGTTGTGAATGGAAACGCTTCTAACGCAGAGGTTATTAGGTACAGAGGGATTCGTAGAAGGCCATGGGGAAAGTTTGCAGCAGAGATTCGTGACCCTACAAGAAAAGGTGCTCGAATATGGCTTGGAACATTTGACACTGCTGAACAAGCTGCACGTGCTTACGATGCTGCTGCTTTTTATTTTCGGGGTCACAAGGCCATACTCAACTTTCCTAATGAGTATGGTCACACCACTCCTAATAATCCTATCTCGTTTTCAACTTCACTGCCTCTTCATTCTTCTTCTTCTTCTTCTTCTTACTCTGGTGGCGAGGGTTCGTCACAACAACAGCGAAATGGTGATGTAACTTTTGAATTGGAATACTTGGACAATAAGTTGTTGGAAGAACTCCTTCAGGCGCCTGATGGTTCAGGCAACGACTCCAATTAAATATATGGCTGCATGAGAGCGGTCCTGCTTTAGGTGTATTAATTTGCATGCAGGAAAAAAACTTGTGGTTTATATCTCTCTTTCTTTAGTTTTCGTTCTGTTTATGTTTCTGAACTTAAAGCCATTTGAAACCTGAGTGGTTATAAATAATAATTGTGGAATTAAGGTCACAGAAATAAAGAGAGAATTAACGTTGTACTTGAATGTTTTCTTGAGAAGGGCGTATTCTTTGCTGATTTATTATGATACTGATCGGAGGGTATATATAAGTAACTCTCATCTTCTTCTTTTTTAATAAAACAAGGTTAATTAACTGAAATTTGGTCCAAGAAAATTAAACTGGAGCAATGGATTGTTCTTAGCATTATCAAACTTGGGATTAATATGCTTATGGCGTTATAGAATATTAATTTTTTACGGAAGTTATTACGGTTTAATAGATAGTTTATTTAAATAACCTCACATATATGCTTTTGAATTGTTGAAGCAATCTAACAATATAGCCACTTATGGTTCTGCTTGCTGGACGATGCTGAAGTGGAGGTTTTGCATTCAGCTCCGAGGATTGTTTCTGGCTTTGTGGGCAACATGCCAAATAAATTAAGGCATATTCTAATTTCAAAGCAAATATTTCATTTCTGTATTTTAGACTTTCAATTGCTCATTGATAATCATACATCGGATTATATTGAAAAGAAAAATTAAATAGAACTATTTTAAAATTATATATTTTTTATCTGTAACATAATAAACTAAATAAATAGGAATACTTTAGGAGTGTTTCCATCTTTTTACAATACAAAACAATATTTAAAACATCAAAGTTATTAAAGCATAACCCATTCTCAATAGGACATAGACACACTAGTACAAAAAGTCTTAAAAACAACAGTGAATAATAACAGTTAGTCGAAACTTGTTATTGAAAAAAACAGGATGACATTTCCATTATTAACTCAACATTTAACTGCAAAATAGTGATAGTTCTTTTATCAACCGTCGTTATTTGGGTGATTTATAACAACGGTGCAGAAAACGTTTTTATATGACATTTTTAACCGTCGTTAATGAGCTTTTCTGTACTAGTGACATCCTGCTTCTATAACCACTTTGTCGTACAGGTTGCATTCCAAAAAACTTAGAAAATGCATAAAACCTGCATTTAGAACCTGCTCATCATAACAACTTCCTAAACCAGCAAAAAGGATGTTCCCATCATACAAAACGCATAAAAAAAACACCTCATCATATCTTCACAACCTTCCAAAACTATATGCATCAAGACATCAACCTATACATCACCTGCTTAGCATCCTAAGAACATATCACTCCGACTTGGTCTGCTCCAGTCCTTCTGATTTTTTGTACCTCCTAAAAAGTTGTTGCTTTTTACCAAACCTACAAAACACACCTTTCTCAGCCTTACCAAAAAAACCATCTCCCTAGCCTCAAACCCAAACCACTTGATATACAGCAGAAAAACCTCTATTCCTATCTTGGTTTACCTTACCTCCTTTTCCGAATAGATTTCATACACACCAAAGGGTCCAAACACCAGTCTGAGTAGGAAAAACATGCATTAGATTATTTAGCGGTAACCCAAAACCAAACCTTTAATTGTACCATAGTGAAAACTTCAATGATCAACTCTTCTATTATTAAACACACAGTTATTCCTATGTTTCCATATTTCACCTATTATCACTATCCAGATGCATCCCCACACTGCATTGACCTCATCAAACACACAATTCAATCTAAAGAGTGTAAAGGGAGCCTTTGATTCGTGGTGGTCGACTGAGACCGTCCCTAACCATTTGTAACACATACCCCATACTAAGCAGGCGACTCTGCATTCAAAGAAAAGATGACTAGTGGTCTCCACTCCTTCCCTACACATGATACATTGGTTACTTATCAGAACAACTCCACACTTTTCCAAATTTGCCTTTGTAGCTATTTTATTTTCAAGAACCCTCCAAGTTGTCACTTGTGTTGAAGGCAACGCCTTAATCTTCCAAAAATTTTCATACATAGATTGTTCTTCATCTTTAACCTCCTTCTTGATTAACTTGTATGTTGATTTCACTATGTACAGATCAATTTCTCCCTCCTTCCAAATCCATTTATCTTCTTTATCCTTATCCAGGCCTTTATCATCCAAAACCTCATCCAAATGGACCACCTGATATGATTCCCATTCAAATAGGTTCTTTCTCCAACCCAGATTCCAACGCCACATGTCATTAATCCACTCTCCAGCTTGGTGCAACATTAACTCTTTATTTGTGGTCAAAGAAAAAAGCCTCATGATTATGTTCCTTAAACCCACTTTACCAGCCCATAAATCCTCCCAAAAGCTTATTTCCTCCCTGCTTCCTAACTCCCACTTGACATTGTTTTCAAAATTTATTCCCCCTCCTCTCCATTCCAAACCTTCTTCAAGTATCTCCATCAAAGGAACTCATTGTAGTTCGTTTCTTTAACCCTTAAAAATTCGAAACAAGTATGTCTTTCCATAAACCTCCTTCCTCTGTGTCCAACCTCTAGATCCATTTACCTAAGAGAACAATATTAAGCAGTCTAATATATATAATACTTAACCCACCTACGTTTCTAGGTTCACAAACCTTCTTCCAGGACGCCCATGCTATCTTCTTGTCCTTAGAACCACATCCCCATAAAAAATTATTTTTAATTTCACCACTTCCTTCATGATCGATGTTGGCATTTAATACATAGACAAATAAAATAATGGGAAAGAAGATAGAACTGACTCAATTAAACATATCCTTCATGCCATAGAAACGAATTTACCCTTCCATCTTCCTAATCTGCTTCTTATTTTTTCCACCACCCCCTCCTCGAAAGACCCCCTTTTATGGCACTTCCTACCGGCATTCCCAAGTACTTGAAAGGGGCCTTCGTCGTGTCGTAATTAAGAATGGTTGCATAACATAGTAATGTGATCAACCCCCATTCCGCCATTACTACTTTTCCAGAAATGGACTTTAAGACCATATGCTAATTTAAAACAGTTAAGAATTACTTTTATTGTAAACACACTTTGATTATTAGCCTTGCCTAAGAAAAGAGTATCGTCCGCAAACCTTGACCTTCTTATCTCCAACCTCTATACTTTCCAACTTGTTCATTTCTTCAGCATTTCTCACCACCCTTACTAGACCTTTAGCTACAACAAAGAACAAAAAAGAAACTAATGAATTTCCTTGTCTGAACTCCTTCTTTGGAGGCAAACTCCTATGTTAGACTCCCGATCACTAATACGACAATTGAAAATGACTCTAGATAAGCTTTAATCCATACAATCCACCCATTTTTCTAAAAAAAAATTAAAGATAGTTTAAAATTGTTCTTGCATGGCATAATTATTGTTCTATGTTTGCATTTTATTTTAAATTTTTGACTGACCCACCTTCAAGAACGTCGTTAAAAGTGCCATATATATAACAATACTTACAATATCAACCATAATTTTATATACCATTTTTTAATATTACTTTGGTTTTAATGTCTACCTTTAATCTAAACTCAATCAAATATCAAAATACCATTTATAAACATAATTTATTCTACTTTATATCACATCACAGACATAATTATAAAGAAACGATTCAACATCATTTGAATTTATATAATTTATCTCATTATATAGTTAAAGTCCAAAATGATATGAACGAATTAATAAATTATTAAAAACATAAATAAAGTGTTAACGTAAAATTAAAAGTGTTGAAAAGATTAAGTATGGTAAAAGTTATAAATATTTATAAAATATTTTTCCCATATGCATCTAATCTATCTCAATATTTTTGAGTCCTTCAATTATAATTAAAAAATTAAAACATATTTATATAATTAAGTTAATATAAGTCCATAAATAAAAAATAATTAATACATTGATGTATTGTTTAAGTGTAATGTATTACTTAGATCTTAACCTTTATCAATCTCAATTTAATTAATATAGTCATTATCCATCCATTCTATTAATGAGCAATCAGACTCATATTCTTTAGTTACTTGGTTACACTATAACTCAAAATGAATGTAATCAAATAAATTGAATGGCATATAAAACTAAACAAATAGTGTGATTAAAATAACTTTAGTTGCACTCTCTTGAACTTTTGTGATTTTATATTTCAGTTACGGCTCAAATATGTTATATAAAAAATAGACAATACAAACAAAAGAATATTGGTTAATATATATCACATTGTATGGTTAATGTATAGAGATAAAAAGAAATTATTTTATAAATGTACTATATGTTTAAAGTAGGTAGGGGACTTCTTGTGCAAGAAGTAAAACCATACAACTATATCACCTTGCAATGATATGAGTTGTTGTCAATGATACCTACAATAGAAAATAGTTATTACAAGATATTTAAATAATTTGACTATAACTTATTTGATAAAAATTGACTTGCTAGTGTATATATGAAGTTGGGTTAAGCTCAACAATTGATTTTGGTGGGAAAGAGTAGTTTCTGGTGATTGGTTACAATTTTTATTTTCCTCCTCTAACCAAGTTATTAGTGATGTACTTGTAGTATGATTTCTTATTGTTCGTGAGGTGAAAGAGTTAAGGATTAAAAAATTTATGCATGTCATGTTTAATCTTTTCAAATTGTTCAACTGGACAAATTAAGATTCAATACGATGATTGTTAGTGTTATCTTCAATACCATTTAGATGGTTGTTTGAGCTCTTTTTGTGATTGGTGGCTCACTAACTATAATCTTTTTTGTACATAGGTTTAAGTATCCATTAAATACTCCCTTAAATTTTATTCATTCTTCCCAGATAAAAACAAAGTGTTATCTTCTCTTATTTTTTTCACATAAAATAGAAAAAAATAAATTAGCGACGTAGTATGTATTTGTATTGAATATAGAAAACTAAGATTCCCTTAACTCACAAAAATCTTTTCAAAATTAAAAAACATAATACTTAAAATACAAACTTTCCAAAATACAAATAATACAACTTATCACGTATGAGACATCTCTAAACCAAATACCAATATGTTTATGAGAAAAATATATAAAAACATATTTGTTCCTACCAAAAATGAACTTAGGGAGTGCAACTTAGTAAGGACTGCGTGTTCCTAGGAAACGAGCTTTCAGTTGGTCTCCGATGAAAGAGGAAGGTCCACCTACAAAAGACTCTTCGATGCTTAGGTCAGTGACGTCGTCTGTGAGAACAAAAATGTGTCTCAAGCCCTTCAGCCAGGGTGAATCCACTCCCCTTAGACCTTGATTGGGTGGCTCGTTTCAATGTCGCCAATATAGTCTCACATCTCAAGGTCAATGGTAGTTTATATACTCCTTGTTAAGAAGTGGGTTTTAAGCCTAACTCAACCTCATAAAACCGGCTTATAAGGTGAGGTTTGCACCCACTTATATACAATGAAATGTCCTCATCTCTAGTTGATGTGGGATCTCCAACACACCCCCCTCACGCCGAGGCTACTAACTCGTGCGTGGAGATATATGTTATGGGTGGTCCGATAACGGCCCGATAGCGGGTGGCCTTGATAAACCCAACAAATTCTCACTTGGATGGGCTCGAGAATGGCTCTGATACCATGTTAAGAAGTGGGTTTTAAGCCTAACTCAACCTCATAAAACCGGCTTATAAGGTGAGGTTTGCACCCACTTATATACAATGAAATGTCCTCATCTCTAGTTGATGTGGGATCTCCAACACTCCTTCCTCCTCCAACCTACCGAGATGCCTTTTAAGGATAAAATCGTGATCTAGCACTGACCTCCAAAGTAGACAATACCTCGAATGTGGTGATTGACTCTAGCGATGCTATCTTTCAAACTTCAGGTTGAAACAATATCGATTTAAACAAAATTGTACACCATACTATTTTAATGAATATCTAATGATTTTGCATATGAATTATAGTAATATTAATATTAATAATAGTAGTAACAATAATAATATTAATAAAATAAAAATAAAAAATATTAATATTATTAAAAATAATATTAATAACAATATTAATATTACTAATAATAACTTTATTAATAATAATATTTATATTAAGTAATAATAGTAATAATCATTATAAGAATAATAATAATTATAATATAATTGAAAAGTTTATTTGACGAAGTCATTAAGTATTCTATATTTATGTAACCTTAGTTTAATTTCTTCGTGTTACGTCTAATTTACCTATATGCAATTTTTTTTTATATCTTGACCAACAATATATATTTTTGTTTCTCCCTTCAACAACCGTTCCTTAGACAATCATCATTGCAAAGTTTACTTTAAACTTTAATGACAAAATATTGACTACATCTTTTTTTCTGGAGATAGACTCTAATATAACTATTATAAAGTATTGTAAAATATAGTTTTTGCAGTAGTGTTATAGGAAGAGATAGAGAAAAATTATAAATATTAATTACTTGTTTAAAATTAAATTATTCTTATATCATTCATATTTATTGTATCTGGTAAACTGATGGTTAAAACATAATAGAGATGGTATTATTATATGTTCACTTTATTTTTCACTATATTAATTTTTTTTCACTTATTTGTCATAACATTATCATCACAGTTATATAACTTTTTTTTCCTCTCTATTTATTCATTTATTTCTTATTTTTATGCTTTCTTTCTTCCACTCATATACTCATAATACATGGGTGTACGTTGTTTAGGAGAATTTTATTTTGGAGAATTTTATGCATAAGTTAAAGTTCATAAAGTATTTGGAGAATTTTATTCTTTCCCAACCAAAATTAATACTTTGCGTAAACAGTTGCTCATAAGATTTTTTTATTTCGTCATTTGAGATTTATAGAGATTTATAATGCAACTATCTTTTACGAAGCAATATCCCAAAGATAACAAATCAAGTGGTCCATTTTGTGCCTTTTCATGGTAGCTAAGATTTAATAACTATAATCACTTCATTAAAGGATAAATTAGTGTATCATTGAATGTATACTCAAATTCTAAGACCTTTTACATTGAGATTATTCTTGGGTTGAAGCTGTATATCTCATCATTAAATTTTGTGCATTTCATTTTTTGCTATATGTTTTCATCAATTTCAAATTTTACTAAAACTTCCATTATTTATTGGGTATATCTGTAAAAGAAGTAAAGCTCTTTACATTGGATTATTCTCTATTGATATAACTTTTGTCTATTTAAAAGTATTATTTTCAAATTCACATTAAATATTAAAAATACATTTTTATGTTTTGTTTTGTTTTAAAATTTATTTTAATCCCTAAACTATTAAGTCATTCTAATTCATTATAATTTGAAGTGAACAGTATCAACATTTTGATTATAAAACATATTTGCAATTATTTTAAAGGGTTTAGTAGCAAAGATACGGTCAGCAATTCAGTGTCTATTCCTATAAATTCAAATTCATTTAAAAATATTACATTAACGATCGAATTTTAAATTTAATTACGACTGAATAAATAAAATAGGTTGCTAAAAGTATATTAAGAGTTCTAAACAGACAAAAATAATTATCAGTCACTAAATATAATGAAATGTTAGACATTGCCACCTAAGATAATTCACTAAAACGAGTAAATTAATTTTAAATTATAATAAATTATTTTTTTTCTATTTCTTTACCATATTTATTATATATAAATTTGTTTTTTCTTAATAACCGTTTTTTAGTGGATACAAATTTTTTCTGATTCTACATTTATTTAATATATCTCATTTTATTTTATTATTTCATATGAATTATTTAAAAAATAAAATTATTTTTTAATTTTTTAAATTAATGTTATGGGACGGTTTTTATATGCAAACTAACTCCTTACTTTTCTATTAATTTTTTATTTTAAGACAACAATAAAAAGAAAAAGAAAGAGAGAGTGTAATCTCATTCTTACTCCATTCTCACACCAAATCTCACTTATTAAATAAAATAATCTTCATTTTTAATCACTCTCTTCACTCCATTTACAGTTACTTTCTCCACTCCAATTTCAATTACTTTCTCCATTCCATTTCAAATAACTCTATTCTTTGGTAAAACCATCATTTTTTTTATATCTACCATCTCAAAACCATCAATGGAAAAAAAGAAAAATCTTGAAAAAGAAGAAAAACTCAAATCACAGAAAAAAATGTTGATTAATTAATTCATCATTTTTTTTAGATATTATTTTTTATTTTTCAATTTTGACTCATCCAAAATATTTTTTTTTGTATGTTAAACTTTCATTATTGAAGAAGTTGAATCCAAAATTATTTTTTTATGTTAAACTTTCATTATTGAAGAAGTTGAACTGGAGAGAAAATATGGATCCACAGTCACTACAACACCTGTACTGTTATCCCCATTTTCCCATTTCAGTTAATTTTAAAATAATATATAAGTAAGCATATATTGATCGTCGTATTATTATGATATATTAATATTTGATTAATTTAATTTTAAAATATTTTAAAAGTTCGCTCTTAAACAATTAAATAATTTTATACCGTGCATTTAAGAATAAAAATTTCTTAAGCTGATTATTCAATTTCAATTTTAGACTTCAGTTTCAGTTTTAATGTATATATTATATTTATTAAATTATTTAAATATTTGTATATATTATATTACAAAAAATTATTAAATAAAAATAAAAATAAAAATGATTTATTATATTAATTAAATTATTAATATCTAAATTAATTTTTATTATTAATAATTAATTTTTATTTAATATTTTTTAATAATTTTAATATCAATTCTTGTAAAATATCATAATTAATTCATTTAAAAAAATTATTTTATAAATTTAAAAACCCTAAGGCACCCACCAAACTCTAAATCCCTAGGCACCTATACATTATGCCCCCATCCCAATCAACACTGTCAGCTCCTCCCACCCACCCAAATCTCACAATCCAATTTCAACTATAACACTCTCACCTCAAATTCAAAAAAAAAGAAGAAGAAGAAGGAGTAATGTTTAATGAAGTAAAATATAAATACATTTTAACTAATTTATCTTATTTAAAAACATATTTATATTTAAAATCAGTATCACCCCGATTCTTCCTTTAATAAAGTCAATACTATTAATTAATATAACTAATATTTTTAATTAGTCCAAAATTAGATAATTTGATTATCATTGGCTTCAAAGATAATATACAATTAAAATGAATTTAAATATGTTTTAATTATTTTTTAAGAAAAATATATTTTTATATTTCTACCGTTTAAAAGTAATAATATTATACTTAGTATTATATCGTACGTCCAACAAGACTATCTATGGAAAAGAAAACCTCGAACGTAGTCAATTAATTTAAATTTGATTATATGTGTTAAAACATAGAATTAAATATGCTTATAGTCTTTAGTTTGACATAATTATTTTTTATATTCTTTCAACAAATTTGCATAAATTAATCTTAAAAATATAGTGTTGATATTTTGTTGTCCACTTCCTTACAACCAAATTAACATAGAATATGATTTAGGAACCAAATTCATTTCATCTATTTGAGGAAATATTTTCTCTTCTTTTTCTTTAACTTTTTTCATACTTAATATATTTCAAAATTTAGTCACACCAAGTAGTAGTAGCTGAGAAGTCAACAATCATATCTAACAAATCAGATTTTTAAATAAAGTAAATTTCTTTTTACTTAAAAATATTTTGTATTATTTTTTTTAATGATTTTGCTATTAATTTTGGTGGGATCAATTGAGAAAAATAATTCTCTCAACTTGTTTTATCATATACTAAAATTTGGTTATGTTTGGATAACTTACTCTAAGTTCCTAGATAACATAATTGTTTGGCTTTGGAAATTCTTTTGAATGTAATTTTTTCAGACTAGAAACTAATTTTAACTTTGAATAGTACCATAAGTTAAAAGATTTGGATGTGGAGGGGATATGGTCCCAAATTTCAATTTCTCTTACAACAATGTTATTTGATGAAATTATTTGATTATATGTTGTGTGAACATGTAGAGATATTAGATTTTGATAGTTTTGTAGTTAAAGATTGTCTTTTTTAATGTTGAAAAGGTTCTTAAATGTTATGTGATTGAATGCCTTGAATTGTATGTGAATGATGAGAGTGGTATGAAATTGATGTCATACATTTAGGATAATATATGAGTTGTTATATAGTTTCATTGATGATCTAATTCAAATAGACTATAAGATATCGTGGCCCAGTGTAAATACACGATATTAGATGTGTTTGAACTTACCTTATCTTTGATATATGAATCATATGTCAGTCTTCAGTAAGAACATATTTAATGAGTCTTTTTTAAGACGATAAATATATATAATCAATATGATTGAAATGAAATCACTGTGATTGTAAATGAATCAATGGGTAGTCAATATGATTCAAATGAGATCAAAGTAGTGTGGATTGAAATGAAATAAAATAATTGTGATTGAAAATAGATCCATATGTGATTTATATGAATGGTGTAATTGATATTGAAATTTTATATGACAACATTTGAAAGGATTCTCATTAATGACTAATTTGATTTTTTTTTCCATGTATTGAGTATGTTAATGAACTTTTTTTCATTAACTTACCCTTGTTTTTATTTTTATGTTATAAACTGTGATGACTGTACTACTACTGTATACGCGAACAAATGTTGATACAAGTGCAAAAACATCTGAAAGGCCTTAGAAGATTTTATCTTAGACTTTAGTTTTGTAAATATATATATATATATATATTATATAAATTTTAATAAGATATTAAGAATATTTCAAAAGATTCTAAATTGTGTACAAGACTCTAATACTCTGTATTGTAATAAAGAGTAATAGAATTGTATTGTAATAGAGAGTTATATTTAGAATGTTATGACTCATGTAAATACAATTTGGCGGATAAAAAAAATGATTTTCGTACTTTCTTATTCCCTTGTTATCACAATTTATAGAAAACAAACATGTAGTCTATTTTCTTGTTGATATTAGGGATTTAATAAAAAATAAAACTGACATGTTCAATAATACATATGCATTATATTACATTCGATTCAATAATAAAATGTAATATAGTTGATGATATATTTTTTCTTTTGCCGAGTAAACAATAATATTAATGGAGTAGACGGGAAAACACTATAAACTCTCTTTTAAAGACTGATTTCTATAAATAAATTATATAGAAAAGTTATGTTTATTGATGGATGAATGTGTGAAATTTTGACCAAAATAACACACTTATAAATTGTTTTTAATAGAAGACTGTATGAAATATTTATCAAAATAGTATATTATGTAAAATTTGATATTTTTTCTATTTTATTTAAAAATAAAGGAAAGACAATTGTAAAATTTTAAAATAAAATATTATCTTAAAATAAATATTTTGAATAAAATTGTATATATATATATATATAAATATATATATAAAATACTAGTTTAGAAACGTAATTACATTGAGGAATAATAATTTAGAAAAATAAATATATTAAAAAATTAATTTAGAAAACTAATTATGTTAATAAAGAATTATTTAGAAAATTAATTATTTTAAGAACTAATTAATTGAAAAATAAAAAATGTGGAAATTTAATTTGTTAGAAAATTAAATATTTATATAAATGATTATTTAGTTTTATATTGAATTAAAAATTTTAAATATAAATAGATATTTATTTATATATAAATAAAATACAGATTAAGTAGATGTAATTGTAAAAAATGTAAATAAAAAATTTGGTTTGCAAAATTTTTTAAATATAAAAGAAGACCAGGTTTAAAATAGAACCGAATTCTGAACTGCTTTCCTGCTATTTGGATAATTGTTTAGCATAATATACTATTTAGGTAAATAGATAAATATTTGAAACAGTATACTATTGAAGAAAATAAATTATTAAAGTCTATTTGTTCTCAATTTCTTTTTAAAGACTAAACAATTGTGTAAAATTGAGGAACTAAAAGCAAATTTCAAATCTTTCATATTATATATATATATATATATATATATATATATATATAATTTTAAGTTTCTTGTTGTATTAGATGTATTGACATAACACATTGTATTATGATAAAACATAACTTAAGAAAAAAAAATGTGGTGTGGTGCACTTTCCGGGTTGTTTCCTAATAGCTGACCATCTTATATTTTGTGAAATGCTGTCATTTTCACATACACATACAGAGAACTAATTCAATCTACCATCAAATTAAATATTATAAAGGGGTGATACTCATAATTCACTTAAACATATTACTAACTTCTAAATATATTTTTCTCTCTAAATCATTTATCATCTAAAATCAAACACCATTTCTCATCAAACATCTCATTTATGTAATTCAACAAAATATTCAAAAAAAAATTCAACTCATTTATATCATCATTCAAACACTTTCAATTCTTAAACATAAATACTTTCAACAAATTATTCACCTTAAAATCAATATAAAATATTCAAAATGAACCATTTCAATCAATATATTATTTTATTCTTTAAAAGAGACATTCCCGCAAGTAAAAATTGGAACTGGTGACCACGTTACCCCTACATCCAGATTTTCTAACCTAAGGTTTTATTGAAAAGAATAAGACTAGCTTCCCTTATCTGAACTTTAGCATATACTCACTTAAGAGTTCCAAATCTACAAAAAACTTAAAGGTAATTAATCTACACCATAAAGTCCTGATAAAAAATCTAACTATATAACTAGGACCCTGAGTTAACAGAGATTAAACCTGAAGCTAAAAGAGTCACATGCAAAGCCTATGTAAAGACAACCTTATCAAGTTCAAAAATTTGACTCAAAGAAAAGGGCAAAAATGAACTTACACTATCTAAGATTTTGATTGGACAATCTTGCAAAGTTCACTGTCAAGAGTCCAATGACAGACTCCGATCGTCAAACTGATAAGTGAGGAGGTCAGAATCGTAGAGAGAAGAGAAAGGAAAGGAAAAAAGAACAAAAATAAACTTTATCTATTAGAGATTATGATAGGACAGTCTTGTAGTCTTCGTTACCAGGAGTCTAATGGCATAATTCGATCGTCAAACTGATGAACAAGGAGGTCAAAATCTTAGAGAGAAGGGAGAGAAAAGGAAAAAGAATATTTTAGGTGATTATTTTGAAATAAAACTTGAATAACTGAATTTTTTATCTATATGTCCTTTTTATTTTAATAATAAAATATTTCGGACTCATTTAAAATACGCCACTTCTACTCTAAAGTGATTTTCTAGATCCTTACAAGTATTCTTTAAATTTTTTTTATAAAATTATTAATTTTCTTTATAAATAACTATTTTAAAAATAATTATTACATTTGTAAATATTTTAGTTATTATATTTATTATTCACAAATCAATAACTTAAATTATATAAAACATTTTTAACTCTTTTATTTTTTAAATCTATCTTTTTTTTCTATAAAATTTTCAAACCAAAATTTTAAAAATTAAAAATTTTAAAATTTGCAAATGTTAATTTTTTTAACAATGTTTTCTTATTTGCATTTATTTAAATAACTATTGCTTAAAATATATTTTTTTATAAAAAATTATTTTGCAAACCAAATTTTTTAAATAATTTTTTACAAACTCAAAATTATGATTTTTTTTTAAAATTAGAAATAAAATCAGGTTTAAAATAGAACCGAATTCTGAACCGCTTTCGTGCTATTTGGATAATTCTTTAGCTTAATATACTATTTAGGTAAATAGATAAATATTTGAAACAATAAACTATTGAAGAAAATAAATTATTAAAGTATATTTATTCTCAAAATATTTTTAAAGACTAAACAGAGGAACTAAAGTTAAATTTCAAATCTTTATATTATTTTAAGTTTCTTGTTGTATTAGATGTATTGACATAACACATTCTATTATGATAAAACATAACTTGAGAAAAACAAAATGTGTGGTGTGGTGCACTTTCCGCGTTGTTTCCTAATAGCTGACCTCTTATATTTTGTGAAATGGTGTCATTTTCACACGCACATACAGAGACCTGATGCAATCTACCATCAAATTAAATATTATAAAGGGATCATAGTCATAATTTGTTACATCAGAGTAAAATATACTCATGTATCATATAGCAGTATTTAAGTAAGTTTTGCTCCCCAAATCAATAAGACCTGCACTTTTTTCCTATTTAAATCTTCCCTCATCTTACACTTCAATATACAAAGCAGATACATGAATCACTCTTTCTTATTCCTCATTCTTCGCTTTCTTCCTTCAAAATTAAGCTTCAAGACAAGACCACTACAACCTTCAAATGCCTTGCATCCTCCACTCTTTAATGGCGGCTTTTAAATTTTAAGACATTGTCAATTCCATGCAATTTTATTATAAGTCAAGTAACTCACAAAATGGTAATTAATGTGAAAGAAGTTTAAGGTTTTGCATTAATTTATTATTATTTAAATATTTTTTTAAAGTTCCACCAATAAAAAGATAATATAAAATTATATTATATAAACGAATAACAAATATATCTTATTAAAGTAATTTAATAAACTTAAATTAAATTTAATCTCAATTTTTAATCTGATACCAAAATCACTTTTCATAAGATGATATAAATTATTTAAAGTCTTTTTAATCAAGATTTTGGAACATCATACATCGTATCGTCCAGTCTTTTATTTTTTTAACTTTTCATGTACTTTAATAAAAATAAATAACAATCACCAAAATCGATGTTAAAATATAAAATTGATTTACAATATAAATACATGATAGTCTCTGTATTTGGAATGTATTGAATAAGGAATGATTGGTAATTTTTGTTAGAAGTTTGGGATAAGTTGAGAGGTGAGATTCTATCTTTTTCTTCTTCTTAATTATTTATTGTATAAAGATTAAATTATCCCTTAAGTGATTGATATTTATTTATTAATTTTTTTAGAAAAAATATATTCTCCGTATGATAATGTATATTTGAGATTGAATTTTTATATTTTATACTTTGATAAATGTTTTTAATATCAACTTTAGTAAGTGGTTTTGGTTCAAAAGTTTATATGAATTTACTTATGTTATTGTTAATAAAGTATGAACGCTAATAATGACTTGCAATAATTAAAGTGGTTGTTACGAAAGTCACCACTTTCGTAACTCAACAATCGTTATTAAATGTATGAAAATATTCACTTGAATTTTGCTTCAAGATATTGTAACTAGGTTATGTAGGAAAAAATAGACATATGATTAGTGGACTTTTTAACCGGAAGAGGTCAACTATATTTGCCAAAGTCTTCTTGGATATAACATCTTCATTATCTGACCTTTCGATTATATATTTCATCTTGGTTCACCTCTGAACATATTGTAAGGCCACAAATTTTTTCTAGTAACAACCAAGTAATTTAAGTTGACTTTCTATTTTACTTTGTTTATACAATTTTTTTTTCTTAATAACTGTTCTATTATCAATTATTTTAATGTAACCTTTTCTTAAAGAAAATTGAGACATGTTATTATAAAGTGAACTTTAAGTCTAACTCAACTTCATAAAACCAACTAATAAGGTGAGGTTTGCACCCACTTATATACAATGAAATCTCTTTATCTTTAGTTGACGTGGGATCTCCAACACAAACAATCACAATGCTAGACTCGAAATGATTATAATACTATAGATAAATGTAGCAACACATATTTTTGTTTGGGTTGAAAATGTATCCTTTTTTTTGGTGTTGTTACTGTTGAGGTCTTAATCTTTGGTTGAGAGTTTCATACAAGTATTTGTAAAAGGTTTATCTGACGGTCAAATTAGTTTTCGATTTTAAGTGATTTAGTATAATTTGTCATGGTGTAGGTCAACTTATTTATATAAATTTATTGAGTCTATTTGTTCCTCAATTTGGATTAACACAAGTTATTTTTATTAATCCTATGATAGACTGTATAATTTTACTTCTAATTGTCTTCTTAATTTTATGTTTAGTTGAGGTTTAATGGTGGTCGAGTTGTCTAATTGTGGATGATAGAAGAAATATTTAACTTTTTTTACAAGTAAGAAATTAACTTAGATACTATTTTTGTATTAATCATATCATTAATATAAAATTTTGTTAATTTTATCCATAATAACTTCTCTAAAAGAAATCCAATTAGTTTGTTTTTCATCCATAAGGGTGATATAGAGGGGGAGAGAGCTTAATGATGTGAACAGGTTTGTCGGATGCAGGTTTTTCCTTTTGATGTTTGTGAGTGTGATTTATGCAGTGACATATCAATTTTGTCTTTCATCTCTGCATGAAATGAATGAGATAAGATAAGTTCAGCAAGAACATAAAAAAAAAGTTTGATAAAGTATTTTGGGCCACAAGTTCCAATACATACAGTAGGATAAGTCGCGGGGAACAACTTTACGGTATTTGGTCCCCTGTATTAATGATTTTACCGAAAGTAATACATACAAACTGAATACATTCTAGATTCAATTAAAATTATATAACAGTTACAATGATAGAGAAAGAATGTGTATGAATTTCAGTTAAAAATATTAATTAATATTAACACAGTATTTCATTTTGATGATGAAATTTGGTTTCCAGAAATTTAAACACACTCATAATCATATTTAAGAATTTAAATACACTGTTAAAGTCTTAAATTTTGTTTTTATTATTTGTTCAATACATAATATATTAAAATATTATTGAATTTCGTAAAAGTTGTTATTTTGAAAATTTCATAATAGTTTGAACAAATTTCTCTTGTATAAAAATAAAAGAAAATTATTTTAACAGATTTAAGTATAAAAAGTAAATTTATCTATTAAGTTGCACATGTTAAGTCAACAACTCAGTAAGACTAATATTAAAAATTAAAATTATATTCAGTTATAGGTGGCGGACCTACGAGTTTATTAAAATATTTAAAAGCTGTGAAGGAATCATGATTGAGACCTATAACTTTTACCAATTTAGAATTTTCACCATTCTAATATTTTTATTAAATATTATGCTAAATTATTAAATATAATTATACAATCTGAATAACACACCAAGCTGAATTTTTATAGAAAATAGCATATTTATTTTTTGCAGCACTTATCTAGATTTAAAAATAAGAAAAAAAATATTGATTTGTATTAATTAATAATGTTAATTAAGTTTTATTGAAGAATACTATTATTTGAATTTATTTAATTATTTTATATAGGAAATATTTTTTGATTTAATGTTAGTAAGCAAAAGCAAGTGGCTATAAATACGAGTGTAGTTGTTAAAAGTGATTTAATTACTTTCGTACGTTTACTTTCAACATTTTTTTTTTATTTTCAAATAAAATAAAGATGAAAACACGTTAAATTAAAGATTAGAAAAGATTTTTTGAAAGCATAATAAAATTTGAAAATGAATTTTTTGTGTGTGACCAATAAAAAAATTATTAGAATTTTGTAACTAATAATAGGCTTCCACTAAAGTACAATTTGTTTCTGGACCGGCTAAGAGTTTTTTGGTTGGAGTTAGAAACAACAATATTTGATATGACATTGATGCCATTCAAACAGTTATAATTGAATGCAACAATGAATGAAAAAGAAGGAGAAATAATGAATGAAAAAGAAGAAGAAAAAGGGTAGGAGATGAGACTCCAGAATCCAGAAACCACCGCTTTTGTAACCCCGTAAAATGCTATGACCCTGCTCTTTCTGTACCTAATCCTTTTTCTGTACCTAATCCTTTCTCTCTGTTAAATGTAATGATATGTGTATCTCATCTAATTTAGGATCATCTAATTTAGGATCTGATGATACCTGTAATAGTTGAAGAGTGAAAGATCATCTGTATTCGATCAGAATGTTAAAACGTTTTTATTTATTTTAAAAATTTTTATAATTCAGTAACCAATCATAGTCAGACCCAGTTCGTAAAATTATTGAAACTCTCAACTTATCATATACTAAAATTTTGTAATGATTGGATAATTTGCAATAGGTTCTTTTATTTTGAGGATGACTCCTTTGCTTGAACATGAACTTCTTTGTAATAAGAAATTACAAGTAAGGGAGACCATTTATGTTCTTGATAGAATTTTAGGATAATTGATTATGTTAGGATGTAAAATTAGTTAAATTGAATTTGATTATGGGTTCATGAGTATATGAGTTTGAATATTTGAGATTGTGTTGAAATGATTGAAGAATGATGTTTGAATAGATTTTTGAATTGATGTTTTTGAATTATTTAGAAGTTGTATGGTTTATTTATTCTTAAAATTATCTTTAAAAAAAATAATTAAATTTCTTTCTTTCTCATCTTTTTCTTCTTGTATTTTCAATGAATTTAATATATGATTTTTTTTTATAAATATAAAATGAATATTCGTTTGTATATGCACTTGAATTGTAACATCTCTAAATGATATGGATTGAGGTGAATGATGAAATGTGTATGAAATTGAAATATATGTGTAATTGATTTGAAAAATCTTAAATGATGTATGATCAATTGAATATTGCAATTTCCAAATGATATTGATTGGGGTAAATGATGAAAGACATATGAAATTGATATATATGTGTAATTGAATTGAAAAATCTTGAATAATGTATGAGTGATTGATATATATTGTATGTGATTATGTACTGTATATGAATGATGAAAGTTTGTATGAACTTGATGCCATACATTTGAATAATGTGAGATGTTGTGTATTGGTTTTATAGAGATCCTCTAGCTTCACTAGTGAGGAAGTCCATAAACACTAGGTATTTGATGTTTAAATTTATCCTAATCCTTGATGTATGAATAGATGTTAGTATTTGGTAGTAACATAGTTAATGAGTTCCAGAAGATGATAGATCCATATGTTATCAATGTGATTGAAATAAAATCAAAGTAGTGAGATTGAAAGAAAAATAATGATATTGTGATTACAAATGGATCTGATGTGGAGTCAAAGTGATTAAAATATATAGAAATAATAAAAAATGCATTATAATCCTTAGAGAAAGTTGATGTATTTTAAAAGAAAAGTACGTTTTTAAAAATTTTCCAAAAGTTTTTAATAAATGCAAAAATAAAGTAAACCGTCCAAGACTTTTGTTATTATCTATCAAATTAGAAAGTAATTTATAAATTTTTATTAATAATGTAAATTACTTTAAATACTAATAATTTTATAATTTATAAAATAAATTTCTAATTTAATAAGTATAATAAATAATTAGAACTGTTGGAGGAAGATTCAACGTAAACACATGGTAAATTGGAAGTCATAATTAACATTTTGGTGTTTTTTTTATTTATTTATCGTGCTCGCTGTTTTGATTGATGGTGGTCATGTTTATTCCACACATAAACACAAACTGGATTGACAAATAGCTTTCATATATGTTCTTATTCTTTTATTTATGTATCACTTTGAAAAATCTTTATTGATACACAAATATATATTTAAAATAAAAATAAAAAGAGATTGTTATCCATATCATGAATAAAACAATTGTAAAAAGTGAAGTAGGATCTCATATAGCTAGTACTTAACTCCAACTGAATTTCAAGTGGAAAAAAGTTCAACATTTATTGGAAATGTGGCTTTGTTACAAAAATATGACAATTTTCTCTATAAGTTATATCTCAATAAGCTACTGTTAACATTGGTAATATTTTCTCACATTTTGGGATTTTTAGCACTTAAAATGTAATTAGATGGTACTATTGTTATACGTGATATTTTCTCACATTTTGGGGATGTATCGCTTAAAATGTAATTAGAAGGCACTTATGGTGTAAAGTTTTATTTTAATATTTGTTATTCAATCATAAATTGGAATGTATGATGAAATTGTTGACTTTTGTGAAAAATATTTCAAAAGAGAAAATAGGCTGATTTCTAATTGGTTGAAAATGTAGAATCTTTACACTAACATTCCGTGAAAGTTTTGTGCTGCAGTGAAAGTGAGGAAGGTATGTATAAGAAGTCTAAGCGCATAGATGCTGAGGATTTTTTGTTATTTGTACGTAAGTTGGTATGCTCCGAAGTATCCCCTTATATATTTATTTTATTTTTTATTGAAAAAAAAAAACTGCGTGAAAAATTAAAATGGGTTTATACATTAATAAGTTTTTATTTATCATTACTTTTTATTTAGAATAGACCACTTTATAAATATAAATATTTATATTTATATTTATATATAATAGAGATTCTCCACTTTAACTGTTCTAAATTATTTTTTATTTTATCTTTACTTAATAGTTTGTTTTATTAATTTATTTAGGTTATTTAGACATTTTATAATTTTAGAAGTTAATAAAGCAGTTTTTTAATTTTAAAATTTTAAAATATTTGGTATAAGTGGTTTTAAAATTTTAAAATTTCATTCTTTCTCTTTCCTATCTGTAACATTTTTTTTAACTACCATTTCTTACTTCTTCATTAACCTCACGTTTTTTTTTTTTAACTTCTCATTTTAACGTTTTGAAATTATTTTTGAAGGATAAAAAAATAAAAAAATAAAAAATATGAGAAAAATTAATTTTTGAAAAATAAAAAAAAGTCAAAAAAAAAGAAAAATAAAAAATGTGGATACACAGGCACGTCAATGCCTATGTTCCCATAATTAAATTATAATATTGATAACTATATTCTTAATGTGTCATTTCTTATTTCAGGACCACGATGATGAAGATATAGGTCAAAATTGTAGTTGAAAATGCGTAGACTTTCTACATCTCATATAAGGTCTTTTTATCTTTATATAAATATACATGTAATTGCTTTTAGTTGTTAACTAGTGAATTTAAATACGTATTAGAACGTAAGAAATAAGAAATAATATATAATAGTAGTACATCTACTTATAGGTCGAGAAGTATTGAGACACAAATAAAATCAACACATCTCAATTCTTGAAAAGATACTTACATAGTTATTAAGTTTAACGAAATTAATTACACATGTTACTAATACAACAAATATTTAAATAAAAATATTTTTTTTTAAAAATAAAAGCTTTCATGTTAGGTATCACTATGCAACCTGACATCTCAGCTAGGCTGACACTTCAAACAATAACAATCATCTGTCATCACATGAAAAAAGTATTATTAAAAAAGAAAATATAAAAATATGGGGGGACTAGACCAAAATTCACATACTAACAGAAACGATACATAGGTAGATTATATATATTCATAAAAAATTATAAGAATAGACTAGATGAAAGCCTATTATACCAATGAAAAGATTTTCTATGAATAAATCCTAAATTAGCCAACTTATCAGTACACACATTTCTTTCACGGAAAATATGAGTAACCCTAAACCTGATTTTCCCACAGTAATTAAGACAAGTATTCCATCGATTCTGAAGCATCCAAGGAACATTTGTTCTAACAGTAAACGCAGCACAAACCAAAGCAGAATCACATTCCAACCAGACATTAGTAAGCTTCAACTTTTGAGTTTCCTCCATAGCATGTATAACCCCATAAAACTCAGTAACCAGAGCATTCTGAACTCCAAAAAACACAGAAAAAGCTCCAATGAACTCCCCCATACTTTCAAGGAAAATACCTCCACAAGTAGCAAGGTCAGGGTATCTCCTAGCAGTCTCATCAGTATTAATTTTAACTCAGCCTGGTGAAGGAAACTCTCATCTCACAAGAAGAGGACGAAGAACTTTACCAATACGAGTATTAATATCAAAAAACTTGATCACATTGAAATCGAACATATCATTATTCATAGAAGCTTTTGATGAATTACTCACTAGACAAGTTAAATCTTTAATAACCGAATTAGCTCGAGTAATCTTAATCTTATCCTGAAAATGAGCAAAATTCCTCATACACCATATCATCCAAATAGAAAAAGTTATCACAGCAAGCTTAATTAATTTAACTAAAGGACTACCATCACTCTTAAGAAAAAGAAAGAAAATCATCCTTATTAGAAAAATGAGAAGTAGGAAGAATACTTGTGTTACATCGTAAGTCTAATATTCAAGTCAAAATACGCATTCCAATGACATTTATTTTTCAAATGATATTTATTTTTCAACGATCAAATATTGGATACTACTTGAATGTCAACATCTCTTACTCTTGATCAAGATCGAAGACTAAAATCTATTCAAGATCAGACTTGGAAGACAAATTGAGACGTAACGAGACATTTTTAGTTCATACAAGAACAATACATAAATAGATAGAACTTCATTTTATTTCAAGTTTCAAGTAAATAAATTATCTTTATGACCAATTTTATTAATTCTTCCCTCTATTAATTTTTTATAAATTTAATAATAAAAAAGTTATCAATGTAAAAAATAAAATATATTAAGTATATTTATTATATAATATTATTAGTGTGTGAGTATATATATATATATATATATATATATATATATATATATATATAATTATTTCAGATAACATGTAAATTAATATATAATATAATTCATAATTATTGAAATTTCAAAATTTAATAATATTACCTACACTAAATAAAAAATACATTTGTATAAATGTCTATAGTAAATAAAAAATATATTTATATAAATATGTGGACAAATTAAGAATTATTTTTTATTTTTTATTAGTTGTCTCCAATATCACATTTGTGATAGAAAAAGTTTGTCGCAATTTTTTTGTGATGGATTAAAAATCATTACAAAGTGTGATATGCTTGCCTTAAGTAAGTGATTAACAAAAGTTTCAAAAAAATTTAAAAAAATAAGTTGTCACAATTTGTGACCGAATATATTTAAAATTGGTTAAAAAATTAGTAATAATATTTTTTCATCATTGATTCAAATCTTAAAGGATATTAACACTCAGGCATAAAATTTTTTTTCTACTAGAAATTTTTATCTTTTACTTGTTAGCATTCTTAGCGTATTCCGACAATAACGATACTTCAGTGCTATTATATATACATATACACACACACACATATATATATATATATATATATATATATATATATATATATATATATATATATATATTCTGAGAAGTTATTACTATGATTTATTTGGATTAATAATGATTAACATTATTTTTATGGCTTTTAAATCATTAACCATTGAATATATTTTTCTCTTTACGAAATTAAAATAAACAAAGGTAGCAAATGACACAAGAAATTGTTTTATCTAACCTTTTTCTTATTTTATATATATATATATATATATATATATATATATATATATATATATATATATATAATTTATTTTTCTTCTTTTGTCGGGTGAAATTTAGAGACTACTTTTGTTGATTTCGTGGACGAGGTCATGTAAATCTTGGAGTGTAAATCAAAATTAGATTCCGTATTGGTTCATGATGATCCTAAATTGCTGATAAAAAAAATGACGATCCTAAATTTTAATAGGTTAATAATCAAATTGCTTCCAAACAACATTTATTTAGTAGGGGATGAAATATTTGTAATTTTAGGCACGAATGATCAGAAGAAGCATAATTTCTTTTGGTAAAATGAACTTTAAAGAGATAAACTGCCATGAGTTATTGTTTCAGTAGAGTTGGTTTTGAAGAATGAGTTTGAACGTAATAAGAAATAAAGAAAGAGAGAAGAAAATTTATAATCCTTCAAGCTTGCACTTTGATCTGATATGAAGTGTCTATTGAGCTCCCAAGTCCTGCAAAACACTCGATTCTTCCGATTCCAGTTTGGTTTTAGTTTCCTTAGGCTTTGAGGATAATTGTCGTCGCATGTTGTGCCTCTTTTTGAGTTCCAATGCCGGAGAACACCCTTGTCTGCAACCAAAATAATTCAGCTCTTGTAAAGACTCCATAACCCTTTTCACAGGAAAATTCAGCACTGCACTTGATCCTCTCATCACAAATGCAGCTTGATCATAAGCCAAAGCAGCTTCTTCAGCATTACCAAACGTTCCAAGCCAAACCCTCGTACCTTTCCTCGTCGCGTCTCTGATCTCCGCTGCAAATCTTCCCCACGGTCTTCTCCTTACCCCAATATAACCACACTTCTTACTTTGCACCACTTCCATAGATTCAATCACTTCACTTGGATCCTGTGGATCCCTTGAGTGATCAATCATATCAAAGGAAAGACAGTCATGGAAAGGGTCATAACCAATATCTTTGCTTGAAAATGGTTCAAACAAAATATCAGAAGGCTCCATCAATGTGCCCCAATCTGAAACCTCAAAGAAAGGGGAACTCATGTTGGTTGCTTTGAAGAAATGGGATTAGTATATGTGTGTGTATATATATATATATATATATATATATATTGCAGTCAGATAATATGGATAATCTATGCTTGTCATCATGTTATGGCTATGATTTATTGCCTCAGTGATTCCACTTCTAGAAGCATTCCAACACTCATTTTCTTAATAATTCAAATGTTTTCCGGTCTTTCTCTCTTTATATATATATAACGTTATTTTGTTGCTGATTTCATGGAACCTGTTTTTTATCCTGGTATTCAAGTTCGAGGAAACACCCTTGGAAAGAGTTGAACACGAGAAAGTTGAATTACAAATTGGGTAAATGATAATGGAGTAACTTTCGGAAAATGCTCACCTATAGCTAGGATCCATTCGGATATATTCTTAACTATGCTGATAAAAAAAAAAATTCTTAACTATATGTTTAGTTTTAAGTGTGTAGATTATGGTAAGAAAATATAAAATTAGTTTTTAAATATTAGTGTTGGTGAAATTATAACTTTAAGAACACAAGATTATTTTTTAATTTTTTTTCAAAAAGTTACAAAATTATTTTTTTATCTTTTTAATTAAATAAATATTTATGTTAGTGTCGGATTACCATCTGCATAATCGAGACTAATAGAATTTACTTAATATTGGATGATAATGGAGAGTTAGCTAAATGGATTCTAATACAACACAAAATGTTATTATTTTTTAGAAAAATAAAAAATAAAAAATAATTTTTTAATTGAGTAATAAATGATTATTTGTGTTAGTGTAAAATTAGCGTCGATTTAGCCACTAGATGAAATAAATATTAAAAATAAATAAGATTAGCATCAATTTAGTAGACATTAATTTTATTTATTTTAGTATTTATATTTATTTAAGTTAGTATCAGCTAAATTGACACTAATTTATATGTTATGAATACAAATCATAGATTATTTTTAATCTGAAGGCCTTACACTTATCTCTTTCATTCACATTCATAAATCATCTCAGACTCATCTTCTTCGTCCACAATCATCTCCTTCATTCACACCATCTCCTTCATCCACACTCTTCTCCTAATTCCTTCATTCATACTCATCTACTTCATTCACATTCATCTCGTTTGTCAACACTAATTTTTTTGCATCTACTACAATTTTTTTTTTGTTTATATTTTATTTTGTTGAAGATGATGCGTTTTACAAGAATTTCTTTGAAATTATTGTCATTAGCGTCAACCAAACTGACGTAATTTAAATTAATATTAAAGTTACATTTTCTTTAGTGCCAACTTTAAAATTTACTTTAATTAAAAATCGTTCTAAAAATTAGTGACAAATTAGCGCCAATTTAGTCGACACTACTAAGAGCTCGTTTCAAAAGCTGACACTATGAATTAGCATCAATGATTTTATAGTCGCACACATATATGATACAAATTCGTTGTTATTGACTAATTAATGTCTATTTTTTTTTGTTAGCATCGACTTTTGACTGATGTTAAACATATATTTTCTTATAATGTATATATAATAGATATGGTTAATAGTAATTTCTTTTAAGATGCGGTTAATCATTACCACATACCTAATAACTTCAAACATTAATTATTTACTAATGAGACAAAAACCCTGATCTCTTTTTATGCAAGTCCGATTTCTCAAATCTATATATAAGATAATTCTTAATTTTCTCTCCTCCTCCATATGGTTAGGTATTAAAGATTTGTATGATGTTGTCCTTGAAAATACCTTGTTGGTTTTAGGGACTGGAGAAAATATAAATTTTTGGAAAGACATTTGATGTTCCTCTATATGTTTATCTATAATTGCATATGTTCCTTATCCATATAGGATCAATCTCTCTTCTAAAGTTTCTGAGGCTTGGAATGACAACTTTTGGTCTCTTTTTTCTTCCTTGTTTGATATTCCTAATATTTTGAATATGAAAAATATTGTTATTTCTCAAGAAATAGATATTCCTAATTAGATGTCTGAGGACTGAGACATTTTAAATTAGAAATATGCTCTCAATTTTTTCTCTTCATTTGAAAATACTTATGATTGGGAGTAATTTTATTTGATCCAATTTTATTCTTCCTGTCAAATCTTTGGTTTTATGGAAGCTCCTACACAATAGGTTTCCTATTGATACAAAGATTAAACATAGTGGGGTGACATATGTTCTTTATGTTAATACTCATGAGAAGCTTATTTCTCATATTTTTTCTGAATGTCCTACTGCTAAATATATATGGTCTTAGTTTCAACAAGTTTTTCTTAAGGATGACTTACACTTCTCTTGTTAATCTTATATCTTTTATTAAGTCTCCTATAATTCCTATGGTTAAACATGTTAGACTTGTTACTATTGTACTTTTTCGATTAGGATGATTTGGAGGAGGAGAAATTATTCCAAGTTCTTGTAGGGTATTAGTATTCATGTTGCCATTGAATCTATTAAGGGCTACATCAGAATGTCAAGTAGTTTTTCTAATAAATCTATGTATAATGATATATATGACTCTTTTGTCTTCAAATAGCACTAAGTTTGGGAAAGTACCAAGTCTATATAGGTTATATGGGGCTTTTCTTTAGCTGGTTGGATTAGAGTCAACATTGATGGTGTTGCTTGAGATTCTCCATGTCTTGTTGTTTGTGCAGGGATCTTTAGAGGAAGTATAAAGGAGTTTGTTGAAAGTTTCTCTTTTTTTTAGGGGTACAATCTTCCCTTTTTGTTGAGTTTATGGGAGTTATCATGACTTTTTTTAGAATGCTAAAGAGACTAGTTATAGATATTTGTGACTGAAGAGTGATTCTACTTTAGTTTGCCTTACTTTTTTATTTGGACAGCTTATTCCTTAATCTATTTAAGACAGATGAAATAATATGTTTGTCTTTTTATAAATATATTGAGTTTAAAGTTCCTCATATCTTTTGAGGATAAACTTGTTTTTCTAAATTTTGTTAATATGTTTGACTTTGTCTCGCATGATAGTATGTCTTCTAGTTCTTCTTTAAACTCTTTTTCATAATATTTTTAAATTTTTTATGTATCGTTTTGATTAGACTCTTTCGAGAAATGCTTTTGTATTATTTTTTTTATGAATTTAATTTAGTTCCATTTATTATTTTCTCTCTCTTTTTTATGCTATATTTAATGATAAAACATTATTAATAAAATATGGGAAGTGAGTCTAAATCAAATGTGAAATTTCATAATTAAGTTTGTGAGGTTTCATAATTATGTTTAAGGTGAGTTTTATAGAAAAATATTAATCAATTTTATTTTAAGTGATGAATTTTCTTTATTTAATAATTTATCGAGATTAAATCTCATTTACGTAAGATTGATTCAATCGATTTCTGTAATATGTTTTCAATGAAGGCCGTGTTAACATTTCTTTTTCTGACAGTATATTTCTTAAAAAGTTATTGAAAACATAAAAATTAACCTATTTCCTTTTTTTTCAAAGAATTGACATGTGTACTAAAGTTTATAAGACAAAAATTAATTTATTTTCTCAGTTTAAAACTTCTTATAGTTAGTGTATTAGTTTATATAAGTTTGGTCCAAATGCAAACAAACACCCTCGTTGTAAACATGGTTACGATGAAATCGTCTTCTTATTTTAATCCTAAATTTTTGACTAATAATAAGCCGTCGAATTTGATCAAAACTTTAAAGAAATAATGAAAATTATATGACGAAAATAATCCAGGAGTCCTATAGCTAATATGCTAGATTTTGCAACATACAAATCGTTATAAATATATATTTTGCAACATACAAATGCTATTTTACTCAGATATTGATCTAATCCAGAAGGGATCTTACATAGTTCAAAGATATTGTTGAAAATGTCGTATAAAGTGAAAAATATTTTTCATCTTGTAAACTGATTATTTAGATTTGAATTAAATCCAAATTTTAAATACTAAAATGAAACAAAAATTTATTTGAAAAGTTCAATATTAATATCTCAAAAGAATGTTAGAGATTTTATATCAACAATTATTTTAAATAAAATAAAATTCAAAGAATGAAGGATACTGTTTATTTTATAAATCTTTTTAAAGATGAACTAGTATTAAATCCAAATACTAAGAACATAAATAATTCAAAGATAATTTTGTTCTCAAGAATTAATAATCAAGACTTGTTGTACTTAATTTTGTAATTTTTTTTTTTCAAATATTTCATAACATTTTACCAAATTCACTTGACATTACATTTTTTGTGAATTTTTATAAAATGTCTATAAATATCACACAAAATATGAAAACTTATAATAATATAATAAATTACAACAAAAGTTATTTCAATTACATATTTTAATAATATATTCTTTTTATCCATGTTATTAATATGTATTATATATCCATTTTAAGGAAACAAATAAGATTATAGGAATCTTAAATATATATATATATATATATATTATAAGAAAATTATTTAAAAATAATTAATCTAGAGATAAAAAATAATTAGTCCATACTAAAGAAAACAAAAAAAACATTTCTTCTCGATGAAATTACAAAATTCCTTTCCTTCCTTTTTTGTCGAAACAAATGAAAAAGTAGGCGGGAGCTCCATTAGGAATCAAATTTTTTTTATCAATTTGATTCCTTATAAATACACAAAAAATGAATTGATGTCTTTTTTCTTTTTTTGGATTTGTATCCAACGGGATTGACGGGATTCGAACCCGCAGCTTCCGCCTTGACAGGGCGGTGCTCTAACCAATTGAACTACAATCCCAGGGAAAGGAATACATATTAGATATTATTTTTTAAATTGACAAATTATTAGTATTTAAAATAGTTTTTATTATTAATAAAAATTTATAAAATAGTTTCTAAATTAATATCAAATATTAACTATCAAAATTTTTAATTTTAAAACTAATTTAAAATCTAGTTAAAAGTTAAAAATTTGATCATTAATGTTAAATATTAATTTAAAAATTATTTTATAATTTTTTATTAATAATAAAAATTATTTTAGATATTAATAATTTTTTAATTTATAAAATTATATCTAATTTAGTTACGATTAATTATTTTTTTCTTTAAATTAGTTATTATTGAATGATTTTTTATAATAATACATAATATTAATATATATATATATATATATATATATATATACATAATATAAATATATATAATATAATATATAAATAATATCTTATTTTAAATATTAAATAATTTTATCAAAAGAACGCGTCGGTATTTCAATCTTTCTAATTTTTTAAAGTATATTTTATTTATCATTTATATAACATTAGTTATTACCTTTTTTAATTATGACAATGTAGCTAATTTTACATACTTTACTTTCGCTCTTCGAGAAGTACTTAAACGCACACACACACGTTGCTTTCCCATATATATATATATATATATATATATATATATATATATATATATATATATATATATATATATCACTTGACTTGACATCTCTTTTCTATTAATCTAGCATTCATGCTTTAGTGATCGTTCATAATTATAATCTACTCTAAGCTAAAGAGATTTAAGAAAAAAAAATTTGTGAGATAGAATTGTAGAAAGAAATAAGAATTTAACATCTAACTTTTATTTGTAGATTTTCAAATTTTTATTCATTTAAAATCTCTTAAGATAAAAGTCAGATTTAACAACAACAAATTTATCATATATATTTATTATACAACTAATTTAAATTTAAATATTTATTTAATTGGTTTATTATTAACTAGTTTATGTATAATACTATTTTTTTATCAATAAAAAATAAAAGTAAAGTAAGAAAAACACTTTAAAGATGTTCCAAAGAACCAAAATCCACCTAAAAAATAAAGAAGAGAAAAAGGGTTAAAAAAGATACTGCAACATTATGCAGAAAAAGAGCACCAGAACAGTAAAATTATGCAGATTAGCAGCACCCAAAAAACACTTCACCCAGCGCTACTATGCCTTTTGTAGCGATTCTGCATCACAGAGGCATAAAACGAAAGGTGCCTTCTACAGCAATGAGTGGCTCCCTACCCAAGCATTCCTCGTTGAGTGATAATCTTGCCCCCCCATGCACCCTTGGTTCATCAACAAACCAATCCAGAACATAATAACCAGGACCAATGCTTATGAGTGCCTAATTTTTGTGCCTAATTATGCAGCAGATTAATGCAGAGCATCTAGCAGATACAAGCTTCATTAACCAGATTTCAAAGCTGGTTCTTGTTCTTAGCTTGGCCTAAGTAAGAAACTTGTATCGAGGCAGTTACGATTAGATATCTTTGTGCTATAGAGGGTAGGAAGCCTAACACCCTTATATGAGGATTTCTAGAGCAGTGCAGAGGCTTTAGAAGTAGAGAATTGTTGACAGTTCTTTTTGGAAGGGAGCCTGTGGTGTGGGAAAGGTCGTAAGCAGAACATGAGGTATAGTAAAGATAAGGATGAGGGTGCTGGGCATTCTGTAGATGCCGCAGGCTTCTCGAAGAATCCAAAGCAGAACATTGTGATGCTAAGTAGAAGGGGTGCAGGTCTTGTTTCTGGTTTAGTGCAGATCCAGTTACGTATTTTTATGCTTTGTGTGCAGGCTTTTGGTGGAATACTGCAGAATCATTCAAAGAACATCAGTTGTGGGTTTTTATGTATAATACTTTATTATCAAAATGAAGTTTTCAAATGGTTATTTATTAAAAAGTGTGTAATTAAAACACAGTTTTCCAATAAATTAGTTATAACGTTTTTGTTTTTGTATAAATCCTTTCTATTATTATGCATTCAATTAAATATTTTTGTTCAACTCATACGATTGTAATTCTAAAATAAACAAATAAATTTATTAATTATTAAATTCAGCCATTTAAATTTAGTCATATAATTATATATATATATATATTATATTGATAGATTAAAAAAAACAAGTAAAGAGTGTAGGAGGATAGTATGAAGGTATTTTTTTGAAGTATAAACGTTAACCTTGCTATACCTATTAATTACTTTATAGATTTATTATTATAAGAAAAATTTAAAATAAAAATTTTCTTATCAGAAAAAAAATATATTAAATTTGGAAACATATGAGCGTTCCAATTCATTACAAAACCTCAAACAAAAGAAAACAAAAAAGTAATAAACGAGAGGAATATAGTGAAGCTCCTCCTAGATGGAGAATAAAAAAAATACTCTCAAAAAGTATGCCACAATTCAAAAAGCACACTCTGATTATTCCTCTCAGTCCTATCCTACCAAAACACAGTCCTATCATACCAAAACAGATGCTCCTAGTAATTTATGTGCACCACGAATCAAGATTACAATGATCACATATTCACACTCTAGCAACATTAGCAGTTAAACAAAGAGTAATGCCTCGTCCCGTTTATGCTACAACAATCACAAGTGAAATCTGTTTTTTTTATGGGTAAAGAAATAATGAATAAGTAGGAGTATTTATCCCAACTAAAAAACCCTACCTTTACTTGCCTAACACAACTTGTTTCAACAATATAAAGAGGCCATATAACCCACTTGCCCAACAAGACATTTCTCTTTCTTACAATATGTCAAACAAAAGAGTAAATAAAAAATGTCTTTCAGTATAGCAAAAAAAATTGAAAGACTCATATATAACAATTATATACTATAATAATGTAAATATCTGCATTGCATCAATTATACATCCCACTTAAACAACATAATATCTTTGATTTTTCAATTTAATATTAATAATTTCATAATCAACAGATAAAGCACATGGTCATGAATGATAAAAGATTCTAAGAGCCAATGTTTTGTAACCACAAAAAACAACACAGGCAATGTCATTTCGTTGATTCTTCAAGGAAAAACGATAGATCAATTGTTTCTCAATGCTAACCAACCAAGTAACTTCTACACAAAGTCACATTTCTTAACTGTTCCAAAAGACTATTTCTCAAAACAACCTGTAACCATGTATCTTTCACAACCCACAACTAGTTCAAGTGCAGATAAATGAATCTAAAACCAACAACAAAAACTCTTACCATCTCACTAATTCATTAATCTTATCTATTAATCAGATTTTACTCTCATAAGCATTATTTGATATATGTCAAACACTCAATTAAACATAAGTACTATTCTAAAAAAGAATAATTAAAACATGGCAGAGTATATTTCATGGACGTTCATGCTTTGAATTGTGTCATATATAAAACTTTCTCAACATCTACTCTAATATCCTTGAAAACTTTACTGCTTCTATGGTCTGTTACACTTCATACAATAGCAATCTATAATCCTTTTCATACGCCATTTTTTTTTTTGGACTTAGGAAAGTTAAACTACAATAAATGACTTATTGGAGTATGTAACATTAATATTTGCTCAAAATATTCGTCCATCTACCATGCACATTGTTACCCTTTTGCTTTTGGTGTCAAAGTTATATTGTGATCTAAGCTCTGCCAGAATATAACATAATCAACCCCTCCAAATTCAGTCACCGATTTAGTCTAAGAGCATGGTCATTTCTTAAGCAGAGTGGACCACCTTTCTTTCCAAGGTTACCTGCATTTCATAGCAGCAACAACAAGGCACAAAAAATATATAGCACAGAGCAGAGATCACAAGATAATAAGATAAGATGGCCAGTTACGATAGAATACAAGATAATAAGATAAGATGACTAGTTATGATAGAACACTAAGCACTAAATTCATGAAGTTCTAACTGGCTAGGATTTTAATGCATGGCAAAGACACCCGTCACAATAGCTTAATTGTGTACTAGGTATTTTGTTTGTCGGCCAAACCGAGGCCATTACTTCTGTTGCATTAAAGATCTGCTCATAATCCACTATTGCACCCCTAAATGGAATGGAATGCTATTCCATACAATTAATGTTATTCGTGTGTCCAAATTAAAAAGTAGTTCTTTTTTTTCAAAAGATATTTGATAATTTTTATATTATTTTAAATTACATTTATTTTCTTTATTTATCTCTATTAACATTATATTATAAGTGTTTGTATTTATTAATGACTAGTAAAAAATTTAAAGTGAATAGAAGAAAGTTAATTTAATATATCAGTAATATTTAAAGAAAAATCAACGGGAATATTTGTTCAAAATTTTCTGTTAATATACAAAGTGGGAAGAAGAAAATAAATGAACTAATTAAAGAGAGCACTTAAAAGAATAAACAAGCTATGAATGAATGAGTTTAAATGAATAGGGTGTTGTTGTTTCAAACATCTCCCGAAGCATCCAGAAATTCACCAAGAACCAGGGGAAGTGAAGGTCAAAAGTTGCTCTAGGTATTCAGCACCCAAATCCTCCAACACCAACACAGTTTCAGTTGTAGGATCAAATTTCCCTTTGCCGCAACCCCTTTTAACCTTTTCACCACCATTCCTGCTAGCCCTAGATTTCGTTCTCATCACGTGCATCCTTTTGAGTTCCAACAAGGGTGAGACACTATTTCTCAATGCCTTGAAACCCATGTCTTGGAGGGACTCCATCACCACTTGTACGGAAAAGTTAAGGGTAGCAAGAACACCCCTTGTCAAGAAAGCTGCTTGGTCATAAGCTAAAGCAGCTTCTTCAGCAGTGTCAAATGTTCCAATCCATACTCGAACACCATTTCTTGTAGGGTCTCGTATTTCTGCTGCACATTTTCCCCATGGCCTTCTTCTTACTCCTCTATAGGGTCTCTTCTCCTTCTTTGTTGGGGCTACAGATAGAGGCTGTGGATTTGAACCATCATATGTAGTATCAGAGGTGTGCTCTTGTAACTCCATTTCTGCATTGGAGGATGAGGAGTTGGAGTCCAAAGATTCATTTGTTGCATTATTCAAGGGCAGGTTGTTGAACGAAAACAACTCTTCCCATGAGTTGAGATGGGATTCTAGCCTTTGGTATGAAAATGAAGAATAAAAATCCATTTCTGAAGATGAGAGAGTGTGTACCTTCTTTGTTAGTATTTGTTTTTTGTACATAGAAAAACTGAGAGGCTTGAACTTTATATATCCGGTGAAAAGAGAAGAGATTTATGAGGTGAATTAACAAATGGGTTATAAAACAATGGTGTTCAAATTGGGAGTGAATTAATTAAGAAAGGTTGAGTTAAGAATAGTGGACAAGGAGGATGGCCTAGGATTTTTAATAATAAAAAACATGGTGTAATTGAAATAAACAAATGATTGGACCTAGTCCTAGGTTTTGAGTACTACTACTACTTTGCGCACGTGAGTCAAATAATGCAATTTCACAGGATTGAAGCAATGGTTCAGTGGCAGGGAAAGGTTGGCCGAATGGGTGAACGGCGCCGCCTCATCACGTAGAATTTTCTGTCTGGTATAAAATGACTGCGATGAGAATTTGTTGCATGAATTGGGTAGGGTTATTTCAAGATCCTTTTTGTTTGCACAATCAACCAAAAATTCTCATGCCACATAAATATAAAATTTGTATAGGTAAAAGAAACTATATACTATTAATTGAAAACATACGATGCCTTCCATATTCATTGAAATTTTATTTGAATAATTACAAGATTTTTTCAACCAACGAAAGAAAAAAAACAAATATATATATATATATATATATATATATATATAGTACTAGAAATACCCAAATATGAATTCAAAGTGCTCCTGCTAACTTCCCATAATCCCTGCATGATTTGCATTATAACAAGCGGGTACGTAATATATATCACTTTAGTCATAGGAAAACCATAGCAGACTGTAATTCGTAAAATAAGAACCTATATTGCTCACGCCAGTATGTATCACAGCAGAGACAACATTGTCATTTCAGAATACTTTATATATACCTCTTTCAGTTTTTTCTTTAGACAATCATGTCTTATTCCTCAATTGCAGGTCTAAATTTTACTTCATTGAATACCTTTTAGTACAGAACCTTTTTTTTTTATCAGCTTTTAGTACAGAACCAAGCAATTAGACATGTAGCAAATACACATCTTGTATCCTAGCTCTCATATACCAGGATCCATAGTAGACTGCATAACTCAAATCAAAATATAACACATCCTTCTCTTATGTTTTCCACATACTCCATATCAGCAATTTCTTTTTCCTGATCAATGCCTATTTCCAATTTGCAAGCATACTCAACTCCCTTAATAAGTACCTAAACTCCAGCCAAAAGGAAAACCAGAGTAGATTACATTAGACAACCAGTGTAAATCATACCACCCAAACTAATAGCAGAACAAACTATATTGCTCAAAACTTGAACCTATATTGTTCGCAGCAGTATTATAACAATAGTTTTCCTTTTTAGGCAATTGCAAGGGATACCGAGTCCTAAAAAAAAACATAACACTTAACATTACAGATATTTTACAATAGATCCCCTTAAAACTATGACTGCACAGTTATAGTACCATCCAAAGAGTTTGGGGCACCAAACAAACACAAAAAACATAGACTACTGACTTTTAGAAAATAAAATGCTACATTGATTACACCGACAATACTCCTTTTCAACCAACTAAAATCCGAGAATCTGCACTCCTAACCCATATATTAATAAAATTCAGTACTGTAATAAAACCTTTGCAAACCTACAAGATCTTAATTATGAAAATCAACACACACCACTTCCCATACGTAATTTTGGACTGCTTCTCCTCTGTTTCAACACCTTTCTACTTCCTCCTTTCCTTTAGATTCTAGTTCCTGACAATCACGTCCAGCAGTGTGTTGAGGTTTTTGCAGCCACAGCTGATACCAATCTGCGACTGTGGCTGCATTGGTACAGTCCAAAACTGCAGAGGCAGTAAATATGCTCTGCATTATTTGTATTTATCTGCAGCACACTCCGAGTCTAAGCTTTGCATGAATTCTCCAAAAAATGCTCCGGTGTTCACATCCAAAACCTGACCCAAGCAGCAGCAGCAGCAGCAGCGAACTGTGTACCTAGCATAACCTGCACACATCTACCTTCCTCACTGCTTACCAAGCTCAAGAGACATTGAGATTCTCTGCAGTTTCCATATGCCAAGGAGAACACCTTCTGCAGAAAACCTTCATGTGGGTAAATTTGAAGGTAATCTTTCATACCTTTCTTTAAGTTTTTTTTAAGTATTCTTTTTATCTTTTCTTATTATTTACGATTATTATTTATAATTATTATTTATGATTATTATTTATGAATTTTAGTTATGGTTATTATTTGTAATTATTATTTATATTATAATAATATTATTCATAATATTAAAATTATTAAGATTATTTATATTGATAATATAATTAATATTATAATAATATAAATAAAAATATTAATATTATTAATAATCTTAATAAAAATATTTATATCAATAATAATATTGAATTTACTTACAGATATAGATTTGTGGATAAAATTTGTGAGTAATGTAAAATTACTAATAGAGATCCATAAATAATAATCTATAGATAATGTTGAATTTACTTATAAATTTATATCAGTAAATAATATTATATAAATAATGTTGAATTTACCTATAAATTCAGATCTGTATATAATATTCATAGATAATGTTAAATTTATCTACAAATTCATATGTAGGTAATAATTTATTGGTAAATCTCTTTTATTTTTATAAACCAAGACAAATTCAGGATGAAACTATTGTGATGAGCACGTCTATCTTCCAATATAACATATGCACAGACTAAATATCATTCTCTTTTCTCTTGTCCATTGCCATACGATGTCTTTTTTTAAATCCATTTATATAATTACATAACGTGTAAACTTTTCATATTTATTTTGTTTGAAGCATCCATCCTTAACCTATTTTTGTTCCTTCCTCTCATACCATTATTCTGCGTTCTCTTCCTCCCTCTTATCCTAAAACAATCTAAAGGCCAAAAAAATTGCACACAAAGGTCATCACGTAAAATATGAGTTTCCTTTTATTTTATTAAAGCCGCATGTATTGACGCTTTAACCATTATGAACAAATAACAAATAAATAAGAAGGCAAACAAATGAAAACCCTATTTTATTCAACTATACTATAAAAAGTAAGTAACACTTAAATAATACACACACCATTAAATAATAGAATCTAGGATCTAGATGTTTGCCGCCATATTTTATTTTAAATTATCCATATATTTTATTTAAAATGTTACAGATTATACCAACACCTCTAAGCACAAAAAAAACTAAATTAGATTTAAAATCTATACAGTGTAGCCATATGCCTTTTAATGTAATCCCACCAGCTATTTTATTTTAAGCTTTTTCATAGTTAAGCGAATCTAGCGCATTTTACACTTTGGACATACTCTATTGTTATAGCTTGAATGATGTAATAATATAAAATTATATAAAAGCTTCATTTATATAAATTTATAATTTGTAAATTGAATTGTAAAATTACGCAAGCAATAGAAATATTATGTACTGTCTAAAATATAGTTTCTAGCAATCCATATAAAAAAATTACTCCTTTATTTAAATTTTTGTCATCGTATTTTTTTATCACGTGGGTTGTTTGAGTAGCATTATAAAAACAATTATTTACACAAGTGTATTACGACTCCCCTTTGAATTTTTTTAATATTTAACACTTTTAATTTATGAAAGTAATACTTAATTTGATGTTATGTAAAATGTTTAATGATTTGATAAATCACCTAATCATTTCTTTCTGTCTAAATCTTCGAGAATGATTCGCGACGAGGTGGGTGGTTGGGGATTCGGGAGGCCAACACTCTTTTAATTGAAGAAAAGAAAAAGTAAAAGAATAAATAAATAAAACAATGTTTACATAAGGTGTAGGATAAATAGGTCGTGAGGTTACTAATGTTTGTTTCAAGATATGGATACGAGGGAATGAAAAAAAAAAATGCATTTGATGAAATAAAGTAAAAATTATAATTGTTTGGAAAGATAATAGAAAATAAGAAAAATGAAAGAAAAGTTTTTGTCTCATGTAATAGGTATGATTGATAAAATGAATATTTGATGAGATTTAATATTACAATGTTGCCATTGTAGTAAAAAATAATTTAAAATAAAATCTTATTAGTTATGAAACTTGTGTATGATTAAAATATTATTCACACTATGTTATCTTACCATATTTGAAAAAATTACGACTTATATGATATGTGGATACATGCAAAATTGTTGAAAATGAATTTTGATAAAATTAAATAAAATTTAAATAGAAATAATTGTGAAAAATATAAGCAAAATTATAAATTTTGTAAAACTTAGAAAAATAAATCAAAATTGGTATCGAAAATCAGCATTTAATTAATATTAAACATAGAACAATACAATACAATATAAGATGATGAAAAAAGAGAGTTAAATAAAAATAATTAGACAAAAATTATAAAAAAAAAATCATATCATGAAAGCAATCATTTGAGAGAGTCCTAAAACTCATCAAATCTTGATTACAAATTGTCAATTCTTTTGTGTACTCTCTTGAATCCTTGGTTCATATTTATGTTCTAGCTATTTAATCCTTGCTGCAACTCTTGAATACCACCCCAAATTTGGGAAAGCATTTGACCATCATAGTTAACTAGGGGTCTGGTGGGACATGTTGTACATAGTCATAAGGTATTGGTGGGTCTTCGTCGTTAGGATGTTCTTCATCATCCTAGTTGGTCCAACCATGTTTCCAGAAAACATTGACAATAACAACATTCAATTTCCTCAACATTTTTTTTACCAAAATAGTGTGTCCAACCTAACTGGACAAATGCATCGATAGATAGGTCGACGCCATAATGAGCCATGATGTGTGTAATCAGAATGGTGTGTGGAAGAGACATGTTTTTGTCTTTTCATTTGATCATGTGCTGCATGAAGTGATGTGACCAATTAATCAAAATATTATATCATGGACCATAACATAAAAATGTCTTCTTGCATTAATTGTGGAAAATTGTTGAACCATAGGCTCAAAATATGTATGAAAACATAATGCAGAAGTTTATCATTAATGTTCAAACTACCTGCATTTCTGACATTTCTACCTAGCATATATGGCTCAAAATGAAAATCAATGTTGTATCATCGTTGTATTCGAGCTCCTCAAAGATATTGAAAAAGGAAAGCTTTTGACCTTGATACTTCATAGTACCCATTGTTAACCAATCTATAGGTTTTATTTTAATCTTTGTCTTATTAACCTTTATATAAAGGTTACCAAGTTCTATGACTATGAGATTTGAATAAAATACTCTGATCAAATATTCATAGTACGAAGTTGTTATAGACACAAAGTGTTTCAGACCCTGCAATTGTAAATAATGATGAAAGTATAGATTTGACTCAACAAAGTATAGAAATTCATTATCTTGGTGCCAAAACAATTCGGTAGTAAAAATCTTTCCTATACTAAATCATTTGATCATGCTTGTTGAAGAAGCATATGTGATTTAAAATGTTCTCGATTACTAGAGCTTAGGACTAGGAACTCCATTCGCATTGGCTGATGTTTTTCCTTTCCTTTGGTTGACATTTCTCTATCTTTTAGATGAGGTCATCCCTACACAACTTAAGACATTTGAAAACATCAGTAAGTACACAATTCTTGTTTCCAATAATAACATTTTAAATAAGGTAGTAATAAAATTAAAAAAAATACTTAATAATATAAAAATAAATTAGTACACATTAATGTTAAAGTACATGTCAAATGGTGTTCTAATATTACATAGCCACAAACTGAAGAAACACTCAACAGTTTAAAAACATCCTACAAACTTGGGTTTCAACCATTGTCACTCATAAGGTTAAGTAACTTGTTCAAATGACGATGTGGAGACATATGTCTAAAAGACGCTTTGTAATGGATGGGTTAACGCATAGGAAGTTGTAACATTTTTCCATAATTTGTCTATCCTTATATTCATGGTAACTAAAATCTCTCAAATGTCACTTCAAGAGCACTGAAATGTTGAGGTCCGACGCATGAGTTTGACCTGCTCAACAAGAAGTTTATTTCATCTTTCAATTGTCAGCACTTATCATTCAGGTGCCACAACTCAATAAAATGAAGACAATTTTTCTGTCAAGGCATTTCCTCTCCTAATTGCATCCATAAATATGTCCAACTTGGTTATAAGCTTATCGAATTGCATATCCATGAGCTTACTTGTTGATACATGAATGGAACACAATGTATTTGAGAGCTTAGTTGTTAATATAACCACGACACTCCCAAAAGAGCTACACCAACACAGTTACACCTTCCTTCATGGTTGCACCTACAAAACGTCATTCCATTAAGCTATGGATCATTTGAGGAAGAACCAAGTCATGCACACGAAACAACCCACAACTGGACGAAAACACCATGACTAAAAGGAAAACATCATGTGAAAAACCAACAGCATAATCGGTTATCCCCTCCCATAATCGTTTATGTTGGTCTTTGCATTGTTGATTGTTTTATAAAAACACATCAAACTCCATGTATGAACAAGGAAACCATGAGTCTCACCTTACTTGTTGATCTTGATGTTAGGAAAGATTGTTTTATCCATAATTGCTCTCAAAAAGATTGGTCAAAGCATTTAATGACTGGAGCGTATATAGTTTCAAATCATTTAAAGCTCAGTCAAAGAAAACAGTTTTTCTGTTATGGTTCCAAAACAAACAATCGATTGTTTCCTCGAATCAATCGGTTGTTTTGTCACTTAACAGTTTTCTCCAATCAAAAACAGTTTTCAAAACTTTCTCAAAACATCTAAGTATAAACAATCGGTTGTCTCGACAGAACAATCGGTTGTTTCAACTTAGTTTGAAAAACACTTTGTTTCATTAAAGATTGAGATGTTCTTTGCTTTGAGATTAAATCTAATATTGGTTTACACTTTGAACTACCCCAGAACAAAACTATAAAGCAGCACAGCAGCATCACACAAGCAGAGGCTTCATCATCCTTCAAAGGATTAGGATTCTTCAAAACCTTGAACACCACTTGGTTCAACAATCTCCCCCTATTTGATGAAGACAAATCCCTGATACTTGATCCCTGATGCTTTATGTTGATCTGATTAAATCTGAAGCAGTTCCTGCAAAAGAACTTTTAGCAGACATTGAACCTCTGATATTTGGTTAGAAAAAAATATACACAGTTAAGGCTTAAACAATTAATATCAGAAAAAAAACAGCTAAAAGCAGTCTTAAACAAGCATCTAAGCAAACAAGCATAAAATCTCCCCCTATTTGTCTTCACAAAAAGACAAATATAAGAGATAAAGCCATAAAAAGTTCATATTACATCAGAATTATAAAAGCAATAGCAGAAGGAAAGAAAAGAAAATCAAACTTCAACAACAGCAAAAACAATCGATTGTTTCGACAATCCAATCGGTTGTTTTTCTTCATTCTTCCTTATCTCCAAACTGAAGATCAAAGATTTGGTTCTGAACAGCTTCAATTTGTTCATCTAGGCTCATGAACCTTGCATCCATGTTGTCAAACCTGGTATCAAACCTCTGGAAATTGCTAACACACAAATCATGGAGGTTTCTTTGGTTTTCAGCAAAGCTATCCATCCTATTCATCATGAACCTTTCAAAAGGTGACATTGATTGAATCCTTTCTTCTGGATGTTCAGCAGCTGCACTGGGTCCAGCATCTTGAAATCCTCCTGTTGGATCTTCATGTTCAACATCCATATCTGTAGGTTCTTCTTGAGCAGCACCACTAGAGGAGGCACCATGATCACCATCCTTGCTTACCCATTTTCCACCTATTTTTGTAAATCTCATCTTGCTGAGTGATCCATTGTTCAACTCTTGAGTTGACTTGACCAGCTCAGAAGTCTCATCTTCCAGATTAACTTCAAAATAGTTTAGGAATTTAGATATCAAAATAGCATAGGGATAGTGATAGTCACCCAACCTCATTGCTTTTTGCATGTGCTCTTTGATGATGTGAATCCAATTTAGCTTGACCTTCTTGGTGATGCAGAAGATGTAAACCAGATCTTCTTCAGTCAAAACAGAATGGTTGCTCCCCCTTGGAGTTAGAATCCATGTCACAATGAGAGCAAGCAGCCTCTCATCCAGTTTCAACCCTCCAACTGAGCATGCACTCACTTGAGCTTGAGTGTTTTTCAAACAACTTCTGTAAAACTGAATTTTGTTGAAATCCTCCACCACACCAAGATTGCCTTTGCTGATTCGCATACCAGAAAACTTGAGTCCAGCAACAGCAGCCCAAACCTCATGGGTTATCTCCATGTCCACACCTTTTACATGAGAAACTAGGTTGTTTCCCTCAAATTTCAAATTGGTGTAGAAGACCTTCACCAAGTCTGGATATATGTTGCCCTTCATCTCCAGAAACCTTCTGAGATACTGATCTTTGAGAAGTTTCCTCACATTGTCCAGCTTTTGACTTTTCAGCCAATCAAAACTCACAACCTTGGGGTTGTTGATTTTCTTGAGACTTGTCTCATATCTATATTTTTCTATGAGATCTTTATCTCCAGAAAACCATCCCTCCAGCCTTCCTCCAGACCTTACAGCTCTGGTTTTGATTCTTCCAGAAGTGGGAGGAGTTGATTCCATGGTAGCAGAGATGAGAAAACAGAGGGCAACTCTTCTTTACAGTTTTTCTCAAGAGATGGTGCAAGAGATGTTGCAAGAGATGTTGCAATTGGTTGTTCATCTGCACCTGATTTTATAACCATCCGAAAACCAATTTATGATTAATTCCATTCAATGGGTACCTGATTTTCAGAGAGAGAAGACTGTTCTGCACATGTCAGAAAAAGCTGAAAAACACATGGTCTTCACATGTGGACTTTGACTAGTCATTAAGGCACTTGAATTTCCAAGATTTTGGAGTATATTCCTTTATGATAGTTGTAACTTCTTTTCTGAACTTGTTCAGCATTCAATCACAGTATCATTGACCAAGATTCTCTATTTGAACTGATCTGCAACGAATAGAAATCCAAAAATAGAATTAAATCAATTTTCTCACAGTGCTGTCAGACCCAAAACAATCGATTGTTTCGAAGAAACAATCGGTTGTTTTTCTGCAGCAGTTAAAACTTGATTTCAAGAAATTTTAACCAAAAACAGAAGCAGATAACAACAGATAACATTGACCAAAGAGGGATTAAACACAGGAAAGAACTTTAATACTAAAATAGAGGACAGTAAAAGAAAAAACTCATCCTTGTGTTGTTTCCTCAATGAGCCAATTGCTTGTTGATCAAGAAGCCTTCTTTTCATTGAATTGACCTTCTGCAAAGCATTGATTCAGCTTCAATGATTGCCCTTTGTCTTTAACAGTCTAACCAGTTGGCTCAGCTCCTCTTTTTCTATTAATTTTCCTGCACAAACATTAGTTCAAGCAACAAGATTTGGTCCTTTCACAAATGTGGGTCCAATTGGTTTCTTTTTCACACTTGGAACCTCACATCCTTTAGGGATCCATTTCATGTAGCCTCTTGGAACAGAAAACTTTCTTATTTTGCAGAATCTAACCGAATGGCCCTTTTTCATGCAATAAAAGCATGTAACAATCGATTGTTTCGTCTTAACAATCGGTTGTTTTTCTGGTTTTCTTAAAAAACTTTTTGAAAACCTATCTTGCTTGTTCTGTGGATTGAAGCCTAAACCAGCCTTTCCAAAAACACAACTTTGAGATGCCAAGACATTCTCAAAGTTTGATTTCCCTTTTGAAAGCTTGTCCACAGTTTCAACAAGATATTGAACCTTTTTCTCAAGATTTTCACAATTTTCACAAATGAGAGTATCACACTTACAAGAGATGTTTTTGAAATGATTTTCCATCTTTTCAAAATCAATTTTTTCTTTTCTCAGATCCTCTTCAAGTGATTTAACTCTCTTTTCAAGCCCATTGTTAAGATCTCTCAATCGATTGTTTGAAAGCACCAATCGATTAGCTTCATCATGAGTTTCTTGAAAAGCTTCAAGCAATTCACAATAATTTTGTTCATTTAAGGAAGCACAAGAACTTACCTCACTTGAACTGCTTGAATCATCATCATCTTCAGCAATCAAACATAGGTTTGCTTTCTCATCTTCACTTGATGAAGAACTTGATGATGATACCTCATTTTCATCCCAAGCTATGTAGGCTCTCTTTGTCTTGCCTTTCTTCTCCTTGTAGCTTGCCTTTTTCTCCTTGCTTGTGTTGGGACAGTCTGCCTTTATGTGACCTTGCTCACCACAACCAAAACAAGTATAGTTATTTGAATTTAAATCATTGGATTTCTTGTTTCCATACCTATCCTTGTTGTTGTCTTTGTTGCGGTTTCTCTTTAGGAATTTGCTGAATTTTCTTGACAGCAAACTCAGATTTTCCTCATCACTATCATCACTTGAATCTTGCTTTCCCTTGTGTTTGGATGCTTTCAAGGCTATGCTCCTTGTGTGCTTATCTTGATTCTCTTGAACATTGAGTCTATTCATCTCTAGCTCATGTTCCCTAAGCTTTCCAAACAAAGAAGCAACACTTAAGGATGTTAGATCTTTAGATTCAGAAATTGCAGTTACCTTTGGTTGCCATGCTCTATCAAGACATTTCAAGATCTTGATGTTTAGCTCTTCTTTGTCAAAAGTCTTGTCTAGGCTCATAAGGTGATTGATGATATGAGTAAACCTTTTCTGTACTTCAGCAATTGTTTCACCTTTAAGCATTATGAACATTTCATACTCTTGTATTAGAGCATGCTTTCTAGCTCTTTTAACTTCATTTGTTCCTTCATGAGTGACCTCCAAAGTATCCCACATTTCCTTTGATGATTTACATTGTGATACCCTGAAAAACTCATCAGAATTTAAAGCAGAGGTTATAATATTTTTGGCAATGCAATCAAATTTGGCCTTTTTGCTTTCTGCATCAGTCCATTGAGACCATGGCTTCTCAATGACAGAACCATCTTTTTCAAACTTTGGTATAAAAGGACCATTTTCAATTGCATCCCAAATTCCTTTGTCAAGAGATTCCATGAATATTTTCATTCTAACTTTCCAAAACTGGTAATTCAAACCACAGAACAAGGGTGGTCTGTTTATTGAAGCACCTTCCCCAAAAGGTAGTCTATCAGCCATTTTAAAAGATTTTAGGATCAACTTGAATGACTTTCAAGAACCAAGCTCTTGATGCCAATTGTTAGGAAAGATTGTTTTATCCATAATTGCTCTCAAAAAGATTGGTCAAAGCATTTAATGACTGGAGCGTATATAGTTTCAAATCATTTAAAGCTCAGTCAAAGAAAACAGTTTTTCTGTTATGGTTCCAAAACAAACAATCGATTGTTTCCTCGAATCAATCGGTTGTTTTGTCACTTAACAGTTTTCTCCAATCAAAAACAGTTTTCAAAACTTTCTCAAAACATCTAAGTATAAACAATCGGTTGTCTCGACAGAACAATCGGTTGTTTCAACTTAGTTTGAAAAACACTTTGTTTCATTAAAGATTGAGATGCTCTTTGCTTTGAGATTAAATCTAATATTGGTTTACACTTTGAACTACCCCAGAACAAAACTATAAAGCAGCACAGCAGCATCACACAAGCAGAGGCTTCATCATCCTTCAAAGGATTAGGATTCTTCAAAACCTTGAACACCACTTGGTTCAACACTTGACACCAAGGTCCAGCAACAACTTGTCTTCACATAACAATACCAACACACCTTTAGCACCACCTTTTCTTCAGAGCCACCAGCACTAACCAAGCAGCACACGCAGACGACAATGGAACAAAGCACCTCACACGAACCACAAGACCATGAAATCATTATTTGAAGGTTCAAACTATGAACTCGGCACACTAATCAACATGTATTTTCAATTTCATTGTAGAAGCCTCACTTACTCGTGGTCAACAAAATAAGTATACGCCTGGAAGAATCTTTCACGAATCTCTGTCATGAAGAGCATGCAAAAAGAATGATAAGTCCATAATCTATCTATTATCCAACTGAGTCTCCCTTTAAATTTGCTCACACATGTGAGGAACCCCAAATTAGGGTTACGTGCAAATCTACTTCCTCAAATGTTCACAAATCACATGAAAAAAAAACAGGAAAGTCACCTTCAAATCAGTTTGCATGAACTGTGCTCCCTCAAAAAACAAACACAACGTAATAGACTCATGAGTGTTGTAAGGTGTGTTTTTTTTTTATGAGAATATTAGTCACTTTCCTTAGTCTAGTGGTTTTTTATTCTAGTAGGAGTATCCCACCTATCATGTTTTATAATGGAAATGAATACAATAATAAGAAAGCAATTCATTGTGCCTAAAGTTCCATTATGGTTAATAACATTTGAATAAGTTTCGAATTTAATTTTTGTAAATAAACAAATAAAAACATTATTAGAGAAAAAAAAACGTCACTAAAAACACTTAATTAGTTTTCTCATTTGTTACTAATTATTGATAAAACTGATAAACAATTCAAACGGATGTGACAAGCATAAAAAGAAAGTTTGAATTCCCTTCCGACACAACCAAGCTCTATTGTATCCCCTTCACATTAACGTTGACGTGAGGTGAAATAACTCAAATTTTATAGTCCCCCCATAAGCACTTCGCGTCATTCGTCTATTTAATTGAACAGGAGCAGTGCAGACATACCAATCTAGGATTAAAATGTTGAACATATGTTATGTTCCTAGTTGCCCAAGTTTTGATTGATGGTTTTGTCATCACAATCAAGGAGTTCCTCTAACAATTTATCATCCAGACACTCAAATACCACAACTTGTTTACCAAGTTCAGTTTTAGATGATGAGCACTTGCTGCTAAGAGTAGTCACATTGCAAGGATGGTGTTCATGTGGGAAATTGAGAATGGCCATAGTACCTCTCATTTCAAAAGCAGCACGATCATAAGCTCTTGCTACTTCCTCGGCTGTGTTAAAGGTCCCAAGCCACACGCGAGCTCCATGTCTAGCTGAATCTCTAATCTCTGCTGCAAACTTTCCCCATGGCCTACTCCTTACTCCTCTATACTTAATTTTCTTTGCTTCCCCTTCACTCACCTTTACCTTTAAGTCCTCCATTGTCTCACACTTGTGCATGAATCTTTAACTTGGCTTGGCCTTATATTGACCAAACAATGCATGTAATCTTCACTATGTGGAAATTTACCATAGATTGATTACATTCAATGGATGTGAAAAAAATGAAAAATTATCAACATTTAAGATACCCCATGATAGAGATTGGTTTTAGTGTTCAACGTATGTGGATCACATACACTGCTAAAGTCTCTCACCTATGCAAATTTTCATTTGGATTATTCATAAAGAAAGTCACCCTTTTGGTTTCCTTGTTCTAATACGACAGAAGGTGAGGTAAGAAGGACCATGCATTGCAAGTTTATGATAATGCTAATCGAATCTAATATATAATAGAAATCTGGATATAGAAAAATAACCATTTGCACTCCCATATCCACTTGTTTCACTAAACAAATGATCCCTCTGGTCCCAAGATCAAAGTGGAAATTCTCACAGAAGATTACTATGTATTAATTTAAGGGGTGGGATTGAGACGTGAAAATATTAGATTAATTTCATCACGTGGTTAAAAATGTTCTAATTGAAGAGAAACATTGAACTTCAATACAATATCAAACAGCCATCATCTTACATCATGGTTTTAGGTTGAATTGGAACTGAACCTACTGACCTTCTCGATTTGCATTATTTGATGTGGATGTCAACTCAAACCTTTTTTTCTGAGGACATAATACATTAACAAGTCAAACTAAAAAAATAATCTATGAAAACGTATATGAATCTCTTGTCCGTTGTGGTGCATAATACATTTGTACTATGATACTATCACTGACGTCTTTTTTTGCAGAAAAACACATGAAACCAACGTAATTATTTTGCTTAATCACTGGAGTCAATCTTGTGGATATTGTTATTACTTGCTGATTCTGCAATTGTAGTAGACATTTTATGCCTGCATAATCATGCAACTGGGTTCGTGTGAAAGAAGAATATCATTTTACTACATCTAATATTTGTCCTTATGATAGATTTACAAAATGGACAGCAGTTGTGCAAGGATTACTTTATTTTTTTTACAACTTGATGATCAGGGCTATTTAGCTTTCCATTGCTGATGATTTTACAAAAATATGTAACAATCAAAAACCAAACCTATAACAGAGGAGGGAGAAAATCGTCCTCCGATCACTGCTAGATGGAACCAATCCTTGTCGAGATTGGCTGGTTACATTAAGTTGGTACACAGATGAATTCAGTAGATTTGGTTTTAAAATACAATTATAAAGAAGAATCAAGTTATTTGACTAAGATGGAGTACATAAATAGGAGAAGTCTACCTGCAACCGATGACCGAAGCATAATAAAGACACCATATCCTAATAGGAATCTAAATGTGAATTCGAATCCAACATTCACTAGAAATAAGAAACTTAAAATAAGATATAAAATAGATCTATAAACCAATTACATTAGGATTTTGAATTGGAAGTTGGGTTGAAGGTGGTGTTGTAATGTTTTATATGAATTGTACTATATCCCCTTAAAGAATCCAGAAATAATTGCACAACTGAAAGATGTTCAGATAAAAAGATCATGTGGAACTTGATGCCTAAGTAATTTCAGCCCAAGCCCTTCATAAACTATCCACACAGAATGCTTATTCAAACTTCTTTATCACTGTAGAGTATAATTTTAATCCTTGATGTTAACTTCTTAATTAGTAATTAGGGCAAAAGAACATGCCAAACATAATCTGAGAACAGAGATGTAGACCACAATTGCACTAGCAAGGATTTATGTTGGCATAGCATTTTTACCGATATCAAGCAGGGATTTTGGGACAAGATTGCTGTCACTGATGATGTCATAGGTATTCCAAACGGTCCCACCATAAATGAACCTTTTCAGTACCATAAAGTTGGTCTGCTAGTAATTAAAAAGCACGCATTTATACAACTTCTCCTTGTACTCACTACTAATCTGGCAAGTGAAAAAATCCCATTAAAAGTTCAAGCAGCTGTTTTATTAACTCTGTAACTAAATTTATGGTGATGATATGAAAGCCCAAAGAGTAGCATAAAGTTACAAAGAAAAAGAAAAAATGAAGTGATTGATTCTCATTAGAAGAACATTGTAAATACAAAATATCTAACTTATATGCAGGTATACAATTATCTTCAAAGAAAACAAAAAATAGTTAGTTAGAATATCACTAGCTACATCTTCTACTTGCTGAGATTGTCTATTCTCATCTTTCATGGAGACACTTTAGTGCTACTGGACCGTGAGAGACAGAAAATATTCTGAACTATAATTAAGAGTAGAATCGTTCATGTGCACCACTGAGATGAGATTTGATCACAGGAACGCTGTTGATGAAAATGATTTTGAGTTTGCAGATCTTGTTTCTGAATCTGATAGGAGTGTTGAATAGGACGGACATTGGCCCGTTTTAAACGAGTTTCTCTCCTTTGATGGCATTTTTGGATGAAGTTGAATTAATGGACACAGATAAATTGTACAAGGGTTGTGGCAATCAACAAATGGTGTCCATTTTGTATCCACCGTGACCAACCTCGATGACGCCACTCTCAAACCTCGACTCCAACTTATACGGGCGTACGGTCCAATAAGACCAATTTTATGTATAAGAGGTTAAATTTTGACAGCTAAGTTAAATGATGGTGAAAAATATGTCAGCGACATCATACATCATACCATTATCAGATCCTTCCTAATATATATAGTTATATGTATGAGTTAACATTTTTTAATGTAAAAAAATATGTTGAAAATCTCGCATTAACTAAAAATAAAAAATATATAATATATAAGATATAAGTAGGTGTGTAGTCGATTTTACAAAATTAAGTTAGACTTAAAATTTATTTTTTTAATATTTTTTTAATACTTGTTTATTTATTATATATGAAAGATTAAACTGAGTTTTTATATCACCTAATTATCTTGGGTTACAAAAAGCTATCTTTTTGTTGGGGGAGAAAAAACCCTCCTTATGAGTCAAATCTGACCCCTCGTGCTTATCTTGGTCTTCTTCCTTTTCATTGAGACCAAGACATGTGCCTGTTCGCAGAACTTAAGAACTAATCCAAACGCATAAATTTTATGCCCATTTCCCTTTCATCACGCCTTCTTCAAATTAAATATTATACATCACACCTTTCTTTCCAAAACAAGATCGTTACATTACTTACTAGCTAGGAAGAGTAGGAACTATCAAAATTGTTCAATTGTCTCCCATTCCAAGGTTTCGAATGGCACTCAACCACAACCCCTCTTACAAGCTTCTACATCAAGCTCCCCCACCCATCAAAACTCATGCTACCACAATCCATCACACACCACAACCTGCTTCAAATTCTGCTTCTGCTTTACCAATACTTGCCATCATTGTTCCCAGCATCTTTGTCACTGTTTTCATACTCATCACCTACTTAACTCTTGTCACCAAATTCTTCTCAAACTGGTACCTACTTAACCCCTTGAGATGGATTTTCACCTTACTTATCCCTCAACATGAAGATCAAGACCCCTTCATGGTACTCTCTCCAAGGATGTGGAGCCAAGGACTTGATGAATCTGCCATCAGAGAAATCCCGACACTTCAATTCACAAAAGGAGATCTTGAAAAGAATCAAAGTGTGTATGGCTGCGTGGTTTGTTTGACTGAGTTTCAGGATCATGATATTCTAAAAGTTCTTCCCATTTGCAAACATGCCTTTCACTTTCACTGCATTGACATTTGGCTTCAAACCAATGCCAATTGCCCTCTTTGTAGATCAAACATTGTTTCAGTCAACACACACTGTCCAATGGATCATATCATAGCTCCAAGCTCTTCTCCTCAGGATTCTCAATTGCTCTCTTACGTGGGCAGTGATGAGGATTTTGTTGTCATTGAACTTGGGGGAGGAGAACATGGGGAAGCAATGCCGCAGATGCAACAAGAAAGAAGTGACTCAAGGGAAACAGTAGTAGAGAGTAGATGCCACTCTATTATAAGGAAGTGTCACCATGTTTCCATCATGGGAGACGAGTGCATTGATGTTGGGAAGAAAGATGAGCAGTTTTCTATTCAGCCTATTCGAAGATCTTTCTCAATGGATTCAGCAAACGATAGGCCAGTTTACTTGGATTTTCAAACCATAATGCAACAGAGTAATAGGCATCTAAATCAGGCTAGTGCCAATGAAGATTGCAATAGCAGAGATCGAATATCACTCTTTCCATTCCGTTAATGTAACTTATTTCTTTCCCTTGTTCTCATTTAGTTATAGGGTAGGTTCAGTTAGCAGTGACATAGAGAATATAGAGAAAAAATGTGTACTGATTTTTGCAATGATATATATATATATAGTTTCTTGTCTTTCTGTGTCTTAACTCTTATGTGCAACACTCTTCAAAAGTATGGACCGAGACACCATAGTCACTGTCTCTATCTCAGCACACCAACACAATTATCATTCATTCTCCATCAATTTTCATTGCCCTCCAATTGCTTTTAAAAAACTGTTACATGTTTGTAAAGTCCAACTTTTTTTATCATAAGAAATGAAATACAAAATCAGCAGCATAAGCTTCTTTGCATCCAACTTTTAGTTGATTTTTGGAGGGCTTTTCAGAGAGTGAGAAACTTGTTTTTAATAAGAAGCATGTATATATTCGTATCTATACTCATTACTTACTTTTAAATGATTTCATAAAACCAAATTTTTAAAATACAAAAACTATAAAACAAGACAAAAACTACTAAGCAACAACACAACAAAAAAAATTAATTAAAATGCAATATTTAACTTAAATATAAATATTCATAAATCTCATTATCATAATTATAATAGGTTAAATATGTTTTTCGTACTATAAAACGATTGGTTTTCTTATTGAGGTTGTGCTTGTAGTATAAAAATGGATATAATGAACTCTTTTAGTTAAATTAGTTCAATTTGAAATTTCACTTCATCAACCTATTGTAAGTAGTTATACTAGGTATCAGTCTACCATTAAAACAACAACAAATTTTTAAAAAAAATTATCAAACTTTGAAAAAAACTAACAATAATTTTACATACAAAAAATCAATTTCAATCATTTTCATACTACAAATAATTGAATAGTCTAAAGTTTGGATCAGGAACGAAAATAAATTTCGTGTTATAATATATTGAAAAAAACATATTGAACCATTATAAAATGGATTAATTTAATTAAATATAAATTGAATATAATATTAAAATGTAATATTTTGACATTAATATATCATAAATAAATTTTGAACCTATTCATAAACATGCAAGTCCTATGATTGTATTCCCCAAAATCTTACATCATTTTCGTATTAATGTACAAATATAATTTTTTTTTATTTAAACTTAATATATTAAATATCATCTACGAGTACGAGACAGATCAAATATTAAAATACCATACGCATAAATATACTCATTCTTTTAGGGGGGGTTTCGAACAAATGTTCGTATATAAGATCTATACGTATTTAATGTATAATTCTCTTCCTTATTGTGTTTTTTTTCTACATCCAAATTTAATTTCAACGCTTGTTTTTTATTTAAATGACCAAATAATTACTATTGGTTTTTTGTACTTGACAAAAACAAATCAATGGGCTTAGATCTCTCCTTCACAAAATCTCTCAAAGTATTAAAATTTATTTAAAAAATCTGACCTCTTTAAACAGGATTTTTTCATACATTCGAATCTAAACTAAACTAGATGATCACGTGCTTAAAACACATGATTATTTGTCAACCTTGACACCATTAATAGAACCCAAAAAAAGTAAGACTTCTATACTTTCATACAAATTGAGTAATGGTTTCCAAAATTAGTGAGTTGGTTTATAATCGGAAGATATGTAATAAATAATTAAATATTGTAAAATAATGTGAAACGAATATATCTAAAGATTCTAATTTGGTTTTGTATTTTAATTCTCTTGACTACTCTCATTTTAAAAAATGGATTTTGAAAAAATAAAACTTTAGGTTTTTGATAGGTTTGTTACGTGTTTGGGATATTACCCCACTAGTGAATCAGTAGTCAGAAATGTGGATAAAAAATTGCAAACACTAAATTTTAAATTGGCTGAGACGTACACTAAAAGAAATGCCTTTCACACTTATGGCCAATAGGATCTCTCCAAAACATAAATATTGTATAAACTTTAATCTTTAACGTAATATTGAATTCATTTACACTGTTTTTTTTCTTTAAATTTTAGTTTTATATTTTTATTTGTGATTGACTCATTTAAAAGCTTTTTGTATTGTATTGGGCCCATAAAATTACTAGCTCCACCGTCCCTTTTCTGTGGACCACTTAAATTAAAATCAATGTGTTACAAATATCACTTGCATCCGCCACTATGACGCAAATATTTGTAAATGGTCTTAACCATAAGACAACTATATGTTTAGTTATGTTAGTGACATGTTTTAAAGATAAATATATGAGCACATGCAAACAAACAAAAATCCAAAAAGCTTTGTAATTAATTCAATAACTAAGATTGAAATTCATAACAACAGCAAGGGTATTTCTTCCTGCACCCAAACAAATTTCTCCCTGCACCCCATCAATTCTAGAAAAGATTGTTTTACTCTTTTTAAAAATAACTTTTAAGTTATATTTTTCAGAATATTTCCATATCAGAATGTGTTTTCTAGAATAAATTTATTTCTCAGAGTATGTTCCAGAAAGAAATTTCCAAAATAATGATAAATTAAATGGGATACTTTGATCATTTCACCTAATTAATGGGATGTAAGGAAAAATTTTATTAGGGTGGAGGGAGAAATTTGACAAGTGAAGGAAGAAACACCCCAACAGCAATTAATTGAGTTTAAACGTGAATACACATATTTAAGGTAAAAACAATGTACAATATTTGTATACTGAATATTTTTTTAATAATAAGAAACATAGTAGTTAGTATCTTACGATTCACAATACATATCGTATGAAACAATACGGTTTTACCCTCCAAAGATACAAATCATTTGAAGAATCTTTTTCGTCCCTGAATCTTAGTTGTATCGTGCGATTCGCACGAAGAATCGTGAAACGAAACGATTCCGTATTGTGTGAATCAGTGTGACCGGAGGTGGCAGAGCTCACTACAGCAAAGAAGCACACAATAGCAACCTGAGGCGTGGTGGTTGTAGGAATTGCGGAGTCACGAAAGTAAGAAGGGAGGAAGAGAAAACAGTGAGAGTGATTTTTTTATGTTTTCCATTTTAAAAAATGAGTAAATATAAAAAGATAGGCAGAACTTGTTTAATAACATATCTTATATTCTTATATATATAAGTATATGTTAAATTTTGTAATATTTATGAATCTTACGATTCATGATACGAAACAATTCACGATTCAGAATATCAATTCTATGATACACTACTTGTATCTTGATTGAACTACCATGATAAGAAATATACTTCTCTCTCGAAAAGACTGAAATTTACTTGTGAAAATATCTAACAGGTCCATGCTAAACAATCATGGGAACCTAATCTTCGTGGAGAAGTTAGGAATCAAATTGAGGTAAACTTTATGTAGTTGTTGTCACTTCTCTTCACAACACATTTAATTCAAATAAAGGGGCATGATTTAGTTCAGAAAAAATGAACAAATTTCCAATTACATATTTCATGATGTTGAAAAGGTGCTACGTAAATTGATAGAAAATTTCTTATATGTTTTCAATTCCTCTAGATAAAAAAAAAAAACGCTTACAGTGATCACGTAAAACTAATATATTAAACTAAAACCAATTAATGTAAAACTCTATTCCCCTTCAAATCCCTCACATTTCGAGAGAGGGAACTAAAGTTTTAAATTCAGAAATGGAAGTTAAGAAAAATTGCTTCCCTCTTCTCCATGTCAATCTAACCAAATAGTAAGTAAAAGAAAAAAACGAGAATTGGGTGAAAGAATTATGAGGACACTGGACATAATTAATGATTTTTTTGATTCTGTGATTCCTACACCTAGCAAGGAAGGATCCCCAGAACCCTTTTAGGCAATCTCGAGACCTTCCAAAACATCAACTGAGGGTCATTAACAGTCCAACCTCATTCCAATGAATCTATTTACAGCAAAGAATAGAGTTGGAAATCCATGCATTCAAATGCTCTTGACAACTGCAATAACCTCCTAAACAAATAACGAGGAACAGAGCTGTGTCACTCAAAAGCTTGCAGGTGGGGTTTCAGGAGGTCTGCTATAAATATCATCAAAATGAAGATTAAATTCCCCAGCCCCTAAGTCATCTGTGTATGTTCTAGATAATCTGTGATTATCTCTAGAGTACAAGCGTTGTTCACGATCTTCATCCTCTGACCCTCTATCAGAAAACTTCTCAGAATAATTATATCTTTCCTGATTGAAATCTGGAGGCTCAAAAAAGCTTGTCTGATTCTGTCCACCCTGCTGCGCGTGACTTCTATTCCACCAATGACTGCTGGTAGTATGGGTCAGTTCATTATAACTTTGATCCTGAATTGAGCTTTCCCTGAAAATGGGAACGGACGTGGAAGTCGCAAGATGAAATGGAGCCCAACCTGGACGATTCTCATTTGAGTATTCCTCATACCTACTTTCATTGTGTGTGATATTGGGGGGAATCCAAAGCTCTCCAGACTCTATTACTCCAAACGGTTCTGAAGGATCATCTCCTTGATTTACGTCATAAGATCGAGATGTATAGTACCAATCAAGGAGATAGGGATGATTGTTTTGGTTGGCTTCAATCAACCACAGAGAACCCAAGTGATTGCCAGTTAAAAAAGTACTGTATGGCATTTCCCTGGACATAAACCTGTTTCTGTCTCCAATATTGCTTCCCATGTTGGAAATACCCCTCCACATTCTAGGAGGGGAAGCTGCATGTATGTTTCCATGTACTGGTAACTTTTCCTCTTTGAATTTTCTAAGATTTAGCAAAAACTGTTTACCCTGTGCGCTTGGTTCCCATGATGGATAACTACTCTGAAAGCTGTAATAACAACAGAAGTTTAACACAGCAAAAATAATAATACTGGCACATTTCACATCAGTAATCCAAAACAATAACATTGCTTGGCTTAAGGTATAAGGGATTTCGAAAGGAGTAAAGGTTTACTGCGTTAAGTTGTCTGAGGGACATTGCTTATATAGACTGAAATCAAACTAGAAACATCATTTTAGCCCAGCTCCAAAAAGAGCACAAGTTTTCCTTTCTTTCTCCTTTTTCAGCTTCTTAAAATTATCATCTTTTATTTTTTTCATGATTTACACAAATCATTGACAACATAAGCAGGTGAATTACAACAAGGAGAATTGAAGATTAAGAATAATGGAGCTGATAATTTCAAGCTTACGACGATAAAAAGTTTCAAACAATAAAAATTACAATCGGAACACTGAGGATATTAGGTGTTGGCTAGTAGGACAATATCTGATTTTCACAGCAGGAAGTAAGAGAGACTCCATATATCACTTTTACAGGAAAAAGAAAAAGCCCCACGGTTCCAAAATCATCAGCAAAGCAATGGAAACAACTCTTAAGGCAAAATTAGATACATGGATAACAAATAGAAATTGTCTTCCAGTAGCTAAGGATCTTGGATAACACTAACTATTTTCCAATGAATTAATTCCTTTTCCTCCACCCCCTCCCCCCAAGAAAGAAAAAACGTTCAACATTACTCCATTCAAACTTCCACCAAAGCATTAAAGCAGCATAAAAGACAACAATTAAAAGAGAAGTGGTAGAACCCAAGAGATTATTTGAAACAATATCAACAAATAGACAATATAATAGAACTCTATTAGACCAGTGTCCTGTGATTATGACAGCTCAGCCAGAAGAACATACCTCAGCAATGATTTCTCCATCTTCCCTTGAGAACTCCTCCGGCTATGAGGTGCATTGCAAGGAGAACCATAATGACTGTTTCCATGTTCTTGAAAATCAAAGGTGCTAAAACTGTGAAAACAGCAGGGACATAATATAAATAATATGTTCTGCCAGTCACATATGGAAACTGCAACACTAATAAATAAATAAAATTATAGAAATCTAAAAAGAATGGCCAGAGATGAGGGACATACATTTAAAAGATAAATATGAAAATTTTCATGCTAACCTGCAAACATGGCCAACACCTTCAACATTTACAGTGAAATCAGCAATGAAAAGCAAGATATCATCAACCCGCTGCAAAAAGAAAACAGCAGATACTTAATTCATTATACTATATAAAAGAGGTTATCTCCAAGCAAGAATTACCTTTGGGACAATAAACAGAAGCAAGTATGGAGTGAGGAAAATTGAGGCCATCTCCTCAAGTAACATCATTCCAGTATACTGCACCACAAAATGATACAAGAGCATGCAAAGTAATATTAAACCTATGTTAACTTGCAGATAAAGAACATGTTGATCTATTATCATAATGAGAAAGCTTTAAACCAAGACCTTATTATACCTGGAATAAGGTTGCGAACTCAACACAGACAGATTCAGTACTTTCTTTGCCACGCCATCTCTTTGGCAGATAATGAGTATGTTGAACCACCATAGACATAGCTCCTTCAGCATCTAAAACCAGAAGCTCATTGGTAATGGCAGCCCGGCTAATGGCAGTTATAGTTCCAAAAACAGCAGCATACCAAAACAAGTTCCGACCAAATATCTGCAATAATTTCCATTAAAAATATCTTTAATGAATGTAATGAAACTACGTATAAATTATAAAAAATGAACAGAACTTCATTACATGGCCCTCTAGTAGAGACTCTTCAAGAAAAGCAATGATGATCAGAATTGCAGCAAAGCCACCCGATACAAAAGAGATGAATTTTGCAATGATAGATATGATTGGTGAAGGAAATTGCTTGAGATAATCAGAAGCATGCAATACACTGCTATTAATCCGGTGCTTGAAGAGATGGTCCACCTACGACAAATGTTTATTAATAAGCTCTAGCATAAAAGTAAAAGAAAGTGATCATGTTAAAAAATGATAGCTAGGTATAGCATCACTTTCAGCCTATCAAGAGGTGATATTAAAACCACTTTGGAATAATAAATTCATTTATTACAAAGAGAACAAGAAAACACATACAACATCAAAATTCAATCTCCGGTAACTTTCAAAACTTAGACATATAATAGGTTCTCTTCAAACAACACATGTTAAACAATCAATATAATTCGGTTAAAAAGAGACTGGAAAAAATTTTGCTCGTCCACAATTTATAGAGAATTAGACCTGATTCAAAAAAATATATAAAGACAAGAAAGCTAAGGACTATTGACTAGAATAATATCCATCATCATTCCATGAATGTTACAAAGAGGATTACAGTGAAAAGTATTTACAGTTTGAGAAACAGGAATAATAAATCATTAGTGCAGCTAAGAGGTCACTCATAACCATTAACCAAACCATCATTAACCAGTTAAAATATAATTGATTATTCCTTAAGTAGAAATACCTTTATCAAGAATTCATTTTCATAAACGGATCTTTACAAGTTAATTTTTTTCTTCCATGATGAAATCATTTTCGGTGACTAAAGGAAAATACATGCACTAGAATCTATCAAGGGCTTCCATGAAATAGCTTAAGCGTTTAGAAGAAGTGGTCTTTTTCATATGGCATCAAAGTGTTTGTGGTCCTTTCCAACACCATGAAAGCAGAAAAAGAGCAGAAAATAAAATGGAGATCAAGAAGAACAATACCTCATTGAATTCCCTAAAGATCCACCTTGACAGATTTGACCATCTTCGAGATGATGCAGTGCTAGGGTGATTATAAAATTGCTCAGCATGCCTCAGAAAGAGATACACCAGCATGAATATGACAAGAAATGGAGAGAGTAAAAGCATTGCAAATCCAACTACCATGAGCCTTCTTTGTAATGTCTTCGGATTTGACACAAAATCACCTCTGACACAAAAGTTTCTACAGAAAATTTGAGTTCAAAGGAGAATATAAATATTGGAAAGTGTATATGAACCACCTAACTGATTACCACATAAGCAAATCTAAATGCAATAATGTGATATGCAAACACAAAATACAAAAAACAAAAATGAGAAAAACAACCAAATGCTAGCCCTTTATGAAGTTACAAGAACAATGCCCAGAATAACACGAGTATCCCTTAAGAGCCACCAAAATATCTATATATCAAAATTGTAATCTTCTACAAGGCATCTAAATGATCATTGCATTATTCCAACCAACAAATCATTTCCTGAAAAACAACCAAATGCTAGCCCTTTATGAAGTTACAAGAACAATGCCCAGAATAACACGAGTATCCCTTAAGAGCCACCAAAATATCTATATATCAAAATTGTAATCTTCTACAAGGCATCTAAATGATCATTGCATTATTCCAACCAACAAATCATTTCCTGAAAATGGCCTAAACAGAAAATTTGGTGATTACACCATAGAAGATAAGAAATTGTACACATTATGAACAAATTACAGGATCAAATGATAGTAAAACAAAAGCATGTGTATACTAATTAACATACCGATCAAACATGCTCTGCAGGATGCACCAATTCAAAGTCCACTCAAGGGTCTTGGTTAGTATTACACGATTCTGTGTTCCATTAGAACCAGATTTCATTGTAGGACCAGCACCGGGAAACCACTGTGAAATAGGGAAAGCTAGCACACCCTTGTTGAGCATTCCAATTAAGTAGTTTTCCTTCCGCATCAACCGCATGACTATGTCGTGGGCAGAAAGATCTTTTACCACACAAAGTTGTTGAGACCTTTGTAGCAGAACAACTTTTTCAAGAATTGTAGCCCATGGCATGGTTTGAATTTCATTGTCAGTAACATGGAGACTGCAAGAAAATCATGGTAAGATATGGCAAAAACTATTACCATTATGCATTTTAACTGTTTATCATTCAAGCTTACCTGTTGTAGTAAAAATGCCGGGTTTCCAGAGTATCCTTTAGTTGTGCAAAGAATCTCAAGAAGCAAAAAATCCAATAGATAGAAAATAATCCCAAGTATCCAACAATAATAGCTTTGGTAATTGTTAGTGGGGTTAAGGGGTGTTGATGAAGAGCTTCTTTAGCAAGATCACAGGGCTTAATCCCAGATTCAACTGCATCCATCCCACACTTTGCATTACGGAGTCCATTCCAGTCAACATATAGTAAAAAAAATCCTGAAAAACATATGGTGAACCCCAGACTTAGAAGCTCAACAATCCATTTTATAATGATGCACCATAGCCCTTTCTCACAGTAATAGCTGTAAAGCCTTTCAAAGAATAGATCCAAATCAGAAATTGGTTCTACGTTTAGGCTGTCACCATTTAGAAGCCCTGAAGGGCTCTCACTGCCTGGACTAGGAATCTTTCCATAATCAGACAATTCAATCTCTGGCTGATCTTCCTGAAGTAAACCTGCTGTCAGAGATGATGCACCAGGTTGTTTCCATTTGAATATACTAAAAGCACTGGCACCCCTTGGCCTGCTAAACATTGTTCACTGACACTGATAGTGGGCATAAACAGCCAGTCCATGCCCAAAATACCAAAATGGTTAGGACATTGACAATGTCCTACATACACAACAGATATTAGAATATTCCAAAGGTTCGCGTAAAAAACAAATATTAGGATAGGCTATTCAGTTGCCATCCTATAGCCCACCCGCCTCAACAACAGAAAAATAGAAGATCAGAAAAAGTATGATATGGTCAAGTCAAAAAGGTCAGCCAACCACCTCAACAACAGAAAAATAAAAGAGAAGTATGAAACACCAGTCAAACACAGTCAACTCAACAAGGCCTTACATCATATGTCAGAGTTGGCAAAACAGAAAAAGGTGCCTATGGTATCCAGTTCAAGATTCCTACCAATGAACAAAAACACCATAGCTGTTCATGATCAATCTCAGCATCAACATTTCCAAAAATGATTTGAAGGGGGAGAAGCACCTAAATCATTATCCTAAGAAATCAGCATCACTTTCAACAATCATATAAAAAAAGGGTCATGGGAGAAAGCAACAGTTAGTTCTCACTTCTCGGGGTTCAATAAGAATCAAAATCAATTGCACAAATGTTGGTGTCAGTTTTGAACAATCCTAAAGGCCAACAATCATAACTTAGGATAGATTAATGAGTCAATTGAATGGCATGCCATACTCTCAACAATAGTTTCTTCTAAAAAGGTTTCTTTCTTAGATTTCATGTCAACTACTACTACTAGACTTGTATTTATCTACCTAAAGGCACTAGCCCAACACTAATGGAAGATTATTTGTTGGCTGCAACTAGCAACAACTAAACAGTACAAACAGCATTTACTAGCAACAAGAAACATTTCCTTTCACTGAAAATACCTCCGGCTGTATGAGAATTCCCAATTGCAGTTAATAAACTGATATACTAACTGGTTTTTATTTAGACAACCATCTGCAAACTATTTTCACTTTAGGCTGCAAAATGAAATTCATAAAATCACCATTATACTTAGTATCCTAACTGCCACCTATTTCATTCTAGTCTACTCCCCCCACCCCCAAAAAAAAACTTAATTTTACCTCCCCGTTTACCTACTAGACATCCAAACATGAACTTAACTTCAATTATATTAGCGCCACACTCCTCATTAACCACCAAACTGTATATATACAGCAAGCCAAACTTCACATCCATGACAGCACTCACTTGACCATGCCTATGCCAACCCCACCAGAGACCATAACCAACAAGCTCAATATCCATATAACATTAAAAAAAACGGGGAGGGGATTCCCTTAGTTACATTCTGAAAGAAGCTAAAAAAGGAACAACCTTTCCTGTTTGCACATATAGCAAACATCAAGAACAGGTAGCAACATACCCTACAAAACTTCAACTGACCAATTAGCATTAAAATACAACAGCATTACAAGACACTTTGTGTCGTAAACAAGACCGATCACCACAGCATGATTCCTTAATCGACACTTATAACCAAACATGTCAAAAACCAACCTTTGCAGCAAAAATATTCCAGGAAACGTGAACTGTATAAATTAATACAAAATTGGAGCCACGGAAACTCGTGGTTTGTTGTGGTCCTTACAAACACCGAAACCATCCATACCATATACACCGATTAAATGATAGAATAAAGCATGGGACTATTGAGCAACGAAAAACAAAAGGATAAAAAAACGAATAAAACTTGAAAAGAAACAGGCAAAGGAACGCACCTTGAACTGAGCAGAGAAGGTGGAAAGAGTAGGATAATGAAACGGTAAGGGAGGAATCGAGTGAAGCAATGGAATTTGGGGAAATTAAAGTGAGAGATGAAGAATTTGAAAAGGGAAACAGAAGTTGGAAGAAGAACGCAAAGAGAAAAGAGAAGAGGGTTTTTCCTTTTTTATTTCGTTGTTGTAGTTGCGTGGAAGAAGATGAAATTACAGTGATGATGAAGAAAAAAATTATATATCTAAATATATTAATATTAATAATTACTTTTTTTTATAAGTTTGCATTCGTGTCGCTTCTGTTTCCTTTTCTTTCTCCTTAGTAGTACCGAACGATTGTCTAATAGTAACGCCGTGTTTGGCTCTCTCCTCTAAATCACTTTTTTTTTTCCTTCGCACTTAAGTTACATATTCAACAAATCTTCAATGTTGTTGGAATTCAAAATACTTCTGTTATCTTTTATCTCATTTATTTGTTTGGATTGATAGAAAACATAATTTTAAATGGGGCAATTTGAAAGGCTTTAAAATTAATTTCAAACTGTTTAAATGAAATTAATTTGTTTACAAAATAAAACTTTACAACTGCAGATTCACCTGTTACTTATCATAGTCTCTTTTATATATGTTTTTAATTTATGTATTGCAGTGAGGTAAAAATATCAGATTTTGCATAGTAAAAATTTGAACCCGGTTTTTCATTATATAAATCATAACAGAAAACGTTAAATAATTTATCGCTATACTTTTTTTTAGTCTCTCATAAGTATTTTTTAAAATAATTTTATTCAAGATACAATTTGATGATAGACAAATTTACACGTTAATTAGTTAGAAAGAACAAACTAAAACTACTTAATTGAAAGAGGGATAAATAGAAAGCAACCATAATTGACCAAGGCAAAATACAAATTGCACATTAAAAAAACGTAAAAGTTGTGAAATATGCATTTAATGGTTTTACGATGCATTTAATAGCTTTGACATTGTTATCAAAACTTAAATGAAAATGCAATTTAATAAATAACTTGCTATGTAATTAAAAATAAATAATTAAATATGTTTTTGTCTATGTATTTTTATATGAAAAGTTCAAATTTTAGATATTCTGAATTGTAGTAAGAAAATTAATAAATCATATAAAAAATTTATTTATTACATAAAAGATACTAATAAATATTTATTTTAATAATTTTTTATTTCAAGTATTCAGGTATAGAGTTTGTATTAAAAAAAATTGCATTACAATATAAGAACAAAAATATATTTAATAAAAAAATAAAAGCTTAAACATAATTTAAAAGATGGTAAAAAAAATTCCATGAGCATGGCTTAACCATAAGTGTCCTGAAAAAATTGATCTTGTTTTGTTTCTTACTTTCTCTACTAATAAATCAATTCATTGATTTCCAATTATTTTGGATTAGACGTGGCCCTAAAATGCCACGAAGGTGCACATGTTTGTTGCATAGTTCAATCTTTCTTTAATGGATATATTTTAATAAGTTTTAATCGGTTTTGGTGTGATTTTCCAAACATGAGACAAAATAGGGAAATCAGAAACAGTTTCGAAGGCCTTCAACCCATTGGGTTGCATTGAAACTGAAGTGGGTTTTGAGGTTTATGCAACCTCATTAAGTGTCCAAAGTGTAGTTAGACTTATAGAATGGGTCTTGTTGAGATAAGGTGATGATGATGCTTCAAGGTGCCTCTTACAAGACCAATCCCATGTTTTTGTAAGGTCCATTATTGCCAAACTCTTGGTACTTCGTAGGAAGATTCTTTAGCATTCACAAGCATTGGACCGTAGTTAAGTAATTGGATTTTGTAGCATTACTTAGATACCTTTAACGTGGTACAAAACATTTTGTTTTTGTCTCAAATTATGTTTTGTTATTCAGCAAAATGCGTATATTAATGTTATCCAAAAGTTAAATTTTTCTTATCATTTTTCAAATTTTCAAAATTATATTTTTTTCCGAATTTGAAAATTTAGAATTAAAAAAATACAATTTAAAAATCAAAATCTCTTTCTAAAAAAGTAAATCCAAAATATAAAAAATATATTATAAAAATAATTTAAAACACAAAATCTTGAAATACATTTAAAAAAAATTTAGAAATTCATAAATATATTCTGAAAATCCAAATCCAAATTCATTTTCATTATTTTACATATTATTTTAATAGTAAATTGAATATCATATTGAAATTGATATGGTAAAGGAATAATTTGACTATCCAAAAAATATGGGTGCTTAAGAGATACCAGTAATAATCCCAATAAAAGAATTTGTGAATGAGTAAGATCCCATCATTCATTTATATTTAAATTTTAGGTTTAATATTTTTTATATTATAATAAAATTTCCAAAGTTATATCATTATTTTAAATGTTGTCAAATTTAGTTCATTTTTTTTTTTTAAAAAAGGCAATATAATTTAGTTATCAAATTTATAATAATAATACTTAATGATAACAACACTGTAACAATAACGAAGGACATAAATAACGAATAATATATTATTCGTTAAAGTTAGTTCTTGAAAAACATATCATAAACAACCACTATCATGTCGTATCATTATCCTTATGAATTTAACGGAAAATATTATGTTAGACTTGTTTTTTAAAAATAGAACCAACTTTAAAACATAAAATAGTGCGACGAAATTAAAAAACAAAAACATCTTACTCGTAAAAAAATTATGAAACCTAAATTATGTGATAAAAATATTGGATACTATTTTTTATTGTAATCTTAAATCTCTTATTAATATATTCTATTCATAATAATTAACATTTTTCAAAAATCAATTATAATATATATATATATATATATATATATATATATATATATATATATATATATATATATATATATATATATATATATATATATATATACCATTAAACTTTCTTTCTAGAAACTTCCTTCACAGCTTACAATTGATCCAACTGGAACCAACGGCCCTAATGAGAGCAATAGTCCTAACGAGAAGAATTGTTAGAAACTTAACATGTGTTTAATCAACTATTTTTCCCCCTTATGAAATGATATTCTATTATTTTGTGAATTTATAGATTTTTTTTTTCATGACCATAATCATAGTTTAATAATTAATTCCAATTTATAATATTTTTCAATAAGTACTTATGAAATTAAATTACATATATTTAATTAAAAATCTCTACAAATACTTAGAAAAAAAAGTTATTTTTTAAAAAAAATTTACGTAAGTTACCAACCGAATCAAAATCGCGCAAAGTTTTGGAGAGAAAAAAAAATGCAATTAATAAAATTTAACCTTTTGTGGTTAGCAAATTTTGTTCTGATTTTCAGTTGTGAAATTGGATTAATTCAATTTTGAAACCCTTATATGGGATTAGATTGTGGATTCAGAATATTCCTTTTTCCTAACTTGTCTTTATTAGCTAGTTTGTTCCTAAATATTCTCCATGTAGAACATAACACCTTTAGTATATTTTACATGAACACATATTTAAGTGTGAGATCCATTTGTTGTTGCACACTTAGTGTTTAATTTTAAAATACAACATACCGTTAAATTAAAGCAATCTATGCTTATAAGAAGATGCCAATAAAAAATGTTTATAAAAAGATAACTTTGGCATTTAAAAAAGCATTTTGTTATAGTTAGATATAGAATGAGATAAAATATACTATTAATAACAAACTCTATATTAGCTCTTAAAGAAAGCCTTTGCGATTGACTTGAATTTATTAAAAACATAAATTTTAATATTTGTTCTTATTTATTTAATTTTCAATCAATTGAATAATGTGTTAAAAAAAGTGTGGTAGATTTCTTTTATCAGTAAAAGAAATACAAATTAAAATTACCCGACCCTTTTTACAATGATTGGTGATCTTGCTCGATTCTCCCTGAATCAATTTTATGTGGTTCCATCTCTTTTTGTTGTATCAACACCATTTTCTCTGTTGTCACTATTTTAGAATCCTGTTGAGAAAAAACAAATTATAAAAAATCTTTTTATGGATAGGTAAATTTGTGAATCATCCAGGACTAAACACTAGGTAATAAATTTGTTCGTTTCATTAAGTTAGCATTTGATCTTATTTCTTTAACATAAATACACGTTTACATCATCCAATTGTTGAAGTCGCCCTTTTGTCAGCCGTAATACTATTTTCATCAATATTAAAACTTTAGGACTTTCCACACTTCAGCTGTTATTGTAATTTATAACCTTAAAGGTGGCAAAAAGCACTAAAACTAGAGATTTAAAATAACTGAAAAAATACTTTTAAAATACAATAATTTATTTTAACATATAAAACATCACTGTAAAAAAATACATAAAAAATGGAGCAAATAAAAAATTATATATAATGTCAGATTAAGATGAGTTAACTCGTAACATTTTTAACATATTAAAATATACAATTATTTAAAAATAAATTAATGAAATATAAAAAATTAACAACGTATATGTTTTTTAACAAGTTTTATATATTTATTAATTTAAATTTACATATTATACTTAGAGTTGTTTATGATTATTATTCAAACCCTAAAAATATATATATATATATATATATATATATATATATATATATATTTAAACTCTAGACTTTAAAGTCTTACTTAATTTTATAAATTAATTTATAATGTAAAATTTGTACTTATTTATATATTATGAAATGTTTTTTTTTAGTTGATGTGAAATATTCACTCACACTTCACTTATATCGAGACCTGTCAACTCGTTCGTGAAACTATATATTATGAATGATCCGATAACGGATAACTCAATAAATCTAATAAACTTTAGATATGATGGATTATAAATAACTCTGATATCATATTAAAAAGTGGATTTTAAGTCTAACTCAATATTTTAAAACTAATTTTAATGTGATTTGCATCTATTTATATATTATGAAATGTTCTAATCTCTTATTTAGATCGATAAGGATCTCCAAATATCTATTAAAGTTTATTAAAACAGGTTTCTTTTCTTAAAAATCAGCAGTAGTTAAAACTAGTTATATAGTTATATGTAGCTAAATTGGTTCTTAGAGTTGATTTTATTTTAAGATTGAAGGAAGTTGCGTTAGAGATTGTATTGCTAGAGAGTTTCTTGACTATGAATAACTCTTGTCTTGATTATGAATACAAAGTTGTAATCTTTTATCGATAATGGTACAAAATTACAGTCTTGTCTTGTATGTGTGGGAATACTATGCTGAATTTGTTACTAAGCATATTTTGATATGCATCATGTTATCGGAATTTACGTTCAACTTTGAGAATAATGAAAGGGTCCTTGAAATATTCAGCATGTATATAAATAAGAAGATAGCAGTATAGTGGTGGTGGTAAGTGAAAAAGATGAAGCCAAGATTGGGAGAAGTTTTGGAATTCAGAACCCCACAGCACCCATCTTTGGGAACAAATAACTGGGGAGGTGCATCTCCTTTGCTAGCAAGGAATGTACCCAAGGAATGTCTTGAACAAAAGTATTCAAGACTCAACACTGTGAGGACTCAAGATGAGATATTTGGAGCTGATTATGTGAATGAAAACCCCATTGATGAGAGTGGGGGAAGTGAGAAGAGAAGGAACAAACGCATAAAAACTCTGTTTAGGATGATATTTGTGAGGAAAGAGAAGAACACAATTAGGTTGGGTTCACGTTTGAAGAAGAGAATAAGGCTACCTAGACTTGATCCTAAAACCAGGTGGCCACAAGGTTGGTGTTGATTGCTCCATGCAACCCACCCATGTTCTTCTCTTCATGTCCATTTCAATATTTCAAAATCTCTATCTTTTTTTTTTCAATTTTCTGAGCATGTCTTCTGCATGCACGGGTAATGTTTCTTGTTTTAGTTCCAAATTTCTCCTTTCAAATGTTAATATTGTCTTGTGTTTATAAGTGTGCTTAATTTAATCTCATTAAATAATCTCTTTATTTTAAAATTATTTCTAGTTTATTAGGAGTTGAATTTTTTTCTTCAATATTTATCTCCAGATATGGATCCTGCGAAAAAATTACCTAGATATTCTTTCTGGAAAAATAAACTAATTTTAATATAAAGTATTTTAAGCGATTGTAATTAAATAGGCTAGTTATTCAAAGTTGTTTTTTTTTTCTCTCCAACAACTTGCCAATTTTGAAATTTATAAGACGAGGTTAATTATGTATTAAGTACATGCATTATTAATTTAGAATTTCACAATTTGATTAAGAAGTTCCGAAAATCAATCATCAACTTATAGAACCAACTTATTAATCAATGGTGATAAAAAAAATTATTCTTTTATTATCAACTTACCGATTATAATTTAATTTATTTTTTCTCGATAAAAAGATAATTAATGATGATGGGAAGAATAATTGAAAGAGAAAAATAACAACAAGAATTTTACGAACTGTGGATTACATATTAATATCTCAAAAAAAGAAAAAACAATATCATAATATTTGTTTTGAAACAAAAAGAAAGTAAAAAAACAAAAAAACGAAATCCTTAAAGTATTTAGTTTAAGGATGTCTGAGGTTGGACACCAGAAAACATCTTCGTCAAGTAATTTTGATAAAATCATATATCCATAATCAAGTAATTTATATATAATATACGAAACTGAACATAACACGGTTTAAACTCTCAATTATTTAAAATATCTTAGACAAATCCTTTCCTTGAAGAAAACGTAAAGATGCTAAGTTTAAAAGTTCCCACGTATTAGAAAAGTTCTTCATCGTTTTTAGTTAATTTTATATTTTATCAATAAATTTATTTGTTGAAATATTTGTTGTGTGACGTCTTAAGAAATTTTGTTGCTTATGTGCTTTAGGTGTCCATTTACACATTGAAATGGTTTTTGTCGGCCATTGTGAGAGAAATTGAAAATTGGTACATATCAGCATGTGCTCTTAATGGGCCACAATATAAAAGGCCAGCCCATGCCTTGATATGAGTGATTGGGTAGCACTCTACTGGCAACTTTGGTTAAGAGTATTGTTTATTTTTTAAATTTAATCCGAAAAATTGCTACCAATAAATAGCTATTTGCTGATTAAAAAAAAAAAGAAGCTATTTCTTAGAAATAAATTAAATATGTTCTTTGATTTTATTTATTTTTTTGTTATTTCTTGTATGTTCATAGTTAATAAAGTTGGAAAAATAAAATGATTGGTGGAAGCAGCATTAGCTGAATCGTATTCTACATCCAGGATTATTATTTTTTTTGTGTCATTTGGATGTCATGGTTCGTTCAGTTCTTCCTATAACACATTACTAAAAGTCCGGAATGTGTTTGTTCACAACCTCATACCAAATTTCAATTTACACCCACCATTTTGACTTGTTCAAATCCGAGCTGTTTCTGATAAGTTATTTTTTATTATTATTTATAATCCATAGAAGTTAGTTGTTAGAGCAAATTTTGATTAAGATTTCTTAACAGTTGCTCTACTTAGTTTTATATAAATATAATACAAAACTACACATGTAGATATAATTACGGATGACAAAATATATTCAAGTCTTATTAATGAAAAACATTATATCCAATAATTTAAAGTATTATAAATAGGAACGACAACACGGACTTATTCCATATAAACTAATCTCACATAATGTTAAAGTATAACTAGGTCTACATGATTATTAAAATTAAGCTCATAAAAAAAATATATACTAAAAATTCGACCTAAGAATTATGTTCACATGAAAATGTGATATGCATTTTTTAATAGAAAATTATGTCAAAATTCAACTATATAAATATGATTAATATGATTGTATTTGTATGGACGTGAGAACCACACTTATATTTTTCTAGTTAATACAAATTAGAAAAGTAATTTTTTTTTATTCATGTGGTCATGAAATATATTACCAAATTAATATAGAAGCATTTTTTGATTTACCACATGAAAATGTGATATGCATTTTTTAATAGAAAATTATGTCAAAATTCAACTATATAAATATGATTAATATGATTGTATTTGTATGGACGTGAGAACCACACTTATATTTTTCTAGTTAATACAAATTAGAAAAGTAATTTTTTTTTATTCATGTGGTCATGAAATATATTACCAAATTAATATAGAAGCATAAATATGAGTTTAGATAATACATAAATATATTATTATACAAACTTTAAGAGTTTCTTTAAAAATAAAATATATAAACAATCACAAAATAATTATTTCTTAAAGAACTTTAAAAGCAAAATTTTAAAATTTGGTTGGCATCTATTTTAAAAGATATTATAACCAAAACTAAAATTGGTCAACGAAACAAAACTTATTTAAGTTTAAATAGTGTTTTTAAAATTAAATTCAAATTTAAAAAACTATAATTTGAATGTTTATATTAAAAAAGATAATATTTAATGTTTATTATATACAAATATAATACGTTTATGTTTTTAATTATTTTAGATAATATCGTTTTATTTTAAATTTGTTTTACCTAATTAAGTTGGGAGCTTTCACACTTTTGAGAAATTTTTAAAAATTCCATTTTACTTATCACTCAAACTTTACATAATTTTAAATTGAGTGCTTCTTCATGATTGTTTATGGCAAAATTGTTCTTAAAGAAGGAAATGAATTGAGGTATCCGAGGATTATGGCTCGAAGTTGTCGATAAAAAAAAACTCGAAGTTGACGTAATTTTATGATTTATAATAAGAATTTGATCTATATTTATATGGAATAAAGGTTTGATTAAACTTTATTATTATTTTTACTTTAATCTAAAGACCTGTTTATTATTTAAAGTTTGTTTTATATTGTAAACTATTTTTTATATTTAAATAAATAATAATAAAACCCGTTTCTTTGAAAGAGTTGCTGGCCTAAATTTATATATAAAATAAATTGATAAATTTAAGCTTTTAAATAGGAAAACAGTAATATCAAAATATTACGTTAAATTTTTTAACATAAAATTATTATTAATAGCATAGTCAAATAATAATGATACATTTTTTACATTTAATTAAATAGACTGTTTTAGGTTTAAAATTTTAAATAACCTGAAGTCTAAGATTTTTCATTAAAGTATTTTAATTTATCATGCATAGTATAATACTTGTTTTACTATACTAATAATTTTTAATATAAAGTATGATATTTATAAATAACATTAACTGAATACATATGGCTCGAATATAACAATTTCGTACAAATACGAAAATATGTACACAAATTAGGGGAAAAAAAACAAAAGTATTAAAATCAGCATGAAAAGTATAAAAAGTAGTTGAGTAATAGATATATGTAAATAAGTAATGTAAAAGAATGTAAATAAGCAAAAAATAAATTAGTAAGAAAAATATTCTCATGAGAGAAAAAAAAAACATGCTAATGGAAAATAAAATTCAAACTGGAGGAAAAAGCTATGGAAATGAATAGAAAAGTGGGCTAAGAAGAAATTAGACAAATAAGTAGAAAACTATAGAATATATGAGAGACCATGTTGGTTGTGAATTTAAGTAAATACATAAAAAAACAAAAATGAACAACGGAAATGTCTTTGAATTAATGGAAAAGTAGGACAAAAACAATCTGTGAATAAATATTATGTGGGCAAACAAATAAGCTTCGGAATGGTCTTTCAATAGTATTTACAGATAAAATTGCAATTTTATATATAAAGCACAATAAAATATTTCATTGTTTATGAAAAAACTATTTTTGAACATGGCATTATGTTTTATTAGAGTATAATATATAACTATACTATAATAATATGTAAATAATACAATTTTTTTTATATATCTGATATAATAATATGATAGTTTAATACCATTGATAATTATATTATATATAATATATTATTTTGTATTATAACGTATATAAATTACGTATAATATATAATATAATATTTTATATCATCAAAATATAGTGTTAATATAAAATTTATTTAAAACATTGCCGATTATCATATTATTAAATAAATTATTATTTTTTCAGCAAAAAGAAAGAAAATCATATACATAAAAATATATGAATCCTTATACAATAAAAAAATATTTACACTAGAAAAATAACAAAAATAATTAGAAGAATATATAATAGGTCTAAAATATTGTGTCCTTATACCCAAAAAATCATATAATAATAATAAATTATTATTATTATATATAATTGCTATTTAAAAAATAATAAATTATAAATCATATTTAAAATGAATTATTTTTCTATAATAGTGTATAAATAATAAAAAGGAACTGTATATAGTTTTACATATGTGATATGTGCTAAAAAACAATGCATGCACACAAAGTGGTAGTGGTGGTGGTTGGATAGATCCAATTTAAGTAAGAGTGCTTTTTATTTGCCTAGTTAGTGTTTATCCAGATAATCACCTTTCATTTTTTCCCTTTTCTTTTTTGCTTCCCACTTTTTTTGAAAATATAATAATAATGTTCCTCAATGTCTTGTTATGTTTCTAACAATTTCTCTTATCTCTTCAACTTCTGGTTGATCATTATTACAGAGACAATTCATTTGGGTTTCTCTTCTCGTGAAAAGAGAACATAAACCGTTGTTCTCCATGCAAGCATAAGTGCATGTGTTGTATTTTTGTTTCAACTTCTTGTCTTATAAATCCCAAATTGCAACATGAATATCATTAAACCAGTCGCAAGAAATTAACCATGCTTAAAAGATTCTACTGGTCATCATCTAGTGAGAAAAACAAAACAAAGGTTAATTACCACAGAGTTATATATATAAAAGCCTGTGTTTGGTGAAAAGACTTCAGAAATTTAAACATGAGTTTACTACACAATGCAAAACCAAACTTGCATTGAATGTAACCTCTCCAATTTAGGGTTCCTTGTGCAACTTTTTAAATTGTCTATACTACATTTTTAGGGTTCCTCAATGTTTAGATTGTGATATAAGTTAAAGAGTAGATATTTTAAAATAAGCATTTGTATAGGGCAGTAGAGAAATGGTTTTTGCATTCAGCCCTACAATGTTCTCTTTGGGTTGGTAATTAGGTCAAATGGATTTCAATTTTATCATCATTAATCTATTAAAAAAATAATTATAATAATTACTGGTGAATCTCCATATCCTACCTTGGCGGCTAGTGCTTGGCAGCTGTGTTGTCATGAACATTTTCCCATTTACATGATTGCATACACAAAGGATGTTGAATAGTCTGAGGACAGAAGAATAGCTGAATTAATCCTCACTATGAGCAGTTGATATCCACTGAATTAGCACAGTGACAACTGACTAACATTGTGATTCAGAAAACTAAGCTGATAATACGCAAGGATGATGAATATCCGCCACCCAAATAAGGGAAGAAAAATGCTGCCAAGCTATAACACCAATCACTTTAATTTCAAGCTCTAGTTGGCTTGTCAAAATCAAAACTATGTCAACATAGTTTTCTTAGTAAAATGGAAGTGGAGATTCAAAACAAAGAGAGATAACCTATGGAATGAGATTATAGAATTTAAGTATGAATCATGAAAAAGTTTATATTTTTTATCAGTAAAAAATAAATAAAATAAAATGAGACACTTCAAGAGTGTTTCAATTTTTATACAAAAATATTTAGACCAAGTTACATAACATCCAACCAACTGGGTTCCAACAAAATCTACAAATTAGCAACCGGAACCTCATAAACATGACTAAATCAATATAAAAAAAATCATTAAACAGAAACTAATTTTAGAGACCAAAATTATTAGTTACTATATTTGATTAAATTAGAGACTATTTTATAAACTAAAAAAATATTGGTATCTAAAATAGTTTCTATTATTAATAAAAATTTATAAAATGGTTTCCAAATTGGTATCTAACCATTAACTACCAAAATTCTAGTTATTTATTACTTTATATTCTAAATTAGTCTTTATTAATCTTTTAAAGACTAATTTATAATCTATTAGTCGCTAAAACTAATGTAGCTAATTTAGATACAAATTTAGAAACCATTTTATAAATTTTTATTAATAATAAAAATTACTTTAGATATGAACAATTTTTAGTCTCTAAATTAGTATATAATTTAGTTAATATAGTGACTAATTATTTTTTGTTTCTAAATTTAATTATTATTTAATAATTTTCTTGTAATGATTACACCTTCCATACTATAATTTGTGTCGAAGGTAGAGAGTGTTTAACTTCTAAAACTCCACAAATAAATAATGATAATGTGAATTAGTTTGGGTCTTCGTGGTGGATAAATTTAAGGAAAGTGTGTGAAAAAGGAAAAAAAAAATAATTGGTTCAATAGAAATGTAACTTGGTCTATAGGTAATGAGGATCATATCAGATTGTTGGGTAAGTGACACCAACCTAGCTCATAAGTACCCAAGGTTGTACGCCAACTCAAATCAAAAGAAATTTTTCTAAAGAATATGATCACTACGAGTAGGCAGGGCATGGAGTGGAAGTTTCGATGGCGTAGAGAATTTGAATGGTAGAAAGATCAGGTGGATAAAATTTTATGGAAGAAGTGGAGACATACTCCCTTCATGAAGATAGAGAGGATATCTGGGTGTGGGAGGAAGCTAAGATTAAACTATACAATGTCAAATCAGCATATCATAAAAATTGGAAATACCTTGGTGAGTTATGTAGCAAACATGTTTGAAGAACTATGGAGCATCAATGTCATACCATCAGCCCTTCATCTAGTTTGGAGAGTGTTGACTCGCTACAAGAGATAACCTTGTAAAGAGATGTGTAATTGTCATCAATATAGGGTCTAGAAATTATGTGATTAGTGGGTTGGTATAAACTAGATAAGTCATTGCCTCACAGGAAAACACATATCCCATTTTATTATTCCAGGTCTAAATAAGAAAGGAGTTAAGCTATGGAAGATAATGTGGGGTAGCAATTGCTTGGTCAATTTGGACACACAAGAATAACATTGTATTTAGGGGTGCAATACTAGATTATGAACAAATTTTCAATGATGCACAAGGCCTGAGTGTGGCTCACAAACAAAATACATACTGCACATTTCACATGCTTTGAATGGTGCATGTGTCCTCAACTTTGCATTAAAACTATAGTTGGTTAGAATTTTAAGAACCTGGGGTTTAGGTAGTTAATCATTTTTTACTGTTTTATGCTATATATGCCCTGATTTTTTCTTGCGTATTGCTGTTGCATTCTCATGTTGTTATTTATGCAGGTGAATTTGGAATGAAAGATGTTCTTGCCAACCTAACATGACCCTGCAATTTCACCAAATAAATAATTGGTATGAGGTTAGATCGATGCACATACTACTGCATAATTTTGATACCAGTTGAACAAGTGACACAAGGAAGATGAATGTACATCTTGAGCAAAGTCTACTTTACATAGCTTACTAGCAACATTTTTTGGTTGGGATAAGAGAAAATAATTACAATGGATTTTTGGGACTGTGGCATACTTTGTGTTTGTTGTGATTTTATTGTATTTCTTCATTTTATGTTTTTGTTTTGTTTTTTACTTTATACATGCAACGGTAGTATTTCCATTTTCAATATATTTTTTTGTTGTTGATAAGAAGAAAATTGATTTGATAAAAAATGTATGTAGTTGTGAATATCCTTCTAGAGATATTTATCCTTATGTGTTTGTTTACTGAGGGGTCTTTTCAGGAAAAAGTTATAAATGAGGGCATGAAAAAGTTATCATGGATGAAGAAATATTTAATAAAAGTTTAAGACTCATATTTATATATGACATTATAATGTAAAATTTAAAATTATAAATCATAAGAATAAAAATTAAGTATATTATAAAAAAATTGTTAGAGTGAAAATGAACATTTTAAAAAAATATTAATAGATCTAAAAAATTACTCTTACAATAAAAATGATTTAAGAAAATTATTAATAATATATTTTATAATACATTATTTCTTGTGAGTTAAATTTATATCATGGATGATATTCATTAATTACAATAAGTGATGATGCACATACAGAATTTTGTAATTTAAATAAATTTTTACTGACAATGAAAAATAATGATAAAAAAAGGAGTTGTTAGAAATTCTCTACTGATAATGCATTGCATTGCATTTAGCCATATAGATATATATTTTGTCAATTAATTCCTGTGTGCTAAGAGATGGCAACCCTATCTTGATGTTGGTTGAAATATGCTTCTTGGTGTCAACAAATCTCATCTCTTTTTCCTTGTTTTGTTGAACAAAAAATAGTGCTCTATTTTGTATAAATCAAAAGCCTGTCTTTTTTTAGCATGTGTTGAACCTTATGCAGAAGCTCTTGTGAATATTCACAATCTCTGAATGGCTACAGCATAGTGGTTTGAAATAGATTGCATGCAATCAAAATCGTTGAAGGTGGCTGAAGCTTCATCACTTTATCGCGTGGAAAATTTACAAACTGATCACTCCTAACATAACATTTTCACAATAAGAAGATCTTCCTGTCAATAATCATTGGCATGAAATATCTAACTTCAGTGGAGATAAAATGAGAACGATCTCTTCGTATTAAATGACAAACCCCACTAATCCAATCTTATCTTGGATTAAGCACTTTTATCATGGTAAACTTATACTTGTGGTACCTTTCATGGTGGTAGGAATAAGTTTCTTTTGCACAAAGTTTATCAATTTTAAAACACATAATGCTTGACTTTACCTGCAATAGTACCATTTAAAGATTACACACTGTTAGATATGGCCAACGTTTGGTTTGTGCAGATCCCAAGAGAAATCAATGGCGATTCCATTTCCCCACCCTAATGTCTCAAATGGGTCTTTACAGAAAGGGACAACATGGCCTTGGACCATATTAACCGTTGTAGTTATCATATAACATTATTAGTGATTGAAGATTGGACAACATTTTTACAAAAATAATTATGATATTCCCTAAGAAAGTAAGAAATTTAATATTCTATATACTCATTATCCACAAGCTGACAAGAATTTCTTTTTCTTTTCTCTATCTTTTATTACACTCAAGGACGGAAACATTATTGCTTGGGTAAAAAAATATACAAGAGCTATAAGGGCTTTGAAAGTGTTTTGAGCTGTGATTATCATTGGATTCCTTAAGCTATGTTTGTTGTATCACTGGCTTGGGGCATCGCTTAATGATCATTAATTCAAGGGGAGTGGAAACAAAATCTCTAACCAAACGCCACTTGAGACGTGTATCTTGGTAGATTTTCCAATGGAAAATACTTGAAACTAAAAAGAAAAAAGAAAAACTTCAGACATCTATAGTTGGTTAGCTTGTAGCTTAAAGATAGTTTATTCAGGTAGTGGTCTCCACTAGGGCAATTATTGAATATATTTTGAATTTTTTTTCTTAGGGTATTCCATTTTTGATGTGGGGGCCATGGATATTGACTAAGAGAGAGATATGAATGAGTGAGATGGAACACTGTACTCATGAGTTTGAAGGCCAAGGGAGTGATCCTTTTGTCAATTAGATTACGTGTTAACAAAAAGCTGAGCTACAAGATCTATTTGGGATGATTTTGGCTCCCAACCATGTTAAGAGAAAAAGGGAAAGCAACCAAAAGGAACTCGACCATGTAACATTATAAAAAGTGGCATTTGGAATCTATAACCAGATTGAAAAGGATGTTTTCATAATATTTTAAGGTGAACAATTTACAGAGTGAAAAATATAAATATATTTCTCAATACTTCAAATTAAAATACCTCAATTGGAATTTAAATTCTTAATTATAAGTTTGAGTGGAGAGTATTATCCATTTTCATTCTTACGTTTTTAAAAAATTCCTTTAATCTATCTATATTCGCACATTTATGGTAACTTTAGTCTCTGTTTATCTTATTATTATATATATGTTCTTACTTGAAATCAATGCCCTCACCTTAAAATGGTTTATTTTATCAACAATAATAAAATAAATAAATAGGGTAATTAAGGATTATCCTAACTTTTATACAAAAAAAATTTCATCACATAACCTTCAGGATAAATGACTATTATATGAGAACCCCCAAAAATATACCATGGGCATTTCCACAACCTGTATAAAAAAACTATACTTTATACTAGCTTAGAATTGTTTTCCAAAAAGATTGACACAAGAAATTGACTAACCAAGATATTTACAATACTAACATAAGAGATAAAAAGATCATAATTCTTCAAGAAAGCATGCAGCGTTTTCTTGCATAAATATTTGAAATGAACAACACTCCAACGACATCAGCTTTGTATTAATCTTTAGTCCCTTTACATAAATGATATAAACATTGAGATTAGATCTTCTAGAATGTCTCATCCAGTGGTGTATGCATACTAAGCAATCAACTATGATCCTTTTCTAAAATGTTGTTTCAACCACAAAAAATTGCTTTTCTACCTTTGTACCATAGGCACAACCTTCTCACTATCCTCCTCCCACTCCGCTACAACCTCTACCATCATAGGCACAACCTCCTCACTTCACCTTTATCTTTTCATGAACCTGCGATATAACCCTCTTTTCCTAACTAAAAACCTAAACCTAAAACGTAGAGAGGGAATATGTAATACAACGACAATATAGAAGAAAGCATATAAGAGAAAGAAGGACATTTATCATCTTTCATGTAGAAGCAATTTTCCATGTATGCATTTATGGCAAAACAGCAACATATAACATTACTAAACTCCTAAACTACTTCAAAGATGTCAAACAATTCATAAGATAGAGAACTCAATTCGAATATGAGAAGTTAATATTTAAATCATATTATCTGGATTGTTTTGTAAATATCACCAGTTTATAATAGAAGTTTTTTTTGGGATAAATATTTATTAGAGAAATGAAAGTATTATTTTTGAGAAAGTAAAGTATTTTTTATAAATCGTCTATTTTCAACATATTAATATTAAATATTATTTTTAAATATAAAAAATGTTTTTATTTTAGTCTTTTTCTTATTTAAATAAATGTTATATATATATATATATATATTACAACAAAATTTTGTCACACATGATGTATTTATTTTAAATAATTAATATTATTTAATTTATTAATTTAAATATAAATAATTGACATAAAATTAAATAATATTTTTAGGTTAATCTAAAATAAAATAGAAGACTAAAAAGTCATTTCGCTCTCTTTTAAAATAAGTGAAAATTATGTAATATTTATACATGTTTATGTAAACCAAATATTGTTGTTTTTATAGAAATAACTTCACACACTAGTTTAAAAATATTATTATTTACCATATAAGAGACTTTATTGCTTAAAACAATTTTATTTTTAAATAATAAAAACAATGAAGACTTTAAAAAAAAATCAAAGTTAATATATTCCGACAGTAATAAAATAAAAAGTAAATTTAGAATGGCTCTTACTCACCTCTAATTTATAGTTTAATTTTTTTTTTACTAGCAAGTGAAAAAAAAAAGAGAGCATATATTAGAAAAGTACAAGAATGTTCAACCCGAGAAAAAGGCCTTAAAAAAACTCAAATAAAGTTAGTGATTGTGAATGTGTCTTAAATAACAAATATTACCAATCACCTATATTAATTCTTATATTTTCTCCTTAATTACCATACCAAATTCCGAATTCCTTTATAGTAATATTAGACAACTTGCATATAAATACTAATTGTATATTTAGCTCAAAATAGTATAAAATAATTAAATAACAAATAATAAAAAATAAAAAATAAATAGTTATTATATTAACTAAGTTATATACTATTTTATAAACTAAAAAATTATTAATATTTAAATTTTTTTTATCATCAGCATAAATTTATAAAATAGTTTTTAAATTAGTATCTAACTTACTATCTAACCTTAGTCACTAAAATTTTAACAATTAATTACTTTCACTACAAGAAAATCATTGATTATAAACTAATTTTAAAGACAAAAAATAATTAGTTGCTATAGTGACCAAATTAGAGATCATTTTGGAGACTAAAAAAATTTTTAGTTTCTAAATTAGTTTCTATTATTGTTAAATAATTTTTAAATTGGTATCTAATTAGCAACTAAAATTTTAACTACCAATTATTTAGATTCTAAATTTGGTAGCAAAAATCTTGGTAGCTAATTAGATACCAATTTAGAAACCATTTAACAATAATAAAAACTAATTTAGAAACCAAAAGATTTTTTAGTCTCCAAAATTGTCTCTAATTTAATCACTACAACAACTAATTATTTTTTATCTCTAAAATTAGTTTCTAATCAATGATTTTCTTGTAGTGTTTAAATTCTAAATTAGTTTTTAATTATAAATTAGTGATTAATTTAAAAAATCTAAAATAGTTAGGAACTAAAACTTAGTACCTAATATTACATATAATCTAGAAAGTATTTTATAAAGTTTTATTAATAATAAAAATAAAAACTACTTTATATACCCATTATGTTTTAGTTTATAAAATATAAATAATATTATAAGAAAATTATTAAATAAAAACTAATTTTAATAGTATCTAATTGAGTCACTATATTAACTAAATTAGATACTATTTTAAAGATTAAAAAATTATTAGTATCTAAAGTAATTCTATTATTAATAAAAATTTATAAAATAGTTTCTAAATTGGTATCTAAATTAGCTACAAAGGTTTTAACTACTAATATTTTAGATTCTAAATTACTCTCTAAGAAACTAACGAAGACTAACTTAAAATATAAAATATTAATAGTTAAAACTTTTGCAGTTAATACTTAGATACCAAATTAAAAACTAGTTTATAATTTTTTTTCTGTGTATTTTGATCTAGCTTCTTGATTTTTGAGGAAAAAATGGTGGAATTGACAATTAGGGAATGTTATTCAAATAATAATAATCTATCAATATTTTAATAAAAAATAAGAATGAAATTATCCAAGTCCTAAATTTTCAAACTAATTTTTATGTTTAATTTATGTAATTTGTATTAATACTTTGAACATCCTCCTGGGGTTATATATTATATATGTGGGTATGAATCGATCCACCAAACTAAAACTTATTATAATACAGTTTGATTTCGATATATAGTTATTAAGCTCAATTCATATTTATTTAGCTCACCACTTCTTCTTTACATGTAGGGTAGACTGATTAGATTGGGGTTTGTGTTACTTGGTTGGTAGTGTTAGCAGTGAATTATTGTAAAGTAAAACAACATTTTACAGTTTTTAGGATGTCATGTAAGAGTGTGGAGAGATTAATAGAGTATTAATAGAGTTTGGGATGGGGGGATATGGATTGCAATTGTTGGAGAGATTTGGAAACATAGTGACAAGTGTATTTTAAAGAATGTTCGAATAGATTAATGGAAGTATTTATGGTAGCACAATTAAAGGTGTGGTCGTGAATAACAACTAAGGAACACTAAACTGACTTTTCGTATTCTGAGTGGTATATGAACCCCATGGCATGTATGAGCTATATCAAAAAATGATAAATTTTACCGTCCTATCCTTGATAAGGGTAGCATTTGGTGTATGTTGCATGTGGTGACCAAAAGTGGGGAGAATCTGCAGTATGGAGGAACTGAAGAGGCAACAACACAAGTTTGGAGTTCAAAACTATAATCTTTGGGACAAAATCACATCTCTAGTTTACAATATCTAATATCTTTGCTTTTCTCTCATTAGTAATTAATATGGTTTTCTTACATCTGTATATTTATGCTAGGTCTTTGCCTATTGGTTGGGTATGTAGGATTGTAGGTTCAGTAGTGTAGAGTGCAGGAGATAGGCACGATGTTGCAAGGAGAATGTATACATGTGTTGAATAAAGAAGGGAGCTAATCATTGGGCTAGTAGATCAAGATGTAAAGATGGGTGGAGGTAAGAATTGTGCACAAGGCTGCTAAGTCAAATCTTGTGCAATAAATTTAGTTACAGTCTAAGCTTGCTGAAAAGGTTCTGGTTTAGTCTGACAAAATGAAGCTATGCAACGAACTTCGAAATATGATTGTTGCAATTTTTGGTTTCGTCGTGTAGTTGTAATTTATGATTGAATTTTGGAACTGCAAATAGAGGAGAACACCACTTGTAAAGGGTTTGGGTTAATAGGTTCTACCTTGGTTTTTAGTATTGTCAATCATGTTTTGAGTATAGTACTCTGTCTTGTGTAAAACTGAATAAAGAGGTCAAGCACACAAAGGTTTGGGAGGGTGATGAGTTCTCAGTCAAATCAGCTTACGAATGTGTAACAAACCTTGTCAAGGGAAGCAACAATACTAAGTTTAAGCATTTATGGATGTCTAAAGCGCTCCCAAGTGTGTTAACTACAACATGGAGGCTTTGTTGGATAGACCCTCCCAACAAGAGTGAATTTAATTAGGAGAGGAGTAGCGGTTGGTTCTCCCGTTTGTGCTTTGTGCCAAGAAATGGCAGAACTGACCCAACACCTACTGATGGAATGTAAGATTTCTTTTGAGGTTTAGAACTATTGCTTCAAGTGGATTGGAATTTTGTTCGTCTAATATAAGGAGTTGAAGTGCCACTTTGAGAGTTTCCATTTGGAACATATAAGTTCAAAGCAAAATCGTGTGTGGAATGGTCTTTGGGTGACCATAGTGCAGAGTATCTGGGAACATAGGAACAAACTTATCTTCAAGTAAGGTAAAGTTGATAGAGAAGAAATCCTTCATATGGCACAACTGAAATTATGGCTCTGGTTGAAATATAGGATGAAGTCTTTTAATTCCTCCTTTTCAGATTGGCTTTTGAATCCTAACCAGTGTATCCAAAGCTGCATGTAAAAGATAAAGGTTTTTAGACAGGTGATTAGAACATAACAGATTGAAGAATGGGGTGTGTTTAATAGAAGGCTGGGAAGGAAGCACTTGTATCATGGTGAACTAGGTTTGGAGCTGCTAATTATGTAACTTTGAAGTGTCCCTTTGTTTTGTTAAAATCAGTGATTCACAGTCTACTACGCTAAGCTTGATGTAGCAACAAGTGTAGATGAAGGCTTAGTAGAATTGTATCGTTAGCGCTGAAAGGATTTTTAAGTATAAATGGAGGTCTTCATGGAAAAGGTTGTGGGAGTGCATACGTAAGGAAAGTAGTCTTAGTTATATAGTGCAGAAAAATGTGTAGATTTGCTACATAATTTGTTGTTATTTGGTTCACTATAGTACTGGAAATATGCAGATTTGTTGTACTGTTAGGGGGTGTCAAACATGTGTTGGTTCTTATAAGTTTTGCAACTTCTTAAGAAGATCATTTTGCCATGGAAATATGCAGATTTGTTGTACCGTTAGGGGGTGTCAAACATGTGTCGGTTCTTATAAGTTTTGCAGCTTCTTATAGAGATCATTTTGACATTTATATAAGAGTTGAGACACTCCTGAAATATCTCCTTTAATTCATTTAAATTTTGCTGATAAAAAAAATGTTGAGTATAGTATCATTCTAAACTTAATAGAAGCTTGATGATACTAATTTTGTATAAGGGTTAAAATATTCTAAAAATACTCTTTTTTATTATTTTCATTTTTAATCGATAAAAAAAACTTAGCTCAAGAGTGTTAAAGTTAGGATTTCAAGTAATAAGTTTGCAATTTAAAATAAATTAATTTAAAAAAAAAGGTAAATCAAAGACGTGAAACCAAGACGATAAATCATCATTTTATGTTGATGCTCGTCAATTTAAATGTTTATATTTCTACACGAAACTAAGAATTTTTTTAATCCAAGTCTTTTTTATTAATAATAAAAAAGTAAAAATATTTAAATAATATTTCAACCCTTGTAATAAAAATATAGTTAATAAAAAAACTGATCTCATATATATATATATATATATATATATATATATATATATTCCTCATGAACCAGCAAGATCCATCAAAGAACTTCTCACACGAGTGAGTAGTTGATCGTGTCTATCACCTCTAAAAAGAAATCAACCAGCTGATGGACACCAAATTTTAATCTTAATAACAACAGTTTATTTTGAAGAAGAGATCTAAATCAGGTTAGAACATGACAATAGAATTTGAAGAAGTGTTTGATAGTTCAATCTTATAGTTTATTTTACATTTTATTATTTCCTTAATTTTGAGAACTTGGTAAATTTATTAACAGGCACCTAGTTAAAAAGGAAGAAAAATAAAATCTAAAGTGAAAAGGGAGAGAGATAAATGATTGTTGTTTGGTCTGTGTCTGCGTTCATGATAATATTCAGTCCTCCCTGCACTATATCATTAGAATCACTGATTTAGCATATTCATGCATAGCCCAGTTGACTTTCTCCTATGACCATTACCTGTGCAAGCTTTTGATAACCCTATAATTAAATTTATTGCCAGAAACAATAATGTTCCTTCAAAAGAGTTTTTATCCTTCCACCACTGAACATCATGGTTTTTCTTTTCTTTTCTTGTTTGCATTTTTTTCTGCATTCATATACTTACATAACTGTTTTAATATAAGAGAATCTTTTTCAGTGCAGAATCAAAACTCAAAATATTTTCCATACACAAACGATTAAAAATTGAAAATGGGTGAAGAATTTTGGGTAGGGTGAGCTATAAAGAAAGCATTTGACTAGTATAGGTAGTTATAGCTAGAGTGTGTTGTGGTTAAAATTTGGATGATAGATGATGGGTGATAGTATATAATTATGATGGATGATCGATAATTGAGGAAACTTAGAGAGATATAATTGATTTGGTAGATGTAAACCCAACCAATTAGCAACAGAAACAAATATGAATGATTATGCCTCCATACTGCACGAAACCAGGTAAATTGCTGTTAACTACTTCCGACAAATTGAATCTCTACATCATCAAACCAACATTAATAATTAATACTATATCGTTTCTTTTTACTGTTTAATTAATCTGTAACTAGTTAATTATAGTATGTGATTTTGTTTGTATGAATTTTGCAATCTCGCATCCCACAAATAATGAATAGTCCAAAACACTGTAAATTGTTTTGAAAGTGAATTTTCTGTGTTATTATTACATAAGTTTGTTAACTTTTATAATCATTATATTACCTTTTGATTGATAGATTTTGTCAGAAATTTCTCTTCTAAGAAAATAAAAACATTTCATAGTATACAAGTGGATCTTAATCTTATTTTATAAATCAGTTTAATAAAATTGTGTTATGCTTAAAGTTCACTTATTGATTATATAATATCCGAATCTATCTTAGCGAGAATTTATTAGTCTTTTCAGACCACCTGCTATTAGACCGCTATCGGATTACCCATAATATATAGTTTCACGTACGAGTTAACAGATTTCAACGTAAGAGAGATGTATTGAATATCTTACATCGACTAGAGATAAATATTTATTAATTTAGTTTCATTTGTTTATGATTTAAAAAGTAATAAAATATGTCTAAGTTAATAAGCTGAAATAATTTATTTTGGTAAAATTATATTTTTAACGTAATTGATTTACACACATTGTGGTACTCTTTCCATTTCAATCTCTAACTACATTTAAGCTTTTTCACAAAAAGAAGCAATTTAATGAGTCAAACAATTTTTCTAAATTGTTCTTATTATTTATTTTCTGCCATAGGGTTTATTTCAACATATTAATTATTTATTTGAGATAAAATAAAAATAAAATATTTAATGTTACGTCAAAAACCTAAAGCATCACTTAATATTAATTAAAAAAATTGTTAAAACGAGACTTCTTTTGAAATGGATGAAGAAGCGTCTTTTAAAATTTTGATAACATTAAAACTAAATCTTAAATAATTAAAATTAAATATTTAATACAAATTTTTTTGTTTAATATTAAATCTTAAATAAGTTATTTTTTTTAAAAAAAAAAACTTACAAGTAATAATTTCTAAACAAGTTAAATCAATCACGATCTAAATTACTAAAAAGGAAATATTTGCTGTAAATTTTGTTTAATTTCTATTCTATAAAAAAGAAAATATTTAACAAGATATATTAATATTTTCTTAGCTATTTTTTATAGCTAATTTTTATTGCATTCGGTAGTCAGATTCAAATAAATTTTATATTCGATTGACAAAATTAGTAGAAAAAAATATTTTTTAAAGTCTAAAAAAAATTATATGATAGGATGTAGAACAAATTTAACATCATCAATGATCGTAAACATGTTTTAGTTATCCAGTAGAATAGTGGTGTAGAATAGTGATCGAGGAGATTTGGAAGCAAATAAATAAAGTTATTCTAAAAAAAAATAAAGTCGATGATATTGAAGTTTTCAGATTAACTAAATTAAAAGTCTGATTCCGGATAACAAGTAAGAAAATATTAGCAGTTTTCACATAAGTTTAGTAGTGTTTTGATCCTAAGTCTTGTGGTATGAGAAGAATTGGGTAGAAGAGGAGACAAAAATAAGGTGGAGAAATAGGGAATTGGTGGGACATGCAGAGGTTGAGGTTGTAACTGTAGTATTATGGTTCAGGTTCAGTATCCCACAGTATGTGATTAAGTGAATTTGTATTTTTTTTTGTGATATGCTATTTTGAGTTTTCTTTAAGAGAGTTTATGTTTTGTATAAGATTTGAAATATCTCTAAAATACTCAAGTTTTTAAAAATTATTTTTTATTGATAAAAAAAATAATAATAATAATGTTCCTAGGTAATTGTGTGAGAGGGGAAAAAAACTTGGACTTTTTCCAAACTCCGTTTCCAAGTCTTGTAAAGGGTAAAACAGAAAGAAGGTGTAAATCGGTGGAAAACTATGATGATAAAGGGCAGCATGGTCAGCAGTGTGTGAAACAAAGGTTGGCACTCTAAAAGATTCAATTATAACGTGACAAAGTAGGAATTGTTTGAAGAAATGGGAGGTTGAAGGTGTCACAACTTTAGGGCAATAAGATCATTGTTGAAAAGGACCTTAAGAGGGGTAGCAGGGTACCTTCTCTAGGGTTTCAAAGAAAGGATTGAAAACTTGAGGGGAAAATAAGGAAGCATGTCCTCAATTTGGCATGATGCTGTTGGCCATCAATTGACACCACCATAAAGTGTACTCATACCCCAATTGGATTGTTCCCCATCATTCTTTTTCCTCCTTTTCCATTGCCCTTTGGTGCTTCTTAACGTTAAATATAAACCTCTAATTAGCCTCTAACCCTTCATACACTTACTTCCCTTTGGGCCTCTGCCCTTTTTCAAGCATTGTCTCCACATGCCATTTTTTTCGTTTTATCTTCACAACAATAATATCACAACACTCATTTTTACTAGTTTCTTTAGTATATATATGTTCAAAATATTATCAAAGACCAATTCTGTCATGTTCTGAAATGCTAAAGTGTGTCTGCATTACAGTTTGTTTGTTTGTTCAAGTCATTAGTTTTATTATTGTTCCATTTTGCACATTGTTGGCATGCACAAATAAATGACCTTTTTCTTTACAAAAATGCATGGTGTGGTTAGTGATATGATAGGAGGGGATGGTGGATTGGATTACGCAATGGTTACCATGATTGCTTGAATCAACGGTGGAGATTCCCCGAGTGGAAAAGGTAGAAGGAAAAGCGTGCCAACATGACCCCGATATAGAACAAGAGCCTCACTCCCTTTCCACCATTGACATTCTCTCACTCTACCTTCTCCACTCTTTACTCGGGGATTGACAGCTTCTCACAAACCTCTATCTCTCTCACTCTGCAAAGGGTAAAGACTACGTTCACAATTGCATTCCCAGAGAAACTAAACCTTCTTCCTCCAAGCAAAAGCCTCACATGTCGTCGGATATAAGCTAGATAATTAGCCACCCTTTTTCTTTCCTTCTTTAACTTAACCTTCTTCACATCCCTTTTGGAATCTAACAAGGTTGTTTGTTATTCAATGGCTAGTTGCGAGATTGGCTGCGTTGAGTCTGGTGTTTCAGTTTTATCGTTAAGTGTGGTGGTGGGTTTGGTTGTGTTTTGACTATAGTGAGGGAAAGTTGGAAGCTTTGGTTGGTGGGGTGGTGGGAATTGGCGGGGTGAGTGATGGGTGCGGATCGTCTGATACTGCCAACAGTTGGACCGCCATTAAAACGGCGAGCGGGATTGCGGAGGAAGCAGGCTGGAAGAGGTTCCTACAGAGGGAGCTAGGGGAAGGAGGGTGAGTGTGTGGTTTTGGAGGGGTTTTCTTCTTTTTTGGAGGATTGGAATTCACGACCCTTTTCTCGGGGGTGCCTTCGGGGTGTTAAAGTTTCGGACTTGTTTAAGGAGGGGACAACATGGGTACTAACTCGCACCAAGTACTCAGAAGCCTCTGTTTGAATACTGACTGGAACTACGCCATCTTTTGGAAGCTCAAACATCGTGCTCGAATGTATGATACTACTATTTATCTTGCTATTGTTGGTAGTGCTTGTGATGTTATTTCTTTTTGTTTTGTGTGTGTGTGCGCCTTGTGTGTCGCGTCTTTCCTTTGGCGTGTCTTTGAACTTACCCTCGTTTTAGATGTAAGCAACTCATAATATGCTAAATTTGGTGAAGTTGTGGTTTTGCATGTTTGAATCCTTTGTCTGAAATTTGACTTGGCCATTTTACTTACCGGGTTAATTTGATTGGTTGTGTACATTTTCCAGCTTTTGCCTGTTAAACTAATTTTAGAATGGCCAATGGGTTTTATCAACCGTTAGAGATCCCTCGTAGATTAATGATATGGTCAAAATAGTGTATATAACTGGGAGACAATCTTCATCTCAGTAATTGGTTTTGTGGGGTTGAGTTGACCAAATTTCTAAGATCAACTTTTAGTGTGAAGGATTTTGTTGATATCTATCCCTCTGTTTTTTCCTTCTTCCAAGTTTGGTGATTTCCATGCTTGGTTTGAATTTAGAGTTTTTGTACTAAGAAGGCATGTGTTGTGTATCTGCTCTCTTGAATCCATGTCATTACGCTGTTTTGCGAGTATTTTTGCTCTTGGATATTTTCTATTTTTGTCATTTTGTTTGAGGATTTGATCCTTCTATTATTTGAAATGTTTTATGTTGTTTTCATTGTATTGTGATGGAAGTAGGATAAGTGTAGCATTTGTTGTTGTTTTATATTAAGTGTACTGGCGGGAAGCTTGTTACTGCTGAATGATGTAATGTTTCTCACAATTTTGGTGATTCGTTTTTTTTGTTACAGATTTATTTATCAGTGTTGAACATGAATTCCATAATGTTGTCCCCTAAAGTTTCTCGATGTGGTTCTTGCTTGCAGGATCTTGACATGGGAGGACGCATACTATAACAATCCGGATGATTATGACTCTTCAGAAAATAAACACTGCCGGAATATCGTGGAACAGATTGGTTGTGGGAAATTTTTGCACAACGCATTAGGCTTAGCAGTGGCTAAGATGTCATATCATGCATATTCATTAGGAGAAGGGTATGATTGATTATATGTAGAATTGATACTGTACACAATTTGATTCTGTTTGTTTAGATTGTCCTAATATTCTTTCTTCACAGTATTGTTGGACAGGTTGCTGTTACAGGAAAGCATAGGTGGATCTGTGCAGATAATCAGGTTGCAGGTTCTGGCTTGTCTTTTGAGGTGAAGATTCTTATTATTTAATGTCATCATTAAGGAACTTTCAACCTTGGAGTATCATGTCGATATGTTCCAATCATTCTTATTCCGTTCCCACTTTTTGGTTTAATTTTCAGTTTGCTGATGGATGGCAGTCTCAGTTTTCTGCTGGAATCAGGGTATGCTAACTGCTTTAATATTTTTTCACAGCTTTGCAACACATCTGTTTAACTAAAATCTGGAAAAGTGAACTTTCTATTTTCACCCAGAAATTAGACCTTCCATACTTTACAAATGCTTAGGAGATGGACAATTTAATTTTAATGGTATATTTGGAAAACTGTGGTTAATACGGTAATAGACACAATATGGCATTATTGGGCTACCACATGACTCTGACTCATTATTTTTATTCGCTAAATACAACTGAACTGCTCTGAAGCGGACTATGTTGCATTCTGGTCTAGTATATTTTGTTAGAAAGATAGTGATTATCATTTTGAAAATAATTTCCTAATCTGCATCACTGTACTTTGGTTACATTAAGATTTTTAATTGATTAAGCTTTTATTTTGTCTTATAGACTGTTGCTGTTGTTGCTGTAGCCCCACTTGGTGTTGTTCAGCTTGGCTCTCTTAATAAAGTAAGACAATTTTTTCTTTTTAATCTTGATTTGATTTGATTCTGTACCATAAATTAATAGTGGATAATGTGGTTGTATGGTTCAAGGGCATGTAATGTATTACCTCTTTATGGCTGTGCAAAGCAGTTTTTGTATTCAGGATTTCAAATTTTTTTCTGCACTCAAGTCTCAAAGATTGGACTAGTGGCAAGGGGCTTGGGTAGTTTGCATGCATAGGTTCAAACCTCACTGCCACTAATGTACCAAAAAGATAGATTTGACCTCCTTTGTTTCGATGTACCATAACTAGTCAGATAGCAAGGCTTGCTTATATTTCTTCAATTCTTTTTCAACTAATTTTGGTAATTTCTGGTTGTTGATTGAGATATTGGTTAAATACTTTTATAATTCCAATTGTATGTACTAGGTAAATACATATATAGTGAAAAATAAAGAGAAATGGAGGAAAGGCTATTAACAAATCACCCCTTGTTTTGTCATAATAGGCTTTAGGCATCATGTAATTATGTTAGGCCACAGGTATACTAATTTATAATTTACTAAACTGAGCACATTGGAGAATCCATGCCGTGGGGGTTGGGAAAATGCTGAGTAGTTTTTATTAGGGGTGTGTTGTACAATATAGTTTCCTGTCTATATAATATTAGAATTTTATTGTCTTGTCTTGGGCTGTTCTATGATTTTGATGATTTGTAGAAGATTTCCTGGATATGATTTTATATGGAAATCAACTTATTATTGATTTATTTTTAATAATTTCCTTCTCTTTTTACATCCCTGGTAGCAGGTGATTGAAGATACGGGGGTTGTAACTCATATTAGAAATCTCTTTTTGTCTACTCAAAATTACTCAATAGCCCAATGTCCCAGTCAAATACAGGGCAGTTTGAAGAGTTCTTTATCTCAGGTAAGCTTTTGTCTTCACTTCTCTCTATGTTCACATGTCTGCATGGTGCTTGAATATGCAGATTTGGGGTTTATGTAACTGTTAACATGGCATTTTTAAACACACTATTAATATAGAGAAGTGAAACTGTGTCATAATTATCTGTTAACCTTAATGTGTTGAGAATTATCATGAGGTTTATATTTCTTTTTTTTTTCAGCTGGATATATTGAAGGAAAATTTGTCTTCAGATGTTATGCCATCTGGCTTTTACAATTCACAGAAATCTATGAAGAGTGAAACAGCTGATGTTTTAATGCCCCTTCAATGTTCTGGGAGGAACTATGCACCTCATTCTGCTTGTGTGAAAATGTCTGATGACGTGGCCAAGCAAGAGGGGCCTGAATTGTACAGTGATGAAAGTTCCATTTTGCTTCAGTCAATATCCAATATGATGAATGTGGAGCATCAGGATTTTGAAGAGATGAAACCTCTCTATGGGAGGAAGGGTGAAGAAGGAAGTAGTGGCTGCAAAGATGTGAGGTTGGAATCAGAAAACAATGTCTCGTCATTTTTAAGTGACTTTGTTACTGATAATGATTTAATATGTCCATCAGAAAAAGTCAGAATTGATTCTGCATACTTTCCTTCAGCTTTTCTTGATACAGTTGTTTGTGAAACTGATAAATTGCATTACCAAAAAGGGGTGTTGAATTTCACCCTACCTTCAGATGCAAACTCGCAACATGTTGAAAAGTCAAAGTTTCGTTCTGAGCCTTCTTACAAGGATATGTCACATGTGTTAAATTTCCCTGCTGGCTGTGAGCTGCATGAAGCACTTGGACCATCTTTTCTGAAAGGGAGTAAATGTTTTGACTGGCCAGCACAGGTTAATCAAGATATGAAAACTGTTGAAATGTCAGATGAGATTAGCCAATTGACTTCTGAATCTCGTCCAGAGCATCTTTTGGAAGCAATGGTGGCCAACATTTGCCATAGTAATAATGATGTTAATAGTGAATTATCGTTTTGTCCATCAATGCAATCTGCAATGGCCTCTGGAAAAAACCATGAAGCTTCTACTCAAAATGTGTATGCTATTAATTCAGAAGGTTGTTCAATAGATCAGTTCTCTCTTGTAAAAGAGGACAAACACCATTCTTTGAGTTCATCATCAGGAATATGTGGTGTGATGTCCTCCAAAGCTGTTTCATCTACGTTCCCTAGTTCAAGTAGTGGACAACTTGAACGGTCGTCTGAACCATCTAAGAACAGCAAAAAGAGGGCCAGGCCTGGGGAAAGTTGTAGGCCTCGGCCAAGGGACAGGCAATTAATCCAAGATCGTATTAAGGAGTTGAGAGAGCTGGTGCCAAATGGAGCAAAGGTATTGTTCTGGAATCTGTTTCCTCTTTGTTTTGTTGGGTTGAGTAATGATCACAGATGTGGTTCATGTGGCTAAAATTTTCATTGTAATCTCAACAGTGCAGTATTGATTCCCTACTGGAGCGCGCAATAAAGCACATGCTCTTTCTCCAAAGCATAACTAAACATGCTGACAAGTTAGCTGACTTTGGTGATACAAAATCAAAGGTAAGGTATGGGGGGGGGGGGTTAGAAATCTGTGCTCCGGTCCATGGTCTGTAAAAGAGTTATGCTATATATATATATATATATATATATATATATATATATATATATATATTTATGGTCTAGTTGATTGAACATGAAGATGTGCATACATCAGGATTTTCTTGATTTAGTTCCAACATCTTCTGCATGTGAACTTATCTCCATTGTTTAACACTGATGAAATTTTGCAGCTGCATCACATGGAAGCAGACATTCTTGGATCCTCTAGTTATGAGCAGGGCTCAAGCTGGGCAATGGAAGTAGGAGGTCATCTGAAAGTTCATTCAGTATTAGTGGAGAATCTTAGCAAGAATGGACAGATGCTTGTTGAGGTACATATGACTTGAAAGTTACAATTTGATTTATTCTATGTTACTGATTAATTAATAATTGTAATACATGAGAAAATTCCTCCTGATGAGAAAGGGAGGTTAGTGGCACTTAATTTAAGGGTCTGAGATATTAAACTGTTGTTGATATAATAATTTATTGAGTGTGTTCTTTATTCTAATTATACCTTTTGTTGTAGATGCTCTGTGAGGAGTGCAGCCATTTTCTCGAAATAGCAGAAGCCATAAGAAGTTTGGGTCTTACCATTTTGAAGGGTGGTACTAAAGTTCATGGTGAAAAGATATGGATATGCTTTGTTGTCGAGGTAATTTTAAAACTCAAAAGTTAGCTTTACTTTTTATGCAATTAAGCCTACTTACTCCACTGTTTTCATTTCTACAAGACTCAAGTACTGACAAAATTTCTGGAATCTTGGTCTATAATTTGATTAAATTTATGGCAAAAACCTTTGATACCAATTAGAGTAGATTAATCCATTGTTGAAACCACCAAATCAAATGCATGGAGAGACAATAAAATTTCATTTGCAGGCTTTAAAATTAGGTCCAATATTCTTTGGCATAAATTAAGCCTCTTATATCTACTAGCACATTGCATACTTAAATTTAATTGTTCAACTAACTCAGTCTTTGTCCTAATTTTATTGGATAAAATATATACCCTTATAATTAGAACTTTTTAGTGGATTTTTTTCTTCCATTTTTTGAATGCATGATATTTATTCTTGTTTTAAACATCTTTTTCCTGTGTAAATATCACAATATCATGTAAGCTTACTCAATAAATCCACCTAGTTCATTTTATTTTTATTTCTATTTTTTTATCAGAAAAATCCACCTAGGTCATAATTTTAGTTATTTCATGGCAACTTTATAGAAGTCATTTGCATTGCATCCCCTGAATAAGAGAATTGAGTAAAAATTTGCAGTGTTTTTTAGTCATAACTGTAAGAGTCTTTATAACTCAACTGTAAGAGGCTTATGAAAGTGACAACTTGTATTGCTCTAGTTTTTTAAAGTTTTCTTCTATACTAATTAATCATTCTTATAGGGATAGGATTGTTTGTAAATTGACAACTTAATGTTTCTGGGACCAATGTGTATAGGTGTGTAGTAGTTTAAAAACCAAATACATTAACTCCATTGATGGTTGATGAGTAAAGTGTGTGTGACAGGGTCAAAACAACCGAAATGTACACAGATTGGATATCTTGTGGCCGCTTGTTCAAATACTGCAATCCAAGAGCAAGGTGCATTCACAATAACTGATCGGTTCTTGGAAACTTTGTTGCCCCTCATTGTGTAACTCATTCTTAATCTCTGAATCAATTGATTCTCACACAGTGTGTTATAAGATAGGTTGTGGTGGTGTGGTCTTTTTTAATGATTGAAATGTGTGATTGTCTTTGTTTATGTTTGACCCCGAAAATAGCACAATACATTGAACATATGTCTCAGACTTTTCTCCTTTATTCACTACGTACATTAACTTGCTACCAGCAAGGCTCAAGTTTTTATGTTGTTAATAATCAGTGAAAATGCAGTCAGAAATATTGAGAAAATTGCAAGAAAAATCTCAATTTGTCATGTGAGCAAGTAAAAAATGTGATTGGTTTTCCAGTGGTTAAGAGGTGAAAAGGTAAAAGTGTAAATGAGATCAACTACTCACTAAGTATGATATGATAATTTGAAACTTATAATGTTATCTTAAAGAACTTTTAAATATGTTCTTGTTTTCTTTCTCTTGTTAAATATTTGATCAGATTAAAACTGATCCTCGAGTATATATTGATGTAAAAATAATCAAGTTATAAATAAATTAAAATAAATTAAGCTCAAGCACTCAGTCTTCAAATTTAACAAGCTCAGTCTAAGCATTATATTTAGCTTGTTTAAATAAAATAAAAATAAAACGTAAGTTTGATCACCATTTTTATTTTTGCAATTTGCAAGACAAACTTAAACTTCATGGTTTTAAACCAGGGTTATTACCACCTTAATTAAAACAGACGAGTTAAGATTTCTGAAAAGATTTTCGGGGTTAAAACAGTTTACCGTGGAAAAATATTAATTTACTGAAGTTATTTTTTTTCACCATATTAAATAATCTAATAAGAGTCTCTTCATATTTTTGGTACAGTAAAACTTTTTTTTATGACAGAACAATTAAGTTTTCACCTCTTTCATATAAATACTTTATAAAAAAAACATAACCAAAATATTTTTTTGAAGACACTGTTTTCTAAAATATTATTTTTGACAAAATATGAAAAATATACATTTCCAACTTTCCTAACGATATACTGTTTATAAGAGCTAAAATAAGAGACATTGACAATCAAAAACCCATTGTCTGAAACGACTAAAAATAGTCAGAAATTGTTAAAATTATGGTGAGCTCCAATTCGCAAAATTTCATCACTAACGTGTGGAAAGAGAGTGAAATATTCACTGTACATGCACTTTTATACTGCATTTCGTTATTACTCTTGTTAATCTCGTCAACCACCAACTCTTGCACTCTCTTTCTTCAAAAACTAGTTTACACACTTTGTTGCTTTCTCCTTTTCTCTTCACTGATTTTTGCATGCTATATCTGGTTTGGTTATTTTATCTCGCAGAGTCTGTCTGATTGATATGTCCGTTGAAGTTAGGACTTTTCCTTTTTTTTCTATCCCCATAAAAATTTTGGACACTTCTCATTCTTTTTCCGATGTTTTTTTTTTTACATTATCAAATATATTCCATTCCAGAATAAATAAGAGGTATCCAAGAATTGTATAGTGTGGGAAGAAACACATCAAAACTTGTGGTTGCTTCTTTTGGTATGGAATTTAAAAAACGGTCTCTATTGAAAATAAATAATTGATTTACATTCAACTATAATCATTTGTATACACTGCCAGGAGAGAGAATTGGCCTCAGTGAATCTTCTTAATCAATTTTGAAAAAAAAAATAACTTAACCGATTACATGTCTCAAATATAAAATTGTTGCCATCAGTTAGAAAAGATACTCAATTAAGCTAAAGACATCACTAGAAGGGTCATTTGACCCTATGTAATTGATTACATGACCATTTATACAGATACTAAAATTATATCAATTATGCAGAGACATAATTGATTATATATCTTATTTACAAACTACGTCAATTCATAATAAAACTATGTAAAAATAAATTAAAAGAACATTATCGCTTTTCTTCATATTTTTTTTTCTTTCCAATAAAACCATCTTACAAAATTATTCTCCCACTATTTCTTTTATATTATTCTTCTATTTTCATCCCTTTTTATGGCTTCTTACTTAGCTACCTTTCATTCCTTTCAAACTGCGTGTAAAGCGGAAGGCCAACTATTAAAGCAAGGTGTGATAATTTGACCTCCATAAGAATGTGACACAAACAAGTTGGAATTTCATAAACTAATCGACAGTAGGAAGAAAAATTAAAGATTACTACCAAACTAGTTGTCTTGTGAGCTGTCAATAATATTCTCTAATCAATACCAAACCGAGATAATTGGCAATTACTATATTTGATTTCCTATAAGAATCCCAGAGAGAATAGATCTTATTCGAAGCATGAAATAGATACAACGAAGACTTAAGTTCTGTTTAAATAAACTTCTCTAAATACATTTTATTTTCTATTATTGAAAAGTTTATCTGGACATAGCCTTAATATCCGATCAATTTGTAGTGCCTCGTCTTCTCTATGTTTAACCATATCAGGTGAAAAATTCAAATGAACATAAACCTCCTCACCAAACCAAGAGAACCAAAGAAATAAATAAACAAGAAACAGAAATCCATGTACCAAGGTGGAGAAATCAAGCTTAGTTAAAAATAGCAACCGTCAGACTTTACCTTTCGATCAAATCCGCTAGATAACGAATATGGCACTCAAAAGTCTGAATGAACAAGCTCTGATATTTTTTTCCCTCTTCGTATACAAGTTACGGAAAGATAGTTCCTAATGTCAAGCAAACCAAAAAATAACATACATATATAAATAATTATAAATTAAATATAATCCGTTACGGATGGTACACTGAATACTCATGGGGGCGGAGGTATTTGTTCTGAAACAGACACCTAAATCAAATCCTGGAGAATTGGAAAAGGGAGTAACGAGCAACCAGGAACAATCCAAGAACTCCTTGCAACTAATAGGTTTTTGTTTTGGGAGCCGCCTTTTTCTTGGGTTGCCTTCTAGGAATGGAGTTTTTCATCCCAACGAAAAACAACAAAGCCCCGAAGAGGGCCATATTCTGCAAGGAGTACAATATTTGATGAATTGCAACAATACATGAAACATTACAGCTCTAGTTTGAGCATTCCATGTGAATTTCTTTTTCAAAGAAGGAGCACTGCTCTTACCTGAGTAAATTTGACGAAAAGTTGAATAAATTCCTTGTCCTCGCTGTCGTAATTGTAGAAATCATACAGTATCGGAGTAGTAATCAGTTGATGCAAAAGCTACAAGGAGAAAATAACCAAAACTTCAAATATTGAGCACTTGAAAAGCCAATTTCAATTTCATAGGTTGAAGTCAAGCTACAAACCAAAAGGGAAGCTCCAAAAGAGCTGCCAAGTATGAAAAGAATCCCTCCAATGCCCTTGAGAGCAATAGCCCCGGCAGCTAAAAACTTCATCTGTTAATGGCATCAATCATATAATATAAATACATCTGCTACATACAAAATAACATTATATGTATGCTAAAGGAGCAGTTGATTGGATGAAAATGCCCATATCCGGATGCACTAGATGCATGACAGCTATAACAATGCAAGAAAGCTCAATTATTTTCCACTACAATGTTTCATAACCTCCCCGTCTCCTGCCTGCACCTGTACCATTTTTTTGGACATTTATCCAATTTTTTAAACTATTTTTCTGTTTAATCCTATTGCCTGCTGAGAACCCAATTGGATAAGTGCTGCAAGCAGTCAAGCAGTAGTAAGTGCAAAGCCAAAATGAGAATCCCTAGGCATGTTAATTCTTTGTTCACTATAAATGGTACTTTTATTTAAACACACGCAGTTACAATAAAAACACTATTAAATACCAATGTATACGTTTCATCAACCATTAAATAGACATTAGACCTATAATTAATAATAGATAAATGCACGCATTCACAAGCAGCGTTCAACTCCATGTCACGTTAAATTTAATCACCTTGTCCTTATTTTGTTCCTACCCAAGAACTTGTTCATCTGTTTGGTTGTATTTTAATCATGCTTTCCTTAAATCATGTAATAAAAGAGACAGAAACTAACATCGATATCCGGAAGTTGAAATCCAACTCCAGAATGTACTTGATGTGCAAATGCATCAAACTTTGGTCTGAGTGTTTTTGCTGCGGGTCCGCCATCAACCCCATAAGCATTAAATCTGTACAAAATGTAGAAAGAAAGTGAGGGTAAATAAGAAAACAAAACAAATAAATAAAAAAAAGTAAAGATTGATTGCTATGTGCTTCCAGAATCAAAATGACAAATGGAAAGAATTATTAGTTTCTAATGTCTGATTAGATGTAAACAGTGAACACTGAAAAGAAACACTATCAACTAGCCCAAGAATATAACAAATGAGCCTATAAATCCGGTTCTTATGAATGCAAACAATCAAATCTAAATAAGAATTAAACATGGGAAAGTATAGAAAAGAAAAGAGGAACATAATTCACATTATTCCACTTAAATCAGAAGGTAATAGTCCACTTAAATCGGAAGGTAATAATCCACTAGCAACGACAATTAGAAATTCAGTTAGTGTAATAGTGTGTTATAGATTTGTCTCCCTCAATCTATGCTTAACCCCAAAACAAAGACATGCAATCTCTGTTGGAACCATAACTTGATACAAGAGAATTATCATCATCACCTAGCCCTCAACAAGCAAGGAACAGGATAGGATCGAGGGTTAACTAAGACCACATGTTTACATACAAATATACCCCGACCCCCAACAAATAGTCATTTTTAGTTCAAGGACTTCGGTCATGTTTAGATCAAACTTAACAAATACTCGTACGCATCGAAATATAAGATGGTAAAATAAATTAAGTTTATCTCATCATTAGTTGAAATAATTTTATGCTATGTTAAAATTAGCTTTTTGAAGAAGCCAAAAGGGAGTGCTACAAATTAAATTATATATAAACATTTTTTTACTTACGAGAAAAGTTTCATCTTACATAAATTTTCGATGAGTGCTTATTAAGAAATTTATTTAAATACGCAGTAATAAAAATCAGGGATGAGTTCTTTTAACGAAAACTGAAAATTGACTGACTTTCATTGAACATTAATAATATAAGGCTAACATTTTTTTTTGGGAATAATTTCCCAGTTTCAAAATAACACATTATAAACGAGAGAGAGAGAGAGAGAGAGAGAGAGAGAGAGAGAGAGAGAGAGAGAGTGAAACAACCACACAAATTATTTAACAACCAGCAAAAAGACCCTGCGCCCACACTACTTCTTAATTGCTAACTTGAAGAACAACACACGGTCAAACTTAGAATGACAAAACCCGGAACCGTTAATGTAATAAAACGATTTTTTAAGCACACCGGCAATCATCAAAGCTAGCAACTACCCTACAGTGGTAGCAATTGCAATAAATGCAATTGATGCGAGCGAGAAGATCTAACTACCATACCAAGGAAATGGACTCACGCCTATAACAAATCTGACACTGCGACGAACAAGGGAATTGCAAAAAGAATTTAAAAAAAAATCTAAAAGCGAAAAAAATATCAGTCGAATGCACTTCAACGGTGTGAAACACAGATCTGCAGAATCGTTTTGACGAGTCAATTGAACGTAACAGATCCAAACAGAGAAACTACCACAACAAGCAACACAGCAGAAGTTGAAAAGCATAATTTTAACCAATAAATTGCTGCAATAACAAAAATTAACGAACATGCATGATTCGAAGTGCGAGGAAAGGAAGAGTGAGGAATATGAACTAACTCTTGGTAAGCAGAGAGAATAAAAACGGAGGCGAAGAGGACTCTGCCGAGAAACGAAGAGAACGCCATTGAGATTTTAGACAGAGAAAGAAAGAAGTTTTCTTTTCTTTTCTTTTCCCTGTCAGAGAGAGAACGAAAGGAAAAGAGCGAGCCAAGACAAAATTGAAAGAAGGGTCGACTAGGGGTAATATAGTCTTTAGCGAAAAGAGTCAAAGGTCTCGTTAGGCAACTCTTTCGGCGGCCATGGGCTGAATTAATGACACACGTGGCCCAATGGGCCACATTTATTCACTTTATAATCCGAGTTTAAAGTTGGTTTAGGACATTCTAAGAAAATATTAGCACATTTTTTAGTCAATGATCTAACATAATATCTGTGAAACTACACGTTTGCACTTAGCTGTAATGTAATTAATATCATCACTAATTTCATTGATAACGTGTGCGTGAGATTATAGTTTCATATTTGAAATGGTTTTTCCTTTTTCATCGTATCTTATCCTGAAACTAATTTTCATTATTATAAATTAAATGTCATAGTGATTTTTTATATGACAATAATCACTGTTAGTTTATGTGTATAATTAATTACTTTTCTGGGTTCAAATGATAAACATATAATTTATTTTTTTGAATCAATTATTTCTGAAAGCTGGTTTGTTTTAAAACCACCAAATAATTGAATATTTATTTGTATTTAATCGATTATTCTAATAAGAGTAACGTGTTTTCATAATAGATTAAAACATGTAATCGATTAATAATTAGTAAATAATTGATATTCTGTCCTGAAACCACGATTTCTTACAAAGATCACATGTTACTCTTAAACCATAATAGATTATTCCAGCTCGTTCTCAGCATTAGGCACATTTTTTGTTAGTCTCTTAAATTTTAATGTGCTTTTTGAAATTTCATTTAAAGTCAAATGGAGAGCCCAGAAAGACAAATATAAGTGAGACACAAACAAACACACTACAAATTGTCATCATTTATCATTTAATAAGGCTACAAGTCACTAAAACCAACACCATAAAAAAAAAAACTTCTTGCAACTTTTTTACATATTTGAATTATTAATAGACAGAGACTATATAGTTTTATATTATTATTGAATAATTATAACTTAGAGTAAGTTTATTAGTTTTTACACTAACTGTAATGTCCTAATTAATATATATATATATATATATATATATATATATAATTGAACTTATAATATTTGAATAAAAATAAATATATAATATTTCATAAAGATATTTTTATAAACTAAAAAAAAAAAGAGTGTGTATATGCGATTGGATATCAATTTAACACTTCCAATAAGCTACATACAACACATATCAACACATAAACTTATTATTGGCACTTAATTAATCATAATCCATTATTTTATCAACTATAATAAATTATCTTCTTATTTGTCTTCATAATTTTAAATACTAATCAATTCCACTCCACTTTAGTTAGGTTGGTTTATGAACATTTCATCAATTTCCCTTTAAACAAAGCATTTAACTTTTGAACACTCTAAAAAGTCAAAGTACTTACATTCAAAATCTTCAATTTTGCTATCTTTTAAAGACCGTGTAATTTGGTATTAACTATATTCTCATCAACCTCATGGACAAATTCTTCACAAGTTTTAGTCAAAACTCAATTATATTCTATCTCTACATCATGGATATTTACACAAAATTCTACTCAATAGTATAAAAAAGTTTAAATTCAAAATATACCAAGAAAAGTCCATTAATATCAATTTCACCAAAAGGAAGGACTAATTTTCAAACCAAGACAAAATGGTTAATCATATTAAAATATTATTCATACAAAATTAAAATTCATAAATACCCAAATTTTGTACTAAAATTGTCCAAACCATCTTTGCATGCTTGATCAAAACCTAACCATCGATGTAAATCCAAATTACAACTAAAACAAATTTTAATTGAAAACAAAACTAACTTTTTTTTACTTAAGGGTAACTTAGAGATGCGAGAACTAAATATTAAGAATAAAATGTTTGATGAGTGAGAAAAGGGTAATGAAAGGTGAAAGAATATTGTATTTAATTTGTTAATTCCAATATACATATATAGTCAAAATCTGACTGTATATAATCATACAATTAATACCTAGTATCATGGCACTACAGCAAATAAGGTAACAATCAATGCTGATAATCATTGATTGATAATTACAATAATTACAAGAATTGACACAATCAAAGACAATCATTGGAATCCACATATTAAGGGATCTTGTCTCTAATTTGATGAACTCAAAAATTTAGAATTTAATCAAGAAAGCTCACTCAAGTTCATACTCCATCCTTTAAAAATCCATTTTAGCTAAAATTCAAATCAAAGTTCAAACTTAATTATGTTATTTAACTCTCCCTTTTAACCTATATATCATATATTAAATAATATAATAACAATGATCATAATAATAATAATAATAATAAATTACACATACAAATTTATTCTTAAAGTTATATCAACAACAACTTCTAATTAACTGAGAAACTCTTAGACTTTGTTTGGATTGGAGAGTGAAAAGTTGAGAGTGTGAGAGAATAGGAGTGTGAGAAGAAAGTGTGAAAAAAGTGAGTGTGTTTGGATTAGGGTATGTTAGAGTGGATATATGAAGAAAGTTTATTGAAATATTGAGTGATGTGATGGTTGTAAGAGTATTTTAAATATTTTGAATAGTGTAAATTGTAAGATTACAAATTTACCCTTATATATAAAAAAAGAATAAATAATTATTAATTTTGTGCATATTTTAGTTAATTAAAATAATTTAAAGTTTCATTTATAAATAAAAGAAAAAAAACATAAAATTCAAAGAAATAATTAAATATAATTTTAAATGTAAGTATAATTTTATTATTTTTCATTTTATTAATTTAAATTAATTTTGTTACTTAAGTTAATTTATTTAGATAATTTTAATATTATTTATGATTCTTTAAATTATGTTATGTTATATATATATATACACAAAATTATTATTAATAATAATTTCCATTATTATTATTATTATTGTACGAGAAAGTAAGGGCATCATGGTCTTTTCATCTCATTCCACTCTCCTTTCTCTTCAATTATGAGAAGATCCTAAATATCTCCAACTTTCCATTCACTCTCACCCTCAACCTCCCCCTCTCACAGAAGCAAACAGGGGTGACACCCATTCACCCTCACCCTCAACCTCCACCACCCCCAAAAGCAAACACTATGTTAATAATGTTGTCACAGTGTTATAAATTAAAATATGTTTTTTTATTATCACTTTCTTAATTAAAATTCTCAATATTTCCTCTTCTTTAAATGTACATTTCTCACATTATAGTTAACTAAAAAATAATTCTCAGCCTTTTTGAAAATATGTCTTTTATTTGTACTTGTGCGACTAATTTTCTTACAATACTCTCTATCTCCTCTCTTATCTCTATTTCTCAATCAAAGTCTAATAACTCGAAAAATACATAAAAAAATATTTATTATAAATTTCAAATATAATTAATATGTTTAAATATATTTTATCATACATTTGAATTATAATATTATTTTATATTAAATAAAAACTTATTATAAATTTTAATTATGTAAAAAATATTATTTTATACTTTGTACAAACTAAAATATTGGTTATATTATATAATGTTTGATGGGTTGTTTGATCCATGTTTTCTTTCAAACAAATAATGCTTAGGATGGGCTAATCCCAAAAACTAGGAGGCAATGGCTCCCTCCACCCAACATTTTTGAACCTACGGCCAACATAAATTTGATAATTCCAAAAATATCTTTTATTTTGAAAATGAAAATATAAAATTAAAAATAATGCATTTTGGAAAAGTAGATTAGAAAAGATTATTATGTTCTGGATATAAAAATTTAGAAACAAAAATTAAAATTCCATTATAGCTAAAAAAATTCAGAATAAAAAATAATACATTCAAAGAAAACTTATCTGAAAGAGATTATTGTATTCTAAAAAAATGAGTCCAGAAAGTATTTTTACGCTTACCCCATTTTTTAAGAGTATTTTCATCTTTTCAGCTATAATTGGACGCAGTCATATAATGTAGTAAGCAATTGCCAAACTAGGACCCTTTAAGACGACTTCTTCCTGCGTCCCTTTTCTTCCTGCACCTCCACTGAAGATGTAAAATGACGAATTTGTCCTTTTTTCATTGTCTCCCCTTCCCTCTCTTTTTTTTTTTTCAGATTCTAGAGTTCGAATTTTTTATTTCAAAAATATATTTTAAACTCTAAAATTTGGAATACAATTTTGTATTCCAAATTTTAAATTTTGGAATATATTTTTGAATTTGAAAATATATTTTGGACTCTACAATTTAGAATACAATTTTATTTTTTGAATTCTAAAGTTTAAAATGTATTTTATGGATTGAAAAAGTGCATTTCAAATTTTAGAATTTGAAAAAAAAAAATTAAAATTCATAATATATTTTCGAACTCAAAAAATAAAAAAAATACTTTATGAACTCTATAATTCAGAAAACAAAATTGTATTATAAATTTTAAAAATTGAAATATATTTTTTGGATTTGGAAAAACTTTCCATCTTGCACTTTTTTTGCTTGAGTAGTTTTAGAATTAAAATATTTATGGAAGTGCACCTGTCAAAGGTAATTTTAGAATTAAAATATTTATGGAGGAGGAGGAAGAAACTAAATGAAGGTGGAGGAAGAAATTGTCCCCTTTAATAATAGCAGGACTTCAATTCAATGTTGATGACTTGAACTGAATATTAGGGTAGGTTGATCTGGATTGGGCCTGAACCTAAGTTTTATACATGTTCTAAAATTTAGTAGTATAAAAACTAAAACATGTGTTTAATTTCATACTAGGTTGCGTTAACTCTATCATTTGTATGACGAGGCAGTTTCAGTAAAAAGAAATATTTGGTTTAAGAAAGTGAAAACAAAATGACGTGATTTAGTAAGAAAAAAGATTGAAAATGAAGGGAGAGGAAGGAACTTGCTTCTTTATCAATATTATTTTTCATTCATTTGAAATTGTACTGGCCAGGACAGGGATAGTTATGGTTTGGTAATCGACCGATCAAATCAAAGAACATCTTAAGACACGCAATAAATGATAGTAATAATAGTTACAATAACACTTAATGAGTGACAATTCATATCCCAGAATATGTGAGAAGTATCTCCGATAAATCAGTTAAATGTTAATTAACTTAAATATGATACAAATATTCTATTTTTCATATATTCCTACATACCTATACACTAATTTACCTCCCTATCAATTAGGGATCACAATGCACATAAGTGAATAACCGATGTTCGACCCATAACAGCAAGGGTCCATAACCAACACTATAAATAAAACCCTTTGCGGGGGTGTAAGGTACACTTTTATCAATCACTAATATATACACTCTTAACATATAATACTTACTTGATCATCGGAGTACCTTTTTCAGGTCAATCTCGACCAAGCATCAACATTTGTGGAAGGAGACTCGAAGGAAGGAACCAGAGGAGAATCACTAATACATCAGCAATTGTACGCCCAGTCTCAGATATTATCTATACCCTCTTTGCCTACGCAGGTGCAGAGATAAAGCTTGAACAATAATTATTATAAAAATATATTTAATTAAGTGTATCTATTATAATGATTAAGTTTTTATTATTATTATTATTACATATTTACCTTTTCATATGATTTTAAATATTTCTTTTTACCATCTACACATCTAACAAAAAAAAGAGAATTTGTGTTCACCATTTTCTTAAAAGGAAATATGTATAAATTCTGTTTAGATATTTTGTTTTTGCTAAACAGTTATATGCTAAACACTTACAGAAAAAATAAATATTTTTATAAGTTAAATTTAAGTGGTATATGTGCTAACATATAAATTTAAAATTGTATATAAATTAATTTTAATGTATGAAAAATTATTTTTTTAAATAAAAAAAGAAACTTTTATATGTTTGTAAACTCATGATTGGTACTCCTCTTTATGTGGACTGCAGTTCAAAGGTCGTCATTTAAAGGGTTGAAAAAAATGGCATTTACTGATCTCTTACTAAATAGAGTAAATACTATATTTTTCCTTTGTTTCACAACGAATCAAAGACGTTTACTTATGTTATTTTAAATCTAGTTAATTGGTTAAGATGCAGTATAAATTAATAAAGTAAACAATATAAATATATAATGATTAAAACAAAAAGTATAACTAAAATAGTTGTTTTTTAATATACTTTTTAAAACTTTTTTTTTTTTTTTAAATTTTGTTATTAGTTAACTTGAATATGAGTTAATTTTTTTATATATTTTTTTAAGTGTGAGAGTATATATAGTTCCATTATAGTTATACTTTTTTTGTGTTAATGTGAGGTAGATAATAGGAAGGACAAATTTGTAAGACCAACCCTTCTTCATTCATCGTACGCACGCATATTATATACTGTCAATCATTTCAGTCAATTCCCAACAAAATTAGGTTAACTAGAGCCTTGAAACTACATTTTTAAGAATTCCAGGTTGTCTCCACTCTCCAGTAGGTGTTCCAGTCATAGAAATTTCTCAAAGCTTAACATTTAGCACAAAACAACTATCCCAACAAAGACAAATCCCATCTCTGTCATTGTTAAACCTTTTCAAATTCAAATGAAGGACAACCAAGCTATTTGCTCTCGCAATTTATGTGAATTAATACACTAAACCAGTCCCTATATCATGGTTGGTTTTGAACAACTGCCCCCTGTTCAAACTACATTTTTAAATGATAAAGTCACTCCTCAATAAAATATTGCTTGGTTGTACTGAAAACTAGCTGCATTCTATATCCTATATTTATATATTCTTTTGAAAATCAAGCTTTCTGCAGATGTGTCTCAATCATTAAGCAACACTGTGTTTACTGTGTTCTTTTGTAGTTGGTAGTATTCTGAAAGACTTTGCTTTTGGGTTGCATCATTATAGATTGTTTTTAGCTATTGACTAAATAGTTGATAAGATGATTAAAAGTTGCACTCAACATGTTGGATATTATTGTATGAATTTATATTTATGAAAGAACATTTAATTATATTGCCATTAATAACAGCAAATAATACGTACCGTCAATATTAAGAAAAAAAAGAAGATATAATTTACGTGGAATTTTGGAGTATTTTTTTTCTAGATTTGTGCAGGATAAGAGGATCATGCTAATCCCATATACCTAAAAATTTGGCTATCATGGCCCCATATTAAACGTTTGGGGTTGGTTTAATTTGACTGGTCTTATTAGACTTGTCAGCATCATCCTTTGTTCATATACTATAGCCTTTTCATCTCCCTGCCAGGTAATTTTTTGCAGAGTGCAAAGCAGACAACAATTTTCATTACCTTTCTAAGAATATGCTTTTATGATTGAATTAATGTATATCTAATCCTTTGATCAGACAATGTTGCTTCTTCCTACATGGACCTTGACTTCTAGTTCCAGATCTGATATTTTTTAGTTCAGAAAATAATTCTTAAATTTTAATTGTGATGTAACATATATCGATCCATTTAAAATCCTATCCATTTAAAATTCTTTGATTCTCATAGTTATGACATGTAAATTCAAAATAAGTTACTTGCTATATAAATATAAACCTTGTTTTTAGTTAGCAACATAAATATTACTGTCTCACTTATTATTTATCATCATAGTTCTTTGATTTTCTTTATTAGCAAAATAATATATTTGAATGAGATTACTTAGATACTCTAATCCTTTTATAACTCAATACTATTAAATATAGATTTGGAAAGGAATATATCCTGAATTATTCCATCTAAATCAAGTCCTCTAAATCTCTACCCTTTGTTCGGTATATGAGTCATCTTCATCCAAACCCAATAAAAACTTTAACTCTCATCAAAACATACCAAGAAACATTTTTCCAAAATACATATATAGGACAAGCAAACCCTGGTCCAAATGAATGCATTCCAAAATGGTCAAATTGATTGACCCTACTGCACTCCATTTTTTGTATTTTCGTATGTGGTTGTGTGCTATCTCCATGAAAGGTGTTTGCTCTTAATTAGGGGATTTCTGTGTTATTTTATTGTTTGAAGCTGAACACCATAAAACATAGGTTTGCTGTTTAAGTTCAAAAAAAGATTTTGCATCAACAAAATCATGGAGTGACTACATGTAGTTAGGGAAAAAACTAATGATATGCACAACCAAAAAAGGGAACATACAAAATTTTTTCATTATGAGAACATGTCCAACTATATTGATATTTACTTTTGTATAGACCATTTTGAACCATTGTGTAATGTACAAAATGTGTCATGAGATGAAAATAGAGTATTTAAATCAATTTCTCATAGTTGTGCAAACTTCTTAATCTATCAAAATCACATTCATATTTTCTAGTCACAAATTTCGTTAGAGATTCACAACAACTAAAAATAAAGACATTTAATAGTATATAAATAGATGTAAAACCTCATTTTATAAGTTAATTTTATAAGGTTATATATTATTAAATATTTTTATTTCTAGTTAATGTGGAATCTCCAACACACTTCTCTCAAGTCGATACTTATCAACTCGTGTATAAGACTATATATTTATTGGTGATCCAATAATGACCCGATAAGCCCAACAAAGTGTGACTATATGCTGAGTTCACTCTTCTTCTTCTTCTTCTTCGTGCATATGTGGAATGATGTGAGTTGTTGTTTTGTGTGAGTTTGTTAAAGAAGGTTGTTTTCATAGTGTTCTGTTGACATTGTGGGTGGTTGTTGTGCTCCTCGAAGTGGTATGGTGGTGATTTATTGAGAAGTGACCTTGTAGGAGTGAAGTCACGCGTGAAGATGTAAGTTTTCAAATACCATAAATGATTATATAAAAACATAATTGATTATGACGTGCTTGAATGTGAAGGATAATTAATTATGTTGTGTTTATACCATTTGAATAATAAATTATTCCATTTGAATAATAAATTATATGTGATACCTTTTGAATAATGAATTATATGTGCTTGAATGTGAAGCTAATCAATTGTGGGATGTTGTAATTATGTTGAATAATTGATTGCATATGAACTATTTCAAACACATGAATAAAAGGGAAAAAAAAAAGACACCACCATCAATTCAACGAATCACTATATTAATTCCATGTGCTTATTTAAATTTTCACTAAATAAAATTTTCAATTCAATTGGTACCACCTTGTGCTAGCTTAACACATAGATTATAATATAATAATAATTTTATTTTAAATAATAATAATAATTAATATAATATATATAATATATAAAAAATTAGTAATAATAATAAAATGATAAATTTATAAATAATTATAATAAAATTTTAAAATAATTATAATCAAAATAATTTATAAAATAATATTATGTATAAATAATAATAAAAATAAAAATAATAAATATAATAATGAAATAATGAAATAATAAAATTATAAAATAATAATAATAAAAGAAATAATAATAATTTTTTTAATAAAATAATAATAATAATAACAATTTTTATTTTATTTTATTTTATAGATTTTTATATATTTTTATATATTAGCAACATTAGATAATTTTAATTTTTTTTCAGTTAAATTTACAAATCGTACAAGAATACTGCTTTAATCTAACATCATTATATGATTTTTTTTTTAATTATTGTAATTTAACTCTCTTTTTTTCTATCATGTTGTATGGTTCTATGTTTAATATTAATTAGGTGTTGAATTTTAAAAATAATTTTCATTTATTTTATTGTATTTGCACAAAATTTACAATTTCACTTAAATATTTTATAAATATTTATATTTTAATTTTATCAAAATTAATTCTCAACAATTTTGCAATGTATCTATAATATTAAGTAGTTCATATTTTTTTTTTAAGTTAGATCGGGAAAAAATATTTTAGTTACATGCAAAAGTAATTAAATTTTAACCATAATAATAAAATTGTAATCTTATAATTTCATAAATTTAATTTTTTTTATAATTAAACTCATCATATTAATCATAAATTTTCAAAAAAAAATCTTTTATTTTTTTAGTTGTTTGTACCCTCTTACTATTAATTGAATCAATCTCATTTTTCTTCTTTCTTTTCCATCAAATGCATTATATTCTTCCGACTCAAATTCATTCTCAAATCCAAATAAAGTATAAAGGTTGGATGTTTATTTTTCTGAAGCTTCAGTTTCTAAATTCATCTTCTATTTGGTTAATTTGTGTTGAAGAATCCGAGCCTGAGTCTTCTTTTAACGTTTTGCGATTATTCTAATTGGTGAACGCTTGTAGGATTTGGTTTTATCTATCCACATGCGTGCACTTAAGTTTATTTATCACAGAAACACTGTTCCCAAGCGTGTACTTAAGAAACACTATTATACAAGATTGGTGGTGACGTGGATAACATCCGGTGTGGATCCCACTAAACTCATCAAAGGAAAAAGTAAAACAGTTGTTACCGCCACTTCTCTTAATTTTAAAAAGAAGAAATATATTAATTTTCTAAAAATTCAAATTGATAGTATAAAACATTTTTCTGCTTAAAAAAAATGAAACATATTTATATACATAAATTTTTATTATTAATTTATAAAATTCATAATTATATAATATATAAATTTTCATAATTATATAATATATAAATTCATTTCTTCGTGTTGAAACATTAATATATCATGCTAAAATATTTTTAATGAGAATTTTTTGTAATTTTTTTAAAAAGAAAGTGCTATTTTAATATATATTTAGGAATATAATTTTTAAAATTAAATTAAAATTTTATAAATATGTATATTTTTTACTTTAGAGAATTTATGTTTATGAGATTCACCCTCCTCCTACATTTCTTCTCACAAAAATAAAATATAAGTATTTTATTAAAACAATATATTCACCAATATCATGGAATTATTGTTACACGGATTCAATTATTAGTAAGAAACTGGGTGAAGTGTGTCTTATTGTGCACGTGCACTGCATCTTATTGGAATACTAAAGGCTTTAGCTTACCTTTTGTCCTTACTTCTTTTCTTGTCGTTTTCTTTCAAACACAAATTATTGAAAATTAATAAGATATGAATGATGAAAATATATAAAGAGAAGAATAAACTATGAATATCATTATAAAAGTTCGTTTATGATAGCTATAACTCTAATTTATTTTTGAAATTTTTATAATATTTCAATGTAAATATTATTTTATTAACAAAGAATAATTAAATTAAAATGTATGAGATATTTCGGAGTGTTCCATCCTTTTAAAAAAAAAAGTAAGCTTAGATTTCCTGAAAGAATTAATCATAACACGCATCACCTTCAACATAAAATACATGAGCCCTTACACTTACATAGCACACCCACCAGCATATCAATGTAAATATTACATTATAATCATAAGTCTTTTCTGAATTTTGAGTGAAGTTTCACAAGAGCTTATTTGGAACTGTTCATGTTTAAAATGATATGGCGGAGAGTTTCACCAATGTTCTTGATTGTTTCTTTCAGTTATGGAGGAGTTCCAATGGAAGTGAATGTGCATAGAGATGAAATTTGATAGCGGGTGGTACAAAGCTATAAGTATTGTCTTTGTTTGGAATGGAGGAAAAGAGATGATAAAATTTCTAAGTTTTTCTTCTCATTTCATAATATTAATACTTTGATTTCTGCCCAAGTTATATTACTTTTAATTTATATATATATATATATATAATATAAATTTTAAAAAATTTAATATTTGTGCAAAATGTGAAAGAGGAGGATACAATGATTATGGATGGTTGGATTGATTTCAAATTTAAGAAATATTGAGATGAAATTGAAAATTTTAATTTTTGTTACGAAAAAGTAAGATGCTTAATTAGGCTAAAATTGGAAAAGGTTGAGAAAAAATTGTACAATTTTTTTTTTCAGTAAAGGTTTTACATTATCATCTACTTTCAAAATAGTACAAAATTTGTAGTAAAATTGGACAATTTTCATTTTCATCTACTTTCAAACCAACTTTTTTTTTTTATGTAAAATTTGTTTTAATCTAGTTTTATTATTATTATTTTTAGTTTTTATGGTTGTCCATCATGTATGTTGCTACATAGAAATTAAAAATGTGAAAATTTCAAGTAGTTAATAAAACAGGAAGACTCAACTTAACAATATTTAGATAAACTAACTTTATATTTTGATTTTTTTTTAACAAATGGATGTGTTAGAATGATAAATTTTTTTTTTCAGATGTTTCTTTAATGGTTAGGAATTTATTGCATTTGAATATCCATTTAGTGTTGATTCATGGATCCTTAACATGTATATGGAGAGTCTTTTGCTTGAAAACGTGAAATTTAATTGCTTGTAGTATTTTTAATTGAGACTATTTTTATTGTAGTATTTTTGTTTTAAAATTAATTCTCATTTTTTAAAACTATATAAATGAAAATGAGGAAAGATTACAATGATATAAAAGTGAGGAGGGAGTAGTTGCAAGAATGCATTCAATGTTATCAAAATTGAAGAAGAACAATGATTGATTTGTAAACTTTCTTATTTGTGAAAAACCCACAAGATCAAATTATTGGTTAATGACGTACATTTAAATTATTTCTTTTTCTTTCAATAAAATACTTTGTATGTTATATCATTTTGATTTTTACCCACATATTTTTTTAGTGAGCTCAAAGTGAACTAGTAGCCTCTATTGTCTTTCTACCATATGATATTAATTCACAACTTTTCATATCATAATGTTTAATAAAATTTACATAGTTTGCAGTACATTATTTTCATTTTAAATAAATAATAACTTCTCAATACTTTGTTAAACACTATTTACAATAAATTAGAATATTCGTATAATCTCATTTGATTTTAAAAACGGAAGTTATGAAAAATTATGATAGAAAATAATAATAATTTAAAAAAAAAAGAGTATTATTCACATTGGTAGTTAAGTGAGTTGTGGCACTAAAAAAAAAAATTATTTTTTGGAACCTCTGATAAGATACAGCGTATCAAAGGTTTTCTAAACCCCGGATAAGTGCACGGTGTTTTTGACAAACTGTAATAAATTCTTGTATTTTTTTTAGTTTTTTCACACCTATTTTTCACTTTTCTACATACTTCACTATTTTTTCTCTTTTCTACACACTTTGTAGTTTCAGAGTACACCTCCCTCATACCTTAGAAAATCATACCTAGCTCTTCCAATTTTCTTCTCTCAATCCTATAATCCTATGCGTTTTCCCTCTACTTCCATATCAAAATTTTGAACCCTCATTTATATCTAGTTCCAATTGGTATGAATTTTTCTTTTGCTCTATTTGATTTTTTAAAATTGATTTTCACTTCTCCATTTTTTATGCAATTTTTTTTTATTAGCAAAAAACTAATGAATTAATAAAAGGTATTTCAGGGATACCTCAACCCTTATTTCTTATGCCCTAGATCACTTCTTTGCCTAACTCCCCAAGGTGTTGTTTGTTTTTGTGAACAAATTGTTCTCAAGTGTTGCATTTTCCTCCCAGAACTACAGTGGGTTTCGTGGTTTCGGTGCCTTTGGTCTCTGCTTAAGGATCCAACACTTCTCTTCACACTAGTGCAAAATGATGAAAGGAATACTCCTTTCCAAGTGCGGCTTCGCGCTAAAACGCATTTGTTAAAAACGCGGTGACATTTTTTAAATTAGTTTGTTTTACAAATGCGGCTATTTGTTTTTCATTTACAGATGCAGCTATGTGTAAAGCCGCATTTGTAAATGAAAAGCTTTCATTTACAGATGCAGTTTTAACAAATAGCCGCATTTGTAAATTGTTTTTACCCTAAAATTTCAAGCTCGCCACTGCACTTTCACACTTTCTTCTCCGCTTTGCTCGTTTTCACTGTTCCTGCGCTCGCGTATTGTGAGTTCATCTTCTCTGTGCATCTTCATTCCTTGCTTTCATTGTGAGTTTCTTGAACCCATTTCATTCTCTGCATCTTCAGTTCATTTCGCTGTTCTTATATTTGCCTTTTCTCCTTGCATTGATGGTGGAAGGTACTGTTGCATTGCTGTACTCATCTCCATCGTTGCTTCGCCGCTGTCCCACCACGCTTCCGCTATCACTGCTGGTCCTTTACCACTTCGATCACCATCAACGTTGGTTTCGCACACAAGGTTGGTTCTTTTTTAGATTTTTTGAATTTTTGTTGGTTTATTTTGAATTTTTTTATGTATTATAATTTGTATATTATTTAATATAAATTTGTATTATATAATTTTTATTTTCTAAAATTTATATTATTTAGTAGTTAGTTGTTATGTTAGTTTTGTTTTAGATTTTTTGAATTTTCTTTGCTGTTTTTTGAATTTTTTTTTATGTATTATAATTTGTATATTATTTAATATAAATTTGTATTAATTTATATAATTTTTATTATATAATTTCTATTTTCTAAAATTTATATTATTTAGTAGTTAGTTGTTATGTTAGTTGTTAGTTTATAATAGAATTTATGTTATGTTAGTTGTTACATTAGAATAGAATATCGTGTTTGTATTTGGACCTTCGATAATAATACATACTGATATTGAGTCCGGGGGTGTTCGACCCTCGGCAAGTGCATGAGATAGAACACTGATTAGAAAATCCTAGGTAACTATATTCCATAATATATAATGGATCGAAGTTGGATTAATTGTGTTCGTATAAGTGATGAGTACAAAAGAGGAGTAGAAGAATTTATACAATTTGCGCAGCGTAACGCGATTAATAGTGGTCATGATGGAACAAAGATCAGGTGTCCGTGCGTTAACTGTTTGAATGGAAGGATACTGGATGTGAATATCATGAGGGAACACCTGCTATGTGATGGGTTTCTTCGATCTTATACAACTTGGACATGACATGGTGAATTATTAAATTTACCACGTGTTTCTGTAACTGAAGAATATGTGGGATCCACCATGAATGAAGCAAAACACGATGATGTAGAGGATGATCGATTGGAGGACATGATTCGTGATGTGGGAGCTGAGTCTTTTGCAAAAGCGCATGGATATGGAAGTATGTCAAGCGATGCAGAGACTCTATTGTATCCTGGATCAACTAACTTCACACGGTTGTCGGTGGTGTTAAGATTGATGAATTTGAAGGCAATAAATGGATGGACTGATAAAAGTTTCACGGAATTGCTCCAACTGTTGAAGGATATGCTTCCAGAGGGAAATACTCTACCTAATCGTAATTACGAGGCCAAAAAGATTCTTTGTCCAATGGGTATGGAGTATAAAAAGATACATGCATGTCCTAATGATTGTATATTATACCGGAAAGATTTTGAATTGTTGAAAAGTTGTCCGAGGTATGGGTTATCACGTTATAAATTGAAACAAACAAATGATGATACTATTGAAGAGATGGAAAAGCATGGACCCCCAATGAAGGTTATGTGGTATCTTCTCATCATTCCAAGGATGAAGCGTTTGTTTGCAAACCCAGACGATGCTAAGAATCTTAGATGGCATGCAGATAAGAGGAAATGTGATGGCATGTACCGACATCCAACCGATTCTGTTCAGTGGAAGAAATTCGATGATGAGTTTCCAGAGTTTGGTAAAGAATCAAGAAATATCCGACTTGGTCTAGTTACTGATGGAATGAATCCGTTTGGTAATATGAGTACAAATCACAGTTCATGGCCTGTTTTACTAGTTATTTACAACTTACCTCCTGGATTGTGCATGAAGCGAAAATACATGATGTTGTGTATGATGATATCCGGTCCGAAACAGCCAGGGAATGACATAGATGTTTATCTAAGTCCCCTAATCGAAGATTTGAAGTTAATGTGGGATGAGGGTGTTGAAGTATTTGACGGATTTGCTAATGAAACTTTCAAGTTTCATGCCATGTTATTTTGCACCATCAATGACTTTCTGGCATATGGTAACTTATTAGGTTATAGTGTTAAGGGTCATAAAGCATGTCCAATATGCGAAGAAGACACTGCTTCTCAATAATTGAAACATGGAAGGAAGACAGTATATCTTTGACATCGGAGGTTTCTTAGAAGTCATCATCCTTACCGAAGGTTGAAAAAACCCTTTAATGGACACCAAGAGACTAGTGGTCCACCAACTCCACTAACTGCTGCTGAGGTTTACGAAAAGGTAAATAACATAGACCACACCTTCGGTAAGTAAAAAAAAAAGTCATCTGTGACTAACATTTGGAAGAAAAAATCAATCTTCTTTGATCTTCCGTACTGGTCGAGGTTAGAAGTCAGACACTGTATAGATGTAATGCATGTTGAGAAGAATGTGTGTGATAGCTTAATTGGTACACTTCTTAACATTAACGGGAAGACGAAGGATGATCTAAATGCTCGTTTAGATTTGATTGAGATGAACATACGAGGCGAGTTGACACCGATACAAATGGGTTAGCGTACATATTTGCCCCCAACCTGTTATACCATGTCAAAAGATGAAAAAGTAAGTTTCTGTCAATGTCTAAAGGGTGTAAAAGTGCCACAAGGACATTCCTCAAATGTGAAAAGCCTAGTGTCAATGCAAGATTTGAAGTTAATTGGGTTGAAGTCTCATGATTGCCACATCTTGATGCAACAGCTTCTGCCTGTAGCTATTCATGGGATCTTACCAAAAAATGTTAGACATACCATAACCCGTTTGTGCTCATTCTTCTCTTCCATCTGTTGTAAATTCATCGATCCATTAAAACTAGATGAACTTCAAGATGAAATTATTGTTATCTTATGTGAATTGGAGATGTTTTTTCCTCCATCTTTTTTTGACATCATGGTTCATCTACTTGTGCATCAGGTTAGAGAGGTTATATTGAGTGGACTAGTGTACTTAAGATGGATGTATCCTATTGAGCGGTATATGAAAATTTTGAAAGGTTATGTGAAAAATCATTATCGTCCAAAAGTTTCAATGATTGAAAGGTACATAGTTGAAGAAAGTATCGAATTTTGTTCAGAGTACATGTCAAAAGCAAATCCAATAGGTCTTCTAGCTAATTCATGGCACCATAGGCGTTCTACAAGTAAATGTTTACGCGGTGTGAATATTGTAAGCAAATCTCAGTCAGAAGTCTTGCAAGCACATTTGTATATATTGAATAACACAGATGAAGTTATACCTTACATAGAAGCTCATAAAGCCATTGTGAAGGCAAATAATCCAAGACAAGCAGACAAATGGGTCTTGATGGAACATAATAGAACATTCATGCCTTGGTTTAAAGAGGAGGTGTTAAAGGATTCAACGGCATCGGAGACCTTGACCTGGTTGGTTGCTGGATTAAAGTTTGATGTCATTTCTTGTAAAGCGTACGAAGTGAATAATTGTATATTTTACACGAAGTCTTTGATGAAAAGAGTACAGTTCAAAATTCTGGTGTTACTCTTGAAGCCGAGTCAATGCAGTTTTCCACTTCGAAAGATACAAATCCTGTACTTGGATCAATGGCATACTATGGATTTATAGAAGAGATATGGGAGCTTGACTATACTAAGTTTTCAGTTCTAGTTTTCAAGTGTATGGTTTGACAATAAAAGTGGGGTTAAAATTGATGAATCAGGATTCACACTAGTGGACTTTCGAAAGATAGAGTATCGAGATGAGCCATTTATAATGGCTCAACAAGCATCTCAAGTTTTCTACGTGAAAGATTCTACGTCAAAACATTGGTATGTTGTTTTACACAGGAAAAAACAAAGGGAGACCATAGATGATATTGAAAATGGTGAACCCCATTCATTCACACCAATGATAATTTATAAAGATGACGATGTACTTGATCATGTACATGCAACCCGTAAAGACCACAGTGAAGGAATTTACATACGAACTTTTAACCCATTATGGTAATAAATTTAGAAATATTTTTGATAATATGCATTTACTATATTATGTTTTTGGTTTATATGATTTTCTTTCGATGTAGATGAACTAACGTTTGTTAAATAATTTTTTTAACAGAGATATGGGTGATAATTAGAGTCCAAAGAAACCCCAATCCAAACGAGGCAACAGAGGACCTACTAGGATGAAGCGTCTGGCGAAGAAACGTGCCGCTGGTGAGAAGACAGCTGTTGACATTGACATCAACACTGGAATGGCTTCTGGTCCTAATGCAAATGACTTTAATAGCTATCTTGGAATTCTTTCTCGTGAGAGACTCTCCATTTTGATTAATTCATGGGACGAGGTGTTAGAGATCGACCGAAACATGATGTGGGAGAATGTTCTGGTAAGCTTTACATAATTATTGTTATCATATAAAGCTTTTTAATATTCATTGACTAATTTTAATTTGGTGATGTTATTTTGCAAGCAAATTTTGAAATTCCTAATGTGGAACCGCTTCGATCAAGGATTATATCCAATATCGGACTTAAGTTTCGCGCCTTTCAGTCAAGACTGACAACGAGATATATTTTTGGTGAGCTTAAGGATGAAAGTCCTTGTGAAAGATACAATTTTATTGATGAAGAGACATGGCTTGCTTTTAAAGAAAGCCGTCTAACTGAAGAATGGATTGTAAGTGAAGTTACTTAACTATTTTTACTTATATAACATTAATGAGTTAATATTATTTAATTCACTTTCTTTATTTCAATTATGACAGCATCAGCGGAAGAAAGCTCAAGACATAGCTTTAAAGAATCTTACCCCGCACGTAATGTCTCGTGCGGGGTATCGAAAGCTTGAGCAAGCACTGATGGTTGAAAAGGAGCAATCTGGACAGGGGAGTGCATCTCAGGATGTGGAAACAGGGGTCACTTCTCCTCCATCACCACCTACGGGCCATGTCAAATGGAAGAGGGCCCGAATTAAGAAGTCGGGTGCACCAAGTTTTGAGCAATCAGAGGTTATCATTGAAAAAATTGTAAGTTATTTAAGCCTTTTTTCATCTATTATGCTGCATTACTTATATTAAAACCTCATATGATTTTTGTCTCTTGCAGGATGCCTTGGACTCCCAAGGTAATTTTGTTGCTGAAGGTCGTCATGATATTCTTGTTGAAGCAATTGGACGACCTGAGCACTGTGGTCGTGTTCGTGCAACTGGACAAGGAGTTGGGATTAAACTTTATTTTGGAGCTGCACCACGACACTTATCCTCCTCCCCCAAAGAGAGCAAACAAGAAATGGAGAATAGGCTACGTAAAGAATTAATGGATGAGATGAGAAGGGAGACGGAAAAGATGAGGCTAGAGTTGCGACAAGAGATATCGCAACAACTTTGTACTGACCAGCCGATTCAGACGCTTCTTAGTCCCGCTCCCAATAGCACAAAGGGGAGTTGTGCAGCTCCTACAGCATCAGGGGATGATATCATTGGCCAGATGAGGCAATGTGAGCTGCTGGTAGAAGGTGGCATCATTCCTCAGGTGGTGGCCATTAGAAAAGTCTATGAAGAGGCCACCACCTTACATAACGTTCCTCTTCCCCCCTGATGCAGCAAAGGTCACGGTTGAAAGAGTACGAGTACCTGATGCTCGTGTTCCACTACCTTTAGAAGAGGTAACAATTGTGGCCGAAGCATTTCAATCATTTGTAGCCTGGCCCAGACACTTCATTCGATATATGCCACAAACACTGGTAATAATTTCATTTCATATGCTAATTTATATTTATATATTACATGTAATTTATAACAAATCTTTTTTCTTTTTGTAGAAACCTCGTCAGAAACCAAGTGCGAAAAAGAAGCAGGAGGTTCCGCTTGACGATCCTATAGCTTCCTTAGCTATAGTTGCTGGAGAAATTGGACGAGACCCTCTGGAAGTTCCATGGGATGATACATTTTTTGAAACAAACCCTGAGCTGCCCTTGTACATATACATGTCAGATCTGTTAGAGTTTGTAGCTGGGGATCAGGAGCTGAATATAAATATCATTCAATTTTTTAAGATGTAAGTATCGTTACCTACATTTCATTTTCATTTATGTTAAATTAACATTCATTATGATTTAACTAATTACTTGTAGGTTTTTGAATGGTGTCTTTGTCACTGAGGGGAAGGGAAATGTGTATGGATTTTTAGATCTTGCATATACTAATCCCACTGGAGTAAAGACAAATGAGACCCAATCATACATCACTAACACCCTGGAAAAAGAGGGAAAAGAGGTTTATTTGTGCCCTTGTATTAACGAGTAAGTTTAAATATATATGTTAAAAGTTTATTATATTCATGTTTTATAAATTTACTCAACTCTTTTCATGGATGATATAGGGGTCATTGGCAATTACTTGTCTTATCAGTGAATGATAGGACGACTTTGTGGTTTTGTTCCCTACACAAGAAGATATCCACAAGTTTTAAGAATATCATTGATAAGTAAGTACACTATAAACTTAACTATGGTTGAAACTATAATTAATCCACTAAAAAGATTTTTTGTATCAAGCAGTTCATGGCGTGGATATAACATCCTAAAAGGGAGGTCGAATTCAAATTTTCAAAATTTGAACTGGATAAGATTAAAGGTTTGTAAGATTTTTCTTTCTATTTTCATTGTTTAATTATACTAACTTTTACAATTTATTGAATTATAGTGTAATAAACAACCAGGAAGCTATGAGTCTGGCTATTACGTTATGCAATGGATGAGTATCATTGTAAGACTAGGTCTTACAAGTAATTGGCAAGAGGTAAGATTTCTTAAATTATTTTTATAACTTCAACATATATATATATATATATATATATATATATATATATATATATATATATATATATGTATCTTAAAACTAATTTATGTGTCAACCATTTTGAAATGCAGTTCTTCACGGATGAGGAACCCATGACTTCGGAAGTGATAAGTGTCTAATTTCCGTAATATTTCATATTAAAATATAGGCACTTATGAGTATTAATTGTTAATTTACATATAAAATAATCCCTAATTTATGAATTTATACCTTTTTACATTTTTTATGATCTTTAATTGAATAAGAGCATTTTATTCCTAAATTTGGTGTTAATTGCATGTTTTTATGGAAGAATGGAGATTTGGACTAAAGAAGAATGATATATGCTAAAAGGAGAAAGCTGGAAGGCCCAGAATGTGCAAAAGAGAGAGAGAAAAGTCCAACTCAACAGCAAGAATGTGTCAGATTAATTGGGCTATTTTTATGTTTTTATTATTAAGCTCATAAGTATGACACAAGAAGTCACTCAACCCTAGTAAATTAGGTTAAATAGGGGACTAGAGTCACAACCCTAGAGAATGGAAGGTGTTAGAAGTATGCGTGGTTAATTCTACCATTTGGGATTTGGAGTAATCTGCTCGAACTCTTATGTATTGAGGTGATATCTTAGATTAAAATATTCAGTTCTTGATTGATTATTGGTATTATTGTTTTACTTTTAATTTTCTGTGACAAATTGAGAATCTTAAATCTGACTGGAAAGTATTTTTAGGGTTCTGACTTAAACAACAATACTTGACATATTTGAGTGCTAGGAATAGACTTGAAATATTAATTGCTATTAACGTCTGAGCTTCGTTCTAAGTTGTTCTTATAATTATGTGAGGGATCGATAATTAGGGAATATTCTTAAGGATTTTATATGTGAAGAATCGATATAAATGATTTTTATATGGGCATCAATTTCAATTAAAGAACTTAATATTGACATGCTAATCAAAATACATGAGAGGGAGAAAGAGGAAACCAAATCCCTATTTTTCCAATTGAAGCAATAACTCTTTGAATTGTTTTCTTGTTAATTCTTGCCAATATAAATACTTTCAAACCAACTTTTATTATTCTGTTTTATATTTAGCAAATATTATACTTGATAATTCAAGTGTTCCTTGTGGGATCGATATCTGTCCTTAGGGACAATTATTACTTCTGACAACGCGGTACACTTGCCGTAAAAAGTCATCAGGAAGCCATTACATATATGAGACAATCTTGGTCCACATATTTTCTAAGTTTTTATAACTCTACGATTTGATCAATAGTGTAGGAAGATAGAGAGATATATATTATTATTGTTTTTGTATACATTTTGATCAATAACTATGAATTCACGTTTAGCTTATCTGAACCTGTTTATCTGTTTGGCTGCCTGGGTATAATTAAACTGCACAAGTTCATTTGTATGGGATAAACAACTAAACAATCTGCTCTAAAAAAAAAAACCTTATTTACAAATGCGGCTATTTACCTTAGCCACATCTGTAAATCATTCAAATTCATGAAGGCACCACCTCTTGAGCATTTACAGATGCGGCTCAAATAAAAAGCCGCATTTGTAAATCATAACAATTGAAAAGGAAGGCCCCACCTCTTGAGCATTTACAGATGCGGCGAGCCGCATCTGTAAATAGTATTTATAGATGTGGTTATGTAGCCGCATTTGTAAATCTCTGATTTACAGATGCGTGTTGATCAAATGCGGCTGTATAGTCTCATTTATAAAATGAAAATAGCCGCATTTATTCTTCGTTTCAGCACCAGTGTCAGTTCGTCTCTTGTTTCGCTCTTCTTTGATATTGTTTTCTTTAATAGTAGTTAATCTGCTATGGAGTGATCACATTCTCTTTTTAATGTCATCTGCTCTGGATGATGCAAAAATGTAATGGAAAATTGATATTACTTTTCCCTTTTTGTTTGTGTAGGGTTGTTATCGTGGGAGGAAAGTCACTTAATCTACATTGCCTTTTTGTGGAAGTTACATCTCATGGTGGGATTGAAAAGGTATCATGTGCATACATCATTCTCTATTAATTGTTAAAAGTCAGTCCCATTATGTCCTGAAGCATATGTGTTTTCTTTTCTTTTCTTTATATTTTATCCCTTTCTTTATGATGTGATTTTGATTTTCTTTTAGCATATATGATGCTGATTGTAGAGTTTTAAGATTACAATTTATATGTGATGCAACTCTGTGATCTTAATTTTTGTTGTAGAGCAATTTATCTCTTTGAAATAGCTGTTTAAAAGTTATCTTCCTAAACTATTTCTTAAATTTATATAAGTGATTATTGATCATAAGTGAAAGGAAGTGATTATGACCTTCAACTTCAAAGATACCATAACGAGTGCATATTTGTGGTGCGCAAATCCTATCTATCGATGCTTTATCACTTTGAACAAGTGTATTATTTTTGAAGGCTTTCCTCCCTAAACACCTCCTGGTATGGAATTGAATTTCTTTTTCCCTTTCTTGTTAGAAATCTCATCTCAAATAGTAATATAACCAAAATGGAAAATATAGGTTAAGGACAACTCTCACTTTTTAGCATTTCTTTGCTTTGAATTAGGCTCAAATTTGAATTCCAAAACAGTACAAGAATCTATTACAGTGATTGTTGTTGGGCCTTCAAAGTTGAGATGTGTAGATCTTAGTTATATGTTAATCCAATTCACATCAAACTCTTTTCTAAATTTAAATTTAGATTTAATTTTTTTTAATATATAGTATATCTCTCGTATTATTTGACTACTTTAGGATCCTCCCTCCATTATCCCATGGTTTCTACCCATTAATTTGAGTAATCCCCTCCTCCATTTAATTATGGAATGAAAGTACCTAGTGTTTGAATACTCCTTTTCTAACCATTTCATCTTTGATTTCTACTTGAGGATCACCTTTTATCTATGACTCAGTATCTTAAGCTCACTAAAAATTTCAAACCTTTCGAACCTCCACTCATCGCCTAGGTTATTATCCTCTTCCCTTTCGTATATTTTCTTGCCATTAATTAGTCCATATTGAATTCCTAGGTTGATCTATTCTCAATTTCTTAATTTTTTCATTCCTTCATTCTCAATCTCACGTTGTTCTATCATCTTTCTTTCTCCCCATCTTTCCATGTCTTTATACCAACGCCTAATAAAATACACCTTAAAAACAATTACCAATACATGTACTAATAAATATGGTATTTTAACACTAAGAAAAAGCACTGTGGAAAGAATACATAATGTTTCACACACCATTCAATATACTCAAACAGACTGGGAGATATTGTATTGTTTTTCAATGTAGTTTTGAAAAGAACTATTATATATATATATATATATATATATATATATATATATATATATATATATATATATATATATATATATATATATATATATATATATATATATATGACAACTATTTTAACGTGAAGTGATAGGCTAAAAATATTGTATAGTATTTTAAAATTTCCTCTTTATAATTGGATGTTCAAATGACTCATTAACCATAAAGTTTTGTGCAGCGCAATTATAATTTTATCAGCCTGCTGGATTTTTTTCTTTTTCCCTTTATTCGGTTTTTGTTTATGTATACTAATAAATCATATCTTAAATAAATTATACAACCTGAATAAATAATTGTCTCCACGGTCGCTAATTAAATAGTAAAAAAAAGGAGTTTTGTGGTGATCCACTCTGGATCGTGTGATCTGGAGAAAAAGAATAAAAAAAAAAAAAATCAGTTGAAAAGTTTTGTGTTGAATCAATCATTTAGAATTTATGTGTCTTCAAATGGGAAGACCATAAAATCCAGAGAAAAAGATAAAAAAGATGCGTTGCAAGACAGATTAGCAAAAAGTTTAGGTATAATTAAATACATGAAATGAAAAGAAAAATATATATTACAATTAAAAGTATTTAATACACATGATTTCATTTAACAATGTTGCTTGAGCTCCACACACGTGTCCAATGTTTAGGCAAATGATGTATTTATCTTTTAAAATTAATATTTAAATAAAATTAAATCCTTCCACCTTCAATGATGTATTATAATTTAACAATACAACATGTTTGTGCGTACAAACGCATGCTGTCTCCAAGAGTACTTCTTATGCTGTTATGTACAAATGGAAAACAATACAATTATGTATTTATTATTCTCAAAAGTAGATACGAAGAAGAAAAAATAAAAAATAAAAAATTTGAGTGTTGTTATTACAATTTTTTTAATCAATAAAAAGAATATATTAATAATAAAGTATTTGGAGTATCTCAATCCATATACAAAAGTCATTCCAGCTTAATAAAATTTTTGAAAATAGAAAAAAAATCTAAGTAGTTGTGTATAATGAGGAAAATTACAATTTTATCTTTATAAAAGTTATATGAGAGAATTTACAAATTTATTTTTATAAAAGTTTTGTGAGAATATGTATAATTTTATTTTTGTAAAAATTATATGAAAGTGTTTATGATTTTATTATTGTAAAAGTTACGCGATAGGATTTATAATTTTATTTTTCTAAAAGTTGCATAGGAGGGTTAAAATTATATGTTAAGTAATAATAATTTTGTTGAGTATTCGGAATGTAGGACTTAAAGTGTCAAACCATGTCAAATTTATTGTGTGTTATTATTTATGGGATTGTGTTTATACTAGAAGATATTATTTTCCACTTGATCCATAATAGTGGTGAGAGGAAGGACATTCACTTTTGAAAAGTCAATGTTGTATGTTACGGTTTGTATTGTCATCATTAATGAGTTTATACAGGTCATAAACTGGTGATAATGGTTCAAGTATATCTATTGACCGTATGTTATGTCAGATGTTCATTTCAGAACATAAAAAAAAGGAATGACGTTGAAGCTTCCTTATGTAGTAAAGAAAATAATTAAATAAAAACTAATTTTAGGGTCCGTTTGTATCAAGGAGGAGAAAAGTGAAGAAAGGTAAGAAAGGTGCCAAAACAAGGAAAGTTGGAAAAACAAGAAAAAAGTGAGATGAAATTACGAAAAACAATGCTTTTTTGTTCCTTCAAATTTTCTTTGGTGATTTGAGAAGATTTGTGAAGAAAGTGGATTTTTTTTAAAAAACTAATTATATATAAATTGATTATATATAAAAATTATATTTTAATACAAATATAACTATAATGTTTAATATATATTTTTATATTATAATAAATGAATAATTAAAATAATAAGTAAAAAATAATTTAAAAAATAATTATTAATATGTATTTTTATTATTATTTATTAATTTAAAATTTATTTTAATTTTTAAAGTTTTTATATTAAATTACTTATAATTATTTTAAATATATTATATCTATCAAACCACTCACAAACTTTCACATAACCATCACATTACTCACAAACTTCAATAAACTTTCTTCACAAATCTACTCTAACATACTTCAATCACAACAACTTCACTTTCCCCTCAAATTACTCCAAATCTAGGATTTGAAGTGATTAGAGAAGAAAGTGCGAAGAAAATGAGGTTGTTTGGATTTAAGTATATTGAAGTAAATATGTGAAGAAACTTTATTGAAATTTGTAAGTAATGTGATGGTTGTAGATAAATAATTATTATTTATATTATATTATATAATTAATTATATTTATTTTATTATAATATAAATATAAATATAAATGAAATAATAATATAAAAATATAATATTTATTTTATATAATAATTATAAAATATATATTTAATATATATATATATATATATATATATATATATATTTCAACAGTGATTCCTTCCAAATCTTCACATATTTGTGAAGAAAGATGACTAAATTATTCTTGCCTCGTTCTCTGCTTTTTATTAATTTTTTATTTCTTGGTTTGTGTAATTTTTCAATGCTTTTCTTTGCTCAATTTGAACCCATCGTCGGAAGCAAACATACCATACCATAGATCAAAACAATTAGTTACTATTTAACTAATTAGAAACCATTTTATAAATTAAAAAATTTATTGATATCTAAAGTAATTTCTATTATTAATAAAAATTTATAAAATAGTTTCTAAATTGATATCTAACAATTAGTTAACAAGATTTTAGTTACTAACTAATTTATATTTTAAATTAGTCTTTTAGAGACTAATTTAGAATCTAAAATATTAGTAGCTAAAACCTTAATAGCTAATTTAAATACTAATTTAGAAACTATTTTATAAATTTTTATTAATAATAGAAATCACTTTAGATACCAATAATTTTTAATCTCTAAAATAATATATAATTTAGTTAATATAGTGACTAATTATTTTTTATACATAAACTTGGTTGTTATTTAATAATTTTCTTTAAGTGATGGAGTTACTCTCATTATAATTGAGACTTTTGGTGAAGGGATGTTAAGTTGATTCTCAAGTGCATATTCACTAAAGTCACTTGTTGAGTAATATGAAGAATGAAAAAAAAAAAACTACTATAAAAATAAAGAGTTGATTTGAATGTTGTCACCACAACCTACTTGATGTGACTTGAGGTGTCAAATCACATTAAAATTATTTTGTGCTTTCATTTAATTTCTTATTTATGAGTGTGTTTTCAATAGAAGATATCATTTCTTATTGCATGATTCTCAATATATGTATTCTCTTGATTCAAGGGTGATATTGGTTTTTATTTTAGGTAGATATATTGGTAAGTAAATACCTAATGCAATATGAGATCCTTGAGTGTGGAACTTTTTCTACATGTGTTTTCTAACTTATTTAAGAGCAACTCTTTGACACAATTTATATATGCTTCTTGTCCATTTTGTACAGTTAATCCTTTTAAATATTTAATATTTATATATAATTTTTCATTGATATAGAATATTTTTTTTCCCATTCGACCAGTAAGAAACTTTATACCTATGATATAATATATTCAATTACTCCTTTTCATATTTTGTTAAGGTAAATTCTCATTTGATTTTAGAAGTTAACTCTACATACTAAATACATGAAGTATTCTACAATATCTATTTGGACGCTTATGTTTTAGAATTAATGTATAGTTATTGTAAAAAACATATACTTTTTCATAGGAAAGCACTCCATATAGTTTGAGTTTCATTGTTGACAAGCCATCCGAGTCATTTTCATGGAACAACTTAAGACTTGAAAAACAAAAGTTCTAGATGAAAATATTATTTTTCATTTTTTGTTAACTCAACTTCTTTTGATTAAGAACTTTTAATTTTAAAAGAATATTAAATCACAAACGAGGAGGACTGGTTTGATGAAAATGTCATATGGAGAGTGGAACAATAGGAAACAATAAAATTATGGGAAGATAAACGTGTGGAGTTTAATCTCTTAGAAAAAAATATCCTTGAATATTTGAGAATGTAAAATCAAAGAACGTAACTATTAAGGAGGTAGGAGGATGAATAGGTGAAAATTGGGTATAGTGGAAAGGAAACGGTTTAAATGGAAAAAACAACAAGTCATAGAGTTTACGCAAGACATAAATAAACTAAATGTTCATAAGGTGTTGTTACTTGAGATGTTAGCATAGTTGAGATGTCAAGTTGCATAATAATGCATAACATGAAAGCTTTATTAAAAAAAAAAAAACTAAATGTTCATAAGGAAGGATTTGACGAATGAGTATGGAAGGTCGAAGAGGATGACATATACAAGTTTTTTTTTTTATCAGCAGGAAAAAAATAAATAAATATGAACTACTTCAGGGGTGGTTCAACCCTTATACAGAACAATAACTCACCCCTGAGAAAAAAACAAAAACCAAAGACACCTAACAACGACGAGGAACACAACAACCAACATCCAACCAAACAACTAGGAAAAAACAAACACTCAAAAACAACACTAAATCAAATACATGCAAACCAGAGGATCAAGACATCAGTCAGAATAAGAAAAACAAGCTAAAGGTACCTTGGAGGTGACCCAAGACCGAGCCTTTAATTGAATAAAAGCAAACACTTCTGAAACATCGACCACCCCTCCTTTAAACATATACAAGTGAAATCAACATATAAAAAGCTTGAAAATTATATTAGTGGGGAGTTGTCAGATACATTTAACATGTTTTGGAAAACCAAAGCAATTACATATTTACATCATTTGGCATGGAGAGTAATCATAGGTAGACTTCCTACTAAAGAAAATATAGCTGCTAGGATATACAAATTAAAAAAAATACATGTTTTATGTGTGATATATGTAATGAAACAATTAGTCACCTATTCCACACATGTAAATTTGTTGAGAAAGTATGGAATATGTGCAAAAATGGGTAGGGGTGACTACAGTGCAACATCAACCTATCTTTCACTTTATGCAATTTAACTTGTCTAAATTGAATGAGGTAGGAGATTGAATTTTGGAGAGGGATATGGATAACAATTATTAGATGTATCTATGATCAAAGGAGTGCAATTATTTTTAGGAATGCATGTTTGGATGTAGAGGAGATCTTCAACAAAACACAACTTAAAATGTGGGCATGGATGCACTATAAATTTGGTAAGACTGTCTTTTCATTTTCTGATTTGTGCCTAACAATGTGTAAAAATGATTGCTAGAGTTTACATAAAAGGGTATTCTTAGCATTAGTCATATAAGGAGGAGAATTAGAAAACTAAGGACAAAGGGATGCCATAATATGTTACTTGTGGTGGATGGTAAATTAAGGAGCATATTATGATGCACTAATTTACTAGATAACAACTTTTAGGCTATTTACCTAGAAGTTATCCTTGTTTTATTGCAGGTCATAATTCATGTATCAACATCAGATTGAGGTACCATACTTGCACATGCATAAACACATCATCAAGATAATAGAATACATGTTGTGGAATGTATCAAAAGTTGTAGACTTATGTCAAGGCAGAGCATATGAGGAATGTTCGAATTAGTAACTGCTTGGGTAGACTAACAATACTAACAACAATAACAAATGTGGATATGTATAAATGTATAACAACTAGACAATAGAATAAAAGGGTTGGAACACCCATAGTGTTTCGCTTTTATTTATTTATTTTTTGTTGTTGATAAAAAAAAAACAACAAATGTGGATTGAAATATAAAATTATAGCACACATACATAAAATGGTGGGGGATAAGCAAGAGTATGAAATTGGGTTACTAACATGAAAATGACTAACTCTCCTTCAAAGTTAATTTTCAACTGTGTTTGTGTATTTCCGATTCTAAGTTACATTACTATTGTTACTTGATCTAGGACCCTTCCAACACATGTGCTGCGACAGAGCCAAAATTATGCGAAGTTTGTGAGATAATAGGAACAATTCCCCATTTTTTTGACTTAAGTCGTGCTTGAAAATATAGTTTTTGATTTTTTTAACAGAAATAGTGCTTTGAAGCACAATTTTTTATTTTTTATATTTTTTGTTTTTTAATTTTTTTTGGTTTTTTATTTTATTATTAAATATTTTTTAAACTACAATAGTAAATTATTTAAATTATATTCAATTACAATTAATTGAAAACACAATTTCAAAAATTAATTAATTAATTACTTAAAGTTACTAAATATTATTTAAATTATAATAATAAACAAGATTAATTAAATATAAAATTTTAAAAATAAATAATATAAAAAAAAGTTTAGCATGCATTTTCTTATTAAGTTTAATTTATATACAATTATTATATATTTAATGACATTTTATTTTTCTTATTATAAAAAAAATATTATTATTATTATTATTTATATAAATTTATTTACAAATAATTAAATACAAAATTAAAATTAAAATTAATTAATTAATTAAACTAAAAATATAATAATAAAATTGAAAAACCAAAAAAAAAATGGAAAACTAAAAGGCCAAAAAAATTAAAAAAACGAAAAAATATATAAAAAACAGAAAAGAATATAAAAAAAATCAGATTTCTGTTAAAAATAATAAAAAAAAAATCAAAAGTTATGTTTCTAAACAGGATTCAGTTAAAAAAAAAAAACTGAAAATCATCTTTAAAAACACGACTTATTAATATTTTAAAAAAAATACCCATTTATATAAAAACGAAAAAAATTCCTAAATATATAAATTGACCAAAAATATATACATAAATGCATAGTGTGTCTAATACCCTAAAGCTTCATACGTTTCGCCTATGAGGTCCTACTCACAGGTGATTTTTCCCTAGTGGATTTATGAAAATTACTGGTATCATTGAGCAGAGATAGCATAAGTAACCTCAGATTAAGCAATAATAATTTTCTTATGACCTAGATTTTATACTAAATAAAATCCATTGAATATAACTACAAGTGGTATGTTTCTTAACAGTTATTTGATTAATTTATTTTATTTTGCAACAACTTTTTGTTAGGATGTCATTATTAGCTAGTATTGAAGGAGGGACCCATTGCACATTTGGGATGGTCCTACATGTTGGTGCGTATACTCCACACAAAAGAGTGTTTCATTTCAAAGGTTTGAGAGAGTACACGTACAATATTTGATACTATAATAACTAATTATTTATACGCTCTTCATCCACAAACCAACTCTGGAAAGGGCAAACAAATCACATCTTCTCGGCCCTCTCTCTGTCTTCATTAGCTTCTAGGTATGCTCAACAACTGTCACAACCCTTTTGTTTCATTCCTTTTTAGAATCTCATTTTTTTCTCACCTCATTTACATCTTCATTTCCTTCAAGGACAATGATATTCCCATAACAAAAACCCACCAGAACAATAACTCTAACTTAGAGAGCCCCTCGAAGAGCCAACTTTGTCTCCAGATTACTCAACTTTGACAGTGTGTGCCAGGAAAATTATTTGTTTAAACTCTAATGGAATATATAATCATAAGTTCTAGTTAATCCCAATTCATTTTCTTCTTTATGTTAAATTTGTCAATATAAGTACCGTGGTAATTTGTGCCGCCCTTATTATAAATGATTGAACTTCACTATGTGTCTGTTGAGGTGAACATTGACTATGTTCATTCTTCCCCATGGACCAAAAATATTCATTCTTTCTCCGGTTCTTAACTTAGGTTTATAAGGCAATGTGCTTAATTAGGCCATGAAACTGTAAAACGTTAATGGGACATATGCAGACATATTTACCAAATATCAGTCTCATAACGAATAAATTTATACTATATAATATTTACATAAGTACAAGATTAAAGTACACCCTTTTAGTAGAGTCACAGACTGAACTTAGTCTAACTTTTATCTAGTTCTATCACCCTTGGCCACGTAGCTATCATTTATCTTATGTAGCTAGAACAAATCTCATCTGAAACTGTCTTAGTTTCTAATGTCTCTATTAGTTGTTTTCAAGAGATTTAACAGTTAGGAAGATAAGAGTCTTTTTTATCGCAGAAGATTACTGTAAATAATTACTAACTAGTTCAAATTTAAATCCTTCTAGATAGGAGTTCAAATACGTTTGTATTCAAAAGGATGAGAGACACTGGCTCATGTCACAATGTAGATATAGCAGTCCTCATAGTGCCATCTTTTTGTTAATTACTCCAATCATGCATATCTGTGACATATAAACAATTGATTAAGAAACGTGGAAATGAACCAATGTGTGGGTAACAGTTGGACATTCTTTTTTTGTCGCAGATGGAAGATAACTCTTGTTTCCAAGTTTAAATCAAATGTATTTGGTCAAGAGAAATCATACCAGCATCAACATGAATTGACTAATAAGTTAGTGTAGCACTCATTTCTAAGGTTGTAAAAATTGAGTTCTTGGTGAGTAAAGAACTATTAAATAACTCATAGATTGGTATATAAATAAGTAGTCCAATAAATGTACTTGCGGCTATTATTATCGCATACACAAGGTAGCATACATTTTATTAAGAAAGGAAAGGACAAGAGCACATAGATCAAATCATCAAACTAAATGGGTTTGGTTAATGCTACCTTTTTTGTCGTATAAGGATGCTGAAATGGAATCTCATTTTCTGACAAATAAAAAATTTCGGTAGAAGGGGATGAAAGTGTTTTATACGGGAAAAAAGTATTGAACACTGTAGGCCATTAAGGGGACCTAGTGTAATTAAATATTCCTTCCTCTAATCCACCATTTCCTCTTGCTGCCGTGTATATAAAGATGGTTATAAGTGATTATGATTTGCACAAGATTGAAGAGACCCAGAAACAGCCCAAAATCCTAAAAGACCACAAACCCCCCAACCAAAAGGCCAACATGACTGGTTCTCCTTGTGGAGCCTGCAAATTCTTGAGAAGGAAGTGTGTGAGAGGTTGTGTTTTTGCTCCTTACTTCTGCCATGAACAGGGTGCCACCCATTTTGCAGCCATTCATAAGGTCTTTGGTGCAAGCAATGTCTCAAAGCTCCTTGCTCACCTTCCTGTGAGTGACCGTTGTGAAGCTGCTGTCACTATCTCTTATGAAGCTCAAGCTAGACTTCAAGATCCAATTTATGGTTGTGTTGCTCATATTTTTTCACTCCAACAACAGGTTTATTTCCCTCTCATAAGCATAATATCTTACTGTATTGAAAACCCTAGCTGATTTCTTCTTATACTTGTTCACTAATATATCCACTTTTTTCTTTGATATTTGTAGGTGGTGAATTTACAAGCACAACTAGTTCATCTCAAGGAACAGGCAGGTCAGATCTATCTCAATGCCTCTGCCACTGATACCTCTAATGAGAAATACTTAGGAAAATCTACCTATTTTCCCCAATATCTTGAGAGTTGGTTCCAGACGGAGAATTCCAACTCGGCTTCACAATTTCTTCCTAAATTGTCCACCAATACTTCAACACAGTATTATGGAAATACTAATACCTTCATGGACCCAAACCCTATTGGAAATGATGATGACAATTCCGTAACAGTAGCGGAAAGCATCTCCTTTTCTAGCTTTGAAGAGAGTTGTAACTCCATGTCCTGTGACATGCAAAGGCAGTGGACCTTTTATCAAGTGGATAACCTTCAATAAGAGTGAGTTTTGGTGGTAATAAAATTTACTTAATGAAAGATCAGAGTCTGCATGAAAGAATTGGTGAAGACAACTTTATCAATTTTGAATTGTTGCACATGTGTTGAGAAGCATGCACTTCTTTATTACCTGAAGAAGCCTAGAAATGTGATATATAATTGTAATGGGGATCCACATTCTAGTATTGTTTTGTTTGGCTTAGTGAAATATTGGTATTTATTAGAATAATAATAAAATCTTAATGATAAACTTTGGTTTTTGTATATGAACTAAATTACGTTTGTTTATGGACTTGGTGAAGATCCTAAATTTGACCTAAAAGATAGGTTTGCATATTGAAAATATTTGGAAAGAAATATATATGGAATAGACTAGGGAATGGTAATCCCAAAGTAACTGATATATTAAACAAGTAACCTCTAGGTTCGAGGGAAAAGGAACATATATATGTAGATAGAGAATATTACTCAGTAATTAATGCCATTAAAACATGCTTCACCCACTGACACAATATATTGCTCTGAATGATTTTTTGATGGAAAAGCACTTTTGGTTGATAAATGATGAAACTTGTGACATTTCTTCAATTCCCTCGTTTACCTCGTTTCAGCAAACTAAACCAGATCAATAAGCTTATGTAATATTAAAGTACATTATGAAACTACAAAATTTTATTGTTCTTACCTTGATTGTTGGAGATAAGATGTTCAAGAAATACCGAGAAATGCTTAGCAAGAGCCAGAAATATACATATGTTTGATATTTCCTTTTTCCAGGGCCTCTCGAATATGGTTGTCTATGAACGTGTTCGTTTGTCCAGACTTTTTAATTTCCAAACCAATCTAAATGACAATAATTTGAACCTTGTATCATTATATCATTATAAGAACAGAGAAATAATAATATGTGAAATGTTGGATAATAATTGAGATATATAACATATTAAAGATTACAAATAGTTTTAATCACATTTCTTAATCTGTGTGCTATGTAAGTTAAAACCTAAGATAAAATAGGAACAAATCAAAGTAGTATTTGTAAGTAGTTACCCAGGCTTTCTAATAAGGTGTACATTATTACTTCTTGTCCTAAGGTGAGAAGAAAAATTGAGAGGTGAGAGAGCAACCAATTTACTACTCTATTCTTTAGGGTAAACACGGAATGTGTGAAGAAGTTGTAGTTGACAGATATATAAAAGTAGAAACACCATAGGTACATCTGAAGCCTCAATGTTCCTCAATTTGAAAGATGAACATGAGGACTGCAAATTCAGAACCCCCATCATCTAGTGGCTGCAGTAGTGGCTGTTAAATCTAAATTAAATTTTATGTCTCCCACGCCACATTAATGTATTTATACCCCCTAGACTGCAAACAACGATCGAAAAACAAGAAGGAAAAATGAAAAACAAAGGATCCAATAACTACATTTGATTTGGAATGTTAAAATGCTTTTAAGTATATTATTAGTGATGATATGATGAAATATATATGCAATAAACTGTTTGTGTGTTGCAAAAGGATTCTTGTTTTGGGATGTAGTATGTCTGATATAAACCAGTTAAGTTCATGCACTTGCTCCCATATACTTGGCTACCATGCAATCTATCAGGCTTGTAATCATTTAATTTCAGTTTCTGCTGTCATAATGGCTGGTGCAATGCATGTTTAACAGATAATACTGTTTTCTTTGTTATCATTGTGCTCCATGTTCAGTCATGTCTTTTTCATTTGGATTTGTTGCTTACTTAATTATAATGGTGGTCCATGCTCTCTTCACTGTTGTTGTACTATATTTTTGAAGTTGTTCTTTAACTGCACTTATCTAGATGCTTTAATTTTGATTTCAACTTGATTTCCAGGAACAGTAACATAGAAGGACACATAAAAAGAATATTTCACTTCTAAAATATAGATGTTAAAAACATTCAGGTAGTTTTTTTTTTTTTTTTTTTGAAAAGGAGCAGATTTACATAGCATTTTTTCATCAGATAAAAAAGTTCTAATTTTATTTTAGGATTTGTTAATAACTTAGCTAACAATTATAATTACTAACTATAATTTTAACGAAGAGTATTCCAACCCTTATTTTAATTAGTTTTATATTATTCGAGATATAGATGTGATATGAATTAAATTAATAAACTTTACAAAAAGGAGTGATTTATTTTAGAATTTGGAGAAGAGAAGGATTATTACGTCATTCACCTAAAACACAAGGGTTCTTCAATAACAAAACAAAATTTATAAAAAAATTATTAAATAGAAACTAATTTTAATAACAAAAATAATTAATTATTATTTAATTAAATTAAAAATTATTCTATAAACTAAAAATATTATTAATATCTAAAATAATTTCTATTATTAATAAAAATTTATAAAGTAATTTTTAAATTGGTATCTAATCATTAGCTACCAAGATTTTAGTTACTAATTACTTTATATTCTAAATTAGTCTTTTAGATATTAGCAGGTAAAATCTTGATAGCTAGTTTAGATATTAATTTAGACAACATTTAATAAATTTTTACTAATAATAAAAATTATTTTAAATATTAATAAATTTTTAATTTTTAAAATAATATCTAATTTAGTTAATATAGTAATTAATTATTTTTTTTATATTCACTATCTAATTATTTGCTTGTAGCAAGTGAACATAGTTTTCTTTATTTCATTTAAGAAAATATTGTTAGGAAGTTCGGAAATTATCAAGTTTAGCGTGTGAGGCGCTTTGTTATATAATACAAGCTTAATACAATAACCAAAGAAAGATTATCTAATATTAAAATATATTTAGAATTATAAAATTTTGAGATTTAAAAAATTGTTATGTCACATGCACTCTTTATTTAAAAACACATGGTTTAGAAAAAAGGAAGTGAATCTAAAACAATTTATTATCTAAATTAGAAAAAGAGTAGTCACTTAAGAAAATGTTTTTTTTCTCAATCAAATTTCTCAAGGGGGACATATTGTAGATATATTTGACTTAGTTTATCTAAAATTAATTTAATTAGTTTGTTGGTTTAAATAAACATGTTGTTCTAGAGAAGGAAAAACAGATATCTTATGTTATCAATGATGAATAAATGAAGTACCTACATCATGCAATTAACTAATAACCTATTTTACCAAATCATTATTTTCTTATGCACTAGATATTTGAATCAAGCCTAATCCACACAATTATGGCAACTAATACTTTTGTTTATAATCTAAACATAATTAAAAGAAAAGAAAAAGGAAAAAATGGACTAAGTGTTGAACAACAACCTAAAGTGGACAAGAACATAGTTTTAATTCTTGGGCAGCCACTTGCTACACACCAAAAAACTCAAACCCCTTTCATTTTGGAAAGGGTAATACCCATTTCGTAATGAAAAAAATACCCGAACTCTTGACCCAATTTCAATGTTAAAGAATTAAAACATAAATGGACTCAATTTCAAATCATGATCCATATCAAAAGGCCGAAGCAATCAAATTATAACTTTGAACTTGTTGCAATAAATACAAAATAAAAGAATGCAGTATCATGGCCTATTATAGAGGGAAATTAAAGAGAGAACTCATCTTGTGCAAGTAATATATGTGATCACTGGAATAAATAAATAGAAAAGAAGAAAATAATTTTATGGATTTTTGCCAATTTTAATATACGATAACAAAGTTCAATTAATACATCAAATAAAAAACGCTAGTTTCAAAGTATAAGCAGTTTTGAATTTTTCAAAACTTCAATTTATACACCAAGGTTTTCGATAGTTATTGTTCCAACGAAAATAATTCACAAACCTATCTATGTAGTATACTCATAAAAAGGATATACAAGAAAATGTATCCTCTATAATAAGAAAAAAAAACTAGACTTTATCATATCCCACCATCTTAATATATATACTTAAAATTTAAATATGTTTTAAGTTAAATATAATTCCGTCAGTTTTTAATCTCTAAAAGATATTAATTAATTTTAAATTTATGATATTTTCTAACCATTTTTTTAAAATTTTAAATTAAGATACTCATATTTATTATTTAATATAAATATTATAATTATCTATTTTATTTTTACTTTTTGACCTTGTATCTTCATTAGAAATATTAAAATTAACTTAGCCATTCATAATTTATTTTTTATTTATTAAATTTGATATTATAATTTTGAATGATTGTATAATAATTTATTTTCTTATGTATCATAAGTAGGATTTTATCTTTAAAGAAAAAAATCATAAAATATATTTAATAGTTTTTTAAATTACTAAATTAAAAAAAATTATTATTATTATTTTATTTATTCAAAATTTTAAACTAACAGAAAATAAATTCATCCAATCATAATATATTAATATATTTTTTCGCTGATCATTCTTTAGTATAAAATTGTAAATATATAATTATAAAATAATAAATAAGAGTACTGATTATTTTTATATAACATATAATTTTAATATATTATAATTAGTAATTCTAGAACTATAAATATATTATTAACTTCTTTTAGATTAATTATTTTTTATGATATATTGATAATCTATTTTATAATAATTTAATATTATAATATCACTATTAATATATGGAGAATAAATTATAAACTCTAAATAAATTATAATCACTTTCAATAAAAAGAGCATATTAAAAATTTAAAGTATTGAATAAAAAGTAAAAATAATATATAGTTATCCTATCGATATTAAACAATAAATATATTACTTAATTAAATTATCTATAAAAAAATAGTTATTTTAATTTTAAGTATTCCCTGTTACCTTAATTATATTAATATTTTTCATCTGTAGTGTTAAATAACAAGTTAGTGATCAAATCTAAAAGAATATATAGTTAAAAAAATATCAAGAGTTTAATATCAACAAATATTTTTACAGGTACAAAAGTACACGAATCTATATTTACAAAGAGTAAAAATATGTACTTTTTAACATATAATTTTACACTAAAAATATAATATATTTTATGAAATGCATTAGAAAAACGATAATAATAATTAAGAATTTGTTATTTTCATTATTTTCTCTCCCACACACGACAACGAAGATTATAGTTAGAAGAGTCCCCTTTTTTTTACACAAATTGAAGCTCTCCTTAAGTATGTATACATTGAATAAGCCAAAGGGTTTAAAATCTCTTTAATGGTTCATCATGCCTTATTCATGTTTTTTGACCCTAATAATAAACAAGAAATAACTCATTACCAAACTAAAATTCAAAGTATAATTGTTTTTTACTCGTAGCACAATAAGTAAGTATTATATTGATAACTCCCATAACCCTAAAATTGCGCGTGGCAAATCAACTTGCTTTTATTTTTACTCTTGTATGCATTTGTTTAGCTTTATGGTCCTCTGATTTTTTTATACGTTTACCAAATATTGTGCCCTTTTCTATATGTTACAAGTTTATTTTAATGCATGTAATTTTTTTTGTCTTAGTCTTCATTTTTATAAAACATAAACTAACAAATGAAAAATTATAAATATATTATATAATGGATGAGTTGGATTGAAATCATGGGTGCTCAACACCAAAACTCAACAATGGATTTGATTAAATTTGGTTAGTTTTGATCTAAACACTCAAAATAATAATACTAATTATAATTTTAATAATATTAGTAACAATATTAATAATATTGATGATCATAATAATAATATTAATAACAAAATTAATATTAATAATAATAATATTGTTAATAATAATAATAATTTTAATATATTAAAAATATTAATAATAATATTAGTAATAGTAATAATAATATTAATAATATTATTATTGTTAATAATAATATTAATAACATTAATAATATTGACACTCATAATGATAATAGTAATAATATTATTAATCATAATATTAATAATATTATTATTATAATTTATATGTAAGAACACATTGCTTTATTTATCTATTGATCCAATTATCATTATCTATGGATAATATTTTTAAAAAAAATTCTCACCCACATGTTACAATTATGTAAAAGTTTTACCCACAAATTATAGTTATTAGGCTACTTCACTATTACGTATGACAGAAAAAATTTGTAGATAACTCAATTTTATATACAAATGAGTAATTCGTACGTAAAATTTGTATATAAATTTTAATTTGTCTACAAACTTAGATTTCTTTGTAGATAATTATTAGTAGGTAATAAAAAAAATTTGTTAGTGTTTATTTTTAATTATGAAGAGGGTTTAATGGGTCTAGTAAGAGATGCTAGAGATAAAAAAAAAAAATTAAAAGTAGGAAAAATAATCTAAAAATTGATATGTTACAATTAGGAGATGATACAATTAATAGTTCTATGTGGAGCAAAACCACACAACATCATGGCACTGAAGATCATAATTAAATATTTGGAATTAGCTACAAGACTAAAGGTGAACTTTTATAAGACAAAGATAGGGTTAGAGCACAATAATATTGAAAGGTTTTCTTAGCTCCTAAACTGCAACATAACGAGTAACCCTTTTACATACTTAGGCGTACTGGTGGAGCGAAATCATAAGAGTAGTTCATTATGGCAAATAATGATTGAAAAAAATCAGGAATAGACTTACTAAATGAAAAGGTAAAAATATATCATTTACGAGCAGTTAATAAAATCAGTCATATGTACTTTGCCTCTCTTTTACCTCTTTATCTTCAAAATGCCATTAGTTGTAGGGAAAGAAATAAGCCGATTTTAGAAAAAAATCTTCTAGGTTGGGGACATGATCATAGGAGAATCGCATGGGTTAAATGAGACAATATCTGCAAACCGAAAGGAAAACGGGGATTATGAATAAAAGATTTAAAATTATTTAATATAGTTTTGTTAGGAAAATGGAAGTGAAGGTTAGGAACATAAGAGCAAGGGTTATGAAAAGAAGTATTGGAATTAATGTGTGGGTCATGGAGGATGCTAAATAATAGTAAGGATCATAACCTAGACTGTGGTGGAAGGACAATAGGAAGGCATGTGGGAAAATGGAATCTACTTTGACTCTAGCATTTCTTGGAAACATGGGTCAGGAAACAAGATTCTATTTTGGGAAGATAGGTGAGTGACATACCACTCCGAGATATGGTCTCAAGGCTTTTCGCCAACTCAGTGATGAAACAAGTTACTTTAGAGGAAACCAAGAACTGGAAAGAAAGTATGTGGGAGTGGAACTTGGGATGAAGAAGTCTTTGGTTTGAGAGTTTAGATGATTGAGTTGTTGCAGATGTTGAGCCAATATAGTCTAGATAAGGAAAGGGAAGATGTGTGGGTATGGCAAGAGGATGAAACAAACATATATACGTTGAAATCAACATACAAAGTGGGATACTAACCAAGGATGCATATACGTTTAAAAAACTTTTGTGGTTTTCGATAAAGTGATTCTAAAGGGATTGCTGTTTTTCTAAGAAAAATTTTAGTTTTTATTATTTAGTTTTAATTGTTTATTTTCTATAACATAGTATGATTTAGGTAAGTTGCAAAGGATTTAAAGGATTTTGTTATATTATAACTTATATAAAAATTATACCACCTCCTGAAGTGACATTAATTAATTTATTTATTACTTGTTGATAAAAAATAAGTTTAAAAATTTTTGGAAAATTAAAGTTTTACCATTAGTCTAACTTTTTACATAGAAAGTGTTGTTGAATAGAATATAAACCTGCAATAAATTAATCAAAAGAGGAGTGGTAGTTGTAAATAGAGAATAGTGAGGCTAAATCAGTTACAAACTCACTATACTCAAAAAATCTGGAATATGTGTGATGGCTGGGTGAAACTGACTATAGTGCTTATCATAAATAAGTCAGGAATAACTTCTACTAATTTAGACACCTTGGGCTAGGTACTAAGGGTAATACAATCTGAAAAAAATATGTGGGTAGTGATTATATGGAACATCTGGATCTATAAGAACAATAATATCTTCAAGAACCAAATGTTTGAACCAGAGGAAGTTTTTATTGTAGTTCAAATGAAAGCTTGGGCCTAGGCCAAAAATAAATACTCAGGTGCAAATTTCTCCATCTCTAAGTAGTACTTTAACCCAATCACATGCATAAAATCTAAAGGTTATTAAGTGTCTAAGTGGTAGGTTTACCTGAACTCATCACAAAAAAAAATGTTTAATGTTCTCTTGGAAGTGATTTGGGAAGGGAGGGGAAAGGTTGGTGCAAGAAACAATATAGGTGCATTGGTTCACCCAATTTATGTACTATTATACTGTTGATTAACTTTTTGTAAAATTGGTACAGTTGAGTTTATTAGTTTTAAACTCTTTTTTACATGGGTTAGAACTTCATTTAAAAATTTTAATTTATTTATTTTATTTATTGATGATAAAAAAAAAATTTGATTGAATTAATCAGTGCAATTATAATATAAGTATACATATAAAAGGATGATTCTTTCTTTAGTTGGTATAGTGTTGGAGAAGACATTAGGAATTTTTTTTTATGGTTTTAAATGTGTATATGGAAAGATATTGTTTATTTTTTCTTATTCTGTAAGAGGGTTAGACCATCTTTTAAATAGACCGATTTAATTTAATTGTTTCTTACTGTCTTTCCAAACTAAATGTCACAATCACTATAGTGAAACACTAGGAGTTGGATATATACTAAGCTAACACTACAAGAAAATAATTGATTAGAAATTAATTTTAGAGACAAAAAATAATTAGTTGTTATAGTGATCAAATTATAGACCATTTTGGAGACTAAAAAAATTTTTGGTTTCTAAATTAGTTTCTATTATTGTTAAATGTTTTCTAAATTGGTATCTAATTGGCTATCAAAGTTTTTGCTACCAAATTTATAATTTAAATAATTTGTAGTTAAAATTTTGGTAGTTAATTAGATACTAATTTAAAAATCATTTAACAATAATATAAACTAATTTAGAAACCAAAAATTTTTTTAGTCTTTAAAATGGTCATTATAACAACTAATTTTTTTTTTTTATCTTTAAAATTAATTTTTATTTAATAATTTTCTTATAGTGTGAAGATGTAAAACTGTTATATGCCTATCTGGATAGCAAATTCAATAAGATTTGGACCAACCTCAACCTTGAAAATGTCACTGCAGGGATTATAAACTAGTCAATCACAATATCATGGAAATAGAGGGCTTAGCTAGGCTGCAAAAAACCTCTTAATCTAACAAATCTCTGGCTGCCTAGTCAAGAGTCTTTATATTGCAGGTGTGCAGGAAAATGTTGCAAGTTTGTAAGAAAGAACAGAAGTGTTTAGATGCAAATGAGACCTAAAAGCAACAAGCAAACAAGGAACACAATGATACAAATCTGTTTGGGATAAGTACGCGAGAAGCATGGCAGCTAGGTAACAAAGTTGTAAATAAGTTGGGAAAGTTTACTCAAAGTGCACTTAGTTGAGCTTATGATGGAGCCTAATCAAGCTCATAGATACCTAAGATTGATATATATATATATATATATATATATATATATATATATATATATATATATATAAAATTTCTAGTTAATTCTAATTATGTATGTTAGTACTTAAAGAGTTATTAACAGATGAAACATTGTTGGGTATTGAACTACATAACTCTGGAGTGTTGTTGGAATATACTGGAATGTTTTTAGAAATTCAAATTTTTTTGTATTATTTATCCAGAAATTTTACTTGGTATTACTTATACATGGATTGAAACAATCCATTATAATTTCTATGTATACAGTATTGTTTACCGATAAAAAAAATTTAAGTTGAGTCATTCTATCAAGGGATAGATAGACAATTTTTCAAAAGATTAAAAAGAAAATATTATATATATATATATATATATTATGTTGGAAAATAAAAAGATTATGATTTAGGATTTAGAATTTGGAATTTAGAGTTGGATGAATCTCTAATTGTTTAAATATAGAGATATTTTTTATAGTATTAATAATAAAAAATAATATAAAATTTATAATTTACAGAAACTTAGTATTTGAATTTTTGTGTCTGAGATTATACATTCTTAAAAAATATGTTATAAAATTTTCAGTTATGAAAATATTATATACTATTTATTTGTGTCCACTAAAGAAAACTTTTGGATGGAATAGCAAATAAAAATAAAATGTGAAAATAAGCATTCTTTTTGGGTAGGCTTGGTATCTCCTATAGATAAGATCTTGGTAGCTTCAAGAATTGTAGGACCCTCTTTATGATAAAGCCACTGTAAATATTCCAAACGCAGATCATGCATTCTGCAAATTGTGAATAATTAAGATCTACCTTCTTTACTTTTTGCATTGGGTTTATCTCAAATGACAAATCAGTTCTTTAGTTTAATTTCAAGTAAATGTTAATTATAATATTGATAACTTCAATTAACACGTGTTATGAAGACTTAGAAAAGAATATTTACAATGATACAAATTACTAATCATGATTTAATGAATTTGAATCTTGAAAATAAACCCTATTTGAATCCTTCAAGATCTGGCATTCTCATTGATCAGTTCAAAACAAAAAGTATTTAAACGCAATGGCTTGCCAAACTTTCATTTCTTTTACTATTGTGTGTTGAAAATTTGTAATCTCATAAGAAACAAGAAAGACAGTTACTTGTGTTGTTGCGAAGACAAAGTCCTCTATCTAATACATGTCAGTGACATCCATGTTAAATCAAACATTTAAGTTGCACGTGTGTCCCACTTTTGACCTAATATCATAAATTAACACAAACCGAGTCCTTTCGCCAATCCCGGGGATCAAAATATGCATACATACACTACAGAATAATTCACGATTCACTGTACATGTTTAAAATATTTCTAGTTTCAGAAAACACTAAATTTAATTCTATTAACCTAATTCATAAAAATATATTTAATTACATTTATAATAAACTATAATATGTTGAGTATGGCAACTTGGCAAGAAATATATATATATATATATATATATATATATATATATATATATATATATATATATATATATCATCACTCTTCACTCTGTTCTGATCTTCTGCAATTGATTTCTTTATTTTATTGCATAGCAACTCATCAAATAAAGTAAAGACCAATACAAATCTTCTCTTCTCTGAGCTCATCAGGTTCCATTCTACTTTATTTTGGAGCAACTTTTGCTCTCATGTTCAGCTAATCATAATCACTCAGCTTCAACTAAACTAATGGGTCTTCCCAATTAATAATTACTTTTCCAGGTGCAAATAATGGCCCTGCGTAAAGTATTTTTTTTTTTAAATTGTTCTTATCCCTGCTTTGCCATTAATATATGCTTAGACAAATTGTGGAATTAATGGCCGTTTAATTGGACTGATTCTGTTATAAACATATTTTTTTCATCAAATCAATTTTGACAAGACTGAGGATGTTTATTTTATTGTCCATATGTAAGTTTGTGTTCATCCAAGGTTCTAAAGGTGGTCCATTAATACTTAAACAACAATTTTCCATGGCCTGCACACTTCATTCATTTTCTTTCAGCCCTATAAGCCTATAACCCTAGAAGATCTTTCTGCTACTTCTAGTTCCGTTTCCAGGATCTATATATATCATAATTTTCTACGTACATGCTTGATAGAAGCGTTTATTTTAAGGAAGTAAATTGACGTGACTCCAATTGAAAATTAAAACTTAAATTAATTACTATAAAACTCGTTTGCAAAGGCACGTCAATGATTTGAAATTTCAGTCTCTTGAATTAGATAAACACACACATGCAAATTAACTTTCATTAGGAGTGTTTATTATTTGGTCATTCTTTAATTTCTCTTGCTCCTGGGTTACTTGTTCTTCACTTCGAGTTTCTGCGTATGGTCCCCATATTCGAATTCTATAATGAAAGTGTTGAACAAGATCCCTGTCTACTACTCCTGTCTCCCCTACTCAAGGTACCACCTATTATTGTGTGTGCACAAGTCTGAGACCAAATTATATTTTCCTTTATGTATAAATAATTTATAAGGCACACATTGCATGCTTGGTTTTTATTTTACCCATCAAATTAGTACGAACTCACCAATAATAATCGAGTCGCATGCAAGGAAATCATAAAATAGTTTCACGATTAACAATTTAAAAGTACATTTATGAGCTCAGTTATAATCACAAGAATATCACTTTGATGGGATCAAAAAACAAAAAGAAAGAACAGCACTTTATAAGACCAAGTTGATCCGTTATATAGTACGGTTCTCTATTTCTGTCGGTTTATTACTACAACTCTTTCATTATTTGATCATCACCGTACGTAAAAGTGTCAACACCCCCACTATATTTATTCATCTTAATGGCTCTTACCAAGTCAAAACAGTGCCTTCAAAAATATTGCAGGCTCTTTATTTGATGTTATTATAGAATGAGGTTAATTGGTTAAATAAAAATAGGGATATGCAGCCATGTATTCAATCGGGGAGACACTTTGTCTACTTGTACTATACAAAATCATTGGTATATTGTTATTGCAATTAGATTATCACAGTAATGTTAGGTAAAACTACCTGTTAGCCAAGTAGGGTCCATTGGATATACTCACCCTAGGGTTGTGCTTGCCTTTAACTATAATGGTAGCATCCAAGTCCCCCCCTGCCTTGCAAAAAGAAATCTTAGAAAAATGTCTCATCAATGCACCCAAGGGAACATTGCATTTGGATCTAAACGTGTTGAACAAGATGGGGCATCTTGGTCACTTTTGGCTTCACTTCCTCACACTGGTTTTTATGCAACATAGAGAAAAGTAGGGGTGAAAAAGCTTTATGTTATTAATATGCAATGATTAAGACTCATGTATGATCTCTTTTTGGTCCCTTTGTTGCTTCCCCCTCTATAAATAAGGAAAATAACAAATTGTGAAATAGAAAAGAGGAGTGTTTATAATTTATTTTTCAGTAAACTGAGAGCTTTGTGTGTAAAGTATTTTTTCATGTTACTTTCTGTCGCCAAACACCTCAGAAACGTGAAAGAGATTATTCACTAAAGTAGACAGGTGAGGCCAGTATGTGTTTGTCTTTTAACAAATCGAAATTAACCTAGATGGGGATTCCCACCATAAATAAAACAAAAAGTTCAACGTGTCAAGCATTGTGATCTAGAAAGTTCAATTAAGCGTGTGGTTTTGTTGGAAAAAAAGATCCCCATTAAGCGAGGAGGGAGAGGGAGAAACGAAGGACAACTCATAATTCAAAGGTACGCACCATCATTATTGAAGTTTGACAGGCAAAGAATGCATAATAATTTATGACAACCCCTATTTTATAGACTTCCCTTTTGCCATTTTTGCTTAAGACTGTCTATGCTTCACCGTAGTTCACATAACAAAACCAAGTTATTTTCTAGACTCAATGTTAACCCTGCAAATTTGAGCATAAGCATATATATATAGATAGATAGATATATATAGAGTGAGAGAGAGACTCAGACTCAGCTAGCTAGGCTGTAAAAAATTAATTTCTTTTGGATTGAATCCACAAACAGAAAAAGCCTAATGCATAGTTTAAACTTTAGGCTTATCAGTTATGGCCAGTTTTCTTCATGAGACTCTCATTATATATACAAAACTTGCAAAAGACCATGTCCCCTCAACATCAAGGAACATCCTTCTATGAAAATGAAAAGGCTAGCTTTGCTGCAAAACCTAGTCATAATCAGTTCCTCATCATTCTGAGTGCCAGTTCTTGCAGTTCACCTAAGTCATTGTTGTTGTATCCTCTTTCCTTAGCATGGATTTGGAAATCCTCTCTGCTTTGTATATCTTGCATGCTCATTCCATCATTGATGCTGCTGTGATCAATTGACTCAAGAGAGCTTTGAGGAGATATAGGGTTCATGTAAGTGGGACAAAATGGATGGTTCATTGGTTGTCCTGCAACACTTTGATACCCTGGCCACTGATGATTATTCTCCATGTTCCTGGACTCCATCAGGTTCTGAGCCAGCTGAGCCTTCACCTGCATCAGCTGTGCTTGCAAGCATGCAACCTGCATTTCAACAAAAAAGAGGAAAATGTAAGAAAATTAAAAGAGTCAGAATTTTGCCGAGCGTGATTAGAGAACTGTTTGTTTCTAAATAAATTGACTGGTGTGTATTTTATATACAAGCCAATAGTACTAAATATTATTCTTGGTGCACTGGCCCTTGAGGCGTTATAGAAGCCAAACTTAGGTACCTAGACTTCAAGCAAGAGAAAACGACAGGAGTAGCTAGTTTGGTTGAATGACCCCATTTTTCCAAATTTCCAACATAAATTAAACAAGAGAGGGATGAGAAAGAAAATTAACGTGTTAAAGAGAATTTGATTGACGAGAGACTGTGCAAATGTTGGTTTTTTTTTATGTCTACTTCTAGATAAAAAGACACTAAAGAATAAAACTTAAACATAGTTTTTAAGTGTTTTTGGTATTACTTTCAATATTCGTCTTATTTTCCATTAAATTTGAAGTTTAATAGTACAAGTAACAGATATTTACATGTAAATTATTGAAATAAAATTTTAATTTTGATTAGACAAAAATACCAAAAACATCTCTAAAACTGTATTTAAGCTTTGTCTAACGTTAAGTAGGTGCTAATGTGCTACTTATTCGATGTTTATGAGGAGATATAAACACAAAAACTGAACATGATTAATTGAGAAGATCTAGATAATTTTTTTCCAGAAGAAAAGAGCTACATAAAGTATGAAAGTTTTGATGACGTTTGAGAGAAGATATAATGGTACCTGTTGTTGTAAGGCAAAAATGTGAGAGACACAGCCATAGACGGGGTCTCTGATACGAGCCTGAGCCTCATAAGCAATTGTGACAACGGCTTCACAACGATCATGAGCTGGTATATGCAAAAGCAACTTGGAAACGTTGCTGGCACCAAACACTTTATGTATGGCAGCAAATCTAGCAGGGCCTTGTTCTGAGCAAAAGTAAGGTGCAAAGATGCAGTCAGCTGCACACTTTCGTCTGAGGAACTTGCATGCCCCGCAAGGAGAGCCAGAGCCATTAGAGCTACCATTTCCACTTGCAGAAGCCATAGGATTAGTATAATAGTGAGAACCAACAGAGAGAAAGAGGTGTTGGTTTGGTGTGTATTTTATGTGAGAAAAGAAAGGACCCGAGAAGTGAATAAAATTTGTAGCACACGAACACACTAGGAAATGGTGCAAACTAAAATGTGAGTAGTGTGGTATGGGAGAGGGAAGGGGTCAGGGGAAGTGGGACAGTGGGAATAAGGGGGCATAAAGAGTCTTATAAGAAATGTGAATGGGGACATGTGACCCTCATATGTAGGGTTCAGAGGGAACATTTCTTAATGGTGAGGGCATTACATGACTGGTTTTTCTATTGGGGTTAGAGCAAGTTAATATGTAACTTGGACTGTTTTCTTTATTTTTATACCTATTTTATTAATGTAACTTGGAGTATGTATTTAGTAAATGATTCATCATTGTATATTACCATACTTATAAGAAGTAAAACGAACTATATTTTTATAAGAACAATACCATTGTTTCTATACACTAAAGAGATCTTTTCTAATTACACTTATTGAAAATTATATTTAGAACTAAAATAAAGATATTTTTAAAATAAATAAGAGATCTTCTCAATTGTGTATTATTTTTATCTCAAACTCAAAATGTTAATTAAGAAATTGATTTGTTTTGTTAATAATATTATATTTGTTTTGTTTAGTGCATGTCTTTTAGTTAATTGTATGGGGTTGAGGGGTTGGTATGGTTGTGGTTTAGTTTAATAAATAAATTGGTTGATTAGTTTTTGTTTTATAATTTTGCGCCGAACGCCGCACCTGGGAACTGCTGCTGTTTGTCGCTTCCTAACTCAAGTTAGTACACTGCCACCTGCCGGTTAACTCTACCGACAACTTCCTACTTCCTACCACCTCATTCCACTACTTCTACTTCTTTAATTAACACAAACACTAATCCAACCTATCACAATCTTAGTTTTAAATCAAAGCTTAAGATTTTTACCACCTCGGTTTAGGAATAGTTATACACTAATTTTGATCCACAAAAGTGCTTCTAGTGAAAGCTACTCTGAAAGAACAATTAAGTAGATAAAACAAAGATTAAGTGTAAACCAGAGTTAATTATGAAGCTAAGTAGTACTTTTCATGATCACGCCTAATTAGAAAGTTGTATAAACAAATAAAAGTCCACCCAAAAGATAAGTATGAGTTGATTAAGAACATTTAATATTTGCACTTATCATCTCAAATTACTGATTTCAATGTTGAAATGTTTTCTACATATATCCAACACTTTAGTTCTTAGAGTTCTTAGAGGAGACAATAACATGGGGATTGATTACAACGAGAAAGGATCTAGAACTTAAGTGTATTGTATAAGTAGATAATTTTTATATAAAAATAATAAAATTATTAAGTATTTATGAGTGATCTAAAGTTCTTTTTTATTTAAATAATATCATTTTTAATTATACCTTTAATTTAATTAATATGGAGAGAAAAACTTAGGTATGATAAGAGAGAAAATATAATGATAAATAAATCTACATTAAAATAAAAGAATTGAAAGTATAATAGTAAAACATATCAATTTGTTTTCTTTTTTATATGTTTTATCTAAAGTTTATCAAAAACAGGTGAGAAGAAGTTGACTCAATGATTAATGGTAGATCAAAACAACATAACACATTTCATTTGGAAATGGATCAGTGAATCGACCAATGAATGAGAAAAAGAAGAAGAAAGTTTGAGTTCCTATTTAATAAAATAAAATAACTTAAATTGATAAATTTAAACGAATTAAAATATATTACTAATTTAATTTAAATTCGATTCGAAAATTTCTTTTAATATTAAAGAACTTGAGTTATAAAAGAAATTAATTTTGATTTTCGAAATATTCCAAAAACTTAAACCAATACATAATGAAAACTTAAACTTAAATATCTAATAACATTTACATTTAAAAAAAAAATAGTGCTTGACAGGTCAACCTTCTCCAATTGTACATGATCTACTAAATTGACAGGTTAAACATGTTAAGCTACTGGTCTAAACCATATTTTTTCATTCTTGTATACTGTAAATAAATTTTGAATTTTTGTTAAAAAAATTCAAAAAAAAATTAAACTATGATGTGTTTATTCTGACTCAAAATCTCTTCATTAATACTTATTAAAGTCAAGAATTGTATTTGAGATATTAGTTATTTTAAAACTTAAATATCTGTCATTGTTTTATTCTTAAAATACATCTTAAGTAATTAAGAAAAAAAATATAAATTATAATTAATTTTGACTCTTCAATAATTTATCACTATATTAAACGTATCAGAATAATATTTTATACCTGAAATTTTTATATGAGTATTTAAAGAGGGGATATTCTTAAAAGGAGGGAAGAAAGACTCAATTTCAGTGAGAAACATTAATGGATACAGCTGTAGAAATGATAAGGGGTCTGAATTAGTGTTTGGATAGAGAAATTTGAGTGAGAAATTTAACAAAATGTATGGAATTGAAATTGTCAATAAATCTGTTATTTTTAGTACTTAATTTATTCATTTATTATTATCATTTTAAGAGGCAAAACTTGAATTTCATTAAGTTTGGCATTACCACATGGGTTAAATAACCAAACTTACTTGAATTTCATTAAGATCATCTGGACATTCATTCAATTTTTTTATGAATGAATTTAATCATTCAGCTATCAATTTGTATGGATAGAAAATTTCGACTAAAGAAATACAAATAATCAAATCAAATAATTCGAACAAACAAGTGTTGACCGTAACATTAATATTTCATTCCATAATTTTTTTATCCATTTTCACGTAGAACCCAATTTCCTACACCCTACATTTTTTTTTTTTCCATTTCTTGTTCATTTTGGAATGAACTATTAGAATGTATTTTTTTTAAATTGTAAAAGGCCTCATTCCAAGATTAATGTATTATGAAGTTTGACGACTTCCGTACAGAGTTCGAGTGTAAAGAAAGAAGGGGAAAATAGGATAGAAATACAAAAAGAAAAATCCTATTTATTCGAAAGGAGATATAGTAAAAAAAAAAAATCCACTAAATAATGAGAAATAACGAAAACACCTCTTAAGTTTTTATTTCGTTTCGTAATAAAATTTTTCCAAAAACATTTATAAATAAATGATGGAGAAAAACTTTCGGGTTAAATTATTTTAGTTAATCCACAAACACTTTTCATAGTTCTTTTTTCCCTCCCAATCACCTATCAAAACAAGTGTATATTTTTTTTTTCTATTTTTAATTGTATCATCCTAACAATAAATTTGATTTAAGAGAGACAAGGATAGAAAAATATCCTTAATTGATTTGTAAGGGAGAGAAAATATGAATAATATAGTATTTAGCCTAGTAAACAATTTTAGAAAAAATGGCAAATGTAATAAAATCTGACCAGTGGTTCGTGACTCTGACTTTGTATGACTGCTTAGAAAAATTAAACACTAAAAAAATAGTTTAATTTTGAAAAGAAATTATGTGCATTATGTCTACAATTTACTCCGTGTTTAAACTTGCAGAGAAGAGACAGGTAATTAGCTGTTCTTTGGTAGTGATTATACTGAGAGATTCATCTAAATTAGATATCTCAAAGTCGTTATCAAAATCTTAAATCAAATCTGCATTCTTCAGCAATCACTATACAAGATCAACTATTGTACATCATCACTTGCATCACTTTCCTGGTTAAGTCACGCTCAAAAGACTGGACTCTAATATTATACTTTTAAGTTACAATTTTCAAAATTGCACTATGAATTTGGCAAGTCCAAATACTTAGACTAGATTCAGATGAAAAGCCATCACAAAACGCCAAAGCACGATAATTCAGCTAATAACTAACAATGAAAAAACACTGCTTACGTTAAATTATCGAACTATGAACCAGCTGTATTTTGTGGTAGGAACTAGTCAGGGACGCAAAATTAGCCAAAAATCAGCAAACACAATATATACAGAGGATCATACGTGATAGCAAACACAACCACAAAAGATATAAGGATACAGCACTTCGTCATACTTAACAATGAGAAATGGCTGTTTGTATGAAGAAGAGTCAATATCACGCATGGGTCTTACTAAGAGCCGCCTAAGTTTTAAGTACTCACAGTCAATCACCACCATAGAGCATTGCGAAGTCGATTGATAGCTATAAGCAAGTCACTGCAAAAAATTTATTTATACCCATGATATGACGTCATAATCAACACTTTGTTGGTGCATTAATTAATAGTATCACCTTCACATGACACATGCAGACCACGTAATGTCTAGCGAAAAAAAAAACCCCCACAGCCAAAACCGGGAATCTTATTTATTGACTATTTTATTACCGCAACTATAGTTTTTTATCTGGCACCCACCCGGTTCTAATTTCTGAATATGGTTAAAGAAATCAAAAAGTAACCTCGGACCAACGCCCATCAACTAATTACCAGACTGGGTAAGATATTGGGTTTTAAATAAGATAAAAGCACCTATCCTGATGCAATGCATACTAAAAAGGGATGAGAATAACAAGTTTAAGATTAAAATAGCAAATCTATACAGATACCCGGATCACAAATTGCATGGGATAATTCAGCTAGAAGTGACGAGTTTCAACTAGATAATCCCTGCACTTACATGCCCCAAAAAAGGTTGAAAGATCTCCAGTCAACTCAAAATGAGACCTTAGACAATTCTAGGGAAACCCAGATAGACTACGTACAAGTCAGGTCAAAAAACTGCATAGTATATACTACACCCCAAAACAGCAAACTTCTCACAGTGCTCATCTCTTGTGATGAAACCTCACCTTCAACAAGAATTGCATCTTAACCTGTACAAATAACACATCCAGTCATATGCATGTGTTTACCAAAAGAAGAAACGAAATAATACATCAGGCTTTTATCTAAGCAAAATCCAAAAATACTCATACAGAGTATTATGCAAGTAGGTCACCAACCAAGTATCATACTTGCTAACAGTTGTGTACTATCTATCTACCACAGGGATATAAGAATCTTTAGCTTTTTCGTTTATCTCAGAAACTGGAGTTTCCGATAATATAAATTTTAGACATAATCTGTTAAGAGTTAATGACACCAAATTCTTGGATCTGGCCCCAATAGCTCGTACTGGGATCAATTTGTTGAAGAAATAATTTTGATATTTTTTGGGGTCTGATAGAAGTGGAGGCCTCAAGTTGATAGACCTGAGACCAAAGGCCACACCACTGATCCCTTTTGTTTAGGGGGAAAAGCTTTATGCTTTTGGGCTAAAGTAATATCTACTGACATAATAATGTTATAGCAACCGCTCTCTTTGTATCACTATCATATCAATTTTTGATTAGTAATATGTTTCTCCTCTGCCAGCGGTTATTCCTCATCAAGACTTTTCCACATTAGATCTGGGTATTCATTCATTCTTCTTTATTTACCTCTTGCACACTATTTCTATCTCAATTAAACTTAGCCATCAAAAATAGCTATAAATCATCTACAAGAAACTTGAATATAAAAAATCCCAATTAACCTGCACAAAAATTGAAACTGCACACCAAATTCAATTATTGCACAATATAAGCAAGTATTGCTTGCTTCGTTGGCATTTTAGGAACAAAAATACACCAGACTTGAAACTTACTTGGGCAGTATTATAAACAATGTACTCATTGTACATGAGCTCAGAAGCCTTGACATTTGATGGCACTGGTTTGCCACAAGGAACAGTCACATTGCCTCTCCACTTTGCATATTCCGATTCTTGAGGCATTTTCTTGCCCAGTCCTTTAGTAGAGTGCTTTCCTTCGGGAGGTTTATCCATATACTGTTTCTCAGAAGACAGACAATCAGTATGAAACCAAAAGGTATTGCAAATCCATTTGGCAGTAATTCAGTATAGAATGCAACATTGTGGCTCATTTTGAATGCGTGTGCACTTACAAATAATCAACCACATTTGATTGTTTGGATTCACTTATTTGGAGGAAACAGTGATTTTTTTAAAGTTTCCTTATTTTGTTTTTATAATTATTACTTTATTTTATTTGAAGAAAATGCTAAATTCACAAATTGAATTAGAGCAGACTGGCCTTAGCTTTCTTGAGCTCATAGATGTTTCCAAGTGCAACTTCACTCAAAAGCATTAGACCAATAGGATTTTTCTTATCAGTGAAGCAATACTGGGCACTTTTGCTGACCAGGTCAGCAAAGTACACCCCTTTGCCAAACTGCAATACAAAATATTCAGACTTTAGTACTGCTTTGCAAAGTTAAATTAGGTATTGGTATTCAAGAAAATATAAACAAAAGAGTTATTAAGGAATTAATAGATAGAACCATATAGCCAGTCGCGGGGGCTTCAGGAGGTGCAATTCTGAGTCCTTGGCTAAGAATGCCGACAAAGTTTGACAACCTAGAACCTATAATAGAGAACAATTTTGTTAGTGGTACCAATCTGAAATTTGTACATATTTTCATCTCTAGCTGAAAGTATGCACATTAAAAGAAATATGCATCCATGTGATTATAGTTCACAACTGAAATTGAGCCAGTCCATCGTCAGAGATGAAAGAAATTTTAGCATAAAAGTTTCAGCCTTTGGAAGTTGGAATTCCTTTGGTCACTGGTTTTGTATTATCTTGGCATTTCTATAGAGTAGTCGGATATATGAGAATAATTCCACGAGACATCTAGAGATTGGAAGCTTACATAGATATTTTATTATGTTATGAAATCTGTTTACATTCCTTTCAAATTTTGCCCTCTTTCATAGCCTTAAAGGAGAATATTTCACAACAAAACATAAAAGTAACTAGCATCACATATCCAAAGCTTACCATGCCATAGGAGCATTCTGTTTCCAAGTTTATCCCTGTAAGGAGCAAACTTATCAAATTCACCTTCCCTTTCAAGTGAAAAAACTTCTTCCAGCTCAAGACTCCAGTCCTGCATAAATGGATTGCAAATATAGTGGAAACATGTACATTGTGAGAAATGAAAGAGCTCACCGTAAGAGACATTAATACACCAAACACCCACTTGTATACCAAATATAATCATACCGTATGAGTAGGGGCATGAGTATTATGAAGGAACTTTTCAATTAAACAAAAATCTTCACTATCATGAGGAAGTGGAGATATATCACAGTGGAGCTTCTTATAACTATCATCAATTGAGTCCTCGTTGTTGGCATCAAATCCAACTAATCTAGAGGCTATTTCAATATCTTGAAGGGCTTCTAACATTTTCACCTACAACAAAAAGAAAGGCCATATAGTATTCAAATTAGAATAAAGGGGAATCAAATGTGTCAATCCCCAGGGGCAAAAGTCATGGAAGAATCCTGATAGGATTAGATAACTTTTACATCATTCATATATTTGATATTCCTTGAACATTATTGAAACAAACAGACTAAAAATTTCAAATGTCTAACATTACTCAAGGTCAAATTTCAAGACAGCAAAACTTAAAAACAGTATGGTCTAGTATAAAGTTCCCTTTCCTGTATTTAAAATTCAAACATAAATGATTTCATTTGAGTTTTAAACAGGGCCATTTTTTTTAAAAAAAAAAAGCATTGACTTTTGTGAGTCTCAGCTTCAAGTAGATAACTAACAAGATAAAAAAAAAATCAATCTAATTTCATGTTTCATTATCAAACTCCAAACTGAAAAAAGGTACCACCTTGGACTTAAAATCATCCTCATCCCTAATAATATGTGGATGAATAGAAGGGATCATGGTGAAGAATCGGTTGCTGGCATTAATAAGTAAGCTTTCCTTGACTGATGGATCAGGATTAGTAATTTTTAACAGATTCTGTATCTCCGTCAATGCTTCAAACCCTAGGAAGAGAAAGTAACCAACATAAAATTAAACATTTATTATTTTGATAAAGACTGGGATTGCTTGATGCAATCAAACAAAGGAAATAGGGAAATACCATAGCTCATAAAAAGTAATGTGACAACATACCCTTTTGGATATTGCTTTTGCTTAGTTTCCCAAGAGGCATTTCAGACATATTAATCTCAAACTCCATCATGGCAGATCTACAAAACTATAGACTCAGTATTGCATCATACATATTCTAATAAAATGAAGAGGTATATATTTGACTATAACCTGTAAGTTTCCACATTGAAGAGCATCTTAATCAATTCTATTAATGGCACGGGTAGTTTGCTGTCATTGTCATTTCTTTTCTTTTTTGACAGCTGTTTGTTAACACCATAATCCTACAAGTCCAGCATAACAACAATGAGTTGAATATCCACCTGACCAGAGAAAGATGATCACATAACATCAAAAAAATAATTTAAAAGATAAAACAAGTACAATATCCAGTGGGAAAAATCTTCCAGGTTGCTTCTGAATGGTCTTTTGTTCCCATGCCTCCCAAGGGTTTCCAGTCTTCTCAAAGAATAATCGTTTGAATTCACAGATTGCATCAGATTTTGATATTCCATCCACCAGTTTACTTCCTCCAATCTTGTCATTTCCTACTCGACCCCATTTACGAAACACAGAGCAATCTGACCCCTTATCTTCTTGGATTATCTGGAGAATGTAGTAACTTCACATGGGAAGAAAAAAAGTTAGGATAGGGATTGTGAAGACAGGCATTGGGGGATGCGTAGTTGGGAAAGGAAATAATAGCAAAACAAGAATCAAAAGAAAGGAAATAATGCAGAGAATCCACCAATTCAATACAAACAACTCAATATGATGAGTCTTAGTATATACCCAAAAACAAGGCTCCAAGTCAAACAAATATTATTTTCCAGGCTAATCCTAAAACATCAAAGCTGGCTTTGGAACATCAATACTAGGCAGTCTTATTTATTCAGGACAAAACCAGTGCTGAAGTATTTGAACCATAAATAGTGTGCAAAACACAAATTTATCGGCCAACGGATAACAACTGTGCACAATACATATTTTCCAGACAGACTATATAGTATTCTATACAAATGAAAGTATGTTAATCTATACTATGTTGTGCCTTTCCAAAAGCTTCCGTGATGGAGGTGCTGTGAAAAGCTGCTATTGAAACTAAGTTAGAACAGTGGGTGACAAAAGTTAGGTGTCCAAGATTGTAAAATAGTGACAATAAAATTTGACAAACATCCTATAAGTTGTTTCTAACAAGAAATCATAGCATTTCAAAAGCACTGGAGGAATCACTTTCAAAATGCTTTTCATCAAACACACTTCCAATTTTTTCCTGTCCGAAAGTGTCAGGATGCTACAATATTACCAGACTGAGCCTATATAAGCCAATTAATGACACATAAGATTTTTGCAGAAAACATTGTTAAAATTCATTTATACAATGTTAATGTACTAAGTAGATAACTCCTCTGAGTCAAACAAAACTAGGTTTATACTTCCACCATAATAAGATATATAAGGAATAAGAATGTGATCAGCAGATTCCAGACAGTTTTAAAATAAAATTATAGTCTCAATCAATGTTCTAGCTGGGAATGTCAGTCACCTTTTGAGGAAGAACTAAATGACACATCAGCTCAACAGTAGACAGCTTGATGGTGTTTTTGTACCATATATTGTGTAGCAACATAAAATCTACAAGCATACTGTTAGGTTCAATTTTATTCATCAATGCATAGAAAACAAACTTCTTTTTCCTGGTTTGCCAACTAAACAAAATTTATGCTGGAGTTGAACAGGAAAGCTAAAACATACTGAACCCACCTGTTAATACCAGTAGACAAATCAGACATATTCAAAGTTGTGTTATATATGCTTTTCCCTTCCACAAGTATGTGGCCAGACTCTTGTAGGCCAGAAGCCTCATGAACAGCACTTTGTCCCTTCACTTTAATGGTGACCATGCTAGAAGCCTCACCAATCATTTCAACATTGTACATATCAAATGGAAGTCTCTTCTTTCTTTGTATGCAGTCAATCAAGTAGTCCTCTCTGACTATTGGTATTTTCATCCTCCTATATATCAAAACTCTTCCAAGTCAGTTATATTATAATTAGCAAATAAAAAAATGGTTGATAGACAATTTGAGTGCACTGTCTGTACCTTGCCTTCCGCATCTCAGCTTCATCATTGAGCACTCCACCAACCACCAAGCAGTTAGTATCTGCAAGAAGACTAGTTGCATGAAAGATCACAAAAATTGTATGCAAGAGGCAGAAAATTATTTTGGAATTTTTAATTTTCACAATTAGTCTCTAAAGCAGATACCTTTCTTTACTTTTGAATGAAACATTCCACCCATGGCATTAATTTTGCATTTCCATTCCTCCTGTAAAATCACCTCATAAAAGATTAGTGCTAAATACTGAAAAACCATTGTTTCTCAAAATGTTTATGTGGGAAAGGGAGGGGGAGGGGTGGTGGACTTTATTTATGCATGCTAAAAAATAAATGTTAAGGGGAAGATAGAAGGAAGTAATACAATAGTGTCGTTAGCTAATCCACAGATAGCAACTTTGATATCTCGGAAATTTTCAGAGTGTGATGATTGATGATGACTAGCAGTAATTTGACTTTCAGCAGATTTTCTTGGTGATGGAAGAGGCAATATCCTAACTGGTTTCTTCCCTTTTTGAGATTTGAACCACTGTAAAGAGTAAGCAAAAAATTTAGTCAAAATTTATTGGTTTTTGTTTTTAAGACAACTTTTTCTTTACAAACCTTTTTAAGGTATTGATTATTTGTTTCTTCTGGGATTTTCCACTTCCCTTCAACACGTTTTGGTTCGCAGGTAGAGTAAGAACATTTACTCCACTCGGAAATGTATCCATTGCAACGGTACAGTCCTCCAGAGTGACGCAGAAATCCAGAACATATTGGGCAAAGACCAAGTGCTCCAAACATCATTCCATCAGCACTAAAATTATAAAAATAGTAATAATTAGAGTTTTGGGAGTTAAACATATTTTGAAGAATAATATTTTCAAAATGCATAACAAAGAAATAAAAAAACAGAATGAATCTGGAAAATCTATCTCTCATACAAACAATAATATATGTGCTAGACTTGCATTCATTTATGTTTTTTTTTTTTCCTTTTGATGAAAAAATTATGATTTATCCATCACAAATTATATAAGAGCTCAATACCAGCGACCATGCATATTAGGGGACACCAAACAAACGGACCTAATCTTTTATCAGTAAAATCATAGACAATTATAACTTAAAAAAAAAGAGATATAACATATTGAACAAGTTAAACAGTTCTTTAAACATTTGGGTAAAAAAATGCATGATACTAAATTACCAGCGGTCACGTAAATCAAGTTCTGATCCTGTTGAATCTTGATCATTGGCTTCCAGCATTTCACGCAACTCTGTTGTTGTCACATTCTTTTTTAAATCATCCTTCAGAGCCCAGATTTCTTTGCTCTGGATTTCCATTTTCTTCTCCAGATCACATGCTTCCCCTGTTTCATTATAATTTTTCACTGACACTGCACTGCTTGCGGACACATCTCCCTTGGCCTTAGCAACTTTTGATTTTCGCACACTATCGGCATCTTTCCCTCGTTTTATACCACCTTTGGAAGTGTGTAGTTGTGTGGATTCTTTACCCTTTTCAGTCTCAATGTTTGTACCACTAACACCTGAATGGAATCCAGTCAGCAAGTAACTACAATGAAAATAAGGAGATTCAACCATTATGGCAATAAAAACCAGACTTTATTAAACATATCAATCACCATACCCCCCTTGTTCATCGGATGACACTTAGCAAAGTCACTGACAGCTGATTGATCAGAAGATGAGAGACTATTCCACCCAGATAACTTATCCACTTGAATTGATGGCGATAATTCCATGAGACACTTGGCATGGTGCCAAGCCAAACCTTTTGCACCTGGACCATCAGGCTTAGTAGAAATACGAACCTGAAAATCAAATAAGAAACAGTCAGCAAGGAGACAAATTCATTATTATTGTGGTTTGTAAATGATTAGGGAAAATTCTAAATTCTATTATACATCAGGATAAAAATGATCTTAAAAAGGATGAGGTGAAGTCTAGCAAGCATGCATGCTTGTGTTGCTAATATGGCTTGTGCAGATTTCATGCAATCCTAAAAATGAAATTATGATTTATGACATTAGTGGTTTAATTTGAACACTCCCAGAACAACTTTTGGACGTTTTAACCTTTTAAGGACTTCATAGTAAAAGGAGAGGCAAGAAAATTGGCTAGATACAATATTCCAAGTTCAACCCAAAAGCAGTGGCCAGAATTCAGGACAGATTTAGATTCCTGATTAGCACCTCCCACCATGGCCCATCTATTTAACTAGAAAGACAAAATGCGTACAAGAGGCTAGAAGGCTTTTATTTCTATAGGCATTACAAAATTGAAAAGGAATGGAATTCTTGAAAGTACTAGAGCTTAGTACGGGTGAATGAACCTATATGCACTCCATGTCTATGACACCGCGTCCCCACCCACAAAATGCAGCAAACGGAGCCAGGTCGCCTTTATGCTCTTCTTCATTCTACCAAAACTTCAATATACAAATAATTCCCAAATTTAAGAACTCTGTTGCTGTTCTTCATGCCATGAACAAGCTATCCCAAAAGCTTAGCTATTAAAGACTCATGTTTCACAATACAACTCTTTGTGGACAGGTTAACCAACCTCATGCTGAAAGTTCAACTTTATATTGGAAGCATGGTGACAGCAAGGACTAAACTAGAAACCACTTGGCCATAAAGGCTATGGTTACATTGTCATGAACCAACAACCCTAAAATCATTTTGATCATACAACAAGATTATCAAGAATCAAGATGGAACGAAAAAGCATAAAAATTCTAATATCATGCACCAGGCTTTGTTCCAAGGTTCAACACATTATGGAATAGTGAGTGTTATGAAGTAAAATTTTAAGAGAAATTGTTCGTCTTTTGAGACAAAATATTACATCTGACTCGATACACTTGCCGAAATAGTCAACAATTCAGCAGGCTTTGTTTAAAGGTTCAACACATTATGGAATAGTAACACCACCTAGTACAAAAAATACTAAATGGAAACAGTTTAGCTGCCAATGGAATAATGTTGGGAATCAAATTCAAACATTATGCTAGAAGTCGGAAGTAAAAATAAAAACTATACATCCTCATAGTTTCATCCCTTAAATCCGAAACATAGTCCAGCTATTACTAAAAGCCATATATATATGTTATTTTCCATAAGTTAGTTTATGATAAACATGATAAATTAAGTCCAAAATAATAATATTTTCCATCTTTAGATTATCAACATACTTTTGCTCATGATCTCCCTTCCAAATCACAAAATCTATCAGGTCCAATTAACACACACTCTAATAAGTTCTAATAAGTCGTTAGCCTTTGGAACATGACACAGAAGGAAACAATAAAACCCAACCTCTCCTTTGATAATTTTTTGACTGCAATCCCTACAAGTAGCACGAGAAGTCTGCGAAACTTCAATACCGCATTCAGTATCCTTGACAGCTTTTGAGCCTGATTTTGTGGCAGTGCTGCTGCTGCCGCCGCTCTCTATGTATTTTCTGATGTTCTGCTGATCTTCCCAACGAAGCGACTCTAAGTTTTCAACATCGTCAACTCTACAGGTAAACAGTAGCACACGACAATATACTCTTGCAAATGTCAAACCATACAAAAACACACATTTAGCGAAAAGAATAGAAATTTCCATACAATTTTATCTGATTAGCTTTCTTCAAGATGCAAGCAGCATGATTCCACATCTGCTTGAAAATAAAATACAGATTAAAATACCACATACATGCAATATAACTTTTTTTCCTGAAAAAAGCTCGTGACAGTACAATAAGGTCGAAGTGTTCACAACATTATAATAGAGTAGAAAGCTAAAAGAATAAAACCCTACGGTTCATGATTACATGCAACAAACATAAGAAATGCGTGAAATGAAACGTAACAGCATGCCTAACAGGTACATTAACATTGACGGAAGGTGAGGTATATTGAAGGAGAAGAAAAAGGAAGAAGAAATTACGGGCATGAGACCATCGAACTTGGTGGATTGGACCATCTTGCCGAGACGCAGCGCTTCGGTGGCAATGGGGCTCTTGCACGTCCTGCATGACGATCGCCCCGACTTCGCATATTCCGCCTTCCATGGTTTCTGATTTTGAGGGTTCGACATTCTCACTCTCACTCCACACTCCCACTCTTCCCTCCTTTTTCTTCTTATTTATATGCATTTTCTTTTATTCAATTTATTATTATTTTCAATTCAAAATAGTAGGTCAATCGCGTTAGTAGCCAATACAAAGTGTACTATACTGGTACCTGCTCTGTATAATATATGGTACAATTTGTTATGTATATATGTAATATAAAATGTTATGATAATGTCCATTTCATCTCGCGTCTCAAAATGATTTTAATAGTAAACTCAAAGTCTGCTATGTTGTACTGTATATAATGCTAAGTGAAAAAATAGGAAGGTGTTAACTTGGATCCTATGATGTTGATTAAACTATACAAACATTTTCTATGGAAAAAAATACATAATAAAATTATAAATATGATTTTATTTCTAAAAAAAGATTTCTTAATTTATCAGGATACTCGATAATTTATTGTCTACCGTGCAAATTAAAAGGAAACCAACAAAAGTAACATCGATTCCTTTCCTTTTTATTGACAAATGTTGATGATGAGTGTCCTTTTCCCTTTTGGGATCCCACGTGATGTTGAGAGTCTCACAAATGTAGCAATGCACAAAGTTAGGTTCAGGTCAACCTAGAGGGCTTTCACTGTTTCATTTTACCCTCTTTTCTTTTTTTAAAGAGAAAGAAAAAATGACTTTAAAAATAAATTTTCAACTTCTCCCTTTTTCCTTTTTCTATATAATTTAAATTTCAAACTTCTGTCTAGTTTTCTCTAATCATTGGTAATTACCATATTAAGTCAGGAACCATGTTTACTTGAGCAAAGCAATTGCCAAGCTTGTTAACATTCTCAACCAGCTGCAACTTATTTTAAGCCATGATAATACTATTTTCATGGGCTACTCATCTTGTTTTGTGGACAAGAAACATGAAAAAAAAAAAATAGAAGGAAAGTCACCTACACTCTCAAAACCATCAGGTGCATAAGCTTTAAGAAGAACTACAGTATTACCCGTTGGTAACTTCCATTGGCGTAGTATCAAGAGCAAACATACAGTCATACTAATTTTACCACTAAGAGAGGCAGATTTAACAGGAAATTTTGTTGCATTACACAATTTCAGGATGTTGAGTGCCGGGAAACTCTGAAGAATCCCAAAGTCTCCACTCTTTCACAATCCAAATGTAAAAAGACGAAATTTGGTATTTCTCTCCAATGACTAATCATAACAAGGCATTTTCTCTCATTTCTCTACTGAGAGAATTCCAAGTATTACTGATATCTGGGCTTGTGAATGCAAGTGTATCATTGGAACTAAATACACATAACTTATTCCTGACTTCAATTGAGGAAAAGCCAAGACTCTTATTAAGCCCCTCTTCAGCCATTATCATCTTTTCTATCCCGTCAGTATACATGTTTGCCAGTGAAGCTTGCCAGGAGAAATCATTATTAGGCTCTAAAAGTGAAAGCTTGTTTGCTATTTCTTCAGCAAGTTCAACACGTTTATGGAATCTACATGCACTTAACAAAGTCCCCCAGGCATTAAGACCAGGTTTTATGGGCATGTCTGATAGAAAGGATAATGCTGCATCAAATTGACCAGCTCCTGCGAAAATACCTATCATGCAGGCACAGTGTTCCTCAGTTGGAGAAATGCCATAATCTTTCATAGAATTAAAGATCCCAAACCCCTCCTGAACCATTCCAGAGAGACTGCAAGCTGATAGAACTGAAGTAAATGTAACTGAGTTGGGCACGTGCTTTCCTGATATAACACACGCATTCTGTGTCATTTGATAAAATGTGGAAAGGGCTTCCAAATACAAGCCATGTATTGCGTATCCATTGATCATTGCAGTCCAAGAGACAACATTTTTTACCGGCATCATACAGAAGATTCTGTAAGCAGTTTTGACACACCCGCATTTAGAATACATGTCCACAAGAGAGGTATAATTCACCACATCCAATTCAACCATGTTTCTAATTCCAAAACCGTGCACACTTTGTCCTTGTTTCAAAGACCCCACACCAGAGCAAGCTAGAATCACGCCAGACAATGTCACCGGATTTGGTGTAGTTGAGTTTTCCAGCATCCTTTTGAACACGGACAAAGCTTCAAAAAATTTCCCTTTTTTGGCACACCCATTGATTAAAGCGCTCCATAGAACCACATCCTTGTGATCATTAGCTTTTTCAAACAACCTAAATGCATAATGAGTAAAGCCACATTTCATATACATATCTATAACAGATGTCAGCAAGCAGACATTCACCAAAAGATTGTTCTTTATACATACAGCATGAGATGCTTTCCCTTCTCTCTCAGCGAAGACGTTTGCACAAGCTCGAACTAAGCCTTCCATTGTGAAAACATCCCATTGGAAATCAAAATAGTTAGTCATATTAGAGAGTAGCTCAAAAACACGGGGTTCTTGTGAAACTTTCAAATAGCCCTTTATCATAAAACCCCACATAACGGAGCTTCTGTAAGAATATCGTTCAAACAGCTTGTGGGCATCATTCAGAGAACCCAACTCAGCATACATGTCCAAAAGTGCTGGCACGATAAACAGGTCTCCTTCCAACCCATATTTGATGGCCAAGCAATGAAGCAATCTCCCATTATGAAAAAACATCAACCTCTGACTTGCTTTAATGGCAAACACCAAGTTGAAGCTATCAACTGCATTGCCGTCACTTCGTAAGTCTCGGAAAAGCTTTAAAACATAATCATAGAGACAGCCTTTTGAGTAACCGGAGATGATGGTGTTCCAAGAGTGAAGATTCTTTCCAGTGATCTGATCAAAGGCTTTTGTGGCAAGTGGAAGAGAACCCGATTGGACATAAGCATTGGTGATGTTGGAACCATAGAAAACCTCCCTGTAAAGCCCGTTGATGATGACCTGAGCGTGAAGTTGCTGAGCCAGAGAGAGGAACTTAGGGCAGGAGAAAAGGGCATTAAAGGTTTTGAAAGGGTTGCTTGATAAAATGAGGGGTGCACTACTCATGTTAATTTGTTAATAATGATGTGAGAATGATGCAGAACGACAGAGACGTGGAGTAGTGTCCTCTAACAGCTGCGGATAATAATCAATCGAGTAACCGATAACCTTAAACTGCACATTCATTGTTGTTTTATTTATCCCAAACTTTTGTTGTTAAAAAGCATTTGCGTCAATTTGATGCTCACCAAAGTAGGAAACATTATTTTCCAAATCGAGTTGCCATATAACTATTAAACAATAACAGTAAATAATGTTGCCAATTTTCCTATATTTTAACAGCAAATAATGTTGCCAAGAATTATCCTAAGATGGCAGAGCCATAGTAGAAAGATATTACTTATACTTAGAACAACCGTTATAAGCTTCCACTCATAGAATATTCTTTTTCATAAATTAAAAAAACATAGTTAAATCGTGTTTATCTAAGACTAATGTTTCTAATTTCAACAATTGTAAGTAAGAAATTCAACAATCTCTCAATTTCTTTGTATGTAACTGTTTTTGTCTGTGTCTCTTCATTCTCATCCATCCGCTCCTTCTACATATGTCTTGGTATTACCGAGAGAAAACATTTAATGCACAGTTGGAGTGCGCATGAACAAGAACTGCAACCAAGAGAAAAAAGGTCGTGTCAACAAACATTGAAGCAAAATATGCATATACTCAATAGTGATTACCTCGAATGATTTCCCTGATCGTTCAAATTCTAGCATGCTTAGAGCAACTTGACAACTTTGTGAGACAAGAGGCTCTGGATCTGCCGTAAACTCCTCAAGAAGAGCTACACTTTGATCATCTAAGGCACACAACAAAAAAACGACGTAAACAATTCACAACGTAAATAGAGATGTAAATAGAGATATTTATGCGGTTCGCACAAGAACGATGTAGTAATAAATGTTTAAGTAACCACAATCTGTTATGTGGCTCAGAACAAACAAACACAACCAAATATTGAAGACCAGGAGATAAAGTTCTCAAAAGAAATTTGTAAATGAACTGAAACTCGGCATATGTTATAGGCATAAGATTGGTGGATAATATGCTACCTGAATCATGCGAGTGAGAGCCAAAGACAGCTGATATTACAAGAATTTCCAAGACTCTTTTAGTGAAAGGTTAACTAACAACACCTTTACACCATTTTCTTTATTTATTACGTGAACCAGGTGTAAATGAGCTACTTTTGAACCGGACCAGTCAAAACCAATCACACCAAGAGATAGAGACTAGAAAAACTAGATGTCCCAAACCAAGTTTGCTTCAACGGCTAAGTACTAAAAAGGAAAATTAGTTGAGAGTTGACTACTACTATCTAGTTTTTCATTTTATGGATTTGTTTGGATAATTTTTTTAGAAGTATTTATAGAAGAAAATAATAAGGAAAAATAGAAGTAGCTTTCCATAAGTTAAAATGAACTTACGTACAAGTCAAAAATCATCTTTTGGAGAAGTTAGATGAGATAGACTCTATAAATGAATTTATGTATATAAGCTAACTTATAGAGAAATTTTCTTCATTTTTTCTTTCCCGTTTTCTTTTTCTACTAGTGTTACGGGAGAAGTTCATCTAAATAGATTTTAATATTAAATTATGATTTCCATTTAATTCTATGATATTATTGCATGTCTTTTTCTACTAGTGTTAGGGGAGAAGTTAATCTAAATAGATTTTAATATTAAATTATGATTTCCATTTAATTCTATGATATTATTGCATGTCTTTTTCTACTAGTGTTAGGGTAGAAGTTCATCTAAATAGATTTTAATATTAAATTATGATTTCCATTTAATTCTATTCTATTATTGCATTTCTCCTTTTAGACGTGAATGGTATCACAAAGCACAACACTGCTTTAATTACTTTGAGAGTAAAGGGGATCATGCCATTTTTGGCTGAAATACCTGCAATTGAACCAAGAGCTTCAGCAGCCTCGTGTCTAACCATTGGGTGCTCATTCACATCTTTAAGTATATTGGATAGAGCAGCAGAAGCAGCTTTGTCTTGCAATTGACCCAAAACATATGCAACCTAACCATTACAAAAAGTATAAAAAATTTGAGCGATTCAAACAGGTGTAGGAAAATCAAAATCACATTCATAAAATATCCACCTAATATTATTACATTAAAAGTTTAAATAATATTTTTATACTCAAGGATAACTGGCTACTTTCACCATGACAATTTCCTGTTTATTCCATTCCAAAGAACAGTTCCACAGGCAAAGTATAAATGAAATATTGAATACTTGTTTCTATAAAAAAAAAAAAAAGGCTTGCAGTAGCATATCAACATGCAGCTCACACCTGATATACCTTCATGTATACAGCATAACTTCTAAACTATTCATTGAAATCCTGTAACATAGATAAATCTTACAGAAATAAGACTGAGGTTATCAAACCTCATGGCGCAGTAGAGCACTTTTCGAGCTCAAGGAATCAATAATAGCAGCAACAGCTTCATTTCCACCATCATTGCGAAGGGCAAAAAGAGCTGCATAGCGCTCATGCATCCCTTTTTCTTCATCAAGAAGTACTTCCCTGGTATTGATACATACAAATTAGCAACCTACTACTTACTCGGTTAAAATAAGTTTCTTTCTAATAACAGTATGAATGAACCCAACAAACCTCAGTTGTTGAACAGAAGTACAAGAGGTCGCTGGCGCGGCTGGATCAACAGACTTAAAAGGCGACATTTCAATTGCAGGCAATTCATCAGTATTACCAGCATCTTTCAAATGCTGAATTCGATGAAGAGCCAACTCACACGTTTCTCGAACCTCCTCTGCCGGATCCGAATCCAAACTATTCTTCAGTAGAGGAACATTACCTTCTGAACCAATAGCACCCAGTGCCTCAGCTGCCTATGCAATTACAATAAAATCAATCGTCTCAAAAGTGATAAAAACAAAAAGCAAGAGCAGAGCTGCAAAGAAAAAAAATTCAAGACCCAAAATAAATTAAAAATTAAAAACAGGAAAGGATACCTCATGGCGAACAATGGGATGCAAAGAAAGATCATTCAGAACTGAAGCCAAAGCAGGAATGGCTTCCAATTCCTGCATTTGACCCAACGCAAAAGCAGCTTCGTGCGCCAACAAATTCGACGAATCCCTTGTGGCTGCCATGGTAAATAGAATGATAAAATTACATGAACAAAAAGAGCGTGAAAAGTTTATTACACTTGGACATACTAATGGAGCAAATGAAGCAGCAGAAATCAAATCACGTGACCTAAAACGAATTGAACAATAGAATTTCTTTTAAAAAAAATAGGAAGAATCTACTAAGGGTTGTGAAGAAGGGAGAGACAAACCAAGAATAAGGGCGTCGCGAGGGGCGGGGCCTTTGAGGTTGCGGAGAGAGAAGAGTGCTCTGAAGCGCTCAGAAATTGGCTGAGAGGAATCCAGCAACAACTCGCACAGGAACTTCTCCATCTCCGAGGAAACCAAAGCGACGTCGTTTGACGAATCCATACTCGTGAGAGAGCTTCTCCTCTACCTTCAGCAGCACACCAGCGAATCAGATACGGCAGTAGTTACTAGTTAGCCACTCCTAGTTTTCCGTAGCTTTTCTTCTTTTCGCTGTTTCGGCTCTTGAAAACCAATAATATAAAATAAACCGCATTAATTTATATATCTTTTTCTTGGGAATCTTTCGTCTCTGCGAACAAATACATTTAAACCATTTCATTTAGTTTTTAAATAACAAAATAAAATATTACTACCTCCTAAAATACCTAAATTGCATTATAATTATTTTATTTTTTATGAATCATTTTTTTAAAATGTTAAATTTTAATTTATTAGAACTTGGAAGAGGGTGATAATGGCCTAATATGAAGTGAAGAAAACGTTTGAACTAAAAATTATAAACTATTTATAACTTATCCAATTTAGAATACTTTTATTTTTCTAGGTGAATAGCTTAGTTGATTGTTCCCTTTCTTCTAATTTTTTTATGTCTTTTGTTTTATATATATATATATATATATATATATATATATATATATATATATATATATATATATATATATATATATATATATATATTGTTTTCCTGGTTATCAATGAATTGTGAAAAATCATTTTTCATGGTACTTTTCTCCTTCTTTATTATATGAGTATTTTATAGAGTTAAAAATGTTTTTACATAGAGAAATTGGTATATGGTATAAGAGTGGGTTAAAATCTCTTATGTCTCTAACTAATAGTCATCTTCTCTTTTGTTTTTTTTTGTAAGTTTTTTTTTTTTCATAGGCTCTATTATCTCAAAAGTTTAAAGTATCATGGATCACTTCTTAAATCCATTTAACCTTTACTACCCACATCCTAGAGAAAATTCGATGATGGTCCTCATCACTCCTCAACTTAGTGTGACCAATTATCACTCAGAGCGAAAATATGAGATGTTCATTATTATAAAAAAAAATGAGTTGAAATTCATCGATGGAAGTAAGTATTGGAATTTTGCAACATGATAATCCATTTTTTGATACATGGGGAAAGATTTAATGTATTCTTTAGTGGATTACACGATCTCTCAATACACAAATTGCTCAAAGTATGATTTACATTGATGCCGATCAAAAAAAAAAATGATTTACATTGATAATGCCAGAGATTTTTGAAAAAATTTGTGAGAAAGGTTCTCCAAAGGTGATCATTTTAGAATTTTAGATTTACTTTAAGAAATAAATTTTGTCAAACAAGGTGAAAGAAGTATCTCAAACTTTTATACAAAATTCTTTGGGAAGAATTAGAATCGGTGAACCTATTCCATATTGCTCTTGTGACATAGAATGTAATTGTAATGCGATGAAAAGTGTGGCAAGATATAAGGACTCATAATATGTTGTATGTTTCTTGAAAAGTTTTGGAGAAATTTACAATCGAGTCAAAACAGGGATCCTTCTTATGCAGCCTATTCCTAATATAAATTGTGTTTTATCTCTTGTTCTTCAACAAGAGAGACAACTTACTGAAAATTATTTTACTAATGTAAAAACCATATTGAATACTACTAAAGGACAAGGCAATTGGAGAACACAAAGGCAATGGTAATGCAAATGGCTAAAAAAACAAGAAAAAGGAAGAGGACGAAATCTCAATTATGAAAAGCAACGCACCAACTATTACAGGATGATTTATATCATAGATGAATGGTATTCCAAACATGGTTTCCCATCTTGGCACAAATTAAGAAACAAACATACTATTAATAATGTTGGCACAAAAAAAAAACATATCACCCACATTCTTAATTTTCAGAATTGACTCTTCCTCTTATTCTCTCATGTTTGGAATCAATTTACGAAATCAAGATCAAACTATCTGAAATGAGTTTTGCACCGATAATTTAACACTTTGAGTTTGTTCTTATTTTCCTTAATTTTGGATTTGCACTTTATGACATTTATTTGTGTTTCTAATTTTAGAAATCAAATTAGGAATCAATTAAATCATGATTTGATAATTATATATGAATTAGATTGAATGATATTTTGATTTGATTCATATAAATGGTTTAATTGATTAATTGAGTTGGTTAATTGTTCAAACTTGGATCTGAATCTTTAGAAAAATATGATAAGAGAAATTCTTTGGTTCTTGAATCTTGTAATTAACCTTTCTCCTTCTTTTTAGATTTTTCATCTTTGTTTTCAATTTGATTCAAATTCTATTACACATTTTTCAATCTCTAAACCCCAAATTAATTTGTACGAGAATAATATTAAAGATTGAATACAATCTAGATGTGTGCTATGAGAATCAACCTAGTTTGTGCTCTATACTACAAATTTTAGAGAAATCTTAGAATAATTTAAAGAACGACATTGAAAATCATTTATCCAAATCATCATTTGAGGTTGAATATAACTTTGACCACAACCACTTACAAACTACAAGGGTTGACTTGTGTCCTTCGTGATTTTCATCTTTCCACTCATTTTCTAACCATCATTTACTATGATAACCAACCTGATAAACACATAGTTACTAACTCTAACTTTTATTCGAGAATAAAAAACATAACTTACAATATGGTAAGTTCTTCACCTCTTACCCATACAATTTGGTCACTAACCTACAAATATTTTCACCAAGCTTTTGAATTAAACTCTTTTTACCAATATTGTTTCCAAGTCTGGAGAGTTGAGTATACACACTCTAACTTGAAGGGAGGGTGTTATAATACATTTGTTTCTCTCGTATATTAGTAACTTAGTCGGTTGTTAACAATAAATGAGTTGTTCCCCTTTTTCTGTTTTTGTTCTTTGCTGTATATATTCCTTACTTTCTTGGTTATCAATGAGTAATGAAAAATGCTTTTTAGCGATCCTCTTCTCTTCCTTCCTTATGAGTATTTTCCAAAATTAACTACTTTTACATAACCTACGAAAAAACTACAATATGAACATCGAGATTCATTTATATGCATAACTTAGATGGTGTTTATTAAATAAATACTTATTATATATATATATATATATTATAATATACCAATGTATAATTTGATTTTATAATGAGAGGAAAATAAACTTTTTTTATATAAATAATAAGACATTTCATAAATTATTATGTAAAGGAAATATTAAAATAAGTTAAAAATATCTTATAAATATTATTTAATCTTAAAATAGTACAAGTTCATGTTAGTTAAACATTTTATATATTATTTTTTTTAAATTATAAATTAAATCAAATTTAAAATGATTTTTCTCTTTATAAAGTATTTGAGATTTCACGTCTATTATATATAAAATCAATTTACAATATATAACTAATAATAAAACTGACCTTCTTAAGTCCGTCTTAAAGGATTGTGTTAGACTTAAATTTTATTACTTTAATATAATATTAAAATAGTCTATCTTAATCGAAATTTAGATTTATTGTATCATATTATTGAACCATTCTCAATTTTCATGTCTTATATCTTTAACATAAACACACAATATCTTAAATATAAGTACATGTGAGGTTTCATTAATTAAAAATAAAACCTTATAATTTTATATGATTGAATTAACCTTAAATTTTATTACCTTAATACAAATCTTACTAAATATATCATAAATAAGAATGATTTTTCATGTAAAATGGTAACAAAGAGAAAAGATACCCTTCTCTCGTGATGAACAATTCAATAACATGAATATGTTATCTATCATTCTTCATTCACCACCAATCCTTATTTTGTTTAGATTCAACTATCATTATTGTTTGATTGAGAACAAATATAACTAATTTCTATCATTGTATGATTCATCCATGCTTGTCAATATATGCAAACTACAAAAATAAGTGGATGAGATCAAGTATGGAAATTAACTTAAATGAATTTTTAAAAATATAAATTAGCATGATAATTTAAATGAAGGGCTATAATATCAATCACTCATTGATATATAGTTAAGAATTGTGCACTTTATGAGGTAAGCTGCTCATTGAAGTAAACATATTTTTGTATTATTTTATATTTTTAATTAAATTTTAAAAATATATTAATAATATATTTCTTACACCTTGTTTAATTTAATTTTTAAAGTAAACATTTTGTTTGTTGAGGGGTGTTACTAAACAAGTGTGATAAACGCTGGTCAGGTGGCCTCGGACAGTATATAAACCCCACCGCCAATATCTTCCTCATTTACGTCTCTTATGCGTTCACCTCTTCTCATTTGCCGAGCACCATCAAATTTCCCGCTTCGCAACCTCAGGTTCGCTCCCAACTTTCGGAGATTCCTCCAGATCTGATATTTTGTCTTGTGCATTTTCTTCGTTTCTTTTGTTTCCTTGTGAGAATTATCGGTTAACTAATTGAGATAATTTTGTTCCTGGAAACAGAGAAATTGGACGATCTCGCGAGTCATGAATGCTAGACGGTTAGTAACCATCACTGGTTTGAATCAGACTTTGAAATTTGTTCTCTCAATAAGCTTCGATATGTTGCGATCGTTATTTAATTTGTTTGTGGTTCCTAGGCTAGGCAATTATTGTTTTCTTCTCTGGATCCACAGATACGGCGTGGTTATTTGATTTGGATTTAAATCTGCTGATGACTATAGTGAATTGATTCGTGAATCGCAGTTTTGGGGCTGCGATTTTTTTAGTATGGTACACTATGCTGTACATGTTCTATTTGCTCGATAGGAGTGAAATTGTGTGGAACCGTGGAAGGAATTAGCTGGACTGGTGAGGCATAGATATAGAGTTGCGCCTCTTGTTCTTCTCGAATTCCGAATTCGTTGATCCTTGCATTGATCTGGCGACTTGTGTTTATCACTTATCAGTGGCATGTACACACCTGAATCGGATACGAGGAGTGTTCTCCGAAGGAGAATATACTTTTATTTAATTTGTTTCAACTCTTAAATTTATCTAATAACGTGTGTTAGTCACCAGTGTGACAAAATAATATCTCCATGCCAAATTTCAAGTTTAGAAAATTAAGAATAGAAACTCAACATTTTATAGTCGAAAACTATCAAAAGGTAAGTAAAAAGCACAAACAAAATCAGAGAAATATTTTCATAAAGTAGAGGAAAAAATTAAAACATCTCTCTCTAAGAATTACTAGAGGATAATTACACTCTATTTTATAATTGGAGAAACACTTCGAGAACTCTACATTTTTCTCTCTTCGATGAGATTACTACAACTGTCATGAGATGATACAACTCATTATTGAATGAGTTGATATTTATATCTGTAAAACTTCTTCCAACACCCACCTAAATACGGGCTGAAGAAATTTTACATCACCGTAAATGCATAGGAAATATTCTGGATAGGCAATCACTTTAGTCCTTGAAAGTGTAATTCAGTGTCACAAAGGTCCCTCCCTCTGAAAGTATTAAAATTAAAAAAAGTCCCTAAATTGTAATTTTGTCTGTCATTTTAGTCTTACTGTTATAAATTCTTCTTACTAAGACATTGTTATTTTGATTCCTGAACTTAACTACTTAATATCATTTTATTTCCTAAATTTAACCGCTTATAGTCATTTTAATTGTCGAATTTAAGCACTTACTGTCATTACAGTATCTAAACTTAGTGGTTTCCTGTCATGTTAGTGGAACTTAACTGAAACTTACATTCCATGTTTTCACAATATTGTCAATTGATGTGACTTGAATGCTTGGTCAAATATGAGCATACAAATTGCAATCATAATGAAGCATGTGAGCATGTTACATTTATTCACTATATCCAGCAAAGATGAGTCTTATTATATGCATGGTCAATTAGTTTGATTTGAACATTAAGTCAAATGTTATCTTAGCATGTGAAATTGAAATTAGATTCCTCCTTGTCCCCCTCTTTGAATAGCATGCTTTATAAGCTCCAAGAATACAAATGGTAGTTTTCTATAATATACACCTTTTGTAAATATTGGTTGATATTAACTGTTATGCCTTTTTTGCTTATGCATTATGAAACTTTTTTTTTATAATCTCATTGATCTTTAGTCTAAAACGAGGAATGATTCTGGTGAACTGCTTTCTTGGCCTTATGTCCCAGTGGCTCTAGCTCTAGACCGTTTTCAACTGGACAAGGAGAATTACTATACTTTATCTTAAGTGTCTCTTCCTAGTTTAAGTTATAGTTTATGTCTCTCTTCTTCAGTTCGGTCTTAGTTGTCAGTATATGCAATATGACATGTATTAGAATTCACCCAGTATTTATTTTCTTGCTTAGTTATTAGATTTCTCCCCTACTAGCAATCTTTCTATACAGGTGGGGTGTGAACTTTACTATCCTGTACGTTGAGAATTATAACCGTAGTTTTTTGTTTTTGTTTAACTATATGATAAAATTGTATCATACGCTGCTTTAAATAAACTCCTGTACATGAGATGCAGTCAAACTGTAGCAGTTAAAAATTGCTTGTTTCTGTTTTATCACAAGTGTTAAACACAGTGAAGCCCTGGTTGATCAGTTTTTAGTGATTTTTTTAGTCTGTTTTATGATACTTGGGAGTGCATAATTTTGATCCACTGTCAGTAGGACAGCACAAAACATTTATACATTATCTCTATGTTTATAAAGACCAATTCAGACTCTGGGCAGTATGACCTATCATGGCAGTGCAAAAAAATTAACCTAATAGTATAGTAAATTAGAATGTATTTGGAAAATACCATCCTGTTTTTATTTATAAAGCGTGAGGCAATTTTTTCTATTTACTTTATTTATAAATCTTGATATTTTATGCAATATGGAGAGTCTCATGTCTTGTGACTCTTTTCTTTTAATCAGTTTAACTATGTAAAAGGGAAATTTATTCTGTTTTTGTCTGTCATGTGACCATTTGGTGGCTTGTGGTTGTTATTGTTTTAGAGACAACCGTAACAATAGAGTTTCCCTTTTTGATGGTATCGAGGAGGGTGGCATCAGAGCACAATCTGTTTACTCATCTTCTCATGAAATTGATGAACATGATAACGAGCAGGCATTGGATGGACTGCAAGATAGAGTCAATCTGCTGAAAAGAGTAAGTTTACTATTGGTATCGATATAGCCTAGACCTCATTTAGTTATTTGTAAAAATGAGTGATGCACCTTGTACTCATTTTATCATTTTGCTAATGGTATTTTAACTATTTGACGATTTTCAATATTTGATCTATTGGTTGGTGAAATTCAATTTATATTTGTACTAGCAGGAAATGTAATCTTTTGGCCTCTGAAAGTGGAAAATTTGTTTGCGCATTAAAACTTGCCTCTCTGCCCTTTTTGTCAACTTATTTTAATTCTGGTTCACCATTGTATTTTTTACTGTTGACTATAGGTGTGTTTATGATCTTATTCTCTTATTATATTACAGGTGCTGTTAACTTAGTTCAATATTATAAGATTTTCTCTTTAAACCCCTTCTAGAGTGTCTAAACATCTACAAAGTGTTCAGAATTGTAGTCCATGCAGCTGTAGTAGGCAGTTGTATGATGGTCCAAAACAACTTGCACAAATTTATTTTTATGGGTGTGATTGCAACAGTTATCAGGTGATATCAATGAGGAAGTGGATAGCCATAACCGCATGCTGGATCGAATGGTGTGTTTACTTAAACTGTGGAAATTTCTCAGCGTTTTTTCTTCTTTTTTTTTGTTTTTCTTTAGTGATGACTGATAAGATGCTATAAATTTAGGGGAATGATATGGATTCATCAAGAGGAGTCCTTTCGGGCACTATGGACAAATTTAAAATGGTATGTAGACTTCTAATCCTATATGGCTTTTGAGTGTTCCTTTGCAGTTTTCCTTTCCTTTTCCATTCGTTGTCTTCTGCGTTCTTTCATTTTTGGTTGGGGTTAAAGAAAGGGCGTAGTGTAGTGGAGTTTTATCCATGTCTGTTCGAGTGATTTTGTGTCATTTTCAGGTATTTGAGACTAAATCCAGCCGGAGAATGTTTTCGCTTGTAGCATCCTTTGTTGTGATTTTTCTTATAATATACTATCTCACTAAGTAATTTGGTCTTTCATTCAACTGTCATCTTTACTCTAGAGGAAGCTACTTCCTCTATTACTGTAATTAATGCTACTACCCTGTAAGATACTGTTATGTATAAAGGCTTGATGTTTCAAACAGGTACTGAATGCAAAGACTAATGTCCATTTCCGATTTGAGGTATATTTTCTCTTTCCTTTTAAATCATGCAATGTTTTGAGAAAAAAAAGGATGCGCATGTTTAAGCATGTAGAAAATGAAGATATTTAATGTAAAAAAATTCATCTAAGACTAGAATTTTTTCCCGACATGGATTAGTAAATCAGAGATTAATTTCGGTCGTATACTACGATTTTGGCTGGTTGATTGGTTTTTCCACATGCTGATACTGATCGAAATAGATCAGTTTACGAGAGCACGAGATGTTTAACTGCTATCTCAATCGGTATATTTTTTTCCTACCTACTGAACTAAATAAAGCTTTTCTTTTTGTGTCTGGCCCAATTGTGGAAGTATTTACGTAGATCGATCTTATTACCTTTGAAAAATCTGCCACTGTCAGTACACCCCAGGTGCCCAACTAATGATATATATTTCAATAAATAAATAACTGTATCACACACTGGAAAAAAAAAGTTTTATTCATAACAAAAAAAAAATATTCTTTTTATTTCGTATGCAGTATAGTTTTAATTGCTGACGACTTTAGTAAAAATATGTTAATAGTTTTCTTTTCGAAATTCAAAGTCGAACTACCTTTATGTATTAAGGCGTCGATGCTATCTCTCAGATTCTCTCCATTTTTTTAGTTAAAAGAAATCGATATATTTTCGGAAACTAAATTTATATACATATTTTTAAGGGTTAAAAAACTATTATAAATATGAATAGACCTATGTTTTTATTATCTATAAGTGACTTTTTATTTTGATTACTGTAAAAAAATTGTTTTATTCCTCTAAAGTTAAAAGTTACCATTTTTGAACTTTATAGTATTATATGATACTGATTTTTTACACATATATTGGAAAAAATGTTTAAAAATTCTAAAATAAATATATTTTAATTTAAAATAAATATTAGAAATTAAAAGTAGTAATTAAACTTTTGGAAAGAATAAAAAAATATTTTATAGGAATTAAAACAAACATTCACACTAAAACCTAAAAATATTTCAAATATTATAAAAAAGAATTATAAATTTAAAAATCAAAATTAACTAAATTTATAAAAGCTAAAAACATGCTTATTGACCAGTGACTAGTGTCAAATACTCAAAAACTGCAGCTTGCCTTCACGCCGAGTTCGTATAGCACACGAGTAACAATTTTAGCTAGTCTTGGACATCTCCATTGACCATTTATGGGACCAACCTCAAATCTAGAAACATAATGTTATAAAGATTGAGAAGTAAGTTTTTAATTAAAAAATTAAAATGCATTTACACTAGGGCCAAAAATGACATTACGTTTTGTAAAATATTGAAAATAAATAATATTAAATTTTACAATCTAAAATGTAACACCAAAATTTTTCACTTCGAAAACTTTCCTAATCACTTAATTTGAAATATTTCCTATGCATAAAAAAATACTTTTGACATTTTCTACACTTTATGAAATTAAGGGTGAAAGATACAAAGCGTACGATTATTTTAAGGTAATTGTTTTCTGCATCTAATAATTTTTTACTTGAACCCAATAATTTTTGAATTTTTAAAATTATCTTTTATTTTGAAATTTAAAATTTAAAATTAAAAAAATGCATTCTAGAAAAGAAAATCCTGAATAAATTTTTGTATTAAGTTGAAAAGTTAAAATTTTATTCTGGAAAAAAAATTTTGGAATACAAAAAGATATTCCAAAAAATTAAATTTCAAAAAATATTCCAGGATAGGAATTCTGAAAACGTATTTTAGAAAAGAAATTTCCGAAAAGTATTTTAAAAAAGAATTCTGAAATTTAGAAAAATATTCTTAAATCCCCTTTCCAATACGTTTTCTAATTTTTTTTAATCAAAAAATATTTTGATCCGAATTCTCCTTTTATTTAAAAACTAAAAAAAATATTTATTTTATAAAAATTTAGGTGTATGTTCAAATTTGTTAGATGCATGAAGAAATTGCCTTATTTTCGGGCCGAAAGATTGTGGGTGACATTGGACCGGTAACATGATGATGAACCTCCATGGTGGGTAGATTTGCTTCATGTACGAGATCAGGTAACTCATTTAGTTCTGCTATAAATTGAAATTCCGGAAAAAACAGAAAATTATCATAATTAATTTCATATTTTTATTAAAATTAAAATCTGATTTAATTTAAATGAAACTTATGCACACACATATAATTTCATTTATAAACTACCATACATATGTTGTCCAGCAAATTTATTTCCTTCAAAACCTTTTGCATAAAATGAGTAGAAGAAATGCAATAAAATAAGAAATTATCACAAAGGACATTATTTTTCATTTTTTCTATCATAAATTTTAAGATTTATTTATTATATTTTAAAAATAAATAATAAATTAAAAAAATTGATACAATCTAAGCTATTTTAAAATTAGATTAAACAGGATTGGATTTAAATTTTGATGTAGAATAGTTATATGGTTAAAAAATATTTTATAAGATATTTTTCACCCTAAAATTGATATAATTTAATTTTTTAAATGTTTAGTATGGAAGATAAATGTTTCTATTCAATTGCGTTTTATTTATATACTCCACCTATGTTTCTCACACACGTTGGCATCATCACTTCACTATCCTTATAAAATGTCCATCGTCCATGGAGTAGAACAAAGATAATCAGCTATATTTTTTACTTCATTCTTTTTTTATGTAAATTTAACATTACTTTTTTTTCTCTCTCCAGATTTAGTTCTTTTAAGTACTAAACTCCTTTTATTTTGTAGATACAGCAAAAAAATTCCTTCTAGTTAATTGCTTAAACAAATTTCTTAAAGAAAAGTTAAAATAACCATGAGAATAAATAATGAAATAGTCACAGTTTCGTATCTTCAAAATTACAAGAATTTTTGTTTTGAACATGGTAAAAGAAAATTTAACAAAAAAGTAATCACAAAGGTTAGTAATACAATAGGTAGTAAAATTAACTATAAGATTTAAATAAAAATATAATAAACCATATTTTTTAATTTTAATGATTAGTATGATTAGGTTTTTATTGAATTTCTAATTACAAAAATTGAAAATAAAATCTTATTATTTTGAATACGCAAGCTATAATTTATTTTATTCTTTAGAGTTCCTTATATAAATGTAATATTATCTCAGCATTAATTTGTATTGTTTAATAAATTTCAAATTTTACTTTAACAGAGAGATTGGATACAAAACTATTGTATTAATAAAATAAAAATTGATTTATGTAATGTTTAAGAATTAAAATAGTTTTATGAAATGTTTAAGGATTAAAAATAGTATGTAATTAATGAGTCAAAAATTATTGTTTTGGTTTGATATAAAAACAGAGGTTTTGGATTTAAGTTTAGTATGTGTATAAAATAAAGTGAGATTTGTGTAAGTTTTAAAAATAAAAAGTTTTTTTTTGGTTTAAATTAGGAATATTAAATAGAAAATTGTGCGAGAAACACTCATAATTTTTTCTCTTTCAGGATCAATTTCTTCAGTCAGTTTTTACATTCAACTGATCATACTTTTTCTCTCTTTCTTTTACACCACATGTAGTCTCATTTGCACTCCTTCTTGAAAGTAATGTTTCTTAGTAAGTAAAAGTATATATAAAAGAATACTCTAAGTGTTCTCACCTATATAAAGAGTCTTAATAGTTACATTCTTGATTATACTAAGAATTTTCCTCGTTTAAGCTTTGAACATATTCTTGATATCCTGTAATAACCACTAAAAGATTTTTCACTGCATACATTGTGTTTAGAGATGGGAAGATTGAGGATGAACTATTTTGACTCAATTGAAAACATGACATTGGATGAAATATAAAGTGATAATATTTCCTTTTTCTATTTAGATTGAGCCTAAAATTAATAAATTAAAATCAATTTTTTATAGGTGGTTAAGCTTGTCAGTCTCCTCCCTGTATGATATGTTTATGTTATCTCTGTCTCTCGTAGGTTTTTCACTGTGATTTATGTTCTCATTATACCTATTTGTTTTTTTTTTTTCCAATTCTTTATCATTGATTATTTGAGTAGAGGTGGGAGAAGATTGTAAGCAAGTTGCAGTGTTTGAAGGTTCTGTGTAATCATATAGGTGGTGGAAATCATGGTGTCGATGCTATCTTTTAAAAGCAAGGGCCAGGTCTTGAGAAAACAAGAACCATGGAGGAATTATAAGACACTTTACTGTTGTGTTTGTTAGGCAATTCATCGTTTCATTATTTTCATAGGATTATGTTTGTTGTATTTTCATTTTTGGTAACTACTATTAGGAGTTATTGGTAGTCATTTATTTGGTCTCCATGTATTGTTCACATCATATTTTTTGGTTTTGGGATGTAGGTTTGGTTTTGCAAATTCTGTGAAGTACATATCTTTTTGTAAAAAGGTTGGACTACTCCTCTAAGTGCTCATTTTTAATTTGATTAATTTTTTCTAATAAAAAAAAGTGTCAAAATATTCAAGAAACATTTGCAATTATGCTTATTTCCAAATTACCTATTTGGATTACTTCTAAATTCTCCTATGCTTGTTCTTCTGACTTGTCTTGTTTCGCTTTAACTTGTTTTGTGGTTGTGGTTTTTGGCAGGGTTACGTTTTGAGTAGTTGATTGGAAGGGATTGTGTAATAAGGTCGTCTCAGATTTTTTGTATATGGATTGGATCATCCCTGCTCATAAAAAAAAATTATTCTAATTTTACAACAATCAACACTTCTTTTGAAAGATTTTTGACACTAACTAATTACTACAGCTTTTGAATGTTGAGTTTTAAAGTTAGTGTCTACTTTTACTCTTTTGTGCTATTTAGGGTTATCATGTATGGATGTGGGTAGATGGGAGAACCTTTATCTCTGTTAGACACGGTTTGTTAGCAAGTGTGTTAACAAATTCCTGAAATAGTAAATATATAGGAGATCTTTATATTAATATATTCCTTTTTTACATCTATTTCTTAAATATTCTAATTAATTTATTTTATTCTGATTAATAAAAAAAATTATGATATTTTTTTATTAGCAAAGAATAAATAAATTAAAAGAGACACTTTCAAGGGGTGTCTCAACCTTATACAAGAACCTACAACTAACCATGCTGCTTACAAATCTATAAACAAAAACATAAGTCTTCACCATCAAACAAAAAAGCATAACGTATTGAGCTCTATGCTTCCTACATTATTATGCAACAAGCTTAGAATCTCATATAATTGTTAAAAATAGATATAACTATTCTTGAACGGGTTAGGAATGAGAGAAGTATCGTCTTCCTTCTTGGTCGATTAGTTATCTTCTGCTTTCTCTATATTTCACTGAACGACTTCCTCTACTTCTTTCGCTATCTTCCCTTCCTTCGCAAGCTCCCAGTTCGGATGGTACTTGCAAAAGACACTTCGACGCTCAAGTAAGATCTCGATATTTGGTACTCAGTGCAATTAGGGCGTGATGATGACGTACCTTTTTTCTCAAAATCTATGACTATTTATATGGTTATCATGTGCCCTTTGTTATTGGGCTGAATTAGGATTTTGGATCATAATTTGAAGAACGTATTATCTAATGCTTAATAACTTTTTGGTCTTGTTAACCTTCTGTTAGTCTTAATGAATATGATTATGTCGGTCGACTCTAATTGGATGTTGAGACTTCAATCTATATCATTTGGATCCAACCAATACAATAACAAATAATCTATAAAAAAAAAAAAATAGATCCGTTGATTCAGGGTTATATTATATTTGAAATCCAAAATCAGTCTTGTCTTGACTTTTTCCTTAAGTTTCAAAAGCACTTCATTGTAATATTTTATGATACCAATTAGACTTGCATCCATGATGGCTGAACCATCTATACTCTTCCCTTGGTTTGTAACGTTTTTGGTATACGAAATTATAGTTGAATTGTGCTTTCTATAGTCTTCCCTGTGTAATTGTGTAATGTAATGTCTTTGGTTATGAAATTAGTTGAATTGTTCTTTCTCATCATGTGCCTCTAACGTGATAACTCTTATCAAACTATCCAATTGCATCTTTGTTCCTATGTTTCGGTTTTTCCTGATAAATAAAGCACAAACAACTGGGAAGAGCCTTGTTGCGGTTCCCACATGGCATAAGCATTTCATATAACATGAAACCACTGTTTTCATTTTAATAAAAATTCCATATGGAAATTTCCAAAAGTATGAATCACTTATTTTTTAATGATGACTAAAAAACATAAATGTTATTTTCACCTAAAAAAAACATAATTTTTTAGGTAAGAATAATATTGCTTTGTCGTGGCTCCACTAGTGAGGGACTAGTGACCCTTTCTTTACTTTTCACTCCTTTTTGTATACTGACACTTCAGTTTGTCCGTTGTCTTTGCCTTTTCAAAGTGTCACGTAGCGCCAGCGGGTACATGTTTAGAAGCAGGATAATATTCCAACACAACCAGGTAATATTCCAACACTTCATAACTGTGGTCTTAATTTTAACCTACAAATTTCAAAATATCTTACATTTCTTTGCTAAAAAAAAAACTCGTAAATTTAAAAGCAGCATACATTCTCACGAGAAACCATGCCGATAATCAACTCCTTCAACTGAAATACGCTAATATACTAGTGCAGAGTACATTACATTACATGCATCTAGCCATTGAAATTTGAAGTTTGCATGACTACTGATCTAATATTATGTAGTTTACCACATCTTTTTGCATGGAAACACCACAGACATACATAGATTTGTCTAACAAAGTAGCAACTCGAAGTGACACTTTCATGTGTGTACGTTCCTTAGAGTTAGGACCTGTCCATACAGATTTTCTTGCCGATTATTGGGATTTTCCAGTCACGATCTTCTAAGAAATCTTACCAAAATGGGAGGAATTTTTTCCCCCTTAATGGAATCATAAAAGAAAAGAAGTCAAAAGATAAACGATAAACCAGTATCAATTGCGGGGCACAACCTGTATCTGAGTGAGAAACACATGAGAATAAGAGAAAAAGTAGTACTGTGTACTGAAGGCCAAGTCATGCAGAAGCTCCATCCATGTTCGAATATATGCAAACATCGTGGTCAATTTTAATCAGCAAGGTGGTCAATGATCATAACTCGTATATGTTTTTTCAACTTTTTCTTTTTCTGTTTTGTTGTCTTGCATCTTTCATGTGTTCTAGAATTTAATTAATGAATACACAAGCTAATGATATCGATCAGGAATCAGGAACACTGCTCAATGTAAGAAGGACCGTACAGATAGGTTTACTTTACACATCATTTTCACAAACTGTTTGTATGTTGTTCCAAATGAGTATTATTGCATGCATTTCCCAGATATCACGCATCTCTTTTAAACTTTTTCTAACCACATGCAATCGAGAGCAATGATTGTGTAGCAACTTGCATATTCACATTGAAATATCAAAGAATACACTATACTAAAAGTTTATATACTGTTAAGTTTTCGAATAAACATATCTAATAGATTTTTTTTTGCTAGAATATGAAGATAACTCGGCTTGGAAAAACTTTGATTACTACAAATCAGTTCTTATTGATGGGAAATTCAACACAATAAAAAATAATATCTCAACAAGAGCAATAAGCAGCGGATAATAATTTCCCCAACTAGCAAGAATCTGTGAGGAGCAATAACAAATAATGGCAGCAACAAAAACACACTTCAGGAAGACACAGAAATTTTTAACGTGGAAAACCTTCTCAATGTGAGAAGTAAAAACCACGGGCACAAGCCAGTCAATCAAACTCCACTATGATCAATATTATGGTTACAAGAGAGTCTCAAAATAGCACAAATTGTGCTCAATAACCAGCCAAGTAGAAATACAACAGAGATGAAACAAAGAACAAGAAACCTGAAAAATTCCCAAAACTGCAGCTACCGTACGCGGCCTATATCTCACTGTTCCGGTGACTTTTGAACAATCCGAACGGTCCAATTAAAGCACCACAAGGTATGAACCTGCTGACAAAATTTCAGCCCGATCCAACGGTGGACGAAACAGCAGCAGCAATCCGAAAAAACTCGTTCTTAAGAGAAACGCTGAAAACGCTGCTGTAATGTGAGATGAATTTCTCTCTGCTCAAACCACTTCTGCAAGATCCGGACGGTCAGATTGAATTCACACAAATTATGAACCTGCTTACAAAATTTCAGCCCGATCCAACGGTGAACAAAGTGTCGGCGGCAGCCGGAAGTTACTGGGTTAAACTTTTCTATCTTTTTCTTTTCTCTCTCTTTTTCTCTCTCTGTCTCTGCTGACGGCTGTCACTCTGTTTCTCAGAAAAAACCCTAAAGGTGATTAAAAATTAGATTGGGCCTCCACATAGGAAGTGAGCCCAACCCAACAAATCTCCCCCTCACAACTATGTGGAGATGATTGACAAACCAGCAATCTCACAACAAGTTTCAAACTTGCTTCTCAATAGTGTCTTAGTCATCATATCAGCACAATTATCATCTGTATGAACTTTTGCCAACTCCAGTAACCTAGCTTCCAAGGCATCACGTATCCAATGATATCTCACATCAATATGCTTGGACCTAGAATGAAAAGTTGAATTCTTACCAAGATGAATGGCACTTTGACTATCACAAAATAGCAAGTACTTGTCTTGAACAAAACTAAGCTCTTGCAAGAGTTTCTTCACCCAAAGCAACTCCTTGCATGCTTCTGTAATGGCAATGAACTCTGCCTCAGTAGTGGACAATGCAACACACTTCTGCAATCTAGATTGCCATGCCACAACTCCCCCTGCAAATTTAATCACGTAGCCTGAGGTAGACCTTCTAGTATCTATGTCTCCACCCATATCAGAATCAGTATAGCCCACAAGGGTAGGCTTATCACCTCCAAAACAAAGCTTCAAACAAGTAGTACCACGAAGATACCTTAAAATCCATTTCACAGCATTCCAATGCTCTCTACCTGGATTAGACAAAAATCTACTAACAGTACCAACAGCATGTGCAATATCAGGTCTTGTACACACCATTGCATACATCAAACTACCCACAGCAGATGCATAAGGAACCCGTTGCATATCTGATTTTTCAGTTTCATTAGAAGGACTTTGTTTTGCACTTAATTTAAAATGAGTAGCAAGAGGAGTGCTTACTGCCTTAGCATTTTCCATCTGGAACCTCTGTAGCACTCTTTTAACATAGTGCTCCTGTGACAACCAAAGCTTCTTCTCTTGCCTATCACGCATGATTCTTATACCAAGAATTTGCTTAGCAGCTCCCATGTCTTTCATAGCAAATGACTCACTCAATTGCTTCTTCAACCTGTTGATCATGGAAATATCTTTCCCAACAATAAGCATGTCGTCAACATACAACAACAAGATAATGAAATCATTATTAGCAAACCTTTTAACAAAGACACAATGATCAGAAGTAGTCTTCTTGTAGCCATGCTCACACATAACAGACTCAAACTTCTTGTACCATTGACGCGGAGCCTGCTTCAAGCCATATAGACTTTTTCTCAGCCTACACACATGATCTTCCTTGCCTTCAACAAGAAAACCATCAGGTTGCTTCATGTAAATCTCTTCTTCCAAATCACCATGAAGGAAAGCAGTTTTAACATCCATTTGCTCTACCTCTAAATCAAGAGTAGCAGCCAAACTCAACACAATTCTAATGGATGACATTTTCACCACAGGAGAAAAAATCTCATTGAAATCAATGCCTTTTCTCTGTCTAAAACCTTTCACCACCAATCTGGCTTTATATCTTGGAGATGTAGAATTGCTTTCTTGCTTTACCCTATAAACCCACCTATTTTCTAGAGCCTTCTTGCCTTTTGGCAATTTCACCAAGTCAAAAGTGTGATTATCATACAAAGACTTCATTTCATCTTGCATTGCATCCAACCACTTTTTCTTTTCTCCACTCTCTATGGCCTCAAGATAACACTCAGGTTCTCCTTCATCTGTCAAGGTAACATAGTCATCAGAAAGATACCTGGTAGATGGTTCCCTCTGCCTATTAGACCTCCGAATTTGAACTTGAGGTGGTTCAGAAGCATCACCAAGATCTTCATCTTGTGACATCCCATGTTCCTCGTCAACGTCATCAATAGGAACATCAAAATCTTCTCGAAGTTGCTGATCATCAACATCATCATGTTGGTCATCATTCTGAACATTATTCTCAATAGTATCCAGATCACGCAGAGGCATTCGAACTGGATCAACATTAGACAATCTATTATCTATCTCAGATGTTGTCTTCTCTATCTTGTCAATATCTTCAATGGTTTGATCTTCCATGAACTTCACATCACGGCTTCTAATTGACTTCCTCTCAACAGGATCAAAGAACTTGTAGCCAAATTCATCCTGACCATAACCAATAAAGATGCACTGCCTTGTCTTCGCATCCAACTTGGATCTCTCATCCTTTGGAACATGCACATATGCTTTACAACCGAAGACTCGCAAATGATCATACTTGACATTCTTGCCAAACCAAATCTTGTCTGGCACCTCACCATTCAAAGCAACTGCAGGACTCAAATTAATAACATGCACTGCAGTGTACAATGCCTCACCCCAAAAATGCTTAGGCAACTTTGCTTCAGAAAGCATACACCTAACTCTTTCTATCAATGTCCTGTTCATTCTTTCTGCTAAACCATTCAGCTGAGGAGTTTTAGGAGGAGTCTTTTCATGTCTGATACCGTGTTGCTTGCAATAAGCATCGAATGGTCCACAATACTCACCACCATTGTCAGTACGAATGCATTTCAGCTTCTTGCCTGACTGTCTCTCAACCAAAACATGAAATTCTTTGAATTTCTCTAGAACTTGGTCCTTTGTTTTCAAAACATAAACCCAAAGCTTCCTGGAACAATCATCAATAAAGGTAACAAAATAAAGTGCACCAGTAAATGACTTTACCTTCAATGGGCCACAAACATCAGAATGCACCAATTCAAGCAACTTTGACTTCTTTGAGGGAGGATGCTTCTTGAAGGATACTCTGGTCTGCTTACCAGCCATGCAATGAGAACATTTCTCCAACTCTGCACTCTTCAATCCCGGAAGCACATCCTTTTTAGCTAAACAATTCAGCCCCTTCTCACTGATATGACTAAGCCTTCGGTGCCACAAAGAAGCATCCATATCCATGGCGTTCACACTGTCTTTAGCAACCAATGCTTTTGTCCAATACAGTTTACTAATTCTCTCTCCTTTGGCCACAATTAGATTACCTCTGGAGAGTTTCCACTTTCCTGAACCAAAGTGATTTTCATAACCACTATCATCAAGCATCTGCACAGAGATCAAATTAAAGCGGATATCTGGAGCATGTTTGACTCCTCTAAGCAACAACTGCATTCCCATATTGGTTTGCAAGCAAACATCACCAATACCAACTACCTTAGACACACCATCATTACCCATCTTCAACACTCCAAAATCACCAGAAGTGTAAGATGTGAAGAACTCCTTCCTTGGTGTAACATGCAATGTAGCACCACTGTCAATTATCCACATGCTCTCATCTGATACAAGATTAACTGAATCATGGTCACGGAGAATAATAAGATCATCATCACAAGTAGCAGTAGTAACACGATCATCATTGTCATGATGTTTCTCCTTCTGCTTCCCTTTCTTATCTTTGTTCTCCTTTTTCCAAAGAAAACAGTTTCTCTTAATGTGCCCTGTTTTGTGACAATAATGACACTCCACATTTTTGTATCTAGACTTGGACTTACTTCTGCTGTTCTCTCTACTCCCTTTCGGTTCCCTTTTCTGACTTCTCCCCCTATTTTCAGTGACAAGTACCTCGGAATGAGATGAAGTACCATGAGCCTTCCTTCTCATCTCCTCATTAAGTACACCACTCTTGACATTTTCCAAGGAGACAACACCATCAGGAGATGAGTTTGTAATTGAAACCCGAAATGTTTCCCAAGAATCTGGTAGAGTATTCAGTAGCCATAATCCCAACACTTCATCATCAAATTTGATGCCCATTTGTGACAATTGATCTCGGAGCCCTTGAAAATTATTTAAGTGATCTGAAATAGAAATCTCCTCCTTGTACTTCAAATTTATCAAGCAATTCAACAAATATAATTTATTATTTCCTGTACTAGAAGCATACAAAGTCTCAATCTTCTTCCACAAGGATTTTGCATCTTCCTCATTAGCAATGTGATTATAAACATTGTCTTCAACAAATTGACGAATAAAACCACAAACCTGTTGATGCTCAAACTTCCATTCCTCACCAGTCTTGTCTTCTGGCTTTTCAGTAGCAAACACAGGAAGATGCAATTTCTTCACAAATAACAGATCCTTCATTTTTCCCTTCCATAAGTGATAGTTAGTGCCGTTCAAACAGATCATCTTATTTGTATTTGCCTCCATCATTCAGGTAGTCAAATAGCCCCAACCAAGGAGCTCTGATACCACTCTGATGGGAAATTCAACACAATAAAAAATAATATCTCAACAAGAGCAATAAGCAGCGGATAATAATTTCCCCAACTAGCAAGAATCTGTGAGGAGCAATAACAAATAATGGCAGCAACAAAAACACACTTCAGGAAGACACAGAAATTTTTAACGTGGAAAACCTTCTCAATGTGAGAAGTAAAAACCACGGGCACAAGCCAGTCAATCAAACTCCACTATGATCAATATTATGGTTACAAGAGAGTCTCAAAATAGCACAAATTGTGCTCAATAACCAGCCAAGTAGAAATACAACAGAGATGAAACAAAGAACAAGAAACCTGAAAAATTCCCAAAACTGCAGCTACCGTACGCGGCCTATATCTCACTGTTCCGGTGACTTTTGAACAATCCGAACGGTCCAATTAAAGCACCACAAGGTATGAACCTGCTGACAAAATTTCAGCCCGATCCAACGGTGGACGAAACAGCAGCAGCAATCCGAAAAAACTCGTTCTTAAGAGAAACGCTGAAAACGCTGCTGTAATGTGAGATGAATTTCTCTCTGCTCAAACCACTTCTGCAAGATCCGGACGGTCAGATTGAATTCACACAAATTATGAACCTGCTTACAAAATTTCAGCCCGATCCAACGGTGAACAAAGTGTCGGCGGCAGCCGGAAGTTACTGGGTTAAACTTTTCTATCTTTTTCTTTTCTCTCTCTTTTTCTCTCTCTGTCTCTGCTGACGGCTGTCACTCTGTTTCTCAGAAAAAACCCTAAAGGTGATTAAAAATTAGATTGGGCCTCCACATAGGAAGTGAGCCCAACCCAACACTTATTGCCCCTGAAGGTCATGAGTTAATTGTGTGAAGTTTAATGGTTCATATGTGTAACAAAAAAAAAGTCATTCCTGGTTTAGAGAGGCAGTTTAAATTATGAAAAAAAATTATCTTCATCTCATTTGTGTAACTAGAGAGGATTGAAATTTAACTTTCCTTGGAATTCTAATTCGTTCAAAGGTACAAGTTCAAGATTACAAAATATTGCTTAAACATAGTATTTACAAACCGAAATGAAGACATATTATTATTATTGGTGGTGGTGGTAGTTGAATAAAGTCTAGATTATTTGTAGTGATGATTTACACTTGGTTGAAAAGAAATAAGTTACATCATTATGTGTAAATGAGTGAAAAAGAGTATTGGCATCATGTGAGTAAAGTGTGATTGACATATTTATGTTTAATTACATTTCTTTACATTTTTTTTTTCTAAAAAAATAATAAATAAATTAGAGGTATTTCAAGAATTCCTTTACCTATAGAAATATCAAATTACTAACTTATATTTTTTTACAACATAGTTTTTCTTCTTCTTTATCTTTCAGTTTCACATTAATTTATTTTTTCTATTCTCTGCATTTTTGTCCATCTGTCTATCTACTATAGAAAAAAAATTCAAATAGAATTCTCCAAATTACTTGTTAAAGAAAAAGAAAAGAGAAAAAAAATTAATAAGGGCAAAAGAAGGTATACAAAATTGAAGTAAAAGATTATAGACCTTATTAAAATTTCACTTGAGAATCAATGTCAAACCAAAGTCATATATATATATGACATCAAATCGGATGTTTGTCAGAAAATTAATTCAAATTTATAAAACATTAATTAAAGTGGGATTTCTAATAAATAATAAATTAATGAAAATTAATATTTGACTCATGAAGAGTATGTAAATATTCATCATTGAAAAAATAGTGAAAATTTTCAAATGTCTCACGAAAAGTGCGAGATTTAATTCCCGCTCATCCATTAATTCTTAAATGAAGTAAACCGAGTTTGTGAAAAGTTGAAAAAAATAATCGAGACATCTAACTCTAGTTTTTTTTAATAAAAAAATAAATAATATATTAAATAAGAGTACTTGAGTTACATCAACCCTTTTAAAGAAAAAAATATAAAAAACTATACACAGTTCATCTGAGTCTAAAACTGATACTATCTCTCTAAATCAGACCATGAAATTGCAGTTCCTAATCATAAGAATGTTGATATCTAACCTGAACCTGAATATTCAACACTTCCACTAAAAAAAATATATATTAGATTTTTATAGTTCTAAAATACCCCACCCGAAGAGGTCTCATATCATTATTACCTTATTACAAAAACAAAGATAGACAACTAAAATAAGTTGTGTTGGATAGGAATAAGTCAGCCTCCTTATAACAGGGCAACTCCCAAAATACTAAACACCATGCCCTCTTTCACTGTCGAAAAAGAAGAAAAAACAAGTCACTAAAAAAAAAATCTTTAAATAGAAACCAATTTTACAGACAAAAAATATTAAGTTGTTATATTGACTAAATTAGATACCATTTTAGAGACTAAAAGAATTTTTGATTTCTAAATTAATTTCTATTATTGTTAAATAGTTTCTAAATTGGTAGTTAATTAGATATTAATTTAGAAATCAAATTTGTTTTAGTCTCTAAAATGATCTATAATTTAGTCAATATATTAACTAACTATTATTTGTGTGTAAAATTGATTTCTAGTTAATGATTTTCTTGTAGTGAGTTAGTAATTAAGTGTGACCACATGTAGTAAAATTTATGACTAGAAAATTCAAAATGTTATGATTATAAAATGCATTCTAAGATATTCTAAGCTTGCTTTCGGGTTAAAGGATAATTTTCATAAAAATAAGTTGGGTAATATAGGAGTCAAAAGTTACATGATTGATACATATGTTGTAATTTTAAACTGCAAAAACATGTCACTATCATTTAATTATTTGGAAATTCCAATAGGAGGGAACTCGAGAAGGGTGGAAACGTGAGAACCATCTAAGTAAGAGAAGAAAGAAGTTGAGTAAATGGAAAGGAAGACATCTTTCTTTTGCAGGAAGGGTAAGTTTAATAAAGTCTATTATAATAACTCTTCCACCTTTTTTATTTATCTTTCTTCAAAGCCCCAAAAAAGGTTATACGAGAAATTACGAGAGTCCAAAGTCAGTTTATGTAGGAATGGGAAAGGAGGGTAGTGAAGATACATTGGGTGAAATGGATAAATATATGTATACCTAAAGAATAAAGAGGATTGGGTATAAAATATATCTAAAGGTTTAATGTGACTCTATTGGGGAAATGGAAATAAAGGGTTATGCAGGATGGATAGAAATACTTAAGTTTAAGTATTGGAGACTGAAGACAAATTAAGAAAAGTGGAAAGACTGCTCACGAGTCTGCATGATCGCGGGATATCAAGAAGGTTTATGGAGTAGGGGACAAGGGGGATTCGTTTGATACAAATATTACTTGGAAGTTAGGTAATGACTCATAATTCTTATTTTGGAAAGACAATTAGAATGGGGAAAATCCTTTAGCTTGAAGGTACCATATGTTATTTAATAATAATAGTTGTACGCAAGCAAATATACTAGATATGGGGATCTGTGCATATGATAGGTGGCTATGAAGGATAGAGTGGAGGAGAGAGTGGTTCTAGTGGAAATTACAAGTGATGAATAATTTCATGGAAGAATTAGATAAAAATAAAACTTTACAAAATGAGAGCGACACATGGAGGTGGAAAGGTGATCAACATAAGTGTTATACTGTGAAATCAACATATGAGAGCATTAAAAATTCTAGGGTGGAAAGTTCAAACTTTTTTAATATGATATGGAAACTAAAAGTTATTTCCACTACTGCACATTTTGTGTGGAGATTGAGACTCAATAGTGTGGCTACAAGGGATAATCTTAGGCATAAACATGTACTCATTTCCTCAGTATGTTGTGTGATGTATGGGTGGGGAGATGAATCATTCAACCATTTTTTCTTTGAATGCAAAATCGCAGAAACAATTTGGAACCTTTGCCATAAATGGAAAAGAATTTCTAGGCTCATAACCAAGTTGAGAAGAATTTTTACCACTTTGGTTTGGAGGATTTAAGTAAATATGAACATATGATTTGGAAGGTAATGTGGATGATAGTGGTGAGAAGAATTTGGGAACAAAGGAATAAGATGATATTAAAAAATGAAACTGTAGATGGAGAGGAAATCTTTAGAGGAGCACAAATGAAAGCATGGGTCTGGATAACAAATAAAATGTCAAGGGCTTTATTCTCGTATTTAGATTGGTGCATGTGCCCTAGAACATGTATACGAAGTGTGAATAAATAACACGATGCAAGATAAATGAGAAGGATAGCCTGACACGAATAAGATTATACCATAAGATAAAACACATGTTCTAAGGCAAAGTAAACATTTAAATGGTGACTAATACAAGGCTAAAAATATACAATTTGGTTTGTTGCCTATGTTTTTCTATGATTCATAAGTAGGGGTGTATGTGTAGTATTTGATTTAAAGCCAATATCACATATGTTATCCAGTCTGGGGGATATGTTCCTAAGCCCATCTTTTTTACATGAGAGCTGTCAATTATAGAGCTAACACCAGAATAGTATCTAGTAAAGCGACTAATTTGGGAGCAGAGGCGTAACATAACGAATTTTGCAGGGATATCAATGACTACTACATCTGGACAAACTCTACGCATGTGTATAAGGGTTGAGACACTCCTGAAGTGTTTCTTTTAATTTATTTATTTTTTACTGATAAAAAAAAGTGACTGCTACATCTGGGGTTCCTCAATCGGCCTTGGCAATTTTACATCCTGGTTGGATATAACATTTTTATGCTGTAATGAGAAGAATAGTGCCTCCTAGGAATTGGAATTGGGTTATACTAGTTTTCTAAATCTTCCTTTGCCTCTGCATATCTTATGTTGCACATCTAGGCGTATTGCTATCTTGGAAGTATGATGGTAGGATTCAAATTCTTTGATTTTTTGTGTGATATATGATCTACTGTAAACTTGAGTGCAAATGTGGTTCTATTAGGCTTCATTGGGGATAAGATACATAATGTATGACTCATGTTTTATCTGTATTTTGTTGGTTGAGCATAATATATAGTTTGCAATATGCTTTTTGTTTACAATTCTTGTAGATAATTGTTGTATGAGTTGGAACTCCCATAATGTTTTATTTTTATTCAATTCATTCATCATTGTTGATAAAAAAACATGTAGTGAAAGTACTTAGGATAGACAATTTTTTGGATGAACTATCAAACTTGGCATTTTATTTAAGATAAAAAAATCACTTTTATTCACATATATAAATTTAAGCTAAAAGAACATACTAACCATGCAAATTCGTATGTTTTCTATTTTTTTTCTGAGGTTTATGTGTGTGTCTCTGTATACGTTGGTGAAAAAGTCTTTTTATTACGAAACTCAACTTCATTATCATTAATACTTGACAAGAGTCATGGTAATACATAAGCATTTACATTGTGAATAAAGAAAGAAATAAACACTATAAGAAAATAATTAAATAAAAACTAATTTACACTACAAGAAAAACTGTTATTTTTTAGGCCAAAAATGGATGCAAACGACTAAAAATGAACGAAAAAACGTTGGATTTGTGTCGGCTATGAAGCCGACGAGAAATGTCTGGAAGCAAAGTCTATTTTGTGTCAGCCAATGGAAGAGACGCAAATTGCGTGTGTTAAGTCAACGTGAAACTGACGCAATATCGTTGGCCAAATCGACGTAAAGAGAGAAGAAATGTTGTCGGCCAGACCGACGTAAATGGTTCAAAAACACTATTATACATCGGTGGAGGACCTGAAATGAAGAAAAAAAACTTAACAATAAATTTCAAAAAAAAAAACAAAGAGAAGCATGCAAAGAAGATTAGCGGCGGGACTGCGACAGAGGAGGCAGTGCGAGGGCGGGAATGGTCAGCAAACTCATTGGGGGCAGAGGCGGAGGTGAAGGTGGAGGCACTACGGATGGGACTCGTCGAGGCAAAGGCTAAGGCATCAGGGCTTGGGACTCGAGAGTGAAGTGAGAGAAGAGAAAAAAATTAGGTTTAGATTTTTAATTTTGGGAAAAGTGAAATGAGAGAGCGAAATTTCGCTCTATATTAAATGGAAACCTACTTCGTGTCGTCCATGACCGATGCAAAATGAATTGGACTCCAAATTTGCGTCTGTTAGACCAACGCAAATCTACGATTTTGTGGTTTAATTTTTAACTTAAAATTTCATTACAAATATCATTAATAAATATTACACATAAAATTATTTTTTTATAAATTCTTTCCAAACACTATTTTTACTATTTTTCTCAATTATTTCTTTACTCAATTATTATTTTTCTAATTTTTTTCAATTATTTCTTAACTTTTTCAAATAATTTTTCAAATATTTTTAATATTAAACACTTTAATCAACTAAATAAATTTAATTTAATTAATTTATATCAAAATTTAAATTTTACTCTAAAATAAATTATTCAAAACTACTATAATTATTAGAATATTATAAATTCAATCATTTCAAAATAAATAAACTATACACATAATAAAAATGGTGATATCTATGCGTTGGCCTGGCTGACGCATCAAATAATCATTTTTTTGGGACATGTAGTATCAACATGACCGACACATAATTCAAATAATTTTTATCCCATAAGTTGGTCTATCTGACGCAAAATTATTATTATTATTATTATTCACTTTCTTTTCACATCCTTCATGCGTCGATTGATCCACACACTAGTACAAAATCACTCATTTACGACGGTTAAAAAGACCATATAAAGACAATTTTAGAACCGTCGTTATTGTGGGTGTCGTTATAAATCAACCATTTATAACGACGGTTCTAGAATCGTCGTTATAAATACACGTAAACGTAGAAAATGAAAAAATAAAAATAAAAAACACATTTACAACGACGGTTCCAGTGGGGAACCGTCGTTATAAGTGCCTTTAGAAGGCTTTTAAAGACGGTTCCAGTGGGGAACCGTCGTTGTAAGTGTGTTTTTTTAAAAAAAAAAAAAATTTTAAACTTTATGTCTCAAATCCCTGCATAAAATTTCAAATTTCCAGCATCTAGAGCATATCAAATTTCCAGATTTTTCTTATAAGTGCAAGTATGAGATCTAAAAGCTAAAAATATCCTAAAATATACCCAAATAATACAAAAAAATTAAAAAATGATAGTAAATGATGGATTTTGGGGATTTTTGTTCGGTCAATCCCCTTTTGGGGTATTGGCCATGGGCTCCGTTACCTCGTTTCGGACAACTTTCATTTTTTACGTGTCTCCATCCGACTTCTCTATCAAAAGTTATGGCCATTTCAAGTTTTTTCGTACTAATTTTTGGCAACTCCAAATCTATCACTATCCTATTCAATCTAAGCATTCTTCCATCAAATATACACTAAATAAAGTTCCTACAAAAATATATTTAAAAAAATACTAACCTTTTATACTGGTATGGTTTAGGGTTTAGGTGGGTGGTGCTACTGGTGCTACTGCTGCCGCTACTGGTGGTGGTGGTGGTGCTGCTGCTGCTGCTGTTGCTGGTGCCCCTGCTGCATTGACTCTCGAGAAGAAGATGAACATGCGCGGAGAAGATGAAGTTGAGCGATGGAGAAAAGAAGAAGACGCACGCGTTCGGGACCTTGGAGATGTAGGGTGGAAGCTCCTCGGCTTTGTAGGGAGAGATGAGAAGATGACGACAATGGAGAAGAGGAGAGGAGTGGAGGAGAGGAGTGGAGAAGAGTGAGGGAAGAAGAGAAGAGTTTGAGCGCGAGGGAGAAAATGAGTGAGTTTGAGCGCGGGCTGAGGGTTTTCATTAATTTTTTTAGTTTTATAACGACGGTTCAATCCCAACCGTCGTTATATCTATTGAACTTCATTTTTAACGACGGTTATAGAGATAATCGTCGTTATTTCTCATTCTAAATTCAAAAAATTTACAAAAATGCCATCGCGCTTCTTATTACGACGGGTTTTTTTGAACCGTCCTTAATTCTCAGTCGTTGTTTAACTATTTTGTACTAGTGACACAACATCTTTTTTGCGTAGATTTAGCCGACGCAACTCGCATTCATTCTTGGCTGATATAAATTTTACACAGCTAATATCGCATTTTCTTGTAGTATTAGAAAAAAAAATTACTTATAATATTGACTAAGTTAGATATTATTTTATAAACTAAAAAGATATTATTAATTAAAGTAATTTTTATTAATAATAAAAGTTTATAAAGTAGTTTCTAAATTGATATCTACTATTAATTACCAAGATTTTAACTACTAACTACTTTAAATTATAAATTAGTCACTAATTTAATTAAAGACTAATTTGGAATCTAAAGTAGTCCGTTGTTAAAAGCTTTGTAGTTAATATTATATATTCATTTAGAAATTATTTTATAAATTGTAATTAATAATAGAAATTACTTTATATATCAGTAATTTTTTAGTTTATAAAATAATATTTAATTAAATCAATAGAACTAATTATTATTTTTTCTAAATTAATTATTATTTAATAATTTTTTATAGTAAAAAATCTCAAATCTAAAAAAATGGAAATAACTTAGATACACAAAAATAGATAAGATTGAGAAAATTTAAAAGAAGAAGAAAATACATCAAGAAAGAATTTATAGTAAATTGAATACGTATATGTAACATGACAATCAATTTGTTTTCTTGATATAAAGGGTTGTTCCGTATATTATTACTGTAATTTTTTATTGAACAAATAATTAGATGCAATTTCATAATAGTTTGTATTACTTTTAGGTCGGAATTATATATTTAATATCTTGATAATATTCAATAATAAAAGCATACATTAAATGTCAACATAAACAGCAGAAATAAATTTTTACTTCTGATTAGTAACATAAAAATATTTACGGAATTGCAGCAACTTTTGTTTTTTCTTATTTACAAATCACCGACACTTTTTTCATGCTGTAATTTACACTACAGGTACGAGTCAAGATGAATCATTTTTTATCTCAGCAAAGACAAAAATAGTGAAGATGAATCATAACTTTGTAAATCATTTGGTTATTGCTTGGATTCCACGTAAAACAAAGAAATTTAACTTCATGATGTACAATCCACTCCCCTTATGAAATTTTAGTCAGCAATATATCTAGGAAATTATAATAACATAACATAAACTGAACCATAATGTTTTCTTCTATATGGATTTAGTGAGCTAATACTCATCCTGCCGGAGCAGTTACGTTATTCATCACCTGTCTTCTAACAATGCAAAGAAAATTGTTTTATATTTTTTTATGCAGACAGTTTTTGGATTATATGCTAAGAGATTTCTTAAAAAAGTACAATACATTATAGAACTTACCTAATTCATTTTTATTGTAACAAGCAAGGAATATTGTGTACCAAAGCTGAACAAAATTTAACATCATCACCAAAAGGAACATTCACATAATTAGGAACTTCAGGAGTACTACTTCTGGTGTAGAACACTGTATACTGAGATTTAGTGCTAGACATTATTTCAAAGAGAAAATTTATTTGCAGTACCTTCCTCATAAGAATTCTGGGTACCTCCTCAGTTTCTCACTTAGAACAATCCCAAAGCTTTGACTTCATGCTGGTTCAAGCCATCTCTTCTTAATGTCCATAGCATAGGGCCCAAACAGCATATATACATGCTATATCTATATATCAAAATGGAAGTGTGAGAGAATTAATTAATTTGATCATATAACCCATTACGATTATATGCTCAAAAGTAGTTGCTCTCTCGTGATCACTACGTCCTCCCATCTAATATATATCTTTATATCTATACATGCTTGATGGATGTATAGCATATACATATATATGCATGCTATGGATGATGACCCAACCTCAGCTCCAAATCCAGGCCATTCTCTTCAGTGTCTTCAAACTTGTTCATTTCATGAAAACACAAAGGATTAGTGTACAAGCTAAAATTTCTGGTCCTCCAATCCTGCACAAACACGTGTCCCAGTTGATTTTTTTCTGCACACAAAACCTCACCATGGGAAGGTCTAACACTCAGCGCAGTGGCTGAAAAACAAACATCACGGAAGCTATTAGCATCAGGAGCAGTGGAGTGCGTTGGAATTTGTGAATGGAAGAGGAGATCTGCATAGTTGTTGATTCCATCAGGTTTGTTAGAAGTTGAAGGAGGAGGAGGGAAAGTGGGTTTGGTCTTGTTGGCCCTTTCTTTTCTGTGTATGTTCATGTGTCCACCTAAGGCTTGAGCTGTGGTGAAGCCTCTCTTGCAAAAGATGCACTCGTAGGATCTCCCAGTTCCCACCAGATCATGGTCTTGTGGATAGTTTAAGTCCATGGTGAAGGGGGAGATATGGACTTAACTAATTTGTTATAGGAGTTAATAATTGTATATTATGAGACATGGAGAGAGTCCTAGAGAGGGTATTATTATAGAAAGGAGAGGTGGAGGTGGTTTGAGGAAGAGACAAAATGAGGACATAGACATTACCTACCTATAACTAATAGTCATGTGATGTGAGTGTGGTGTGTGATATCTGTGGAAAAGTCTTAGATGTTTGCTAAGAGAAGTATTCAACAACTACAAGCCGGCCTTTGGGGAGATCTCTCTCTCTCTCTCTCTCTCTCTATATATATATATATATATATATATATATATATTTCTATATCACATATGAATAAGTACTTTTACACATTTCATCTTTGAGTAGATTTCTTTATTAATTTGTCAACTTGTGTTTTTTCTATTTCTTATCTACCTAGGTTCAATATCTTAAAAGTTTTTATTTCTTAAAATTAAAATCACATGATATTGTAATACTTATTTTTTTTTTATCGTAAATAGTAAATAAATAAATATGGAACATTTGGGGATGTGCTTACTCTATTACAAAAAGAATGTTCCATAAATAAAATTCTAATCAAACTTACCCAAAAGAACTATGTAATCTTGTGTTCCAAAACCAACATCATCACAAAAATTTCTTTAAAACCTTGCTCCTCTAATAACTACATAAAGGATCAACTGCTAAGAAGTCTTATTTCAGATATATTAGTTACCCCACAACCTTATACAATACATATATATTCAACAGTAAAAAAACACAAACTACAAAGGATATTGTTGGAGATCTTGAAGATCCAACTCAACTTTTATGCTAGACAAAGAAGTGTTTGATGAAGAAAATAATCTTGAAGAAGTGTGAGTATGGATGTTGTCATATGAAGGGCTTTTTGTAGTCTTAGTTAAAGTGTCTAGTATATCTTGATCTAACTCCATACCCAATAGCCATGGTGATGATCCCAAGCATGGGTGATTTTAAAAGTTGTTTTAACACTGTCACAGGTTTTTTAGTTTGTTAAAATCATTAACAACCTATTTTTTACAAGATTGGACCAGTTTTTGAATTTGTACCAGCTTTTCAATCTGGTTTTTGGTCAAATAATTGATTTAAAATCTTACTGCATCAAAACTGTTTTGGTTTTTCAAAAATCTGTTTTGTTTCCAAAAATCAGTATTGTTCCCACATTCTGTTTTCAACTTGTCAAAAATTGGTTATTTTTCTACCAAGTGTATTTTCAAAATACAATTTGTTTTCTCATCTTTTAATCAACTGTTTTTTTAACAACTTTTGAAATAGTTTTGGCAAATTTGTTATGTTTTGAGTGCTATAAAAGGATAGCTTGATTTCAATACAAATCATCCCTTGCAATACAATTTGCTTACTGCTTTCAAAGAGTTTAGTTTTTTGAAAGTTTTTCTGAAAAACTTTTGAAGTTCTTGTGCTGTCATTTTCACATTAGTGGGTGATTAGGAGCTTCTTCAAGGTGCTGCAGCTATGGAGATCCGGTTTGAGTCTCTAAATTTGCATACAAGGTGTAATCTTTTCTTACATCTTTTTCTTTGTAAGGGTGTGTTGATATGCTTCTAGATAGAGTTTCTTGAAGTAGGGAATTGCTGAAATAGTATGTTTCAGTTTGTATCTTTTGTTCTTGAAGGATTCAAGAACTAGCCTTTTGTAATCTTGTGTAAAAGATTAATTGTGAATTAGTGGAATCCATCATAGTGTGAGATAGGACTGGATGTAGCTCAGTATTGAGTGAACTAGTATAAATCCTTGTGTGCTATTCTTTTCTCACAATCACTGATTTTAAAAACTTGAAAACTATAAAACTGATATAAATTGAATATGTTGTTTTGAAATTAAATATGTTGTCTTACTACAGTATTAATCTTTGCTATATTCTCTTATCAAGATTCTGAAAAGAAATTAACCAAACTTAAAAACTACAAGGTGCCTTTAATCTTTGGCTGTTTCATACTAAAATCAAGTTATCAATAAGCAATCTAGAATTAGAGCAGTTTTAATCTCACCATATCTAATATGGTTTAAAAGTGTTTTATGGTTTATAAAATAAATAGATAATTACAAACTATTTTGAATCTTGCTTGACAAATTAAAAGTAAAGTTTTCTATCAAGACATAGTGCCATAAAAGTGATTAGATTCTAGCTTTAAAAAGAAAACTATTTTTACAATTCTTACACTGTGAGGCTTTCTGAAAAATTCAATTTAAATCTGTTAAAGATCAAATTCAAGATTTCAAATGGTTTAAATTGATTTTTGTCTAAGTGAAGTTACTGTGAAATTGCAATCTATTGTTTTAAATTCGAATATGTTATTTTGTTGTAATTGCACTCTAGTTAAGAGATTTGAATTTGTTGTTTCTTGAAACAATCTGTTCTTTACTGTCAACATTGCTTAAAGTTTGTTTTAGCAAAAATTATCCTAAGTACAATTCAACCACCCCCCTGTCTTGAACTTAGACTCCCATAAATTCAACAATGTATACAATATTCAATCATATTAAGATCAATAAAATGTTTAAACTCCTCAAAAACCTCCTTTAAGGCACATCTTCCACTTAGCTCATCCATAAGAATAATGTCCAAGCTTAATTTTGCATACTAGGTTAAGTTGTACTTTGCCAAGATGACTGCAACATCAACATCTTGCACTCGCCTTTCTAGTCATTTATTGTACCTTGTATTACTAACAAAAAACTTCTCCAAACAGCTAAATGACTATATTAGTATAGTTAAGGCGAGTTAATCTGCGCTCTATCTCCATATTATATTAGTCAACATTTGATTTTTTTTTATAAAGAAAAAATTAATAAATATGGAACACTTAAAGGAGTGTTCCAACTCTATTACAAAAGGAAAAATAAAAAGCAAGACCTCCAACCTATGCAAACATTATCCAAGAGAACAGTTTTAGACATGCCGGTGTATTGTTACCACAAAACAACCCAACAACTGTAGATGATCAACCAAGACAAATTTGGATGATTTATTTTAATTTTAAGTTCTATTTTATGTATTTAAATTCAATTTGAATGGTTTAGATGGATGATATTATCTAAATGACTTTGTTTAACTATCTGGATGATTGTTCTATTGAAAATGTGGTGTGAATGATGGGAATCTGTTATTTTAATTTGTGAATTTGATTGGGATTTGTTATTTTGTAGTTGGTACAATTATACTGGTAAAAATGGTTAGAACAAAACATAAAATAATTTTTTTTTAAATCATTAATGTGTGGACCAACGCAAAATCTAATATCATTTTTATTTATTTTTTCTCTTCTTCGTCGACCAAATCGATGCAAACACGTTTTTTATACATTTGCATCGGTTTGGCCCACGCTTAAGCCGACGATATAACATCACTTTTACGTCGGCCTAATCGACAACATTTGAGTCTCTTTTTCATCAACTTGATCCACGCAATATGCGTTGCTTATGTTGCCGACGAAAATATCACTTTACTTTCACGACTTTTTTGTCCGATGATTGGCCAACACATATTTGACATTTACTCGATGATTTTGGTTCATTCGCATCCATTTTTGGTCGACGAAATATAATATTTTTTTAGTGGGTATTTTTATTTATTTTTTTATATACCACTAGTATTTTAGTTTCGGTAATATATAAGATAATTTATTTTATAAAATTAAAATTCATAAAAAATACTTTCATATATAAGTCATAGTATATAATTAAAATTTACAGTCAGTAAATATATGAAAATATATAAATTAATAAAAAATAAATAAATTGTAATAAAAAAATTTATTGTTGACGAGGCATTTTAAAAATTATTAAAATTTAGTTTTTAGATAAAAGATAAGAGAGATGAGAAATTATATTTGTACAATAAGTCATATAATAATATTTTTATAGTTTTTCTATACATTAATTTATTACATGTCAAAATATTAAAAAAAAAACCTTAAATAAAATATTTACGAATTTTTACATGTTTATCTAGCTTTGCCAGAAAATAATCCAAAGGGAGATTGCATGCAAAGGCCATGCATGCAGAAAGTTGTACATGTCAAATAAATTATATGTCTGTACCGCGAAATCAATATTGATTTATTTCTTAATGTTTCTCAAACACCAATTAACGGTCCCTCAAAAAGAGAGAATTTCCCTAAGGCTAACCCTACATATATGACAGAGGTTTTCATGGTTTTTTTATCAGCAAAAACCTCTGTTCATTATGTGACACTTAACTACTTTCATCTCTATGGACCTGTGATGACACACGTTCCGGATAATATTATTTAGAAATTAATGTACAAATAACATGTTGAGAAGCAGAAAATGGTTATATATAAATGTTTGATGGAAGATTTTTACCCAGCATGCATTGCATGTATAGTATAGTATAGTATATTTATAGTATTTGGAAGGAAAGATGGTGGAAACTTCGTAGTGGAGGAAGGTGTAGAAGGAGATTAGATGGTCATGGTGCTATGCTATTTGTAGCTTATACTTGTCCTTGAGTTTAAACTCGGCACCAAAAATTGGAAGTGACAGTTCATCATATCAATATCCCATCACTGTCAACATACACTGCCCTACCATCTTTTTGCCTACACCTCAAATTCATTCATTGGAATCATCATTACCAACAAGATCATAAGCAGATTTGTTTACTGATTTCAATTACTCAACACTAATGTGTCAATCACACGAGATAATTAAGAATACATGTTTTGTGTAGCCTTTTGCTCTCTAGATAAAATCCAGCAATATGTTTTTTCTATGAATTTTCTTTTTTGATCAATTTGAATTTAGAATGTAAATAGAAGGAAAAGCAGATATTTTTACAAGTGATTTATTTATTTATTTTTATCTTCCTATCGAGATATATCATTAGGATATCTTTAATTGAGTTAGGAAACAAATATAAAGAAAAAAAAGTACAAAAAAGAAAAATCATATATATATATATATATATATATAAATAAAAAATATATAATTAATATTTATTTTATTCTTATCCTACATAACCTCTGCCTTCCGTATCTTTTCCATCTAGAATTGGAAGCAATACATTTTTTTTCTAGACTTACACAAATATTCCTTTGTGCTACATGAGCTTCCAAACAGAGGATAGTCAAATGTGATGTTTTTCGTCCCTTCTCGATATTCTTTTTAATTTTCTACAAAAGCAAATAAAGTGCTAAAAAAGACCATAGATATGCTTTATTTTATCTAAGAAAAATAAAAAATATTTTTTAATTTTTATTTAAAAAGGTTCTTCCTATTTTATTTTATGTTATACTAAATAAAGAGTTAACTATAAATGATTAAACTCGAAATACAAAATTTTGGATTCATCCTCTTATACGGTTATTAATAAGTAAATTTAATATATTCTATAAGAATATTTTTATTGTAGGGATCTCTAAAAAAAATTATTAAATAAAAATTTTTAGTGACAAAAAATAATTATTTGTTATATTGATTAAATTAAATATTATTTTAGAGACTAAAAAAACTATTGATAATTAAAATAATTTCTATTATTAATAAATAGTTTGTAAATTAGTATCTAATTAACTACCAATTATTTAGATTCTAAAATTGTTACAATAAATACATGTTACCAAAAAAAATTCGGATAACAAATAATTTTCTACTTATTTTAATTAATTTTACAATACAAGTTGGCTCCCTCATTGTTTGCATTTGGATCAATGAATGAGCAATTAATAATGCAATGCATTAAATACCAATTTTGAATAACAAATAATCAATGTAAAAACACTTAAACAATAGTAACAAATTCTACACACGGCTTCAACTTCAAAAATTTATATAATTCATTTGGGGCATTTAATCAAACAGTTTTAGTGCACTAACACTTAAAACACAAATTATAACCAACCAACATAGATTATGGTACTTTATCAGTTCGTTCTCCAACGCCATTGTCGTTATCGTCGTTGTTGCTACTGTTGCCGCGGCCAATGAATACCACCACACACAACCATGATTCCTGCAAAATGTTAAACAAAGGTTAAGGGCAACAAATCAATTTCTCAATTACTTCTCAATCCCAATCTAGTAGTGAATCACATGTGTTAAATGTTTCAAGTATTAAATATCAATTTTTATTGTTTTAGGATAACATCCAACAACTAAGAGAATAATGAATTACTTTTCCTCTAATATTAGATTTGGTTATATTTGGAGAGGAAAATTGATTATAAAGAATGATAATGTTGAACTAAGTGCAGCAGTGGCTGGCAAAAAAAAAAGAAGGAAACCCAAATGTTGAAATAGGAGTAGTGGTAGGAGAGACGGGAAACGGTGTAGATGTTGCAATGCAAGGAAAGAAGAAGGAGTAAAAGGTGGTAACCAATTTGCAGAGAAATGATGTTTTTCACATAGGTAATTTGGAAGAAAGGTATTTTCTGATATTAGATTTGGTTTTCCGGAAGTGAGTTAGTAGTTATAAAAGAACTTGGATTTTTTTTATAAAGGTTAGAATATCTCTTAAATTTTTTTAAATTTTTTTTTTATTTTTAATGATATAAAAACAATAAGTTACTTTCTATGTATAATATAAATATTATAGTTTTATTTCGTTGTTGATAAAAATTTTAGGTTAAAAAACATGATTTTGTATATATTTTTAGTTTAAATGTTTAATTTTTTTTTATTGTAAATTTTCTGTATTTTAAGTTTTGGTTTGAAGGTATTTTTTTAATAATTTTAAAAAATGTTTAAAATTTACATCAAACCAAATAATGTCCTATGTAAATTTAGGTTAGACTATACCAAGATCAACGTAAAATTACGTTAGACATTACATGGTCCAAAGTAAATTTTGGATATTTTAAATTTTTTTTAATAAAATTTTATCTTAGAGTGAATTATGATGCAATGTAAAATAGAAGTTTTTATGTCACACATTTAGTCTTTTTTTACATCACCATGTCGAACTCTTAACAAGTGTAAAAGAACATCTTTTGCAGAAGTGTTTTCTTCCTCACCCTTTAAGTTTGTCCTTAATTTTTTTTCTAAACTTTATTGTTTTCTCAACAATATTACTATTTAAGCAAAAATAAAAATAAAAAGAAATCCTATTACAGCTTGTTAAATTATCGCCCTAACATAATTGTAGAGTGTCTACAAAACTCAATTTTAGTAGCAATTGTGGAAATTGTTACCTTTGAAAATTTATACTAAATTTTCAGTAGCACTGAACACAATAAATCTGTTTACATAAATCAAAATCAACATATATATTTTTTGAAATGTACTAAAATATAAATAATTTATTTATCTTATTATTAAGGTTGAATTTCAAAAATTAACATGAACAATCATAATAATATAAAATTATTATTTAACATTTGGTTAATATTTTTTTATAGAGTTATTGACAATAGAAAATTTAATCATATATATATATATATATATATATATATATATGTATATATAACACGTTATTATTTTTAAAAGCATTTTTTATATTTAAATTCAGAAATAATATTAATTTCAAGAAAATGTTAACAGGTATTCTAAAGATATGGGTTAAGAAATAAAAAAGTGACTTTTATTATAATACAAACAAAATGTGTTTTTCTATGCTTTTTTATATAATTTTAAATATATATTTTTAATTTCTTAAAGAATGTCCTTCTTGTTAAGAAATCCTTAGTTTATGACTAGATAATGAAAATATTTATTTATTACTGGAAAAGATGGGATATAAGACAATGACAAGAACAACGACAAGAAAACGAAAGACATTTTGGCAAGTGTGATGGGTTTTTCTACCAAATTGTCCCGTCTTATTAACATTTTCTTCTTGGATGTTTATCAACACAGTTTACTTTGCTTCTGCTTGTACTTTGTAATGTATCATTAATTCATTAATTAGGAATTGGGACGACAAGCTTCTCAATTTTGTTCTTTATTGGACTGCGTATATACGTGTATTTGTACTGTACTTTTGACCTCATGTGTCTACATTTTTATGTCATACAAACAAACAAATTCTACAGCTGTAATAAACTTGTTATCGTGTCTTTTCGCTAGCAATGACAAGTAATGAAGTTTCATTAGTAGTGATTGTTGTTAAATCGAGTCAATTTAATTAATGTAAATCACACAACTTAAAAAAAAAAAAAGATATTTTTTTTATCAAACCGGGTTGAATTAAAAATAATTCCACTATACTTAGTAATCTACATATCACCCATACTTCAGTACGTGCTTATAAAATTATAATACTATTTTGTTTTCTCCAAGATGTTGCACCCTTCATTCACACCTTGTTATATATAAAACTCTTTACAAACTTATTAGAGTTTCGATTAGTGAAAAATGTAACCTTGTTGTAATCATGCTTTAACACACTTAGGATAGCAAATCAACTAGTCTTCGAAGGTATTGTTCGAAACACTAATTTTGATTGGAAATTTCTATATTGGTTCAATTTTTTTAATTGAATATATCAAGATAAGAATGAGTATGTACATATTTATTTTCTTTTCGTTCTCGTCTAATACTTGTTTCAATACGTATTTTTGTCCTGACACACATTTTTGTTTTAAATTATTAAAATATTTTTAATTTATTAAATAATCTAACAAACTTTATATTAACTTTATTTTTTATTTTTAGTTTCATAACTTGTGTTTAGGTAATGCATATGATCACTTTTACTCTTTTCTATAATTATTTAATTTTATCTAATTATTATTTAATATTCTCGTTTAATATTTATACAATTGTGATTTATTTTTTGATATTTGACATGAGAGAAAAGAATATGTGTATCTTTTGGACATTGAATACTTGATTTTTTTTTATCAAAATTTTGAATACTTGATAATGTCATGTATTAAGAAGTGGACTTTAAGCCTAACTCAACTTCTTAAAATCGATTTATTAGATGAGGTTTGCACTCACTTATATATTATAAAATGTCCTAATCTCTAGTCAATGTGGGAACACACACCCCTCATGTCTATCGAGGCTACCAATTCATGCATGAGACTATATATCATAGATGATCCGATAATGACCCGATAGCGAGTAGCCTGATAAGCCCAGCAAATAATCGTTAGGATAGACTCGAAATGACTCTGATTCCATATTAAGAAGTGGACTTTAAGTTTAACTCAACCTCATAAAACTAGCTTATAAGGTGAGATTTGCACCCACTTATGTACTAGAAAATGTTCTAATCTCTAGTCAATGTGAGATCTCCAACATCATGTTTCCATTGTTGTGATTTTTATTTTTTTAAAAAAATTATTTAATTGATATTTGATATAGTATATGAGTGCGTATGACTATATTTGTTTCCCAATCATGGTTAGGGTTGAGTTCTATTAATCATCATGCTTCTGTCTAATACTTTTTGTAGTTTAAATTACATGTTGCGCCCACATCTGTTAATTTAGTTTTGGAAAACGTCTAGATTGCGTTGGTAATTGAGATTTTGAGACATAGGAATAAGCACATTTTTAAAGGTGAAGTGATTGATCATTCATAAATTTTCTCTATGGCTTAATTGAAGGTCTGGTCTTTGGTAACTTCTAAAGTCCCTTAGCTTGCTTTTCCTTTCCAAATCGGTATATTGACCCCCTGGTTTGTATGTACTCGATTAAAAATCCATACCAATTAAACATAGGGATGAGGATGATGCAAATGAGTTTTTACTTCGAAGATGAGGATAAAATACTCAAATGCGTACTCGTGCCATTGTTATCACACACTCGTTAAAAAAGTGTGTAAAATTAAAACACTTCTTATTAAGAGAAGCAAAAGCTATGAATAGTCAAAATTAAAAGAAAAAAAATTGACATGGTTATTTTAAGTAGTCATAGCAGTAGGGGTGGCAAAAAGGGCCAGCTCGCTCGTCACTGACCCGCCAAAAGCGAAGTGAGACTAGGAGGGCTAACTCACCAAGGTTATATGAACTTAAATTAGTAACCCAGTTCGTTAAAGGGTGGATTAGCAGGCTGGTGGGCTGGTCTACCACTTTAAAAAAAAATCAAATTTTTTCTTTTTTTTTTAATATTTTTTTTGTTTTGGATCTATTTATTTGGTTGTAGTCATTTATATCACTTTTTGGACAATAAAAATGCAAGGAAGGATAATAAAATTGAATCAAACTTTAATATTTTAATCAAAGAAGGTTTAATTCCTAACGAAATAAAATAAATATTCACAATACTTCAATGAATCAAATGATGTATAAAGAAATTAATATAAATATCTTATGTAAATTCACAATATTGAGAGGCTATCTCGTCCAGCCCTGCATGTGGCCCATCTTGGCAGGTTAGGCGAGTCAGGTCAATATGGGCAGGTAGGTTCAAAAAGTTTATCCGTCTCGCCTAAATGATGGCGGACAGATTGGCCCGACTCACTTTACTATCCTTACATAGCAATTCAATAATTTTTAATTTTAATAAATTCAAATTCTTTTAGATTGAATCAAATTAGTTTTTAAATTCAATAAAATGAAAAAAAAATCAAAAATTATATTAAATAATTATCTTTCCCAAACAAATTCAAACTCATAGACAAGTATTTCTTGCATAAGTTTCAAATATTTAACTTATAAAACAAGATGAGTTCTTTTAAAAGATGATGTTGGGAATAACATTAGATAATATTTATAATGAACGACATGCTTAAACTGTTGACCATGTGTATTTGGTTTTTATTTTTATTTTTTCTAGACACAACTATACGTATGTACAAGTTCGTTCTTAGGTTGACGTTAAAGGAAGAAAAACAAAGCTTAGAAAGCGAAATTAATATGCATCATCTCCTAAATAAAAGCATTTGTTCTTGTTCATATTTAATTTTAGAGCCTCTCGTAATATTTAATATTGATTTCACTAGTAAGATTTTTATATACACCATTCTATAGATGAATTTATTAATTTATTATTCGTGAGAAATGATCTAATTGAGAGTTTGGTTCTAAAACAAACAAAAGAGATTCATACTCAATTTCATAAGAGGTCTACTTTGGCTAATTCTAGAATATTTATAGTATTTTGAAACGACGGTTCTTCCAATAGATGGATGAAGTATTTCATCATGGAAACATTTTTCAAAGCTTGAGTAAAGCAGGAATTTGAAAGATCATCGCTAACAAAATGAAATAGTATAGTTAAGCAATTATGTTTTGGCTATGGTTATTTATAGGTATATTGATTAGTATGAGACCTCACATGTACCCATTCCTGTGATGTTATAACCACTTTTCATAGTCACCGTATTATCCTTACAATTACATTTGACAGTAGTGGAGAATTATTCTACCTCGCGACATGCAAAAAGTATCAGATCAACCAAAATTAATCTCTAACTCAAAATGTAAGAAGTCTCTGACAACAAAACTTGCCCTACCCTTCACTTCGTTGTGGCCCGTTACCATGTGCGCGCAATTCAGATTAACAGAGGTGTAATAAAATTGATCAAAAGTGATGAGCAGTAGTGACCATTTTGCATAAAAAGTATTGAAGAAGTTACAGTGAATGCAGCAAGAAGAGAAAAACACAGTTTAGGGGAGGATTGGTTAAAGTTTAGAGAGAAAATAAAGGTGCTGTGTTTGGGTTTGGAAAGAGGTTGGTTGGTTTGTGATGGTTGATGAGAAAGGTGGTTTGGGAGAGGAAAAGTAAATGAGGATGTGAATGAGTGAATGAATGGAAGAGGAAAGTGACGTGCGCCGACTAGCTTACTTTAACCCATTCCTCATCTTTCACTAGAACTGCACTTTTGGCAGGTTGTGTTGTACACCCAAATGTCCATTTTCTCTTACCCCACTTTCATCATTCCTCATTCATACTTATGTGACATCATTGCATTGCACTACGTACACTTGGATCATTTCTTCAAACCTAAGCCTAAGGCCCCTTATTAACCCCTCCTTCATTCCTTCCACTACTGCTCTTATAGTTTTTCAAACTTCCCCAAACATCTATAATCAATCTCTTTAATCACTCTTTGGTACTGATTTTCACAGGCCAAGAGAGTGAGAGAGAAAGAGAAAGCATAGCATTCCTTGTTTCGGATGGTACTGACAAAAACTGTGCGTTTGTTTTTAGGGAAAGGTCATCATGGTATGTAAGCCACACATCACATAGGGAACATGCAACATATCTTATGTTGGAAAACACACAAGGCTCCCATTACACACACCAAATCTACCACTTTGAATAAATTAGACCAGGAAAACGAATTGAGTTACCAAAGCTACATAACACTATGCAACATATGTGTCTATCTAAGAAAATTCATCTCTCTGCGCTCTATCTCCATATTCAGTTTGACAGTTTATCTGAAAAGGACATCCAATTCATAACAGGTTGAATGTCCCTCCTGAGTCTCCTGACATATTTTCTGCGTCTCCCTTTTCATTCTACTCCTGTATTATTACGCTTACGTAATCTCATACATGTTTCTAGTTCGTATTTTTTTGGTCTTCTGAATCCTCGCATACCATTCACGGCGCTTTCAAAATCACCCAGAGCATTAAATACCTGCTTATGATATTAAAGAGTAACGTTATTTGTTTATACAACATCCTTTTATTATTACATCTTTCTTCTACATACATGCCTACAAATAAAGACAGAAGCTCTTTTTCTCCTTTTAATCGTAAAAGAAACGTATAAAGGTCAGAGTCAGTGTAGGATTAATATTACTCTATATATTAATTATATATGTCCATATATATACACAACTACACTAACATATATACCCTATAAAAGTTATATTTTAAGAGAAGATTTGACTGCTTAGTTTTGAAGAACTCATACCTATTTGTCAATATTCTAGTTAATGAATGTTCAATAAACAAAACACTCGCTACGGTGTCCAAGAAAATAAGCTGTGGTTGAATAACTGCACTATATATATATAGGATGTTCAGTTACTTTCTTGTGTTGATTTGATTGTTTATTTATATATGTACATTATATATCAATCTTATTGAGAACATTATAATAAAAGCATGATGTTTTTTTTATCTCATTGATTGCTGTTTGACCGTGGTTATATTAGGTGTTTCCAAGAAAGAACAAGACAGAAACCGCCCTCAATATACATAAAGACTATAGGTGCGTCTATCTAAAAAAATGCATGTATAATTTAAAGAATATCTATCTGAATGATCACGTGTTCGTCATCTTGAGAGACTGAGGAAATTAATTATAGTTTGTAGGAACTCATACTAAATATTCATATTCAGTCAAACAAACAAGAACTCTACTCATTGACTGTCAGATCAGCCGATTAAGGTGAAGATTTTTTAAAAGAAAGAGCAAAATTTGTGTGCCACTTGAGACATATACAACAATGTGAAAATCAAGAATCTCTCCAAGTTTAGTCTTGTTTGTGATATGCAGTTGTGACCTTAAATTTTTATCACTTGACTTGTGTCAAACTGATTTTCTACTAACCTTGGATCGACCATAATGGGTGAAAATTAGAAAGAAACACTCCTCTCCCGCCACAAACGAAAACAACAAAAAAGAACCATTGTAACCTTAAAAAATGCAACTAAATTGGAAGATCTCAATTAACAAATATAAGATCCTTCAGACGCAGAATAGAACAAAAAAAACAGCTTATATGGGTTAAAAATATTACTAGTGCAAGAATTTAAACAAATTCGAAGTCAGAGACTAGCAGATCTGCCAATATTGCACCGAACTACATAGCTAGCTACTATTAGTGCCCCAGTCGTAGCTCCAAATCTAACTTCTCTGGTTGTTTGATAAACCCTATTCCCAACTCCAGCTTGATGTTATGCTCACTACTCTTGCAAACCTTGCATTCCTCCCCTATTGCACAACCCTGTTCTTCTTCAACTCCCAAACCAATCTCTTTGTTCTTACAAATCTTAATTTCCTCATTTTCCTGAGAAACCGAAAGAGGAAGAAACTGAGAAGACGCGAGTCTTGGTTTCTTGTCTCCATTGAGAGAAACCGGCGGGGTCAGTGAAAAAGACAAAGTCAAAGAAGGGCTATAAAGTGGAGAACAATGAGCACAATTCAGAAGGTTATTGTTAGATAGACACGACGATGGAGGGGAGGGTGAAAGATGAGTGGGGTTAGGCACAATGCTAGGGTTAGGTTTTGGACACTCAGAAACCCATGATGATGAGGGTAAGGAAGATCTCAATCTTGCCCTATCCCTTCTGTGAACATTCATGTGGCCACCCAAGGCTTGAGCAGACTTGAACTCTCTCTTACAAAAGCTACAAGCATAGTTTCTAGCAGGCCATGAACTTCCCCATGAAAGCTCCTCAAAGCCAAACCTATCCCCTTTATGCGTGTTTCTGGTCAGATAGTTTCCTTCCATGGAACTCGCTCTTCTTCTGTCCAAAATGTCTTCTGTAAAGAAAAAACCAAAGATATATATATATATATAGCCACACATTATTATAAAAAATTGACTTTGTTATATGGATCTAGCTAGTTCTTACAAGAGACTTACTTCTTAGGACTTCAAAGCTGGTGAGTAGAGTGATCCATAAATATGTTGATGTTGAAGCTCAGCTTCATATATACTCTGAGGCAGAAAGTGAAGATCTCTCTCAGCAGGCGTACTTCATCTGCCACCGTCTGCAGCTACTGTATTTGGATATTTCTTTGCAAGTATAATGGAGAAGCTGTGTGAAAGTGGTATTTCCTTTTGCCTTAACCTGGAAAGCTCTCGCAAATAATGCTTATACTATATTACACTCTATCTAGTGCCTTTCACCAGAATTTGACTTCTAAAAAACATATACTATTCAATGATCCTGCACGATGTACCTACGCTATTTTAGCCCACCACAGAAACATAACTTTTTTCTTTGCCGTTGATCAGTTAAAAAGTTTTTAAATTCCAAAATAAAAAGGAAAAATGGGTGTTTAAGAATATTTTCTGGTTAGGGGAAATGGAGTTATTCTATGATAAACTAAAACCACATTTTGTCAAAGATATGTATCACATATAGATCATCATATTGGCATGCTCAAATTAATATTGAAGTTAACAAACACATGATAATGGCTAATTAAGGTGTGTTTCATGCTACACGAGCTTGAATTTCTAGGTTAAATATTTAATTAAGATATTCTTTTTTTTTATTTTTATCAAGTCACCTGGGAAGTGCGGCATAAAAGCTGCGGAGAGAGCGATTTTCTCACAACGTGAATGTGAGGATATCTCGAAATTAAGACATCAAAGCTTATTTTCTTGTAGGTGAAATTGTGATAACTTTTTTAAAAGAGAAATTAACTTTTTACACTCTATTTTTCTTTTTGGTGTCCATTTCACAATTTTATTTAATAATAAAATATTATATTTAACTAATAAAAAATAAAATAAAATAATAATTCATTTAGTTATCAAATGAAAGTGGAAAAAAAAAATTAGATATCAAAATATCATTATCCATTTTAAAAATGCAATACGAAAGCACTATTCGTTGTTTTTCTTTTGGTATAATAAACTTATATCCCAATTAAATTATTCCAATATCAATGGTGATTATATAAAGATAAAGATTAGGATAATTTTGTTTAAGTTCACCGATATTTTAACCTTAATAATGTATATTTTGTCTTAAGTTAATAATGTATAAAATATATATTTAAATTATCGTGATATCCTTTCCTTCTCAACTTACGTGAAGTGTTTCATTTAACTATATTTATTTATTACTATTAAAAAAACTTCTCAACTTACGAATATATTTGATTACTTAATCAAAGTGTCAAATCACTATAGTTCTAACTATAGTAGCCTGCATGAAAGTTGATTTTACAATACATATTCTTCAAAAAATGTGATAAAGACCCTTCCATCGAGTTTGTTACTCACGATAAAATAAAATATTTGCATTAAGTATACATTTAGTTTCAAAATAAAAATCTTTACGCTTGAAAATCATCTATTTTAATTCATATATAAAATTTTAATTCTTATACATTTTTTAATTTCTCTTAGTCTATAAAGATTAAACAATTAAAAATAACATGTTTAAAAACTAAAAAAAAAATAGTATAAGAATTAAAAGATGGAGTTTGTTCAGCTATAAAAGAGAAATGAATAATTTAACATAATACTGTTTAATATTGAGTCAACCTTTACTGATATAACTTTTTAATATCAGTATACTTTATAATAACTGAGGAATAAATTAATATAGATAATTAATATAATACATATTAAACACATTAAACACGATCAGTAATAGGAGTTTCATCAATTTATTTTTCCAGGTTTAAATGCAAAACAAAATCTGATATATATGGAAAATAATATGGGAGGTAGTGATGAAAGAAATTTGGTATCATAAAAACAAGATTATCGCAAATTGATTGAATAATATGAAAATAGAGAGAGAGAAAATAGACGAAAAACATTTTTTCTCATTTAATTTTTTGTTGTCATTTTTCTATATAAATTATCTTATATTTATCTCTTTCATCTACACTTATCTTATTTACTTACATTCATCATCTATTATAAAAAAAATTGTAATTATTTTGTTCATATTGATTTTCATTGATGATAAAAACGTTGTGTGAATTGTTTTTTAAATTATTGTCATTGTAAATTAAATTAAAAATAAAATAGATTTATTTAGTATAAAATTAGTGATATTAAATTAAATAAATTTTAAAATAAATACATTAGCATTGATTTGATCAACATTAAACTATTTTTATTAAAAATTAATGATAAATTAGTATTGGCTTAATCAATATTATTTAAAATCAACTAATAATCTTGCACGGTATCATGTGTATTCGAGGTCTTTACTAACCGATGAGGATTAGGAGACCCTGAATGTTTTGGACTAGCTTGTCGTGAAGGTTTCCATTCCACATGTCGTTATATGTATAATTTTCCAATTTTAATCGATAAAAAAGTATTTAAGATCACAATAAAATAAAAATTTAATTGAAAGCTGCCACATCTCGTGTTGCATCATGCTTAAGTGAGCAATTTTGTTAGAGTTGCTATAACTCTAAAAAAATATATAATAAAAAAGGTAAGTACACAAGCATAACAAAAAATATTTTTTATTGTCCTAACTCTTCAAGAGAAAGTCTTACATATATAGGGATTTCTTTTTCACCTCCATATTTTCTTTTTCATTCCCATATTTTCCTTATGTTATGTACGAAATAAAAGAAGAAAATGTTTTAAATTATATAATCTAAAATATATTTTTAGATTATTCAATTCAAAAATCCTATTTTCATAAAAAAAAATTAGTATAATTAAAAATATCTTTCCAATTATACAATCTGTAAATCTATAAGTCATATTTTTTTTGGATTACATAATTTTAAAGTTTTTTTTATATAAAAATATTTCTAAATAATATAATTTGGAAATATATTTTGAATTATGCAATTTAAAACACTTTCTTTTTCTTTCTTGAGTCCATCTATTATACAACACATAAATAAGGATGACAACAAGAAGATGGTAGTTAACAACAAAATTGCTGGGAAAAGAAAGAATGATAGTGACAAGGAGAAGAATTTAATCTTTTAACCATCACACCTATGAGGGTATATATGGAAACTATGAGGATGCAGAAGAAAAAAAAAAGGATCCATGGAAGTAACTGGATCAATAGAAAAAACCTTATAAGAAAATAAAATAAAAATTCTAATTTTATAGTTCATCTATATTGTTGCTTGGGTCTTGTGTTCAGTGGGATCCCTAATAATCAGAGGTCTAATAGGGGTGTTTTTTCTTGCACCCATCATATTTCTTATGCACCCCATCAATTAGGTGAAATGACTAAAATATCTCATTTGATTTGCCCTCATTTCAAAAAGTTTTCTCCGAAACATATTTTAGAAAGTTTATTCTGAAAATTCAAAAAATATATTTCATGAATTTTGGTAAAAACTATTTTTAAAAAGGGTAAAATAGTTTTTTCCAAAAATAATAAAATACAAGAAAAAAATTATTGGAGTGCAGGAAGAAACACTCGTCCAATAGTAATATCATTCGTTATTGTCCGCAAAGTTAGGCTAGGCGTCATAGTGATAATTGCTTCTTACATTCAATAATTTTGAACCTGCACCCAATCAATTTTCGAAATTTCAAAATTGCCCTTCATTTCAAAATTGGAAATCCGAAATTGAAAAATACACTCCCAGAAATGAAATATGAAATATCAAAAATAAAATTTCAAAAAACAAAATCCAGAGATATATTCTGAAAAAGAAATTTCAAAAAATAAAAATCCAAAAAGGTATTTTGAAAATCAAAATCCAAAAATATATTATGAAAATTCAAACCTGAAAAATTCAGAAAATTGCTCTGAAAAATATATTCTGAAAATTCAAATCCAAAAAATGTCCCATTCTTATCTAAAAGCTAATTTTTTTTTGTTATTTTACATAAAATACAGGTTAAAAAACAGCAGAAATCAATTGCCCGTTTTGGGAAGAAGGTCGACTTGTTCGGTGACAAATTAGATTTGTTGTGGGTTGTTGTGAAATGGGGTTAGTTTATTAGAGGGCTAATATGGAGAAAGTTGTGGAGTTGATGACTTGGGTTGATCTTGAACGTTGGTTATCATGACTGAAAAAAACATCAAACGGTTGTTGGTGGGGTGTGCTGCATGGTATGCATGGACAACTGAAATAATTAATTGAGAGGTGGTAAAGAGTGGTGGAGATACGTGTTTTTTTAAATAACTATATTTTATCTTTACATATATATAAGTGTTTGAAAAATTATTTTTAAATTTATTAAATTTTTATGTTTTATTAGATAAAATCGAAATATAAAAAATATTAATTAAAAATAATTTCAAAAAATAAAAAAATTTAATTAATTAATCACAAAAATTTAAATTAAATTAATTATTAAAGAAATAAAAAATTTGTTTAATTAATAAAAAATAGGATAAGAAGGAAGTGTGTGGCTTCCACGTCAACCTACAAAAAGAAAAAAAAAACTATAAATATCTTACCACACCTTTTCATTCTTCTTCAAGTTTTTCTCTTTCACTTTCTACCATCTTTACCCTCTATCTCTACAATATCTATCTAGCTTCTCTCTCTATCATACCTTTTCTCTTTTGTTGTTTTTTTTTTCTTTATTTCTAAACCTCTTATTTAATAGTGCAACTTATGGAATTTGACTAAAAAAGGTAAGAGACAGCTAAGTCAACATTTTTTTTTATGTTAATCTTAATAAAATTATGTATGTTTTACTAATTTTTTATTTATTTTAAACTATACTCTTTTAATCCTTTATTTGTTTATATTTTAATTATTTAATTTATTTTTAGTTACGAACTATTTTTTTATTTATATTTATATTATTTTTAAAAAATAATTACATACTGATTATATTTGTTATTTTATAATTATATTATTTAAATTTATATGTATCTCAGTCTTATTTACTAAATATATAATTATGTTATTTAATTTATTTCCAGTTATACATTTTTTTATTAAATTTATAATTATATTATTTGATTTATTTATAGTGCATTTGTCATTTTTATTAATTTATATTTTATTTTATTTTATTTCTTTGCCATATACTTACCGTATCTAATTATTTATTTAAAGTTCTTGCTTTAATTTTTATTTTATTTTATTTTTTATTATTTTAAACACAATATAAAAATATATATATATATATATAAAGTAATAATAAAATTAATGTAAAAATAAATATTTTTTATTTAATGAATTTGGATAAAAGAAAGTTACTTCTACGCTCTATTACTATCCAACTCCCTTTAACTTGTTTTGGCTAAACTCATACCATACACATTTGGGCTTAATTGAGTTTTAATTAAAGTTGAATTACCACCTAAACTACAATTTTAAATATATTCATAATATTCAAATATGTTAAAGATTATCATTTAGGTTAGATATCCAGAAGTACTTTCTAGTCAAATCTAATGATAAAAAATATGAATAAAGTTTCAAGTTTTGAGAATAAAATAATAATACCAATCATTAATTAAGAACAAAATATTATAAATAAATATTACCTCAATACAAAAGAGTTTGAATATATTACTCTCAATCCCAAATGAAAAAATTAGCCACTCATGGTGACCCTCACAAAGCAAGAAAAGAAGATCTAGAGTGCTTATTCTTGACAATTGTCTCATTTCGGATTTCTTTCCTTTGGTTCCCTCTCTGGGTCACACTTTTCTCTCTGCCTTATGCCTTCTATTTAACCTAATTGGGCTTGAGCTAAGTGACATCTTGCTTAAGCGAGATATTACTTGCTTAAGTAAGTTTTACGAGAAAAACCCAACTTTATTGGAGTAAACTCGCTTAAGCGAGCATTAGACGAGTCTTGGACAAGTTTTCAATGGTCAAACTTTGTCTTTTCTCCTTGTCTTCAACTTATCCATTCTCCTTTAGCTCTTTCTCTCCATCTTTTCTTAAATTCCTGAAATTAGCACCAAATTGGGAAAAAATCGTTCTTATTCATCATATAATCAAAAAATATGTAAAAAGGTTCAAATTCTTAATTTAGAGGTTGAATTATAACTCTATTAATAATTAAAGCTCATAAGTGTCTATCTTTCTGCATTAAATATTATTGAATTATGATACTTATCAATAAACATTGGTTTATATGAACTTGGTAAAGAGAAAAATTGTTTGGCTTGAAAATCCAACCAAGGGTTAAAATCCTTCAAAAGATGTTATTTGCAACTTGTGATATAAAAATAAGGTGAAGTGGAGTGATGGTTTATGTGTGTAATGGGATAAAAGAGATGGGGTTGGAATATGTTGAGATACCATAAAAGAATATGACATTCCCTAAAGGGGTTAGTAGTAATGGGTTGGGAGGGATTGATGTTGTGTCAAAATACTAATGGAAAAAAGGTTGCAACAATTGTGCTTTTGGGATTTTGGTGAGGTGGATATTGTGACATGAGTAGTGAAAAAGGATGTTTTTAAAGGATTCCGTAGTTATCTGAAAGGTATCATAGTGATTATTCATTGTTTATTGAAGAAGCTAATAGAGACTATTTTAAGCATTTATGCGAGCATGTATTGAAGTGAACTATTCATGGTTGATTTTGAAAATGTATTTGAGTTGTCTTGTCCCGATTTGGTATTTAGGTGTGTCATAACCTTCGCGTTGGTACATCATCAAACATTTTCTCTCATTCGAGTCAAGGCTGGGGGACTGTGAGTTGTCTTGACCCAATACAGTGTTTGGGCGTGCCTTAACCTTTGCGTTAATACATCGTCAAGTCTTTTTGCCCATTCGAATTAAGGCTAGGGGCCTATGAGTTATTCTGGCCCAATACGGTGTTTGGGCGTGTCCTAACCTTCACGTTAGTACATTGTCAAACCTTTTCACCCATTCGACTCAAGGCTAGGGGACTGCGAGTTGTCCTGACCCAATGTGGTGTTTGAGTGTGGCCCATGAAGGAACAAAATTCTCGACATAATCTCTTGAAATTAACCCAGATATCCAAGATTCTTATTAAAAATCCTGTAGATTTATCTCCACTTAATAACCTTAATTTGCACAATTATATTTTGTCAGTCAATTTTATTGTCACACAATTTATATAATTCCTTGATACTTTGATTTTATTAGATGATACTCTAATTTTGTTACATGATATTGCCATTAAATCTAATTATGCTTTATGAAAGCTATTAAAAATCAATATCAATTGTCTAGACTTATGAAGACCTATTAATAGACTACCATTCTCAAAGAGTAATATCAACTTATATACGCTTACTAAACTCTCTATATCATATAAATATTTTAATGCAACGTACAAGGAAGTCATTCGAGCATCACCTAAAAAATGTCTATCACCTAAAAATTGTCTATCCTCATTTGGTGATAACAATATAATCTATTATTGGAAGGAAATTTTGAAAGATAAATAAGTTACTGATAAAAATGCAAATTTGTTAAGCAACTGTTACAACCTCTAAAATAAAATATGGAATAATAAAGTAAAAAATATATAATAAAACTAATTTTTCATTTCCTTAATTGTCTTGAATAGAATCTTACATATACAATTGAACAAAATTAAAAAAAATAATAATAATCCAATACAAAAGTGTTCATAAAAAAATAAAACAAATTTCAATTTTAAATATAATCTTTCGTCCAAGTAGTTGGTACTCAAACTTTACATTTAACTTTAAACAAACTTTACATTGAACCAATAACTATAGGTCTAATAACAAATTTGATACCTATATGACATTTATTTAGACATAATACATTTGTCAATATTTGAAGTCAATAAGTGTTCTATAAATATTAATATTTTAATATTGAACACCTTTCTTTATATAAATTACAGTCTTCCATCTTAAAAAAAGACCTTAAACTAAGGTATGAATGAAATTTTGTGGGAAAAGAACCCTTACATGGAAGATACAAAGTGTCCAAGTGTTGGTTGGATTGGGACTACCACGGAGTGTGTTATCCTTGCTCCAAAAGAAAGAAAAAGAAAGTGTATTATCTTTTTGCCCCTCAACATAGGCTAGTGACGAAATAGTAGAAACAGATATACTAGCAGGGCAATGCAAACGCAGCGAGGGAGCGTTGACACACCACAACACAACGCAACACAGAGCCATAGATCGAATCCAGATGAATTCCGACTGTGATGGTGGCGCCACCGTAATCCCAGGTCTCCCAAACGACGTCGCGGCGTGGATCCTCTCCAAGGTGCCATATTCGCACCACGCGAGACTGAAAAGCACGTGCAGATCATGGAAACTGCTTTTGTCTTCGAGATCGTTCCTAAACTCTTTGAATAAGAGGAACCATCTTCTGTGCATCTTCCCGCAGGACCCATCGATCGCGTCGCCGTTCCTCTTCGACCCGAACGCGCTCGCCTGGTGCCCCCTCCCTCCCATGCCCTGCAACCCCCAAGTGTACGGCCTCTGCAACTTCGCCGCGGTGCCTCTCGGGCCCCACCTCTACGTCCTCGGGGGCTCCCTCTTCGACACGCGCTCCTTCCCCATCGACCGCCCCTCGCCCTCCTCCGCCACTTTCCGCTTCAACTTCCACGACTTCTCCTGGGAGCCACGCGCCCCCATGCTCACGCCGCGAGGCAGTTTCGCCTGCGCGGTCGTCCGGGGGCGAATTCTCGTCGCCGGCGGGGGGTCGCGACATACGATGTTTGGGGCTGCCGGGACTAGGATTCGGTCGGTTGAGCAGTACGAGGTGGGGAGGGACCGGTGGGTGGCGATGGATCCGCTGCCCGGGTTTCGGGCCGGGTGTGTGGGGTTTGTTGGCGGGAAGGGGAGGGAGTTCTGGGTGGTGGGAGGGTACGGCGCGTCGCGGACCATATCCGGGGTTTTTCCGGTGGATGAGTATTACCGAGATGCAGTGGTGATGGGAGTTGAGGGTGGGGCGTGGCGGGAGGTTGGGGATGTGTGGAGGGATGGGGAGAGAGTGAGGGTTGGGAAGATTGTGGTGGTGGATGATGATGGATGTCCCACGCTTTTCATGCTTGATGGAAACGAGATTTTGAGGTACTTTCCAGCTTTTGCTCGTGAATTACATTGGTATTATGTGGTTTTGTTTGTTTTTGGTTTGGTGTTTCATTGAATGTGAACTGACTTGTTAGTGTTGTGGTGTTGGGAAATGGGATTACGCTTTTTTTTTTTTATTACTTTCGGGATCAGGGATGGAATGTTTATATGGTGTGGATGGATTGTTCTGTTTGTTACTATTGTTGAATGTTGGTCTAATGTAAAGAAAGGCTGGTTGAGATACTATTGGGTGATCATTCTTTCTGCTATTTTGCATTATGGTTTTGCTAAGTGGCATTGGAACAGTGTGTTAACTGTTTAGGCTGTACCTTTTATGATGATGTTGGAATACCCTTTTTTTTAAAGACAAAATGGTTTGATGAGGGGTGTAATCATCTTGGCTTGTGAGTCAAGCTAGTTCCTTATACTCATTTCAAGTTTTATTCAAGAGTAATGATTTTGCTATTGCCGGACAAGTTTGTGCTTTGTGCTTGGAATTGGAGCGTTTTCTCTTTATTGTGAAGCTTGATCTGTCAATAATGTGGTAGTTGTTGATTTTCTTTTGAGAAATTGTTTTGAGGCCCTTGTTTGGTGTCTGGTAGTCAAAATCCCCTCCAGGTTGTAGAATCGTACATTTAAATGTTGTGTCAGATTCTGTGATTCTGTTCACAGGTGAGGACACAATTTTCTGGAATTGGAGATGAATCATGTTTTTACTTGTAATAGCTTACTGAATCTTCAGTTCTTGCTATTCTCAATTTTCAACGAAATGCATGTTGTGGTTTGGGCACAACAAAATATACCCTTTCAGCCCACTAAAGCTTACGCTCCTAGTCTTAAACCATTCAGTTCAGTGTACTTAAACTAGATTTTACTTTTTTTTTTCAAAATCATCTCCCTGTGCTTGGCTAGACTACGTTGCTATGTCACTTCTGCTCAGCAATGTACTGTAATTGAGACAGGTGATGATGCAACTTTGATTCAGAGTTTTTGGGATGTGGAACTTCTACTAGGCCCAATTTTGTGGTTTTTTTCTTTCTCCTAATTGTGGTTTGTGTGTTTTGTTGTTCACGCATTCTTTGTTGGGTTTCCTGGTTTGCCCGGCTTCAATTTAACTGAGTGTTGGTTTTGGCCCCATGTCTTTTCTTGTTGCCTTTGGTTTGTGTTTACTAGTTAGAACCTAGAAGCATTCTTTTGATTGAAGGCCTGCCTCTGGTAGGTTATACTGTTAGAGGCCTTTGTCGCATTGTAAGGCTCATATACACATAACATGATCATTAGATAGATATCCACAAGCAAAATGATTGAATGACTCTGGGAAAAAGCCAAGATTCAGATTTATTTGATTTGATGGGAAAGAGCCCAAATCCGACTCCTTGGGGGTACTATAAATTTACAGTTGCAGTTGTGATCTATTATTGTACATTTAGGCTGTTTATTTGCGTTTCGAACATGTTAAAAAATTTGTCTAGATACTTGCGTTATTATCTTTTAAATCAGAATGTGTGTGTCTGCTTGTTTCTGGTTCAACTTGTGACATACTAGAGACTAATTCCCCCACTGAGTCAATAATTGGGTCTAGTTTAATGACGCTGATTCCTTATTTGTGTTATTTTATTTTATAAGTTTAATATAATTTAAAACTTTTTTACATAGACATCCAATAAGAATTCGCCTTGCTGAGACATGATATTAAACAATAGGATGATGTGGTGGTAGGGTAAATTCCTTCCTATTGGATGTTTGTGTAAACAATTTTTGCACTAATAGTGTATGTATATTAAATTCTATAGTATATATAGGGGACATATATCAAGTGAAAATGACTTAATGCTGACCTTTTATCTTAAATTGATGGTTAATATTGGTTTTACTTCAATTTAATCATGATCACCCAGGTATGTTGAATATAGTTGTCTCACTTGATATGTACCCGTGATTGGGCAGATGCAGATTTGGGTTTAAATAAATTCATGCATAACGAGTGATTTTGTATGAATATTTTATAATTGTGATTGGTTAAAAGATATTTGTCCTTTTTTACAATTGAAGTGTTTGAATGGTCATGAAAGCGGTGTACTAGCATGATTATTAATTATAATCTTTTTCTTATATAATTGTATGTTAATGATCTGAATATTGTATGCTAATATTCTGAATTTTGTACATTGATGATTTGAACAATGTAAGTTTATGATTTGAATAATGTAATGTTGGTGATATGATTATGGTATGCTTTGCATTCTTCAAAAGCTGGAAATATTCTAGACAGGGGATGCTTCTTAAGATTTTGAGCTCAAATCTAGGAATAGGACAGAAGAAAAGCTAGAGTAATGTGATGGTTTATATATAAATGCCAAGATAGATTATAAAGTTATACAAATGTGAATTATTTTTTTTGTCATGATTTTTATATGTGATTTCTATATGATAATATGTTGTTGGGTATGTCATGTTATAAATGTTTATGCATGAAATGTATGATTGTGTCCCTAGGACAGTCACTGAGACCTTTTGTCTCATTAGTTTAAAATACAGGACATGACGAGAAGCAATGAGTATCATGGTCAAAGCTTAAATATCTTACAATTATGTTTACTACCTTTACCTCGAGTCCTCCTAAGGAGTATTAGTCTTTTAGATTTAGTTAGCACATTATAAAAAATATATTAAGAATTGTAATATACCTTTGGTACTCAAGATTGAAATATTACAATTTTATTTTATATTGACTCTTTGTTTAATTTCATTATATATATACACACAGAGGTATCAGGTTATATTTTCTTTCATACTGCTACTGCTTGGAATTTAGGCTCTTATAAACTATAATAAAATTACGGTTTTGCTGCATGGAGTATGTGTTATTAGGGAATTTTTTTTGTCTGTTGCAGTATCAGTGCCTTGTTCTGTCAATCTCGTGATTTAGTTATTCAATTAAATTCCGTGTTGAAAATATTTGCAGTTAAATGAATGCTGTTGAGTGTATTGTAAAATCTGTTGAACAAATTATAAATTATTCTGATGTGGAGCTGAAATTCTTATTACATGAAGTTTAGTGTGATTTGAACGCATGGAACTTGTGAAATCATAATTATGAAGACATGGCACTGGTATATAGGATAAAGATAATAGAAATTTGTGTGGGATGCTTCTAATCACAGTGACTTTTACACGGGTAAACTATGTTTCGTAATTTTTGAACTTGAAAAACTATGTTTTTTACTTTCTTTGATGGATCTTGACAAATGAGGCAGGCATAATGAAAAACTTGTCTTAATTGATCAATGATTATGCACTGTGGAGTGTTCCTGCCTTCTGCCAGGCTATTTGAAAGAATTGATATTGGAAAAAAATTATTTATGTTTGAGAATATTTTTGAAGGGTGGAGTCTTGAAGAATTAATTTTGTTTGCATGACAAATTAAAATCACGTTTGGATAAATGTTTGCATGACAAGTTTGTGTACTTTTCTCAAAATCAATTTTACTAGAATTGATTTTTTTTTTCAGCTTAGCATTTATCCAAACGAATGACTTGCTCAGCTGTATAATCAAGTTTGCTTGCAGCAAATGACCTTTGCTTCTGAACAAATAGGCCAATATTCATTAAAACACATCCTAATTGGGTCTTGTGCCTTCAAAAAATTTCCCTCATTGCAAGTCCTTGAATTGGTTGCAACCCACTTACTTGAGTATTGATCATGAAACATTCTTGATGGCTCTGCTTGTTTATTTGTAAATTAAAAATCCAAAACTTCTGAAGCTGAAAATCTGTTATTGACCTTTTCTCATGATGAATACACTTTGCAGATATGACATGTCTTCCAATCGTTGGCTATACGAGTCTCGTGTGCCAAAAAAAGCTCCTTACAATTCGTCATTTGGTTTTGTAGTATTAGCGGGGGAGCTGTATGTAGTTACACATTTCTGTGTTGTGATCTTTTCAGAAACGCGTAGGTCCAGGCTGCAAAAGAGGGTAGGAACCCTGTTCATTCAAATCTATGACCCAAAAAATAAGAAATGGAGATCGCTACTTTCCAAATCACCTTTCGATTATCCAATAGATATTAGTAGTGCTGTATTGAGCTCAATTTGTCTATGAATTATGCTGCGTCCAACATATTTGTATAGTATAAGGATCACTGCTAAATTTCTTCTGCATCACATAATTTGATCCACCAGCTTCCAAGGTGGTAACTTACTTGTATATGTCAGTATTTAGCATGTCTTGATCAAGGGTATATTGATTTTATATTGGTTGATTCCATCGAAATTTGGATATATGTGACACATAGTATGAACTATTACTAGTGTTGTGTAAGTACTGAAATATATGTTGTCAATAAGAAATGGATGTAACTTGCAAAATGTTGCTTTGATTTTATACTTTGGGGGGACACCTAGGCAACTAAAGTGTCATATCCACCTAATATTTACAAAAGAAGGCAATGGAAATGTAATGGTGTAATATATATAAGTTAACTATTGTCATATAATTGACCTAAATTATAGAAAAAACACTTCAAAAAGATTCTCTTGAATTATTTCTATTATTACTTTAAACATAAAATAAACTATTACAAGCACCCAAATTTGGGTAAAGCAATGCTAAATTATCAGAAACCTTCCTCCATTGTATCATTTTACATTAAAATGATTCAATAAATGAAGCTACAATATTTTACAAAATATAAAAAATTGACTGATACATTCTATTATTTATTTCAACATATAAAATTCTATAAGTTTAATACATATATCCTGCCAATGTAAGTTATTATATTATTGTATTATTCATAAATAAGAAATTATGTATGATTTTTGAGATGATTATTATAAAAATTAATAAAATGTCTTCACATTTCACATTTAAGGAGATTAATTGTTAGTTATAATATCACATAAATATATTATGCATTTTGAGTTCTGTATCGTTCTCAATGTTTTGTTTTTAAAAGGAATCTACATTTACTTTTCTGCATTATATAAATATTTCATATATTCATAAATAATTTTTTTAAACAAAAAATACTATCTGTTCTTACTGGAAGGTGAATCATGTCACATGGGCAAAGAATGAAGTCTTCTTCCTAAGTTTGTGAACTAATTAAGGATTAACTATAATTGGATTCATGGGACCAAATTGAAGTCCATCTAAGTTTTATGCTCGCATTATCTTACATGTTATGTCCTTCTAGTAACAGCTCAATACACATTTTTGTTTTCAATTGAGGATTTGAATATGACATAATTGCTAAATAAAAATAAAAGAGAAATAGTTTTTTTGACACCTCAATAATCACTTGAACAATCCACTTTTAAAAGGAACATAGTTATTAAAAAGATAATTTTGATATTTATAAAAAAAAGAGAGAAGAAAAATAGTAAAATAGTGGATATAAAATAAGTGTAAAAATTTATTAGGTGTAAACATAATCCTAAAAGAATAATATTTTGACACCAGTTATTTTGAATACAACTGCTTAACAACCTTATCATATTAATAACATTTAAAAATTATTTTATTAATTTAAACATCTATAATATTGTATCATTATAACAAATAATGTAGTAATTGTATTGTTAAAATATCAATTTTCCTATTATATATATATATATATATGTATATACACACACTATTGTATACTAAGTCATTTTTATTTAAATACCTCTATGCATGAAAATACCTAGCAGTGCAGGTCATGTCAGCAGTCTCAAAATGAACGGCATGCATGGAGTAAATACAGCAGGAATGTACACGGTTGGGATAGTACAAAACGACAAACCAAACAACTTTTGGATTGTAACTCTGATCACTGCTTCTACGGTACAGCGTTAAATTGTATTTTGAGAGTTGTGTAGAAGACTTCAAACATCCATCTACTTTTATATTTTGTGAGTTGTGAGATGTCTGCTCATATATTAACATTCTTCACATTTTGATAAATTAATATTTTATTCATTTTTATTTTATTTTTTAATTTAAAAATATTATTATAAATAATGTCAAATGATTTTTACAGTTGAAAATGTTAAAGACCTTTTTTATTGTTGATAAAGAAAACATTAATAGTGAAATGTTTATTTTTGAAAGGATAAATAATACATTAATAACTCATTTATTATACAATCATGTTATAATTTTTAAATCCTTATTTTAATAATTTTTCATATTATCTAATTATAAGTTTGAAAAAGATTTCTTTACACCACATAGTGAATACATATACTTGACATTATATTATAATAATATTTTAAATTAAAAAATAAATTAAATATGATTAAAATATTGTTTTATTAAGTATATGTTGTTTTAATGTTTTTGTTTGTGGTGTTAACATGTCAGTATCCAATAAATTTACTTTTATTTATATATATTTATATCTAAATCATCTCATCAAGTATGGTATACCACCTAAGTTATCAAAACATCATTTATCTCCATAAAACCTTCTCATGGAGGCATTTGGGAGGCTTGGGATTGGGGGTGGTGGATCTTTGTCGGATTAAGATGACCTTGCAACTGTCGATGATGGGATGGAGGTGGTGAATAGCATGATGAAGTTAGGTTGTTGAGAATGACGATGGCGATGGAGGAGGATACGTTAGAGGTGTCGAGTGTGCCTTTGGTCATGGTGGGCATGAGATTCAAAGGGGAAATCTTCGCGTAGGTCGAATCTTCAATGGTAATGGTTAGTGATTTTGGTTATTGAAATCCTACATTTGATTATCAGGTCACTGGGTGGGTGGGGTTTTATGGTTCCATTTTTAGTGTTTTTATTTAAGTTTTGGAATCAATGGTCTTTTTTATATGGTGTGAGTTCATGACAGTTATTGTGCTTGTATTTTGTTTTGTCGAGTCTCATTTAGTCCTTTTGATGTGATTCTTGAAAGTTCTTTTGGTAGGTGGATTGGCATTGGCTGGTTTCTTGAAGATTGGCTTTGGGAGTTCTTAATGTTAGTTTCTGTTTTCAAGTTGCTTTTGGTTTAGGTTTTGATTTGCTACTAGGGATATATATGATTCTGTCGTTGTGTGTGAATTCTTTTGTTTGTTTAATTTTTATTAGCAATTATATACACAGTTAAGTAGTTGGAGAAGAAGATAAAGATGCTTGAAAGAGAGTTAAGAGTGGGGATTCAGTTGGGTTTTTTAAGTATAGAAACTCCACAAGTAAAGTTCATACCGCAGCGAACCCCTTTCCTCACTCTATCTTCTTGCTTGTATAGAAAATTTTAATGACCATAGATTTGGAATGCGTGAGGATGTGTGAGGTTGTTTGGATTAGAGATGATAGAGGAAATTTGTGAGGATGATTTATTAAAATTTGTGAGTGATGTAATAGTTAGGAGTTAATTTAGAAATTATTTTAAAAGTGTAAAATATAAATTTACAAATTTATCCTTGTCATTAAAAAATATTTATGGTATTTGTTTTTTTTAAGTTTGAGTTAATTATTTTTTTCTAATATATAATATTCCTAATTACTCTTATTTTGTAATAAAAAATAATTTTATGTTAAATTCAAATATATTTATTAAATATATCAAAATTTATGAAAATAATATTTATTGTTATATACATTTGTTATTTTATATAATTATATATGTTTAATATAATTATATCTGTTTGGTTGATGTTATCATTTTATTTTATTATTTATAATTATATGTTGTTATTAATAGCATAATTAAATATATTTAAAATTATTAAATAAATTTATGTAATATTGAAATTTGTATATTGTATATTGTATGTATATAATTATATTAATAATTATAATAGTATTAAAATAAATAATATTATTAATATTTTGAATAATTATATATTTTAAAAATAATGTACAATTTAAGCATAGTAGCACAAAAAAATTCACATATTTTCTTCAATATTATGAAATATTAACTACCAACATGAAAAAAATTATATTTTATTTTTTATGTATAATTTTTTCTTTCAATTTGTATCCAATAAAAAAAGAAAACAAAATAACAACTTTCGCTTATCATTAATAAATATTAGATTAACATGAAATAGTCGGTGATTACAATAAATAAATGAAGTCATTAAATTAGAATCCTAAATGATGTTGTGTCATGGGAATTTAAAAAAATTACAAACATAATAATGTCCAATAACGCATTAAATTTAACTGATAATCAAAATAAGTTCAACGTAGATAATAATAATAACAGAATAAAAATACAATTAATGTTCTTCATTGAGTTTAAGTTGGTAAAGTGTATCTTCGATTCGGTCCAAACGTGTGTGGATAGTGTTGATATTTTCCTGCATATTTTGAATTCCCCCCCAAATTTGTATTAACATCGCCGAATCATGGGGGATTTCGGGTTGAGGATGATCGCCTACAACATGTTCTTGAGGCAATGGAATGTCTTCGTGTTCTTGTTCATGTTCGTCGTCAGGCCTTCGAAGTTGCCACACACCATTTACCTCAAAGATATTCATTTTCTTCATGGTTTTTTTCCCGAAGAAGTTATTCCACCCTAACATGATTGATGACTCTCCCATCAAGTTCATGCCATATAGCAACATGAGGTGTGTGATTAAACAACCATATGGAAGAGGCTTATCATTGTCACGACATTTTATCATATGTTGCATGATATAATGAGGCCAATTAATCATTACATTACTTTTTAGGCACCATAACATGAAAACATCTTCATGAACCAACTGCGAGAAGTTGCTCTCCTGAGGACACAACATGTGCACCCATGTGTAATGAAGTAGTCTATCATTCATAGTCAAACTACCTACATTTCTTATATTTTGGTCGTGCACCTCTTCTCTTGTCATGGTTAATAGGGCTTCTTGACGATCAAAATGTATGTCCTTAGGGATGGTACCAGGGGTTAACAAGATACCATCATATTTCAGATTCGCCACATTCATCCAATCCCTATGTCTAATTATAATTTTGTGGGTGCCAATCTGAGTAGCAAGGTAACCCTGTGTCGTTAGATGGAGATTTGAATAAAAAACCCTAACCATATCCTCATAATATGGTAGTCTTATACTAAGAAAGTTTTGCAATCCTTGAAAGTTCAAATATTCTTGAAACTGAAAACCAGATGTGGAAAAAAATAGGAAATCTAAGACTTTTGGAGGTATGACTGGTCTTCCATGAAAATTTTCCTCAAATGCAACCATCTGACGTTTCGTTTGGAAATACCGGGAATAATCTAAAACACCCTCCCTCCTTTGTAGTGGGATCATAGGAACTTCATCATCATTTCGTCCGCTTTTACCCTTACCCTTAGGCATTTTTTGCCTCTTCGTGGATGAAGATGCCATCGATAAAGAAATTAAAACCTATGATGAAAATGTCACGAAACAATGACAAAATAATAGTATATTAGAAAATATCCTCACACATAAATTTCAAATGAAAAACAGTTCAACAATAATAATATTAGAAGTCAAATAAGAAGTACAATGTTTGTCTTAAATTAAAAGTACATGCAATTAAATTACAAATTGAAGAACATAAAAATATAATCAAACATAATTTATTGGTGCCGAGTCATGATGTTAAACAATTTTGTCATTCTTTGCTCTTTCGGCATACCAAATACTCGCATCGCAATAGTTGGATTTTCACAGAGAAAGTCGTAACATTGGTCCATGACTGCTTCATCCTGAATATTTAGATCAATTAGCATGGACCAAATATCTGAAGACGAGTATTGATACGAACTCTTACGACGATCATTTTGTACGTGTTCACCATAATAGTCATTCCGTCGTTTGATTTCCGTAGCGATTTCTTGTGATGAAGTGGCTTGTACACGAGCAATGATTAATGCCTCATCAATGACATTGTTACCATGGTTCATGGAAGCGGCACAATTTTGCAGGTTCGTATTCAACATATTGAACTGATTTTCAATTACATCCACCATGGGGCTTTTTCTCTTTGATCCCCTAGATGACGATGTCCCACCGGATGGTTGAGAGGACGCAAATGGAGTATTACTTGGACTTTCTGTTGATTAAACATGTGCTACAGGTGAGCATGGAAGTTCGTGGTTTGCAACATTAAACTCTGGCGGCTCAGGTATGTAGTCCATGTTATGATCGCCTAGGTCCACACTTAAATCTTTTGTGTGCACCTGTCTAGATGCCAATCTGGTTGTCCTTTGACCACTTCCATTGGTTCTGTCGTTTGACCACAACTCCTCCATAAGATTGTAGTGCCGAATGAATTTGGCATGCCACTTATCAGCAGATGGTTTCGCCTACAAAAAGTCGGGTGTTATTATAATAACAAATTATGGGATATTGCCATCTTTAATTATTGGATATTGTCATCTTTAATTACTTTACCTGAATCAAATTTTCCTAGACTTCGTCCTCGGCCTCGAAACATTTTGTGGCTTGGTTCCAACCAAAACCACTAAGACCACTAAATAGGTCGTGGACCTCCCACCACCTGTCCTTCAAACATTTTGGTCGGTTCCTTACATTATTTTTCATAATGGCAGGGAGTCCGGCCTCATGCAATGCAAGTACAATGTTATTATATCCCTGAGTTGTCCAACTGCCATCGATTCTCGACCCTTGTCGTGCCTCGTCCACCATGGCATTAAGCAGGATAAAATCCATATCCGTGGTCCACTTTGTTGTCTGTGTGAACCTAGTGGATGAACTTAGCTGAACACTTTTACCGCGATCCATCTAAAAAAGCATTAAAAAAGTTAGGACCAAATAGAGTAAGCATAATATAAAACAACTTTTATTACAATATCAATTGTTTACATAATCTTGCCACATTTCATTTGCTATAGTGTTCCTAATGTGTGAACCTAGTCTATGATGATCGTCACAGACTTGAGAAGCTGAAACTTATATATCTTGTTGCAACAATTCACGATCCACTTCTTCTATTAAAGAGTCATCATTGTCCACCCCACGAAGAAAGTTATGCAAAATACAACAAGTTAAAATAATATTTGTCATGGTATGCAAACCGTAATGTGGCTCGGTCCCACTAGCTATAATTGGGAAACGTTTTTTCATGACACCAAATGTCCTTTCAATTACATTTCTAAGCGACGAATGACGATGATTAAACAATTCTCTCACATCCTGTGGTCCTCTTCGAGAATACTCTTTCAATTGGTATCTAACCCCACGATAAGGTGTTAATATTTGTGGTTTTAACATAAAACCTGCATTGCCAAGATAGTATTTTCCTACAAACATTCCAAGGAAACATCCATTAGTTATGTATATTATCACCTTTGTATCTATTGTTATGAATTCTCAAACACCTTAAACTTGCCTTCTGGAATAACCAAAGGATCCTCTCCTATGAAAGCCTCCTTCAATATCCTCGAATCTGAGTCTGTTCCTTCCCACCCGGCTAGAACATACGTGAATTTCATATCCAAATCACAAGCTGCGAATACGTTTTGAGTTGGCCAATCTTTTCTTCCTCGAAATCGAGGTGCATCAGCACATGGGACCTTCACACGTACATGAGTGCCATCAGTGACCCCTAAACAATCCTAATGGTAACCAAAATTTCAGGTCAAAAAAATACAAATACAAAAGACATTATGAGAATTGTAAGGGAAATTTGTAATAAATAAACCTTAAAGTACGGGAAAAATCGATTGTTGTGTAAGATTTGGGGTTGGACATCAATACCATCTGCTTGCTTTATGAATTGTCCTTCCAACATCAAAATTGCATTTAATACGTTGTGAAAGTGACGAGAAACTGTTTCTCCAGACCGATGGAAAAAAAATGAAATACTTCAATTTTTGACGTTATGTCCAATAATATGAAGAAATTTAGGAACTTGTTCTTCAACTGTTGAACGATATGCATCCTTAACAACTTCCGTTGCCTTAATTCGTTCACATAATTGAATGAATGCTTCTGGTCCCATGCGAATAATGTCACGAGAACGTTCGGTGTGCACCAAATACTCCATCAATTCTTGTCTATGACGCTCTTTTCTTGGTTCAAACTCAGTAATAGAGTTCGTTGTATCACTTAATATACGCAACAAATTCAAACCAAAAGCAATGATGCAAAGGATCATCACTGATGCAAGTTGAGTATTTCTTTTCAATTGTTCTTGTATTTTTGAAATTAGATTCATGTTCGCACGAGTAAGATTATTATAAATTGGAATTATATCCTCAAATTATTGCATGTCTTCGTCATCCCAAAGTGGTTTCCAATTGTTTATGTTATCCATGTAATATTGACCTTGTCATTGACAACCATAAAATAGTTTATGGATACACGTGAAATAGTTTATGCTATAAATAACTCTAACCATGTTAAAATAGAGTTACTGGAATAGCATTAGAATTAGGATTAGAATTATAATTATGGTTATGTGAAGAATAATAAGGATATGTAATTTAATCCTTATAATTAATTCTATACATAACTAATATCAGTAGTAATAATAAAAAAATAAATACATAATAATAAAAAATATAAAAAAGTTAACATATAATATAATTAAACATATAAAAACAGTAAACACAACAAACACATACTAACGAAAAAATATAAATATGATTATAAAAATTAAAAACAGTAAATACATAAAATAAAAAATTAAACAGTAAAGACATAATAATAAAAAATATAAAAACATTAAACAAATAATAAAAAATATAAAACCAGTAAACACATAATATAAAAAGTAAAAAAATTAAATATATTTATAAAAATTAGAAACAACTATCACATACAAAGTAAACAAAACACTAAAACCCTAAGAAAAAATTTAAATACAACTACTAAAATTAAAAACAATAAACACATAAAAAAAACTAAATAATTTCTTGTTGTTAAAAAAAAAATAAAACAATAAACACATAATAACAATATATATATATTAATAAAAATCAGAAATAGTAAATACATGAAAAAAAAAGTGTAGATCCATTTATAAAAGTTAAATACAGTAAACACATAATAAAAAAATAAATGAAAGTCTAAATATATTTATAAAAATTAAAACAGACATACGTAAAAAAATAAACAACACAGTAAAAATCTAAAAAAATGCAAATACAATTATTAAGATTAAAAACAGTAAACATATAAAAAAAATTAAACAGTATCTTGTTAATAAAAACAATAAATACATAATAACAATATATATATATATATATATATATTTATAAAATAATAATAAAATAAAAATAAAAATAAAAAACTAAACAGTAAACACAAAATAATAAAAAATATAAAAACAGTAAAAAAAAATAATAAGAAAATATAAATAAATTTTTAAAAATTAAATACAATAAATACATAAAAAAAATTAAATAAATTTATAAAAATTAAAAATGATAAATACATAAAAAAAAAAACAAAACAGTAAATACCTAAAAAAATTTGTAAACAACAATTATTAAAATTAAAAAAATTAAACACATAACATAAAAAAACACATAACACGTAATAATAAAAAATTTTAAAACATTAACACCTAATAATATAAAAACTAAAAACAGTAAAATCATAAAATAAAAAACTACACAGTAAACATAATAATAAAATCTGTAAAATCAACAAACACATAATAATAAAGAAAAATAAATACATTTAGAAAAATCAAAAACCATAACCACATAATAATGAAAAATAACTACATTCATAAAAAACTGTAAACAAGAAAATAAACTAAACAATAAACATATATAAAATAATATAAATATATTTAAAAATAAAAACAGTAAATATATAGAAGAAAATGTAAATATATTTTTAAAAATTATAAAAGTAACCGCACATAATAAAATAACTGTAAATATATTTAGAAAAAAATTTTAAAAACTTACTTAAAGGTAAAGAGCCCTAGAAAGAAGAAGAAGCAGCTCTGGAAAGAAGAAGCAACCCTGGAAAAGAAGAAGCAGTGTGATGAAGAGAATCTGGAAACATAAAAAAAAATAATAGAATCCAACATTTTTTTCACACAAGGAAGAATCGATTCTCCTTCTACCTTTAAAAGCTCCAGAATCGATTCTCCCAAATCACTTCTATAAAAAAATCGATTCTTCATCTTTTGGAAAAAGTTAAAATCGATTCTGCATCATTCAACCATATGCAAAATCGATTCTACAAGATTAGCGAAATCGATTCTACATCATTAGCAAAAGTAGGAAAATTGATTCTAAAGTATGTACAAAGATAGGAAAATCAATTCTGGAAAATTCGAAAAAATGGACACAAACTAGTGTGCAAACCAGTGAGTTTTCTCTTGCTCAAACCACTTATCTCTCGTTCCTTCTTCGTTCTGGGCACAATATCAAACCTAATTTTATTTATAGGAAACAGAAGTTAACTTTCACATTCACAGGTCTACCATTTTTGTTCAATTGTCAAGATTCTTCTGCAATTGATAGCACTGCACCTCTAAACTCATTGACTCGAGCACTGGACAGTGTAATGAAAAGAAAAGTCATTGACTGCACCTTTAAACTCATTCACTTGTGCACACAGTGTTTAAAGGGGTACTAATGTAAAATGCTATTTGTATTGTTTTTGCCACCTGTAATCCTCTCTAATCTTCTCACTTTTGTGAGGATGACAAAAGCTTCACACTCTGCTCGCCCCTCCGCACCCACGCCTTCAAATAGACGGATCCAAACACAAATTACATCCGCTCGCCCCTCCCTCCTCCTTAACCACACCCGAAAACAAACAGTACCTTAGTACAATTTATTTTAAGATTTTCCCAAATATCCTACCTATCATTGAAACCTAACACTCTAAGGAAAAATTATACTTTCACAAAATTGTATCTTGATGTGACAGTTTTAAAAAAACATATATAATAAGAATAAATTTGGTATTAAATAATGTAAAAAATAATTAAAATAATAATATTAAAAGTTTTTTTTATCAACAAAAAATATAATAAATAAAAAAAAATATTTCAGGAATATTCCAACTCATATAAAAAATAAGATATTCTCGCCCCCTAAAAAGATGAACTTTTTAAACATTCCTCCTACTTAATTCTAACCATCCACATTACAAGATTAGGTAAACTTCTTGACTAACAAAAAAAGGCTGAGAGTGCTGGAGAAATTGCTGCATAAGAAGACAACTACAACCAAAAACAAAGAGCAGAACCCAACAAAAAAACTGCATTGGCTTTGGACCCACATAGGAAATGACCTCAAACCTCCTAACCTAAAGACTACCTCTACTGCTGCCCACTTGTTGTGCCTCATCTAAGGTCGTGACAGTTATACTCTTTAGGACCTTCATAAAGTTGCTATAGGTGCATAGTTAAATCTGCTCCAGCTCAAAAACGGGATTCCAATCATTCTTTCCCAACACAGTAGCATGATACCACCCCCTGGCTTTGATCCAAGCCTACAACGACCAGCACCAGACCCGCACCTATAGAGAATGTCACTTCCCCATGCTTCAGCTGCTACCATCCCTGGTGTACTCAAACACTGCTCCTGCACCATCACCCTGAATAAAAACAAAACCCAGCAAAACCAGCAGCTATAACATTGCTCAAACAGATATGAACCACCTCCAGAATCACCATCCCATACCCACCCTCCTAGCTTCCATAACCATCCATCACAGGGGAATGAGTTTAGATTTATCAGGACCAAATCTATTTGAACCAATTCTCCCCACACCACAAGCTTGTATTACCCAAACCATTTTGTGCAGCAAGACTCCCCTTGACAGCACAACAGAAGCCAGATTTCGCAACACCAGATTACCCCCGAATATTGCAGCACCTCCACAAGCTTGCTATATACGGATCTGTATCAGCATAATTCCAGCAAAGATCTGCATTGGCAGTTGTTACCACGACGAATCACTGGACCTCCCAAATTCCTCCCTGTACCAACAAGCCAAACAACCAACAACACCAGAAACAAATAATAAGACAGCCTAAGGAACAAGACTTTCAACGAATAACAAGAAGGCACTGGTTGGGGTTCAAAAGCCAATCTGAAAACGCGTACGAAAAACCAACTGTCTTGTGTTTTAACCAGGCACTAGTTGGGGTTCAAAAGCCAATCTGAAAACGCGTACGAAAAACCAACTGTCTTGTGTTTTAACCACAACCAAGACTACAATTGGGCATTTTGGAATATTTCATCAACGTCAGGGACCCCTTCCTTGAATGCGACTTGGTTCCACTGCTCCCAAATACATCTAACAATTGCCGCCCATAGTCCTATCCACACCTGATTTTGCTTTCTAGAAAGGTGAATTAAGTGAAAGTTCACCAAGTGACTCCTGACATCCTTGTTTTGGACCCCCAAAATGCCAATCCAGCGATAACAACGAGACCAAACTCGTTGTGTGTATACACAATCAAGGAAAAGGTGTTGAGATGATTCTTCTGACAGGTTGCATAAAGCACGTAAAGGAGAATTCACTGGCACTCCTCTCCTTATTAGATTAACTCTGGTTGGGATTCTATCAAGAAGACTCTCCAAGCAGTGATAAGTACTTTGGGCATCGCTTTTGCTTGCCATAAGATACTAAAAACACCATCCATTGTGCCATTAGCTTGATGATAAACCAATAGAGAATAGGTTGATCTTACCGAAAAAGTACCTTTTGGATCCCCCTTCCAAACGAGGTGGTCATGAGCATCCTTAGATATAACTCCCATATTCAGGCTTGAGAACAGATCTTCCTCCAAATTCGACTCCCTGTCATACCTATCCCTTCTCCAATTAAACCACCAACGCCACCTACCGTCCTCCCATCTTCCTACCTCCCCCACCGTCTTGCCTTGATTGAGAGACAAAGAGTATAGTCTGGGATACAAGGATTTAAGATTGTTGTTTTGTAACCACACGTCCTCCCAAAATCTAACTGTGCCCCCGTCGCCTATTTTCCACACAATAGCTTTATGGAACCATCCTTCTTCTACCCCTTCACCGCATACGTTGGCTAAATCCCTCCATCATCACGATTGATATTTCAACTTGACCTGTCTTCTACCTGCTTCTTTACCATATTTAGATACAAGAATGTCTTTCTGTTTCCTTCCCTCATCATTCATAATCTGCCATTTCTATTTCGTCAGAAGAGTAGAATTAAAATTCTTAATCTCTTTGATCCCCAACCCACATTCTTCAAGAGGCTTACAATTATTGTCCCAATTTACCCAAGAAATCGTTTTGTTTTCTCTTCCCTAAGCCCAAAGGAATTTTCCTTGTATACTACTGATTCTGTTACACACTACTACTGGAGCTTTGAAGACAGATAGGTAGAACAATGGTATAGCAGTGAATACCAATTTAAGTAGGCAAATTCGATCTGCTATAGATAAGAATCTCCCTTTCCAAGAACTTAGTCTAACTTCAATTTTTTTAACTACCGCTCCCAAAACTGTTTCTTCCTCGGATTACCACCCACTTCAACCCCCAAGTATTGGAAGGGTAACCGCATGGTATTACAATTTAGGGTCTTCGCATAGGTGCTCAGGGCGTAACTGTTAACACTAATTCCTGCCAACTTCAATTTATGAAAGTTGACTTTCAGACCTGAGACAATTTCATAGTATCGAAGGATGGCCTTGATAGGAAAGATATTGGAGAAAGAGTCTTCACACAAAAAAGTGTGTCATCTGCAAACTGTAGTAGACAACACTCAATACTGTTCCTTCCCACCTTTACACCCCTGAATACCTTCATTCTCAACGTTTGTCTCACAAGCCCTGCTAGTCCTTCAGCAACCATTAGGAATAGAAAAGGAGCCAGAAGGTCACCCTGTCTCAACCCCCTAGATGGTTTGAATTCCTCCGTAGGACTTCCGTTGACCAAAACAGACATAGACGACGAAACCAAACACCTTTTAACCCACAAAATCCACTTGTCGTGAAACCCCAACCTCCGAAGCATATCAAACAGAAAACTCCACCTTACTAAATCATACGCCTTTTCAAAATCCACCTTGAAGCATACCCCACTCCTTCGATTCCTCCTAATCTCCTCAAGCACTTCATTAGCCATAACAACGCTATCTGTTAAGCTTCTGTCACTTAGGAAAGTTGACTGGCAATCATCAATGACCATAGACATAACTTTCTTCATACGACATGACAATACTTTGGTTATGATCTTGTAGATAGCTCTAACAAGTGATATGGGTCTAAACTGTTCAAGCGAAGAAGGATCCCTTACCTTGGGAACTAGTGCAATAAAGGACGCTTTACAACCTTTCGGGAAGGACCCCGTGACATGAAAAAGTGCACAACTTCCATAACATCAGGTTTAATCATGTCCCAACAGTTCTTGATAAAATTGAAGTTGAACTCGTCCGGACCCGGACTCTTTGACCCTCCACATTGCCACACGGCGTACTTCACTTCTTCCTCAGATAAGCTAGCTATCATTTTCCTACTAACCACAGAGGTTAAGGATTTGAACTCCACCGAACCCAAATTAACATCATAGTCGTGTGTAGTCGTGAACCTATGTTCAAACAATAACTTTGCTTCCTTGCGAACAACTTCCGGCTCCTCACACCATTGAGAGTCAACCTCGACACCTTTGACCTCATTTTTAAGTCTCCTTCATCTAATGTCCCCATACTTGAACCAGTTCACTCTTGCTTTTTGTTTGTAGATGGAGTCTAACTTTTTATCAACATACCCAGTTGACTGAACATTTCCATCCTTCTCATTTTATCGTTTCCCTCAAGAGCGTCATTGTCATCCTTACCATCAAGCTCCTCAGTTTTCAACACAATACGTTGTTTGTTAGATTCCACACAACCGAAAACATTTCTATTCCACACTTTAAGATCAACCTTCAAGAGCTTCAGCTTATCTTTGAGTATGGACTTACTATTACCTTGCACATGATACGAGTCCCATTTTTCCTTTACCAACATCTTAAAATCCGACTCCAGAAGTCACGTGTCGATGGATCTAAACGGTTTAGGGCCCCAATCTTTAACACACGACTTTACCACTAAAGCGCAGTGATCCAATACCATTCTCGGTTGTACATACTGCTTAGACGCGGGCAATATATGAAGCCACTCTTCAGACACCAGAATTCTATCTAATCTGCTCTTTGCTGTTCCATTAGATTTGAACCAGGTATACTTTTTACCAACAAAGGGAATGTCCTCTAGGCCATTATTTTCAATAAAGCAATTAAACCCGTCAATCTCCTTCTTTTGGCTTGAACAACCTCTGATCCCTTTTCTTTCATCTTCCCTCCTAACAACATTGAAGTCTCCACAAAAACACAAAGCCAAGTTGTGATGGGATTGCTTGAGGGCCGTCAAGGATTCCCACAATACAACCTTATCATTTAGGTTACACGCTGCATAGACATTCACCATTACACACTGACATTTTGATTTGAGGTGTTGGCCCACAATAGCAATAAAACCAGTTCCTACAACATGGTTGCCGTAGGAGAATGCTTCTTTGTGCCACATTGTTACGATACTCCCTGCCCCATTAACCCCTTTATAATGAACCCAACCGATGTTACTATCAACCCATAAAGAAAAGCATCTGGCATCTGTAAAAGAAGAAGTTTTAGTCTCTTGCAAGCATAGGAACTTAGCACCCTCCTTTGCCACGATGTGTCTCAAGTACCGTGCTTTCGTCCCTCCCCCCCCCCCAATCCTTTAATATTGAGGTTGACAATTATCATGTTACCTCTTTTACAATACCCACTCGGGATGCCTTTTTTACTTCATTGTCCTTAACCTCCAAACAATCCAGTTCTCCGACTACACTCCCCTCATCCCCTGAACATTGCATCCTCAGGTTTTGACCCAAATCCCATATTCTAACAAATTCAGCAACATTATCTTTAAGCTTAAGCCGATTATTACACTAAATAATGTCAGTAGCCGATTCTGCAAAAGAACAGTGACTTAACCTGGAAGAAGAGCTAACCCTGTAGTTGAGGGATCTGATACCACCGTTAGATTTCCACTTCGGTTAGGCAGTTGGCGCACCCCGTTCCCGCAGGTCTTGCAACCTTCGAATTTCCGATGAGGTTTTGTTGGCCTCTTTGGCATAGGTTGGTGCCTCGTCCGCAGTGATCAGCCTCCTCTCCAAACCTTCCTCACGCCCCTCCTGACTACGATTAGTGCTTCCACTAGATTGGGAATCTGAACTTCCCGACGATGAGCCCTCTCCCTCGCTACATCGGCAAATTGCGTGGTAGGGGTATATACCGGAATCGTTCTCCCGCGGTAGCATCACACCCGGGTGATCGACATATCCACCCACCCTCAGAAGTAAATTGGTTAGTGGTATGAAGACATTGCTATAGACCCTTCCATGACACAACCTTCGTCTTCTGCTCCCCCTTTGCACCCAACCACAGGGCCCCCAAACAATCTTCTCTTCTAAATGCACCACTATTTTATGCATGGGCTGCACCTTGCTTAGGCCCAAAAGAAAATGTATTAAACACCTGAACTCCTTCAATTAGGTTAGCCAGGGAGTGCTAAATTTTCTTGCATGCTTCTTTGACTTGGTTAGCAGTAGAGGAAGCTGCCCCTCCCTTAAACACTCCCTGCACACGTTTTGCTTTATTTAGGAAAGAGTGATGTAGCCTAGCTTGAGTGCTTTCTTCCATGAGCTGAAAATGAATTTGAAGGTGGCGGAAGCTATGGTTGAAGATGTGCAAGGAGCTCCTAGGAGTTGTGGTTTCCTTGAAGGTGAAGTGTTAGGTGTGGAGAGTGAGTGGTGAGGCCATCTCACTTGGAAAAGATGAAGAATGAAGACTAAGGTGTCTATCCTAGAGGTAGGAGACAAGAGTGATAATTGGCACAAAGTTGGCAGCAATTTCACTCAAATTAATCTTCTTCTTTACATGAGCCAAGCACCTCATTATATAGGAGAGAGGGCTGGACATTTTGGAGCCAAAATTTGAAAATTCAAAATAAAACTCTCCAATGAGAAGGTGCCATGTGGAGTCATGCTTTCCATGTTTTAGCTCACACCTTCCATGCTAAATCCTCTCCACTCCTAGGCTGCCATGTGGACGTCCATGTGCTCCATGCCAAGGTGATTTTCGTCCTCCAATATACCCTAGACGTTTTAGGGTTACATTGGGCTCAAAGAAGCCCAATTGTTACCCTAACTAGTCACTTTTAGCCCTAACTAGTCATATTTTACTATTGGCCCAAATACAAGCCCAAAAACCTATGCTACTTGGTCCAAATATTTGGTCCAATTATTTTATGCTACTAGGCCCAATACATGGTCCATGAAATTCTAAACAACTTTATACAATTTATTTAAGCTAAAGCTTGGCCCAAAAATAATGTTGACTAGCCAGCAGGAACTCAGTCTTCTTGTGTTCTTCTGACCAAAGCTTTAGTTTATGTTTTGATGACTTGGAGGTCTTCTTGGATATATTTGTACATTCCTTCACCCTAGAGTTCTCCTCTTGATTGGGCCTACAAAAAGAAACAAAAACCCAATTAGACCCATATTTACAAGTAAATCCCAAAATAACCTCTAGGTCTTTATCCTCCTTATTATGTGGTTGTGTGTGGCTGGAGGCTCTACCATCAAAGAGAGTCCACCTTTATTCGACACCCCATATCACTCTAAGCCTTTTTTCTCAAAAAACTTCCATTTTGTCTCTACCAAAGACTGAAACTGCCCTTCCTCCTTGGGTACCACACCCCGCCGTTGTTATTGTTGTCTCCTTCGTCGCAACACCTACCAGAGAAAAAGGTTTCCTCCCCTACAGTTTTTGACGATTAAATGCTATCAGATGAGGCTAGGTGATATTCATGGCATGTGCATTCTCCTCTCCCTTGACTGAGCACCTCCTCAACAAGAGAGATGTTGTAAACTTGCCCGTTAATCGTGAACCCCTTCACCATTTTTGCTTTACAGGATTTAAGCAGCCGAACCTGCAATCGAGCATAATCCAGATTCTCCCATGACAGGGTAGATTCATCAATATCTACCAACGACGTTACTTCTCCAACCACCATAGAAAAACAATCTTTATTCCACAAGGTTAACGGTAAACCATAGCACCTGACCCAGACAAATTTTATGGCCTACTTCATACGACTCATACCAGGGTTCAATATCTTCAAAAACAGAAACGAACCATTTGTTCTTAAGCTTAATGATTTCTTCCATCCGTTCTCCATCTTTAAGTGTCAAGAGAACTAGATTATCTCCCATATATCTCAGTTTAACCCTGCTCATTCCCCCTTTGACAAACTCTTCACACAAAGAATCAAAAGTAAGATCAAGAGACATCCACCCAACTGCGCTATAAGACAACCATGACAGGGCATTTGACGTAGTTTCAATGATAGTGCCTTTCCAAAGACCTTGAGATGTTTTGTGAATAGCCTCAGCGTAAGAATGCTTCAGGTTATGACCCCTTCGAACGGTTTTATCTGTTTTTTCTCGCCAAACCTCCTTCTTCTTCAGACTACCAAGTGAACTGTTGGCAAGACTTTTATCTTTTCTATTCGTGTTTGGCTTCTCGTTTTTATGTACAACCTCTGCTCCCTTATATTTTGGGAGGTTTACATATAGTTTGAGGTTGCCAATAAAAATTTGATCCAACTGCTTCTCCAACCTAACCTTATTTGGAACTGGAAAAAATCTCACAAACCCGAATCTTCTTCCCCACCTATTTGGACGCTTGGAAATGAACACTTCTTTCACTCTAGCCCATTTTTGGAAAATCCTAAACATGTCATACTCCCCATGACTATTAGGAAAGTTTGAGAAGAAAAACGTAGATGATTTGTTTGCCGATAAGTTCTTTGCCAAAGAAGTGGGTGTAGAAAAAAAATGGATTGTCAATATATCATATATCATAGTTCTTATGTAAGATACTAAGAATCAAAAGTTGCACCATCATGAAATATTCTGCAATATCTTTGCAAAACAAAATTGTAATACCTCAAATAACAATCTTATACCAAAATGTTTATATTAGTTTAATAACAAGTTACATTTTATTGTTCTCATAGTATGATTTTTAATATAAAAGATGAATGGGGGATTAACATGGTGAGCATAGTAGTAGAAGTGCAAATGTATTGTTGTTACAAGGTTTTCAAAAGTCGTTGTTGTGCTGCGCCTTTCATCCTCTTAGTCTCTCGATCTCGGTCTGAGACAAGTTACCTGCAATAACATGTCAACATTCAAGTTAAGTGTGATTATACATTAGAGTTATGTGGCCAAGATTAAGTGTTCATTACCTTTCACATTAAGGGCATCTATCTATTTATAACTTTTATCTTGGACCCCTACTTAAAGGGGACTATGCTAGGTTCATGTAGGTCCATCTATTTAATTATGATTTTGAGGGATAAGTAGGTTTCTTTTGTTATTAATCATTTTTATGTCCTTAATCATGATGTCAAAAGGTTATGCTTCAACTGATTTCGTTGATTCGGGAGGCCGACAGACAAAGGTACTGCGAAGGGCTTAAACCGTGTGTCAGAATACGAGTTGTCGCCCCAACTGGATCGTTGATATGGACATGATCCTACGGTTAGTGTGTAAGAGATTGTTTGTATTCGCCCAACCCCCACTCCTGTAAATTGTGTGTGAGGGTCTCATTCCTTGCTTGCTTTTTCTTCTTTTGTTTGAGTTTGTGCCGATTGAGAAGTTATCTGAGAGGTAACCATGTCTTCTTTCGTCTTTGATAGTTCGTTTCGGGTGTGTCTGGGGTGTCGACAAAGGGGTGTTGAGACATGTAGTCAACTTGTCGAATTTTGATTCTAGGGGTCCCAGAACACAACAATGTCTTCTCAAGTTAGTTGTGGGGTAGATAGGGGAAACATCATCGTTGGGGACGTAAATCTTGTGGTGATTTTCGTTGTTGAAGGCACAGAGTTGGGTGACGTGTAAGGAAAGCTGATTTCATTTCCAATGCTTTGGTGGCATAAGGTATTATCATGTTGGAAAATGTCTTGGTCCTTTCTACATAACAAATCTCAAAGTGTATTTTTAGGTGGAGTTGGTCCTTCATCATCCATGTTTTTTGCTTATTTATTCTCCTATTGTTTGTCATTGCTTTTTCTTTTCTCTTCTTACTCCGATCCTTTCTAGTTGTCCTCTTAATTTTTGAGTCAAATTATAATTGATCTTTAGAGACTGTGCTCTTAATAACATAAATCAGAGACAACACAAGTAAGGATTAACACCAAACATTTTTTTTATCAACTAACTAACAAAAAAAGGAAAATATTTACAATACTTAGTGAGTTATACTTCAAAATTTTAAAAGAAACCTATTCACTGACAATAACATCAAAAAACTTATTGATTTTTCTTGACAAGTGGATCGAATCAATTGTATTATAATACTTTGAAATATGAGTGTGATCCCACAAGGAACCATTTCAATTACAATTTATGTTTCAAATCTCACTAAGTATAAGTATATAAACATGAAAAATGAGTTTGTTCATGCTGGATTGAAAGTAAAAGAAAAATACTTTGCATATGAAGATTAAAGACTAAAAAAACAATTTAATAAGAGAATTCAATTAAAGAAATTGGGATTAAACTTCCTCTATCTGGCTCATTTGTATTATGGATTGATATAAAGATATATAATGATCAAAACTACATATATTGATGCAACATATTAATTCATTCATACTAATTCTCCAAGTTTGAAATTCATAAGAAAAATTCTCTAATCACCAATTTCTCACCAATCGATACATTAAAGTCTATTCCTAACATTACAATATATCGAGTATTCTCGTTTAAGTTAGATTTTTAAAAATACTTTCTAGTTAGATCTAAAAATCAAATATCAATAATCTATTGATCAGATAGACCACAAAACGAAAATATCAATATAAAGTAGAAATAGAATATTATATATAAATATCATCAGAACACATTTAAATTCAAATAGATTACTTTCAATCCCAAAAAGGAAGTCAACTAGTCATGGTAGCCATTACAAACACCAAATTAATTAGATCAAATCTAAGAGAAAATATGATCCTTGCTTTTTCTTCTTTTCATACTCATAGGTTTAAACAAAAGTATGTAACTTTTTTTTGCATCTACTTTTCTCTATTTTCAACTATGTTTGTCATTTGGATTAATGTACTATCGCTTGAGCCAACCAATTTTTGCTCGGACGAGAATAATACTTATTCCATAAAAAAAAAATTCTCGTTCAGACAAAATAATTCTTGTTTGAGCGAGAATAACACTAAGATTCACCTATTCTCTGAATAATTCTCACTTGATTTAGGATGATTATCGCCTAAGCGAGATTTGGCTTGAGCGATTTCCTTCTAGTTTGAGCGAGAATTATGAAAAAGCTCCTCTTATCTATTTTTTCTGCTTTCTTTATGCATCTTCAATTTCTACCTCCATCCTTAATTACTTGAGTTGTACAAAATTGGGATTAAATGAATAATTTATCTCATGACTCAAAAACATATATTTGGATTCAATAATTCGCAAATTATGGGTGATTGTTATCTCAAACAATAATTAAGACCAAAAGTGACCTAATTTTGTCATGTAGATTTACTAAAAGACTCCCATTAACTAAGGATGATATATATGTACATTCCATACACCTTCTAATCCACATAATTCATTTTTGCGAGAAACCCAATCTCTCCATCATAGACTATAGAAAATTTCAATTTACTGAGTCATATGTCTTTTCAAAATCAACTTATACTACGCTCACCTGCACCTTCTTTCTCCTAGTTTCATCCACTACCTAATTTTCCACAATCACACTATCCAATAGTCCTCTTCCTTTGGCAAACACCTTTTTTTTCCAAATTTTCAAATCTAGTTTCAGATTTTTCATTTTTTTCTTTCATGATAAAAATTTCTCATCCATAGATATCATATTTATCCCAAAACCCCCTTTATGAAACCCTTAAAATTCCTATTAGATTATCATACATCAAATAACCTAAATGACTTTTGACCCCAATCAATGTGTGAATTTTTTACAATCATCACACAATGGTTGAATACTGATATTTCTATATTGAATTGTTCACTATCAGTCAAGTTTGATAAAGAAGTAACTCTATAAAATGTTACTAAAAATTTTTAGTAAATTTTTTTAATAAACAAGTGATGTTTTAAAGTTGTTACTAAATTTTTTTAATAATACCTTATTTTCAATAAAGGTAACATTATAAAAATGTCACTAATATAAATATTTTGTAACATTTTAACATGTTATTAAATTGTTAATAGAATTTTTTTTTTATTACTGAATAGAAGAAATGTCATCACATAACATAATAATAATTGGGAAGGGAAAATACAATACAAATGACATTTACTGATTTACAATATAGTCATGTCGTGAGAGCAAAATTCATACATGAATTTTTCATGACTAGACTAAATAAGCACACTCTTATATCCACACTAGGATAAAAAATTACTATTAGCCATACAATTGAATGTTAGCATGCTCTGTAGGAGACAATAGTACAACCACACTTGGTTTGCAACAACCTAACACAACATTGGATCACCAGTTAGATAGAAGAGGTGACCATCTTCAAAATTTGTTTCCTCAGTCCAAATGATCTTGAATAACTTGTCAACATTATTGGTTGACTTTCCTACGAAATCAGAGTGCCTAGTTTGTTATTCATTCTAAACTAGAGTAAAATATAGTAAGACAACTTGATTTTGAACATTAATTACTAAAGGTAGAGTTTGTACCCATACAAAATGTATATCATCGAGAAATTATTCGATAGTAAAAATAAGAATGAGAAATCATCCTTGGATTATATAAAAAGATAAAGAGAAACATGCACACAGTTCCAAATATTTTATTTCTTTAAAATTTATATTTATTTTATTTCTTTAAAATTTATATTTATTTTATTTACATTAGCATTTATGTAAAAAATGTTACTACAGTAATTAAAGTTTATGTATTGTCATATTTTAAATAAATGTCACTATGAAAAATATTATTATAGATAAGAAAGCGTTGACAATGAATATTTGTTGTTTATTGCCCCCACAAACCCTGAACAAATAGGAAATTCTTATTAGTAGAGTGTTTAGTTGATGAAAATTGTTTTTTAGAACAAGTATTTATTTATTTATATATATTTATATATATATATATATATATAAATGAATATTTTCGCATAAACATGTGTTAGTGATTCCTCACCTTGCTAGCTATTCCATATATAACACTATCACAATAAATAAATGTCCATATTTGCAACTAATTAAATTGATAGTATAACAAATTGAACCAGGTACATAGAAGGATATTCATTTTCTCACTTTTTTTCTTCTACATCTCTTTTTCTCCTTTTCTCCTTACATTCAAGTATGAACAAAAGAATTATAAGTTGAGAGAAACGAAGAACATGTACAAATTCAACAGTTGCATTGGTAGCGGAATTCAACTGGTCGGGGTTTAGTCCTGTTTAGAGCAGCCGAAAAAAATGGAAAGCAGAAGAAAAAATGAAGTCATGTCAAACATTTATAAGGAATAATACGTGGAAGTCCATTAATTCAAACATTTACTTATATAATATAAAATATTTTTAATTTTTAATTAATATGAAATTTTTAATATATTTTTTCAAAATAATATTTTTAACGAATTTTTATTAAAATAGATTCTATATAACTTTATAATATATTAAAAAAGTAAATTTTAAGTTTAGTTTAATTTTAAAAAATTAATTTATATGACGAAATTTATCCAACTCATATGAAGTATGAAAAATTTTCATCTATAGAATGCCAATCATTTACTGTGTAGAAATACTCTACCGCGTTCTAGATAATAGGAACTCTTTGACCGTATTCATTAATTGTGAACCTCGTGTCAGCAAGGAAAATTGACGCGTAAAGGTGAAAACACACTTCTTTATAAAAATTTAGTTGGATTTGGACTTCATGATATGAGTAAACTAATGCGATTTAGTTAAACATTCTTATTATCCTCTGCACCCATGGTTTTGATGTAAAACTAACTAAAATTTGCTTCCAGTGACCCACGTCCCACTTTCTGACTGTAAATGCATGGTCAAGTAAAATAATAGAAATGCGGAGTTTAACGTTTAATATATGAATTAGCGCATTCGAATGCCAAGATCTGATCTGCCGTGTAAATTTGGAGTTTAAAGACCAAAACTATAACGAAATTAAAAAAGATTAAAAATGAAGATATTGAGTAAAAAAATAAGAATTAATATAGTACAATTAGTATAATATTTAACCTAGTTTTATTCTGTAGACAAATTAATTGTTCTAAAAATACAGCTCCGTATGGAAAGCCAAAGGGTCCGAGGTTTGCGGTTGTAGTAATGCTGAAACCATTCACGGTCAACTCGAAGCAAGTTTCAAACCATGTTAAAAACAAACAACAACGTGAATAAGATCTATTTGAAACATGTTTTGAACGAAGCTTGCATTGCAGTTTCCCCCGCAACACTTTATTTATATATCTTGTGGTTTTTACTAACTCAATGACATTTTAGTTCTACCGAAGAATTGAACTCCTTCCACGTACGAAAGAGCGTCTTCGTTTTGTCTCTAATTTTCTTTGAGAGAATTAGTATACATGGCTGGTTTTTCTGACAGAAGGCTCCTTTTCACCGTTCTGCAACTTGTGCTTATCATGATCACCATTTTCGTTGCTTCTCCCGATTCTGGAGTAGCTTGCAGCAGGCCATTACTGTTACATCGTCAGTTGTGGACTGAACACAGACTTGTTTTGCAGTCGCTTCCAAACGGCCCTGCGCCACCGTCATGTGGATCTCCCATTCACGTCTTGTAAGCCAGCTTGAAATGTTGTCGCGCATTCATTTTCTATATACTGTCTGTATTTAGGCACAAATTATTGCATGTTTTTTTTCAAGTTATATCACAACTACGATGAACAATAACAAGACATTAATTATATCAAGTAATTTATATTCAAATTAATTTTCAAAATGTAATATAGGAATGAATGGTCCAGAACATGTCGTTATCCATTACCAACCGAAAAATATGAGTTTAAATGTATTAATTAAAGTTTGTATTAACGTAATTAAACTGTACAAAAATTAATTAATACAAACATTAATTACGGACATACCTTAGTTTAGGTCCAACCGTAGAAGAGAGTCTATGAGATATTTTAAATAAACACAACAATAAAAATTGTACATCATCATTATTAGAGTATTAATTGCATCCAAATATAAATACTTACTTGAACGTTAAAAAATATCTTGCAGATGCATTCTCGATCCAGAACCGAAGTCTAAGCACTAGCAGAGGAAGATGAAGAAAGCAAAGAACAAGCTAGTAACAATTAATATCTCAACCCCTCTTACAAAAACATAAAAATATATGTAAACATATTAAGAGATTGATTGGGGTAATGTGGCATGGGTTTCCACAAAACCTTCCGATCATACAATTTAAATATGGAGATGATACAAATAAAACGAAATTATTCAACAATTCAATATATTAATATTTTAATATTTTTTGTTTATTTTTAATTTAGAGTTATAATTAACGTCCCAAAATACTACCACTAACAATAGACTCAACAGAAACTTTGTGAAATAATTCACACTGTTAACACTAGGTTAAAATTTAATATAAATATGTATACATATATGGTTTTATCTATAAAATAAATATAAAATTAAGGTATTCCTAAGTTTCAAAGTGCATTGTGTATAATACATTCAGAGTATTCATTAAGAAATATTTAGTAAATCTTCTAAAAGAGTCGTATTAAGCATTCTACATCAAAGATTTAATATCTAGCCCATTTTAACTCTCCAAATATATGGTCGAGAATGGGAAAGAGATCAGTTTGTGAGAGGACAAATGGTTGGGAAATGAGGTACTAAAAGATAAGTTTCCGAGGCTTTATTCTATTTGTTCTGGTAAGGAAGACAAGTTGTGACAAGGAAGGAGTGAAATAATAATCTTGAGTGGGTATGGAAGATAGGGTGGAGGAGGAGTTTGTTTGATTGGGAAAAGCATTAGGAGCAAGAGTTGGGAGTGCTGATGGAAAGCAAGATTATCAATGTGGAAAAGGAGGATCGATGGGTGTGGAAGGAAAGTGAGATGGAGGAGTTTATAGCCAAATCTGCATACAGTATTCTAAAACATGAAGAACGAGAGGAATGAGTCACTTTGCACTAGTGCAAAATACGTAAAAAACGACACCTTATAAAGACGGTTCTTGAATAACAGTCGTAATAAGAGAGGTGGTGACATTGTTGTAATTTTTTTCAAATTTTCACTACTTTATAAAGATGGTTCCTGTCTGAACCGTCGTTGTATGTTGTTTTAGTGGGTTTTCACGACAGTTCCTAGAGAACCGTCGTTATATCCTGACCTAGCACTATTTGACGTGGGCCATTCTCTCACTTTCCTCACTTAATCTTTTCCTTTCATCCCTTCTTCTTCCTCATTGTCTCTGCGCGCGACCAACACTCTTCTCCTACACCACCCAACCACACAGTCCCCGCCACCCACCACCACCATCCAACCACACACTCACTTGCCAGCCCGCCACTGAACGGCGTCACTGAAACCCACCGCGCATCCTACATTACTCGTGCCCTAACCCTTTGGGCCCCTGCCACCACCTGCTTTAGCTCTCCCTCCATGCTTCCCCTTCCACACACCAAGGAAGCGCGCTGCTGCTGCTCTGCTGGTGGACCAGCTCCTCCACCACACACACGCTGCAAGGACTGGTGCCTCCCTAACCCTAGCCTAAATTTTTTAATTAATTTTTATAATAAATATTTGCATGTTATGTTGATTAGTTAGTAGTTTATGGTATGTATCATCATTAAAAGGAAAGCAAGGCTTGTTTAGTTGGTTGCATAATTAAGATAATACTGTAAAATTCATTTAAAATAGGTAGGAAGTGATTTTTGATCCAAACATTTTTGTGGGAAATTCATTTAGTGTATATTTGATGGAGGAGTCCTTAGTTTGAAGAGAAGAGTGATAGATTTGGTGTTGTCAAAAATTAGTGTGAAAAAACTTCAAACAGTCATAACTTTTGATAGAGAAGTCAGATGGAGACGCTTAAAAAATGAAAGTTTCTTGAAACGAGGTAATGAATCACGTGACCAATACTCGAAGGGGATTGGGGTCCCTCAAAATTCAAAAAATCCACCGTTTACTATTTTTTTTAAGCATTATTTTGGTGTTTTTGAGATACTTTGACGTTTTAGTTCTCATACTTAGACTTGTCAGAAAATTCTGAAATTTTGCATGATGTCTCTTAGTATAAATTAGAGATTTATCAAACTATTATGATTATATTACATTCAAAAATGTTATATGTTCTAACGTAAAATCTTCTTATTTATTTCAGTTTTACTCATGCATGATGTCGACTATCTCAAGCTATAATTCATGGAGGTTGAGGTTGGGATTGGGATCAGGTAATATCTCAACACAAAAACCCTTTAAATTTTTTTTTCATATATTTGTAGAACTTTTTTGTGGAATATTATATGTAATGTACTAATTTATTATATGTGAATGTCTAGAATATGATATATACATGCATTATGGTTTTGAAAATTTGATACTTTATGCAGGATTTAGGAATATATATAATAATAAAGTATATTTAAAAAATATAAATAAAAATATAATGACGGTTCCACGTGGAACCGTCTTTAAAAATCATTTTTAAGGGTTATAACGATAGTTCTAGATTGGAACCGTCGTTATATGTACCTTTTTTCCTTTTTTTTTTGTTTCGTGAAACAACGTCAGTTTTTTATACGTATCGTTAATATGCTTTTATAACGACGGTTCTATAATCGTCGTTATAACCAGCTAATTTATAATGATATCTACAATAACGATGGTTGGGAAACTATCTTTATATGTCCTTTTTAACCGTCGTTAATTAGCTGTTTTGTACTAGTGTTGTATGAGGGATTTTAGAGGATTAAGGCCTAACCATCAGTTCATTTGACAACTTGACGGGTGCTGGAGGATAAAATATAGCATCTAAAGTAAATTGGGTGAACAGGGGAATACATATGGAGAATAGCATTTGTAGCATGTGTGGGGAGGAAGCGAAAACAATGTCACATCTCTTTTGTACATGTAGGGTAGCTTGGTTGGTGTGGTCTAAATACTGCGAATGGGTGGGTATGGCATCGACAGTTCATCATCAACCAAAAAAGCACTTTGCACAATTCAGGATGATTAAGGAAAGTGAAGCTATTAATCAAACAAATATGGTCTTGTGTGTGGATAGCAGTAGTAGGAGAACTGTGAAAGCAAAGCAATAAGAAGATTTTTAGGAGTGGAAGAATATATCATCATGAAATATTCACAATGGCACAATTGAAGGTTTGGTCGTGGGTAACTACAAAGGTAAGAGTAACATGTTTTTCTTATTCTGATTGGTGTCTAGAACCACTCGTCTGTATGAGGTATATCAATAAGAGTAAAAGTTAGATGTGCGAATGGTTAAATAGAGGTAAGGTTGAAAGAGCTTGGTCTCTTTAGTCTGAGGTAGTGAAGTTCAGGGCTTTTGCGTGAAAGGGAGTGGTTGGCCTCTTGTAAAAGGGTTGAGGTATCCTTGAAATACCTCCATAATTTATTCTTTTTTTGCCGATAAAAAAAAAAAACTCCCCAAATATAAAACCTCGACTACATGGATCAGTGTGAGTTTGAAGTATATCCTTATCCAAACTCCAACATGTCTTTTGATTCACTCTTGTCGTCACCCAACATGTCTTTTGATGATATAATAAACCTCTCTTAAGCTTCTCACCACTTGATGTCTTCATTTATGTTACTTATAGACCACCAATGAAATTTGGGAATTTCTGTTACAACATACATATTTGCTTAATACATACATTCATCCATGGTTCACATATTATCCTAGATTTGTGACCTCAAAATCACACATTTTTTTTTATCAGCAAAAAACAATTAAATTAAATCAATCATTTAAGTGGTGATCCAACCCTCATAAAAAGAAAAAAAAAGGACAAATAGTACCTTTCCTCATATACATAAAAAAATCATAAAGAAATCTCCTACTGCCTTCCCCAACACTACCGACTAAAGAAGAAAGATCAAGAATCAACCCTTATAATGACATTAAATCGAATACATACATACAGAAGTTCTAGACATCAGTCAGAGAATGAAAAGCTCGCTGACGGTATCTTTGAAGCAATCCAAGATCAAACCTTAACTTGTGTTAGGAAAAATCCCACATCATACCATAACATATCATTCTCATTCACAATATATGTATACGTTACAATTCATTTAAATTAAAGTACTAAATCATTTAAGCATACAATTCAATAATTTTTGCATATGAGCATGCATATACGTAACACATACTCAGATAAATTACGAAAAATCACTTGAATAAAGACAACATACGATATTTCTAGTTGAGCAAAAATAAATCTGTAGGATGGAGATATTAGATGATACATTCACTTTAGTGACAAAGACAAATTACTTTAGATTCTAAATTGGTCACAATAAAACTAATTTAAAATCTAAAATAATTAGTAGTGGTAGCTAATGTTAAATACTAATTTAAAAATTAGTTTATAAATCCTTATTGATAGTAAAAACTACTTTAGATACTAATAATTTTTTAATTTATAAAATAATATTTAACTTAATCAATATAATAATTAATTATTTTTTATCTTTAAAATTAGTTATTATTTAATAATTTTTTAGTAGTAACTATAAGAATATGAGCAAGAATTAATATAAATAATTTTTAAAGATAGGAACTAAAAGGTAAAGTTTATTCAACAACAATAACGAAATAAATAATTAAAAATCTTAATAATATTTGCGGTTATTATATTAGTGAAAAGAAAATATTCTTAATTTGACATCAATTATATCGCAAATAGGTGATTAAATTAATAAAATTGAGTAAATATTAAAAACTGCTTGATTATGAATTTTAGTTTACAACTTTAATTGAAAAATTTATAAATAAAATAAAAAATATAAATTATATTATAGTATTATAACTCCAAAAAAAATTTGCCTCTTATAGTCGAAATTTTATCAGGCACGGGTGGTTTATAGATAATGCATAGACGTTGCTCATGATTATACTTTCACAGAGTCTTATTAGTTACAGTAAAACAAAAATTACAGTTTCCATTGATTACAAATACCAAAGAATAATAAAATAGGCAATATACCACAAACTATATATATATATATATATATATATATATATATATATATATATATATATATACTGCGTAGGAACACCACGAATTTTATGGTTTCTGAGGGAGCACTTGGAAAAAGAGTAGTTATGAAATTTGAGTAATAACGTGTTTGTGTTAATTAGCCATGCATGCAGATTTGAAGGTTATGGACGAATGGGATCTGGACTGGATGGCTTGACAGGGCCCCGTGGAAGAGACTGCAACAAAATTCCATTGTATTCCCTCAGCCACTGATCTTCTTGTAACGCTCTGCCTGCTGCTCCAAATTCAGGAAAAGCAACCAAAATGGTGAAGATGATTAGTACCATTATGAAGAGGACCATTCTGTAAGACAATGCCATATCTATCACTCACACTAACTTATCAATTTGAACTCCTCGTTTCTGCTGAATTTGGATGTGAGATTGAAATAAAATGAGAGTTTGTATGGTGGAATAAGGTACGTGTTAAACACATATATATAGCTAGCTAGGGAAATATTCGAAATTTTGAATTGACCAGTGCCTCTGGGATTGATGAATTGTGTAGATTGACTGGGTATGCATGGTTTGAAGATTAACAAGTAGCTAGCTAAGACAACATTCAGGATTAAGAGAAAAGTAAATCCGACGCTAAAACACCTCTTGTCGGAACTCAAACACACCGTGTTGCCTAGAAAGCGCCCTTAATTCATATATTCAACTTCTACCTTTTCTTCTATATATATGATTTTCCAATAGATATTGACCAAGTCACATTCATATATTAGAAAGACCATTTTTCTAGTTATCCTTGGGTGAAATTTTTTTAATTCACAAATGGTTTATGTAAAGAGATTATATATATAATCCAAACAGTGGCAGATGTAGACAATTTTTTAGTGGGATTTTTTTTAATATTTATAAAATTTCACAAAATTTGTATAATTTTGTGATAAAAAATTAAAATATTTAAATTTGTATAAATTATAATTGTCTTTTACACATTTTTATACTTAGAAATTTGGGTATACAATTTTCATTGTCAATATCAAAAATAATTGCAAAAAGTAAATATATAACTGGGTAAATGATATACTGTTTAATTTTTACCATTTTAGAAAATTTAATTGGCAGATTTTATTGACTATGGGGTAATACCTAATTTTTTTTGAAGGAAGAAAAAAATGTTTGGAGGAAAAAAATTAAGAATATATTACGGGTAATTGACCCCGCACCATTCGTCACTGGTTCAATAAGGTAAAACATATACTATACGAGCATTCATGTAAATTAAATTACATATTTTTTTTAAAGCAATTGAATTGCATAATTGAATCAGCATTATGAATTAAGGAATTAATAAAAATTGTGGACTTAAATATGTATATTTTTATTAAATAAATATATATATATATATATATATATATTTTTTATAATGCTATTAGTAATATTAGAAATTTGTTTTGACTACGTGTACATACTAATTGTAATTCTGTGTAAAATATAGTAATAATATATAATTTAAAGAATTCTGATCGTAAATATTTCTTTCGTCAGTTTAACTAATAACTGATTTGATTTTGAAACTATGAAAAGACCGTGAACAATTAGCTGAAAAAGAAAGCAGATGTCAAAGACTCCAACACCATGTTTGGCTGTTACTAATTTCTCCAACATAAAATGAAAAATAACGCAAAATAAACGCCCGTGTTGCGTGCGAACATGTCCAACTATAATATCAAAAGTTCATTTCCCGTTGGCACAAATGGGTCTAGTTCCTTTGTCAGCAACAACTACTTTTTTTTTATTAGCTTATTGAGTAATCAAGATGTACTAATTCATACACAATTTTTTTTTATCAATAAAAAATAATTAATAAATAAGAAGTATTTTAAGAATATTTTAATCCTTATACATAAAACGTGTAGTTCTAATTTTTTAACTTTTTAACTAAATAAAAAAACAGACAATTATCGCCTAGCAACATCGACTGACCTCATACAAAGTAGGGGCTCAAGACACCAATTTGAGTACGAAAAACTTACTCTACGTGCTTTAGACTGGACCCATAACCAAGTCTTTATCTGTGCCAGAGTAAAAATTTCAATGTGATTTATCCTACCTCCTCTGAAAATCCTTTTATTCTTCTGAAACTATAATTCTCCTACAATTACTATCCACACTTCACCCCATATCTAATTAACACTTTTCTTAACCCGGTTGCTCCACCCATACACAAAAAAATAAACGAGCAGATTTGTGACATAATACTCAGAGTTGTACTGTATTTGAGTCTGTTAGTAGTTAGATGACAGATGCATGTCTATATAAAATGAGACATTCTTGAAATGTTTTTTTTTAATTTATTTATTTTTTATCAATAAAAAATGGATTGGAACACCAAGAAAACAAATTTGCAGAAGATCACGAGCCCTTATAGATTACTGTTAGTTTCAAGGATAACCTTATAATTATCTGACTAAAACACATACATATATACCTCATCAACCTTCAACTGATGCAAATTTAACATTGATTTTCTTGAACTACCAGCTGGTAGGTCCCATACGTACATATATATATATATATATAGATGATATATAGCCGCCATCATCAAATAAATGAAGTCCCAAGAATAAACATAAGCGAGACATTGATCACATGCTGGTATTTTGGAGGACAGTACACAGAATAATTAATAGTATATTCTTTAACACTTTTTGTTATCATATAAACTATACTAAACACAGCAGCTAAATACACGTGCAGCCAGGCTCATAATGTTTTCTTTGTGGCTAGTGCTGTCTTGTCTGAAACATGGACAAGCTCTGTATAAAAGACCAAGAACAATATGAATGTGTGAGCGGGAGCATCGTTCAATTGTTTCCGACGCTATTTTTAAAATAATTGCGAGAACTCAACTATAAAAGGGAAGATCGAAGAGGGCATTCAAACACAATATATGAAGAAACAAATGAAAGTATAGAAGGAAGGAGAGGACTAAGGAGAAATTGGAGGCAAAAGAAGGAAATCTCTCATTCTGCGTTTTCTGCTGCTTTATCACTGAGTTCTATAAGTCTTCATTTCAGATAACTAATTTAGGTATCTCTTATAAGTTGTGTGGGTCCTTCATTGTATTTCTTGGCTAAGTCACTTTAGATAGGTGTTGAAGCATCTATATATATAACATTTCATTTACAAGAATACAAGATTAGTATTGAACTTTCAAGACCACACCTACACTTATGCTCTAAAATCTGCTCTCAATCAGACTTCTATTTGATCTTGATTTTATCGTTGCATAAAAGATTGTACTATGATACTTTGACATTGTTAATTTTCTATATTCACTTCATAATTCTGGATATTATTATCCTATTGTTATATAATATTTTATTAAAAAAAGTAGTTTTTAAAAGAATGTATTTAATGTTAAAAGACAATTTTCCTAAAAAAAATTTATACCTTGTTTATACATTTTTATTTATTTATTTTTCACTCTATTTCTATCTTTCACTAAAAAAATAAAAAGAAAAAACATGGACAGTGTTGAAAGACGGACATAAAAAGATAGACGATATAGTGTAATAACTCAACTCAGTGAACACTAATAACATTGATCTAGCGAAATACTGAAATTAATTTAATGTTAAATTTATAAAATTCAAAATAATAATAATATAGGATTTTTTATTAATTGTAATTAAAATGACTTTATATTTGTTTTAAATTTTACATTTACTATTTATTACATGAATTAAAAGAATAACTTGTTCTAATTGCAATTTTTTTTATCAATAAAAAATAAATAAAATAATATAAAATATTTCAAGAGTGTTCCAATCCTATTACAGAAAGAAGGTCCAACAAATAGGATCTCAAACTAAACCTATAAGACTTAAGAGAATTATGTATTCTTGTGTCCGAAAATCAACATTATAAAAAAAAAATCTTAAATCCTATTTAACTAATAACTTCATAAAGAACTAGTTGCTAAGAAGTCTTAGTTCATATATACTTAGCTATCCCATAACCTTATACAAAACATATATATTCCATAGTACAAACAATACAAACTATAAAAGATATGTATACAAAATACAATTATATTAATACCATAAATATGTTTAAACTCCTTAAAATACCTCCTCAACAGACACAACTTTTACTTAGTCCATACATAAAAATAATGTTCAAGCTCAATTCTGCGTACGAGATTGAATTGCAGAATTTTGCAAAGTTTTTTTTTTTATCAACAAGAAAATAATAAAATAATAAAGAGTATTTCAGTAATACTCCAACTCTTATACAACAGATCCTAAAAATACTATCTACTTCTACATTTCCAACTTAATAAAAACATCATAAATGAATAACTCCTCAAGTACAACTTGTAAATCTAATATTTCATAAAGACATGACAAGACATTCAAAATCTTGCGCTGCATTCCAAATAAAAAGTTCTAAGCAAAACCAAAAAAACCTCATACAAAAGCCCAAAACCACAAATAGGTCCTCAAACCACTTCCACCTTTGAATTCTAACAAAGATGCCTTTCCTTCATAGTGATTCTTCTCTCCTAATAGATCAATCTACTAACTTTGACATTGCACATCCTTTTCGTTCCAAAATAATTGACAATATTTTGCAGTTAATAAATTGAAGAAAAGAATTCCCTCCAACCAACAAAACACAATCCAGGATGCTCCCACATTCAACAACCTACAAGAAGAAAAACAAATCACGGTTTTGTCTACAACAAGCCAAATAATACTATTACATAAGGCACAACAGAAAACGCAACTCAATTACCTTTTCAAAATCTTATCCTATTTCTTTTCCCTAGATTCTTGTTTAAACCAGTTATCCTCACCTCCCTACCCACAAATCTTAGTTATGTCCCTTCACCACCAAGATTTAAGTTTGACTTGCATACTTGTATCATGTCCTCTCGTCGATCTATACTTAGATAATATATCTCTTTATTTCTCATATATTTCAAATCCTAAACGTCATATCCATTTAGCAAGAAGATCTTTATTGAAGTTATCAATTTCCTTAATGGTAGTCCTCCCTCTTCCTTAGTCCTACAAATCTTATCTCAGCTAATCCAAGCAATTTTCCTATTTTCAGTCCATCATTCTCCAAAAAATTTCTCTACATCTTTATAATTTCCTAACACACAGAAAATGAGACTTTAAAAAATAATAGGTAAAATAGTGAAATTATCGTAAAATTTGACTTAATCAAACATATTCTCCTTCTCAAAGTGGAATATCTCCCCTTCCAAGCACTCAATTTTCCTTTAATTTCATCTAGGACAGGTTTCCAAAATTGTGTTTTCTTTAGATTGACTTGGAGACCTAAATACTTAAAAAAGGGGACTGGCAATCCTAATTGCAGTTTGTGGTTTAATTTTGTAAAAATTAGTTAATAAATTAAATTCAAAATTAAATAAAGTAGAAAATAATACATAAATATATTCATGCAGCAGCTAATTTAAATCCAAACAGCTACAAATCAAATTGAATCATATCAGCTAATTTTTAAGATTTAATAACATTTTAAAGGAAATAATGTACAGATAAGCTTCATCTGATTAATATTACAATAATAAATAACAGTGACTGATGAAAATATTTGGAATTTTAGAGACACACTGCTTGAAGTAACATAAGACCATGAGTATGCATCCTCTATCATCTGGAGTAGAACCTGTCATGCATTTCAAATATCATCAATTTGAACATAGATTTCAAGCTGCAAAACATACCATTTACATTTACAAGAACAAAACCAATACTAAACATAGCTTCAACCGCCATTTGTAAAGAACAAGTTGTAAAACATTTAAACAATAACTTAAACTTCTCAGCAATGTTATATATTTATAGGATCACATGGCCGATTCTGGATAGATTCCTTTGGACTCCTTGCCACAAAACCCCCATGATCATAGCAGTCTTAAAATATCTAAGTTAAATTCAGGAAAAAAAATTATGATCTATATATATATATATATATATATATATATATATATATATATATATATATATATAACATTAGCATGGAATCCACGATCCACAGTGGCTCCTCTACCACTCTCAACGCAAAAACCTCCTCATTCATCTTTATCTTCATTCAATATGTTCATAGTTCCCACATCATAATAAGCTGAAGTAATTTTTGTCTCAACCATGTAGTGGCATCTCTTACATCATGTAAGGTTTGTTAACATAGCATGAATATTGATGCAGATCATTACCTACTTTTAAATTAATACGAGAAGATCAAAACTAAGAAAAAAAAAAGAAAACTAAATTAACTTCACCATATTTGAAAGAATCACATATCCCATAAAAAAAAGGTGTAAACTGTTTTTAAAAAGTTACATTCATTCTTTTATCATTTGTCGGGTTTGGAAATGTCGATCACACAGATATTATTGTTTCAAATATATTATTATTGTGGGCGAGAAAGCAAATCAATGAAATGCAAATTGCTTAATTTTTACATAATATTAGAGACAGTTTCTTGTGCTGATCGTTTGGGTATTGCAGCTGAAGTAGGTTCTGTTCTGGGAGGTGGCCTATCATGGAAGCTATATTAGGAAGAAGGGATAGCAAACGCAAACAAATCAAAGTCTTTCAGTAGCTCTGGACAAAAGTCATACTTGTATCTGTTTGGGCTAAAGGGTTCTGTTGCAGGTTGGCAGAATCCAGCAAATTAGATATAGCGTCCAATTGCAGTATGAAGGTAGCCGCAGGGAGGACAAAGTAACTGAAAGGAGGAAAAAACAGTAAGGATGAATTGGATGAAGGATCTGCATAGCATAAATTGCTGGAAAATAATGGAAAGACTGTGAGAACACTAAAGTTCATTCTAGCTCTGTTAGGGAAGTGGATTTGGCGGCTGGGTATGGAAGAAAATGATCTTTGGAAGGAGGTGGTGGTTTCGAAGTATGGTGGGTGGAGAAATCTTAAGACCCAACAGGCTACGAGGTCTGATTCCTTGTGGTGGAAGGATTTGAAGGTGGTTTGGAGGTTTGGGATGGAAAGGAAATTTGAAGGACAAGATTGTTTGGGATATCAGAACGGGAGAGAGATCAGTCTGTGGGAGGATAGGTGGTTGGGAAATGAATCCCTGAAAGAAAAAATTCCAAGGCTCTTCTCAATCTCTTCCTACAGAGAAGCTAAATTGAGACCACATTAGTGCAAAAAGGCAAAACGAGTGTGGTTATTTTAAATTTATAAGAGCGGCTATATAGCCGTATTTGATCAGCAAGCACTTGTAAATTGAAGAGATAAGAGTGTGGTTATATAACCGCACTTGTAAAAACCATTTATAAATGCGGCTATTTCTCGTAACCGCACTTATATATGCTTCAAAACATAAAAAAAAAAAAATTTAAAACACCACCAACCATATGTGAAGGCAACGTTGATGAAGAGTGGCACAAGAGCACCAGCAACGGCGGCGACAGCGGAAGCGGCAGCAGACAGGGAAGTAATGACAGAGCAAACCCAAAAACCCACATGAAACCACGAAGACAATGAAACAATACTGAGCAATGCAAGAAACCAAACAATGTAAGAAAAACGAAAAAGATTTATACATCCATGGGTAAAGAAGAAAGAGAGCTCGAAGAAACTTACAAAGGCACCAAAACAAAATGAATGAAGCCGCAGAAGAGATGAACATGAAGCAAAAACGCAAGTAAGAACAATGCAAATGCGAAACAAAGAGGAGAAAAGAAATATGAAAGAGTGTGGCAGAAACGAAGAGGAGAAAAAAATTTGAAAGTGTGTGGCGCGCTTCAAAATTTAGGGTAAAAAAGAATTTACAAATGCGACTATACAAATAGCCGCATTTGTAAATCAAATTAATTTCAAAACTGCCACCGCGTTTTTTACGAATGCGTGTGAGCGCAAAGTCGCACTAAATAAAGAGTATTCTTTTCTTTATTTTGCATTAGTACCAGTAGGAGGATGGAATAATAATGTCCAATGGGTTTGGAACCTAGGTTGGAGAAGGAGTTTGTTTGATTGGAAAAAGCACTTGGAACATGAGTTGGCTAAGATGTTGGATACAAAGAGCATTATTGAAGAAAAGGAGGATAAGTGGGTCTGGAAAGTAAGTGATGCTGTAGAGTTTACAATTCAATTGACTTATAGTGTGTTAAGAAGTGAAGCCCGAAAATGCATTTCTCACAGTTTAGATTGATTGAGGAAAGTGAAGTCGTGAATCGGATTTGATTGTGTATGTGTATAGCAATTATAGGAGAATTATGGAAGCATAGAAATAAAATGCATTTTTCACAGTTTAGATTGATTGAGGAAAGTGAAGTCGTGAATCGGATTTGATTGTGTATGTGTATAGCAATTATAGGAGAATTATGGAAGCATAGAAATAAAATGATCTTCAGAAACGAGCACATAGACCACTCAGAGATTTTCTCGATGGTGCAGTTGAAGGTTTGGTCTTGGGTGACATCGAAGGTACGATTAGCTTGATTCTCTTACTCTGATTGGTTTCTTGAATCTTTGGTTTGTATGAGGTCCATCAAAAAATATAAAGGTTTGCGGTAAAGTAGGAATAACAGTTTTGTTTTTGGGTAGAGGACGTTACCGATTTAGTTTATATATACTTCTTTGTATAAAGATTGAGGTATCCTGAAATACATTTATTATTTATTCTTTTCTTCATATAAAAAAAAAATAAGGAAGGAGCATTTTCAGTGAGTTACACATAAAGCATAAAGGAGGTTAGATGTATGGAATTCTTAGGCACTTGTTCAATATGGCTTTATCAGTATGAATGCTGTGCAGTTTAGGTGTATCTGTCACATCAAATTTAGGGGAGCATATGTCTTGTTTTTTGGTTTTCTGTATATTTTCTTTGTATGTGTTGGGATACTCCATATGTTCCAATTTATAATTTTTTTTTTCTGATAACAAAACATAACCTAATATTATGATATAGCTGGGTAGAGATTTTATTGTCACCAATTCTTAATAATATCAATTAAAGAATTGTATTGGACTACAATTAAAGTAGAATATTAAAAAAGCATAATGCACATGAGCTATGTATACTTTTGCATGGGAACCCAAGATGCTGTAGTTTCTCAGGGAGCTCAAGCAAAGAGAAAATAGTCATGAAAATAGAGCAAGAATGTGCTTGTTTCAACTAGCCGTGGATGCACTTTCAAGGTTTGTTATGGACGAATTGGATCTGGACTTGATGGCTTTACAGGTCCCCGTGGAAGGGCCTGCAACAAAATCCCGTTGCATTGCCTAAACCACTGATCTTCTTGTAATGTTCTGCATGCAATTCCAAATTGAGGAAACGCAAGAAAAATGGTGAAGATGATTAGTAGAATTGCGAAGAGGATCATACTGTAAGACAATGCCATTGTAGCTGTTTTAAAGTAACTGATCAATGGAACAAAATTAAAGTGTTTAGATGAGGAATTGGAACAAAATTAAAGTGCTTAGATGAGGAATTGGAACAAAATGAGTTTTTTGAGTATACTTGGTAGCACCCCAATATATATACGTATAATATACGTTGGTAGAAAGTTATTTGATCAATTGACCGGTGCTTCTCGTTGTTGATGAATTGTTCAGTTGACTGGGTATGCATGGTTGAAGATTGACAATTAACTAGCTCAAACAACATTCACGATCAAAAGAAAAGTAAGTAATACGATACAAAAATACCCTCTTGTCCAAAATTTGTTGCCTCCAAGGGCTTAACAATCCAGATATTGAACTTTTTCCAATTAGATATATATAATTTATATATAATGACTCACTGTTGTTTAACGACGCTACTGTCATGTGATTTTTAACGATATTAATCGACTGAGTCTTGTTATCCCTGGGTGATTTTCTTTTTTAATCCACTTGATGGTTCAGGAAAAGACAACATTATGTTCCAAAGATAAAGCACTCTTTTCAATAAAGTAAAGGTATGTTACATAAACTTCAGAGCTTGAAAACGAAACTCTTTTATTTCTTCTTCTATATCTAACAAAAAAAAAACTTTGTTGGATAAATTATTAGCATTAATTGTTAAGAAAAGTGGACTAGCAAATAATATATATTTTCATGTCTAAGAAATTAGCCAAGTCAATAGATTATTCTATGTTTTTTAGCTGATAAATGTGTGCAATATAGTCAATATAAACTATGGTGACCATCCATTAATGCTATTTCTATAGAAAATTATTTTTAAATCTATTTAGTAATAAAAATATGTTTAATGATATAATATTAAACTGTGAATCTTCTTTAGGTTTAACTTTTAAAATTCATTCATTATATCAAAACTATATATTATTATAATGAGGAAATGAAGAATGATAATAGAAAAGATCAAAAGTCCGTGTATACCCTAAAAAACAAAGCGGGTGTCAATTCTCAAAAGACTTAAAAGTACATAAAACTGTTGGTATGTTTGGTCCTTATTTCTTTAGCATAAAATGAACATAAAAGCAGGATAAACGCCGCGTAGCATGCAAGCATGTCAAATTGTCAAACAGTTATGGAATTTTGGCACATTTTTTTTAACTAGCAATAAGATCTTTTCTTACATCAGTGAGAAAAGGGGTACTCCCAAATGAAAATGAAAATAAGATTCTTGTATAGAACCCTTAGTCATAAAAGATGCAATATAAAATCACAATTGAAAAGAAAAATAATCGGAAATCTTTCAAGAAGAGAGATGATTTGCACAGGATTGATGATTTAGAATTAGTTTTGCACAGTAAAAGAGACCAATTACATGAGGATAATAAATGGATTTGACAGGAAGATCGGATCTTGAAATTACAAGAGAAGTTGATTTAGTTTGGATAATCATATTAAAAAGCTTAAATCTTTATTAGGATTTAGTATTTTTGGGATGTCGCCTATTAGAGTGGAGTAATACAGGACATCTTTGTTAGGATTATGAAACTAGGTATTATAGAGGGAAATAATTCTTGTTGTATAGATATAGCTTTTTAAGAGATTACACTGATTTTGTATCTCGTTTTGTAAAAGGGTTAAAATATTTTTTGTTTTTTTATTAATTTTTTTTATTGAAAAGACTCGCAATTAGGGATAAAATAACGAGGAAAATAAATGATAGTATTGGATGAAAAATAAATGTTTGTTTTGTAAAGTAGAAAATGAGACATATGTCTTTTTGTATAGTATACCATATTATATTTTCTTTTTTATTGTATGGTTTATAATATTTTTTTTATCAGCACATAACTTTTTATATAAAAAATAGTACGTTCAAACTCAACCTTAATGGTTAAATCATCTTTTTCTTGGTCTTAATTAGGAAATCTTTATCTTGATTTTTGCTAAATCATCTTTTACTTGCACATTTGTATAGAAATGATAATAGAAGCAATAATATTTGATCTAAAATAATAATTAATATATATTTTTATTTTTTTATTGATAAAATATATATATATATATATATATATATTATTTGGGGTACCCAACCCATATTCATATATACAATAAGAAAATCATGTCCTCCTGACTACAAAACTAAAGAAAACACATTCTCTTTTTCATCTACATCACCCTAGTCTAAGGTGAACAACGAAGGAGGTTTTCCATTCTACATTCTACATAATGATTCACTTTCAGTATAAGTCAATTATGAGTCATTGTTGCAAGTTCACTAATAGCCTTAGCACTTGCTGCAATGTCACAATATGGAGGCTTGCTAATAATTCAACCAAACCACCCTAGACAATGTTTTTTAAGAATCTCATACCCTTACTACTCCCTATTGTTGTTGTGATGATAGTTGGTGGAACAATAAAGATGGATCAATTACAATAATAGATAACTCTTCAAATCCTAGCTCTTGAAGAAATCATGATACTAACGGGTGAAAGAGCTCTATACCATGTTCCTTGCTTATGCACATCCAACTATTGGCCTTATGATGCACATATCCAGGGCCAATGTCAATAAGGAAGAGAAGGATGTTCATGTGTGGGGGAACGATGAAACAGGGTGCTTCTTTATGAACTTTGCATATCAATGCTTAGCTAAGCATGAAAGAGGTCTTCATCTTGACGTGTTCAAGTATTTATGGAAGGCTAAGGCATTCCCCCAATATGACAACCACAACATGGAGGGTATTGTTGGATAGATTACCAACTAAAGAGTGTTTGAGTAGGAGAGGGGTGACGTTGGAATCTACTTTATGTACTTTATGCCAGGCCAAGGATGAATCAATTCAACATCTCTTTTTGGAATGTAAATTTGCTATGTGTGTTTGGTTCTTGTGCTTTTAAGTGGATTGGAATCTTGTTTGTCCAAAATAATTATTTAAAGACCCACTTTGAGAGCTTCCATTTGATCCAGGTTAGTAATAAACAAAATCTGGTTTGGAAAGATGTTTGGCCAACTATAGTCACAGGTTAGTATGTTGGGTGGATTGTTGTTTTTTTTTATACGAGTTAAAACATTTCTAAAATATTTTTTTAAATTTAATTTATTCTTTGTTAATAAAAAAAAACTATTAGTTTCATAATTAATATTTACTTGTTGATTTGGATGCCCATTTGTTGCTACTCTTCTTGCAATCCACAAAATTCCTTGCGCACTCATGTTTGCACAATAATTCCCTGTGTATTCCCCTGCAACATTTGAAAGAATATATGTGTGTACCATGTGTTTCCGACTTAATTATCTATGAGAGTATCCTACGTGCATAATTTTATAAAACCTCTAGACTATGCAACCCGAGTCTTGTTTCCAACATAATCCAAAATTTAAAACTAACTTAATCAAGACTTACCCATTTCTTGATTTTATACCACCAACTTTATATCAATATGTCCTTCTACCCTCCCAATATACCAATTTTCGAGTTTCTAAATAATTGAACACATATTATTAAGACATCAATTAGAGTACAAAAATATTACTTTAATATAAATACAATGTAGTCATGTCCACACAATTAGAAAATCAATAGAAATCAAATTTAGAAACTAAAAATAATTAGTTACTCTATTAACAAAATTAAATACTATTTTAGAAATTAAAAAAATTATTGATTTTTAAATTAATTTATATTATTGATAAATAATTTTTAAATTGATATCTAATTAGCTACCGATGTTTTAATTACCAATTATTTAGATTTTAAATTTGGTAGCAAAAATCTTGGTAACTATTTAGATATTAATTTAGAAAATATTTATCAATAATAGAAACTAATTTAAAAATCAATAATTTTTTTAGTCTCTAAAATAGTATCTAATTTAGTCAATATAACAACTAATTACTTTTTATCTTTAAAATTAATTTTTATTTAATAATTTTCTTCTAGTACTAAATTTTTAAATGTGTTTTAGTGAAAATCTCTTCTATGTCTAGTCTTGCATTTTTAAATATAATTGTATTTCTATGCTCCCATATGCACTAACAACAACTATTTACACCACTCTCTAAATCCTATTCTCAGCCTCCCTTAGAATGAAGATACTAAATTACTGGAATTGTAACTTAGGTTGACTGTGTTGCACACCCTTTACCCTATCCATGTGTTGCACATATTTTACACTTACACAACAATTTTGCCTGTAAAAAAGAGGTGTAAAAAAGAGGTGTGAACTTGTTTCATTACTTTTTCCACACATTACATATAAGTTATTTTGAATGTATACACGTTTTTTTGAGAATTTTTTTTTTATAAAATGCTACTAGTGAAAATTATCCTTAATGATATTCAGTAAAGTTTTCCCCTACCCATATTTGATTTGCTACCAACTTAATAATTTAATTACTCTTTATTTTATATATTTTTTTATCAGCGTTTTTCACAACTGAGATATCATCTCAAGCTTTTTACACCAACTAATAATCAATGTAAAATTGATGCGATAACATTTTTTGTAAATAAATATAACTTTTACGTTGATTATAAATTTAACACTTTTTAAATGTAATTTTTTCTTTTAAGTTTGATTAGATTAATTAGACAAAGGGAAATTATTATTGTCACATATTTGGTTCCGACACGAGATATAAGTTTATTCCTAATTCCCATCAAGACACAGATCACAATAATAAATTTTTTATTTAACCTTGTTGAATGATATAATGACTCGTGTCTTTTGTGTGATTCGTGTGTATAGTAATTTACAACAAAATAATAACTCTAGCTCTTAAAAGAACACCTTAAAATATATTAATTTAAAATTTAGAATGATTTAACCAAAAGCATGACTGTTGCTCACCCTTACACACTGGGATCGATTATGACTTTTGTATTGACTTTCTCAGTACAATTCATTTCAAGAGGTTTGAATTTGAATTTGAATTTTATTTACAAATTTTGAATAAATCAAATGTACGTAACTTGAACGGCAAACACCCGGTCATGTCAATGTGAATATAGTATATTTGGGTCAAATGCAAAAGTCTAAATGCAACCACATATAATAAAACATCTTATTCAACCCATGCACTCAGTTTTATAAATATAATAATAATTATATGTTACATATACACTCTCATAATATGAAATATTCAAGGTTATGTTTGATTTTTATTTTCAAAAATTATTTCCAATTTTAAAAACGTAATTGTACACAATGCTGAACTGGTGTAGAGTAGAGCTTATGCATAGACTAGAGTGCGAAATAAGAGAAAACATCTTTCGACTGCTTTTATATAAAAATAAAAACTTAATAGATTGAATGAGAAATTAATTATTGAGTAGTGTAGAATTATTATAGAAAATAATTATCAATATCAAAAGATGAGAACAAAATCTAACTCTTGACCAAACATTGAATAAGTCACAAGACCGCTAATGGAAGGGAAACAATTAGTGTAAAATTAAAAACATTAAAATAATTTTATTCTTATAATTTAGTTAATTTTCAACCTAAAATGCGTTACGGAAGAACAATTAGTGACTATATACATGAGATGGTCTAACGTTTCATGTTACGTTCTACGCCAATATTGATGAATTGCAAGTCCAATTAACACCCCATATTATACGAGGCCGAGACAGACTTTTCTCATCAGAATGTTTGAACAGATAAAAATGAAGAAAACTCGATCGTAAAAGGAAAAGTGACTTCTGGTAATATTTCTCTTATTTAGGAAATATAAATTTTGAAGGGAGGAAATAAATATCTATCTAATTTGTTAAAATTTCTTACTGATTTTCAAATATTACAAAAAGAAGAAGAAGAACTAATATTATATTGTGTGAAAATTGCGATTGCATTATTTACAATACTAGGTTTTAAAATAAGATGAAAGATAAAATTTTAAATTATTATTTGATTACTTTTTATAGAGAGACTATTTGAAGTTTGATATATAATTTACTTTTTATGAAAGATAAACTATATTATTTTATGTAGTAAACATTTATATTAATTCCAGAAAGAGGTAGAAGGCGAATTGTAGGTCTAAAAGAGTTTTGCTGACAAGGTCCTATGGTTAGATAACTCTTTTAGGATCAGTCCCTTGATGAAATAGTGTTATGTTAAGAGAATAAATTTTGTTCCTCCTAAGACATGTTAAGTGAGTAATCTTAAAAGTTTTTTTTCTTTATCAATAAAAAAATAAATTGAATAAAAGAAAATATTTAAAAAATATTTCAACCCATATATAAAACAATATAAATTACTGTTCCTACACGAATATAAATACAAAAGACAACAAAAAAGAGATTTGTTTACTAAACTTTAGAACATACCTCTAATATGAAATATGTATATCATGCTGTCATAATAAAAGATATACTTACACCAACTAACTTTAATCATTTTAGTTTCACAGTTAAAAAGGTTAATTAATGTAGTACTACTTATGATAAAATTTCTTAGTTAACAACAAAAATCCAGAAGTAAATAAATATTATGCACAAATTACCCACAAAACAAAATCAGTAATTAATTTACCTAGATAAATCTATAGGAAATCCAGTATATTCTATTTTTAAATTTTACATGACTAAATTTATATTTTTTATTATTTACAATTATTTTTATGATTATTATTAATATTAGTAATAAATTATTCTGATAAGGACTCGAATCCAAGTCCTTTGAGGACTTAAGAACTCTTAATCACAACATCAAACAATAAAAAAAACAATGCATAAAAAAGAAGGAAAAGATCTTACCTCGATGCTAAACATACAAAGGTTCAGTTTCACAAAGATGGAAAAGAAGGAAAACATATGGGAGTATCGATTAAAGAATAAAGAAAGCCAAAATGAAATGAATGAGAGAAAGGAAACGGAAAAAAAAGCAAAACACAATGCGTCAGAAGACATGAAAGAGAGAGAAAGAAAAAAAGTAATAAAAAAGAGAGAGACACGGTCAAAGAATTCAAAATGAGAGATATGTCATATGTAGACGTAGAGAGTGTCACCTATCACTCTTTTTAAGTAAACTTTAAATTTTTTTATTTTTTATTTTTTGTGGTGTTGCCATGTGTCAAAAGTTTTTCTGAGAAGGTCCTCTCTATATTTGTATTATGTATATAGATAGATAGATTCCCAAAATCCATATATCCATCCTCTCCCAACCCATGTAGAGCAATTAGATTTTTTTATTTGTCTCATCAAAATGCTTTTCAATTCAAAATAATCTTCTATTTCAAATGATAGGTTCATTCTCAACTTTAGATTGATGTATGACACATTTGCCACGGATAAATCAAAGTATATATATCTCCGAATGCGAACTATATATTTTTATACGGTTCCAAAGTATTCTTGTATTTCACTTTATTTCTGATAAAAAAAAAAACAAAACAAAAACTCTTGTATTTCACTTGTGAAATTTTGACTTGTTAAAAGTTTCGTTATATCCCAAAGACAAACACTCTCTTAGGCTTTGTTTTAACATCTACGTTTAAATCAAGGGTACACTAAAAGAATTTATCAAATCCATTTGTTTGAAAATTGTGCATTGAAGCAACAAAAGTCATCTTATAGCCTCTAGTTTTAGATTTAGAGATTTTTGGCGAAATTGTAGGGTATGTTAAACTGAGATGCTCTTATACATTGGAATCGCCGATTGAACAAGTAAAAGATTCAATGATGAATTAAAAACATTAGATAAGATAATATTAACTCATCTAAGTCACCATATACTTGTCTTCTTTGGTGGCACTAATATCCGGAAAGGAACGTGTTAACTGCTAAGTCTCTAAGGCCATCTTTGTTTTTTTTAGGCCGAAGAAGAACAAAATTAGTAATGGTCATAGTTAAGGAAAATGAAATCGAATGTTAGTTGGAGGCTTGGAGCAAAATTAGGTATAACCATTTTTTCAACTTTAAACGCACGCAGCCAAGGATGACATGCTGACGGCGACAATCTCTTAAAAAATTATTCTTTTACATGTTACATACATACATACATACATATATATATATATATATATATATATATATATATATATATATATGATTTAAAGTTCTGGCTCAGCCCCTGCTTCAGCCGAGAGCAGAAAGAACACATAATACGCAGAGATTCCTTAATTTACAAGGAAGCTTGTACATAACGAGTAGACTGATACCTAAGTAGATGCTGGAGTTGAAGAGAAAATAAAGTTAAACGAATAAATTTCTCCAATACTGTTATTACAGGAAATAAGAAAGCAAATACATGAGCCTGATACAAAATGATCATGCTTAAAGAGCTCAATACAGAATCTAAATGGGTTGCTTTTTAAAAAAATTATCATACGATAATGACAATTAACTTAAAAGAATATATTACAACTGTTCCAGATAATTTATATCTATATATATTGTGAGAGTATTACAATTGATCCAATGTGAATACAAGAAGTAAAGGAACAGGTGTTCGAAAAAGCATTTACATGTGAAAACATGAAAAAGGCTAAAAAATATTAAAAATTGAAATAATCTACAACCACGTGAAACTTGTGCATCGAGACTGCAATTGCTGCAATCACATATCACGTAGGACGATTAGGGTTGATAGCGTCCTCAGATTTTTTTTTTTTTTTTTTTGACCTCAAAGGACTAATCTGTAGAGTGAACGTGATGGAATCAGGGATGTGTGGGATCTCCACCAGATGGTGGTGCTGGAGCGTTTGGAAGGGACTGCAAAAGAAGGCCATATTCCCAGGACCATTGATAATGTAAGAATAATGGCCTGCAAGCTACTCCAGATTCTGGAGAAGCAACAAAGATGAGAAGGATGAGCAACAGAATCTGCAAAACTGTGAAGAGGATCCTCCTGTGAGAGAGAGCCATTGATGACTAATAGAGAAGTGGTTACTAGAACTAGGTTTTGTGATATGAAAATGGAAGGGGACAGACACACTAGGTTTATATAGTAGTTGTGTTTGAATTTTTTTAGTGCTTTGATTTGACTATTAATGTTTGAATGTTGAAAAATGGGAAGCACCATACCTTGGACTCCAAAACACCCATATACGCGCTACCCAGTATCGCATTAAAAAAAAAAAAAGATGACCTTGTCAAAAACTATTTAGAAATTGTAAAGAACATACGTATCTAATAAGGTTACTTAAATATTAATTAACGTTTAGTTATACTGTGCTTATAAGTAGTTAATCAAATATTTAACTATGGAGTTGGTGGTGCCATTTTAATTACAGTTTTATCTCCATTTCATTGCTCTGCTGCATGAAAGGAATTTTTCCATGAAAGAGATGCATTGTCTCTTCCAATTCGAATATACCTACAAAGAAACTAAGTGTTAATGCTAATGAAGGGAACATATTTTCTTTAACTTTTTGTAAGTGACTACAGCAAAACATTAAGTGTACACGTGGCCCTAGCGGCAAATCTAATCATACAAACGAATGATCGAGGGGAATTCAAATCCAAGTGACGGGAAAAACAACTTTTGATTAATTCAAAACATAGGAAGCAACATAGGAAAAGAGTGAATGCACTAATATATTTGAAGACGACCCGATCAAAAGCGACCAAAGAAAAAGCCACTTGGCACCACATGACCAATTCATCGTCCATCCATATCTAGGATTTTTAGTATGAGAAAATATTTTTTAAATTCTCTGTTTTACAAAGAAATACACATATTTATTTTAGTTTTTATTAAAGGTTTATGTAAAACTTCATTTTCGATATTTGTATATCTTATAAAAATAAATAAAAGGATACTTTTTATAATTTTTTATGGATTTAAATATATTTCTCAACCTGGATGTATCTTTCCTTTACGTAATCATATCTTATACATGACATCGTATATGCATTACATAAATAGAATTTAATTAAATAAATTATTTATTAAATGTTGAAAATAAATGTAAAAAGTTTTAACTTTTCGTTGTGTATATTCATATTGTCATGATGAAAACGAGTTTCCAATCACATCAGCAAATTGAATAAAAAAACCATAAGTGTCGAAAAAGAAGCTTGCGAAAACTCTGGAGAACAAGCAAGAACACGAGGATATTCATTGTAAAAAAATCAAGAGATTTTTACAATTAATAATGATAATTTGCTGACTTTATTTGCTTATTTGTATTAGTAATGATAATTTTTAGTAAGATTTTTACAATAAATTACACATTTAAAGTTCTGGTGAAAAATATTTATTAAAAAATGACTTAAGTAAACACATACGCTATGGATTAAAATAGATAGATTAGATTAATTATTAATTACAAGTCCAGCACATCTTGCATTCTTGCCTTACTCCCAAAGCGTGGTATTCAAATACTCACATGGTGGCATACTATTTCTCAAACTTTCTGATCAATTTCGGGGAAGTTGCGATGAGAATGATCTTCCAGAGATGACGAGCAGTAAGGGATATCTTTATCTCATGAAGGTCAAACAAAAGAGATAAATGATTTGGTTTTGTAAGATTTGAAGGACTGAAAGATCCAAGAGACTTGGAGCTGAAGCTAGACCAAATCAAAATCGGCTACACTAAATTGCATGTAAATTGCCCAAGATACAGAAGAAACAATGACACACAAAGGTACCAAAGGGGGAGACAAAACCGTGTAGTCAAAACAAAGTGGAGATGAGTTGAACGAGATGTAAGTTACGCAGAAGTTCTACAGGGAATATATGAAATCGAAGCAATCATTCAAAGTGGACTAGAATGCAATTTCAAACAGAGACTAATGAATAAAAGTGAGTGAAGAAGTTTCATCGGAGCAGTGGTTGCACTAGCAACAATAGATGATATGGGAAGGAATGTGTTGTATTGCATCTCGATCAAATATATGGGAGATAATTACATTCTCCTCACCGGAGAAGAAGAGAAGAAGATGCAACAGATCTTTGAAGAAAATTCTCTACAGTATTTGTCCATCACATCTTGGACTGAGAACTTTGTGCCTAGGAATAAATTAGTCTGGTTAAAATGCAGAGGAATACCATTCCCCCTATCGAGCGAGACTTGCTTCAGAAGAGCTCTAGCAACACTGGGAACAATCGTAGAAATAGATAACAAGACGAAAAATTGGGAAATTGAATGTGCTTGGATAAGAATTATAATTCGCAATACTTCAAAAGGATCAATGGATCAACAAATGAAGATAAATGGGGAAGTTTATAGTGTTACAACAGAGGAAGAGAAAGAAGAACAAATAAAGAAATGTTGCCTATGTTAATGGAAACACAAATGCTGGGAGTGACGACGTCAATGATCTAGATACTAAAATCTCGGAGGAAAATCATTCGAATTCGGGGCAGGATGAACAATCATGAGTGAGCGACGCTGGAGAACCGCAGAACGGACAAAAAGCTCGGATTAACCAAACAATGATCACTTGCCATGTTTGGGAGGATAACTCTGAACAAAGGAAGTATAAAAAAAGGTTGACCAAGCTTTCACAGAAATGGAAAAAAGAGACAAAACCAAAGTGCAGAGGCAAGTTGGCATCCAAGGTTTCAGAAACTAATGGGCTTTCAGTGATGAAAAGGCAGTTGTGGGCCAAAAATTTGAATACGTGAAGGCCCACTTGGTGAAACAGACATACAGTGACAACAGAAATGAGGTGGTGCAGAGAGAGAGAAATCAATTACATCACAGTGGCCAAACCCTAATCAAGTGTCAAAGAAGAACTCAAATGGAAAAAGTCAACCCGCAACCCTCAGCAATGCTCCGATGGAGAAGCAAAGAGGTTGGAAAAGAAAAGTAAAGATGAAGAGCTAATGAAGGGAACATGAAAGGAGAAGGAAAGAAGCGGTGCAAACAACAAAGAAGATCAAAGAATGGTGTTGATCGACAAAACTACCATTGAGCCAAATAAGTTCAACGTCGAACGAAGGATGCTACGAGGGTAGCCGAGCAACATGCACAATACAGCCCAACAAGAACTCAGTGAAAACCCCAATAATAAGCTCAATAACAAAGGCGTAGCACATGAAACAAATAAGGTTTAGCAGCTCAGTCCATTGGCAATAATATTTATGATGAAATTAGAAACTGCAATACACTGTTTCTGTTTGAAACATTTGGTAGGTGAAATGCAAAAGTTGTGGAACATAGAAAAGTCTATTTCTCAATTCTTATATAAAATATTCCTTCTTAATTTTAAATTGAACATAAAAATTTAATATGTTATGATGAGGTATAAACTCAAGAAAATTTTAAAAATAAAATAAATGTTTAGCTGATTTAAGCATAATATTAAAAATTTAAAATAATTAATAATTAAATTTTTTATAATTAATTAAATATTAATTTAAAAATTAGTTTATAAATTTTATTAATAATATAAACTATTTTAAATACTAATAATCTTTTTTATCTATAAAGTAATATATAATTTAGTTAATATAGTGATTAATTATTTTTTGTTTTTAAAATTAATTTCTATTTAATAATTTTTTTTAGTGAAAATCTAATTTCAATTCTGAATAGATATTCACCTTGCAATTATTCAAATAAAAAACACTGTGGGAGAATATAAATATGAGACATAATGACTGTAACACAAATTGGTGCTCTTGGGAGATTTTAACTCAGCATGGAATACAGAGGAAAGGAAGGGTTTGAATCAAAATGGAAAAAATAGGAAAGAAATGGAGCAATTTGATAAATTCACAGATAAATTAGAGATGTTGGATATACCAATACGATAGGAAGAATCAGTATAACATAAGGGGCTCAGGTGACTATGTACTAAAAGAAAAATTAAAACTACTCAAAAGGGACCTGAAATGTTGGAACAAAAATAACGATCAATAATATTATTACTATTAATCTTGTTAACAATAGTATTAATAATATTAATATTATTATTATAATTAATTTTATTATTAGTGTTATTATTATTATTATTAACAATATTAATAATAAGAATAAGAATATTAATAATAATAATACTATATAATATTATCAATCATATTAATATTCATAATATTAATAATAATAATATTGTTATTAACAATAGTAATAATTTGGATTTCGGAATAAGAATTTGGTTTGGATTTTAATTTGTAAGCCAATGAAAGCTTCTAAGTTATATTTGTGAACATGTTAGAGAATAAAAAATAAAGTAAGATATTATCATTGAAATGGAGCTAACTTAAAATATTTTTTTATGGAATGTGAGTACTAGAAGATGGAATTGACAATACATATTGTGAAAGGAAATCATTCAAAATAATCTTTAATTTGAGATTATTTTTTTGAGTTTGATAAAATAACTATAAAAAGATTATTCTATTTCCACATATTTCATGATTTTAAAAATTTGCTATTAAGTATTTGCTATACAGAATCTTAAAAACACAAAATAAGTACAAAAGTAATCTTGTAACAATTCATATAAAAGAGAGAAAAAATCTCTCTAAAAAATATAGAGAACCTACTACACGTTACACACATATGAATGAAACATTATAAATAGAAAGGGAGAAATATATATATTGAACCAGAAGGAGGGTGTGATGAAGTATGTAATATATGCATATTTAAGAAGGCGGTGCTTCATTGCATTGCATGCATGATGGTTTATCTGTGAATGGGATCTCCAGCAGAGGGTGGCGCAGGAGCGTTTGGAAGCAACTGCCAGAGGAGCTCATTTTCCCTTGGCCAGTGACGATGTAACAATAATGGCCTGCTGCAAGCTACCCCTGATTCCGGAGAAGCAACAAAAATGAAGAGGATGAAGAGAATAAGTTGCAGAGCTGTGAAGAGCATCTTCCTGGAAGAGAAAGAGATCATGTTGGTATCTATCTATATATGTTGTTCTCTGATATGATCTGATCTGATCTATGAGAGTAAATGAAAAACAGAAAGAAAAGTAATGTTTGTTTTATGTCCCTTCCCAGTGCTTTTGAAGGAGTTTATGTAATGATACGGAATGTTTTGATGAGAAGAACGGAAACACTAAATAACGTTTTTATAGAGGTTGGAGTTGGCTTCACTGTGTCGTGCTTTGACTGCCAAAGGTCTGAACGTTGAAAGTTTGGAATCAGAATAGCTTGGACTCGAAACACCTATGACGCGCAACATGGCTTTGAAAAAGAAGACGAAGACGACCAAAACTTAAGAAGAAGACTGTGAAGTTCAATATTTCATCATTTTACTGCATTCTTGAAATTTTTTAAATTTAATATAAAAAATTATAAACAATTTACACCAAATGTCCATACGTTAAACTCTTAATCTCTAATATTATATTCAAATATTAATATTGATTTTAAAATTCAAACACCGAAGGAACATCTTTTGTATATGTTTTTTAGTTATGATCCATTTTCTTAAATTTTTTTAGGACTGTAACATCCTTCGAATATTTTTATTTATTTATTTTGTCGTGGTTATGTAGTTTTTACATTATATATATTAACTGATAATATGTATTTCATAAGATAACTCGTTTAACATTTTAGAAACTTATGTTATATTTAGTTTTATAAACTAAATTATAACACTCACCAAATTCACGAACAAAACTTACTCGTAGGCTTAGTTATAATTCTGATATCTCAATTATTGTAATTTTTTTACTAATTATCATAATTATTATTTTTTAGTTTTCAATGGTAAAAATTGGATATCAGATACAACAATTGTGTTAGCGTCTCTCAATCCCAATTGTAGTAATTGAATCCTTATGTGACAATTAAGTGTTTTTATGATTTCCCAGAATAAAAATCACTATTTGTGATGTTTGGGACACAAATAAATTCGGACTAAAATTACGCACTTATCATATTTGACAAACCAAGCTGATAAAAAAAATATTTGACAAACCAAAAAGTTTTTAATAACCTTATACTCATTATTTAATTGAGCATATAATTCCATTTTTAGTGGACAATAAATAGTCCAGGTTGTTTTGGTGCAGGTACTCTTTTATTAGTGTATGAAAAATAGTTTTCTACTACTTCTTTAGTAAATATGTAAGATTATCTAATGGTGCTAACATTTTGGATACTGTCTCTCAGTTTTGGACTGGTTGTGATTGGAATATTTTCTTGTCTTTACAGCAGATGCCTCATTTTTTTAATCATCTCATGGTTAGGGAGAAATAGGATATTTCTATTTAGATTCAAGATGAGTCTGGTCATTTCACTCTTAAATCGGCTAGAACTTTTTTCTTTGAATCAGGAGTTCCCTGTGGTTGGGGTCTTCATACATTCTGCCTTCCAAAACTCTTGTACTCTGGAAAGCTTTTCTTGGACGACTTTCTACAGATCAACATATTCAGAATAAAGGTTTACATATATGTTCTATGTGTACGTTTTGTGAAAAACACAAGGAATCTATTCAACATTTATTTTTTGAATGTTCTAATGTTTTACATATTTGGAGTTGGGTTCGGTAGATTTTTCTTACTTCTCATTTCTCTAATAAGGATGATCTTCTTTCTTTTATTAAGAGTAATGGTAGTCCTTTGGTTAAATTGATTAAACTTGCTGTGATAACTTTTTCATGATATGGCGTATGAGGAATTATGTTAGATTTCAGGATAAGATTGATTTTTCTAGGGCTATTTTGGTAATTAAAGATTTAACTTGTCTAGTGGGAAATTATTCTAAAGCTTCAATAAAGAATGATATGTTGAAATTCAACATGATTAAGTTTTATGGTATTAATACTCGTCCTAGTAAAGTTTTTCGTCCTTATCCTATTAGATGCGAGTTCCCTTCACCAGGCTGGGTTAAAATTAACAGTGATGGAGCTGCTAGGGGATACCCTGGTCTTGCTACTTGTGGAGCTATTTTTCGTGGGAATATGATGGAGTTTATTGGTATTTTCTCTGTGTTTCTTGAAGTTTAGACTGCTATGGTTGTTGAGTTTTATGGTGTTATACATGCTATGGAGGAAACTCAAAAGATAGACTTACTAATGTACGGCTTGAATGTGATTATGCCTTGGTTTGTGCTGCATTTATTGCTAGGACTAAGATTCCGTGGATGCTTCGTAATCGATGGAATACTTGTCTTAATTACTATGGAAAAATTAGGTTTAGGGTTACTCATATTTTTCGTGAAAGGAATGCGTGTAGTGATAAGTTAGCTAATTTAGAATTTATTCATAGAGAATCATTTCATTGGTATAATAGACTTTCATCTAGTCTTTTCTTAGAATTCTTTATGAATAGGTATAGTGTACCTATGTATCGGTTTTGTTAACATATGAATTTTGGTCTAGTTCCCCCTTTTTTTTTTCTTTTTTTTTTCTTTTTTCTTTTTTTAATAATAATTTTTTTATGTGATGACTGATGATTGTTGTTAGTATAGGTGTTATCCTAGCTGAGATGTCAAGTTGTATAGTGATACCCATGAAAGCTTTTATAAAAAAATTACTCCATGTTGTGGTAATTATAGCTCAATGCATTTTCCTGCATACAAGTGTTAACACCAACTCCTCCTATTTCAAAATTACTTTTAGGTAAAATTACTTTTAGGTTGTGTATAGATTCTGAGAGGGAATTTGTGGAAATTTGAGAGAGTAAATGCGTAAAGATTTGATAAAGTGAGTGTTTTTGGATTGAAGGATGTTAGAGTAAATTTGTGAGAAAAAATTATTGAAGTTTGTGAGTGATGTCATGTGTTGGTTATGATGGATTTTTTAATTTTTTAAAAGATATAAAATGTAACTTTATAAATTTACTTTTCTATTTATTTATATATTTTGAAAGTTTTTTCTATTCATTGAATTAGATTGTATGTAGGTACATAACCATGCAGATATTTTAGAGGATATTTTATAATGGAAAATATTATATGTAGCAAGAATTGTACAATAAATTTATTTATAAAGAAAAGAAAATATATAGAACAAAGTATAAAATATTGTACAATATAATGAAAAAATAATAAAAATAAAAAGTATTATTATATATATTATTGCATAAATAACAAAGCAAAAAATAATAGCAAAATGGAAAAACATCATCATGTGACTTTTCCCTCCAATCTTTGCATCTTGGACACGGGAAAAATCATTCTTCACACGGATCCACTCTTCCCCCTTCTCTACACATCTCTTAATCTAAACTATAGATATCTCCTCACATCCTTCCCCTTCAAGAGTGAAACCATTAAAGCAAACAAAACCTTAATCTTACTTTTGAACTGATTTATCATCAGTTGTCAACAAAACCATAATTTATAACTTTTTTACACTTATAATCATTTAAAACTTTTTTATATCTTATTTTTTATTACTCCCTTCGTATTTTAAATTGATTGTCATAAGATTTTGTAACACATATTTATAAAAATAATAGATAACTTAGTTAGCGGATTATTTTACTAAATTTAACAATTCCTATAAGGAAATTATTTATTGATACGCATTCGTATGCAAGAATACTAATTTTTTTAGCAACTAATATACTTTGTATAAATATAAATATTTATGTAAATACAGGAAGTTTGAAATGTATGTTACACGGTGAGCCTGAGTCTTTAATTAATAATAGATTATGGATATCTTGGTTCAGTAAAACATTGTAGCACACAGGAATATGCATAAATTTTTTCTAAAACTTAGAAATTATGCTAAGAAAGTTATGTCTTCTTGAAGGATTTAAGGAATTTATAACTTAGAATGTATCAAAGAAACGTGATTCCAACGGAAAAGTGGTGATTCAAAGGGGAGAATTTTGACATGGTTTAAAAACAAAGGAAACTAGATGAATGAATAATTCAAGACACAAGGAAGCAACCTAGGAAAAGAAACACGGTCAGACCCACCAGTTTAGCAGCTCAGCAAAACAAGCACATCTTCTTCTTCGCGGTCTTCGAGTCATATACATGAATGTTACTACCATTCAACTTTCCAAATCTATAGTTTTTCCTTCCAAGGAGTCCAAAGGGACTATTTTTCAAAGTATACATTAAGGGTTGTTTTTCATAACTCTGGTTGGTTAATTCTTTGTAATCGTATTTTGCTTACTGTTATTTTTTTTAATCAATAAAAAATAAAAATAAATTAAAGGAATACTTCAGTATCTTAATCCGTATAAAAAAAACCAACCCCTTTAGACTTAGTTTAGGATGTAACAGAACAGTCTTAGAATCCCTCTAAAAAGTTTAACCTTTACACTTCAACTCCCCTTAAAATAACGTAATAGACCAAAACCATCATATATTCTACTACAGACCCAAACCCAGGATAACAAAACACTCTAAAAACACTTAAAACCAAAACTCCACTTCACAAAGGTCTTCCCCGAATCTGCACCTGCACAATTGGTGAATAACCCCTGCCACAGCTTAACCTGCATGAAGCCAGCACCTGCAGAATTGGCTACATCCATTGCCTCAGAGCAACCATACCCCAATTATAAACCTCTCCAATTCCTCCCTTGCCAAATTTGTTCTCATATTAGGATTTCTTTGTAGCCACTTCAATGGTTGCCAAATTAAATTACAATGACTCTAAAGTAGCACTTACATCCCCAAAGATTTCTTTTAAAAGAGTCTTAAATTTCTTCCTTGAACTACTCAGTAGGAAATAGCCACCTAGTAGCCACCGCACCTACAACAATTTTAAAGATTCTTTGTGACCCAGAATTCTTCTTTCCAGCACCAGCGGAAGGTGGAATTGTTTGTGATGCAGACCTCAAAACCAGCAGCATTTGCTTCCTGTAACTTCAGCAGCTGCCACATCAAATGGATGATGATCCACACACCCGAGTAAGCTAACCTCCTCCATGTAACCAAATCTTCTGCTGCCTCATAATGACACAAAACCAACACGATTCCTACGCTGATGTGCTGACCTGTTATAGGCAACCACACTGCTGCTCTGAATAATGCCAAGAGTATGCAGCAGCACAATTTAACCCCTGCCTCATAGGAGCCTGCATGGAATCTGCACCTGCAGAATTATCTTGAATCTGCACCTGCAGAATTATCTGGTACCCCCTGCATAACAGCACACATATATCATTCTATTTACTCCACGTTGGCTGCTGATGTGGTTCCAAGAACTCATAGACCCTCATCAGAGGTATTGGCAATATTCAACCAGAAGCAAGCCGTAGTATTTGATCCAGCCAGCTACAGCAAGTGAAATAATAGTATGACTCAGCACTATGCAGGCACTAAGTAGGCACTCTTCATAACCCGAGCACTTCACTTCCTTAGGAGAACTTCCTATTACCCATGTACCTCTGCATAACCGACTCTCAACCATTGAGTTTTGGCCGCCTACCCAGACCTTTTCATGCTTTCCCACAGCCCCCTTAACCGCTCTAGCAAACCACAACACCACCTTTGCTAGAGTTATGCAGTAAATTGGAACTGCATAATCATGCATAAGAAGCATAGAACCGTAACCAAGCACTTAGTTGCTTCTACTTGGTGTGCTACCTCCCTTTCAGAGTTATCCAGGTGCATCATCAAATAACCATTGCCACTTAAAAGAGTCCTTCCCCTCAAAAGGAAGTCTAGTACTTTCCAAGACAAACCACATATTGCCTCATACAGGACAGATTTAGAGCATTTTCTTTACACAAATCTGTGGCTACCCTGCATTACCTTACACTTCACTAACCCATGTCCTGATTATCTGTTGGAACCTCCCCACCTCATCCTCAAACCTGCACCCTCTGTCCCTACAAATCACCCTGCTTATCTTCTTATCAATGACCCTTTGTGTGCCGCCAGTATTAAAGTCGAGCTTTTTCTTGATTCTAGTTGGTTAGCCTGTTGTATTTGTTGTTGAGTCTTTTTGAAAGGAATATATCGAGGAGATTAAATAATAATGAGATGTTATCTGAATTTTCATCATGAAATTTTTTTATACCGGCACCACTTTTGTACAAATCATTAGTTCTGATTTCAATTTCAGTGTCGGATCTTTTCAAAAATGGATTTATTAGGAAGATTCAACAATAATATAACATGGGTCAAATTTACAAAAGAGATTCATACTATTTTCAACCCAAAATCTTTAACACAATAAATTTATAGTTTTTTCATTTAATTTTTTTTATTAAATTCAACGTGTGACTTAAACTTGCAGTTAAATTTTTTAATATTTATATATTCATGTTTTGTTTGCATGTAGCAATAAGAAATAATATGTTTTACATTTATCTTATTTTTCTCTTTTTGTTGCCTTTGTTTTCTCCTACATTGTTGAAAGAGAAAATAACAATATGATGGGATCTCATTATGGTATTGAAGTGGGTTTGCCTTTGTTGATGACCTTTTCTTTTTCTTTCTTGTTCTTAACATCTTTCTTGATCTTTATTGTTTCTCTCTATGCATCAATGAGAGAATCCCTCTAATCCATACAACCTTTATCCTGAAGAAAATTCCAGTATATATGGTGTTGGTTACTCCTCAACTTAATGGTTCCAACCATAACAATTGGAACAAGGGAATGAAACGGGCATGGTTATCTAAAATCAAGTTGAAATTCGTTAATGGTGATATTGAAAGACCTCAATAGGATAATCCAATTTTTTACGCAAGGGAACTTCCAACTTCATGCTGATCTCTTGGATCACTCGCATATTAATATCTCAAATAGCTCAAATTACTATATGCATGGATAATACCAAAACCGTCTCCAATGACTTGAAAGAAAAAATTAAAACTTTAATCAAATATAATGGTGTAACCACTTAGTATTTCAATAACATTTCATAGAAAAATTAATATAACACTCTCAAGTAAGAATGATCTACGTAAGAAAATATTCTATCGTAATATATATATATATATATATATATTTGACTATATATAATAATATTTTTTTAAATATTAATAATATTTATTTAGTTAACGATATACAAACACTTTTTTATGAAATTCTTTGTAAACACGGTTTTTAGTTTTTATTCTCATCATCTTATATCTCTTATAAATTTAACACTTTTTTTATAAAAAAATTATTTACAAATTTGTACTCATTTAGGATGTAAAATTTTATGATATTAATATAAAATGAAACTTAAAACACTTTTTTTTTTTCATTTTATCGATTTTTCTTTATCTTTTTATTTATTTTTTAATATTTTATACCAGTTAAAATATTTATTTTTTAAATATATTATTTAAAAATTTAATTATATATTAAATATAATAATGTTAATAATAATTGTAATAATATAATTAATACTTACAATATTATAATTCTTATAATAATTTAAAATATTGTTAATAATAGTATAATTTTATTTTATAACATTACAAGAAAATCATTAAATAAAAATCAATTTTATTATATTATTTTAATTTTATTATAATATTATTAGTTATAGTGATTATTAATATTATTAATAGTGATATTTTTAGTATTGTAAAAATACTAATATTTTTATTATTAATTTTATTATTATAGTTATTACACTACTAGAAAATCATTAAATAGAAATCAATTTTAGAGACCAAAAAAAATTAGTTGTTATATTGATAAAATTAAATACTATTTTAGAGACTAAAAAATTATTGGTATATCTAAATTAATTTCTATTTTTGATAAATAGTTTCTAAATTAGTATTCAATTAGTAATTAGCTACCTAAGTTTTAACTACTAATTATTTAGATTCTAAAGTTAGTATCTAAATTTCACAAACTCGTGATACTCCAAGGAAGGATTCGTGATGGTTTTTATGTTTTTCCCATTTTAGAATGTCCTTTACATCCATATGTAATACTACTTCATACAATTCTAATGTGAATACTTATGACCTTTGGCATAGATGTCTTGGCCATGCTTCGTCTAAAATTGTGCATCTTGTTATGCATTTAAACGATGTTCCCTATAATACAAATGTTTCTTTTTGTGATTCCTATGCAAGAGCTAAGGCTCATCAGCTTCCTTTTACACACTCACACACTAATTATACTGCTCCAATGCAACTTGTTTTTGTTGATATCCAGGGACCTTCTCATGTTGCATCCACTCATGGTTCTATGTATTATGTTGCCTTTGTTGACGCTTTTTCCAAATATACCTGGTCATATCTCATTTCATACAAATCACAAGCCACCTTTGTGTTTTTACAATTTAAATTTCTTACAGAAAATCAAATTGGTTATTCTTTAAAAACCCTTCAAACTAATAATGTAAAAGAATTCTTATCTTTGACCAAAGTTTTAAACACATATGGTATTTCTCACAGACTCACTTGCCCACAAACATATGAGCAAAATGGCTCGATTGAACGCAAACATTGCCACATCGTTGACACTGGTTTAGCTCTTCTCGCTGCCACTTCTCTCCCTCTTCGGTTTTGGGGTGAAGTGTTTTCTTCTACAATTTATATTATTAACATCTTACCCACTTTTGTTTTAAAAAAATCTTAGTCCCTATGAAAAGCTTTTTTCTCACAAACCTGATTATAATTTTCTAAAGATTTTTGGATGTGGTTGTTATCCTTTGCTTCACCCATATAATCAACATAAGTTTGATTTTAGATCTTTGTGATGTTTGTTTCTTGGTTATGATCCTCATCGCAAAGGTTATCTTTGTTTAACTAATTCTAGTAAAACTATTTTTTCTCGCCATATTATTTTTAATGTTTATTTTTCCTTACTCTATACCTAACACTCCTTTCAAGCTTTCTGATACTACAGATATTGCACCTCATCCTTCCCCATCACCTCTTACTGTTGTCTCCATTTCTCCTACTTCTTCTTCTCATGACAACCCTACTGAGTCATCGCCTCTGTTGCCCTCTGCATCACCATCCTCTTCTCCATCTCCTACTTCGACACCAATGGAAGCTCCAGATCTTAATATTCATCCTATGATAACCCCGCGCTAAGGACGACATCTATAAACCCAAAGTTTTTCAATCCTCTGTTACCACTGACTCTTTTGAACCCTCCACATACATAAAAGCTATGGCTCACTCTCATTGGCTTCAAGCGATGCAAGATGAGTATGACGCACTTATGCACAACAATACCTGGACTTTAACTTCACTACCTTCTGCTCCTAAAGTTTTCGAGTGTAAATGGGTTTTCAAAACGAAGTATAATGCAGATGGCTTGCTTCAAAGATACAAGGCACAGTTGATAGCCAAAGGCTTTCGTCAACGCAAGAGACATAATTTTATATATACGTTTAGTCTTGTTATTAAACCTACTACTATTCGTTTAATGCTAAGTTTGCTTCTCTACCCACTCACTTCTCTTACAAGTCTAAATAAAATAGGACACATGTTGTCACAAGTACTCTATAAAGAAGATTTAACGAAGGAAAGTGTTGAATGTTTTGAGAGAGATGCAAAAAAATTTAAACTCAGTTTAACACCACGTAACCTTAAAACAAATAATCGTGCAACCTAGTGTGTTTGGCAGAACCTGTTGTATTGTAACACTACTTTGAAAAATATTGGTGAGAGACACACAGGTGATGAATGAAAGAGAGGAAGACGAAGTGAGACAGAGGAAGACAAAGCATATGATGAATGAGACCGAGAAGGACGAAGCATGTGCTAAATGAGAGAGACAAGAAGCATCTACATATAGGAAGATAAAGGACATTGTGAATGAGAAAAGGAAAAGACGAAGAGTTTTCTATTTTTGACAATGTTTGAATACTTTTTGTTTTAAATTTTGGACACAAGAGAGATGGTGGGTTAGTCACACTTAGGTCACTAAGAAAGTCACATGATATATAGTCATTTAAAGGATCACGTTTTGGTTTGCCAAATTTGGAAAAATATTTATATTTTTTCTACGAGTGACACATGGCAAATTTTGTTTTCTTGTGCTCCCTTAGTTGTTATATTCTATAGATGAGGTTTTTTATTGTAAAAAATCCTACAAATAAATACCAAGCTACACGAACGACCTAAGTTCTCAATAAACAACTATAGCGATCGGAGCCGAGTGAGTCATGCCACTCGGTATTAGGAGTCAACTGACCAGATAAATTGGTTATAGTAATAGTAAATAAAGATATATATGATAAATCAGGTAATGTATTATAAATCCGATAAACACGCTATAAATCAAGTAATGCTATTTTAGCAAAGATATGTATTAGATACAACCTATAAATGAAATAACACACTATTAACACTATAAATGGGCATTGTTATACAAGAGTAAGGTACGTTTTTATCAATATATCATTCACTCTAAGACAAAACACTTATATATTCGTTGGAGTACCTTTTGCAGGTTAACTCCCGACCAAGTACTAGAGAGCGAATACGAGAAGGAAAACAAAGGAGGAGCGACCGAGATACAAGAAGCAATTGTTCAAGCCGGTAGCAAGTACTATCTAGGCCCTATACAAGTACACTTATCCATTAGAATAAGTTGTTAGATACAATTGGTATATTGCCTTGATATATCATGCATTGCACTCAAGACTATTAATAGTATTAACATTTTATACTATCAACTTGATTGAGAATCATTTGGTTTATATCATCTTGAAAAACCACACCAAAAATAGTAAGACCAAATAATTTTAAAAAAAATCATGAAACACATGCTGGGAACTTAAAACAATAAATAAATAAAAAATGATTAAAATTGATTAAAATACGTTAATTAGTTCATACTGTTATATTGACTAAAATTTACCTTGAGAGTCGTGTTAATTTAGGCTCATTTAAATAGTATCTGTATTCACCTCTATAAATCAGTTCCCCATTAAAATGAAATTTATGTTTTCGATGATATTAAATACTCCAATCATCATATATTAACTTGAGTATTAGATAACCTTTTGCTGATATTCTCAATTATGATCTAGAAAAGAAATCAACAAGGAAGATAACTAAACTAACAAGGCAAAGACAAAAACACATTCTCTCCCCATACAAAAACATATCACACACAAACCAATTAGCAATATAAATTTCTTAAAAATTACTAATTAGTTCGTTCAGATATTAAGCTTAAAATGTTGAGTCTCGATTTTTTACAATTTTAATTTTAATTTTTTTCTTACTTTTAAAGTATTTGTTCATTATGCAATAATATTTTATATATACTCTTTAAAAATAAAATTTATTATCCTTCAGAAGGTAGGTAGTTGTAAATCGATTTTTTTATGTGATAAGTATATGTTCATAATATTTTAATAATTTTTATAAATAGATAAAGTTATCTTCTGTCGTAAATATAATTTTTTTCAATCAGTAAATAATAAGCATATTATTAAAAGAGACAAGATTTACGCAGTGTGTTATGGATAAGACAACTGGTGAAGCATATAGGCCCAGATAATTTATTTAGGTGGTTTCTTCTTACACCTCCATAATTTATTAAAGCACTCATATTTATTAAAATACTAAAAGTACTCTTTATTTTGTTAATTTTTTTCATTTTAAAATGGATTATTTAAAAAAAAATTAAATTATAAAATTTGAAAAGTATTTTCGGATTAGAAATACTGAATTCTATAATCTAAAATGTGTTTCTTTAACAAAAATACATTTTAGATTATAGAATGTAAAAGGTATTTATCCAGAAAGTATTTATGATAATATCTATCTAATCTGAAATATTTTTTCTAATAGAAAAAATAATATTTAGATTATAAAATTGGAAAAGTATTTTTATATAAAAATAACTATTAAGAGGTGTAAATAAATAGAAAATAAAATTATTTTAACTTGTAAAATTCAGGATGTATTTTAAGGATAAAATAAACTTTTCATCTTATCATGCGTAAAGAAGCTATGGAATTGGAGGAAAGTCTCACTTTAGAAAATAATAATAATACAATTGTCCATAAAGAATAAAAAGAATCAACACAAGAAAATGGCAGATACATGAAAAAATCAAAATTGTTAACGCTAACTTATCATTTGACTGGATTAGTTCATTTCATTTGTTATCCTTAGAACACATTTTATTATTTATATGATAAATTAGCTTTGATGAAGAAGTATAGCAAATTACAATTAATCTAAAATACATATATTAATAGGTTTTTCTATTATTAATCTTCTAATTAAGGAAAGCAATGCAACAATGTTAATTTAATAAATTAAAATGGCAATCAAAAAAATTATTTATTTATTCAAAGTGATTTTTTTCAGTCTAAACAACCTTTTTTTTTTAGAAGTGCATATAAAACTCTTTTGTATAATTACAACAACAAAAAGTCTCTACAATGTTATATGTCAATGGAGTTAAAAATCACTTATAATTAAAAAAATTACTTCTTTATCATATATATATATATATATATATATAATTTTCTTTTATATAAGAATCACTTAAAAATAAATCTCTTTTAGTAATTGACACAGTTTGCTTCAACAACTACGACCAAGGCTTGGTTTTTATTTTCATCATATATAGTGTTTAGTACTTTCCGTTAATCCTATTAACTCAAAAAAAAAAAGCAAAACTAATTAAATTGGTTGAATTTTTTAATCTAATTAAATTTAACTCAATTTAAACTAATCAGATTTAGGGACTAATTACAAATCCAATGAATTATAGTGAAACTAACAATATGATTTTTTTAAAATTATTTTGTTAATGTTTGTGTGAACTTTTGGATAAAATAATTTATTTTTCTTGGCTTTTAAAATAAAATTTGCGCATTTGCATAATATGATATCCAATTTATGATTTGGATTAATTGATTTGATTTGGTTCTGATTGAGTCTTCAAAAAATAATTCAAAACTAATCCAAATCAACAGAAATTATTTAGTTCAAAATTTATTTATCTTAAATTCAATCCAAAAACACCCAATTGATTTCTACCATCTCCAATCCTGAAATTTCTCTGTATTTCCTTTGAAGTTATATTAACGGAGGTAACGGGTTCTGGTTTTGAGTTAATTTTCTTCTATATTCAGAATTCATATTTGTTCAGTTTGATTGTGTCACCTTCATTGCTAGCTCCTCCTCTTGTTGTGTTTTTGGTTATTTATTTATTTGTTTGTTTTATTAATATATAATGTTGGTTACAACCAAAGCCTTATATAATTTTTTTTAATAATTATGTTTAATCTTAATTTTTCGTAAAAGGAATTCGTGTGCTGATATGATAAATTGACAAATTTAAAATTTATTCTTAGAAAATCATTGCATTTATATAATAAATTTTCTTCTAATCTGTTGTTAGAATTCTTTAGAAATAATATAATCTACTTATATATTGTTTTTATTAATATGTGAATTTTAGTATAGTTTTCTATTTTTTTTATATTTTCTTTTATGTAAAGATAAACAATTATTATTATTTGAAGTATTAGACTAACTGATATGTCAAGTTACATAAAAAATACCTAATATAAAAGTTTTTATATAAAAAAGAAAAAAGTATGCTTAACCTTTACGTTTAGATTTTTTTATCCCGTTTATTTAATTTTAGCATAGTAAAGTTTAAATAAAAAAAATATCTTTATAAAACTTTATTTTATTAATGTGTTTGTAAATGATTAAATTAACTAAGAATATATATATATATATATATATATATATATATATATATATATATATATATATATATATATATATATAGAATCTTAGACCTAGATTAAAATTTGGGTTTCTAAACATGATTAAGGGTTAAACACGTTTTTATCATTAAATATAAAATCGAATTTTAGTTTGATTTCTAAAGATATTTTGTGAAAAAATATTGAAGCCCAGTGAAACAGCGGGTAGGTAAATGATCCCTTTCCAGAAGGTTGACTAGTTGACTATGAGGATTGAAGCTTCTCTAGGCAGCTATGTGGGTTAAGCTCAGCCCAGTCCTTACCTCCATATATTCTCCAATAAGCTCTTTTTAAGAAAATTATACAATTTACAGTATTTACTATTAAAATGGATACAATTTACTATTAAATTGGATAGAATTAAAAAAAGTTAAGGATTTAGGTAAATTATGCTTACAAGGATAACTTCAAAACAAAAGTCGGATTTACAAGCATGGGTTATATTCAAAGCTATATATCATGACTTGTATACATTTTTTAAATCATACTCTTAAACATATTATTATTGTTATTCTTTAATTTATTTTTTTAATGAAATTGTGTACTCAAACACGATTTTTTTTTTAAATCGTTTTTCTTTTTAAAATTTTAGATACTTTTTTTTTGTCTTTTATTTAAAATTTTGATTTTTAAAATAAAATAAAAATAAAATCGTAGATTTACCAAAATGGTAACTTTTAATTTTGGTAAGATATTTTTATTTATTTTGTAAAATATATTTTTATTTATTTTATAAGCACAAATATTATATTTTAAATAATGTTGTTAGTTATGTTAATTCAATATAATTGTACAAATAAAAAACAATAGCAGTAATATTATTATTAAATTAAATTAATAAAAATAACACTAAAAAAAGTTTCATATTATAAAAGAACTCAATAATTTGAATGAACAAAAACTTTAAAATAATTTTCTAATGTTTGTATGGACAATATGACTTTGATTCTCACAATAAACTTTATTTATTTATTTTGAATTGATTTATCTATTTTTTTGTTATGAATCTACAACTAATAATTAGTATTGTACCTGTATAGGCAGAGAGGGACCTAGATAGTACTTGAGACTGGACGTACAATTGCTGGCGTGTCGATTGTCCTCTCGCTCCTTTCTTGAATCTCTTTCCTCAAGTGCTGGTGCTTGGTAGGTGATTGATGTCCGGTTGGGGTGACCTGAAAAGGTACTCCGATGCTCAAGTAAGTACTCTGTGTAAATAGTGTATATTGTAATACTTTACACCTCCGCAGAGAGTTTTATTTATAGTATTAGGTATGGGCCCTTGCCATGATGGGTCGGATATTAGTTATTGACTGATATGCATCATGATCCCTGATTAATAGGGGTATATTGGTAAGGTATGTTGGAATATCTGGACAATATTTAATTGATTTGTTGGAGATATTTCCCGCATATTTCGGGATATGAATGTGACTCATTAAGTGTTATTGCAACTGTCGTTATTGTTATTTATTGCGTAACTTGAAGTGTTTTTTGACTTGGTCGGTTGGTCACCAAGCCCGAGACTGGCTCATACCGACGGGTACAAGTATGTATACAAGAGTCGCAAATGAAATTCAGTTATATATGAGTAAACTAACAATCTATTTTTAACTCGATGAACTAAACTTGATGAGCCTACAAATATTCTATAGATTATACATTGAGTGAACAAGTAGTTGTAAATGGCAAGAAAAACAAATGACAATGATGTGAGAATAAAGTAGTCTAAGAGTTTAAAACTTCCCACCGTCACACCACCAATCATATTATTTAACTATTATTACAAGAAAATTATTAAATAAAAATTAATTTTAGAGAGAAAAAATAATTAGTTGTTATATTAAATTAGATAATATTTTATAGACTAAAAAAATTATTGATATCTAAATTAGTTTTTATTTTTTATAAATAATTTCTAAATTGGTATATAATTAGTTATCAAGACTTTAGATACCAACTTTAGAATCTAAATAATTGGTAGCTAAAATCAAACTATAAGGTCTCTAAAATTTATTTTTATTTAATGATTTTCTAATAATGTATGTATGACATTGATAGTTAATCAAGTCATAATGTTGTTATCTCTTGAACATCAAATTCTAAATTTTATTATTTATAACTCTAGATAAGGCACATGATTTATTTTTGTTCATTTTTTCTCAGTAAGGTAGTGATATCTGCAAGGTATTGATATTTTGCTCGCAACATACACTTTATCTTGATACCTCATTCAACAAATCACATTTTTTTTTTCTATTAAAGGTTGTCTTAACAAGGACATAAATGGGTAAGGAACATGCTCCCTCCATCTTATGCTTGAGTTCACTTCTTTATTGGAATATGATTTATCCATGAAATGACTTATCGAAACTCTGGTTAGTTAATAACTTAACTTGAATTGTTGGTTGTTTCATTTTGTAACCTCTAACAAATTTAGTAAATTAAATTACGTAAATGTTTTATGACAGACTAATAATCTGTAATGAAAGTAAAGCATATTAATACACACTAGTTGTCTATTAAACTCTGGTCCTTTTTAAAATTGGATGAATATGACATATGTAATACACTAAGTGTAGGCCTTTTGTCTCTCTTCCAACTTCTTCATATTATGTAGATAAGATAGTTGGATCTGTATATGCTATCAAGTATAAATTTGGTTGATATGTGACAAATTGGCACAACATCTAGAATAACTAAAACAAAGTTTCTTTTGTCTCACCTTCAATAATTACAAATGCTAAATGAATATGTTTTTATTGTCATCCTAAATAATTGTAGTTAATAAAAAGAAATTATATTTTTTCATAAAAAATGTCATCAACTTGAACAATCGACTTGCAATAATTGAATCATTCAATGCATAGCTTGAGTGATCATAATAATATAAAGTTTCCTGAACATCATCAACAATATAAGGAGAAACAACATGTATAATTGTTCCTAGAACAATTTCTCGTACAACTTGTAGTTATTTTGGAAAATCGTTATATGAATCCTCCAATCACCAAACTCTCTCGTAAAAGTTTTATGTTAATCACTCCATGCTTTTCTATATGTCACAAAATAATCATGACAACTTTTAATTTCTGCAATTAAACTTATGTTGAGATCGAAGGATTTGTTTTTACTGTGTAGCAATTTGGGTTGAATCCAAATTTTGGTGATCTTGAAAAAGAATGGTTGACATACAAGTATGAAGTGCTTCAACTTTTTTTATTTCTCACTGATATTAGATTTTATTTGATGGTGCTCATATTCTCTATTGATAGTTGTTATCATAATGTATGTAATGTGCTACTTATTTGTCTAACTTTTGTTCAAGCGACCCAAATTTGTACCCCTACTCAATATGATCTTGTTTGATGACAATGATTGTTGCCTCTTTTGTCTGAGAACACATGTGTTCAGAAAGATCATATTGATTGTTATTCATAAAGTTAACTAGACAGTTATGTTGGTTTGGCACATGTTGTAGAATAAACACCTTCTTACAGCTCCATTAACTTGTGATCTTCCTCGTTTTCTCTGAAATTATGAATAATATCTCTAATAATAGGTTTTTCGGCAATACTTATTGAACTTCCCTCCAAGTGAAACTTGTCCATAATTGAAATTGAAGAACCAATATAACAGAACAGGAGCATAGCAAAATCAAAAATAATAATTCGAACTTGAAATAAATCCAGAGTTAATCAAGCACATACCACTTGGCCAAAAGTTGTAGTCGATAATCAAAACACAACTTTTTTTTACTTCACAGAAGAACAATCTAAGTGTCACAATTCAATTATGTTTTTACCCACCTAGACTATGCCATGGGAAAATTGATATTGATGCACCGGTGAAAAAATTTCCTTCAAATCTAGAAGATCTAAAACTCACTTAAATCATAAATTACAAATCTTTTCCTTCAAATCGTTAAGTGTTGTCTTATTTCAATTGTGTTGACATAATAATCTCATGCTCACTAAAATTCTAGCAGCTAAAGAAAAACATATTTGTATTTTATTTGCTATTTTTTTGTTGATTTTGTTATGGTTTACCACTTACATATAAGTTATTTTAACAAGTTACATACTTCTTATTTTCATTGCTATTGTTGAACTGGTTTACTTTATTTCAAATCTTTTAATAATCTGGTATTGCGGGACCTACACAAAAACAACTATATATTTGATGTCTTGTAGTTTGTATTGTTTCCCTTATTTTTTTTTCTACTTTCATTTTTACATATATATTTTTCCATTATCATTTAAACATTTACAATAATTCATTTTTTACTTTTATTAATTATTTTAAATTTTTATTAACGGCAAAATTGATATGATGCTTTGTAATCACAATTCTGTTTCTGAACAAATAATTATAATTAATATTTTTTTAGAATATATCTCGTGTGTTACAGTGTTAAAGTACAAGTATATTCAAAGTCCCAAATATAACTTATAAGTAATTTGTAGGAGAATACAATAAAACGGAATGAAATGCATGTTATAGGTCTAGGCATTCATGTTCAACTTTAAAAGTAGAGAAAAATCTCATGTTAAAAGAAAAGTAAAAGTTGGCGATTTTGCTTTCACAAGAAAATGTGTATTTTAGGCTTAGATACTGGTCAAACTTTAAATATTGAGAAAAAAAATCGAACATTCAGAAGAAAGAAACAATAAAGGTGACGATTTTGCTTTTGCCTAATGTATGACTCTTTGGTAAAACCCAAACCCAAAACCTTTTCCAATTTGTAATAAAAGTTCACTACATGTTCTCCAAGCCTTCCTCTTCGACTGTCCAAGGTATCATTCTCTATATATACACACAATTCTTCCTTCAAAACCAACATATCCAACTCAAGATCTATCTACAACACATAGGAAAATGATTGAGATTCTTCTGAATCTGCAGCTCTTAGCTCCTTTCTTCCTCTTCCTCTTCCTTATCCTTCCCCTCCTCTTCTTCTTCTCCTCCTTCTCACCTTTCAACAATAAACACCCTGTTCCAACAACAAAAATAGTCACTGTCCCAAAATCATACCCCCTCATTGGTTCCTACTTAGCCCTCAAACGCACCGGCAACCGCCGTATCCAGTGGCTATCCGATATAGTCCAAATCTCACCCGCCACCACATTCACCTTCCACCGCCCAATGGGCCACCTCCAAGTGATCACTGGCAACCCTGCCATCGTGGAACACATTCTCAAGACCCGCTTCTCCAACTACCAAAAGGGCTATTTCATCATCAGCACCATGTCTGATTTCCTCGGCACGGGAATCTTCAACGCCGACGGCAACACTTGGAAGTTCCAAAGACAAGTTGCGAGCCACGAATTCAACACTAAGTCTATCCGCAAGTTCGTTGAAGACGTGGTTGATGCCGAACTCTCCGACCACCTCCTCCCCATCATGGCTTCAGCGGCACAAGAAGACAGGACCCTTGATTTCCAAGACATCCTCCAACGCTTCGCGTTCGATAACATCTGCAAAATCGCCTTTGGCTTCGATGCGGAGTACCTGACACCGTCGGTTGAAAGGAGCAAGTTCGCGATGGCGTACGAAGAAGCGACAGAGATAATTACCAAACGGTTCCGCGAACTGTTTCCGTTGTGGAAAGTGAAGAGGGCGCTTAACATAGGTTCGGAAAAACGACTGCGACTGGCCGTGAGGGAAGTGCACGAGTTCGCGAAGAACATAGTGAGAGAGAAGAAGAAGGAGCTGAAGGAGAAGGAAGTCCTTGAATCGGTGGACATGCTTTCGCGGTTCTTGAGTTCGGGTCACTCTGATGAAGACTTTGTGACGGACATAGTCATAAGCTTCATATTGGCAGGGAAGGATACAACTTCAGCAGCGCTGACGTGGTTTTTCTGGCTGCTATCGAAGAACCCGCGAGTGGAGAAGGAGATTGTGAAGGAGATAATGGAGAAATCGGAGGCTCCCGTGTATGATGAAGTAAAGCATATGGTTTACACGCACGCAGCATTGTGCGAGAGCATGAGGCTGTACCCACCGGTGCCGATGGGCACCAAGGAAGCAGCGGACGACGACGTTTTGCCGGATGGTACAGTGGTGAAGAAGGGGATGCTGGTGACGTATCACGTGTACGCCATGGGGAGGTTGGAGAGTATTTGGGGTGAGGATTGGGCGGAGTTTAAGCCGGAGAGGTGGTTGCAGAAGGTTGAATCCGGAATGTGGAAGTTCGTGGGAAAAGATTCTTTCACTTATCCTGTGTTTCAAGCTGGTCCCAGAATGTGTTTGGGGAAGGAAATGGCTTTTATGCAGATGCAGAGTATGGTGGCTGGGATTCTGCGGCGGTTCACGGTTGTTCCCACGGTGGCTGAAGGGGTGGAGCCGAACTTCATTTCCTTCCTCTCCTCCCAGATGGAAGGTGGTTTTCCTGTGAAGATCATTGAGAGGGAAACCTCCAAGTAATACCCAACTTCTTGCATTCAGACCACGTCATTCCTTCACTCTGTGTTACTATTTGATTTTGAACTTTGCGTTTTACTTGTGTTGTATTTTTTTATACTATTAATATCAATAATCATTGTTATTCGTTGAAGACGACGAAGAAAGAGAGCCACTCTAATTTAATGTTGATGCATATAGTACGTGTGGAAAAGAGTGTTGACAAAAATAAGGTTAAATAATATTTATTTTGTTACGATATTTTTAAAGTTTTTAATTTATTCCTCACTTTAGTTATAATGTGATATTTTTTTGAAAAATATTACTTTGATATAATATATGCTAAACTACACTACATGACAGCAGCAAGCCAAAATGATGTCCCATGAGTCGAATGAACTTCAAGAACAATAACCTTTCATAATCCTAGCACAGAGATTTCGAGCAAAAATAACAGGGAATTGACACAAATCTGAATATGAAACAGCACTCCTATTCTGTTTATATTTTGGCCATAACCACGCATCTATTTTTGCCATACTCCAATTCTCCATCCACTTTCCTTGTTCCTTGTTTGAAAATCACCTATTTTTATGTTTCCAAATTCTCCATACCACTGCAATCCAGATTTTATTCCACACTCTGTTTTGATTTCCGTTTTGCTCCATGAGATAGAAACTAGAATAATTTATGATGGTTTGGTATTGATGTACAGAGTCGACCACATTATCTAAAATATAGAATATGTGTTCATGAAATAAATATAAATATTCAAAATAAAATTAAAAACTACAATTTTATAAATCCACGACTTTCTTCTTGATTTTTAGAAAAAGCAACAAAAATTACATAAAACACACAAAAAAAATTGATAAAATAAAAAAAATGTAATTCTAAACACAATTAGAAAAAAAAAATACTCCTAATATAGTGTCATGGGCCGAGCCCAATGTTACCTACGAGCAGATCGTTTGCTGATTGCATATTTAAGGACATTAATGTCATATTAATCGAAAAGTCAACCTTAAATAGAAGACATGATTTATTATTAAAATAGGCCAATAACAAAGTTAAATACTAAAGGAGATAAGACAAAGATTTTATTATATATTAGAGAATGCACGAGAAAGAAAAACAGATTACACACATAACTAAGGATCCACATATTCCTAGCTACACTGCATGCTCCAGCTTGAGATCGTCAATACTCTTGTCTGGAACATTTTTACGCCCCTCACAAGACGAGTAAATCAATCCTGTGCCTTATAAATGTAGATCATAATGAGGGCAACACGACGTACCACAGCAGAGGAGGAAGGCAACAGAGCACTACTAGATACAACATAGACTTTGATGAAAATGATGGAGATAATGAGGGAAAAGAATGAAGAGTGAAAGGAGAAATTCAGGAGAGCATAGGAGGACTTAAGGAGGGGCACGCATAAGTAAGAAAAATGCTGGAAGAATCGATCCGGATGCAAGAGCAATTTTGGAGGAAAAATGAAGAACTTCAATAGCAAATTAATAATCAGATCATTGATGGTCGACCAGAAAATGACGTGGAACTAGGTTTTCAACCATTTTCGAAGGAGATTTTGAGTGAGCCAATTCCTCTAAATTATATTTTTCCGAAAATCGGATCCTTTGCGAGAAAGCAAGACCCAAATGCGCACATTAAATTTTTTAGAGCCCAAATGCTTATTTGTGGAGGTTCGAATGCGATATGATGTAAAATGTTGGTGGGGACTTTGGTTGGAACAGCGTTGGATTGGTTCAGTAATTTACTAGAGGGATCCATCACATCTTTGGAGGTGTTTACTAAATTATTTGTCACTCATTTTGCGGCAAATAAGACAAAACCTTTAGAAATGACAACTTTTTAATTGAAGGAGGAGTCTATAAAACAATTTTTAAATCGTTTTAACGAAGTAGGTGTGCAAATTTCATAGGAAAATTGTACCATAAAAGAGAAATGACATTTTCACATCAATATTTTTTGTTCATTTTTATTTGACAACTAAATATATTATTATTTATTTTAATTGTATGAAGTGTGTAATATAAATATACATTGCAAAAAAATAATTAAATATCAACTAATTTTAGTGATAAAAAATAATTAGTCACTCTAATGACTAAGTTAGATATTTTATAAATAAAAAATTATTAATATATAAATTAATTTCTATTATTAGTAAAAAATTATAAAATAGTTTCCTATTAAAAAAACATTAGTTACTAATTATTTTAAATTTTAAATTAAACTTTAATTTAAAATTAAAAATTAATTTAAAATATAAAATAGTTAGTAGCTAAAATATTGTAATTAATGTTTGATATCAATTTAAAATTATTTTAGATATCAATAATTTTTTAGTTTATAAAATAATATTTAACTTAATCATTAACTTAACTACTATAATAAATAATTAATTTTTTTAAAATTAATTATTATTAAATGATTTTCTTATAATATTAATTTTAACTTATATTTTTTATCCACACTTTTTTGCATGTTGTTATTGATGGACAACCTTTAAAAACTATGATTTGAAACTGATTTATTATGCATAGCATACTATGAAGCTGAGACACTTCTTTTTAAATAGCGTATCCGTGTCGGACACACGTATCGGACACGACACTTATATGACACTCATAGGACACATATCGGTGAAGTGTCTGATTCAAAAGATATTTGTTGAATTTCTGATTATTCTAGCACGATTCTTACACAATTTTAAAAAGGAGAAATATATTAATTTTCTAAAAACTCAAATTTATTATATAAATTTTTAGTATAATTATAAAAATAAGGAACAAATCCTTTTGAATTAGCCATGAAAAACATTTTTCTACTTCAAAAAGAAACTAAAACATATTTGTGTACATAAATCTTTACTGTCAATTTATATAATTCATAATTATATAATATATAAATTCGTGTCCCCGTATCCTACATTTTAAAAATTATACGTACCTCTATGTAGGTATTCGTATTGTATCAGTGTCCGTGTTCATGTCTGTGCTACATAAATAACATATAATATCAGTAAGATATATTGATAAAATTGTTGTCTTCTAATTTTTTAAGTCGAGGAGTGGCCACATTTTTACTATTTTATTCAATACCTTTCACTTTTAAAAGTAACAAGTTTGTCAGTAATTTATTACATAATAAATTTTAAAAAATTATAAATTTATATATTTATAGAACATTTAAGTTATCCTTACTATTACAAATTAATTTTAATTAGACATAATGTATACTTTTTTTTATGATTATTATTATTATTATTTATTTTGTGATCATAATTCTCTTATTATTATTATTTTAAATTTTTATTGATATTCGTTTTATAATTTTATTATTATTATTATGTTATTATCTTTATTATATTGTATTATATAACTAATTATATTACGTTAAACGTAATATAATATATTATTCGATATGTTATCTTATATAATTTGTCACACACATTCGACATAAAATAAAAGCAGAAAAAAAAAGTGAAAATGAAAATGAAAATGTTAATGATAATGATAATTTAATAACTAATTTTCATCTCACAAATCCATCTTCACTATCCGCGTAAAACAGTAAATAGAAACATATATAATCTACGCTGCAACACTAAAATTGTAGAATTACAAAACCAAAAAAAATGTATGCTATGATGTGTTTGGAGTGTTTGAATTGAAGAGGAGATGTATGAGGATATGTGAAATTGTTTAGATAGAGGAATGATACACTTAATTTGTAAGGATGATTTATTGAGATTTATGAGTAATAGGATAATTGGAAGAGAATTTAAAAAATATTTTAAAATTATAAAATGTAAATTTATAAATTTATTTTTGTTATTAAAAAATATTTGAATAATAAATTATGATATATATATATATATATATATTTTTTTATGTAGGTTTGAATTAATTAAATTTTTATAATATATAATATTCATAATTACTTGTATTTTTCAATAAAAAAATTAAAAAATATAATAGAAAATATTTTGTGTTAAATTGAAATAAATTTATTAAATATATTAAAAATTATAAAAAAAATATTTATTATTATATATTTATTATTTTATATAACTATATATTTGTTGTTGATATTATAATTTTATTTTATTATTTTCATTATTTATAATTATATGTTGTTATTAATAGTATAATTAAATATTTTTGAAATTATTAAATAAATTTATGTTATATTTAATTTTGTATATTATATACTATAATAAAATATATGGACAATGGCATTTAAGTAAAATGCAATAATCCTACATGAAATTAACACAAATCTCTTCATTATTTGAACATTGAAAAAATACTATCTTCCTCTTCCGCATTCACTTCCCCCACTCTTAAAATCACTGAAATAAATCCAAGAAACACTCATCCCTCCTCATACCTAAAATCAAATAGGACTCCTGATATATTGACACCCTCTGACACTAACACACATTTGACGTTGCAGACGTGGCAATGACGTGACAAAGTGAGATTGTGCGTGAATAAGCAGTGAGGCACGAGCTTCAAAATAGGATAAAAAATAATATATTACACTGATTCTTAGTAACAACGGTGTAATATATATATATATATATATATATATATATATATATATATATTACTTAGAATGACCCATATTACACCGATTAAGCTATCTAACCACTGTAATATATGATCCATATTAAAAAAAATTGATTGTTTTTTTCATTAAGAGTGGGTGGCCATAAACGTCACATAAGTAACCACTTACAGACACACGGGTCACCAGTTTTCCATGTGCCAATATATGTGGAGTTTTGCATGTGCTAGTATATGTGGAGGAATCTATGACTAGTAACTAGTTCTGGTAGGACGGATGTCCAGTTTTGCCATGGGTGTAATATATGACCTATATTACACCAGTTAAGCCATACAATCGATGTAATATATGGTTCTTATTAAAAAAAATTAATTTTTTTTATAAAGAGTTGATGGTCATAAAGGTCACATAAGTAACTACTTACAGACACACGAATAACTAGTTTTACGTATGGTAAGTCAATATATTACATCGGTTGGCTGTAATATATGACCCATATTACACCGGTTAAGCCATCTAACTGGTGTAATATATGGCCCATAACGCTGAACACTTGAACAACAAACAAAGGAGCAGTGACGATCGCACAAGAAAGACAATTATGGTTTGTGCTTCGCTTATTCTACTACTTGATCCGTGCTTCCCACTGTTTCTTTCTCCCTCTCTCCCTCCGACGAGGTCGCTGCTTCTTTCTTTCTTTTGTTCGACCTTTCCTTTCGTTCGAAACTTTCTAATTTTCGCACTCAAACGCTAAATCCTTACACTCTTATAAAACTGCCCTCAGTGCCACTCCATCAAAATCACAAAAAATTTCATTATCACATCCTCATCCAATGACACGTTTGTAGCGTCAAGTTGTAGTTGTGGACAGAGAGTGTTAACAAAACCTTTTTCATCAAATAGAACATTAATCCAAAGAGACTCTTACATCCTGATACTCTCTAATTCTCGAAAATTTAATCAGCCCTCTCCAAATATCAACTCTTCAAACACAGCTGAAGGAAAGAAAAAAGGTGACGATTTTGCTTTCGCAAGGAAATGTGTTTTTTAGGCGTACAAAAATAGAGAAATATTGCACGTTAAGAAGAAACATAAAAGGTGACGATTTTGCTTACGTCTAATGTATGCCCCTCTGGTCAAACCCAAAAAAGCTAAACAGAAAGGTAAGGAAAAGTATGATAAAAGTTCATCACATTTTCTCCACGCCTTCCTCTTCGACTCTCCAAGGTATCATTCTCTATATATATACACAATTCTTCTTTCAAGACCAACATATCCAACAAATTCAAATAAAGATCTATCTACAACACATACGAAAATGATTGAGATTCTTCTGAATCTGCAGCTCTTAGCTCCTTTCTTTCTCTTCCTCTTCCTTATCCCTCCCCTTCTCTTCTTCTTCTCCTCCTCCTCACATTTCAACCATAAACACCCTGTTCCAACAACAAATATCCTCACTATCCCAAAATCATACCCACTCATCGGTTCCTACTTAGCCCTCAAACGCATCGGCAACCGCCGTATCCAGTGGCTATCCGATATAGTCCAAATCTCACCTGCCGCCACGTTCACCTTCCACCGCCCACTGGGCCGCCTCCAAGTTTTCACTGGCAACCCCGCCACCGTGGAGCACATTCTCAAGACCCGCTTCTCCAACTACCAAAAGGGCTATTCCTTCATCACCACCCTCTCAGATTTCCTTGGCACAGGAATCTTCAACGCCGACGGCAACACTTGGAAGTTCCAAAGACAAGTGGCGAGCCACGAATTCAACACAAAGTCTATCCGCAAGTTCGTTGAAGACGTGGTTGATGCCGAACTCTCCGACCGCCTCCTCCCCATCATGGCTTCAGCGGCACAACAAGACCAGACCCTTGATTTCCAAGACATACTCCAACGCTTCGCTTTCGATAACATCTGCAAAATCGCCTTTGGCTTCGACGCGGAGTACCTGACACCGTCGATTGAAAGGAGCAAGTTTGCAGTGGCGTACGAAGAAGCGACGGAGATAAGCAGCAAACGGTTCCGCGAGCTGTCTCCGTTAGTGTGGAAAGTGAAGAGGGCGCTTAACATAGGTTCGGAAAAGCGATTGCGAGTGGCAGTGAGGGAAGTGCACGAGTTCGCGAAGAACATAGTGAGAGAGAAGAAGAGGGAGCTGAAGGAGAAGGAAGTCCTTGAATCGGTGGACATGCTTTCGCGGTTCTTGAGTTCGGGTCACTCTGATGAAGACTTTGTGACGGACATAGTCATAAGCTTCATATTGGCAGGGAAGGATACAACGTCAGCAGCGCTGACGTGGTTTTTCTGGCTGCTATCGAAGAACCCGCGAGTGGAGAAGGAGATTGTGAAGGAGATAATGGAGAAATCGGAGGCTCCAGTGTATGATGAAGTGAAGCATATGGTTTACACGCACGCAGCGTTGTGCGAGAGCATGAGGCTGTACCCACCGGTGCCGATGGACACCAAAGAAGCAGCGGAAGACGACGTTTTGCCGGATGGTACGGTGGTGAAGAAGGGGACGCTGGTGACGTATCACGTGTACGCCATGGGGAGGTTGGAGAGTATTTGGGGTGAGGATTGGGCGGAGTTTAAGCCGGAGAGGTGGTTGCAGAAGGTTGAATCCGGAATGTGGAAGTTTGTGGGAAAAGATTCTTTCACTTATCCTGTGTTTCAAGCTGGTCCCAGAATGTGTTTGGGGAAGGAAATGGCTTTTATGCAGATGCAGAGTGTGGTGGCTGGGATTCTGCGGCGATTCACGGTTGTTCCCACGGTGGCTGAAGGGGTGGAGCCGAACTTCATTTCCTTCCTCTCCTCCCAGATGGAAGGTGGTTTTCCTGTGAAGATCATTGAGAGGGAAACCTCCCATTAATACCCAACTTCTTGCTTTCAGACCACGTCATTCCTTCACTCTGTATTACTAGTACTATGTTTGGGATTTGATTTTGAGCTTTGCGTTTTACTTGTTTTGTATTTTTTTAAAATATTAATACTAACAATCACTATTATTGGAGAAATTGGGATTTGAAGTTGATGCATGATGCATTTAGTATCTGGGCAACAAAGTGGAGATAATAATATAGTGTACTATGGTGCAGTGGGAGTAAGGTTGGAGGAACCTGGTGACATTTGTGAATGAAAAAAATAAAATTTATTAGGAGATTGAGTAAATAGTGTACCTTTGACGCTACTCTTGACACAAATCGTTCATGTACGATTCTAATTTTATAATTTAACCAAAATTTATTTTAACATTATACGACTTTGACTCTAAATTTAATCAACCTTAAACTAATTTTGGTTAATTATAACTGTTTCACAAAGTCGTAGTCACGGTTCAGGAGTTATTCAATCACATAATAATTAGAGAGAAGATCCCTTAATATGTGGATTCCAATGATTGTTTTTTATTGTGTGTAATTATTGTAATTATCAATCAATGATATCAGCATTGATTGTTACCTTATTTGCTGTAGTGTCATGATACTGAATATTAATTGTAGGATTATATACGGTCAGGTTTTAACTATATATGTATATTGTAATCAACAAATTCAATACAATATTCTTTCACCTTTCATTACCCTTTTCTCACTTGGTATCAGAGCTGTAAAGCTCTGAAGGCTTTTTCGATCCAATTCAAATCATGGCATCCGCTGCAGATTCAACATCCCAAAATTGTCTTTCATTCACTGTATCTGTCAAGTTGGACAGAGACAACTATCTATTATGGAAATCCTTGGTGATTTCTATAGTCAAAGGTTACAGGCTCGATGGCCACATGCTAGGAACAAAGGAGTGTCCTAAAGAATTCATAGTTTCTACAGATTCAAGCAAGAAACCAAATCCCGCATTTGGAGATTGGGAGGCTCATGATTCACAACTCCTTGGATGGTTGATGAATTCAATGACGGTTGAAATAGCAACACAATTGTTGCATTGTGAAACCTCAAAACAACTTTGGGATGAAGCCCAAAGCCTAGCCGGTGCACACACAAGATCTCGAATCATCTACCTTAAATATGAGTTTCACAGCATCAGGAAAGGAGAAATGAAGATGGAGGAATATTTAGTCAAGATGAAGAATCTTGTTGACAGACTTAAACTTGCAGGGAGTCCCGTTTCCAACTCAGATCTAATCATTCAAACCCTAAATGGTTTAGATTCTGAATACAATCCTGTGGTGGTCAAACTATCTGATCAAACTAGTCTCACTTGGGTTGATCTGCAGGCCCAATTACTGACCTTTGAGAGTAAACTTGATCAATTGAATGGTCTTACCAAACTCTCTCTTGATGCATCAGCAAATGTTGCTAATAAAACTGATTACAAAGGTAACAAATTCAACACAAATAACAACTGGAGAGGCTCTAACTTCAGAAGTTGGAGAGGAGGCAGAGGAAAAGGAAGAATGTCTAAACCACCATGCCAACACAAATAACAACTGGAGAGGCTCTAACTTCAGAAGTTGGAGAGGAGGCAGAGGAAAATGAAGAATGTCTAAACCACCATGCCAAGTTTGCAACAAGGTTGGGCACACAGCTGTAAATTGTTGGTACAGGTTTAATAAGTCTTATTCAAACTCAAATTATTCAGCAGACAATGACAAACAAGGAGCACACAATGCCTTCCTAGCTTCACAAAGCGCTGCTCAAGATTATGATTGGTACTTTGACAGTGGTGCAAGCAATCATGTGACACACCAAACTGAAAAATTTGAGGATCTAGCCGAACATCATGGTAAGAACTCATTAATAGTTGGAAGTGGTGAGAAATTGCAGATTGTTGCCACAGGTTCCTCAAAACTAAACTCACTCAACTTACATGATGTCTTATATGTTTCTAACATTACTAAAAATTTATTAAGTGTGTCGAAATTAACGGCTGACAATAACATTCTTGTTGAGTTTGATGCAAATTGTTGCTTTGTGAAGGACAAGTTAACAGGGAAGGCAATTCTAAAAGGGATACTTAAAAATGGCTTATATCAGCTCTCAAGGACTGAAAGGGACTCGTGTGCTTATGTATCTGTCAAGGAGAGTTGGCATAGAAGGCTTGGTCATCCAAATAATACAGTCCTAGATAAAGTCTTGAAAAGTTGTAATGTGAAACTATCACCTAGAGATCATTTTAACTTTTGTGAGGCTTGTCAATATGGCAAAATGCATTTTTTACCCTTCAAAACATCTTCCTCTCATGCTAAGGAAATCCTTGAATTAGTTCATACTGATGTTTGGGGTCCTGCACTAATAATATCTTCTTCTGGTTTCAAATATTATGTTCACTTTATTGATGATTTTAGTAGATTTACTTGGATTTATCCTCTGAAACAGAAATCAGATATTGTACAAGCCTTTATTCAGTTTAAAAACATGGCAGAAAATTTGTTTAACAAGAGAATTAAGACAATCCAATGTGATGGTGGTGGTGAATACAAAGCTGTGCAAAATCGTGCAATAGAAGCAGGGATACAATTTAGAATGTCATGCCCTTACACATCACAACAAAATGGTAGGGCTGAGAGAAAACACAGGCACATTGCTGAATTTGGCTTGACATTGCTAGCACAAGCCAAAATGCCCTTACATTTTTTGTGGGAAGCTTTCTCCACAGCAGTTTATCTCATAAACAGATTGCCCTCTATAGTCATTCAAAATGAAAGCCCTTACTCATTGGTTTTTCAAAAGGAACCTGACTACAATTCCTTAAAACCCTTTGGGTGTGCTTGCTATCCCTGTCTTAAACCCTATAATCAGCATAAACTACAATTCCACACAACCAGATGTGTGTTCTTGGGATATAGTAACTCTCACAAAGGATACAAATGCATAAATTCTCATGGAAGAATCTTCACTTCAAGATATGTTGTTTTCAATGAAGAACATTTTCCATTCCATGATGGATTTCTCAATACAAGAAGTCCCTTGAAAACACTAACTGAGAGTTCATCTCTCCCTTTTTCTTTGCCTACTGCAGGTAACCCACATATTGGAGCCACCACACTTCCAGATGATAACAATCTTGGTGATGAACAAGAACCAACCAATCCAATTGAGAGTGTTGTAGTTAATTTTAGCAGAGATCAGGCTACAAATAATTCAACAAGGAGCAGTCCAATTTCTGAAAATAATTCACCAAGCAACATTCAAATTTCTGATCTCACAGAAACAGTTGTTGGAGATCACCAAGATCTTGTTGAACCAAACATTAACACTCATTGGACCAGGAGCAAAGTTGGAATTCATAAGCCAAAGAAGCCATATGTTGGGTTTGTTGAAACTATCACAGATGAGAAGGAACCAGAAAATGTCACAGAAGCACTCACAAGACCATAGTGGAAAGAAGCTATGGAAAAAGAGTATCAGGCACTCATGTCAAATCAAACTTGGCTCTTGGTACCATATCAAGGCCAAGAAAACATCATTGATTCTAAATGGGTCTTCAAGACCAAGTACAAAGCACATGGGACAATTGAAAGGAGAAAGGCAAGACTAGTAGCAAAAGGATTTCAACAAACAGCTGGATTGGACTATGAAGAGACCTTCAGTCCAGTTGTCAAGGCCAGTACAGTTCGAATCATACTCTCAATTGCAGTACACCTCAATTGGGAGGTCAAACAGTTGGACATAAACAATGCATTTCTTAATGGCTATCTCAAAGAAACCGTGTTTATGCATCAACCAGAAGGATTTGTAGACTCAGCTAAATCTGAACATGTTTGCAAGTTATCCAAGGCAATTTATGGATTGAAACAAGCCCCAAGAGCCTGGTTTGATAGCCTAAAAAATGCCTTAGTCAGCTGGGGTTTCAAGAACACAAAAAGTGATTCCTCACTATTCACTCTAAGAGGTACAAATCACATTACCTTCCTACTTATATATGTGGATGATATAATTGTCACAAGGAACAACACCAAGTTCTTGGAATCCTTCATCAAACAACTCAATGATGTGTTTTCACTTAAGGATCTTGATCCACTTGCACTACTTCTTAGGCATAGAAGTCCAAAGAGATGCATCTGGCATGTACTTGAAGCAATCAAAATACATAGGAGATATCCTAAGAAAATTCAAAATGGAAAATACTTCATCTTGTCCAACACCTATGATAACCGACAAGCAGTTTACAGCTGAAGGGGAGAAATTACAAGACCCAACCATATTCAGACAAGCTATAGGAGCTTTGCAATACTTAACAAACACAAGGCCCGATATAGCATTCTCAGTTAACAAGCTCAGCCAATTCATGAGCTCTCCCACTATAGATCACTGGCGAGGCATAAAAAGAATATTGAGATATCTTCATGGTACCATTCAACATTGTCTACACATCAAACCATCAACTCACTTGGACTTAGTAGGATTCTCAGATGCAGACTGGGCAACAAGTGTGGATGATAGAAAATTCATGGCTGGTCAATGTGTCTTCCTTGGTGAAACACTTGTTTCTTGGTCTTTGAGGAAGCAAAAGGTAGTCTCAAGATCTAGTACAGAGTCAGAATATAGAGCATTGGTTGACTTAGCTGCTGAAATAGCATGGACCCGTTCACTTCTTGATGAATTGAAACTTCCTATGCCAAGAAAACCAACATTGTGGTGTGATAACTTGAGTGCTAAGGCGCTAGCTTCAAATCCAGTTATGCATACTCGATCCAAACACATTGAAATTGATGTGCATTACATTAGAGACCAAGTACTGCAAAATGAGATTGTTGTAGTCTATGTTCCATCAACTGATCAAATAGCTGATTGTCTCACTAAAACATTAACTCATACACGATTCAGCCAACTCAGAGACAAACTTGGGGTGACTCCCTCACCCATCAGTTTGAAAGGGGGAATTAGAGACAAGATCCCTTAATATGTGGATTCCAATGATTCTGTCAATCCTTGTAATTATTATAATTATCAGTCAATGATGATATTGAGTATTAATTGTAGGATTATATACTGTCAGGTTTTGACTATATATGTATATTGTAATCAACAAATTAATACAATATTCTTTCACCTTTCATTACCCTTTTCTTACTATAATAATTTTTTTTATCAATTCCCATAATTACTTAGGAAAAATAAAATTACATCATTTTAATGAGAAAAAAAAAAGGCGGAAATGTAAAGGAAACATCCGTTGATTTTACTAGACCCAGAAGCGCGTGGCGTGGCGTGGCGAGAGCTCTTGATCAGTTTCGTATAAAGAGATAAAGAAATAGTTTTAGTAAGGTTCTGTATGAATACATAGGAAGAAAATATAAAATTTGAATGAAAAGTAGTAAAATGGATAAATGTATACAACATTTTAAAAGTCTTTCTCCTCTTACTTTTCTTCCTAAACACTTCAAACATAATTTATTATAAGGTTTTCAATTACAATAGTTGAAAGATAAAAGCTAGCCAAATTCATGTATCTTAATTTTCTTCTTCCAACTTGTTTAGCGAGGATTCGCTCATATCTCCACGTGTAGCTTTTAAGCTTGAACGCGTGATGAATAATTTGCTTATGACGTATCTGCTTTCGTTTAATCTTTGTCGACCGCTCTTAAATAATTATTACTCATACACAACAAAAACACAGAGAAAAGTAAAGTAATACTTGGATAACAATTATAACTATATTATAAATAAATTATTTACCACTTAAATAAAGTTGTGGTTTGGGTTTTTGTTTAAACAGGATTTTGAATATATCTTGTAAATCATTGAAACTGCTGCTCCAGCTTTAATAATTTAGAATACATGAAACCTTAGAAACTTCCCACCTCAATACATCCGTTGATTTTTCTTAGTATGTGCTGCTTCAACTCTTATTATTATTAATCCACTAGTACATAAAAAAAAAATTCTACAACAATTATTTACATACATCGATTTAAATTTATGCAATTTAAGAAATACATGTTCAAGGCATTCTGTGACCAGACACTATCATTTTTAAAGTCATAAAAAATAATGAAAATATAAAGAAAATTAACATGATACGAGAGATATTAACTTAAATAATAAAAGAAAATTAAGATTTATAGACTCGCAGTCAAGGAAAATTAATTCTAACTTAAAAAATTAATAAATTATAAACACAGGTTTAATTAAAAGAAAAGACAAAAAAACTAACTACTGTTACAGTTTGAAGGATCTAAACATGTTAACGGGATATAATAAACGTGTTGGTGATAGTTATTGATCTAACGAAAATATGTTTAGATGCTTTATACGTGGATTTTTCATACAATAAATTAATACTATCGCTTAAAAAAAGTTAATTTTATAATTCTCACTTTTTTAATGGAATCGGTGTATTTTTTTAGTTGGATAAACTTTTATTGAATAAGTCACGTAACGTGATAATGGATCTGAAACTATAAAACGAAGTTTGATTTATAAAGTTGAAATTAGTTTTATTTTAATTCTTGTAATATATGCAACCTTTTATCATTATATTCCATAGGGGTTGTTATGGATCAAAATTCAATCTAGATACAATAAAATAATGAAATCATATCCATTTTAACTAAATTAAATTATTGAATTTTTTTAAATTTATTTAAAATAAATTAAATATAGATTAAATTCAATTTGTTAATTAAATTAAATTTACTTTGTCAATTAGATTAAATTCACTTTGTCTATTAGATTAAAATCATCTTGATCTGAATCCTAGCCAACTCAGCTCGACATGGACATAAATCTACTCGATTCGACGGTTTGACATGGAGCCTAATCGACTCGACTCGATAAGGCTCGGGATGACTCAACCTGAGCCCGGACCGACTTGGCTCGACCTGGGCCTGGGTTGACTTGGATCTATATGGGCCTGATGCTGACTCAATCGTGACCCAAGTTGACTCGACTCAACATTGGCTTGGACCGACTCGATATCGGCCCAGGCCAACTCGAATCAACATGGTCTTGGGCCGACTCGGATCGACATGGGTCTGGGCCAACTCTGTTCAACATTGGCCCAGGTTGACTTGGATTGACATGGTTCCGGATCAACTCAGCTCGACTTGGACGCAGGTCAACTTGGCTCGACATGGTCTCGGGCTGACTCAGGTCAACATGGACTCGGGATGACTCAGCTTAACATGGACGCGGGTCGACTCAGATGGACATGGGCCTGGGCCGACTTGGCTCTACATGGTCTCGGACCGACTTGGATCGACATGGACCAGGCTGACTTTGATTGACATTAGCTCGGGTCAACTCAGATTAACATGGGCCTGGGCCGACTTGGCTCGACATGGTCTCAGACCGACTTGGATCGACATGGGCCCGGGCTGACTTTGATCAACATTAGCTTGGGTCAACTGAGATCAACATGAGCCTGGGCCAACTTGGCTCGAATTGGCCCTAGGTCAATTCGACTCGAATTGGTCCTAGGTCAACTCGGCTCGACATCGGTCCGAACAGACTTGGTTCAACATCGACTCAAGTCGACTCGACTCGACATGACCCCGAGACAACTCGGATTGACATGGACCCAGGCCGACTCGGCATGACATGGTCGATTTAGATGGACATGGGTTTGGGCCAACTCGGTTCAACATGATCACCTGATTGAAAGCCCGTGGTTCTCACCAATTCATAAAATGAATCCAAAAGAGTATATGGATCCTCATGATCCATTGTTGTGAATTGTTGAGTACTGATGAGAGTAAGGTAAGCGGGTTTTGTCTCCAAGACCCTGGTGGTAGTAAGTATTACATTAATACAAAAATGCCTGGACACTCGATACATTACATAATTTCCAAATGTCTCCTAAGAGGTGATACTTGCTTTTTTTGCCATGTTGTTTTTCTCCTAAAAAAAATATTAGTGAACAAGAAAAAAAATACAAAATAATAATAAAAAAGATATAAATAAAATAGAAACTTAAATAACTAAATAAAATAAAATCAATAACTGCCTAAACTACAAATTAAAACTTAAAAATAAAATAAAATAAAAATAAAATAAAATAAAACACTAAAATGAGAAAAAAAAATATAAAAAAAATATTCATAAAAAAATATAAATAAATAAAAACTTGCATAAATTAAAAAATAAAGACAAAATAAAAACAAACAATAATAAATATAATAAATATAAAATATAAAACAAAAATAAATAAAAACTTAAAAATACAATATAATAACGTACTTAAAATAACAAATAAATCATAGAAGTAAAATAAAAACAAAATAAAATAAAACAAAAAATTATAATTGTAAACAACTAACTAAAATAATTTAAAGATAACTAAGTAAACTTACGTAAAAATTAAAATTAAAATAAAATATAACAAAACAAAAAAAAAACAAAATCAAAATCAAATCAAAATCAAAATAAAATAAAAACAAAAACAAAAACAAAACAAAATAAATACTGTAAAGAAAAGAAAACAAAAACAAAAACAAAAACTTTTTTTTCAAACAACAGATCTACAAATTAAAATAAAATAAAATAAAATAAAATTTATAATAAAATAAAATAAACAAAATAAAAACAAATTTGTAAATAAAACAAAATAAAAACAGTAACAAATATAAACACAATAAAAATATTCACAATATTTAGGAAACTATACTCAACAACTCAAACATGTTCTCAGTGCAAAAAACTTGACAACTTTCTATGGCAAGTGCACTATATTATCAAAAATAATAATTTGTCTCTAAAGATGGATATCGATCTCATAAAGAACAGTTGAATTATGAAGTATAATATTTACTAAATATAAAATAGAACAATTAAAAGTGTGTTGAAAGTGGTCATGTTGATGATAATCAATAAAAAAACAAACAAATAATTGGTTGCTTCAAGTTAAAAAAATAGGAATTAAGTTTCATCTGTTTCACTCTTTCATATTTTGATTAACATGTTAACATTATATTCTTTAATTGAAATTGATATCCGTATAAAAGTCATTTATATTAATTTTTCGCATATAAAATTCTTAAAAATACTCTAAATATCAATCCCTCGTATATAAAATTACACTGCCAGATTATGTCTAATATCATTAGGCAAACCATCAATGAAGCAATTCAACAAGACTTCATCATTCAAATCAACATAGCAATATGGACCAAATTGGAATTCTAATGCTCTTGTTGGATCTATCCAGGTGTTAATAGCAAGGTGTTATTAAACATATGTAAATTAGGAATGATTCTTTTTAAACTATTGCATAATAGTAGCATAAATTCATGATACTCAGAATTTGTTTCTTAATTTGTTGTTATTTGGACATCATCTTCTTTTGATACAATAACAAATTAATAAGTTGCGGTATACACTACAGAAAACAATTATACTAGAAAGTAGCAACACCCTATAGAAGGAAAAAAAGTGCAAATTCTATTATTTTCAATGATAAAACTTAAAGTACAGTCTGTTTCATTTCTATTAGCATTGCAAATAACCACCTCCGTTGTAAATAAGTTACTACCGTTTGTAATTGTGGTTCCAATGCGCTAGGAGAGCTCTTTTTGTTTTACACAGTTAAATGTATTTTGAACTCTAGAAGACCTAAAAATCCTTGTCATCCACTGAAGTTCACTTAAAACAATGATTTTTTTTTATCTTTGGAGTTGTGTTAGGCAAGTTAAATGTTGCCAAATAGCCTGCATCACTGGCTGTAATATATATCCTTTGTCTTCTTTCAACTTCATTTTTCAAGTTGTCTTATATAATTATTTAGAAGCAGTATACATTGAATCATAAGTTTTGGAATTTATAAAATCTTTTTTATTGAGATGTTCTAACATGATATAAAAAAAAGTAAGACTTAAATTTTACATAAGATCCTGCGTTATAAAAATATTTATAAAAATCGAGTAATTAGTTCATCCTCATTGACTCAGTAAGAAAACTTTGCTCCTTTAACAACTCATTCAACAATGTTCCACCTTTCAACACTAGTATTTGTTTAGGGTTTAGTGCCCAATGTGGTGATCACCGCATGGAGGGTTTTGCTGGATAAAACCCCAACAAGACTAAGCCTGATGAGGAGAGGGGTGACGGTTAATAACTCTACATATGCGTTATGTCAAGCAGCAGGTGAATCAACCCAACATCTGTTTCTTGAGTGCAACGTGGCTCAGAGAGTGTGGTTCCTATGCTTCAGATGGATTGACATCCTCTTTGTACAACACCAGGACTTGGTATGTGACTTTGAAAGTTTTCACTTAATGCATGTGAGTGCCCAACCAAATTTGATCTGGAAAGGACTGTGGATGGTTGTTGTAAGGTGTATATGGGACCAACGAAATGGTGTTATTTTTAATCAGGGGTAGCTGATGCAGAAAAAATACTTCATATGACCATTCTTAAAACTTGGTTGTGGTTGAAGCACAGGTCAAGCTCCTTTGATTTCTCTTTCTCGGACTGGTTTTTAAACCCTGTCCTGTGCATTAGAAGTTTTAGATAAGGGGAGAGAGGGATAGAGGCATACTAGCAGGGTGACCGTTGGGTGTGGAGGGTCCAATTACCCTATTTATGGAATTAGGAAATGGTGGTTCTCACAAATGAGGTGGTGGAGGTGCAGAGGCTTTGCAGCTTGAGGTGATGCAAAGTAAAAAGCTCTTTCTGTATGTGTAGCTGGTTCCTAGCTTATAGGATGTGCAAGGGAACAAACGGTGAAGATGGAATTGGCTGTCATGAGTGGTTGGTGCATGTTTTTCTCATTGAAATCGAAGCTGCAGAATGGAGGTTTACATTAAGAAACCAAGTCAACAGGGGAGTTTGTTATGGAGATTTGGAGATGAAGGAAGAGTGAGTTGTCTAATGTGCAGAACCAAATAGGAGTTTGCTCCTGTATGCATCTATAGGGGTCTATTTAATGCTGGAGTTTATGCAACAATCTGTTGGTATTTCAAGTGGAGAAAGGCTGAGCATTTCCCTTGAGGCCAAGCAGTATTGCAGCAGGGCATTGAAGCTATGGGGTAAGCTCTTGGGTGTGGGATCTACTACATTGAAAAAGCTTGAAGCTGTAGAGAGCCAACATCCACAAATGATACAGATAACAATGTTTGAAGGTGTTGCTTTTGAACTTCAAGCCTGTCAAATCTGGTGCATGAAATTAGTAGAAGAATTTCAAGCCAGGGAGGAGGTTATGCTATTTTGGAGCAGCAGAACAATCTCAATCATGGAGGGGGCAATGCTAACATGGAGTTTGATTTAACTTTTGAGTTAATATGGAGTTCTTCTATGCATTATGTATTTTTTAATCCCAGCAATTCCTTTAGCATGATCACTAGAGGTGAGCCAACCACCTGCATCAAATGTTGCGGTAAGGGATAGCCAAATGGACAATACTTGGTAAATAGCTGCAACATAGTTTTAGAACGTGTTCTAATATAGGATACAGGAGGGGAATGGCAGCTTGGTTGCAGGGATATTGGCACAATTCTGTAGGTGCAGACCTGATGTAGGGGAAGATGACCAATTGAGCAGGTGTGGCATGATGCTTACACTAGTTTTCACGTACCTCACATCTTCATCATATAGAAAAAGGAAGGTGAAGGTTTGGCTTGCCCTGTAGATGAAGGTTTCTTCATTAGGAAGTTAAATGGCTTGGTCACTTTACAAGTCAAGATTAGAAAGAGTAGTGTTGTCCGTTCCAAAATTATATATGTGATTCTAGTCTCATACTTGTATACGGGTTAGGATATCTGAAGTGTCCTTTTAATTTATTTTATTTTTTTAATTTATTTTATTCTTTTAATTAATTAATTTATTTTTTATAAAATAAAACACTAGTATTTGTTTTCTTCTTTGATTTTTACAAGCACATAAATTTAGTTATTTTTTTGTGAAAGCTTTTCCTTGATCATTGATCAATTGTCCACTAAGATATAAGCTTGAGACCTTTTCCAAATCTCAACATCAAATCCTTTTTCAATCTCATAATCAGTAGCACAGATAATGTTACTAATTTTCAAGATTTTTAAGGTTTAAATGGACCATGTATAAACTCTCGTTGAATTTTTAGGTTGGATGAAAATTTTCTTATTTGGATTCTTAATTAAATTATATAACATTAATCTCGGTAGTATATTAAGAAAGAGGGTTAGAGATGCTTCAAAATTGCAATTAAGTTTAGTGAATTAGATCACAATTTTTGAATTTTTTATTTATTAAAACTTATAATTTCTATTTCTTTTATACTTTTAAAATATTTTTCAAAAAATAGACTATATAAATATTATGAGTAAAACTAAAAAAGAGACTTATAAAGACAAATTCAATATTAAACCTAAAACAAATTTTAAAAAATAAATAACTAAATTTCAATCAGATTGAACTAAGTATTAAGTTTAATAATTACCCACGATAGATTGATCAGTTCAAATTATTCAAAATTTGATTTAATCATAAAAACAATTCAAGCAAATTTATTTTATTTATTTAAATCTGATTAAGCCATTCAAATGAGTAAACCTAATAAACATCCTTATATAATATAAAATTATAAATTGATTCCACCATCAAATTGAACCACACCTATATTATGAAATGTAATATTCTAAAACGATATTTTAAAATTACGATAAATAAATATATATTTAATAAAATCAATATTGATGTTGTAATTAATTGAACTTAAAGTATTTTAATCTTTGCCCTACATTTATAATTGTGTTTTTTATGGGCAGAGCATTATCGTCATTAAGGAGAAAAACGCTAAAAGGTTTCGTCTCAATATATAAATAAACAGCCATCTTCCAAAAACACTAGCCGACTAAACTGCGCAACCACTTTCTTTTCAGTTCGTGTCTTCAATTTTTCGTCACAACGTTCTTCGAATTTTGCGTTTCACAATTTGATCTGTACCTTTTCATATCTTATTCTGTGTTTTCTGATTGCAGAGATGACGAAGTCTAAGAATCACATAGTACGTAACCAGTCCTACAAGGCCCACAAGAATGGCATCAAGAAGCCCAAGAGGCATCACCACACTTCCACCAAGGTAAATTTTTCACTTTTTTAATGTTTTAGGTTCTCTTATATTATGCGGATATATATATATATATATATATATATATATATATATATATATATATATATATATATATATATATATATATATATATATGTATATGTTTTTTTGGGGTTATTAAATTTCTTGTTTTTTTAAAGATTTTTATGCATTATTATTGTTGGCAATTGGTGTAGATGGACCCCAAGTTTCTGAGGATTTTAAGCTTTGTTTTTAATGGTAAACTTGGTTTGGAATCAATTTTCAGTAGTATAATTAATTTGTTCAGAGAATGCAGTACTCTTATAGTTTTGTTTTCCTGGTTTCTGTATTTGTTTATCAAATGGAATGAATGTTAACGTTTTGGTATCATTTAGTCATTGTTGTTGCTATGTTCGGGTGAGAATTGAATATTTGTTGTCTTAATTCTGTAAAGAAAAGGGAGATTGCATTTTCTCTTGATGGTTAGCTTAGCACTATGTCACAATACTTTTGGATCTAGTTTTAATTGCGAAGAAGCTGGGATTTTCATACCCTGACTTGTATCTGAAAGAGAAAAAAGTCGAAAGGGTTTAGGAGACATGATCGGCTGATTTTAGAGGGTGTCTGAAAACCTTTTTGGTAAGTTTTACACTTTCCAATACATAAACCAAGAAACAAAGTGAGTTGTTGGATTGGTGTTGAATTTTTTTTATCAATGGAATGAATGTGAAGGATTTTGTGTCTTTTATTCATTGCCCAGAGATGGTTCAGATGGGGAAAAAAGATTGACTCTAAAATTATATCTAGATCCTTTCCAATGCATAAACCAAGAAACAAAGATCTAGATCCTTTCCAATGCATAAACCAAGAAACAAAGTGAGTTGCTGGATCGGTGTTGAATTTTTTTTATCAATGGAATGAATGTGAAGGATTTTGTGTCTTTTATTCATTGCCCAGAGATGGTTCAGATGGAGAAAAAAGATTGACTCTAAAATTATATCTAGATCCTTTCCAATGCATAAACCAAGAAACAAAGATCTAGATCCTTTCCAATGCATAAACCAAGAAACAAAGTGAGTTGCTGGATTGGTGTTGAATTTTTTTATCAATGGAATGAATATGTTGGATTTTGTGTCTTTTATTCATTGCCCAGAGATGGTTTGGATGGAGAAAAAAGATTGACTCTAAAATTATATCTAGATCCTTTCCAAAGCATAAACCAAGAAACAAAGTGAGTTGCTGGATTGGTGTTGAAATTTTTTTATCAATGGAATGAATGTGAAGGATTTTGTGTCTTTTATTCATTGCCCAGAGATGGTTCGGATGGAGAAAAAAGATTGACTCTAAAATTATATCTAGATCCTTTCCAAAGCATAAACCAAGAAACAAAGTGAGTTGCTGGATTGGTGTTGAATTTTTTTATCAATGGAATGAATATGTTGGATTTTGTGTCTTTTATTCATTGCCCAGAGATGGTTTGGATGGAGAAAAAAGATTGACTCTAAAATTATATCTAGATCCTTTCCAAAGCATAAACCAAGAAACAAAGTGAGTTGTTGGATTGGTGTTATTTTTTTTATTAATGGAGTGAATGTGAAGGATTTTGTGTCTTTTATTCATTGCCCAGAGATGGTTTGGATGGAGAAAAAAGATTGACTCTAAAATTATATCTAGATCCTTTCCAAAGCATAAACCAAGAAACAAAGTGAGTTGTTGGATTGGTGTTATTTTTTTTTATCAATGGAATGAATGTGAAGGATTTTGTGTCTTTTATTCATTGCCCAGAGATGGTTCGGATGGAGAAAAAAGATTGACTCAAATTATATCTAGATCCTTTCCAATGCATAAACCAAGAAACAAAGTGAGTTGCTGAATTGGTGTTGAATTTTTTTTTATCAATGGAATGAATGTGAAGGTTTTTGTGTCTTTTATTCATTGCCCAAAGATGGTTCTGATGGAGAAAAAAGATTGCTTCTAAAATTATATCTAGATCGTTTCATAATTTTTTAATTGCTATTTGTAGTATGCTCATCATAGCCTAAAGAAGTGTGTTCACAATTACGCTGACTGAAGTGTATAAATTCATCTGCTTGAGAATGTAACTGTATTGGCGATTATGATGTATGAATGAATTTAGGACTACCCCACCTTTTATTGTTTATGTAGTTTAGTGAATGAAATGTTAGATCTCTTGCCATACTCATTATAGGTGGGAGTTTTCTTGACTGCACTTGCTACTTGATTTGTGTGAAGGAGCATAATTTGTTTGGCGAACCTTTTCTATATAAGCATAGAGAAAAAAAAAAATAATGAAATGAATTTTTCCTTAAATATATGTATTTTTTAATTTGTATACAAGTTAATTTTAATTTATGAAGAATTTTATTTTATTTTTTTCTGAAAAGTTTTATAGAGAAATTAATCTGAAATTGCATAATTGATGCATAAACTAAAGTTGCCACCTTTTAAATTCGAGGCTCACAATTAACTGTGATTGATAAGTAAGTTTTGCATGAAGGTTAAGAAACTAGATTTTTCACCTTTTAAATTTGAAGCTCGCAATTAACTGTGCTTGATAAGTAAGTTTTGCATGAAGGTTAAGAAACTAGATTTTGCACCTTTTAAATTTGAAGCTCGCAATTAACTATGCTTGATAAGTAAGTTTTGCATGAAGGTTAAGAAACTGGATTTTGCATATAACTCAGGCAATGATTGTCTATAAACCATCTTCATTGACTTTATTCTACCATGGCTCTGTTGTAAAGCAACTACTGTAATTGTGAAGGGATTTGGAACTAAATATGCTCTAAGCCCATCTTCGGTGGCATGCTATTAGTGGCCTGAGTAGTAGCTGTTTAAAATGGTAGATGTTTGAAGTTGACAGAGTCCACAAATGTGTCTTCTAAGCTTGTCGTTTGAGTAGCAGAGCAGTATGGGGTTCCTTTTATGAAAAGGCAATTTCTCCCTGCATTGTATCATTTAAGACGTGCATCAAACACAAAGTTTAAAACCCAACATCACGAAAGTAATAATTCTTTAGTAGATAACTCATAATCGACATCTAACTGCTAGGTCCCAATTTCTTCAGATTAACTAGCGGGGTAAAGAGGTAAAGGTATGTGGAGGATAAAATCCTTCAGTCCAGTAGCAACATCCCAATCTTAAAAATCAAGTGAGCTAAGATCCCCAGTTTGTTTTTATTTGGGAGAGTCCATAATCATATTTGGGTAGTTTGAGCAAATCAATTCTCACTTTTCTCAAGGTTGAAAAATGGTTACAAGATCAAGATAACAAAATCAATTTTAGCGAGGGGAATCCAGTAATTTTCCAAAAAATATTCCTATTATAATCACAATTAAAAAATCATTGTCTATGGCGGGAAGGATTTGCTTGATTAAGTCGGTACTTTCTTCTATCCCTTTGTTTTATTTATCTTTATTCAAAATGCCTAAAACAGTGGCAAACGAGCTCGTGAGAATCCAAAGGAATTTCTTATGGGGGTGGGGTTCTGATGGAAGAAAGGTTGCTTTGGCTTCCTGGAAAAAGGTGTGTGAAGCTCGTGAAGACTTGGTATCATTGACTTAAGGACTTTTAATTTGGCATTACTCGGTAAATGGATATGGCGTCTGGGGTTGGATCAGGGTGGTTTGTGGAAGGAGATTGTTGAATCTAAGTACGGGGGGGTGGAGAAGTCTGAGAGAGGGAGGGAGAGATAGCAAAGACTCTCTTTGGTGGAAAGATTTGAGGGAGGTCTAGACTTGGGAAGGTTGGGGTCGAAATTTTGAAGAAGCCATCAAATGGAAGGTGGGTACTGGGAAGGATGTTTTGTTCTAGGAAGATAATTGGGTGGGTAGTGGGGCTTTGAAGAATGTTTTCCCGAGGTTGTTTTCCCTGAGTTTGTCAAAAGCTTCAGCGATGGCCAATCGGGGATTGGAACAACGGAAAGTGGGTTTGGAATATTTTCTAGAGAAGAAATCTTTTCGAATGGGAGAAGCAACTAGCAAGTCTACTTTTTCAGGAAGTCCAAGTTGTGAGTTTTGACTTGGAAAAGGAGGATAGGTGGGAGTGGAAGGAAGGGAAGGAGTTAGGATACACGGTTAAATCTGCTTATCTCCGTCTAAGGGGGGATGGAGTAGGGGAGAAAGATAAGGTGCTTAAGAAGATTTGGAAAAGTAAAGTTGTACCCATGGTTGTCAAACTCGCGAGTCAACTCGTTGACTCGTCCGAGTTTACGAACCCACTTTGCCTTACCGAGTTAACTCGGTAGAAAACTCGGTTTTGAGGTAGACTCGGTGGACTCGGTGTGGAATCGGTAGACTCGGTGTGGACTCGCGACTCTGGTCCAAGTTGGCGAGTCCAGCTGGATTTTTTTTAAAAAAACAAAATTGTGTCGTTTTGAATGGGGGAAAACTTAGGTTTTTGCGTTTCGTTTTGTGTTTCCGTTCTGTTCTGTGGAGTGTGAGCGGTGGTCGCGGGTTGCAGTGGATCTAGTGGTGGTCGCGTCGCAGGTTGCTATAGGTGGTGGTTGCGTCGCGGGTTGCTCTAGGTTGTGGTGGCGTCGCGAGTTGCTGCAGGTGGTGGCGTTGCGGGTTGCTGCAGGTGGTGGAGTCACGAGTTTATGCAGGTGGGGGCGTCGCGGGTTGCTGCAGGTGGTGGAGTCGCGGGTTGATGCAGGTGGGGGTGTCGCGGGTTGCTGCAGGTGGTGGCGTCGCGGGTTGCTGCAGGTGGTGGCGTCGCGGGTTGCTGCAGGTGGTGGCGTCGTGGGTTGCTGCAGGTGGTGGCGTCGCGGGTTGCTGCAGGTGGTGGCGTCGCGGTGGTGCGTTGCAGTGGTCGCGTCGGAGCGTTTGTCGGACTCGTGGGTTGTTGCTGCTCATCATATAAGGTTAGAGTTAGGTGGTGTGAAATTAGGGTAGGGAAGGGATTAGGGTTCTGTTTTTTTTTTTATTGGCTGCAGAATGTACTGTTTTTTAATTGAGAATGGTTGTTGGTTGCCCTGCACTTTTTTTTTTTTTGGACAGAAATTGAATTTGGAGGAGCAGTATTTTTGTTAAGAAATGTTTGGGAGTGGATCAAATTCAAGTGAGCTGAATAGAACTGCATCTGCATCTTCTAATAGAAGTAAAAATGCTCCAGGAAATAGAACTGATGTTGGATGGAAGCATGGGATAGATGTTAATGGAAATGGTAAAAAAGTGAAGTGTAGTTATTGTTCAAAGACTATGAAGATGCAGATGATGATGAAGATGATGATGGAGATGATGGAGGAGAGGATATCATTAGAGGATTGGACATAGAAATTTGAATTTCTAATTATTTAATTTCTATGACTTGAATTGAACAATTTAACTTTTGTAGTATTTGTATAACCTTCTTTATTTGAGACTTTGAAGTTAGATGATTTGGTATATTAATAATTCTCATTCAGGACTAAATGTAGTTATTTACACTATTTTTTTTTTTTAATATGAAAGTAGACTCTTACGAGTCTACGAGTCGAGTCTACGGAGCTCCCACGAGTCTACGTAGACTCGCGAGTTTGACAACCATGGTTGTACCTTCTGCACTAGTTACGGTTTGGAGGGTGTTGGAAAATAAGTTAGCCACTAAGGTTAACCTGGAAAAACGCGGGATCGTGGTTGTAAGTTCTATGTGTAGTCTTTGCGGGGTAAAGGAGGAGACTAGCACCCATTTGTTTTTCGAGTATAGATTTGCTTGGTTATTGTGGAACCATTGTTGTGTATGGTTGGGTGTACAGAGTGCGTTCCACAATGTTCCATTACTAAACTTCTCCCAGTTTACGATGTGTAATGTGTCTGCTTCAATAAATGAAGTTTGGGGAGTGATTTGGATTGCAGTAGTCAATGAGGTTTGGAAGCATAGAAACATGGTAATCTTTAAAGGAGGTGTAGTAGATGTATTGGAAGTGTTTGCTTTGGTTCAATTAAAGGTTTGGACTTGGGTTACATCCAAGTCATATTCTGCGTTTTTCTCCTTTTCTGATTGGTGTCTTGACCCTTTGGTTTGTATGGGGATGATTTCATAAAGTTCTCTTTAAGGTGTATTTGATTTGTCTTAGAAAATTTTCTCTGAGTTTAGTTAGAAATGTTTTGTATTAGCATATATGAGAGGTCAAAGATTGTGTTTATGTATTAGGGTTAGATCACCCCTAAAGTGATTCATATTTATTCATTTTTTATTGTCGATAAAAAAAAATTAAAAAATCATTGTACAATAACATAATTTAAAAATCAAATGTTTTAAGACCATTTCCTCTACAATCCAACCCAAATAGTAGAATAAATAGAATCAAGGGAAAAGATACAGAAATATAACCTTTGCAAGACCCTCCCGTTCATTTTCAGCTAAGGCCTTTGTGTTAGCTTTAAAACTTGTTTTCGCAACGCTTACTTCAAATCCTTCCTGTTCACCTTTCTCCCTTGCTTGAGGCTGCATATAATGTGTTTAACCATAATACATCAGTTCATTTGAGTGAAGGTCAACAAGCAGAAATTTCAGATATAAAATAATGTAAGGGGAAAGGGAGTAACAGAGCAGAAGAACAGATGAGAGGACAGTTAGCCATGCATATGAAAGAATGAAAAAAGCAACAAGTGGAGGCTTAAACATAAACAAAAAGAGAATATTATATACCTCGGTCAATCCAACCATGCTGATTTCAGGATGAGTAAAACAAGCAGCTGGTATGCTTAAATGATTGAGCACATGATCTCTTCCAGTGACACTGTCCAACAATCTTTTATAAGGTAAAGGAAGCAAATGACTCAAATATTACTAGCAAAATTACTTGCTTTTTACCTGAAATTCCTTGCGCACTTACAGCATGAGCAAGCATCATCTTGCCATTTGCATGACCAATACAATACAAATGAGGAACCTATTATTCCATCATACCCTGAATCAGTAGCAATGTGTCAGACCAAGAAAAAAATAATGTGCACATTAAACATTTGAAACAAACCAGGTTTCCACTTGCATCAAGTACTCGCATGCGCTCATCCACAGGAAGAAAACAACGCTGTGTTACGACATCAATCTGGAGGAAGAAGTAAAGGAAAATATCCAAATGCCCAATCACTTCCTTTGAGGAAAACCTTTTATCATAAAGACATTTCAGTTAGAAAGGCATACGTTCTCCAATCCAAGACCTTGTGTGAAAGGAGCCCTTCCAGTTGCTATTAGCGCAACATCCACCTAAAGCAAATCAGAAGCATCATCTTTGAAGAAGTCAGTAATTAAATATGAATGTAAAGGCATGGATGGGTGGCTGTGCATACATGTATACATGTATGGATGGGTAGATAAATAGACAGATGAATTCCTAGATATTTGAAATGTCATCTATAATTGAGAATTTTCAGATAGTTGCCTTGGTACAAAATTCAATGGAGATACAAAAGTCACCGGCCCCTAAGGCTAAGCACAACCAAATGTAAATTTCAAAAAGCTGGAAGGTGAAATCCTTGACTATTAACCCCTTTTGTCCCAGTTACGCTCAGCTACAAAGTTGTCTACCTCAGCACAACTATATGCATATGTACTGCTACACTGTTCTCTCTATGATTTATTGAAGTTGAGTATATTAACCAATTGGATTTTGAAAATGTGATTTTGGTCTTTACAAGGTCTTTCATACCGTTAGAGCATGTTGTATTAAGAGTGTCCTACTATACTATGAATATGAAAAAAGGTAAGAGTGTGTTCATTGGTCACATGTTCTCCAATCAACATTTACCAATTAGTATGTGGAGAAAATTCAAGGGTTAAATGATTAATTAAAAGCCTTAGAAAAACATTAGGGTACTTCTAAAGTCTCCTTTTATTCCTTGGTCTTTGCATCAATGAGCTCAATCGTGACAGGTTTTCCATCTCTTCCAGGAGTGACCTATATAGAGGACATGATGACGAAAGAATAGCTACCCAACAAAATATTATATTACAAATTACCATATGTGATTACCTTCGATGCAAAAACTCCAGTATGATAGTCAATATTCCGGGGATTTATGAGAACCCTTTGAGCCAACTTGCTGATTTCAGGATCAAATCCTGGCATGAGCTGGTCTAAAGCTTCAATGAAAGTAACCTGCAGTATATTATTATTAATATTACCAACTATACAACTCATGCACTAATTAGGTTTCTACCTTTTACAAACAATGAAATAATATAAAAAATAAAAAAAACTTTCAAACATCCTAATGTAAAAATACAACGGAGAAAGGAGAAAAAAAAAGAGAACCGGAGAAGTATACCTCACTTCCAAGAGCTGTATAAACATCACTGAATTCAAGGCCGATATAGTCACTTCCTACAATTGCTATCCAATCTGGAACAGTCTCCAGTTTGAGTGCATGGTCACTAGTAATCACAGTCTTCCCTGAATGTATATACTTGGTGAGGTTTCACTTGAAATCAAATAAAACTTACAACACAAAATAAAATAAATAAAAAAACAGAAAATGTGAGGAACGGTATCAAAATATAACTGAATATAGATCTCCATCTCCTTATACACATTTTACTATTGTCTAGCCTAACTTGAAAAATAAAGAATTATTTTATTGATATCAATTATTACCATTGTAAAAACCAAATCCTCTAAAAAAGAAAATAAAAATATATTGAAATAAATAGGAAGATTTTGAAGATATTTTTTCCTAATAACTAAGGAGATATTGAGAATATTGTTTATCCTAATAATATAATATTTACAATACTCCCTCTCAACTTGCTTAGAACATGCCCTGAGTAAAATGGTACTACTACTAGTGATACCACTAGTACTAACACTGGTATTATCAATGGCACTACTACGGGTACTACAACTAGTATTACCACTGGTATTACCAACGATACTATCACTGGTACTACCACTTGTACTATCAATGGTACTACCATTGGTACTACCATTGGTACTACCACTGGTATTACTACTTGTACTACAACTGATACTACTACTGGTAGTACCATTGGTAAGACCAGTGGTAGTACTAGTGGTACTACTATACTACCAATGGTACTACTACTGGTATTACCACTGGTACTACCACTAGTAATACCAGTGGTACTACTATAGGTACTAGAAATGGTATTACCACTACTACTACCAATGATACTATCACAGGCACTAGAAATGGTACTACCAACCAATGATATTACCACTGGTACGCCAATGGTACTGGTAGTATCAGTGATAGTACCATTGGTAGTACCATTGGTAGTACCCTTGGTAATATCAGTGGTAAGTATCCTTGGTAGTATCAGTGGTAGTACCATTATTAGTATCAATGGTAATACTTGTGCTAATACCATTTGTAGTATCAGTGGTAGTACCAGTAGTAATACCAGTGGGAGTACCATTAGTAGTGCTAATGGAAGTACCATTGATAGTACCAATGGTAATACCATTAGTAGTAGCTGGTAGTACCTATGGTAGTGCCATTGGTAGTAACATTAGTAGTACCTTTGGTAGTACCCCAAATAGTACCATTGGTAGTACCATTTGACCGACTTTGCTCGACCTGGACCCAGACAAATTCAAAATCCAACCTAAAATCGATTTTGGATAATCAAAAAATGTATCCAATCTATATCTAATCCATATCCAATTAAATGGATTGGACTTAAAATCCAAAAATATGAATTTGGATTTGAGACAAATCCATTTAAATGGATTAAAAATAATATAGATTTAGATAATTATAAATTGGATTTATCAATTTGAATTTTTTTTCCCATCCTTAATATTCCATGAATTTTATGTTAAGGCATCACTGGGTGGAGAATAACAAGATTGACAAGATGATTTTGTTAGGTGTGCAATTTTATAATTTGTATCAGTATTACTAGTTTTATTTAGTATGGCTGACTGTGAACACGCATCCCAATTTAGGGGTATTTACGTATTTTTATTGCGTTTATGATTAATCTAGATATAATTATGGAATTAAAAGTTAAAGCAATATTTACAACGTATTTTTGGTTGTAATACATAATGTTGTAATACACGATTTTGAAAAAGGATTTTATCCACTTTTATTAAGAAAGTGAATAATTTTATAAAATTAATTTATGAGATAAAATTTGCATTTATTTATATATAAATAAAATTTGCATTTATTATGAAATAATCAAGGTAAGATCTTAACATTTCCTGCATCGTATTATTTTAGCACACAAATTTCTTTATTAAGTTATTACAAACATAATTTCATGTTATTTGGCATTTGTAAATCATTAACAATATTTGCTCTCAACAAAATATTGTAGTTTTAGTGCAATGAGTGAGTATGCAAGGCTGAAGAGTTTTCCGCTGGTCTAGAAGGAAACATGGACTGCAATTAAAATGTGAAAATATTATAGTAATTATTAATTTAATACTTACGAATTTAATTCAAAGTACAATTGTAGTACCAAACATAGTTTTGAAGTTACAAGTATGGATATTATGTCATGTGACATGCTCACCATTATCATTGCAGGATTGTTGGTAAGTAGTACGAGGTAATACAACTTTTATATATAAGTTATATATTTGCTAATATTTTATCTTTAGAATTATAATATTTACTTATCATTTATTTGAACTTTGTAGATGATCAATAATCTGGAACCATTTCAAGACAAGAAAATTACTAGAGCTTAGAAACATTGGACAATGTTTCTTTTTCTTTTTATTATTATTATTATTTTTTAATCAGCAAGACAATGTTTCTTTATATATGCAACATGCGAAATTTTTTCCATTGGTTTCGTGTTTAGTAAAGAGTAGAATATTTAGGATGCCACACTATTATTTTAATTATATGTAAGCAAGTTGTATGAACTATTTTGGTATTTTAACTTATGAGTGGGATTATGACACAAACTAATGAAACATTAAAAAAATAGATAATTGATCAAGAAAGTTGACTTTTTATATCGTTCTATAAAATCAATTTTTTAAATTTGTCGTAATTATAACTAATCAAGAAAATTAGCTTTCTAGATCAATTGTACATACGACTAATATTAAAAGTATTGTTTTTAAAATTAGTTATAGAGTTGGTCTAACTTAAAAAGTCAATTTTAATTAATTTTAGAAGTATCTTAATGATATTCATTTTCATTTTCATGCCCAACTATAAAATAGATATTCATTCAAAAATAATATAAGAGATTGAATACTATTTTTTTATTAGCACAAATTATTTAAACTTCCGTTTATTATAATTCATTAGAAAGAAATTTCTTTTAAAAAAAATCAAAATTTCCAATTTTTTTTTAACATAAAAGAATAAATAAATATTAACCACTTCAGAAGTGGTCTAACCTTATTACAAATCAAACCAAAAACAAGCATCAACTCCAATCAACCAAACTTAAACTACTAAACAGAGAAACATAAAAACATTATACAAGCGTCTTACTCAAATTAAAAGCCTGTAAAGTCAAGGACTTTTAATCATAAACAAACATGTCAACAGATCTAGACACCAATCCGACCAGGAAAAACAAGTGTGCATGACTTTAGATGTAATCTAAAACCAAACTTTTAGTTGGATCAAAGAAAAAATTTCAGAATAATTTATTAGTCCATCTTTAAAAATGTATTTATTCTTATGTTTCCAGATCTCACCAATAAATATAATTCAAACATTTTTTCAAAAGATATTAATATAGGTTGAAACATTACGCAGTTTAAAATGCAGAAAATAATTTGTGTATATGGTTCTAATACATGTTTGTGACACAAGATTCCTATATATAATCTAAAACGTACTAAACATCTTTTAATTAACACGTTATCCAGAAGAGCTTTAACAATCCTCATTTTTAGCTCTTTAAAAGGTAAACAAAAGAAAGAGAAAAATGTAAACAAGTGCCCTGGTCATATAACAAAAGGGATATAAGTAAAGAAATATTTATTGTATACCCAAAAACATACTGAATGGGTCTAATAGTTTCTTTGGACAAATGCTTGGTCTAAGATTCTTTGATCCTCAAAGCTTAGAGTTTTCATGCTCCGGTGCTTATCCCCATGTTTCTACAAAAACATAGGTTGAAATGAACTCCGTAAAATCATGTGATTATTTACTGGTTTAAGAATGTTTGGAAGTTCTCTTATATAATTGTATATTTGTATTATTTTTAATAAATTTTTACCTGTGTGGGTATTTGACGATGAGTTTATGTCATTATTAATCTTGATTTAATTATTGTTTACAATAATTAGTTTTAGATGTTTATTATCATTTAATCAGTTGAATAAACATGTCATGAGTATGCTGAGACATTCTCAACATTGTTTTATACTTCTCGATCTTATTTGATATTTTTCAATTTGAGATCATATTATATATTAGTCCCACATTCTTAATTTATGAGGTAGTTTAGTACACTACTCATATGTAATATAATGAGTCTAAAAGAAAATTTCTTATGATATACACCACTTTGTGAGTTGACTTATTTTTATCAAATTTTTGTACTTATAAAAGTTAAAAATAACTTAAATACAAGAATATTTGAATTATCATCTTTAAAATAAAAGTATAGTATACTTGGAATACATAGAGAGTACTTGCTCTAAGTTTTTAAGTTCGTAGTTTAAATACTTGTTTGCAATGTTGGAAACATCTGGGAAAATGAGGTACAACTCCCCCTCATAAATTTTTTTTTTTAATTTTAAAATTAGCAAAATAATTTTTCACATAAAAATAAGAATTTGAATGATTGAATGGTTGTTTGATTCTTCTATAATAAAAAGTTAAATAGTATTTTTAAAATATAAAAATACATAGAGAAGAATTAAATAACTTAACAAACTCTCTCATAAAACAAAGAAGGAAAAAAATATTTAAAGAGACTAGATAAATATTGTGCAACCATATTTGAAAGAATATATAAGTATTTATTATTGTTTGTTGATTTAAGGGTGCCACATGTTAGTGAGAAATTTAGATTCTTAATAGTTTGTCCGAAAGACCATTAGCCAATTTTAGGATTTATAAAACATTTTGTAATAAAAGAGAGGGTTCTAATCAAATGCTTTCAAATCCAACTATATATTCGTTATCTTCATTGGCAACAATAACAAATTACATTTTGGACTCTTCGAAATATGAGGTAAAGAGTATAGAGAAGAGGATCATATCTCAAATCAAGCATCTAAATCTTAAAAACAACACCAGAATTTTTCTCTATAAGCAAAATATAGAAGCTACAAGACTCATTAATTGGTTCAACTTTGCTAGACAACACTACCACCTTAGAATGAGTTAAGTTTAACCTAAGAGTCTTATATGTGTTGTTGGTAACATGTTGGTCTAGTCAGATAATGTTGTATAGTCTACACTCTTGGTCCTCCACTAACCTTAATAACAATAACAATCATGGTTAGAGTTTAGGATTTAGGATTGTCAATTTGATTTATAGATCATGCATCAATCCTAACCTACTCCTAAAATAAGTACCATTTTATTGATCTTACTCCTAAAATATGTATCATTTTATTAATCCACCAGAAGGGTGGGTTAAACCCAATCCCCAAAGTCCCCACATAATGCAAATTAGAGTCAGGATCAAAGTGGATTTGACTCATTACAAGACTTCAATTAACTCATAAATATATTTCAAAATAACATAAGCTCTTAAAAATATTATAAATTACAAATTAATTGCTAAATATTTTTATTAATTATAAATTAATTCTTAATTAGTTTTTATTATTGGGAACTTAATTGCAAGGTTTTGGTCAAACCCAACTTGCTTGGCTCAACTTGACCCAATCTGAATTAGGCTTAGCTCGACCCTACTAACCTTATATGACTTGAGTCCAACGTAACTTGACCTTTCTTGACTTAGATCAAACCTAACTTGAGTCTGATACAACTTGGCTTGATCTTGATCCAAGCTAACTTGGTCTTACCTTAGCCCCAACCAACTTAATTTGACCTTGACTCGATCAAACTTGGTGACCTTAGCATAAGCTTACTTAAGCTTAATCCAATCCAACAAAGTCTGACTTGAGCTTAACATAGTTCGACTCATTTTAACCTGTTACAGGCCAGACCAACCTAACATGGGCTTGCTCGAACCCGGTCCAAACTGACTTGGACTCAACTCGACTCAATCTCATCTTAACTAAGGCCAAACCCAACCAAGTTCAACCTAGTTCGGGTCCAACCCAAAAGTGAGTGGATTTGGCTCAATCCAACATGCTTAGGCCTAACGCAACCCAATTTGACTTAGGCTTGACTCGACAACCTTGTATGACTTGCATCTAGACAAACGTGACCTTTCTTGACTAAAGCCCAACCCGACTTTGTTTGACCTAAGTCTAAGCCAACTTGGCCTAACCTTGGTCCAACCTTACCCAATCCAAGTTGGTCTTGACTTGACGCAACCTGACATAGGTTTGGCTCGACATTGTATGACATAGGTTTAACCTAGGTTGAGTCCATCTCATCCTAACTTGACATGGCCCAACCCGATCCTAACTCTACTTGGCTCAATATGGACCTAACTTGACTCAGTAAGATATAGTCTCAACCTAACTTAGTCTGACATGGATTTGGCCATCTTGAACCCCTAACCAACTTGACATGGTCTTGACTCAACCTAACTTAACCTAGGTTCCACTTGATGATATCCATATTGACCTAAGCTAAATTAGCATAACCTAAACTTAACTTGAGTTCAACTGACTTGGTCTAATATGAGTTGGGTTTGTCTCAACTTGACTGAACTTGGCCAAAGCACAACTCGACATGACTCAACTCGATACAACTTAGACCAAGTCCAATTCGATTTGACTTTGATTTGTTTTATCTTAACCTGACCTAGATATGAATAATTTGGCTTAACTTGAACCAGACTAACTTGACTTGACTTAAGTCCATCTTAACTAATTTGACAAGGTCTTAATCTGACATAACTTAATCTATGCCTATCTTAATCTATATCTGACACAATTTGACCTAACTTAATTTTTCTATCTTAATCTATATCACAAACATATTCAAACTATCTTGGACTGGATTTGTATTGAAAAACAAATTTATGTATATAAAGATTTTCTAAATATTTTTTTTTCCATTTTTATATTTAGATAAATTTTTTTACTTTAAAAAATGCTCATGGATTAGTACTAATTCATATTTTGGGGACATTTTACCCATATAAATTATGTTGTGAACCTTTTTATCCTTTGAACGTTTAGGCCCTCGCCCGTGGTCCGTGGTCGGACATGCACTTTAGTATTTGTAGAACTCAACTTCAAATGTTACATTAAATGGGAGAATTATGCACTTTAAGATTCCCCTGTACATTATCCGATATCAATTTTAAAAAAAAACACAATATCTTTCACACAAAATACATCCCCTATTCACGCTTTTATAAAGAAAACTGACTTAAAGGTAAGAAAAAAAAAACAAAAAAGTGATAAGAAATAAAATGGAGATAGTTCTCCTAAGATATTTATGGTATTTGCTATAAACTTCAACAATATTTCTTGCATCTGGAACTATTTATTGATCAAATTCATTAACCAAATTACACTAAAGAACAAATCGTAAGTATCTCTGAATATTTTTATTTCATTCTTTTGTTTAAAAGATGAATATAGAGGATCGCCTTTTGTAAGAAAAACAGTTGAGTTAAACGTGTTAATATGAAAAGAATTTTTTTTTTAAAAAAATAACATAACTTAATAATTAACTAATTTTGGCCCAAATAGAGCCCAACTCAGTAAGGAAAAAGGATGTCAATCTTATGTAAAAAAAAATAAAAAAAAAACACAGTTGAATGTGTAACAAAAATAAATGCCTTAACCATTAATCTTAATTATCTACAATATTTTTTTTATAGGATTAAATTAGTTCGGAGAAATAACTACTCGTACACAGTACCATAAACTTGGTGAACACAGGTTAGAAATATCGAATCATTTATAATAATAATAATCAATGTGAAATGCCCAAGAAAAACAAGACTAACAGTATAATAACTATCTACCCAGAAAAAATGAAAAAAAAAATCTAGAGAGCATAACCTAGAAAATATACCCCATAGTAAATATAACTGAACGTAAAGCTTACAGTTTACACAGCTCCTCAGGCAAAATAAAAGAAAGCATATCAATACCCATAATTGGTGCCATATACGGACCCGTAGTCTGCAGAAGGCACATGGCCTGTATGAGCACCAGTGCTAGAGGGGGGCGATGCGTAAACCGGGGCATTAGTTGGATAGGCACTGTAACCCTGGCTGACTGATCCACTCATTGGATCCTGTGTCGCATTTGCAGCTTCAGCCATGAAGTTCTACATCAGAAGATTCAATGTGAGCATTTCAGATAAACTAAACCAACAAAAAAAAACACCTTTCCAGTAACTTCTACTTTTAAAAACATATTCTGTAACTTTCTAGCATATGCTCTGATTAGTTTCAATGTCAATACTACAATTAAAATGGAAAAAATGTAGTAAGACCATAAAAATGAATGATAATTACAGTCATTTTCGGTCTATTTGAGTTTGAAATTAATGGGCAGGAATCACATAGATATTATACAAGGGATTGGAGAAACTAATGATTTCAGCATTTGTATCAAGTAACAAGTTTTATAGCAAGAATTGTCCAATAAAGACAGGAGTCTTTACTCTTTATGGACATGGATTGAGCAGACAGATGCCCCCATTAATCATCTTTTCCGTGCCGATATTTGTCAATCTATTATTTTAGATTCAAAAAGCATCACAACTAAAAAGGAGTTTCACCTGTAGGACTATGGATTGTAGCGGCTAGTAGGGCCGACAAACTGCCAATCGTGGACAAATTGGCAACAGCGAAGCGGGGCTACCAGTACTAGGGTGTAATATGCATGACAAAATTAAAATCATTTAATAACTCAAATTTCGCATCACAGCCCATGCCATCTCGTGCACCAGCACCCACAAAATCGAGGAGTTCCCCACACAGTTTTAACACTTCGCCAACAACAATACAGGTAACAAGCAGAATACAAGATGTGAACAAATACCTGAACCAGCTGTTGGGCTGCCTGTATTTGAGAAGAAGTCCCACTCATCTCGACAGTCATCTCCCCTGGAACACCCCTTGTTTCCTGAATTGTAATACTTGCTCCACTAGCGCGACGAATATAGCTGATATTAGTGCCGGATGCTCCAATAACAGCATCTGCATACGAAAGAGGAATTTGCATGTGCTGCGTGACCTACACAGTATAGAGAGAATTACATCATTGTGATAAAACTAAAGGGCTTCAAAAGTGAATGATATTCTCTACAAGCATCCCCAAGTTGGGCAACAGGCAACACCTTAGTAACAAGAGATTGCTGTGGTTGTGCACTTGATGAATGAATTCCCACAGAAGCATCCCTTGCATAGGCAGGTGGTGGACCTTGATGGAGGTGCTTATCCATGGGAGGCAACTCAGTGGGTGGGTAATAACTATCATAGTGATGTGCAGGTGGCATATATTGTTGATTAGGAGCAAAAGCAGAGCCTCCACCACCACCACCAGGAGCAGGAAACCCTTGAGGAGGAGGAGCCCAATTTTGATGTGGCGGTCCATTCTGGTTAGCTCTAACATCTGATATTTGCATCTGAAGTTTGGAAGAAGGGAAAAATTTACCCAGACAATTGTATGCAAAGAAACTTATACAATAAAGATCATTATAACTTTGCTGAAACCTTCAACACTGAGGAAATGAAGCCAAGAGGCAGAAAAGAAACCTTAAAGCCACTTCTGAATTCATATCTTTAACTTTGAAGAAATAATTTTAAAACAGGGGGACTTGCCTGTGTCTCAAAAACTCCAACTATGCTGCGATCAACCAAGAACTTGCGTAAATGAACTGCAATAAGTTCAATTGCCTTGTGAACACCAGTAGAATCCCCTTGTATTTCAACAATACTATCATCTCGCAGAGCAAATACTGGCAGGTGTTCTGTTTAAGCATAAATAATATATTATTCCATGATAGAAATTCCCAATATTTAGGCACACAATAATAAGATTTCAAAGAACATTCCAGTACTTCTAATTCAAAACAGGCTAAACCATTTTTCTTGTGTAATTGTTCATCAAGAAAAAACTAACAAAAAATGCAGCATTTGACAGGAACAAATGCTTTAAATAAATATGAATAGCTGGTACAAAAACTAGTGCAACTGTAATGGGTAGATCTACTGACAGCATTTGCAATAATAAAGATTGAATGTAACTTGGAATAGTATGTCTAAAAAGACCCAAATAAAAGACCTCGAGCAAAGTAATTAAAAGCAATATTTATTAATAATTGCTTGCCAACACAAGCAAGAATACCCTAAAATAATATACAACAGCTGTGAGCAAACCTGATCCAAGAACTCGTATGGTGCAACCAGAGCCATCTTGAATGGATTTTATGGTTGATCCCTGCTTCCCAATCAAGCTTCCTGCTTGAGTATCTGCCACTAGAAGCCTGGTAACAACAGATCGTCCAGCAGCCAATGCGGTATCTGCAAGGTCACGGTCAACATTGATAACCTGCTTATGAACCCTTAACAAACCATCAACAGCAGGTGGTATGAGCCGATCTGGCTCTTCTTTTGCAGAAACCATTACCTATCAAAAACATCAAAGAGAGAAAATTCAGTAACACAATACAAAATTATGAGATCTCAAAAATATGAAAAACATTCATTTTCAAATTTTAAAGCAAACAATTAAATTGATCCATCTCAATGTTAAAAAACATATTTGTTCATCAAAATTGTAGTAATAGCAACCAAAAAACCATTGTGTCTTAATTACATTTTCAATTACTTTGACACTCTGAATCTTTGTTTCAATGGATTAGCAACCAATTCCAATTCTAGGCAGCTATCACCTAACTAATTGATGGATCAAGACAAATTTCAGATTTACAAATGTCAACGACATTATCTCCTGAGTTCTGACTTCATCTAATAGTTTCTGCTGTATTATTTTTTTTATTGAGTTTAGGAGTTCTTCAAGGAAATAGTTTCACGGAGTGTGGCAAGACACCAATCGACCTGAGTTCCGAAGTTACCAGGTACAGTGAAAGCCTCTTGCCATCAAAGTCTGCACAAACTATTTCTGATTGTTAACAGACACTTGTACATGCTCATTGTTGTTCCCTGCAACTTGAACTTTGGCACTTCGATTTGAAGCCACTTTGATCACTCATATTTGCTTGACAACCTGCACATATCCATTTGGTTACCGCGACAAAAGACATCTCCTTTTCTTGTGTATATTTAACCAGTTTGATTATTATTTATTGTATTTTGCTTCACTTGGATACTTTTTGTTTCACTCCGTTTGCAACTGTTTTTTTTTAATAAATTTACTCCAGTGTAAATATCTTACATGTTTTATCATGACACGTAATTAATTTTCATATTAATTACATAATAAGTTTGTTTGACCATGTAAAAGTCTTCCCTACAGAATCACTAGGTATTACATAATTCCCAATATAAATATAGCCGCACTAGTTCTAAGTAACCATGATGACGGTCAAAATAGAGTTAATTGTATTCGATGTACCAAGAAGATCAACAAAATAAACAAGTATGATATTCTTCAAACAGACATTCATACATGTGCAAGGTCATCCTTCAATGCATAAAATAACCAGAAATTTAAACTTACTGCTCTTTCTGAGATTCCAGGCGGACCATCAAGAATTTTAATTCGCGCCTTAGTCTCTTCTGTAATTTTCTTTATAAACTCACCCTTTCGGCCAATAATACTGCCAACCTTTTGCACTGGAACCAACATCCTGAAGACATTCTCTCCAGGCCAACCCGGCCACTTTTTTATTTCAGTTCCTTTCAAAACAACCTCGGATCCCTGTATCGGCGAAGAATCAAAATTCTCAGACATATCTCCAGCACCATGGTCTTCCTCAACATGCTCCTGCTGAGGAGAATCCGTGTCCCCGGGCAATCCTCCAACATCATGTTCATGTTCATGCTCAACAAAATGATTCTGAGGAAAATCGGCATCCTCCACCAAATCGACTGCATCGTGTTCATCAGGCAGCAGGTGAGGAAATCCAGAGCTATCAATAACAGTCCCTACATCATGTTCATCAGAATGATTATGAGTAAAATTAGGGTCCTCAGGCACATATCCTTCATCATGTCCATCAAAACCGTGCTCGGCCATGAGGTATGTTTTCTGCAAAAAAAAATATCACTCAGTTTGAATAATTAACCGTCATATTCGACAGAAATTGGAATTCACAAAGCTAAACAGAAAATTGCCTCTCGGAATTAACATATAAAGATAATGTTTAACAATTGAACAAATTCTAACTCTCAAAAATTAAAAACAAACTTCAAATCGGTGTCCTAACAAATGATATCGAGCAGAATTATATAAAAAGCCCTAGAAACGATAATAAGAGAGATTAAACAGAGACTAACGTGAAAAAAATTAGTGCTGTAAGTTGTTAAGATTAGCGGTTCAAATAAACTTACATGATTGGTGAGAGAAGAGAAGGGGCAGAAGCAGAAGGATACTGAGCCGCGGAGAATTTAGGTTTTGCAAGAATGTGATGAGATGAGAATAAGAAGATCAACAGCTGCTTAAGCCCAAGGAAACAAGTGGCATATATATACTAGATATTTTCGTTCCGAGTCACGTGCTGATAACTTTGGCACTTTTATTTTTTATTTTTTCTCACTAGTGTGTGGACTCCATGATATTTTTGTGAAAGGTGAATGAATTTCTTTTTAATTTAAATTAAATCCTACATAAATAAATTTATATACTCAAATTAAATATATAATATATGAATTCATTTTTAAAAAAATCATGTAAATTAATTTAATTTACATTAGATTTTTAATGTATTTAGTTTAATATTTGATTATGATTGTTGAATGTAATAAGCTTTTTTTTGTTATTATGTTATTATTTCTATCTATAAATAAATAATTTTATATGTGTATTTTATACAAAAAGATATTAATTTTATATTTATTTTCTTTATTCTTAATATTCAATATCAATATTACTAATCTACTTACACGTTTAGATTAGTTAGTTTTTTTGCAAAAAAATAAAATTTAATTATTTTATATTGTAATTTAAATTTTTTAACATATGAAAAAAAAATTAAAAATATTTAAAATTTAACTTTCAAATATTATTCACTATTAATAATTTTAGTATGATCAATTAATTTTAATTCAATGTAGATATAATTCAACATTTACTTTAAAATTTTATCATTATTATAATTATCTCTTAATTTTATTTTTCTAATTTAATTAATTATTTTTTTTTGCCCTTTGAAGATTCACGGCACTTTTAAGGAGAAACAAAATATTCACTCTCTTTTCTCAACATGTGAGCCATTATAAAGCAAATGAGTGGAGATTTTTTTTATCATGATTTACCTCATTTTTATGTATTTGAATGATTTAATTATTATGAAAAGGAGACATTTTTTTGACTTTGTATTTTTTTAAAATAAATGAAAAATGAAAAATAAAAAGAGTAACAATGGTAGTTAATCATGCACATGTCACATTCACTCATGCATTTAATCCACAAATTAAAAGTTAAAGAAATCCTACATCAAGTTTTAATCATTATTTTAAATGAATTTTAAACAATCAACTTAGTATACTTGCTAATAGCAATTATATTAGGATTGAGACTAGCTAATCACTATCCAATCTTTATAAACTTGGACAAGTTTAAAAATCAAAAAAATGTTCAACTATTGCTTCAGAACACATATCATGTGACTCCATTTTATTTATCTTAAGAGTTTGTAATCTTCCTTGTTGCATGCATATAAATTATATGAGCAACATCTTTACATTGAATTTTCTCACACTTTAACTTTAGAATATGACATTTCAAACAAAGATTCCCATAGAACTTATCATAACATGTGTACACTTCATTACAACATTGTAGTTTTTTTTCTTTTTCTCAGCACAACATTATAGTTGTCTCCTTTCAAATTCATCATCCTCCATCTTTCTCTTGGTAAAAAATCTCCAACAAATTGATAATGATATATTTTCCTTTCTCTTCTTTACAGGTAAAATAGATTTGAACTACTCAATCTCAACATCCGAATTTTCATCATCAACTTCATTAATATTATTAACTAAATTAGAAATTCAAAAAATCACAAGTTTTTACTTAAGGTATTGCAACATTTAAAATTATTACAAATTTTCTCATGAATCCATGTCTACAACCTAAAAAGTATTACTACTCTTGATTGTAATAAAGAGTTTTGGATGATAAGGAAAAAAAAACAGCTTCATGCAAGAAATTATCAAATCTAATACATAAAGCAGAATTATTCTGAAAGATGAGATGAGACAAATATTGTTCATTTGAAAGAAAATGGTTTCTTACATACTAATAACAAAGGGGAAAGCGCATGTGGTTTGAATATACACATCTATTTAGTGGAAACTATGAAATTTTTGTCACATATCCATCCCTATCCAGTGAGGAATATACTCTTACTTACTTATTTATTGTCTTAAATATTAATTAAAAAAACCATAAATTATAAAAAAATATAATATAATATTATAAGAATTCAATATGAAAATGATAGATTTAATTTTCTTCAATATCAAATATAAAAAAAATAACATAAATCTTAAAATAGAACACTAAATAAATATTACATAAATCTAAAGTACTTATAAAAAAATGAGTAAATATTATTATAATTGAAATTATATAATTACAAATATATATATATATATATATATATATATGTATATAATTTTTGTAAATGTTGATAGGTGTCAATTTCATTCAAATAATTAAAAATATTGAATAAAATAAATCATAATTAAATTAACCAAATAAATATCAAAAAGTGGAAAATTAATATATATATATATAAGGGATTAAAAAATTTAAAATTAGAAAAAATATGTTTTCATTTAATTTGAGAATATTCCAAAAAATATTAATAAAATGTTTTCATTTATTTTATCTTAAAAATATTTTAAAATGAAAATATATAATAAAATAATATTTGTAGTTCTAAATAAACTTGTGTTTACAATAAAATCAATATGATTTATTAATAAAAAATAAAAAGATTATAATGTAACTCTCTCACCTACCTTCCCATTTTCCCTCTTCCTTAATATCCACTATATATCCACATCTATCTCAATTCTCTTCAACGGTTTTTCACCAACATTATGCAATTTCTTTTGTTTATTACCATAATGAGTAGAATTTTTTTTATTTACAACTTTGAGTAAATTGTGCCTTGTCAACACATTTTTGTCTGGAAGAAGTTGTGTTGGTGCAACACGACTTCAGATAAGGTCATGTTATTAAAAAAAAGTCGTGTCATGATAGGATGATTTTGATTTAAAATTTTGAGAAAAGAAATTGTGTCTAGTAAACACAACCTCAATTAAAAAAATTATTAGTGTTTAATTGAAGTTTTGCATGGCTGATACAATTTTAATATTAAATAAGTCATAATATGTTTTGTCTAGTGTCAAAGTGAGTAATTCTCCATTGTTCAATATCTTGGCACGACCATCTCCCTAAGTGAGATCAAATTTTTTGTTGAAGTCACAATGAAAGACAATCATCAATAGAAGGGAGATAAAAGTATGTAAAATAAAAAGTTAAAAAGTAGTAGTAGTGTTTAATGAGTGAAAGATCTTCAACAATTGGTAGTGATTGAATGGATTATGTGTATGAAAAAAGAATGATGATGATATTTATAAGATGTTGGTTAGTGAGCACAATTGCGAGTAAGTGTAAGCGAAATTGCAATTTGCAAGCAAAGTTGCACACATATGACTAACTTTTGTCAATAAGTGTTAGGAATATTGTGTAATTACGATTGAGACCCAAAACAATTGAAATTATTTTCTCTAGAAGGTTTGTTATGTCTTTAAACAGTCTGATGAGATGAATGAGACACTAAAAGGTCCCTCATGCTAATTTATACGTTTTGATGACAGAAAAAATCATTTTAATGATTAAGGTAATATTGAAAGATCTAAACAATATTTTTATAGTTGAAGTGGACATCTATAGTATCATATATAGTCTATTAGACGGTTTTAACATCAGTAGCATATATTCATTAGACGGTCTAATGAGCAAATTAAATGTGTAACAATTTTTTATTAAAAAGTAGAACAAAATCTTTTGAATCCTTGTTTTTCGGATTCTAAGGTTTATCTTTTCTTAAATAGATTTTATCATATTAATGTTTGTCATTATCTTTTATCATGTTTGTGCAAATCTCCATATCTTTTGTATACAAAAACATTTTGAACAATTGAACAATTTTAATGCCTTACTTTAATGTTCGAAAAATCTAGAGCAAGAAGATTATCAATTTAAGTTTTGATTTGTATTTTTAATACTAACCCAATTGAAAGTACTTTCGAATTAGTTTTTGTAAACATATTCGGAAAAAAAAATTGAAAATCTAAGTTTTCTATTTTTTAGCATCAATTACCAAAAAGATGAACTTATGAAGACATGAAAAATCCAAAATTAACCATAACTAACTCTTAATACTATGAAAGCAAAGACATAAGATAAAGAAATGAAAGAAGAATTGTATCATGTGATTAACATAACTTTAGCATAAAGATACAAAACTATATAAAGACAAGAGAAGACGAGGATCACCTAGTTTGTTTGTTCTTATAGATAGTCTAAACATCAGAATGTCTAGTCTCTTTGTTCTTATTAAACCATCTAGTATGGTGATAAACTGTCTAAATTGTTTTATTTATACCACACCATCTAGTCTACTTGTTCAACATTATAGACAAGATAGTCTAGCAGTTTGTCAACAAACTAAATGGTCTAGTAAGAACAAATGAGACAGTTTAGTCTTTGAGGACGCTTAAATCGTCTAGCCTTAGTTTTGCTTATACCATTTAGACCTTTTAGCGTGCTGCACTTAGATTGTCTAGTTTGAGGACACTAAAATCGTCTAGCTTGAGGTTCGCTCAGATTGACTAGCGTATTTAATATAGACCTTTTAGTGTGTTTTATTCATACCATTAAGATTTATGTTCATTTTACGTATTACGGTTAAGATGCTATTGATTTTCTATAGAAAGGACCAAGGTGTTTCCTTAGTGCATTGCTTTTTTTCTACTATGCTTTTTAGACAATAAATTTTTCATTCAGACAACCTGCTAGACAAAGCTTGTGTCTAGACAATCTGTTAGACAAAGTTTGCGTCTAAATGATCTGCTAGACAAAGTTTGCATCCAGACAATCTACTAGACAAAGTTTGCATCCAGACAATCTGCTAGACAAAGCTTGCATCTAGATGGTCTGTTAGACAAAGCTTACGTGTAAGCTTTAGGTTCGTCTAGCCAGTCAGCCAGATAAACCCCAAATCTTTAGTTCAACATCAACACTCTCATAAATTGGATTTTATTCGTGTCTTAGCTGCATAAATTAGATAGTACACTATATCATCCCTTTGATGGGATTAAACTTTATTCAAATTAAACTAAAGTTGTCATAATGATTTTAGTGTAAAAACAATACATATAGATTGTTATCCCACTACATGATAAAAGTAAAATATTTTATTAATTTTACACCACCTCTATACACTTAAACAATTTTTTTATATATATACACAGTCATATACACGTCATCTTATATTTTATAAATTATTTATAATCAATCACATCATTTTATATATAATATTTAGTTTTTTAAAAAAAATATTTCAAATATGATAAATCTTATATAAGTTAAATGTTTTCTCCTATATAAAATTTACATAACAATCAACACTACAAGAAAATTTATTAAATAAAAATTAATTTTAAAGACAAAAATAATTAGTTGTTATATTAATAAAATTAGACATTATTTTAGAGACTAAAAAAATTATTGGTATCTAAATTAGTTTTTATTATTGATAAATAATTTCTAAATTGGTATTTAATTAGATACCAAGATTCTAGATACCAAATTTAGAATCTAAATAATTGGTAGTTAAAACTTAGTGATTTGGTCGGTCATCGGTAGTCTATGACGTCAGCAGCTGATGACGACGTGGGTCAGTCGCAGAGTGACGCGTGACACGAGAAAGCAGATGACGACGTGGGTCAGTCGCAGAGTGACGCGTGACACGAGAAAGCAGATGAACCAGGGTGGAGATCGTTCAAGAACGGCGATCAGTGGTCAGCTACCGAGTGACCACCACCAGAAGATCGGTTCCTACTTGAGCGCCTGGAAACAGAGCGAGATAAGTGATGAAGCACCGATCAGTCATCGGTGCGTGCAGAGTGATCAGTCATCGGTGCATGCAGAGTGATCAGTCGTCAGGGGTTCCTTGTCAACACGTGTTAAACTGGGACCCAGGCTCCCAGCGAGAACGTTACTCAAGGACCTCGCCTGATTCCATAAGCAGAGCACGAGGACGTGAAGAAGCACATCGTTCATCGGTGTGTGTTGAGGTGACATCGGTCGCGCGATGTGAACAACGCAATCGATGATCAGTAAAGCGCCCAGAGGCAGGGAATGGCCTTAGTCGCGAGACGACCACGCATGAAGATGAGAAGACGCAGTTAAGTGCAGAATCCTGCTGGGACGAGAACCCATCAAGGTTAGAGTCTCCTAGTGGGGTTGCATGTCTGCCACGTGGATGGTGAAGATGTTCCCAGAGAATAGGTAGGGCAGATAGGCACAGAAGTCGAGGGGTGCAGAGGTACCCACGCGGCCTCCCCTGTCAGACTTGGCACTCAAGTGAAGAAGGCTGGCACGCAAGGTAGCCCTGGGGAGTGGAAACGACAGTGCAGAGTAATTAAGTGGCCCTAGAGGTAGCCCATAGGGGCTACGCGGGTTTATATGAGGAAGAAGAACACCAAACCAGGTATGCAATCTTTACCTCAGAATACACAACACTAAACCTAGAGCACTCAGTTTTCAAATCGAAGAGGACTGAGGGCACACACACACGGTCTCACACAGAGAGATCTGAGAGAGACTTTTTGGTGTTCCCGTTGCCTGACTTGAGCGTCGGAGCTACAACGGCCGCTAGAGGCGCTGTCTGTGTGTTTTGCAAGCACCGTTCGGAGTCCCGTCGAAGGTTCCTGGAGCCTCCTTGCAGAACGCGCAGCAGTTAGAAAGCCAAATGAAGGAGTGACGAGGCATTCTCCCCACGCTCGAGTCCGCGGCGAGATCACTTAGGTAGCTAATTAGATATCAATTTAGAAACTATTTATTAATAATAGAAACTACTTTAAATACTAATAAATTTTTTAGTCTTTAAAATAATATCTAATTTAGTCAATATAGAAACTAATAATTTTTTGTCTCTAAAATTAGTTTCTTTTTAACAATTTTCTAGTATTGCTAGAATATTATTGTATATATATTCATGGATTATATGATTTTATTTTATTTATTTTTATTATACAATATTTTCTCAAAATATATATAGATACTGGTTAACACGTATAAATATAAAAAAAGTGCATATGGATTATTAAGTTTTTGAGTGTTTAGCAAATATTTTTAAACATAAACCCTAGTGTTTATGGTTAACAAAACTTTTTTAAAAGTCTTTTTTTTTTAAACATTGTTAGCTTTGACAAGTTGAACCTATTTATAATTATTAATACAAATAATAGGTTTTACGATAAAAATAATGTAATTTTAAAGTTTTAAAAGCATTGAATATATTAACTTAAGATTACAATAATTAAAATGAAGTCAAATGAAAAACAAATACATCATGTATGGACATTCTTATTAAATTATAAATTATTATAGTAATATATGAAAAAAATATAACTTTTTATTTTTTATAGACTTTCTATAATAAGTGCATTTAGGCATGAATAAAAAATTCAGAATGTAAAAAAAAATATCACATATATAGATGAAATTATTTTTTGAGAATAATATTTATACATATAAATAAAAAGTCACAAAGTTTATAAAAATCTAATCAACAAATAATTCATTGAAATTTATATAACTTTTGAATTTAATTTTCTAAAATTTCAATTAAACATCATTAGAATTTTGTCATCCACCAAAAAAAAATAATAGTTGAATATCATAAGCTTTTTTTTAATATTTAAAAATCTTGATCAAGTCATCACAATTCTTTTTCATAAAAAATATTTTAAATTTTTGTAAAATTCTAATTTTAATTGAATACATGTATCTCTCTTTCGCAATGCAATACAAGTATTGTAGATCTCATTTTGGCACTAAGTATTAACTCACAGGTAGACACACTATTTACACTGTTTACAAGTCAAAGGAAGAAAAGTACATGGAAAAGTTTTTGTTAACACTCAAATAGTAAATAACATACTTTGACACCCAATGATAATAATATAATAATATTTTAAATTAAAAAATAAAATAAATATAATTAAAATAATAATTTATTAGTATGTAGAATGAATGTGTTTTACTCTTTGTATCACCACCCAAAATCCCAAAATAAATAAAGAACTTCCGAGTTAAAAATGGTCTATAATAATAATGGGAAGTGTACCATACAATAAGAAAAAGTATTTAACAAGTTAAGAATTTCTCTTTTAGCAGAGTTTCAATTATTGGGACCTTTGACAGAATTTACTAACAGGATCACAGTTTTTTAGGTGAAGATCCTTGAAATGTGAGAATGAAGTTCCATACTAAAGCGCGTTTTCACTTTTAGGTTGGTTCCCAACATGATTTCTAATCATACCTGCAACGAGATTATGATTTTTTCCCCCAACTCTTTTGTTGGGATACTTTGGTGTTAGATTTATCCATTGCTCTTGGAATTACATCAAAAAAGCTTTGTTCTACAAAGCATTTCATGAATGACAACTGTTGTCGCCCCTCTTCCAATCACCAACAAAATCTCCTTTTGGACTAACAAAAATTTCCTATCAAAAAACTTTAATTCTGTGTTCCTTTACGTGGTGTAGATTTTTAAGCCAGAGTTTTTTTTTTACCACACTTCACATATTCAATAACTATGGTTTTAACAACCAACTTGACTGTGAAAATCCACCATGAAAATCCACACGAATGCGATGATACGTAAATATGTTTTCAAATCTCACGTGTCCAAGAATTTTAAATTGAAGCAACACTGGGTGAATCGAAGATGAATTGCACATAAAAAGCAATAAAAGGAGAGGTCTTATACCTTGAACAAGTCTTGCAGCAAGATCTCAGCTTTGAAGTTTGAAACACTGGCTTCTATATTAAAGCTGGAACAATCATCTTATAGTCATTGCTTTTTCCTCTTCTGTTATGTTCTTGGGCATGTTAACCACTAGTTTATTCATTATTTAATTAATTCTTTGCAACTTTTCATGCTCTATTTCTTCCTCCATACACTGTTACTCTCCCCTTTTTACACACACCCATATATTATATGCACTTTTAAACCAACCTTTATTAAACTTGTGTGTTCCAAAATTGGCATATTTGGTGCTATGTGGTAATTCACAATCTTCTATTCACATTAATTAATGTGGCAAGCAAAAGTGAATTCCTTTACTTGAGAGGGGAGAATAAAGGAAGGTCAAAACCCTTAAAAATATAGAATCTCAAGGCATTACAGAATATCATTAAATTAATGGAATGATACTTAACTTCCAAAGCAATTTTTTTTAGAATACCAAGTGAGTCTAGGGGTGTCCTCTATTTAAATTTTAAACTCAGGTATCCCATCAAACCCAATAAATTAGGTACTATTTTATTCGATAATGTAGTTTCCAAGGTGGATAATTAGTTCAAATGGTATAATTAATTAACTTTATTCTTTATAATCGCCTTGCTTTTGTATATAGAAAAAATATACCAGAAAAACTAATCTTCGTAGTGAATATTTTTTATTCTACCAGAAATAGCTCTTAAATGCAAAACTGAAATCTTTTTACATTTGGACGGACAGGATTTGGATAAGATGATATATTTAAATATATTAAATTTAAAATGATCTTATTTTATATTAAATATTATGTTTGAATAAAGTAATTTTAATTTTTTTAATTGATATAAGATATTTCAATTATCTTCAAATAAAATTATTTTTAAGTATTAAATAATTATTAATAATTAAAAATATAAATATTAATGAATCCATTCAATGAATCTTGGTTGATGTTTTTTTTTAGGTTAAAGCTCCTTAAAATATTTTTTTTTTTATTGATATTGACAATTTTTTTTTCTCGATGTCGATTGAGATTGTTTTCTAATAATGTCGATTGAGATTGTTTTCTGATAATTTCTGACAATATTGATTATAATTATTTAAGTTAACATCAACAATCAACAGATTATTTATTCAAGTATTATTTATTCAACATTGGTTGGAGTTTTTTTTTTTGTCAATAACTTGATCAATATTAATTAAAAAAGATTTCCAAAATTTCTTTTATTAATATTGAAAGCTTTCCTAGTTAGTATTAAAAAAATAATCCTAATAAACTATTGACAGGAAATAATATTGGTATCAATGATAAAAATAATCACGGTATATATCAACAAAATAATAACCATATAAAATAAATCTAGTTCCCGTAAAAAAAAAATTGACATTGAATGAGAGAACCATACATACAAGAAATGACAACAATAATAACAAAAATAATCTTAATAATTTAAATAAAAAAACATTAATAAATAAAAAATGGTTAACAATAATAAAAAAAACCATTCCAATAATATCTAGTTTCGTCCAATCAAAATTAAGTTGAGAATATAATATGAACAAAAGACACCTAAATTTGAAAATATTAAAAGAATGTAATTTTTATTTTCAATTAAAGTTTATTTCCTATACAACATATTTTGTTATAAAATACTTTTATTAGTTTGTAAAATTAAATTACCTTAAAAAAATATCCAATCTAGATGCTGAAGATTGATGGGACTAGCAGTAACAAAATTGTTTCCGTAACAGATAAATATTGGAGAGAAAGTTTTAACATTGGTGGAATAGAAAATGATTTAATTTTGTGCAAACAAGTGTTGTTGTTAAAGAAAGTGGTGCGCGTGAAAGCAAGAAACAGGAGTGTAGAAAGTGGACTCCAAATAATCACATCACATGGCCCCGGAAAGAATCTGGTCTGAAATTTACGTGTATAAAGGAGATCCACAGCTAAAATAATGCATGGCATGATCATGTAAAAAACTATACCAATTTTTCTCCTTCTTCACCCTCTTTATCATGCATTCGCATTCATCAAAAGTTGAGGGGAATGTCATCTGGATCGAGATCATTCATTCATTCAAATCCATCTCAAACACGGCACATAATTTTTCCGGGTGATTTCGGACCAGGCTTCATTCCCCTGAGCTACATGCTGATCAATCTCCCTCCAACCTACCTTACTCTCCTCAATCTATTCAGCAACCTCTTTCTTCAATTGTAGAGCAAATCCTCAAGTAATTAATGAAGAACTGGGATTGCAACAAACCAGCCATGTTGGATTGGTTTGCAGGTAGGCAAACTCAAGTGACGTAATACACGTCCTTAATTTTTGTGTAATCATTGAACTCTTTCTTTTTCTTATTCTCTCTCTTCAAAAGCCCCTTGCTGAATATAAGGCAAATGTGATTGATTATCACATGCTTGCTTGGATTTATGTCCTACTTACTCAGATATGGCGTTATCAGTGACTTTGATTTACAGCTGTTGAAAAAATAAGTGTTTATATAAAATCAATTTATATTTGTATGGGTTCAAAATTCATCGAGGACAACAGTTTCTGTTTGAAGCTCTCAGTTGCTCATCATTTTTTTAAAACTTTGATTAATGTACTGCACATTTTGCTGGATATTTTCATTATCGTCTACAGTAGTTTTTTTTTTATCAAGAATAAAAAATATATAAAATAAATAAACTACCAGAGCCATGTACAGCATTCTGAAATGCTTCCTCAGTTACCCTTACGAAAAACCTCAAAAGATCACGTATTGTGTGTAACTAACTAGTGCAGCCGGTGTGGATCCCACCATCCTTTCACTGCTCTTGCTTTTTCACTCGCACCATCATTCTGACTCATTCACACACATCGGGTAACTTAATTTCTTATCCTTTGTCCTCCACTTTCAATTACTTCGCTTTTTAATCATTTCATTATCTTCTTAGTTTTAATTTGCGTTTGTTATGGCCTAAAGGGTTTCAAAATTCCCATTTTTTAAAATTTTGGATTTGCTGTTATATTTCAGATCAAGCTCTAATATGATACCAGTGAGAATTTAATTACTTTTTTTTATAATGGTAGTTAGAGTTAGTTGTTGTCATAGGAATGATTGTAAAAATTTTGCTATTCAAATGCATATATATAGCGGTGAACTATGTTTTACCTCCACTTTTTGTTGTTGCTGAAAAGAAAATTGAAGTCTTTTATGTTTTCTCTGGGTGGCAGTTAGTTTTTCTTGGTCCTCAAAATGTCGACTCCTGGTAGGAAGAGGCTGCAACAGGACCCACTTGAAGGAATCAATGGTGCCCTCAACATAACAACTGTTGTGGAATGCTATCATATTTGGGTGAGTTGAATTGGATAGAAGATGCACTATACTCTTTCCTTATATAAGATAGTCACTACATTTTATTTAATTTTCCTCCCACTTTTTTAAAGTATGAATGGATAAGAAATTTTTGCTTTCTTGTCTGATAATACTCCATGGGATGGAGTTGAGTCTCTCCTCTTACTTTTACTATTTTGGACAATTTTTTGTGCATGTGTCATCTCAGTTAGCCATCTTGTCCATTGCATAATATTGTTATAATGGTTAGGTTATATTAGATGAGCTTGCTTCTACCATGGCTCCTATCTCAGAACAATTATGATGTTACCATTGTTTTCTTTTGGTTTTTGATTGAACAGTATTAGTTCTACTTTATGTTTATTATATTGTCATACATTAGTTTTATCTTTTATCTTTTTTATATATATTGTTCATGTTTCTGTCAGAGGTGATGATTTAATAAAATAAGAATTTTGTTTGTATTGTTAATATTTGAGATTGCATTTACATTTACAAGAGAGACATATTTAGTTAGAAAATTAAATTAACATTTTCTTTCTTGGTGAAGTTGTATTGTGGTTTGGAAAAGTTAAATGGAAATTTGATGTTCATAATCAAATAATCTTATTCATATACTTTGAAATCACTTTTTTTTTTTTTTATCAACAAGAAAAAATAAAATAGAATATTTAAAAGATTTCTCAATTCTTTAGAACACATCTTACACTAAATATCATCTATTTTTACTTGTCTAACTTAAAAAAATATTAAAAATAAATAATTAATCTAACACAACCTATAAATCTAATATTTTATAAAAATATTAGGTCACATCCAAAACCTTATTTTATTTTTGAAATGAAAAGTAATGAAAAAAAATCAAAATATCATCGTTGTAGAACCCAAAGGACAGCCATAAAACACCACGACCGATCTGCACTTTACTTTTTTTTTTTCTCTTTTAACCCTATCATAGCAATGTCTCATAAACTCTTCAATTTACTAAGGATTATCATAACAAGCCACCAACTATACGATTTATCTCTCGAATGTTTTACCAGACAATAAAATTTAGGTGAAAACAATTAATCTTCTTATCCATAAATTACCTATCGAGCTACTAATTTCCTTTTTCTTCTATGGGAAGTTTATGCGGATGGAAGTAATTGTTTGGATATATTACAAAATCAATAGAGTTCTATATATACGATGTAGTTGCAATACTCCTATTCCAATATTATCTTGTATAATATAATCAGCAATTCTACATTTCTTTTCATTTCATGGTTAGTAATATTCATTCATCAAAGAAGGTTCAACATTACAACATATATGAAAAGAGCTTTATGAGTGAGAAAAATATAGAGTAATAATATATTCACAACCATAAAAAGAGAAAAAACAACTAGATTAAACAACTTTGTACTCAAATTGAACAATTTTAAAATTATATTGATCAAATCACAATTATAAATTGTAAATTGTAAATTAGTGTATTTCAATTTGAAGAAATCAAAGTAACACTTTTAAAAATATATGAACTTTGAAAATAAGACAAGTCTAAAGAACAAAAGAAAGCAAAGAGAGAGGAACAATTAGACCTCATAACACAACCCAAAAAATATTTTATCACACACCATATTTTTTAATATTAATTATTTTTTGATGATCAAAATTTTCTTTTGTGGTAAGTGTATTTAAACATTTTAATTTCCTCTTAGATATAAGTTCTCACTTTAACGGATATACAGGTATGCCTTTGGATGGAGAGGTGGAAGCTGGTACACAACTAAGAAATTCATAAAGGAGCAAATGAAAATGGTTGGACAAATTACACCTTCAAGATGACAATTGTATGGGAAGATAAAACCTAAAGGGTTGCAATTCCAATTGCTTAGAAAAAACCTTACATCCGAAGTGTCTGATAGGGTACTAACATCTGAATCAAGTATGAAGGATGCAACTACAATAGATGTTACAAGAAAATTCAATTAGAATATTAATATAAAATAATTTAAGAATTAGGATTTAGAGTTTTTTTCTATTGAAATGGTTGCATATGCCTTATTAGGTTTAGATTAGATAAAGAAAGTAGCAACGTGGTTATCAAATTTTACATTTATAATTTATTTTGCCTACAGATACTCGCCTTAGCTTCGTATATTCTTTATTTTTCAAATGAGAAATTACTATAAGAAAATAATTTAATATTAACTAATTTTAGAGATAAAAAATAATTAATTTGATTAAATTATATATTATTTTATAAATTAAAAAATTATAATTATTTAAAATAATTTTTATTATTAATAAAAATTTATAAAATAGTTTTTAAATTGGTATTCAATATTAACTATCAATGTTTTAGTTATTAATTATTTTAAATTCTAAATTAATTTTTTTAATTTAAAAATAAAAGTTAATTTAGAGTATAAAGTGGTTAATAGTTAAAATATTGATAATCAATGTTTGATATTAATTTAAAAATTATTTTATAATTTTTTTTATTAATAAAAATTATTTTAGACATAATTTTTTAGTTTATAAAGACTAATTATTTTTTATCTCTAAATTAATAGTTATTGTAGTGAATTGTATTCCATTTTTACTATTTTACCACAGTCAATATTATTTTTATATATTAAATTATTTCACTATAATCAATAATTTAAAATTTAATTTATGAGTATTTGTGATTTAAATTAAAATACTAATATATATTTATATCTTTTACAATAAAGAATGAAAAAATTAATATTTTAATTTTGAGGTTTTAAATAAAAAATAAACCGATAAATCAATTCGCATTACCCTAGACTCTTGATATGAATGTAATCTAAGTTAAGGTGATATCAGGATCCATATGTTGATCAAAACTTGATTCATGGCCTTACATGGTTGCAGTAGATCAAATCCCTATTGGATTCATCTGTTTCATCCTTTTCTTTTGGTACAAATGAAAAGGAAAGAAGAAGTTTGTACGGTTATCCAAAAGCAAGCTCCAATGGTCACAAAATAGATTGAATGCAAAGCAAGTTGCTTTTACATAATAACAACGTACACTTGAGGGAAAAGGCTTCTCTGGAAGCAGAAAAGCTGACAGTCACATGTATATTAATGTTCTTTAGTACGTTCTCTTTGTTATAGAATAGTGCAAAGGTGGAAAAGCACATAGAAAGTTCCGAAGCGATGGTGAAGTTTGAAGCATTCAATTTTCTTGGAGGAATTTTACTATGGATCTGAAACTAGAAACATTGGAATAAATGTGGTGTCAACTTTAGATAATAATTGAAGAGTCTTAAGATGAATTTGTTTTTTTTGTGAATTTTAGTTTTTAATAAAAATACTTAAGGAGTATTTGAATCTACTGCAGCCATAATTATAGCCTATTATGCTTAATGTTGCTGCATAATGACACTACAATTAAATAGAAACTAATTTTAGAGATAAAAAATAATTAGTTGTTATATTAACTAAATTAGAGATCATTTAAGAGTTTTTTTTTTCTAAATTAGTTTCTATTATTGTTAAACAATTTCTAAATTAGTATCTAATTAGCTATCAAAATTTTAACTACCAATTATTTAGATTCTAAATTTGGTAGCAAAAATCTTGATAGCTAATTAGATATGAATTTAGAAACTATTTAACAATAATAGAAACTAATTTAAAAACCAAAAAAAAATTAGTCTCTAAAATGGTATCTAATTTAATCAATATAGCAACTAATTATTTTTTTGTCTCTAAACTTGATTTATATTTAATTATTTTCTTATAGTGATAGGCAATGGTGTATGATAATTGAAGTGCAAAGCCGGTAAATCTATTTTCTGGTTTTGCTGGAAAGTTAATATATTATATATACCTAGTTATGTATTGAGCAATCTAGAAGACTTTTATTATGAGATGAAACAGAACTGTTATGTAGAGTTTCTTTTTTTTTTTTTTTTTGAGAGAGAGCTAAATCTGTGGTTTTTTAGGCCATTTGTGTAGGCTTTTATGAGGTGATGAAAAGGTTTTTTTCACTGCAATAATGGTTTGTAAGCTTAATAAGTCTATGCCCTTAGTTCAGGAAGAAGGGTTGGTAAGGGCTCAAGTAAGGATTATAAAAGGCTTGGTCTAGTGTAAGAGAACTAGTTAGTTTTTAGTTGCTGCTCTTGGTACCATTGATAGAAGGGGTGTTCATGGTGGTGATGCATTGACCATACCAAGGTCGATAGGTTTGAAGCTTAATTTCTTTCCGATGACAGCTATGGGATTGGAAAGAACCTTGACAAGGAGATCCTGAAGTATGTGAGGAAACATTGATTTCAAGCATGGTATTATTACCATCAACCTGAAAAGGGGTGAAATAGCATGGTCTTGAAGATTGCTGCATTTGGACTCTTTGGCAGAGAGAAATTTGTCTTCACATGGGAAGGGGTTGAATATCTCAAGTGGGAAAAGGCCGAAACAAATCATCCATATTCTGTGATGGATGTTTTTATTGTTGCATTTCTAATGTTTCACTTTGTTTCACTAGTGCAAAATGATGAAAGGAATACTCCTTTCCAAGTGCGGCTTCGCGCTAAAACACATTTGTTAAAAACGCGGTGGCATTTTTGAAATTAGTTTGTTTTACAAATGCGGCTATTTGTTAAAACCGCATTTGTAAATGAAAAGCTTTCATTTACAAATGCGGATTTAACAAATAGCCGCATTTGTAAAATGTTTTTACCCTAAAATTTGAAGCGTGCCACTGCACTTTCATACTTTCTTCTCCGCTTTTGCTCGTTTTCACTGTTCCTGCGCTCTGTGAGTTCCTTGCTTCTCTGCATCTTCAATTCCTTGCTTCCATTGTGAGTTTCTTAAACCCATTTCATTCTCTTCAGTTCACTTTACAAATATCGTTCTTATATTTGCTTTTTTCCTTGCATTGGTGGAAGGTACTGTTGCATTGCTGTACTCATCTCCATCGCTGGTCCGCCGCTACTTCGCCGCTGTCCCGCCACGCTTCCACTATCACCGCTGGTTGTCTACCACTTCAATCACCATTTCGCACACAAGGTTGGTTCATTTTTAGATTTTTTGAATTTTACTTGGTTTATTTTGAATATTTGACTTTGTGTATTATAATTTGTATATTATTTAATATAAATTTGTATTATATAATTTTTATTTTCTAAAATTTATATTATTTAGTAGGTAGTTTTTATGTTAGTTTTGTTTTAGATTTTGTGAATTTTTTTTACTGTATTTTGAATATTTTTTTTTATGTATTATAATTTGTATATTATTTAATATAAATTTGTATTAATTTATATAATTTGTATTATATAATTTCTATTTTCTAAAATTTATATTATTTAGTAATTAGTTGTTAGTTTATAATAGAATTTATGTTATGTTAGTTGTTACATTAGAATAGAATATCGTGTTTGTATTTGGACCTTCGACAATAATACATGCTGGTATTGAGTCCGGGGGTGTTCGACCCTCGACAAATGCATGAGATAGAACACTGATTAGAAAATCTTAGGTAACTATATTGCAGAATATATAATGGATTGAAGTTGGATTAATTGTGTTCGTATAAGTGATGAGTACGAAAGAGGAGTAGAAGAATTTATACAATTTGCGCAGCGTAACGCGATTAATAATGGTCATGATGGAGGAAAGATTAGGTGTCCGTGCGTTAACTGTTTGAATGGAAGGATATTGGATGTGAATATCATGAGGGAACACCTGCTATGTGATGGGTTTCTTCAATCTTATACAACTTGGACATGGCATGGTGAATTATTAAATTTACCACGTGTTTTCGTAACTGAAGAATAAGTGGGATCCACCATGGATGAAGCAGAACACGATGATGTAGATGATGATCGATTGGAGGACATGATTCGTGATGTGGGAGCTGAGTCTTTTGCAAAAGCGCATGGATATGGAAGTATGTCAAGCGATGCAGAGACTCTATTGTATCCTAGATCAACTAACTTCACACGGTTGTCGGCAGTGTTAAGATTGATGAATTTGAAGGCAATAAATGGATGGACTGATAAAAGTTTCACGGAATTGCTCCAGCTGTTGAAGAATATGCTTCCAGAGGGAAATACTCTACCTAATCGTAATTATGAGGCCAAAAAGATTCTTTGTCCAATGGGTATGGAGTATAAAAAGATACATGCATGTCCTAATGATTGTATATTATACCGGAAAGATTTTGAATTGTTGAAAAGTTGTCCGAGGTGTGGGTTATCACGTTATAAATTGAAACAAACAGATGATGATACTATTGAAGAGATGGAAAAGCATGGACCCCCAATGAAGGTTATGCGGTATCTTCCTATCATTCCAAGGATGAAGCGTTTGTTTGCAAACCCAGACGATGCTAAGAATCTTAGATGGCATGCAGATGAGAGGAAATGTGATGGCATGTACCGACATCCAGCTGATTCTGTTCAGTGGAAGAAATTTGATGATGAGTTTCCAGAGTTCGGTAAAGAATCAAGAAATATCCGACTTGGTCTAGCTACAGATGGAATGAATCTGTTTGGTAATATGAGTACAAATCACAGTTCATGGCCTGTTTTACTAGTTATTTACAACTTACCTCCTGGATTGTGCATGAAGCGAAAGTACATGATGTTGTCTATAATGATATCTGGTCCGAAATAGCCAGGGAATGACATAGATGTTTATCTAAGTCCCCTAATCGAAGATTTGAAGTTAATGTGGGATGAGGGTGTTCAAGTATTTGACGAATTTGCTAATGAAACTTTCAAGCTTCATGCCATGTTATTTTGCACCATCAATGACTTTCCGGCATATGGTAACTTATCAGGTTATAGTGTTAAGGGTCATAAAGCATGTCCAATATGCGAAGAAGGCACTGCTTCTCAAAAATTGAAACATGGAAGGAAGACAGTATATCTTCGCCATCGGAGGTTTCTTAGAAGTCATCATCCTTACCGGAGGTTGAAAAAAGCCTTTAATGGACACCAAGAGACTAGTGGTCCACCAACTCCACTAACTGCTGCTGAGGTTTACGAAAAGGTAAATAACATAGACCACACCTTCGGTAAGTCAAAAAAAAAGTCAGTTGTGACTAACATTTGGAAGAAAAAATCAATCTTCTTTGATCTTCCATACTGGTCGAGGTTAGAACTCAGACACTGTATAGATGTAATGCATGTTGAGAAGAATGTGTGTGATAGCTTAATTGGTACACTTCTTAACATTAACGGGAAGACGAAGGATGGTCTAAATGCTCGTTTAGATTTGGTTGAGATGAACATACGAGGCGAGTTGGCACCGATACAAATGGGTAAGCGTACATATTTGCCCTCAGCTTGTTATACCATGTCAAAAGATGAAAAAGTAAGTTTCTGTCAATGTCTAAAGGGTGTAAAAGTGCCACAAGGACATTCCTCAAATATGAAGAGCCTAGTGTTAATGCAAGATTTGAAGTTAATTGGGTTGAAGTCTTATGATTGCCACATCTTGATGCAACAGCTTCTGCCTGTAGCTATTCGTGGGATCTTACCAAAAAATGTTAGACATACCATAACCCGTTTGTGCTCATTCTTCTCTTCCATCTGTTGTAAAGTCATTGATCCATTAAAACTATATGAACTTCAAGATGAAATTATTGTTATCTTATGTGAATTGGAGATGTTTTTTTCCTCCATCTTTTTTTGACATCATGGTTCATCTACTTGTGCATCTGGTTAGAGAGGTTAGATTGTGTGGACCAGTGTACTTAAGATGGATGTATCCTGTTGAGCGGTATATGAAAATTTTGAAAGGTTATGTGAAAAATCATTATCGTCCAGAAGCTTCAATGATTGAAAGGTACATAGCTGAAGAAAGTATTAAATTTTGTTCAGATTACATGTCAAAAGCAAATCCAATAGGTCTTCCAGCTAATTCATGGCACCATAGGCGTTGTACAAGTAAATGTTTACGCGGTGTGAATATTGTAAGCAAATCTCGGTCAGAAGTCTTGCAAGCACATTTGTATATATTGAATAATACAGATGAAGTTATACCTTACATAGAAGCTCATAAAGTCATTGTGAAGGCAAATAATCCAAGACAAGCAGACAAATGGGTCTTGATGGAAAATAATAGAACATTCATGCCTTGGTTTAAAGACGAGGTGTTAAAGGATTCAACGGCATCGGAGACCTTGACCTGGTTGGCTGCTGGATTGAAGTTTGATGTCATTTCTTGTAAAGCGTACGAAGTGAATAATTGTATATTTTACACGAAGTCTATGGATGAAAAGAGTACAGTTTAAAATTCTGGTGTTACTCTTGAAGCTGAGTCAATGCATTTTTTCACTTCGAAAGATACAAATCCTGTACTTGGATCAATGGCATATTAAGGATTTATATAAGAGATATGGGAGCTTGACTATACTAAGTTTTCAGTTCCAGTTTTCTAGTGTAAATGGGTTGACAATAAAAATGGGGTTAAAATTGATGAATCAGGATTCACACTAGTGGACTTTCGAAAGATAGGGTATCGAGATGAGCCATTTATAATGGTTCAACAAGCATCTCAAGTTTTCTACATGAAAGATCCTACGTCAGAACATTGGTATGTTGTTTTACACGGGAAAAAACAAGGGGAGGTCATAGATGATATTGAAAATGGTGAACCCCATTCATTCACACCAATGATAACTAATAAAGATGACGATGTACTTGATCATGTACATGCAACCCGTAAAGACCACAGTGAAGGAATTTACATATGAACTTTTAACCCATTATGGTAATAAATTTAGAAATATTTTTGATAATATGCATTTACTATATTATGTTTTTGTTTTATATGATTTTCTTTCGATGCAGATGAACTAATGTTTGTTAAATAATTTTTTTAACAGAGATATGGGTGACGATCAAACTCCAATTAGACCCCAATCCGGACGAGGCAACAGAGGACCTACTAGGATGAAACGTCTGGCAAAGAAACGTGCCGCTGGTGAGAAGACAGCTGTTGACTTTGACGTCAACACTGGAATGGCTTCTGGTCCTAATGCAGATGACTTTAATAGCTATCTTGGAGTTCTTTCTCGTGAGAGACTCTCCATTTTGATTAATTCATGGGACGAGGTGTCAGATGTCGACCGAAACATGCTGTGGGAGGATGTTCTGGTAAGCTTTACATAATTATTGTTATCATATAAAGCTATTTAATATTCATTGACTAACTTTAATTTGGTGATGTTATTTTGCAGACAAATTTTGAAATTCCTAATGTGGAACCGCTTCAATCAAGGATTATATCCAATATCGGACTTAAGTTTCGCGCCTTTAAGTCAAGACTGATGACGAGATATATTTTTGGTGAGCTTAAGGATGAAAGTCCTTGTCAAAGATACAATTTTATTGATGAAGAGACATGGCTTGCTTTTAAAGAAAGTCGTCTAACTGAAGAATGGATGGTAAGTGAAGTTACTTAACTATTTTTACTTATATAACATTAATGAGTTAATATTATTTAATTCACTTTGTTAATTTCAATTATGACAGCATCGGCGGAAGAAAGCTCAAGACATAGCTTTAAAGAATCTTACCCCGCACGTAATGTCTCATGCGGGGTATCGAAATCTTGAGCAAGCACTGATGGTTGAAAAGGAGCAATCTAGACAGGGGAGTGCATCTCAGGATGTGGAAACAGGGGTCACTTCTCCTCCATCACCACCTACGCGCCATGCCAAATGGAAGAGGGCCCGAATTAAGAAGTCAGGTGCACCAAGTTCTGCACAATCAGGACTTATCATTGAAAAAATTGTAAGTTATTTAAGCCTTTTTTCATCTATTATGCTGCATTACTTATATTAAAACCTCATATGATTTTTGTCTCTTGTAGGATGCCTTGGACTCCCAAGGTAATTTTGTTGCTGAAGGTCGTCACGATATCTTTGTTGAAGCAATTGGACGACCTGAGCATTGTGGTCATGTTCGTGCAGCTGGACAAGGAGTTGAGATTAAACTTTTTTTTGGAGCTGCACCACGACACTTATCCTCCTCCCCCAAAGAGAGCAAACAAGAAATGGAGCAAAGGCTACATAAAGAATTAATGGATGAGATGAGAAGGGAGACGGAAAAGATGAGGCTAGAGTTGCGACAAGAGATATTGCAACAACTTTGTGCTAACAAGCCGATTCAGACGCTTCTTAGTCCCGCTCCCAAGAGCACAAAGGGGAGTTGTGCAACTCCTACAGCATCAAGGGATGATATCATTGGCCAGACGAGGCAATGTGAGTTACTGGTAGAGGGTGGCATCATTCCTCAGGTGGTGGCCATTGGAAAAGTCTATGAAGAGGCCATCACCTTACATAACGTTCCTCTCTCCCCTGATGCAGCAAAGGTCGCGGTTGAAAGAGTACGAGTACCTGATGCTCGTCTTCCACTACCTTCAGGAGAGGTAACAATTGTGGCCGAAGCATTTCAGTCATTTGTAACCTAGCCCAGACACCTGATTCGATATATGCCACAACCACTGGTAATAATTTCATTTCATATGCTAATTTATATTTATATATTACATGTAATTTATGACAAATCTTTTTTCTTTTTGTAAAAAGCTCGTCGGAAACCAAGTCCGAAAAAGAAGCAAGAGGTTCCGCTTGACGATCCTATAGCTTCCTTAGCTATAGTTGCTAGACAAATTAGACGAGACCCTCTGGAAGTTCCATGGGATGATACGTTTTTTGAAACAAACCCTGAGCTCCCATTGTACATATACATGTCAGATCTGTTAGAATTTGTAGCTGGGGATCAGGAGCTGAATATAAATATCATTCAATTTTTTATGATGTAAGTATCGTTACCTACATTTCATTTTCATTTATGTTAAATTAGCATTCATTATGATTTAACTAATTACTTGTAGGTTTTTGAATGGTGTCTCTGTCACTGGGGGGAAGAAAAATGTGTATGGATTCTTAGATCTCGCATATACTAATCCCACTGGAGCAAAGACAAATGAGACCCAATCATACATCACTAACACCGTGGAAAAAGAGGGAAAAGAGGTTTATTTGTGCCCTTATATTAACGAATAAGTTTAAATATATATGTTAAAAGTTTATTATATTCATGTTTTATAAATTTACTCAACTCTTTTCATGGATGATATAGGGGTCATTGGCAATTACTTGTCTTATCAGTGAATGATAGGACGGCTTTGTGGTTCTGTTCCCTACATAAGAAGATATCTACAAGTTTTAAGAATATCATTGATAAGTAAGTACACTATAAACTTAACTATAGTTGAAACTATAATTAATCCACTAACAAGGTTTTTTGTATCAACCAGTTCATGACGTGGATATAACACTCTAAAAGGGAGATCGAATTCAAATTTTCAAAATTTGAACTGGATAAGATTAAAGGTTTGTAAGATTTTTCTTTCTCTTTTCATTGTTTAATTATACTAACTTTTACAATTTATTGAATTATAGTGTAATAAACAACCAGGAAGCTATGAGTGTGGCTATTACGTCATGCAATGGATGAGTACCATTGTAAGACTAGGTCTTACAAGTAATTGGCAAGAGGTAAGATTTCTTAAATTATTTTTATAACTTCAAACTAATTTATCTATCTTAAAACTAATTTATGTGTCAACCATTTTGAAATGCAGTTTTTCACGGATGAGGAACCCATGACTTCGGAAGCCATGACATATGTGAGACAATCTTGGTCCACAGATTTCCTAAATTTTTATAACTCTACGATTTGATCAATAGTGTAGGAAGATAGAGAGAGATATATTATTACTGTTTTTGTATACATTTTGATCAATATATGAATTCACTTTTAGCTTATCTACACCTGTTTATCTATTTGGCTGCCTGGGTATAATTAAACTGCACACGTTCATTTGTATGGGATAAACAACTAAACAAACTGCTCTTAAAAAAAAAAAACCCTTATTTACAAATGCGGCTATTTACCTTAACCACATCTGTAAATCAAGCCAATGATTTACAGATGTTGATATACAGATGCGGCTTTGGTAATAGCAACATCTGTAAGTCATTCCAATTCCACCTCTGGAGCATTTACAGATGTGGCTCCAATAAAAAGCCGCATTTGTAAATCATAAGAATTGAAAAGGAAGGCACCACCTCTTGACCATTTATAGATGCGGCTCCAACATAAAGCCGCATTTGTAAATAGTATTTATAAATGCGACTATTTAGCCGCATTTGTAAATCTCTGATTTACAAGTGCATGTTGATCAAATGCGGCTGTATAGCTGCATTTATAAAATGAACATAGCCGCATTTGTTCTTCGTTTCTGCACCAGTGTTTATTAGCTATTTAATTAGCTATTTATGTATGTTGTTCAACATTTTTGTTGTAATAGATGGGCATGCTTAAGGGCCACTAGCAATCATGGACTAGCTATAGTTGTCTTTCACATTGTTTGGTAACAAAAGGGTTGAAATGCTTACCTTGTTGGAGTACAGGTAGCATTTGGTACTGCTGTTTTGTTATTTTTAGGTTGTCTAGATGTTTCATGCTAACTAAATGATCATAGGTGAATCGTGTAAAAGGATTGAGACATTCCTAAAGTGTCTATTTTTAATATCATTAATTCTTTATTGATAAAAATAAATGTCCTCAAATTATTTACTATTAAATATATTAATTTATTAATTACTTTAAAATTTGTGTCCGTTTCGTGTATATTTGCATGTGTGTATTTTCTTTTAAATTATATCCTTACAAAGCTAAGCACAAGTCGAAAAAAATATGAAAGTGTGAATCCATTAAACAAAATATTTAGGATTAATTTTTGTATTAAAATATCTTATGAAAATTAAACTGCTCGAATAGTGTTACCCTTTTAATCTGAAAAAAGGGGCATATATATTTTAGGTCTTAGAGACCAAGATACAATATATATTTCCTCCAATAAATACAATTCCTAAACGAAACGAGTATTTCAAAGCGAGTTTTGATTATCTTTTTAAAGTAGATGAGTTAATTAGGTTTTCATTATATGATATATGTGTAGAATTAACCTAATTTTTTCGTATCTGTATGAAAAATAAGATAATTTTTTATATTAGTCCAATAAGGAGGAAACATTTTTCTTTTACATAATAGACAAATTTGCTTTCACCTGTCAATTTTATGATCTATTCCAAACAATATAATCATGAACAGGATAATAAGACAATTTTGACCGCATTTTTGTTTTTAATTAATATTTATTAAAACTTGTAGAATTATTAATAAAACTTATATAAAATTTTAATTTGGATAATTTCATGAGTTTTTTATAAAATTATATTTAAAGATGTGTGTTGAAAAAATATGTTGTGTAACTATTAATGTCCAATGACAAAGGCCAGAGAAATGAAGAACTTCATCAAACAATTACAGAATACAATCTTCAGAAAAAGACAAAGTCAAAAGACACAAAATTCTCCTTCATCGCAGCTCTGTGGTCTCTGGGTCTTTGATTTATGGGAGATATGCAGAAAGGTAAACTCAGAAAAATAAAAGAAAAAAACTAAAGTCTCATGCGCATCTTGTAGTTGATTCGTTAATTTTTATCACTGTTTATTTATCAAAATAATTCCTCATGCAATGTGAATAAAATTACGATGGTTTTCACCCACCTCACACTTGTTCAGATTATGATGTCAAACCCAGATTTACACAAGTCATCGTAGCCTTTTCTGTTGGGTTGTTGTTTATCGTGGTTTTTCATTATCGTCTGAAACAAACTAGAGATCGAAAGATCATCCCACGTATAAGATTGTCACGCGCAAGCCACGTCCCAAAGCTTGAAAGATTCTCCCATTACGTAGGTAATAATATATGTTTTTCAATTTCTTTTCGATTATATACCTGGATCCACAAACATGTATCATTTTGAAATCATTATCTTGCAAATGTTATGTTGTTTTCTAAAGCAATAACAATGGGCATGAATGAAATATGCTTTATTATGCACATGGTATGGTTTAATGCAAACAGTTTCCAACTATTCAGCATTTTCCTTATTCAAGGTTCTCTGATGTGGTGCAGCTAGGCAAATGGGGTTCAAAGACAGAAGATTTTGTCCCCATCTATGTAGATTAGCTTCTGAATACATAAGGAAATACGAGGGATTTGAAGATGATATATACGCCTTTTTTGAGAATGAACCAGATGCTGATTCACTTTATGTGAAGCTGGTAGAGGAGTTTGAGAGATGCATTCTTAGTTACTTAGCATTCCATTGGAACTACGGTGACACAATTATGAGTCAGGTTTTGGGGTGCTTAGTCATTTAATAATTAATCTAAAATGGCTTGTGTGTACAAGACTCGGTAAAACCATGTTCTTCTTTTGCTTAATATGCAGGTGTTGAACTCGGAAAATGAGCCAAAAAAGAGGCTCAAGCACATAGTTATGGCAGCAACTAGGTGTGTATTATTGAGATTGTTTTCTAAGAACACCAGATAAACCACTTGAAAATGAGACAGGGATCGTGTGTTTTGGAACACGGATATAATCAGAGAATTTACTTGTCATGAACTTTCCATTTTCTTGTGACCTCACTTTTGTCATGAATTCATACATTCATGTAGTGATGCAATTTACAGGGTTCAAAAAATTATAAAATTATTAAAAACAATGTAGAAAGATGAAGTAATAGGATTACTGTAGGTAGAGTAATCTCTAAACCTCTGAAATTTCTATAGTCTCTTAAGCTTGCAATAATAGAACAACTAATCTTTTCTATTTTTGTTAAATTACTTCAGTTGGTTGTTTACCAAAAGCCCTACTAACATCAATAGTTTCCTTAAGTACCTTTATTCCTCGTTCTTGTCTTGAAAAATTCATAAAAAGATTTACCATGAAAAGCTTTCTTAAGCTACAATATAATCCAAATTTTACGGATTATGTGTTCCATTTAGTGTTCTGGTGCATGACTGAATAGATAAACAGCTTTAAAAATTGTATGTTTAGGGGAATAAATAGTTTTTGCTTCTCATCACTTAAAAGGAAATATTCAAAAACCTCTCTTCAGATGCATTTGTTAAAATTAATTGAGTGGGATGAAATTTTAAAAGTTAATGAAACAAGAAGATTTTATTCTCTATCCCCTTAAATATTGGTGTCGCTTACTGGTTCCAGAGCTGGATATTTGATAGTTATCAAATGATTTACAATTATCATTGTTCTTAGATAACCTTCAATTATATTCAAAAGGGTTGCTTCAGCTTAAATTTTTTCTCAGGAAAATATTGCTCAATTATACAGGGAACAAAGGTTCGAGAGACTTGCGAAGAATCTAAAGGTGGCTAGAGTTTTTAATACATTAGTGGAAGAAATGAAAGCGATGGGGATTGCTACAACCGATGACTCTCAATGTACAGAGGTGATGGCACCAGTAGCTCATAGCGATAGGAGTCCAGTGCTCCTTTTAATGGGTGGAGGCATGGGAGCTGGGAAGAGCACCGTGCTCAAGGATATTCTCAAAGAGTAAGTGTAAGACCTTGTTTGTTTAGTTTTTTCAAAAACAGTTTTTTTTTTTCTCTTTCTAAAAGGCTTGTGCCCTAGGCAAATTTGAAAATGTTTGTATATTGAGACATTCTGCTTCTCAAAAATTTGCTCATGAACCAAGTACTCTAAGAAAAACATCTTCTAACTGGTTTTGTTTTCAAGATTTTGAACTTGCTTGGGAAATAATTGTCAAAACTTGGCAGATTTTTTGTTGTAGTTAAAATCAAGATAGTAAAAAATCATGAAACTCCTCTATGCGTTGTGCTATTGGGATAGTCTTCAATTGAAGTGAATATATGTTAATAGGGAAACTGATTTCTCAATCATGGAATTTAGAAACCAATCTGAAAACAAAAAGAAAAAGAGTGAGAAAATAATTAAACAAGCTTTAACTCTTTATATTGAAGAAAACCACTAATATTTTGAACTTCAGTGCCCATCCATGCGTTTAAAGGACGAAGAAAATTTAAAGATTATTAGGCTAAGTAAGTCCATAAACATGGTTATCTAGGTAAATGAGGTATGTGTTAACAAAAATATGATAAATGAAGTCCGTGTATATGTTTGTTTCCCTGTTTCGACCATAATTTGTGCTACCAATAGGTTTTAATTCATATGAATAAACGAGAATGACCTAATGATGTTTCTTTGTAAATGAATTTTGAGCAGACCTTTTTGGGCAGGAGCAGCTGGAAATGCCGTAGTCATTGAGGCAGATGCCTTCAAAGAATCAGATGTCATCTATAAGGCCCTTAGCTCAAGAGGTCACCATGACATGATTCAAACAGCAGAACTGGTTGAGACTCTTTAATTTTCTAGCTCAATGAGTAGGAATTAGTAGATGTTAGTGTAGCATTATTCAATTCCAAATCTTTTGAAATGGTGACTATTTTAAGTCCAAATTGATTGAATCTAGCTAGCACCACTTCACATTTGTGTTGGATTTGTTTGATTTTTTCCAAACAGGTACACCAATCATCCACAGATGCAGCCTCATCACTCCTAGTTACAGCATTAAATGAAGGACGAGACGTCATTATGGATGGCACACTCTCCTGGGTGCCATTTGTTGTGCAGACAATTACAATGGCTAGGAATGTTCACCGTCGCCGTTACCGCATGGGAGCTGGCTATAGGGTAAAGGATGATGGAACTGTAATTGAAAACTATTGGGAAAGAATTCAAGGCGTAGAGCCTGAACAAGTTGAAGGCAAAAGGCGAAAACCATATAGGATAGAGCTGGTTGGTGTAGTATGTGATGCTTATCTTGCAGTCGTTAGAGGAATAAGGTCATATTCAACTTTTCAATTTGACATTCTTACCAATAATGAACAATGATTAGTTTCACTTTTGAGATTAATAACTAAATTTGAATGTAAACAGGAGAGCAATCATGAGCAGAAGAGCAGTGAGAGTAAACTCACAGTTGAAATCACACAAGAGATTTGCTGAGGCATTTATGACTTACTGTCAACTAGTAGATAATGCACGACTATACTTCACAAACGCATTGGAAGGTCCAGCCAAGGTACACATTTTCCTCTTCTTATGGAGATTAAGTCAAAATTTGGATAATCCATGCATTGATCATTTCATTAATATGGTCTTTATGGATGCTAATTTAGTGTGTCTTCAACATCTGTTAGTGTTACTGACCTCATAATTGTTGTAAAGTTGATAGGATGGAAAGATAGAGACAAGACATTGCTCGTTGATCCAGATGAATTCGACTGTTTGAAGAGGCTTGCCAAGTTGAACGAAAAGGCCAACTCCATCTATGAACTTTACAAGCACCCCAACCCAGCTTGTGAAGCTGGATCAGTATGGAAAGACATCGTATTATCTCCTTCAAGGTTGAACATACAACAGGAGCTGAAGTATTCAATCCAAAAAATTGAAAGAGTGAAATATAACTTCACCCTTGAGTAACAGATGAAATTCCTCAACCTTAGGCTTTAAGATGAGGATCACGAGATGAACCAACAAAGAATAGGCAAGAAAGAAAAGCAAGTTTCTAAAATCTGTGACTGCAAAGACTTCATGTTCTAGCAACCTTGATTACTTTACATGTATAAACAAATAGCATTTAGTGTTAATCTTTTACAGTAAATTGGAACAGACATTTCCTAAGATGCAATTAATGTTCAGATACAACTTAATGATCAAAAGGATAACTCAAATACCCTTTTGGGCTGAAATTCTTTTATATAGAGCGAATCATTATTGTGTTTTTAGACCCTTTTATTTTACTGAATTTGAAAATATTTTCAAAAACTAGAACACGTGGTTTTCATATGGATATGAAAATCATCATATGGCGCATTCAATCAAATGCTTTTTTATATGAAATATCAGATAAAACTATATCGGCACAATAGTTACTGATAAAGTTAATTTGTAAAAAGAAATTATATATTTTTAAATTATTTTTATTTATGTTTAAATCAATTTTAAATTTATGAAAGAGTTCTATTTTTCTTTGTTAGAAGTTCTTGTAAAGAAGTATATCCAAATAAATCATTAATAAACTTAGAAAAACTCAAATTTGTTATTAATAGTTAGCAAAATAGATCTCTATTGTGATGCTTTATCTGCAAGACAAAATATAAAAGGAAAACAGAACAAAATGAATGAAGAAAGATGATGATAAAATGAAGGGAATTTGAATACTAGTTGTTTTCACCAAAAAAAAAAAGTTTAAAAAAATGAGGTTTTTTAACTCAATGATTAATTAAAAAAAAAAAAAAAGCTAATACGCAAAATGTATTCTGAAAACAAATTTAGGAAATTTGAAATGTAAAATCGATGTTGCACTTACCTTCAAAGTCAAAGGAAAAAGTGGTTCGAGTTCACATTCTCTCCTCCTAAAAGTAAATTTGCTTCAGAAATTTTATTCTGCGATTCTCTTCAACAAATCAAGTTCTTATTTTTTTGCCTTGGAATTGTCCGATAAGTGGAATCCATCACTTCCAATTTTAAAATAATGAAAAAATAAACTTATTTTATTTTATGAGTCATCTTTATCTTTTTCCTTTCACATGTACAATTTAGATATAAAAGGAAAAATATTACTTTAATAATTATACAATAAAAAATATTAATTTATAAGTATTATATGACACAATATAATTTCAAACTAACTCAATCTCTTTAAATAAAATTCATATTTCAAAAACATTAATTTTCTTTTTAATATTTATCGGGTTTTCAACCTATCCTCCCTCTTATAGAATTCAGTGGGTCAAGTGTTGAACGTGACAGTCATCAGCGTGGCCCACACAAGGCCAAAGTTCTAAACCAAACTTAATGGAAACCAAAAACAAGTTCAAAGTCTGGGCACGGCCGCCGGATGTTCACATTGAGAAGTGACAACCACATTTTGCAGCTGGCGTGCGTTTCCACGTGCTTCCGCTCTCTGTCTTCCCTAACTAGCTTAGCCACACACTATACACTTCCCTTGCCATTGTCTTATCTATCTGCCATTCAAAACCTTATTATGTACGTTTTCCAACATCTCTCTTCTTCATTCATGGGGTGTTATGCACGCCTTCTATCCATTTCTACGTGTTCACCCTTCACTCTTGGAGTAGGTGGTTGATAACAGTCCCTAGTTCACGACTTGAATCAATTTATTTATAAAATGGGTCAAACAGATACATTCAAATAATTCAATTAACCTCTTTAAAATTTAAATAATTCAAATATTTCAATTATTTTTCGAGAGAAAAATAAAAGGAACTGAAAGTGATTTTTAAAAATATTCTATTCACTTGAAAATATTTTGTATTATTTAGGTTTCTTTAACTAGTTTATAACTTTTTTATTTTATTTTTTGATTTTACAAGTTTCATTTAGTAATTTGTAACGCTTTTTTCTTTTACAATTCTAGCGTATAACAGGTACATTCTATATTTTCCTTAAATGTTTATTATGTTTTAATTTTAATCTTATAAGGTCAGATTTTAGTATATTACTTCTTTATGACTTTACCATTTTTACTTTTTTTTACCAAATAAGATATTGACAATGGAAAAACAATTCTACTATTTACCAATAATCCATTTTTAAACATGTTATTTTTGCTTTATTTTGAATGCGAATATAAGTACTGTAAGATATGAGATTCATGGTAAATATACATATACAATATGAAGAAATATATAAAATAAATAAATAAATAAATGCAATTGAAAAATTATCTATAAATAAAATTTATAAAAATATAATTAATTAAAATTAAAAATATCTTAAAAATATATTTTATCAATGAAATTAAGATATATATATTTTTATAAAAACACATAAATATACCATTTTATATTTATTTATCTACTTTAACTGATAATTTCATCAAATACTTGTAATTTAATACATTAATTGAATAACTTCTCATTACTAATTAGTAAACTTGCTACTTATAGTTATCAACTTTTATTTATTAAATAAATTTTCAGCTTTCAATTAGATTTTCACCTAATTTTATAAAAAATATTTTATATTTATATTTATATATATATATATATATAAAATAATTATAATAAAAAAGAAAAGGTTGAAGAGACCGAAGCGTTGGTTTAATTTCTAAAACTAGGGACAGTTGTGGCTGGACCTGTATTTTGACACCGACTGGAAAATGGGGTCTGGTTGGAATTCGGATATACTGTAGCTTTCAAAATGAAAAAATTTTAAAAAAGAAGATTGACTTCATGCATGTTCTTTCACTAATTTAAATTTTTTAAGAAAAAACGAGAGATGATGTTAAATTTATAAGAATACTAACTGGAAAATAATTATTTCAACATTGGCAAATGAATTTCTGTTAGCAAATATTATTCAACTTCTTTTGATAGTGATTGGATTTATTCAATCTTTTAAATGGTATATCGAGAATATGTACTATGGACATATTTTTTTCTTCTTCATTTTCATATTGTTTCAATACTTGTCTTTATTTTTTACTTCTTTCCATTTTAAAATATTAAACTATCTTTAATTTAAAATGTATTATAAAAAAATTATATTATTTTTATTGGATTTTTAGTTTTTTAACCTATTTTTAAAACATATAGTTATTATTTTATTTTTTTATGGTTATTTAATTTTATTCCATTATTATTTGATATCTATATTGGATATTTATGTAATCATAATTTTTTTATATTTAATATTAAAATAAAAGTTGTATATTTTTTCAAATTGAATAATTTATAATATTTCTTTTTGCTGTAATTTTATTTTATTTTTATGTAAAATTATTTATTAATATTTAAAACAGTGAGAGACTGATATAGATAAACCCGCTACCCAATAAAAATAAGATTGAACATAAATTTCAAATTTATTAAGTATGAGAAGGAGATTTTAGATGAACTTTTACTTTGAAATTTAAAAAAAAAAAAAAAGTGAGTAAAGTTACTCCATTCTTGACATTTGAGCTATAAAATATAAAAAAACGAATGAGTTCAATAATTCTGGTGATACTTGGAAAATTCCAAAAACACCACGTCATATAATTTATAACACTTATAATTACATTTAATCAATTATTTTTCAAAATAATAATCGATGTAAAAGATATACCTAAAATAATCGATTGCCTATTTATAGCAATTTATTAGCAACTTGCGGTATATATATGATAATTGATTATTATTTCCATGACTTGAATAAATCTCAAAGACTCAAAATAATATATTAATTTGTTCTTTGTAAATAATTTTCACAAAAATTTATATAAGTATTCTAAAATATCAACCACCCAATTAACATTCTACAAAAGCTAAAAAAGCACACGTTTATACATTTTAATTATGATACAAATTTATGTAATTATAAACACTTTCACAACATAAATCTTATCTACAAACAAATCAATTGAAAATTAAAAAAAAAAAAAACTTATTCATAGACATAACAAAAATATTTGCCATGCTTCCAAACTTTTTAAGAGAAACTCACAAAAATCAAATACACTAACATTATACAACTAAGTTATAGCATAAAGCATACAATAAACAACAATAAGGAGTTATAAACAAAATGAAAGGTGACGATTAGATACTTGAATTAATTAGTGAATGAATGACAAAATAATAGTATTATGTAAATGAATTTGTAAAAAAAAAGTACGATTTAGAGTGAATATTTTTATTATTAAGATGTTTTTGTATAAATCTCTTGATAGTCTTATATCTTATACCAATAATATAATTTTACGATATTGTCATAATTTAATATCATATTAATAATAATATAATGAAGATTAGTCAAATTTTTACAATTTATTTTTAAGTATTTACCAATAAATTAATAATAAATCATTTATAAAATATCTTAATTATATTTGAAATCACTACAAGAAAATCACTAAATAAAAACTAATTTTAGATAAAAAATAATTAGTTGTTATATTGACTAAATTAGATACTATTTTAGAGATTACACAAATTTTTGTTTCTAAATTAGTTTATATTATTATTAAATAGTTTCTAAATTAATTCTAATTAGCTACCAAAGTTTTAAATACTAATTATTTAGATTCTAAATTTGGTAGCAAAAACTTTTATAGTTAATTAAATATCAATTTAGAAACTATTTAACAATAATATAAATTAATTTAGAAATCATTTTTTTAATCTCTAAAATGGTCTTTAATTTAATCAATATAGCAACTAATTATTATTGGTATCTAGAAAAAAGTTTTTATTCAATAATTTTCTTATAAATATACCAAATACAGATAAATGGGATACTCATTGTCTAAAAATTGTAAAAAAGCTTAAATATTATAAATGTTCTTTCGAAAGTTTATTTGTCATCTTTTATATCTTTAGACTACGAAAACAATACTTACTTATATGAAAATTTATACTTTAAGTGATACTATTATTATGGAACATGCACAAGAATTTTATATAGGGTGTTTCAATCCATGTAAATGTATAGGTAAAAGAAGTAATGTACATGTATAGGTAAAAGAAGTAAAAGACGAGACATCAAAGAAAGTTAATTTGATCAACTTAATCTCGTCTTATAATTTATGATTAGCCTAACATTCGAATGTAAAAAAAAAAATCAAAAAAAATATTTACAAGTGTACTGGTTGACAGACAAAATTCATAAATATTGATACCTGGTTCTAATCGACCAACATGTTTAAAAGATATTAAAACTAGAAAAATATTAACGAGTTTAAGTAATACAGAACATTAGATACGTTCTTAATCATGATCAAAATCCAATTCTTAAACATATAAATAGTCACAATTTTTGAAAAAAATGTACATCATTATTGCGTGTTAATTGCACTAGCACTAAATGTTAAAGATTTACTTGAACGTTGGAACACCTTTTGCAAATATTATCTCAATCGAGAGTGTACAAAGAAATGAGAGTTTAACTAAAGTGAAAGAAGATGATAAAGGAAGGAAGAGTGAAACGGTTTGATCTGTTTAGCATAAGAAGAAAAACTTATTGACCAACTCATCAAAATACATATAAGTTGATAGAAGTTCTCTTAGTTCCTTTTTGTTAAAACAATATATATAAAAAATTTAAATTTTATCTACTAATTACAATATATGAATACAGATTTATAGCAACATTAAATATGAATTATTACTTACAAATATAAATAAATATAAATTTGTATCTAATTTACCAATAAAATTATATACATATATATATATTTATAGATAATATTAATAATAATATTAGTTATTAATTATTAATATTATTAATAATAAAATTAACATTACTAATAATAATGATTACAAAAATTTCTGATGTAATAGTTAAATGGTTTCCTTTTATTTATGAGATTTGGATTTGATGGATGGTTGTCCTTGTTATCTCTCATATAAACTGTCTTCCACCTTCCTAACTCTTCCATTCTTTGAATGAATGTTGATGAGCGATTAGTTGTGTTACTTATGCTTGTATCTCTCATCTGATCTTAGTAGTTTTGATACTAATTAATGCATGGGATCCTTAGGAATAGGGTTTTTAGGTAGTGTGTGGTGGGGCCAAGAATTTGGAGTTTTGACGCAATGGAGGGAGGGCACACATAGCAGTAGGCGTAGGTAGCAGCAGCTACCCTTTGGGTTACATATTCTGATTTCTTGAGTCAGGACGAGTGAGTGAGTGTGAACGTGTATGTGTATCTGTGATAGTGTATTGCATTTAAGAGGTGTCTTGTTTTGGTAAGACCGCAATAAAGAGTGGCAGCGGTGACTCTTCCATATCACCCTTCTCCACCTCATCATTTCATCATGAATTTTACTGCTCTTCTCTCTCCCCTCCCGTCATATCAAATCAACCCTCTCACTCTCCGTCTTTTGCCTAATCATTCCCAACTTTTCTCTTCTTCACACACAAAACACTTTTTTCCCCTCCTCTTTTCCCATTTATGCACACCACAAGGGAACTACTTTTATTTCATCTTATTCATTACACAAGAACACTATTAATAACAGGTACCCTCAAATACTACTTATAAAACAGTTTGACAGATATTACACCTACGTTTTCAGACGATTAATAACAGGTTATATATACCTATATATCATTTTCCTTTTTCGGATGGTGAAGTAAAAAATAACTTACTATTTAAATGTGAAAAGGATGCGATCTTTCGTCTCCCTTTTCTCAATCTAATAAAAGTCTGAAAAGTCACAAAAGTCTATAATTTAGGCAGAGAGGAGAGACATGGACTTGATTCTGCGGAAGATTCTGCGTAACCACAAGAGACTTACTCGTTATCTTCCCCATTTCATCCTACCAAAAATGTCTCTAAATTACTTATAGTCTTCGGTTATATGATACAATTTCGTGGTATTCTTTTTGGGTCAAATATAAGAATAATTGTTCATGAAAGACTTGGTCATGTTTTAAATTTTGTGTCGCCCAGATAATTTAATTTATATCTGGTACAAATTTTGTCTGTGGCCTCGCAGTTAATATTTTTATAAGTTAATTTCTTCTTTTAATTGTAATTGCTTTAAAAATTATACAGAATACAATATTTTATTATTTTTTACAATAATATAACTTTTTGATTTAATTAAATTTTAAGTATTTTAAAAATTTGAATATTTCAAACTGGGTCTTTCCTAAATTCAAAATATTTTTTTTATTTCTGTATCTCCCATAAATAAAAACCAGAGCCCCCACACACGCATACACCGTCACCATCTTTCTTTTTCTTTTTTTTTTATTCTTTCTCTCTTCCTTTTTTTCTTCTCTTCCTTCTCTCTTTAATTTCTCTCTCATACTTCATTTATTTTAAAATCTGATTATGTCATGTTGTAGCCGAGGACTCAAGCTACATTTCTACCCAATCAGATTTTCAAATAGAATAAGTTCATTTTTACTCTAAAGTTTCCTTATTATCTGTTTTTTTTCTATGATTTAGTCATCAATCTTAGTAGGACCAGTTGAGAAAAGTGTTTCTCTCAACTTGATTAAGTTCATACTAAAATTTGGTAATATTTGGATAACTTGCATTAGACCCGTAAATCTTAAAGCTTATCCAGACTATAGGAAATAAAATTCTAGAAATTGCTTGAAAAACAAACAATTAAGGTAAGGGAAACTAACTTTAATTTTTTTATAACACCCTAGGCTAGAAGATTCTGGATGTGAAAGGGACGTGGTCCCAATATTAAATTTATTTTGCAGGGATGTTGTGTGTTTATATTGTGTTCTTTGTTTATATATTATTTAAACTTGTAATATATTTTGATGGTTTAGTATTTAAGTGTTATTTTTTTATATTAAATAAGATTTTAAATATTGTGGATTGTGTTTTGAAATGATACTGTAGGATGAAAATGATATGAAATTGATGTCATACATTTGGGATAATGTATGAGTTGTTGTTTGATAACATTAAGTATGAAAAACCTATATTTAACAGAGATCCTCTGGCTTCACTGATGATCTAAGTCATGTAGACTAAGATATCAGGTGGTGAGAAGCTGAGAGGGAGTTCATATACACCGGGTCCCGCTGTAGACACTCGGTATTGGATGTTTGAACTTACCCTGATCCTTTCTATTGGATTCGCTAGTAATCTTTGGATCAGGTGGTAGTCTCTGGTAGGGGCATACTTAATGACTCTTCCGGAAGACGATATGGGATTGAAATGAAATCCAATGACTGTGATTGAAAATAGATCCATGTGTGGTCTATATAAATGATGAAATTGATATTGAAATTTTATATAACAACATTTAAAGAAATGTTTGTAAATTATTAGTTTGATTTGTTTTTTTTTGCATGAATTAAATATGTTATGAAATTTCTTTTCACTAGCTTACCCTTGCTTTTATTGTTGTGTTTGAACTGCGATGACTGTATTACGTACACGAACAGATGATCATATAGGTGTAGGAGGTCTTGGAAGACTTTAGAATATTTTAAATATTATATTGTAAATATTTGTATTTCTATGAACCATAATATTTTAATAGTAATATTTTGAAAAATTCTAAGTTTGTATGAAAATTGGTAGAATTTCTATTATAATAATTATATGTATTTTTTTGGGTGTTACGATTTCTGTTTAACTATATTTTGGTTTGATTTTTCTTGGAAATAAAGTATTTAATTATTAATTTTGTTTGTTTATCTCTAACTTGCTCGTCAAGTAGTTTTTTTCCCTTCTAATCTTGTCTAACTCACATGTGAAGGCACTAATATTAAGGATTGATGCATTTCGGTTAAAAGACCCGAAGTAGCAAATTTGCTCTCTCTCTCTTCAAAAATAAGTTAACTACCAACTAGAAAAATTTGAAGAAAAAAGAAGTTAATAGAAAGATTAAACAAATGTCAAATCAAAGTACTTATATAAAATATTTTAAATATTCGAAAAAAATAAAAAAATTTTAAAATATATAAAGTATTTAAAACTTCATTAAGTTTAATTTTTTAAGATTTTTCCACTAATAAGATAAAAAATAAAATAATAAATTAGAAAGTGAGATGGAGGAGAAAAAAAAATGAAAGGAGGTTCCAAATTTAGGAAGCAGAAGATAATAGCAATAGAACGTAAAGCTGTCGGCGAAACCCCAGACTGTCCCCACTCCTATTTATATACAAAGTTCTTTCGTTCTCATCCCATTCTCACCCACTCACTCCTCTCCAATGCCTGCCCACGCGCTTCCAATCCACAAACACTCTCCGCCGCCGCCCAGAGAGGCCCATTTCAGAGGCGTCCGCAAGCGTCCATGGGGCCGTTTCGCCGCCGAGATCCGCGATCCTTGGAAAAAGACCCGAAAGTGGCTCGGAACCTTCGACACCGCCGAGGAAGCCGCCAGGGCCTACGACACCGCAGCCAGAACGCTCCGAGGGCCCAAGGCCAAAACCAACTTCACCTACGTTGTTGCTCCCCCGGTGCTCGCTGCCCCTGAGTCCCAGGCCCAAGCCCATGACCGACTGGCCAGACCGGTCGAGTTCTGGGGTCTGCCTTTGTTTTTCACCACGGAAGCAGCTTCCGGGGCGCCGGTGAGGTCGGAGTACAAGGGTTACAAGTTGGAGAACATTGCAGGTTTTGTGGTTACCAAGGAGGAGGATAAGAAGCCGTTTTTGTTCGACCTTAATCTGCCGGCGCCACTCTTCTAAAGCTGCCGGCGGAGAATGTCAGCAGCTATGGCCTAGTGTTTTTCTTTTATATATTTTCCTTTGAATTTTTTTATGACTTATTTTGGGTGCTACATGGCCATTGTTGTGATGTTGTACAGTTCAGGTTATAGGTTTCTGAGCAACATTTTGATTATTGCGGTAGAAACCAGCTGGGGATATGTTTAACGTTGATTTAACTGTTTGTTTGTCGTCTGTTGCATCCTTGGAAACTTATGTTAATACGTACAGTTGCATATGCTATTCCAGGTTCTATATATATATACACACACACACATTACATATGGTATATCGAACTGTAAAGTCTAAAGCTTTTTAGGTCCTTTTTTCACCACCGTAAGCCTTGAAACTAATCACTTATGATTTACCCAATGGGTGGAGACTCATTGTGCATGAATGAATTTTGTTGCAGAAAGTTGCGTATCAGTTGTTTTGCAGTCACATGACTTTGGTTCATTCTGTGTGAGGAACGGTAAATTAAGTGAAAGCTGCTTTGGTTTTTCTCAAAATCCAATTAAGGTAATAACTTATAAAATGGGCAGGCAGAACATTTTCAGAAAAATGGAAAAATAAAAAATAAAAGGAAAGTGTACGGGACTGACAACACATCTCGCCGTTGCAAAGAAATAGCATATTGTACGAGACTCACAACACTTCGCAATGCAAAAGAAAAATATTTTTCTTTTAAAAACTCATCGTCTTTTCCCGAGTATGTACTTTAGTCGCGTCTCAGATCCAATGTACTATTTCAGTATTCGAGATATCAAGATCGGCATTTAGACAGTACAATCACATGATTAATAAGTATTATACTTAAATAATAATAAGTATGATACGCTAAACAATTCATAAATCATAATTAAGAGAATATATGCTTATTTCGGTCTATTCTAGTAATTGTAATCACTGTAAATAGGTATCGAAGACGGAAAACCCGAGACTAAGAGCACCAAAGTGTAAGGAAGCGTAAGGAATTACCGGGTCGGAGAAGATCTTACAATGATGCTATAACTCAAAAAAGAACTAGAAACTCTAAAGAGAAAGAATGCGGAGAATAAGGTCAATCCAATGACAATGATGCTATAATTCAAAAAAAAGGAATGAAAGAGAAAGTGTTAAGTCAAGTGTTTAAGAATACTGTCTCTTATTTTTTTTTCTGTTTTGCTAATGTTTGATTGATTCAAAATAGTGCTATTGATTTCAAGAGTTAGTTATTTCCTTTTTTTAATCATGTATCTAGTTATATATTTGGTTTAAAGGAGTTAGTTATTTTCTTTTTTTAATCATGTATCTGGTTATATTTCTGGTTTCTTTGTTTATTTTTAAGATTCAATTCTTGTTTCGATTATTATTAAGGATAATGTATAATTTTGTTTATATTTAAGATTCAATCCTTGTTTCGATTATTATTAAGGATAATGTATAATTTAAGTTTTGAAGTATTTTAAAATAAATTGATTTCTTCCAGAATTTAAGTGTGCATTCTCTGTAAAACACCAACAAATTGGTATATGTGAGGTTACTAGAGTGCATCAACGGAAGGAGAGTCTAATTTTTCAGTAATGACACCACTAGTCTTTGATGGAAACAATTATCAGATGTGGACATTACGTATGGAAACCTACCTAGAAGCATTGGGATCTATGGAAATCTGTAGAAGAAGACTATGAAATTCATCCACTTCCAGCAAATCCTAACATGGCACAAATAAAATCACAGAAGGAGAAAAAGACAAAGAAATCAAAGGCAAAAGCATGCTTATTTGCAGTTGTATCTCCTATGATATTCACACGAATCATGTCCTTGAAGTCAGCGAAAACAATCTGGGATTACCTCAAGGCAAAATATACAGGTGATGAGAGGATTCGTGGAATGCAAGTGCTGAATCTAATAAGGGATTTTGAATTGCAGAAAATGAAGTAGTCAGAATCAATAAAAGAGTACTCTGACAGACCTCTAAGCATTGCCAACAAAGTGAGGTTGTTCGGATCTGAATTAAATGATTCAAGGATTGTGGAAAAATTGCTTGTAACAGTTCTAGAGAGGTTTGAAGCCACCATAGCAACCTTGGAGAACACAAAAGACCTATCAAAGATTTCTCTTGCGTAGCTCTTGAATGCTTTAGAAGCACAGGAACAAAGAAGAGTCATGACACAAGATGGAGCAGTAGAAGGAGCCTTACCAGCCAAGCATCAAGATTACAGTAGGTATAAAAAGAAGAAGAACTGGAAGAAACAACCATCAAATGAAGAGAATTCATTTAGCAATCACCAAAAGGGAAAATAAGGAGGCTTAAAGAAAACCTATCCACCTTGCCAACACTGTGGGAAGAAAGGCCATTCACCATTCAAATGTTGGAGAAGACCTGATGTCAAATGTTCCAAATGCAACCACCTTGGACATGAAGCAATGATATGAAAAAACAAAAGTCAGGTGAAAGAGGTCGATGCTCAAGTTGATGATCAAGAAGAGGAAGATCAATTGTTCGTAGCCACTTGTTTCTAAAGTAGAGAATCAAGTGAAAGTTGGCTGGTTGACAGTGGCTACACCAACCACATGACACATGACAAGGAACTCTTCAATAAATTGAGAATTATTGGGATTAAAAGGGTGAGGATTGGAAATGGTGAAATTTTGGTAGTAAAAGGAAAAGGCACAATAGCTACCACAAGCTATAAAGGTACAAAAACCATTACAAATGTTCTTTTGTGCCAGAGATTGATCAAAATCTTTTTAGTGTTGGTCAATTATTGGAAAAAGGCTATAAAGTGATGTTTGAAAATAAACATTGCTTAATAAAATATGTTGATGACAGATATTTGTTTGAAGTTAAAATGAAGGGAGAGAGTTTTGCTCTCAATCCAACGGAGGAGAAGATATTAGAAAAGATGGCTTTAAACTAAAGGGGGGGTGAATTGTTTAAAGGGATTTTCGCAAACTTTTCAGAGCTAGAATGAATTTATTTCAGAAACCAAATGATTCAGCAATTTAGTTAGCCAAAACAACAAGCAAAACTGTAACACTAGAAAAAGCAATCGGTTGTTTATACCAGCAAACAACAAACAAACTGAATTTAAAGAGATAAGGATAGAGAGATTGTACACAGTTGTTTATACTAGTACACAGTTGTTTATACTAGTTCACTCCAACCCAGAGCTACATCCAGTCTTCTCAGAAACCCTGAGGAAATCCACTAAACAATCATACCTTGATCACTTACACAACAACCAAGAGAATGACCTTGAAAACCTCAAGAAACACACTCTCCTTGGCTAACACTAAGATTGCTGATCTTGAACACCTCAAGAACACACAGCCAATCTCAGCAAAAACACACACTCAGCAGTTTACAAAGATTACACTTGTTACAGATGAATATCTGAAATCAATACAAGTAAAATCCTATTCCAGCACCTTAATCAATCATAAAACACTTAAGTAATCTCAGCACTTTGAAAAAATCTCTTAGAAAAACTTTTTCAAAAGATCTTTTTCTTAAAAACAGTTTTTCTGAATTTAAACAAAGATATAGTTGGTTATCAAACCTTAACAAACTCTTAATTGCTTTAAAAAGATTGGTCAAAGCATTTAATAACTGGAGCGTATTCAGTTTCAAAGCATTTAAAGCTCAGTCAAAGAAAACAGTTATTCTGTTATGGTTCCAAAACAAACAATCGATTGTTTCCTCGAATCTATCGGTTGTTTTGTTACTTAACAGTTTTCACCATTCAAAAACAGTTTTCAAACTTTCTCAAAACACCTAAGTGTAAACAATCGGTTGTTTCGACAGAACAATCGGTTGTTTCAACTTAGCTTGAAAAACATTTTGCTTTGTTAAAGATTGAGATGCTAATTGCTTTGAAATTTAATCTAAGGGTGGATTACAACATAAAACTACCCCAGAACAAAACTATAAACCAGCACAGCAGCAACAAGCAAAGCAGAGGCTTCAACATCCTTCAAAGGATTTGGATTCTTCAAAACATTGAACACCACTTGGTTCAACAATCTCCCCCTATTTGATGAAGACAAATCCCTGGTGCTTGTGTTGTACTAATTAAATCTGAAGCAGTTCCAGTAATAGAACTTTGAACAATACATTGAACTTCTGATATTCTGTTAGCATACAGATAAACATATTAAAGCTTAAAACAAATAATATCAGAGACAAAATACATATCACCCACACTGTTTTTAACAACTTGAAAAACAGAAACTTAAAACAACTTGAAACACAACATATATCTCCCCCTATTTGTCTTCACAAATAGACAAAGATAAGAGATAAAATATATATTGTTTCCATTACATCAGAATAGAACAGCAACAGCAGAAGGAAAGAAATATTAAAACCAGAAAAGAACAGCCAAAAACAATCGATTGTTTCGATGACCAATCGGTTGTTTTTCCTTCATTCTTCTTCATCAGCAAACTGAAGATCAAAGATTTGATTTTGGACAGCTTCAATTTGTTCATCCAGAGTCATAAACCTTGCATCCATGTTGTCAAACCTGGTGTCAATCCTCTGGAAATTACTAACACAGAGATCATGAAGGTTCCTTTGATTTTCAGCAAAACTATCTAGCCTATTCACCATGAGTCCTTCAAAAGGAGACATGGTTTGTATTCTTTCTCCTTGATGTCCATCATCAACACTAGGTCCTGTATTTTGAAAATCTCCAGTTGGATCTTCATGTTGAACATCCATATCAACAGGTTCTTCTTGTTCAAGATGAGCAGCACCACTAGATGAGGCACCATGATCACCATCCTTACTTATCCATTTTCCACCTACTTTTGTAAAACCCATCTTGCTGAGTGATCCATTGTTCAACTCTTGAGTTGACTTGACCAGCTCAGAAGTTTCATTTTCAAGATTAACTTAAAAAAAGAGTAGAAACTTAGATATTAAAACAGCATAGGGATAATGATAATCACTTAACCTCATGGATTTTTGCATGTGTTCTTTGATTATATGAATCCAATTGACCTTGACTTTCTTGGTGATGCAGATGATGTAAACTAGATCTTCTTCAGTTAACACAGAGTGGTTACTCCCCCTTGGAGTTAGAATCCAAGTTATAATGAGAGCAAGCAACCTCTCATCAAGCTTCAAACCTCCAACCGAGCATGTGCTAACTTGAGATTGATTATTCTTCAAGCAAATTTTGTAGAACTGGATTTTGTTAAAATCCTCCACCACACCAAGGTTTCCTTTGTTGATTCGCAGGCCAGAGAACTTAAGCCCAGCAACAGCAGCCCAAACTTCATGAGTTATCTCCATTTCCACACCTTTCACATGAGAAACTAGAGTGTTTCCCTCAAACTTCAAGTTAGTGTAGAAAACCTTCACCAAATCTGGATAGATGTTTCCCTTCATCTCTAGGAATTTTCTGAGAGATTGATCCTTGAGCAGCCTTCTCACATTATCAAGCTTTTAACTTTTCAGCCAATCAAAGCATACAACCTTGGGGTTGTTTATCTTTTTGATACTTGTCTCATATCTATACTTCTCAATGAGATCCTTATCTCTAGAAAACCAGCCTTCTAACCTTCCTTCAGACCTTACAGCCCTGGTTTTGACTCTTTTGGAGGTGGGAGGGGTTGATTCCATGACTGCAGAGACGAAAACAGAGGAGAACACACTTTCCATATTTTTCAAGAGATGGTGCAAGAGATATTCCAATTGGTTGTTCTTGTGGAAGAAATATGCACTTGATTTTATAGCAATAAGAAAATCAATTTGAATTTAATTTCATTCAATGGGTACCTGATTTTCCAGAGAGAGAGGACTTGACCCTGTTCTGCACAGAAAATATCAGAAAAAGAAACTGAAAATCACATGGTCTTCACATGTGATCTTTGACTAGTCATAAAGGCTCTTAAATTTCCAAGATTTTGGAATATATTCCTTTATGATTGTTGTAACTTCTCTCTGAGCATGTTCAGCTTTCAGCACAGATCTTTTGACCAGAATTCTCCCTTTTGAAATTAATCTGCAACGGAAAAAAAAAATCAATTTCGTTACAGTGTTGTCAGACTCAAAACAATCGGTTGTTTCGAAGAAACAATCGGTTGTTTTTCTGTAGCAGTTAAAAACTTGATTTTAAAACTTTAGCCATTAACAGAGACAGATTAAAGCAGATGACATTGATTTAAATGAAAATTAATCACAAGAAAGAACTTTGAAACAAAGATTGAGAACAATTAAAGGAAAGTCTTATCCTTGTGTTGTTTCTTCAATGATCCAATTGCTTGTTGATCAAGAGAACTTCTTTTCACTGTTTTGATCTTTTGCATAGCATTGATTCAGCTTCAATGACTGCCTTTTTCTTCAACAGCTTGATCAGATGACTCAGTTCTTCTCTTTTCTCTTTATTTTTCCTGCATAAACTAATTCAAGTAGCAAGATGTGGTCCCCTTACAAATTTGGGTCCATTTGACTTCACTTTGTTGTTTGAGACATCACATTCCTTAGGAATCCATTTCATAAGCCCTTTAGGAACATAATACTTCCTAATTTTACAGAATCTAACAGAGTGGCCTTTCTTCATGCAGTAAAAGCATGTAACAACCGGTTGTTTCGTCTTAACAATCGGTTGTTTTTCTGATTTTCTTAAAAAGGATTTTGAAAACCTATCTTGCTTGTTCTGTGGATTGAAGCCTAAACCAGCCTTTCCAAAAACACAGCTTTGAGATGCCAAGACATTCTCAAAGTTTGACTTCCCTTTTGAAAGCTTGTCCACAGTTTCAACAAGATAATGAACCTTTTTCTCAAGATTTTAACAATTTTTGCAAATGAGAGTATCACACTTGCAAGAGGCATTTTTGAAATGACTTTCCAATTTTTCAAAATCATTTTTTGCTTTTCCCAGATCCTCTTCAAGTGATTTAACTTTCTTTTCAAGCCCACTGTTAAGATCTTTCAATCGGTTGTTTGAAAGAACCAATCTATTAGCTTCATCATGTGTTTCTTGAAAAGCTTTAAGCAATTCACTATAATTTTGTTCATTTAAGGAAGCACATGAACTTACCTCACTTGAACTGCAAGAATCATCATCATCCTCAGCTACTAAACATATGTTGGCTTTTTCATCTTCACTTGATGAAGAACTTGATGATGACATCTCATTTTCATCCCAAGCTATGTAGGCTCTTTTTGTCTTGCCTATCTTCTCCTTGTAGCTTGTCTTTTTCTCTTTGCTCTTGTTGGGACAATCTACCTTTATGTGACCTTGCTCACCACAACCAAAACAAGTATAGTTATTTGTATTCAATTCATTGGGTTTCTTGTTTCCATACCTATCCTTGTTGTTGCCTTTGTTGCGGTTTTTCTTTAGGAATTTGCTGAATTTTCTTGACAGCAAACTAAGATTTTCCTCATCACTATCATCACTTGAATCTTGCTTTCCCTTATGTTTGGATGCTTTCAAGGCTATGCTCCTTGTGTGCTTATCTTCACTCTCTTGAACATTGAGTCTATTCATCTCTAGCTCATGTTCCCTAAGCTTTCCAAACAAAGAAGCAACACTTAAAGATGTTAGATCTTTAGATTCGGAAATAGCAGTTACCTTTGGTTGCCATGCTCTATCAAGACATTTCAAGATCTTGATGTTTAACTCTTCTTTGTCAAATGTCTTGTCTAAACTCATAAGGTGATTGATGATGTGTGTAAACCTTTTCTGCACCTCAGCTATTGTTTCACCTTTAAGCATTCTAAACATCTCATACTCTTGGATGAGAGCATGCTTTCTAGCTCTTTTAACCTCATTTGTTCCTTCATGAGTGACTTCCAAAGTATCCCACATTTCTTTTGATGATTTGCATTGTGAGACCCTGAAAAACTCATCAGAATTTAAAGCAGAGGTTATAATATTTTTGGCAATGCAATCGAATTTGGCCCTTTTGCTTTCTGCATCAGTCCATTGAGACCATGGCTTCTCAATGACAGAACCATCTTTTTCAAACTTTGGGATAAAAGGACCATTTTCAATTGCATCCCAAATTCCTTTGTCAAGAGATTCCATAAATATTTTTATTCTAACTTTCCAAAACTGGTAATTCAAACCACAAAACAAGGGTGGTCTGTTTATTGAGGCACCTTCCCCAAATGGTAGTCTATCAGCTATTTTAAAAAGATTTTAAGATCAACTTGAATGACTTTCAAGAACCAAGCTCTTGATGCCAATTGTTAGAAAAGATGGCTTTAAACTAGAGGGGGGGGGGGGTGAATTGTTTAAAGGGGTTTTCGCAAACTTTTCAGAGCTAGAATGAATTTATTTCAGAAGCCAAATGATTCAGCAATTTAGTTAGCCAAAACAACAAGCAAAACTGTAACTCTAGAAAAAACAATCGGTTGTTTCTTCGAAAAAATCGGTTGTTTATACCAACAAACAACAAACAAACTGAATTTAAAGAGATAAGGATAGAGAGATTGTACACAGTTGTTTATACGGGTTCACTCCAACCCAGAGCTACATCCAGTCTTCTCAGAAATCCTGAGGAAATCCAATAAGCAATCACACCTTGATCACTTACACAACAACCAAGAGAATGACCTTGAAAACCTCAAGAAACACACTCTCCTTGGTCAACACTAAGATTGTTGATCTTGAACACTTCAAGAACACACAGCCAATCTCAGCAAAAACACACAGATGAATTGTTTCAGCAGTTTACAAAGATTACACTTGTTACAGTGAATATCTGAAATCAATACAACTAGAATCCTATTCCAGCACCTTGATCAATCATAAAACTCTTAAGCAATCTCAGCACTTTGAAAAACTCTCTTAGAAAAACTTTTTCAAAAGATCTTTTTCTTAAAAACAGTTTTTCTAAATTTATACAAAGATATAGTTGGTTATCAAATCTTAACAAACTCTTAATTGCTTTAAAAAGATTGGTTAAAGCATTTAATTACTGGAGCATATTCAGTTTCAAAGCATTTAAAGCTCAGTCAAAGAAAACAGTTCTTCTGTTATGGTTCCAAAACAAACAATCGATTGTTTCCTCGAATCAATCGGTTGTTTTGTTACTTAACAGTTTTCACCATTCGAAAACAGTTTTCAAACTTTCTCAAAACAACTAAGTGTAAACAATCGGTTGTTTCGACAGAACAATTGGTTGTTTCAACTTAGCTTGAAAAACATTTTGTTTTGTTAAAGATTGAGATGCTAATTGCTTTGAAATTTAATCTAAGGGTGGATTACAACATAAAACTACCCCAGAACAAAACTATAAACCAGCACAGCAGCAACAAGCAAAGCAGAGGCTTCAACATCCTTAAAAGGATTTGGATTCTTCAAAACATTGAACATCACTTGGTTCAACAGAAGAAACATGGTCTTTAAATTCAAAGAAAGTGCCACTGAAATTTGGCACAAAAGACTCAGGCATTTTCATCATCAAGGGCTGCTACAAATGCAAAAAAAAGCTAGTAGAAGGACTTTTTCATCTTGATGATGACCTGGCCTAACGTCAAGCATGCAAATTTGGGAAGCAACATAGACAATCATTCCCTAAACAAGCTTGGAGAGCTTCGAAGAAATCGCAGCTCATTCACACTAATCTTTGTGGTCCTCAAAGAACACTATCATTAAATGGTAACCTTTATTATATAGCCATCATTGATGATCTAACAAGAATGTGTAGGATTTTCTTTTTGAAACAAAATCAAAAGTTGCTGGTGTATTTATGAAATTCAAGGTCAGGGTGGAAAATGAAAGTGGTTGCATAATTCAGATTTTATGATCAGATAATGGCAAGGAGTACACTTCAGAAACTTTGAATCGTTTATGTGAGGAGGCAGGAATTGAGCATCAACTAATAGCCCCATACACTCCACAACAAGATGGAGTTAGTGAGAGGAGAAATAGATTTATAATGGAAATGACTCGTTGCATGCTTCATGAGAAGAATCCCCCAAAGAAGTTTTGGATTGAAGCAGCAAGCATTGTTGTGTTTTTACAAAATTGAATCCCAACAAAGGCAATGAAAGATCAAACACCATTTGAAGCTTGGTATGGATACAAACCATCTCTAAAATTTCTTAAAGTGTTTGGTTGCCTGTGTTTCACTTATATTCCACAAATCAAATGTGACAAGATTGACAAGAAGGCACTGTATGGCATGAAACAAGCTCCAAGGGTCTGGTACAGTACAATAGAATTAGTCTAGGGTTTGAGAAAATTTTATCTGAACTTACTCTATATGTCAAGCATGATGGTGCAAACATTCTAATCATCTCTCTTTATATAGATGATTTGTTAGTCACTAGAAATAATCTTGATCAGGTCAATCAGTTCAAGTTGAAAATGAAGAAGGTCTTTGAAATGACAGACCTTGACCTGATGACTTACTTTCTTGGGATGGAAATTAAGCAAAGTCGGGATGAAGTATTTATTTTTCATAAGAAGTATGCAAAAGAAATACTTAAAAAGTTTCAGATGGAAGATTGAAAGGTAATGGGCACTCATGAATCAAAAGGAGAAGTTGGTCAAAGAAGATGGATCTGCCAAAGTCGATGAAGCTAAATTCAAAAGTTTGATAAGATGTCTAATGTATTTGACACGAACCAGACCTGACATTCTAAATGCAGTAAGAATTTTATCCAAATTCATGCATTGTCCAAATGAGACTCACATGAGGGCTGCAAAGAGATTCATTAGATACATTAAGGGAACTTGAAACTTTGGAGTTAAGTTCTTGAAGCATAGGAAGAAACTTGGAGTTTGCAGCATCTAAGCAAGGAGTGTTAAGTCACGTGTTTAAGAATGTTGTCACTTATTCTCTTTCTGTTTTGTTAATATTTGACTAATTCAAAGTAGTGCTCCTTGATTTCAAGAGTTAGTTATTTCCTTTCTTTAATCATGTATATGGTTTCTTTGCTTACTTTTAGGATCCAATCCTTGTTTTAGTTATGATTAAGGATCATCGATATTAGCATTTAAGTTTTGAAGTATTTTAAAATAAATTGATTTCTATCAGAGTTCAAGTGTGCATTAGTGTGCATTCTCTGTAAAACACCAACAGAAAGAATGCAAAGAAGATAAATGTTTTGAGGATAAAAAACATTTAAATGAGACAAAAACTTGAGAGCAACACAACAGTTTTGGTACTGTAAGGACCTGTAAAATTAAATTGGAATAAAAGAGATATATTTTAAATGAATTCTAAGTATGTCTTTATTTAAAATGAAAAGGAAGGAAAGTGTAGTTTGGAAGACTATGAGATCGCCTAGTAGTATATGATCGCCGGTCGCCTGCTACACATGAGCGCCAGGGCGCGAGGTATGCAGGCATCGCGCGGGCGAGAGGCATGCGGGCAGTGCCAGGGCGCGAGAGGCATGCGGGCATTTCCAGGGCGCGAGGCATGCGGGCATTTCCAGGGCGCGAGAGGCATGCGGGCTTTGCCAGGGGGAGACATCGGTCGTTCGCCAGCGATAGGTCATCGGTGGATTGTCTTCGCGCGAGGGGTCATCGGTGGATAGCCTTCGTGCGAGAGGTCATCGGTGGATGGCCTTCGCACGAGAGGTCATCGGTGGATAGCCTTCGCGGGAGAGGTCATCGGTGGATAGACTTCGCGCCTGTAGTCATCGGTGAAAGGTCATCGCGCGACGTCGAGTTACACACAGAGAAGGTAGGACCCAGACTTCCAGCATGGAACGTCCTGCACGCGCGCCACGTAGACAAAAAGGGTGGTTCAGAATAGTGACCTCAGAGTGTTAGCCTGCACAGAGGCACGCTCAGTAGTACTGTTCAGGGAGTGGTTGGCCTGCGCAAGAGACAACTGTAGTCGTACTGTTCAGGGAAACATACACTCAGACTTCTCTGCAGAGTGGGGGTGGCAGCTGCTTTTGGTGGATAAGTTGGTTTAAGATGCAGAGACCCACTGCTGAGAGAAAAAAAGACGTTGCAGCATTCAAAGAGAGAAAGAGTGAGTTACCTCCCTTCTCCTCCAGATATCTCCTTCGCGCTGCGATTCTAGCATCTTCACACAAGAGTACGACGAGAGGCAGTACCATTAGAGCACCTGGGAGGTTCTCTGCAAGTCCTTCAACCAGACGCAAAAACAGAGCCAAGGCGTTGTTCAAGCTTCGTTGGGTTTCGGAGCTCCTGGTGTTTTGCGCAAGTCCAGGTAAGGGAAGCTAGACTTCATTTTCAATACAAGCCATAGTTTAGCTATTTTTGAAGTAAGGGCGACGTGGTCGCCGGTTTTCGTTTTCATCTTGTAAAATGCTCTGAGCTATGTGTTTGGGCGACGTGGTCGCCGGTTTTAAATGCAGACTCGAAATACCCTGTTTTTGAACTAGATCGCCGGTTTTGGCGTTGTTTGTGAACTCTCTGTTTTTGGTGTTGCTTTGAAAACTGTTTGAGATTCAAATGACATATTCGAAAACATGAACCTTTGAAATGACTATTGCGGTGATTGAATCATCTAGTTGAGAATGGTATGATGTGTTGAATGTTGTGAATTTGGGATCGAGGCATAGTATTTTCAGGAAAGGAAATACCGTGTAAGATCCTGTAGGATGTGCATTGATCGGTGATGTCTATAATGAGATTATCCTGACTCTCCTGAGATAATGGATTCATATAGATGAAGTTATTCAGGCGTTGAGAGTCGAAGGAGGTTCATATGTATGGGTGAGTCGTGTGAAACAAAACGAGCTCGGCCTGTTATATGGATTAACCCTGTCATACTATGAGAATGATGAACTTGAGATCGAGAATGTGTTGATGCGCATAGCTGTGGAAACATTACAACAGCTTGTATGACAGGTGCAGAATCTCTGAGTCTAGTCAATGCACGAGTCTTCCGGAAGTAGTGTCAAGTGTCTTGTGTGCTGAGTCAGTGGTGGTCTGACATGTGAAATGAGGAACTTGAAATTGATAGACACTTGATACAGTTGTGAAATAGAATGACTCTGGAAAATATTGCGAAATGTGTGATTTCTGGGCGATCAGGTGAAGAGTATGAGAAACTTGATAACTTTACGTGAATATCTTGAAATTGTTTACCTTGATTTTATTTTAAGTATCCTTATTTAAACTCTCTTTAAAATATATAGCTTACCCTGCGTGTTCTGCTCGTTGGCTGTTTTTCTCTTAAAACTGTGATGATCGTGTATAACTTACACGGGAGCAGATGATCTTCCAGGAAGTAGAGCTCCTTAGTGAGTGGTCGCCGAGGAAGAGATCGCCTGTTTGTGGTGATCGCCGGTTTTCTATCTCTTGGTGGTGATCGCCGGATTTATGTCCTGCTGCAGATCGCCTGTTTTGGGCCTTCTGTTACCAGATCGCCGGTTCATGTATGGAGATCGCCGGTCTTGTTGCATTTGGTTGAATTTCGTTTTAAATTTGAAAACATTTGACTGGTTATGTATTAAACTCCCTAAGAGGAGCAACTTCATTACATATATATATTATCACTCTTCAATATTATTTGTTTACCTTTATTTTCATTATACATGAATGTATGGTTTTATTTTGCGGGATGTTACATTAATGGTATCAGAGCAGTTCGTCCTTAGGATGACCTGAGGGCTGTGGATCCATTGTGTTTCTTCTGCTCATGAAATTTATTTGAGTTTAAAATAACAACTATAGTGAAAAGTTTTCAAACGTTTTTGTATTGAGATTTTGTGTGTGCTTTGGTGAATATATGTTATAACTGAAAATCTTGGTATTAAGAATGAGAAGGTCTTGATAAAGTAGTGAGGGTGCACACTCATAACTGGATCGGGATGAGTCTCAACCTTAATTCCAAAGGTTTGATGTTTAGCATATATTGAATTTTGGTGTGAGCTATTTCATTTTCTTGAGTGTCTTTGTAATGGATTGAAAATGGTTGATTGGATTGATGACTGCATACCAGTAGTTGTTCTGGTGTTATGCTTGATGTTATAAGCATTATGATTCTGTTGTTGAGCTCAAATTCTTAATGATTTTGAGATGCTGACCTTTGTAAGGTCTAGATGTTACCTCCTAAATGAATTGATTTCTGATCGATCTCATTCTTGTAGTTGTAGGGAATATAGAAACCAATAGATTCAGAATCCAAAACGAAGAAGATGGCACGTAGACCTTCTACCCCACCCCAACCTTCCTCAGAGATGAGCCAGATTGCCAAGGCCATCGAGATGATGGCAACTGCCATTCAGCAGCAGAATGCAGCGATGGCTCAGAACCATCAAGCTACAATGCAACACTGGGAAACTGCTCGATCTGCTGAGACAAACTCCCACGTCGGTCAGCCTCAAGAACAGATGGGACTGACCGAGTTCATGAGGCACAACCCACCCAAGTTCAGTGGGAATGCTACCCCTGACTAGGCAGATCAGTGGGTCAGGGAGTTGGAGAAAATCTTTAGGGCGACCTCCTGCCCTGAAGAGAAGAAATTGCTGTTCGCCACTTATCTGCTATCAGGAGAAGCTGAGTTCTGGTGGATGGGAGCTCAGCAGATGATGGAGGCCCGAGGGGATGTATTGGATTGGGAGAGCTTCAGGGTGAGGTTCTTGGAGAAATACTTCCCAGACAGTGCCAAGTTTGCGAGGGAAGCAGAGTTCCTGAAGTTGGAGCAGGGGGATATGTCAGTGAACGCCTATGCTGCTCGTTTTGAGTACCTCGCCCGGTTCTATACCCAGGCGACCTCCGAGGCCTGGAGGTGTAGGAAATTCGAAGAGGGGCTGAAGCAATGACTGAAGAGGACCATAGCCCCGATGTGCATCAGGGAATTTCACGCCTTAGTGGAAAAGGCGAAGATGGTGGAGACCCTGGAAAAGGGTGATTCTCGGGTGGTCAGGTCACACCCCGGAGGTTCTTCCAGTGGGAAAGCTAAGGCACAGCACCAACAAAGCAAGCCCTATGCGAGACCTCCACCACATCGGGTGGGAACAACGTCATCCCCGTTTCAGCAGCGGCAACCTTGGAAACCCAAGTGTTTCCATTGTGGTGGACCACACACGCCCAACGTGTGCCCCAAGAAGGCTTCAGAGAGAAGGTGTTTTACCTGCCAAAAGACAGGGCACGTTGCTAGAGAATGCCCTAGCAGGAATGGGGCGACCCAACCCAGTGGCTCCCAGCAGATGAGAAATGAAGGCAGCAGACCTCAGGCGACAGGGAGAGTGTTCGCCATGTCTGGAGCAGAGGCCTCTCAGTCAGGTAACCTCATACAAGGTGTTTGTTTTATTGCTGGTAGAGGTGTAAAAGCTTTGTTTGATTCTGGAGCGACACACTCCTTTGTGTCAAGCCTGTGTGTAGCCGAGTTGGGCCTCCTGGTGAAGGAGTTACCTTTCGAACTGTTGGTCTCTACACCTGCGTCAGGACAGGTGTCGACCTCTACAGTATGCCCCGAATGTCCAGTGATTGTAGAAGGACGCAGATTCAAGGTGAACTTGATCTGCCTACCTCTTCAGGACTTAGATGTTATCCTGGGAATGGATTGGTTAGCTGCCAATCACGTTCTCATTGACTGCGGTAGTCAGAGGATTGCGTTTCCAGACCTCCAAGGATCAGAGGTGAAATCTGCTCAGCAAGGGCAGACGGAATTGGAAGAAGGGGCGAGGTGCTTCGTGATACTCGCTCGGTCGGAGGTGGAGAATAAAGGGGACGTAAGCAGAATACCCGTGGTGAAAGATTTCACGGATGTATTTCCAGAAGAAGTACCTGGGTTACCCCCTAAGAGAGAAGTGGAATTCTCTATTGACTTGGTACCTGGAGCTGGACCAGTGTCAATGGCACCTTACAGGATGGCACCAGCCGAGTTAGTGGAGTTAAAGAAGCAAGTGGAAGAGTTGCTGGAGAAGCAATTCATCAGACCCAGTGTATCTCCATGGGGAGCTCCAGTGCTCCTAGTCAAGAAGAAGGATGGAGGGTCTCGGCTGTGTATAGATTACAGGCAGTTGAACAAGTTGACCATCAAGAACAAGTACCCCCTGCCTAGGATTGATGATTTGATGGACCAAATTCATGGGGCCTCGGTGTTCTCCAAGATTGATCTGAGATCGGGGTACCACCAAATTTTGGTAAAAGCTGAGGATGTTCAAAAGACAGCTTTTAGGTCTCGGTATGGGCACTATGAGTATGTAGTGATGCCGTTTGGAGTCACCAATGCTCCAGCCCTGTTCATGGACTACATGAATAGGATTTTTCGCCCTTTCTTGGATAAGTTTGTGGTGGTCTTCATAGACGACATCCTCATTTATTCAAGGACCGAGGAAGAGCATGAGGAACACCTGAAGACAGTATTGGAGATACTGAGGGAGAAGCAACTCTATGCCAAGTTCTCTAAGTTCGAGTTCTGGCTGAAGGAAGTCAACTTCTTAGGACACGTGATATCTGCCCAGGGGATCTCGGTGGATCCAGCCAAGGAAGAGGCAGTGTTGCAGTGGGAACGTCCAAAGACAGTCACCGAGATAAGGAGCTTTGTGGGGTTGGCGGGCTACTATCGGAGGTTTATTGAGGACTTTTCCAAGGTAGTGGCTCCCTTAACACAGCTGACCCGCAAGGATCAACCTTTTGCTTGGACCGACCGATGTGAGCAGAGCTTCATGGAATTAAAGGAGAGGTTGACTAGTGCTCCTGTGCTGGTGATCCCCGAAGTAGGAAGACCTTTTGATGTCTTCTGTGACGCTTCACATCAGGGCTTGGGATGTGTTTTGATGCAAGAGAAAAGAGTGGTTGCATATGCTTCAAGGCAACTCAAGGTTCATGAGAGGAACTACCCCACGCATGATTTGGAGTTGGCGGCTGTGGTATTTGCCTTGAAGATCTGGAGGCACTATTTATATGGAGCTCGGTTCCAGGTGTTCAGTGACCATAAGAGCCTGAAATATCTGTTCGATCAGAAGGAACTAAACATGAGACAAAGAAGGTGGATGGAGTTTCTTAAGGACTACGATTTTCAACTCATGTATCATCCAGGGAAGGCCAATGTAGTGGCAGATGCCTTGAGTAGAAAATCAGTACAAGTAGCCACCATGATGATGGAAGAGCAGAAACTGATCGAGCAATTCAGAGATTTAAACCTTGGGGTAGAGTTCCACGTGAATCACATTAGTTGTAGTAAGCTGACTATAACTAATGACTTCCTTGGGATGTTAAGGGATAAGCAGTTAGAGGACCCTAGTCTGAAACGTACTGTGGAGTCACTAGGGACCGACCAGGCTAGAGACTTTGTGATGGGCGATGATGGGATCTTGAGATTTAATGGTAGGATTTGCATCCCTGCAAATGGAGAATTGAAGAAGATGATCCTAGATGAAGGTCACAAGAGTCGCCTTAACCTTCATCCAGACATGAACAAGATGTACCATGACTTGAAGGAGTCATTTTGGTGGTCGGGCATGAAGAGAGACATCGCCCAGTATGTTGCAACCTGCTTAACGTGTCAGAAGGCGAAGGTAGAGCATCAAAGACCTGGCGGGCTGTTGCTGCAACTGGATATCCCTGAGTGGAAATGGGACAGCATCGCCATGGATTTTGTCACCCATTTACCCAGATCGGTAAAGGGTCATGATGCAATCTGGGTTATCATTGATAGGCTGACGAAGAGTGCCCACTTCCTTCCAGTGAATATGAAGATGCCTATGGCCAAGCTGGCACAGTTATACATCCAAGGAATAGTGAGGTTGCATGGAGTGCCTTCCAGCATCGTTTCAGATAGAGATCCCAGGTTCACTTCACGGTTTTGGCAGACCTTACAGGAGTGCTTGGGAACTAAGTTGAGGATGAGCTCTGCATACCATCCCCAAACAGATGGTCAGTCAGAGAGAACGATACAATCCTTGGAAGATCTGCTGAGGGCGTGCGTCTTGGATCAATTGGGAAGTTGGGACGAGGTGTTGCCACTAGTGGAGTTTACCTATAATAATAGCTACCACGCCAGTATTGGGATGGCACCATATGAAGCCCTGTATGGGAGGAAATGCAGAACTCCCTTATGTTGGTACCAGGAGGGCGAGGCAGTCTTGGTTGGGCCAGAGTTGATTCAGCAGACGACCGAGAAGGTGAAACAGATACAAAGCAGAATGAAAGCTTCTCAGAGTAGGCAGAAGTCCTATGCAGATCAGAGGAGAAAGCCTTTGGAGTTTGCTGCTGGAGACCACGTGTTCATGAAAGTGACACCAACCAAGGGTGTAGGACGGGCGATCAAGTCAAAGAAGTTGTCCCCTAGGTTCGTGGGACCATATCAGATCTTAAGAAAGGTTGGTCCAGTGGCTTATGAGATCGCCCTACCTCCCCATTTAGCAAATCTGCACAATGTCTTTCACGTGTCACAACTGAGGAAATACATGGCAGACTCTAGTCATGTGCTGGATGTAGACGATGTGCAGATCAGGGATGACTTGTCCTTTGAAGCGAAACCAGTCAGGATTGACGATCGGCAAAGTAAACAGCTCAGAGGCAAGACCATCAACATGGTGAAAGTGGTGTGGGATGAGAGATCGGGGGATTCAACTTGGGAGTTAGAAGAACCCATGAGGGAGGCTTATCCATACCTCTTTTCCTTGTAATTCAATTTTCGGGGACGAAAATTTTTCTTGATGGGGAGAATGTAAGGACCTGTAAAATTAAATTGGAATAAAAGAGATATATTTTAAATGAATTCTAAGTATGTCTTTATTTAAAATGAAAAGGAAGGAAAGTGTAGTTTGGAAGACTATGAGATCGCCTAGTAGTATATGATCGCCGGTCGCCTGCTACACATGAGCGCCAGGGCGCGAGGTATGCAGGCATCGCGCGGGCGAGAGGCATGCGGGCATTGCCAGGGCGCGAGAGGCATGCGGGCATCGCCAGGGCGCGAGGCATGCGGGCATTTCCAGGGCGCGAGAGGCATGCGGGCTTTGCCAGGGGGAGACATCGGTCGTTCGCCAGCGAGAGGTCATCGGTAGATTGTCTTCGCGCGAGGGGTCATCGGTGGATAGCCTTCGTGCGAGAGGTCATCGGTGGATGGCCTTCGCACGAGAGGTCATCGGTGGATAGCCTTCGCGGGAGAGGTCATCGGTGGATAGACTTCGCGCCTGTAGTCATCGGTGAAAGGTCATCGCGCGACGTCGAGTTACACACAGAGAAGGTAGGACCCAGACTTCCAGCATGGAACGTCCTGCACGCGCGCCACGTAGACAAAAAGGGTGGTTCAGAATAGTGACCTCATAGTGTTAGCCTGCACAGAGGCACGCTCAGTAGTACTGTTCAGGGAGTGGTTGGCCTGCGCAAGAGACAACTGTAGTCGTACTGTTCAGGGAAACGTACACTCAGACTTCTCTGCAGAGTGGGGGTGGCAGCTGCTTTTGGTGGATAAGTTGGTTTAAGATGCAGAGACCCACTGCTGAGAGAAAAAAAGACGTTGCAGCATTCAAAGAGAGAAAGAGTGAGTTACCTCCCTTCTCCTCCAGATATCTCCTTCGCGCTGCGATTCTAGCATCTTCACACAAGAGTACGACGAGAGGCAGCACCATTAGAGCACCTGGGAGGTTCTCTGCAAGTCCTTAACCCAGACGCAAAAACAGAGCCAAGGCGTTGTTCAAGCTTCGTTGGGTTTCGGAGCTCCTGGTGTTTTGCGCAAGTCCAAGTAAGGGAAGCTAGACTTCATTTTCAATACAAGCCATAGTATAGCTATTTCTGAAGTAAGGGCGACGTGGTCGCCGGTTTTCGTTTTCATCTTGTAAAATGCTCTGAGCTATGTGTTTGGGCGACGTGGTCGCCGGTTTTAAATGCAGACTCGAAATACCCTGTTTTTGAACTAGATCGCCGGTTTTGGCGTTGTTTGTGAACTCTCTGTTTTTGGTGTTGCTTTGAAAACTGTTTGAGATTCAAATGACATATTCGAAAACATGAACCTTTGAAATGACTATTGCGGTGATTGAATCATCTAGTTGAGAATGGTATGATGTGTTGAATGTTGTGAATTTGGGATCGAGGCATAGTATTTTCAGGAAAGGAAATACCGTGTAAGATCCTGTAGGATGTGCATTGATCGGTGATGTCTATAATGAGATTATCCTGACTCTCCTGAGATAATGGATTCATATAGATGAAGTTATTCAGGTGTTGAGAGTCGAAGGAGGTTCATATGTATGGGTGAGTCGTGTGAAACAAAACGAGCTCGGCCTGTTATATGGATTAACCCTGTCATACTATGAGAATGATGAACTTGAGATCGAGAATGTGTTGATGCGCATAGCTGTGGAAACATTACAACAGCTTGTATGACAGGTGCAGAATCTCTGAGTCTAGTCAATGCACGAGTCTTCCGGAAGTAGTGTCAAGTGTCTTGTGTGCTAAGTCAGTGGTGGTCTGACATGTGAAATGAGGAACTTGAAATTGATAGACACTTGATACAGTTGTGAAATAGAATGACTCTGGAAAATATTGCGAAATGTGTGATTTCTGGGCGATCAGGTGAAGAGTATGAGAAACTTGATAACTTTACGTGAATATCTTGAAATTGTTTACCTTGATTTTATTTTAAGTATCCTTATTTAAACTCTCTTTAAAATATATAGCTTACCCTGCGTGTTCTGCTCGTTGGCTGTTTTTCTCTTAAAACTGTGATGATCGTGTATAACTTACACGGGAGCAGATGATCTTCCAGGAAGTAGAGCTCCTTAGTGAGTGGTCGCCGAGGAAGAGATCGCCTGTTTGTGGTGATCGCCGGTTTTCTATCTCTTGGTGGTGATCGCCGGATTTATGTCCTGCTGCAGATCGCCTGTTTTGGGCCTTCTGTTACCAGATCGCCGGTTCATGTATGGAGATCGCCGGTCTTGTTGCATTTGGTTGAATTTCGTTTTAAATTTGAAAACATTTGACTGGTTATGTATTAAACTCCCTAAGAGGAGCAACTTCATTACATATATATATTATCACTCTTCAATATTATTTGTTTACCTTTATTTTCATTATACATGTATGTATGGTTTTATTTTGCGGGATGTTACAGGTACCCTACAAAGAACCTCGAGACCCAACAAGCTCCAATATGCATACTTTGCCTAAAGCACAGGAGGTCGACAACTCCCACCACGTTTGCACAAAAATGCTCACTTCAACAAGTACCCTTGGTACATTGTCCCACTAACACCCTTTCATAAAAGCTATAATGGAGGTCTCTCTTCCAGACAATTGGAAAAGTCTTGCACTAGATAAGAAGGATGAGACCACAATCCTAATGACCATGTCAACACTTATGTTACATAATTAGTCAATACATGATCGAGGACGTGTTTTTGTTAATGTTGGTACAAGTCGACACCTTCACCGATTTGTCATAAAAGATTATGAAAGAGAGCCTCATTCTTGTCAAAGGTACCCAACAATTAGGAAGATAAAATGAGATGCCTCGAGCATAGGGAAGGTAGTCAAGACCACGACCAAGGCATGCCCTTAAATGGTGTTATCAACATTACTTTTGGTGGATTTGTAGGAGGGACAACATGCTCTTCCCTAAAAAGACACATGGATACAATCCAATCTATTCACATTGTAGCTGGAAGGACCCAAAGAAGCATGCTCCCCATAACATTCAATAATGACAATTTTCAAACCATCGATCCCAACCATGATGACCCCACAATCATCACGATAAAACTGACCAACTTCGTTGTAATAAAGACATAGTAAACCAAGGAAGTTCGGTAGATATCTTGAAAAACCTTCCAAAAGTTTGGACTATCGAAAGATGGCATCATACCATATGACTAGCAGATCACTGGCTTCTTGGGAGAATGTATGGATATTCAAGGTTAAATAGACTTGTATACCAAGTTTGACGAAGGAAGTAAAAAGTACAGGACGATAAAGGTTAGGTACATCATTATCGGTGCTAATACTTCATACAACCTCCTTCTCAATCGCCTTTCACTTAAAGAGCTTGACGTCATAGTCTCGACTCCTCACCTCACCGTGAAGTTTCCATCAGAAGTAGAAGACATCATGACTATGCACGTCAATCAGAAGGTAGCAAGCGAGTGTTATGTGGAAAGCTTGAAGGTGACGCTAAAAATGCCTTTTCAAGATGAAAGGACGACAAAGAGTAGTCAAATGGTAGTCATTGGTGATCTCGATCATCAGCTTCATGATTACCCAAAGATGGAACCAAAGGAGGAAACAAACTCTTGGAAAGTGGGAATCGAAGGATAAAACACGTACATCAAGAACTTTTGACGCCAAGAGTCACCATGAACCTTCACTTGAGCGAGCTCGACCTCTGATTCTTTATTTTTGTTGGTAATGGAAGTGTTGGCTTCACTATAGGAAAATCATTAAATAGAAATCAGTTTTAGAGGTAAAAAATAATTAGTTACTCTATTGACTAAATTAGATACTATTTTAGAGACTAAAAAATTATTAATAACTAAAGTAGTTTCTATTATTAATAAAATTTATAAACTAGTTTCTAAATTGGTATCTAATTAGCTACCAAGGTTTTGACTAATTATTTTTTGTCTTTAAAATTAGTTTCTATTTAATGATTTTGTTGTAGTGCTTCCACAACATCTTGGAGAGAAACAACCGACTCATTTAGCTGAGCTTTCATCTTCTCTACCTCAATCGAACCCTTATTCTTTCTGAGGTCAGAACTAATGCACTTACCAAGAACAAGGGCCCAAGATCACAACTTCATGAAAGCAATATGAAGTTCATCCAACGTCGTAGAAAGATATCTTTCTTGCTCATGAGGGTTCAAACGGATTGAGACCCTCTTAGCCAAATGCATGTCGTGGCCCGAGAAATCGTGACCAGTGGGATTTGCACAGATGTCGGAAGTCCGATGAACCTTCTCTGAGGAGCAATTGGAAGGCGACTTGTCTGAGTGCCAACGAGCCAACTTCACCCAGTCTTTATCTTTTCAGTTCTTCTTAAGGTTTGTTAATGAAGCAAGTGAGAAACCAGGACAGCTTGAGTCAGCATGTTCTCGACAACTTTCTTGCCATTCTTTCACTCACTTGACCTCAGTCTAACGTTTTAACCATAGTTCCTTGAAATAGGCCTTGTCATCTTCAAGATTGACGGACGTCACTATATGTACATAAAATACAAGTAAACAAATATCAAAATATAAACAAACATCCAAATAGAGATAAATATACCATCGACAAATATGTTAGAAATAAGCAGTGTCTGAAGATCAAGAGGGGAGGGGTGAATTGATCTTTTAAAATTTTTGCAACAGGAACTGACTTGTTTAACAGAGATTAAAAAAACAGATTGATTTTATTTTTCAAATTACCTTTGTACAAGCAGAACTTAAAAACAGATTGATTTTAAGCAAAACAGATTTATTTTTCCAAATCACCTTCGTACAATCAGAACTTAATCAAACAAGATTTTACTCAATTAGAAGGAACAGCAGAACACACTTGTTCAGATATTTGCAAGAAGGTTTCAACCAAGAGAAGAACAGTTCTTATTAAACCCAGAATTAACAGATTCAATTTCACATGAACAGATTTATTTTGGACAGTTATCAATTCAAATTCCAGAAATAAGTGCAAGGAAGGAAAGAAGATTGCACACAAGTTTTTATACTGGTTCACTCATCAAGAGCTACATCCAGTTCACCTTACACCAAGGTGAAATCCACTAAACACATACAACAATTACAGCATATACAGCAGTTCTTGAAACCTACAAGAACACTCACATACAAGGCTGAAAAACACCTATTTCAGCACACCTTGCACTCTTAGAAACCCTATCAAGGAGTGACTAACACTTACACCTTTACAACAAATGAGAAAGGAAAAATTACACCTGAAAAGAAGATGCAAGAACTCAAACTAGTAGTTCAATTTGCTGCAGAAACTGCACCAGCACCTTCACAAAGCACAAGGTTTTCCTAGAACAAGCACACTTGAAATTCCTTTTGAAAACCTTTCATAAAAGTGTTTTGATCCTTCTTCTCTTTCAAAACTTGTTTGACCTCATTTGAAAACGTGATTGCTCAGTGTGTTTTTCTGAGAGAGAGAGACCTTTGCCTTTTAAAGAAATCAGATTCTAACTGTTTTTCCAAAACCAGTTGAAAACAGTTTGGGAAACAACGGATTCTGTGCACATCTTAACAGATTTATTTTCTGAAAGGCTCCCAACTCAGTTAACTGAAATAAATGAATTGACTTCCCTTTGGTGCCCTAACAGAATATCAAAAAAGCTTTTAATTACTCTAAGTGCTTGATCTAAGCTTGCTTTGGCAACTGGAACAGATTATCCCGATGACCGATCGTGCCACATTACTTCCCCAATGACCGATTACCGATCATGCCACATTACTTCCCCAATGACCGATGACCGATCGTGCCACATTACTTCCCCAATGACCGATGACCGGTTGGTTCCTCATTACTTCCCCAATGACCGATGACCGATTGGTTCCTCATTACTTCCCCAATGACCGATGACCGATTGGTTCCTCATTACTTCCCCAATGACCGATGACCGATTGGTTCCTCATTACTTCCTGATGGAGATCAAGTAGAAGAGGATTTCACTAATGGAGGAAGAGGTCATCCACCCAAGCATTTAAAATTCTTCTTACTAGTCTTCTTAAAGAGTAGAACATTTTGGGTTCTCTTGAAAATTCAAAAGATAGTAGTATAAATAAATCTTTGTAAATACTCTTGTATAAATTTGTAAATAGTATAGAAATATCCTTAGGAGTATGCCAAAGAGGAAAACCAAAAGAAACCTCTAAATGTAAGGCATTTTAGGCACTTTCTTTAGGAAAAAGTGGAAAAAGTGACTTTTCTACTCCTTTCTCTCTTGTACACTAGAAGGAGCTAGAAGAGTGACTCTTCCCACTCCTTCCCCTTTGTAACATGACCAGCCCTCTCCATTATAAATAGGGGTGCTTGGTACTTTGAATAAAAGAGTTGAAAGTTAGAAGAAAGAAACTATCTTGAAATTGAGAGAGAGTGAGTTTGTGAGACTTGTCTCTTCTTCTCCTTCATGTCTTATCTTGTGAGCTTTGGAGACTCTCAAGTGGCGGCACCACCCACTCATCTTGGAAGAACCACCCTCCAAGTGGCGTGAATCACATCTCCAAAAGGCTACAACCACATAAGTCATTTCTATTCATCTTCTAAAAATACCCATTTATGTTTTCTTGTAGTTTTTCCATTTTTAATCGGTTCAATCTTTTCCATGAGTTGTTTCCTTTCATTTGCTGCCATTGTTCTGCACTTTGTTTGGTTTATTTCCTTGTTTTCTTGCTGTTTTAATTTCGTCCAAACCATGGGTTTCCATATACATGTGTTGTTCTTGTTTTCCATCCATGGGTTTTTTGTTCTTTGATGAGTTTCTTGTGATTTTCTAATTCCTATTGAATTTCAATCAGTATTTTCACTTCTTCTTGGTGTTCTTATGATGTTCTTGTGTTTCCTTTGAAGTTTGGTACTGTTCTTGAATTACCCATTCATATTCCATTGTTATCTTACACTACAAGTTACCTATTCATGTGTTTTTAGTATGAACCTTTGTTTTCTTGAGTAGAAACTCTATTAATTGCTCTTTAGAATTTTGATCCTAATTCTTGAAAGTGTCATGAATACAATGAAACCTATATCAACTCAACCCAAACCAAGAAAGGTTCATAAGAGACTCACATCATGTGGTATCAGAGCCATGGTGTTGATTTGTTGATTGTGAGTTGAATAGACACTTTCTTTTTGGGCAATTTTTTTTCCAGCACCTATAATTTCGTGTTTCTTGTTTTTCCAGCACCTTATATTCATACTTTTGTTTGGTTTGAATATGTTTTAGTTGTGCCTTTTCATTGATCATACTTTTTGCTTTGAGTTTTATGTTCATAGTGTTCTAGGTGTCCAAATCTTGTCTCTACTTGCTTGCTTTTGATTTTGAAAGTTTGTGTTTCTCTTGAATTTGTCTTAGTACTTGTGATTGGAGGTTCCAAACATTTGATTTCAAGTGTTCAATTGTCTTGAATCCTTCATAAAATTTTTGTGCAATTTGATTGATGTTTCAACTTCCATATGATGCATATTATGGTTCTTTCACTACATAAGTTCCATTTGGTATAAAAAAAAAAAGAAAAAAAAAATAGAACTGAAACAGAACAAAACAGAACCAATTCTGTTTTTAAATCCTTAAAAACAGTTTGGTATTTGCATCTATTCATTCTTTTGCACATTAATTTTCATACCAAAGTTGGATTCATAGTGATTGGCAAATTGTTGTCTACTTTGTGGAACTTTTGATCCTTGTGTTTTGACAAGTTTATGAGTTGTACTTTCTTTCTTGATTATAAAGTTTAGTGAGTATTCTTTGAGTCTTATTGTGTACCTTTTATTGCTTGTCTTTCATTCCTTAAGTTTTGTCATATATCTTGTATTCCTTTTGCACTACCCTTTCTTGTTTTGTACCTTTTCTTGCTTGTCTTTTATTGTTCTTCAAGTTTTGTGGTGGTTATTTTTGGATGAGTGGTTGAGTGCTTTGGCATCTTTCATTTGAGGTTACTCCATTCCACAAGAGAAGCTTGGTTGAGGGAGGTATAATTTCTTGGAGTGATTTTGAGTGCCTTAATTTTTTTACCAAAACCGCACCACTTATTTCTTTGTTTTCTAACCTTGTTTTCTTTAATTGTTTGCTATTTGTGTTTGCTGTACTGTTTTGAAAATGGCTCAATATTCAAGTGGAGAATCTTCCAAACCACACTCTCCACAAAAAGCTTTCATTCTTGGTGAATTAAAAGAAGCCAAAAGGTCACTTGCACAAAAAGATGAAGCTATAAGACAATTGGAAGAAAGATTTCAAAGGCTTGAAGTGACTAATGAAAGGTCCAGCCATACACACCATAGAAGACGCCATTCTTCAAGGCATTCATCAAGAACTTCTTCCAACTATCATGGACATGAAGATGAAACTGAATGGAGGAGGCATCATCATTATGAAGAAAGGCGCCAACATGTGGCAAAGCCTTATATGCCTTTTGTAAAATTACCTAGCTTTAGTGGTGAAGGTGATCCAAATGTATATTTGGGGTGGGAAGCAAAGGTTGAACAAATCTTTCATGTACATGAGGTCCAAGAAGACCAAAGGGTAAAACTAGCTACTTTAGAATTTCTAGACTATGCCATGCAATGGTGGCATAAAACTCTTATGGACATTGGGCTAAACAAGAGACCTCCCGTGGTTTCTTGGAACAATTTGAAAGAGTGTATGCGCGCTAGATTTGTTCCACCACACTTTAGGAAAGACCTATTGTTGAAGCTCCAAAGGCTTCACCAAGGCACGCTAAGTGTGGATGCTTATTTTAAAGAGCTAGAAACGCTTATGCTTAAAGTTGATATACATGAAAGTGATGAAGCTAAGATGGCTAGATTTGTAAGTGGTCTTAGAAGGGACATTCAAGATGTTGTTGAACTTTATGAGTACTCTTCTTTAGAAAACTTGGTTCACCTTGCCATCAAGGTTGAAACCCAAATTGCAAAGAAACTTGCTTTCAAAAATACTCATAATGATGGCTATTACAACAACTCTTGGAAAAATAAAAACAAGTCTTTGTCCAAATTTCCTTCTAAAGATTCATCTTTCAAATCCAAGGATTCAAAGTCTTCCACTTCAACTAATAAATCTCCAACCAAATCGTCTAGTAAGAAATGCTTTAAATGTTTAGGATATGGTCACATAGCTTCTAATTGCCCTTCTAAAAGAAATATGATGATGCATGATGGCATAGTAGTTAGTGAGCATGATTCAGCTTCTTCTAGACATTCTACACCGCCTAGTTCATCTAATGAATGTGATAGTGAAAGTCCACTTGAAGGTGACTTGTTAGTAGTGAGACGCATGCTTGGCCAAGTTTTAAAACCTTTTGATGAAAGCCAAAGAGAAAACATTTTCCATACAAGGTGTCTCATTAATAACAAGTTATGTTCATTGATTGTGGATGGTAGTAGTTGTGCTAATGTGGCTAGCACAAGAGTGGTAGATAAACTTGGATTATCTACTATCTCTCATGCAAAGCCCTATAAATTGCAATGGTTGAGTGAAGTAGGAGAAATCATTGTTAACAAACAAGTCCTCATAGCATTCTCAATTGGTAAATATAAAGATGAGGTCTTGTGTGATGTTGTACCTATGGAAGCAACACATGTACTTTTGGGTAGGCCATGGCAATATGATAGAAAAGTTTTTCATGATGGCTTTACCAACAAACTTTCTTTTGACTTCCATGGGCACAAGGTCATATTAAAACCCCTCTCTCCACAAGAAGTTCATGAGGACCAATTAAAAATGAAAAATAAAAGAGAAAATGAAAAAGAAGAAAATGATAAAATGAGTCATAATACCTTATCAACTAAATCAATCTTTTGACTCATGTTATGCCTCAATTTGAGCATCCAAGGTATTCTTCTTCTTTGTCTTTTTCATTACCAAAAGTTCCTACTTGCACTCCATATTGGTTGAAAAATGTTAGGGATGATTTTTCCATACCTACTAATGGTTTTTGCCCTTTAAAGGGAATTTTTCCTAAGAAAATAATCATTCCCCCACATTTTTTTCCAACATGGTCTGTCTATAGGACTTCTTTTTCCGACATCCCAATGATTCATAATGCTAAGTCAAGTTTGCCTTTATTATCATCCACTGCTTTATTTGATAGCAAACTGACTTTGTTATATGCAGGGATTCTGAATTCGTGGACGAATTCTCTCCAACCTGGGGAGCATGATGGAGATCAAGTAGAAGAGGATTTCACTAATGGAGGAAGAGGTCATCCACCCAAGCATTTAAAATTCTTCTTACTAGTCTTCTTAAAGAGTAGAACATTTTGGGTTCTCTTGAAAATTCAAAAGATAGTAGTATAAATAAATCTTTGTAAATACTCTTGTATAAATTTGTAAATAGTATAGAAATATCCTTAGGAGTATGCCAAAGAGGAAAACCAAAAGAAACCTCTAAATGTAAGGCATTTTAGGCACTTTCTTTAGGAAAAAGTGGAAAAAGTGACTTTTCTACTCCTTTCTCTCTTGTACACTAGAAGGAGCTAGAAGAGTGACTCTTCCCACTCCTTCCCCTTTGTAACATGACCAGCCCTCTCCATTATAAATAGGGGTGCTTGGTACTTTGAATAAAAGAGTTGAAAGTTAGAAGAAAGAAACTATCTTGAAATTGAGAGAGAGTGAGTTTGTGAGACTTGTCTCTTCTTCTCCTTCATGTCTTATCTTGTGAGCTTTGGAGACTCTCAAGTGGCGGCACCACCCACTCATCTTGGAAGAACCACCCTCCAAGTGGCGTGAATCACATCTCCAAAAGGCTACAACCACATAAGTCATTTCTATTCATCTTCTAAAAATACCCATTTATGTTTTCTTGTAGTTTTTCCATTTTTAATCGGTTCAATCTTTTCCATGAGTTGTTTCCTTTCATTTGCTGCCATTGTTCTGCACTTTGTTTGGTTTATTTCCTTGTTTTCTTGCTGTTTTAATTTCGTCCAAACCATGGGTTTCCATATACATGTGTTGTTCTTGTTTTCCATCCATGGGTTTTTTGTTCTTTGATGAGTTTCTTGTGATTTTCTAATTCCTATTGAATTTCAATCAGTATTTTCACTTCTTCTTGGTGTTCTTATGATGTTCTTGTGTTTCCTTTGAAGTTTGGTACTGTTCTTGAATTACCCATTCATATTCCATTGTTATCTTACACTACAAGTTACCTATTCATGTGTTTTTAGTATGAACCTTTGTTTTCTTGAGTAGAAACTCTATTAATTGCTCTTTAGAATTTTGATCCTAATTCTTGAAAGTGTCATGAATACAATGAAACCTATATCAACTCAACCCAAACCAAGAAAGGTTCATAAGAGACTCACATCACTTCCCCAATGACCGAAGGCAACTTTATAACATCCTAAGCCTTAAAACAAAATTCACTTAAGACTTATTACAAACTATAAAGCACCAAAGCAATTTTCTTCATCAAACACACTTTAAGCCAAGGTTGGGAAGAAGCTTCCTTCAGCTTCAACAAAATATACCATCGACAAACATACCATCTATATCAAAATATTAGTGATGAGACAAATATGTCTTGAGGAGTCGCGAGCTCACATCTAATCCTCCATTGACTATTCTGGTATCATCTACTCTTTTTAAAAAAGAGAAAAAGTTTTTATAGTTGTTTCCATCGTTTTCTTACACGTACGTGTTATTCTTTATTGAACGGGATTCAAGCTACGAAAATGGTCGAATTTGGCAGCAATGTAAAAGGAACAATCTTGAATATGTAGAATCAATTATGTTTCAAACATAATATTTATGGTTATATTTGAGTAAATTTTCGTAAATCTATGCAAAGAACATTTATCGTATGTATGATCCAACTTTCATTGATATTATAGACGACAAAAATAGTTCAAAGATAATACCTTACTAAAAATAGTTGTAAAAGTTTTCAAACACGTACTTTGTACCAATAATATGTTAGGAATCCATCCTTAATTTAATGGGAGACTATGACCGATGAATATTGGTAACTGATCTATTGAATATATTCAATGATGGACATTCCAAAAGTCTTGGAATTGTAACTCTCTCTTGAAGATGTGATAAGCATTAATTATCCACTATCTCTTTATGTGATAAGTCTTCCTTTCATTCTTTATATAAAGAGAACTTGTGAAGAAGAGAAAAACAAGCAAGGGAAAAGAGCAACATAGAGAGAAATGAGATAATAGATATCCACCATAGTGTGAGATTAGAAATCCTAGTGAGATGCTAGAGAGACATTGTATTCAATCCCTATTGGGTGAGATTGAGTGTTATCCTCATAGAGTGAGAGAAACAAATACTGTAATCCTATTTTTATAGTGGAGACATTTTCTAGACTAGGTCTAGTGGATTTTTTATTTTCTCAAGTTGAGAAGGTTTTTCCACTTTAAAAAATTCTCAATGTCATTATTCTCTTTTTTACTTTATTTTCTTTTATCTGCTTATTGCTTCCACAAGTGCCCATTTTGTATCTACATCAAAGAGGGAGAATTAGTTATGACTTTCCCAACATAATATAATTATAAAAAGTAGCAGAAAAATAAATTTTGATAAAGTTGTTTTCTTTAATAACTTTTTGTACATATTAAACTTTGATTAATCTATCCGGCAAAGTAATTATTCTGATTAGGCAGATTAAGTCTGAATTTTTGAATTGTTTTAAAAAGTATATAATTTTTCATTAAATAAATTAATTTAAAGTATAATATAATTTTTAAAAATATAAGTAAATGTTAACTAGAAGATATTATATATACAAAGAAAGATTGCTATGTAGTCTTCTAATAATAATTGAGTTTGTTTTAAATGCGGTTTTTGAAAATATTATTGACAAAGAAAATGCTTTCATTTTGGGCTAGGCCCTTTTTGTCGACAGAGACTATGGAGATACGCTATAAGGAATTTCTTTTTTACGCCATGCTTTTCTCCTGCACCCTGTAGAGGTGTGTAAAAGACAAAATTAACCTTATACATTACCTTTCCTTGTCTCGGTTGTTCTCTCTCCCAGATTACACAATCAGATAATTTCCTGAATAGTAGAATTCTTAACATTAGTGTTTTTGAGAAGGGTAGTTTATAAATCGTCCAATCTGAAATGATTTTCGGATCTAGAAAACTATTTTAGATTATACATTTAAAAAATTAATTGTTTTAAAAAAAAAAATTTAATTATGTAATTCGAAATATATTTTTATAATAATTTTTGGAGTTTGCCATCTAAAATAGATTTCTAGATCTAGAAGTCACTTCTAGTTATAACAATTCAAAAATCATTTTGAAAATCTATTTTATATTGTACAAAAAGTCAATTTTTGATTAATTGTGTAATTTGAAGTTATTTAAAAAATTCATTTCAGATTGTTGAATTTAGAAGTGACTTTCATATCTTAAAGCTCATTTTAGATTGCTCAAGCCTTCCTGCTATAAGAACAAATTTTAACATTTATGGGGTAAGAGGAGGAAACCGTGTGGTGGGAAAAGAAATTCCCTAAACTAATAAGACAAAAAGAATGAAATTCTAACCCAATAGACTGAAGCAGTTAAGTAACCACTAGCATTGCACCACTTTGGATTTGAATATTATTTTCTTATAGCTTCAATAGGATTGAATATTATTTTTTATTACAATTATGTACGGGTGGCTATGCGAACTGACCTGTCATGTATAGATTTGTTCCACTTTTAATCTGCAGGAATTTGGGTTTATTTTACTGGCTCATCCTGTATAAGAGGTAGTCCACTGCAGGTCAGACCGCGTAAGAAAAATATATTTTTAAAATTAAATTTTATTAATTATAAAAAATTTTATTTATGCTGCTTTGAAAAATTAAAATTTCATTTATGCTTCAATTTATTCAATTAAGATAAAAATATAATGAAATTCAAGTATGAGGATTGTTAGAAAGCTTGATTAAAAATAATTAAAGTTTTGTTTTAATCTATTTTTCCTCTATGTGTATGTAAATCAGAGTATCTTATCAACGTTTTGCTACAAAATATTTTAAAGAAAATATTAGTTTTTTATGAGTATCTTATTGAAATCTCTTCTTTATATTATTTTTTTATTAATAAATTTTAAATATAAGATTTTACTTAAAAATAAATTCATGTTCATTCTTAATATTAACTTCTTGAGATGATTAAAATAAAATACTCATTTTCTTAGTACATTAAATTATTTTTAAAAAAATAAAATAAATATCACACTACAATAACGAATAAGTAAAGTATGATTTTTTTTTTCAGAAAAAATAAAATAATTACTCTTTTATTTGCGTGGGCCAACGAGTCAACCCACCATGTCCCGCTGTTGGTCTGTGCGAACTGTGGGTTATAAAACAGATCTAAATTGGTCAGTGAAAATTTCATAAATTTTCACGAGAAAAAAAACTATTTATTTATTTATAAAAATATTACTTTGACAACTAAAAATTAAAATACACAATATCACAACTCTAATTTGATCAATACAATTTAAAAATTACTTAATTTCAAAATAAATTTATTTTTCTATCCAATTATTGTAATATATGATTGTTATCATATTATCAATCTTTATTTATTTTTATAAGAAACACGGAAACAACACATTAATATAACTTTTTTGTGTTTTTATTTTCATTTAATTTTCAAATACACTTATTCGACCTGAAAATATAATTGATAGCATAAGTTTCATGAATAAGGTAAAAGTAATTTAAAAAAAGCCGGAAATATTACTTAAATTATGTAAACATTAGTATTTTTGTGTATTATGGAGAAAGTGAGACAAAAGTGATGGTCAATAATTTTGTGGTTGTTGGAACGGTTGAAGAGGTGGGCCCACGCAGACACAATGTAGCCGTTGGTAGTAAGATAGACCAATGAATTATCGCCAAGTGTAAAACAGTGTCCAAAGTGTTTTGACTACTGCCAGGCATCAACGCTATCTTGCGCCATGGGTGAACAGTGTCTGCTTCTACATCATTAGGGTCCATGTCGTTGACTTTTTCTTTTCACAGATGAGAAAGTTGATTTATTATTTGTCTTTAAAAAAAGATAAAAGATGAGGATTGGAGGAGGGTGATTTGATCCATCCCATTCAATTTTTAGGTTAAGTTTTTATTTTCCTTTAAAAGAAAATTACTTTAACAATTACATACTTAAAGGCACCACTTTATATTCTTTCAAAAAAAAATTATCTTTTCGTATAGATTCATATTTAATCAAAATTATTCCTCTTTTATTTTATCAGTTATAATATGAAACAATTTACTATGTGTAATATGAAACAATTCCATATGAGTTATAATTTGGAGAGCAGAGCAAAACTATAAAAGGAAAAAAAAATGTTTTTTACATACTAAACAACAAAATGATACTTTTAATCTATTTCATTTTATTCATTATCTTCTAATTTATTTTACTTCATCCAAACATATCCTACACACAAAATTGACATTAAAACTATTTTCTCAAAAAATTATAGAAATAACAAGTTTATTGTTTATTATCATCATCATGCAAAGCCATTAGTCGTAGCCACGTTACAAAATGCTTGAACAATTTATAGTAAAATCAAGAAAAAAAAAACTTTTGCTTTATGATTTCCAGGCTGGTAACCTAATTCTACACTTTCTCTTTATCAGGATTTTCGCAAGATTTATTCATTATTATTTTATGGGGTGATCATGAAAAAATAAATTTAGAGACAAAAAATTACAGTCGCAAAATAAATAAAAAAAATTGGTTCGAAAAAGACCAATTCATTTTGTGGTAAAAAAACCTAATCGCAGATCAATTAATGGATGAAACTAATTTTAGTCGCATACGACCGATATTTAGTAATCAATACTCTTCCCAGTTTATTATTATCAAAGTCATTTTGATTACTTTAATGAGTTAAAATGTTATTAAAAGAATAGACAAGTTATTTTAATTTGTATGCATTATTAAATTATAAGTGTTACTAATAATGCGAATTGGATAAGAAACATAATTAAAACCAACAAACAGCCATAATTAATACAAATTATGGAGTTAATAATGCAGCAATTTGAAATCAAAATAGGAATACTTTCAGCTTTGTCTTCTAGGATCTGTGTTGAACATGATTTGACAAATACATGAAATCAATGTAAGCATGGTTTAAAGATATGTGACCATGGGAAAAGATATTTCACTACAAATAAATAAAAACAAGTTCATGTTTAAATTATTTGAAATCTGGTTATACTAACTCCAGATAACATACAAAAACAAGAAAATTAGAGTAAAACAGAAGAGAATGTGAATTGAAAAGATTATTTACATTTCTATAGTCACATGGAGAAGTTGACTGGTGTTGAGGAATGGGGAAATGCAGATTTTGAAAGTTAGGGATTTTGATTAGGGTTCATGTGTTGATTTAGGGGGATTTGGTGGTTGTATAAAAGCGTAATTTTTAAAATAAATTGAAATTAAAGTCTAAAATTAAAATTTATCACTTAAATTACTCAAGTTATTTGGAATTCTATAAAATTTACAATTATAGACTAACAATTAATATGTAAACGTAATTTTTTATTTTTAAATAATAAAAAATACTATATACTTTTAGATTTATAACTATACCCATTCTGATTTTAAAATTCAATACAAGACATCAATTTAATATCTACAATTAGCAATTAAGTTTAAGGATGTAGTCATAGTTTGAAATAAATTTAATTATACAAATTTCAAATATTTTAATTAAATTTTCAGTTGAAATATTATATTTATGATAACTTTATAGCAATATAAATAATTATCTTGAGTAATTTTTGTTCTTAAATGTAAACATTAAATAATTTTAAATTATTTAATAAATTAAATTAATTCAATCATAATAATATGATTATATGAATTACTTCTATAATTAATATAAAAATTACTAAATCAATTGAGATACAATAATCTTATTTAAAATAAATAAATTATAATATGTATATCTATATTATTTTTAATTACAACTTTTATAATTAATTTGTATTATTAGTGTCAAACTTCATTTCAAATTTAAAATTAGCAAAATTAAATAAAATCATATACCATATGAATATCTTTTTATCACATAAAATAAAAATATACTATTATGAAAATGTTTGAACTGAATTTAGAATAGCTGCTAAAGCATTTAATTTTAAATATTTGATATTTAAATTTTTAATTAATAATAAATATAAATATATTGTTAGAGTAAAAATTAAATATATTATAATTTTGACTGAGCACTTAAACCAACAAGCTTGAACCAACAAGGAAGGTATGAAGTTGTGTGATGAGAGCACCAAGTTGACCAACCAGGATGTCTGATAACTGAAAATTAAAGATTAAATGATAAGTACATATAACATCAAGTTGAGACATTTATGAAGGTTATTCCTGAAGTTTTAGTTTATTTCACAAATAATATCTTTTATGTGTGTCCCCAAAAAGATTTCCACCATGCAAAAACATTCAAATATATCTTGGAAGTAAAGTTAAAGCCACACCATCCATCGTGTGTGATTGTCAAAAACAAATATTTTTAAAAGCACAATTTAACTATCATATCATTTCTTATGTTTGTTTTTATTTTTCACACATAAAACAAAATTTTATTTTTAAAATATTTTAATAATTTAATTAATTCAACGTTAATTTACAATGTCACGTGATTATACTATATCTTTCATAATCAGAAATATATATATATATATATATATATATATATGTTAATTAGTGTAATGTTTTATATGTATATTAAATATATAGTTATATATTTTATTATTAACGTATTTTAACATTGTTTATAATTTTTAAAATTTTATTTTATTAGTATGGGTTGAATTTAATGTGATTCATTTGTTTATATCTTTTATAGTTAAAATACAATAATTATAATTTTTTGAATTTAATATTAATAGTATATTAAATATTTCATTCTCTTTATTTTTGAATGTGATGATATATAAAACCATACTATTTTTTTTAATTAAATATCTATTAAATCTCTTTTTTTTCTCTCCTCTTATTATTTTATCTATTGCAAATTTATCACTTATTTGTTTTCTCTTTGCTCCTCTCTCTAAGTCCCTATTTATTTGCATTATTAAGGCAGGGCTCTTTATGAGAAAAGGAAAGAAAGGAAATGAATGAATGTTGTGTATTTATATCAATTGATTTGTCAAGAAAATAATGGAAAGAAGATTCGTATGAAAATAGAGTTCGGTCATGTCCAATCTTCATTTGCTTCTTATGCCTAATTGATGTTAACTTTAATTGTGTCTACAAGAAATAGAACATAAAATAAAAGTTTCAGATAATCAAACACACATAATTAGTTATTTATTGTATACTTATACATAATTGATTATGTCACATCACATAATTAATTATATTTCCTGTATTTAGTTTCCTATACCAAAAATCAATGTACAGTGGAACAGTTAAAATTAGATTATAAAAGTGGGAGAATTGTAGTTAAATTTATAGGGTGATAGTATGTGTAGTAGTTAAAATGGGTTTTATATTTTTAAATATGATGTTATAAAATATGATTTTAAAATAGAAATAAAAGAGAAGAAGAAAGAATAGGTAATAAAGTATTTTTCACATTCACGAAATAGAATACTCTACCTATATTTATAGATTCAAAATATGTAACTCAAAGGTTACTTGTATTAGAACTATTAAGGAAGATCAATAAATAATTATAAAAATCATTCATAATAAATTTTAATTTTCAAAAACCTAAATTAAATAATTTACAACACTTTTAATAATTTCTATTCTATTCTATAATTTGTTGAATTCAAGCAAACTTTCTTTTTCTTCTGTAGTTTTTTAACTCTCTCACTTACCCACTTGTTAGTCAAAAAATATTAAGTGAAAGTTAGAATTTGGGATTTACATCACACATTTTATTTTTTAAAAGATCAAAACCTGATATTAGTGTTTCTGAGTGTTTTCTTTTGCAAGTAGTTTGCATGGGAGCTCTGAATTTGTTAATATCTACCTTTTCATATTGGTGGTTCTATGATCAATGGATTCCTTTGCTTAGTTCTATTATGATAAATTATCATATAATAAAGTATTTCTGAAAAGTCTTCAGAAACGTATCTCTCTCCTTTCATCTGAAAAACAATGAGAAGATCTTCATATTCTGCGTTGTAGCTTCTAACTTATTGTCACAACCTGAACCAACACGCAGTCAAAACCCCAAAACGCCAAACAAACAATGCTCCTTTTCTTACTTGACCGATTCATAGTTTTAGGATAAAAACAAAAACAAAAATACTATAATACTCACAATTATGCATACACACCCGGTGGTTAGTTGTCAACTTGTCATGTTTCTGCTGCGTGGGACCCACTTCACTGGAGTGCCCCACGGGATATCATGGACTCGCTGGCATCGCTGATCATGAACTAAACGACAGCCAAACACATCCTTTCCTCTTTATTATTATAACACAACACCTAAACGACACCGTTCATGTCCAACACAACACACGCACATGTAAAACTTTCCCCTCGATCTTCTTCTCCTTCATCGTCAAAAAAACACAATACACTCTCTGGATCTATAATTTCATCGTCCGATTAACGTTAATCTTTCGAACTTTCGAATTTTAATCGTTTTAGATGCCATGTCATCTACCTCTTCCTCGGCGCCACATTACAGTTCTTTCCCCTCGCCCTCATCATCCACCACCACTGGCCCTTACTTCATCACACGCGCCGCCACATCCGCACGCGCTGCGTTTGCCACGCGCAGACCATGGGAAGAAGTATTCGCGCTCTACTCTTTCACGCGTCCCTACTCCATCCCCGAAGCTACCATGCGCGTGAAACGCAACCTCAACCACTTCCGCGTCAACTACTTCATGATGGTGCTGTTTGTTCTCTTTCTCAGTCTCCTCTGGCACCCGCTCTCGATAATCGTGTTCTTGGTGGCGCTGGTCGCGTGGTTCTTTCTCTACTTCTTCCGGGACGAGCCGGTAGTGGTGTTCGGCTCCGCGGTGGACGATAGGGCGGTGGCGGCAGCCCTTGCGGCGGTGACCGTCGTGGCCTTGGTGTTCACCAGCGTGTGGGTGAACGTGGTGGTTTCGATTGTCGTCGGGGTTGCGCTGGTGGTGTTGCACGCTGCTTTTAGAAGCACTGAAGATTTATACATGGATGAACACGAGGGTTACGATGGTGGGTTAATTTCGGTGGTTGGGGGTACCCCTACAAAACGAACGGGAGGGTACACCTCGGTATAGGTCACTCTTGCATTCATTGATTTTATGGAAACATTATTACATTAATACTATACCATGTTTTTTGGTTTTGACTTTTGAGCATTTTGGTACAGTGAAATTAATCTTCATGCATTTTTAACCGAACTAGTCTGAAAGGTTATGTTATATATGTATTCTTTCTGGCTCTTCGTGCATTCAACTTTTCTCTTCTTTTGCTTAATGTGTTTTACTAGGACTGGTTTGTAAAGTAGCGAAAGTTATTTTTAGTTCCAATTTCGGTGTATACTCTGGTGTTTGATTTTGATATGCTCTTGCATCGTAATAGGTCATTCATGTTGTTGTTGTTGGGTAAGAATTCTTTTTATAAAGTGAAAATGTAGATAGCTTTTTAGTTTCTATTATTAAAGGTTACATGCATTTCAGTATGTAGCTAATGTCCCATTCAGTTTTATCCGAATTTAACTTTGTCAATTCAACCTTCCAAAGATTATATTCTTACAGTTTATCCTTTTCCAACATCTGGATGACACATTCTAGCTAGGTATATACTAGTTGAGAATAGTGATAGGTTAGTTTGGAACATGTTTGGTATGTCATTTTTTTTTCTTTTTTGAGTAAAATAGTAAGAAGGGTTGCTAGACCATCAATAATGGTATGGCTAGAAGATGCTTCTCCTGATACTTGGGTTGTTTGCTCCTTCTGCAAATACTTTAAATGGTAGCAGTGTAGTGGAGATTTTTTTGCTTTGGCAAAAGCGATTCGTACCCACAAACAGGTCCTTAATAATAAAATTGAGGGAATGAAGTAATAAAATTTCATTTCTAAGGTACCAATTAATGATAGATGCATATTTGGAGGGGAAGGGTGGTGGGTTTTATTTTGTTTGGAGATGTGATTTGTGGATAATGAGTGGCATGTGCTGTTAGACACTGGGGAAGCGTTGTCTTTTCAGCCCCCATGTGAGTAGAGTGTTCAAATAACAACGCAAAAGCAGAACCACGGAACGCCAATGCTTTTGTGTTTTTGGAACCTGTAACTCTCCATATCTCAAATATCTTGCTTATTGGATATTTTGATAGAAAAAGGGAATCAGGTCACCGTATGTTTGTCAAAAATGAATCATAACCTAATACATGAACCACAGCCATAAGGTTTTTTTTAGTTGTGTGGTCATTATAACGTAAGATTGATAAGAGAGTTTTACAATCATTTTCAATCTGTTATCAAATGATAATAAGTTCAGCTGTTAGTCATACACTCTGTTTCAAACACAACTAATTTAAAATTTATAAAATTACACACTTCTAATTCTTTTCGAGTAGACAAATCTCATATGAAATTGTTTGATGAAAATTATATTTATATATATAAGTAAAAATTCATATAAAAATCTAAATAATTTATTAAAATTTACATGATTTTGAATATAGATATTTTTTAAAGTTTAAATTTTTTAATTTAATATCACAATATTTTTATAAAAAATATTAGTTTAAATATCAATTAAACACATCCTTTGATTTAGCTTAAATATATAAAAAATTACCTTAATTCATTAAAATTATTTTTTAAATACAATTAAATTAATCTCAATCATTGTAAAATAATTTTAGTTTAAATATAATACATTTTTCAAACAACAATAGTATTTTTAAAATAATCCTCTAATAATAATATCACTTCTTTATCCGTTATCGACAGATGAAATTGTCGTGTCCGTTGGTATTGGTACCGACGGATATGAAAATTTTTTAAAAAATTAAGCGTAAATCAATATTCGTCGGTTAATTTAGCAACAAACATATTATCGACGAATTTTGACTGTCGGTAAAACCAGTTTTTTTGTAGTGATGAAACGTTTTTGTTGAAACTTATAACATTTAATGGATAACATGAGGATAAAGTTGTATCAACACCTCGCAATGGTCAACAAGTATGAGTAAGTTAACATTGTATTTGAAAAGACACAAAACAATACCACTTAGAAGAACATTTTGAAGAAACAATCAATATTTTTAATTTTCCATATTTTTGCAAACTAGATATTAGGCACTGTATGAATGTGATGCATGTCGAGAAAAAACGTTTACAATAATGTAATTAGGACATTTCTCAACATAAAAGGAAAGACAAAAGATGAATTTAAAATATATAGGATTTGGTTGACATGGTATACATTTTGAGTTACATCCACAATCATCTCCAACTTGTCTTACTCTTTCTAAAAAAGAAAGAAAAGCTTTTTTTGATGTTTACACAGTGTGAAAGTACCACAATAGTACTCTTCAAATGTTAAGAGTCTTGTATTTATGCAAGAATTGAAGTTAGTTGGATTAAAGTCCTACAATTGCCATGTGTTGATGCAATAACTTTTGTCAAAGGTTATTCACGACATCTTACCTGCTTTTGTTAGAGGTGTTATAATATGGTTGTGTTTGTTCTTCAATGTCGTTTGCAAGAAAGTAATAGACCCTCAAATGCTAAATGAGTTAGAAAATGAAGAAATCACAGTCTTGTGTCGCCTGGTTTATCTTAGATGGATGTGCCATGTTGATAGATACATGAAGATATTGAAAGGATATGTCAATAATCAATATCGACCAAAAACATCAATTATCAAAAGGTATATTGCAAAATAAGACATTGAGTTTTGTTCGGCGTATATTATTAATTATGAACCAATAGAAATTCATAATATTGGACACTATGAGAGATGTGAAGGTAAGGGTAATCAAAATGTGAAGATTAGAAATGTAAGTCGAAAAAAAGTGGACCAAACACATTTGTACATATTGAACAACACTGGTGAGGTTATCCCCTACATTTCACAACACATTAATGAAATCGAGGCAACACATAGAATGAAAAATGGTCACTAATGAACATAACAAGACCTTTTTAGCTTGATTTAAGAAAAATGTATACAATCAACCTAATGTTTCAGATACACTATTGAGACTTGTCCATGAGCGTAATAATAAGGTCATTACATATATTTGCTATGGCATTAACAACTTCTATTTCTATTCCAAGATGGAAGATTGCAAAAGCAAAGTTCAAAATAGTGGGGTTATCGTCCAAGTTGTAATGACAACATCTATGAGTTACTTTGGAATCATACATGACTTGTGGAAATTGATTATGTGACATTTATAGTGTCAATGTTCAAGTGTAAATGAGTAGATGACAATGCAAGTGTGAAGATCGATGACTACGAGTTTACTTTGGTGGATCTAAAACAAGTGGGTTATACAAACAAATCATTTTTCAGGCATATCAAGCAAGATAAATATTTTATATCAATGATCCATCTAATGACAAGTGATTAGTGGTCCTGGAGGGAAGAATAATGCACGAAACTCACGATGACAATTCTCTAGATATGCATGAGATGTCATTTTTCTCGTCAAAAACACTTATTGTCGATGTGGACAATGAAGTGGAAGATATGCATATTATTAGGAGTGATCATGATATGAGAAAACATAGCTTCCTAATAGGCGTGCTTGTATTACTAATTTTTTGTACTTTTACATTTTTCTTTACACTACAAGTATAAGTGTATTTAAACTAAAATGTGTATTTTCTTTAAATACAGTTGTGAGTGACACAAACGTTTCAAGTGAAATGACAAAACAAGATCATTACAATTCATCTACCATAAGGTTAGACATCTTTGAATACATATAATAATTATTTTATGTTCAAGATATATGAAATGATTTTTTGTCACTTCTTTCTTATTTGAGTGTAATAGACAAGTAGACTCGATCGAATGTGGTGACTACGTCATGTATTGGATGAGAGTCATTATTTGGACATGTATCATTGACTCCTGGACAGAGATACCATATCTAAACACACTAATACATTATTTAATGCATTTTTACGGTCAGACGTTATCTTTCAAAATGAAGTGGTTTTTCTACCCTTAGAGGTATGATATGGATGCACCAAGAGATCAAAAGAAACGTTAAAATAATTACCTGTTCTTCGAAAAAGATTAAAATTGAGAACTTTGATTAGAAACCCAAACAACCGCGAAAAAGAAAAGAAACCATAAATGTCATTCATAAATGTAATTTATAAATGCGGCTATGGTAAATAGCTGTATTCATAAATCGAATTTACGAATGCGACTAGCCACATTCTTATCTCTTCGATTTAAGACTACGTAATGCGGCTATATAGTCACCGTTTTAAATTGAAAATAGTCGTCATTGTTTTGCCTTTCTACACCAGTGACATAAGATTATTTCTATTTTACCTTTATTATCAAGACTTAATCACATGAGTGAAATGTTTCATGTCTTTAATGATCAATCTCTCTTATCCAAGAATGACATCCAAAAGTTGAGAGAGCAATGAGTTACTCTCCTTCTCCAATATAGATAGTATAGTTTTATTTTGTTGTTGATAGAATTTTTAGTTTAGAAAACAATATTATGCATAGATTTTTAGTTGAAAAGTTTGATTATTTATTGGAATTTTTTTATTTCAAGTTTTGGTTTGAAATCAAAATCATTATTATTTAAAAAAATATTTAAAATTTACGTGAAATAGTGTATAGTCTAACATAAATTTGGAACAATTTTTATTATTTTATGTGAAATTGTGTGTTTGTTCAACCTAAATTAAAAGTTTTTACATTGAAAATTTGGCCTGACATAAATTTAGATTACCCACATCTACCTCATACTGCTGTTATCTGACGTAAAAAAAATCTTAAATAACAGACATTGAAATACATATATCTTATTTTTGTTTTTATTAAATAATTTAATTAAATTTTCATTAAATATATTAATTTAATATTTTATTATTAAATAGGGTTGTGTAACAGACTAAGTAAAAAGTAACTATCCTTGTGTTAATGATTTATTTGTGATATGATGTTACAGTTGCCAACATTTGCAACATCTAGTGTCCTTGAGCTTCGTGGTGTTAAACCTAATTAGACACTTTCACTAATTTTTAGTGCCACCTGATCCTAAATTCTAATACTGTTTATTAATGCATTAATTAGAGTCCTTACATGACAAGTTCTAAAAAACAATGGAGGATAAAACAAATATGAGGTGTGTAGCCCAACTTTACATCCGTACAATATATATTTTTGATAAATTTTTTCGTATACAGATAAAAAAATATTTTTTTAAATGATCTTATACATAAACTGCTATTTATTTATTCGTCTAAAAATGCTTATAAAAATTTATCTTATCATACTTATAACATCTCTTTTTTTTTTTTTGTTTCTCTACAAACAAATTGTCCAGTTTTGAAGCATGGCATCTTCTTCCTTTTATTTACAGGCTTGAAGGTTGTTTGTTTTAGGACATTCATAAATATTTAGGGGAAGAAAAATTAAAATTATTTTTTAAATTTTAATATTTAGTTTATATATAAATTATTTTATAAAAATTCCTTCATATTAATTGCTTCACAAGTTGATTTTTAAATCATTATATTTATTTTAATTTATAATAAAGTTATATGTTTCTTTATCTTCTTATCTTATCTGTATTTATTAAGGGTGGAAAAAAATCTAATTGGGTCAAACTGTGTTTCATTTTTCACTGTTATAATTCATTAAAAATTCATTTATTTAAATTTAGCTTTTGATTCATATTATATAATTTTTCTAAATCAAATTTTTATTTTATTTATACAAATTTAAAAAATTTTAAAATCTAAACTTCTAAACCTAAAATTTCAAAGCTCTCTCTCTCCACCACCTCCATCAAAATGTGTTATGTCCAACTAGTAACCAAGTACCAGAATTCACAAATCAATTTTAAATTAAATATTAAATATGAAGACGAGAATATATATATATATATATATATATATATGTATATATATATATATATATATATTAAGGTCAAATATTATGTTCAAACTTCTTTTCCCGTATTATTATTGTAAAATAATTTATATAGATCTTCGATTAAAAAAAAAACAATTTTATATATCACCATTCTATACATTAATTAAATTCTATTAAATCTCTGTAAGAAAATGAATATTGACGTTATTTTGTACTATAACTGATTTACGAATTAATGTTTTATTTATTTCACATTTAATATGTTTTATTTTAAAATTAATTAATTCTATTCTTTTAAAAAAACGTAACTTTGGTTTTATATTTGTTGGTGTTTATCTTTTTAAACGTTCTAAATTGCAATTAATTATTTTCTCATCTATTAATTATTTAATAATTGGTTTGAATGAGACATATATTGTAATTCAAATTCAGTAATGTTTTATATTTATTGAATGCTCTTTAATACGTGTATTGACTTTAAAAATATAATAAACACTTATACTTTTATTTATTATAATTTATGTTTAATATTTTAAATTGCTAACAAGAGGTCTTAAATTAAAATTTCAAAAATATAGTTGCAATGAATAATCAAAAGTTTTCTGTGATGTTCGTATTAAATCTACTCAACTCAAAAAGTATACTACAATTCAAGCAGCTTGCGAAATGTTTCATAAAAAAATTAAATTCTGACTCATAATTTTTTTTTCTCAATCAAGCATTTACACAAACATGTTAGTGGCACTTTTAAGCAAAACGTAAACTGCTTCAAAACACAAAAATCTTGATAAGTTAAAATTTAATTAAAGTATTATAGGTAGATATTTTTAATGTTAAGAATTTATGTATTATGTTATTTTTTTATTTTACTATATTTTTTAATATTTATATAATATTATACTTTTTTTATATATTGTCCTATTAATATTATGTTAAAATTTTAAAAAATATAGATTTGGTTTTAAAATCCGATTATTTTCTTATAAAAAATATAAATTTGGATTCATAAAAATCCAAAATTGTATTTATAAAAAATATGAATTTAGATTTAAAATTTAAATTTAAATTGTATTTGAATTGGAATTTTGGAAATCTAATTTATGATCACCTTTATTATTTATGGATGTTGCAGTACACCCAATAATTGAAACAGTAAAAATACAACTCTTTAATTAGATTAATTGTAAACTCAGAACAAACTTTGAACAGAAAGTCATGCCAGAACCAAAATCAATAGTTCTCAAATCAGTAGATCACATACTAAAAACAGTCTTAAATGTCATTTTAATAGAAGAATATGTGAAAATAAAATAAAAATAGATAAGAAATATAATAAAAACACAAATATTTTATGTAAGAGAAATAAAAAATAAATGAATAAAAATAAATAATTGAATAGAACTAGAATAAAAATAAAATATTTGTTTATCTTCTTATTTATTATTACTTTTTACGTAAGACATTTACCATTTTTTTTTATTTTTCTTCTAATTATTTTCTCTATTTGTATCAAACAAATGGTTAATCCCCTTATTCTATCCATAGGACATGTTAATTTTATTGCTGGGTACTGCAGTAGTTAATTATCAGATATTTCCTCGAAAGTGGGTTCTTGGTAAAAAATAATAAAGTACACTTATCTCTTACAATATTTCGTAAAAAAAAAAAATACACTCTAATAGAAATAAGAGAGGTTTAAATTTATGTTATTTTTACATTTTATTTAATAAATTACAAAAAATGAAAATTTGAATTTAAAAAAATCAAAATAAATTATTATGATTAAGAAAATTAATCATTTTATTAATTTAATATGATATATTAAAATTTCATATTCACATGCAATCAAAATTAATTAAATTTGAGTAAATTTAAAAGATAAAAATGAAAATATAAAGTACTTAATTATAACATAAAAAGTTGCATGACTTATTAAAAAAACTAATCTTAAAAAAATATTCATATAGTGGTACTCAGACTTACTCATACTTACGATATGTGAATGGATAGACTTTCAGGGGGAAGTTCTCTATGGTAATTTTGTTTTTTAAAACATCATTTTAGAAGTTATAATGACTTCTTGAAAAAAAAAATGAATCTTGTTTCACATACTTATTATTTTTATGTAAATTTAATTATGAAAAACATAAGTAAATTGCTAATTTAGTCACTAAAATTTAAGTTAAATTAGTATTTGAAATAAATAAAAATATGAAGATAGTTCTTAAAAATATAATTTATCAAAAGATTTCATTGAATAATATATATCATCTATAAATATCATTAAAATAGAATATATGTATATATATAAGTAAATATAAATATCAACTTACAAGTGAATTTTACAAAATTAAACTATATTTAAATCACTTTGAATTTTACAAAATTAAATTACATTTAAATCACTTTGCAAGATGGTATCATATTGGATATTTTCTATCACTTGTAATAAAGGTATTATTTGATAAAGATGTCTCTCATATTTGAGATGTTCTATATAGAAATTTTGGTGAGCTTATTATGTCATTTAGTATCAGAACACCCATAAATACTTAATTTTATACCATAAGAATCCAATTTTAATATGAAGATGTGTTTAAAATCTTACATAATCCAGAAATATAATTAAAATATAATATATGATTTGGTATAAATATCGACTTACATGTGAAATTTGAAGGGTTAAATTAGAACTAAAATAAATTTAGTCCTTAAAATCTTCTCACTAACAGTAGAAAATAGCAATTCAACTCTTTCTAATAAAAAGAACTCTCAAAACTTAAATTATAAGGATAAAATCTTGACTCTAGAAAGAACAGAAAACACAGAACCAAGATTTTGAGCTCTAGCGGAAAACATACAGACATAGTGTTTGCATTTGTTGGTCATTGGAAAACAAAGAAACAAACAGAAGGGATAAGAAATTAAAACAAAAATCCTCTTCATTCAAATGTCAAATTCTCAACAAATAATCTCTTCTAACCAGGCATGGATTCTTATATCTAAGTCACATGTACCCTCTAAATTATGGACTAAAACGATTGTTTTTAAAAAAATGGTCTTGAAAAATGAAGATCTAATGAACATTAAAATAACTACCAGATCAGAATGCCTACATTACAGAACATAAGAAGGGTATGTTTTAATGGAGAAAATTTTGCTTTATAATTTATTTGGCCAATCTTATCCTGTCCTCCACGGTGGTGATGGGAAATGAGTACGCTATGAAGAACATTTTCAATGAATGGGAAAGCATGATCAAGGGTGTGGTGGCTTCCGAGCATAAGCCAAAACCATGACAAAATCCTTTGCTGAGGACCCAATAGTTGCTGGAATTCTGTGTGACGTGGATGCTGTATCCAGCCACAACTCAACCAAATTATATAGACGCAATGTAGGAAGCACTGATTGTCCCATACATTTAATCTCAACCTGCAAAATCAATTAACTCGAGTGAAGCGACATAACAAAACAGCCAACTTTTACCAAAAACAACAATCATGTAAAGGGTAATGTAATTCAACTTCCATAGTTATTGTTAAGTACAGTTAAAGTTGCGACAGATGGGAATGAATTATTGCATATATTAATGGAACTATGCATGTGTGACGAGCTTCAAGACAATCAAACTGTTTATGTTTTGGTATAGCAGACAACAATCAGAAAAAGACAATAAAATCTTTCAGGTCCCTGTTGATGTTTTTTGGATGTATTTACAAAGGGAGAGAGTTACCTCTGTTTCACTAGTCAAGTCCAGTTTCTTCATTATGTATTTTTGGATGAATGAGACTGGTACGCTACCATCCCTGTAGCAAACAGAAAAGACATTATAACGTTTTCTAGTTCAGATGGATTTCCACATTTCAAGAAGCTTTAGAGCAGCATAAATAGAGTGGACACAGTTTCTCAAGCATATTTTTGTCATGTATCAAATAGGTAGCTGAAACCATCTAAACTAGACACAGAAAACCCATAGAGATGGTACAAATGCAGTACACAATCAATATATTATATACCCCATTCTCTTTAAAAGTCTGAACTTTGATTTACCCTTTGCATGCTCTCGTGTTCACAACCAACACAGTTGATATATAATGAAAAAAATCGCAAATTTCTTCCTTGGCTATTTTTTCTGTAAATGTGATATGATATGACTATAAGGAAACTTTATTCTAAAAGTGGGAAGAGAGGAGTAATCTTTTTTTTTTAAAGTTCGTACTTGGCAGAGTTTATATGAAATCTAAATTTTAGATAGATATAAATACACGTTCTTCTAATTCCCTGGCTACAATAAGCTAAAAAGAAGTTTCTCAAAATCAACACAGTAGATAAAAGGAAATTAATCTTGACAGAAAGCATATGCTAATTGCTAGATTTTTTGATGAGAAAAAAAAAAGTATGGAAATATGACTGGATTGCTTGAAAGAATATAGATTGTTAAAAATCTAGCTAGCCTATCATTTATCCAACTCATCATTGGTCCCTGTCGAACTTCAGTTTTTCATTTTTATTTTCCCAAACCATGCTAAAATAGCTTACATATTTCCTTGATCTGCGCAAATCCCACAATAGCAAATGGAGAAGAAAATAAGAGGTTAATAAAAGTGTACAAGAAGAACATCTCCAATGAAATTGCTTATATGAGTTCTTTGTCAATAAAAACAATAGTTTAGCGTGGATCTCACAAATACGGTTCTTTAAAATTGAAGATAAGTGTTTGTATAAAATTTTAAGGAAACCAAGTTTGTAGAACCGAAATTAAAATATTATTTTGTATATAAGAAATTCATGCAAACCATACCCACCGAAGATGATCTAAGTAAATATAATGAGTTTTGGCCTCTAGACTAACCCCTCAATTGGTAGAGTGGAAGAAGAAGGACCCAGGGAGAGAATTAATATTGTATATTAGGTGGAAGGGGGGAAGGAAAAAAAAAATTAAAAATAGTAGGAACTAACTTATTACTATTTCTTATCTATTGTTATTCATCTCTCTTCTTATTTCCAATCAAATTACACAACTTTCTAAAGACTTTTTCTCTCTTATTTATATTCTACTAAACAGCTAAACATTCAACTTTATTTCTTATCTATTTATCTTTTCTCAACTTAAGTGTTCTCCATTTTCATTTTCTATATTTCTCTCCTCACTACCAAAACCAAAAAGGACCTAGGTGAGGACAATTTCGAATGAGTGATATCTTGAAGATATATGTATCGGAGTGATCTAAATTGCTAAAGAGTGAAATCCTCGGGTTGTGGAAGATTTCAGATGACAAGAATCTGTGTTTTGAGCAATAACAATTTATTCTAGAATCAACAAAATTAGAGGTTCAACAAGTACCTTCAAGATTTTTTAGCATTTACGGATCATTATATAACTTAATAAGATGTTAAAAATATTAGAGTAAATTAAATTGACAATTCCTGCAGTTTGTTCAGGTTGGACATAACTTCCCTCTTTTTGTAACATTAACAACAACTTCCCCCACAGAAAGATGCACAATTTTGTTTTTCAAACAATTAAGGGGCGTTGGTGTGTAATGCTTTTCAAATAATTTAGGAGAGTTGGTATAAGGGTAGAAAAAGGAGAGATATTAGGCCAAATTTAAGAAAACTAGTATCCATGTAATATAATTTATTCATAATATATTCTTCTTGATAAGATTTCATGGAATGAGAGGACATTGTTATTATCCAGCCAGAAGTAATATTATGCTGTTATTCAAGAATATTTCTATAGAGATTCACATATATAGTACTGAGTAACATAAGTTATATTGCTCCAAGCATGACATTCCTCTTATAAAAGCACGCAATAAATCAAAAACTAAAATATCAAATAATGACAATAAAGACACAGGGAGTCCGTAAGAACTTACTTTATTCTCACATAACTTGCAGGAATTTGTGGCAAGGGTGCATCTCCTCCCCTGAAACATTAGTCTGAAATTAGTACTTAAAAATAACCAAAAAAAGGATATGTAGAACGTATATAATATCCTTATTAGAATTTGATATTACAAGTTATTTAGTTTCAAAGATTGATATCTCACTGGTTTTCAGAAGCTACTAAGGAGAACCAGATTGGACCAGTCCTAGAGAGTCTACTACTAGTGGCAGAATCCAGCACAGCTTGGGGTGATATGCTTGATTCTCCTGAAGCAGGCTCCTTCTTCTTGCGCATTCTGCGCAATTTATTGGGTTTTGCTGTATCTGAAGAGGCAGGATAAGGGATAATCTTTTCATCCTCAACTTTTGCCTTACGTTTATTTTCCTTAGTTTTAGTTTTCTGCACTTGAGAGTCGCTCTCATTTACTTGAGTGATTTCTAATTTAGCATCAGACCCTTGCACATGAGCCTTGAAAGATTTACTCCTACTTGCCACCTCTACTAAACAATTCAAAGGCTTCCAGAGATCCAATTTTGTATCCCATGGTTCGGCACCATTCTCTGATCCCTTGTTGGGTGCGGATTGACTACCCTCACAAGGGGACATACTCTGGCCCGGGAAAAAAATTAAGCATAAGAATGTTAGTAAACTAATGGTCCTATAATCCAGGAAATCAAATGAACCAGGGTCAAGAACTCAAAAAACGGAGACAGAACAATATATAACAAGTTCAAAGATAAGAGCCAGATTGTTTCTCTCCTACTACCTGTCCGGAATTCTGAGCAAACTTATTTGAAGTTTCAGGTGAGCTTGAACTCCCAGGATGATCTTCCAGTAATTCTTCCTCTTTTTTAATGGGCTTTTCAATGGAAAAACTAGTAGACCGCAGACCACTAGCCTTTCTTGAAGGTTTTGTTCTTCTTCCTGTCATTGTTGCCTGTGTAGATACCCTTGGAGTGTTGACCACCAAAGACGAAAGAGATCTCTCCTTTCTCCTAGCTGGTAATGGTATTGAGGTCACAATTTCAGGTGCCTTCACCTTTCTTCCCTTTAATGGGAAAACTTTGGCCCTTACATCTTGCAAACTGTGGTCTGGCCTGGTAATCGGTAACCAAAGTTGGTAAATTGGCAAGCAAAAATTCAAAAGGGAATATCAATATCATCAGCTATGTGGTTTTGTTTGATTGTATTTTTCAAAATTGCTTGAAGTGTGTTTCATTACCAAAGCCAGAGATATATGAAATGGTGGTGTAGGTAATTCATTAAAAAAAAATCACTCTTCCTGATCTACTTTTTCAGATAGTTCAGATCACTCTCCTCCTGTTTCCCCTTACCTAGAAAACTCATCAATACAATTATTATAAACCCTATTTGTTTATCCTAGTTCGTCACCATCCTCCTTAAGTCCCACACTATTTCGCTGTTTTTTTATGATCATGGTCATTTGGTAATAGGATAATACATCAATTTTGGGTAATACAACTGCAAACAATAACACCATCTCTTGGAATAGAATCAAATGATGTTATTTTGAAGACAAAGGAAATTATTAATAAATTTACATCTAAAAATTCTCAATCAAAACTGATGCTAAATCCTTCGTTGTTAATATCAATTATCTCAGTCCTTTTATCAATTAACTGCATAAGGACTATCCTTCTCCAATTCATCTTGCTCTGCTTCCGACTAGAAGTTCAAATGAAAAATTACTAAATGCAATCAGCAGACAAAAAAACATAATTGTTACAAATTACAATTTACTGTTTCCTTAATTTTGTATTTCTCAAGACTTAAACACTTTACATTTATGATAATATATATTATTAAACATATGCAATGTTTGTCAGGAAAACTATTCAAAATAAAGTAATAAACTACCAGCTTTACTATATGTATATCATCAACTAAATTATAGAAAGATGTCAAACTGAGGGCATTTAATTATTTCCCTGTATACTATTTGCATGTATTAACCTAACAAATTCGTCATGTAGGTGGTGGATCCTTCTTATGTCAATTTTCATAAAGTAAAAGATTGATGTAACATTATGTTGATAGCACAATAAAAGCATGAACATTTCTCATTCTTGCAGGCTGCTGCAACGGCATAATACCACCTAAGAAGAAGATCAGAGGTAACGGTATGGTCTATGACGGCTATTTTGTTTCTTTGGTCGCAGGCCCTTATAGCAGATTTGTCGACCCATCAACAACATTATTCATTTTCAAAAGAAAGGTTTCATCTTGTAAAGGTGTATCTCCATTTTAGCAGGCTTGTATTGTAGCAATAATTAGGGTGTGGATTGCATAAAGATAACTACACAGCATACCACGTTAAAGCAACACCCTCCATGCGTATTCAACAAGTTAAAGTATAGCAGAGATGCATTTCGTTTTTTTTTCTTTTGTAAAGGAAGAAGTACAAGAGTATACAAGGGTAACTTGGAATTCAATTAAAGGCAGGGACTAACCTCAGTTTCTCGAGTGGAACACAACCCAAATCAATGCTGCATATTGGACAACTTTCCAATTCCTCATCCATAATTTTATCATAAATGCACATCCTGCAAACTGAATATAGTCCACAGAAAAAGTAAAAAAAGCTACTATTAGTTTGGTTGCCACACACAACGGGCTTTGCTTAGAGCTTGTACTGGTGAAGCAAAAAAAGTGCATGCAAAGATATCAAATTAGACCAGCCATTAGCTTCAAACGACACATAACAAACACCAAGAGAAAATTATTCAGAAAATGCAAGAACCAACCCCGTAAAAATATTCATGCTTCCACGACAGTTAGTATAATTTTGCATGCAGTGAGATGAGGATTCAATCTTCGTGTGTACAAGGAAGAGTTTTACTAAAAAAAACCAGTGGTGGCTGTAGTAAAAGGTTCAAACACCTTTCCACCAAGGACATTAATGGAACAGCATAAGAATACTTAGCCAATGAAAAGCACACTGCTTCTGACCAGCATTCACGTCCCCAACTGGTATAGTTAGAGAGAGAACCCAAAAGAAAAGAAAATTAGAAAAAAAAATTAAAAAACAAAACTTTTGTTGGACACGTCAAATTACAAAATACCCATATCTCTCTCCGGTTACGCAAAGTCCAGATGCTCCCGCATCAGGGCGTAGAGTGAAGGAGGAAGCGAATGCAGAGAAATCGGAGAAAAAATTGACACGGATTGAAAGAGAGGAGGGCTCACACGTGTGAAGACATTCGGATATGGTTGTGGCTTCCCTGAACAACTTGTTGCAGAGTGGGCAAGTCATGCATGCTACAATCGTGTTCCTCCGCACCTTCGCCACCTGATTCGACATGCTCCTTAATTTTCTTGCACGCTCGCACGAACTACTCTCACACGCTCACTCCCTGCATGCTATCGCCACGCCTGCACCTCCCAAATTTACGTCCATTCTATGGCAATCACCCTCTGCATTAAGAAGAAGAAGACACCGTGTGGAAAAGGGTGGAACGGCGAACGAAGAAGCTCTTGGGAATGGATGGAAGTGTTGGTAACGGTGGGTATTGCAGCAACAGCGATCGGTGGGGAAGGAGGAAAACCGGTGGGAAAAGGTAATGGGTCGGTGAGATTCGAGAGGATTTGACGTGGGTTATGGTGGATTTGGCAGAGGGAGTTTGTGTTGCTTTGTGGATGATCTGAATCGAGAGAACCTCTTGTTCCAGCATGAACCGAAACCGAGTGTTTCTGTGTTTGTGTTCTGTGTGTTTGTTCTCTCTTTCTATGTTTTTTTTTTTTTTTTTGGTGAATTTTATTTTCTTGAAAAATATGGACAATTCAAACAAAATATTATAAGCACATATGTTCCACACTTCAACCAACGACAGCTAGACGAAAAAATAAAGGACAGCTAGAGAAGTTGGGATATGTGATAACGTGCGCCGGGGTTCGGATGCGCACCCTTGGGCGGCGTGTCATGCGGGAGGGTTCACCATAGTGGATAGGGGTGACTGAGTAATAAGTGAGCGTGGAGAAATGTATATATGAACTACCTTTGCAACATTAACTTCCAATTTCTCAGTGCCTTATCTCTTTCAAATCTAAAATACTTACAATAATTTTTTTGTTACATTTTATGGAAATATTTAATTATATACCCTCTATATATCTTATCAATTCCAATTTGTTAAAGATTATAAGATTGTACGAGATTGTTCTATTTAATGATCTTTTTATAATTTCATTGGTTTCAATAAATTTAATCAATAAACACTTCTGTAGTTAAAATGGATTAATATCATTTAATATAGAATTAATAAAAATTTCAATACATTTTCTAATATGCTCTTCATTGTTATTAAAGGGTCTAGCTCCGTTGGTTGAGTAAATTGCAACAATGGTTGTGAAACTCTTTACTTGCAATCAATTTTCATAAATATTTAAAATATTGGTAAAATTCAATTATTATACAAAATGTTATATATGCAATTTACTAAAGGACTTAAACTTCCTTTACTAATTTGGCAAGCCTAAAATTCCATAATCGAAGTGAAATTCAATAAAGTTAAAATTAACAAATAATAAAAATGACTAAAAAAATCTATTTGATGATATTTTCATTTAAGATTTTAAAGAAAGAAGCTTTTTGTTCACTTACTAAAGGGAGTTATTTGGATAAAAGAGGATAGGATAAAAGTGAATTTATTTTATTAACTTGTATAATATTTTAAATGTTATTTGACAGTGTCTAATATTAGGAGAGTGAAATGGTTTTTGTGAGGTATAGCAATTTCAGGTAGAAATGTTAAATACGTGGCCAAATGTCATTTGCTTCGCATTGAAGGTTAGTTAGTTAGGGGTACCTTTATCCTCATCTTCCTAATCCAAAAAAAAAAAAATTTGGTTGGCACACACCAAACCAAACCCCAAAAGTTAAAAAAAAATAAATAAATAAAAAAACTCCTGCAATTGGCTTTGTCGAAAAATGTAACATGTGATCTTCGTGTTTATCTTATTTGCAAAAGGGTCCTCACCACTCTACCCTTTTTCGTCATTACTCCATTTCAAATCTGAATGTGTCCAATTCAGACTTATGAAACCCTGGCCCATGCGCAATTCAGTAATTGAGACTCGTGCACTGTGAAAAAACCATGCATCTCGAGGTTAATCCACGTCAGAGGCTAAGAGAAAGTTTTTGGAATTTGAAATCAAGGATTTATATATATTAATGACAGTTACCACCGACAAAAACAACTCTTTTTTTTTGTTAACCTTAATTTTCTAAAGTTCAGACATCACGTCCACACTCTGTCCATGCTTCATTGTTTGCTAATATTACATGATTACCTTGGAGAAATGCTACCAATAATTATACCTGTCTTCATTATTTTCTCCCACTTTTTAATACCACCATTTATTATGGGCAAAATGTATAATCATTAGATCCAAAGTGGTGGAGAACGCCCGAAATTCAGAAATTGTCGTGGAACGATGATAAATTCATAATAATTGTATGATTGTAGTAATTGAAAGCTGCATGCGCATGATCTATGGGTGCCGTAAGAAGATGGAATTGGAGCAGAACCGATTTGACCAAATACTTTACATTAAAAACTAAAATAACCTAGTCTATAAGGAGGATAATGGTTTTTTTTCCACTTGTACATGTGAGGAACTTTGACTCGCTTTTAAAAAATAAAACAAATAATCTTAGTGGTTAGTAAAAAAATTAATTTGTTCATTTTAGAAACAGATATATAATATGAACAGAAACATATAAACATAATATTCAGTGCATTCGTTTTTGCCAACAAACAGCCATTTTATCTGAACTATAAAATAAAATGAAAGAAGAAATATAGTATTGTTTTGAGGCAATGTGTGGAAATTGGCCACTTTTGACTTAACCTCATGTCTCCCTCCCGACATGCATCTTTAGGCTTTACATTTTTTCAAGACCCAACAAGGCCTTTGCGTCGGGCATAAGATACTATGGATAAAAACAAGGATGCGCAAACCATACCCGCAAACATCACCACCTAAAATTATAAAAATTGAATTGGAAAACAAGAATCAGGAAAACCTGTTACAATAAACTTACTTTATGTGGCAAAAGTTGCTCAGGGGATTTCAAAACCTTTCTCTTATAGTTTGCAAGTGATGTGCACATACATACCCATTTAAACACATGTTCGTGGCCTGGTGCTTTCCATGTGTATGGAATGTTCATACCAAATATTGCAGCCACCAATGAATATAAGGACATACACACAGTCCCGGCACTAATGAAGAGCTCCAGCTGTCCCAAACAAGGATAGAAAATAACAGTAGTAGTTAAAGGCTTCAATCATGGCTTTGGTAAAATGTTTCTAAAAATGTTTGTGAGAATATAGGCACATAAATACTTAACCTCATTAGGAGAAAACAATGGCCTTGAAAAGCTTATACCTGAATCAGCTGGTTTCGGTGATTGTCAAGCTGCATGCATGCATGTGTGACATGTTACAAAGAGTTGTTATGCTATAAAGGGTGTGTTCGAATTTCAGTTCAAAAATTAAAAAATTTCCCCTTCTAGTAAGAGCTTAAAATACACGAAGCAGTTGTGCCTAAAATTTACCTGTATGTTGATGTAATCTTCTGTGTCGTCGATATATTCTCGCAACTGAAATGAAGGGATGGATATATCAAAATAGAAAAGTTTAGCAGCTAAGTAGTGCAGATCAGAAATGAAGTAGGAAAGATTAGAAGAAAATGTGCAGTTCATACTGTGGCCAACTTATTTAATGTGCCGTCAATTTGCATGAAATTGGCCTGCAAAGCAAAGCACAACATTATTCAGTTTAATTAATGCCATTCATTTAACGAACCCGAAGTATCTGTGTGGTGTGGCAACATTAAAGATGAAGAGTTCTTAACCTCAAGTAACATTTCAAGCTCCTCAACACCATCCTCCCTGTGAACTGTTGTTCCACTTCCTCTGCTTGATTTGTGTATTTTTGAACCTGTATTTGGAGAACCATAAAGCCACTTGGGAGCATCAGAGCTACTTGTTGGAGATGATGAAACAGTCGACTTTCTTGATAAGTAAAGATCAGCCATGTCGTCGTCATCATCAAGTAGGTTTTCTAGTTCATCTCTAATCTACAATAAAGCTAGTAAAGTAAACGCGAACAGAAAAAAATTGGTTGTAATATGATAAAGAAAGGGGAAATCAGTGACAGGCAAGTTAGTTCACCTATGAAGCCCAGATACTTCATATCTTATTCATACAATATGATACATATATACAGTACATATATATACGACAATTTTTTTAATACATGCGGATAGTGGACAAAAGTTTATAAAATGTTTTCTGTATATACAAAAAATACATCGAATTCCTCGTTAATTTACAATTATGATAATCACAATTTACAATTCCTTTCACAACATGCATAGCTAAAAAAAACTCAAACAAGCTTTTCATATATGTATCATATCTTAGAAAAAGTCTAAAAATTAAATGAGGAAAGGATTAACTACTTCTTTAATCTGAAACTATCTAAGAAAATATCGCAGAAATATCTTAGAAAAAATTGAAAAATTAAGAAAATTTGAATAATTTTAGAATACATGCCTTTTAGTTTTGGAGAATATAGGCTTCATAGAACAGCATTGACACGTTCTTATGTTGGGAGCACAATTTAATATAAAGAACTCGTAGAGAAAAGGAAAAGAGGAATTCACTTGTGAGAGGGAAAGGAATAAAACTGTGTTAATATATATCTTCAACATACCTTTTGAACACGACTTGTCAACCTCGTCATTGCACATTTCAATTTTCTCACTCTATCCAAGTTACGACTGCTAATCTGCACACAAGTTTCATTCAACCAGATTGGTGTGGAAGGGGAAGAGGAGGATAAAGTGTCAAAAATTTGTCACAACTTATGAAAAATCAAACTTTAAATAACAAACTACATGTTTTATGCACCAGATTTGGATATGGATATGGAGGCTATCTAATTTCTAAAGTTTTATATCACAAATTAGCAATAGTATTAGGTTTTAGTCCTTGAGGATCCTGTGCTGTCTTTCTGATGATAGTTGTATATCTCATTCTCACTACAAAACCACTGTGCTAGCTTAAAAGGGGGAGACTGATTGAAAAAATAAAAAAGAATTTGGTAACACATTATGAACAAAATTGTTTCTTAGCCTGTTCTTTAAGTTGACATGTTTTGCTGACGATACAATAGTGTGAAGATATATTTAAGCTATGTTCTTGTACCAAGGTGAAAACTCTATGAAAAATATACACAATTCTTATGCAAAGGCTTTTTACCTTAGAGGTAAGTTCGTCCAAAGCTGGATAAGCAGCAGTCTCTAACTCTCTCGTTCGTGCGTCAAGGAAACTACAAATTGCTTCAAATAAAACTTCCAAAGCCCGTATCTCAAATGGAAATTCTACGAGCCATAGTCAATTTTCCATTATCGAAACAGAAGGAAAACTAAAGAGCCCGAAACAGAACAACACTAACACTGTTTAATTATAGTAATAGATTAAATTAAAATGTTTCACAAAGCACACCATTTTCGTCTCCACCCTCCCCATCTTGAGCACACGCCTCTTCTTCTCCTTGGCCTTCCCCAGAAGCACTTACTTTGGGTAACCGTCGTCGAAGCTCTTCAACTATTGGCACAACGTCATCATCCGTTGGGTCTCTTAGCAACACCTGCATCACCACGAACAAACAACATAACCTCACAAAATTGATTCTACTTTTAAGCTCGTAAAGAACAATGAAATTGAACATGAGACACATATCGTTATAAATTAAAAACCAATAAATAGTTACAAATTTGAATGATTGAAAATTGTTTTTCTCCCAATAACTACTTATTTATAGAACACAGATTTCTTTCACCAGAAGTGGATAAGACCACTATGGTTGGTTCTCCACCGAATACTACAACTCGAATTTGAAAGTACGGATTATACTAGAACAACTTCATACGGATTGATCTACGTCTTCGACATAGGTAACTCGGAGTGAGTAAATATTAGTGGTGGATTTTTTAAAATGTTACATCTAGATTACTTGTTCATATTTTTAATTTTTGGAGCACTTTATGAGTAGCAAGCGTACCTCATCTGCAGTGATAATAGCTTTAATGTGCTGCAGAAAAGAAATGAATGAGTTGGTAAAACAAAATTAGAAAGCAGAAGAAAAGAAGTGATGGAAACAAAGTGTTTGCCTCTAAATTGAGAACAATGACTTTGTCTCTGCCCAAAATGGTGGAGGGATACGATAAGAGAGGATCGAGAATCCGAAGATCCCTGGCGTGAATTTTAACCAGGCGCATGATAGCATGCTTGTCTGCATCCAGCATAGTGGGTTTACCATGGTGGTCCAGCAGAATCCAATTTCTGGAAACTGCAGTTTTCTTCTTTAGTGAAGAGGGTTGAAGTTGGAGCAGAGAGGAAGAAAGAGCCATTTGGTGTGGAAGTGTTGAAGAGAGGGTGTGGAAAAGGAAGAGGATGACAGAATGATGGCATTTGGAAGAGTTAGGGAGCAATGAAAGATATGTTGCATGAGTTGATTTGGTGACAGGTTGTGGGGTTGTTGATGAGTGGCAGAAGAGGGGAGGTTAAAAAAGTACCACAATTAGGCTTAAACACAGTGTTTAAACATAGGAGAAATAGAACTAGATACAACGTTGGAGGACATTCTTAGTTGCAAGCTTTTCTTTCTTTCAATTTAATATTTGCATGGGTGCCCTCTCTAGATAACTTCTTCAACTGCTGTATAATGGCGATACTCAATGGAGATTAGGAGTTATATGATTACTTTTAAGTAAAAAGTTAAATAGTTATTTATTTTATTGAATATTAAAACTAATTTAATTTGGTATATGTAAAATTTTCTAATTAAAAATTATACTAAAAACACTAATATTGTATCTCTTTTATATAATGGTGTATATAATATTGTATTTTGGTTCTTAAATTGTTATTATTTATTTTTAAAAATTTAGAATATTCATAATAAATTATTTTAAAAAAGATAAATATTTATTTCATCCACTTCTACTCTATCATTATCCTATATTTATTTGTTGGAGTAAAAAGTGAAGGACCGAATCAAAGTAGAATTGGATATGCATCACAAAGTTAAAGTTAAAGTTGGAAGTGACACTTAACTACGATATGCAAACCTATAAATATGAGTTCAAGAATATTGAGGGAAATATATATATGTTTTTAGAGAATTTATGTTGCACTTTTTTCTCTTTTTTGTAAAAGTAATATTATTGGGTCTCTAGTAGTATATTCTTCAAGGAAACCAAAGCAACAACTTCCAAAATAAATTTATTGTTACTCTTGATGATTTTCATTTGTCTGAATATGTCAGAATATGTCACTACTTTGAAATTAGTAAATTTTCTTTTTTTCATAAGTATAAATTATTTTTATCTTTTATCTTGTATTACTCATTTAACGGTAAATTTTTATTTGAAATTTTAAAGAAAAATGAGTAAAGTAAACTTTAAAAGTTATTATTTTATTAAAATCGTTTCAAGAGAAAATAAATTGTTAAAGAATAAATTTTAAGTTATGTACTTTGTTAGATGAATTCAGAATATTTTATTATTATAAATAAAATATTTAATATGAAATATTTTAATATCATTCTGATCCATATTAAAAATCCATTTCTCAGTAAAAAAAATACTAATAACTCATTCATTTCAATAGTTTTTTTACTATAAATACAAAAAAATTTTAAAGTTTAAACTAAAGATAAAAATCAATTTCACCTGACAATATATAAACCATATTTAACCCTAATAATAATAAATAAATAAATATTAGGCTTATCTCAAAAAAAAAGATAAATTAAAATTTAAAAATAAACAAGTTTCATTTTACATAACAATAATTTTACAACTAAAACTATCATAAAACCAATTATTGGTTTGGTTCTACCTTCTTTCTTCTCATGGTGGGGTAAAAAAGTGTCGAAATCCAAAATTTATCTAATTCATGAATATAGAAGAGTTTCAATAAATTTCAAAATCTACTCCTTTGCATGATCTTTAAACCGTTTTCTTCTCAAACATACTTTATGTATTAACTATTGGTTTAGTTCTACCTTCTTTTTTCTCATGGTGAGGTAAAAAAAGTGTTGAAATCCAAAATTATCTAATTCATAAAAATAATATTTTCATTTAGACTTCTATATACAAAAAATCTGAAATTATACTAAAATAACGGTAACCAGAATTATTAAAGGGTAGACCTGTGAAATTGACATGGAATACACGTGTCAACAGTGTCTGCGCTGAGATTACGGTGGAAAAGGACCTCTGCTATAGGCTCAAAGATCTCATCATATTCTTCTGAAACACTCCTTTCATTTGTCATGCTCCTGTTTATCTAACACCATAGCCAGATTTCCAAAATTTCATGCCTTCTCAACAATATATACTTTTAGCTTAAATTTGTAAGCTTTTTTGGGGCCTTCTTAGAGTTTTGAATTATTATTACTACGTTTATTTAATAATATAAATACACTTTATTTAATAAAGATTTTTGTTTTATTACTGTAAAAAAAATTATATTTCAACTGATTAAAAATCACTTTTAGTATAAGCTAGTTATTATCAAAATCAATAAAATTAATTATTATTAGATTTAAGTATGTGTGCATATATATAGTCCTGTAAAATGAGTGATTTCTTTTTTATTTTGGTCTCTATACAAAAATATTTTCATTCTAGTAAAGTGTAAAGTTGATTTTAGCTTTTAAAAGATATGGATTTTAATTTTAATCACGATAAATATTTTTCTTTTTTTTCAACGATTCCAAAATTTTAAATTAATAATTTGGGTCAGTAATATCTATTTTAGGACAAATAAAACATATGTTTTATTGATATCTTTTAAAAAATTAAGTTACTACTTATATTATATCATAATAATATACATCATTCAGAATGTTCGCTTGGATTACGGTTGGATTGTATTTTGTTTGGTATCGATTAAATTGATTTTTACAAGCGTAACTAAAAATTAATTTAATTCAATCAAATTTGTTTTGTTCTTTTGCAATCTTTTTATTATTTTTAATCAATTAATAATACTTTTAACGTTCTTAATTTTTAATATGAAATTTCAAATTGGACTGTATTTCAAAAATACAAATTACAGAATGAATTAATAACTTACCTTCTTAATGAGATGATAAGGATGTTGATGGAAGATTATAGTTAATGCTGGTCTTCGTTGTCAAGATTAAGAGGTGTGAATTTATTATATGTGATTAAAAAATAATATTGAATATCATTGCATCATATTTGCGTATACACCCACTTCCACAGTAATTTTTATCATTGATTACGCTAATACTAAATAAAGGAAAGTTCATAAAATGAATCCATGCTTCTTCTCAACAATATATTTGTCGTCAATTCCACAATTAGTTGTTGAAAATAAAGTATTTCCACTGTGCTGTATTTCTCACTGCGTAAAAAAGCCAATGCCAAACACTAATATTCATCTTCATAACACCCGAGAGGTAAACTATATTCATACACTTTTTTTTAATGTAAAAATTAAACAATTATGACTTCTGCGTAAGATACAAATTGAGTCAGAAATTAACATTTGAGATATGTCAAAATTCATTGTTGCACCTAAATAGTGCACTTGTTTAACAAAGTTTTATTTAAGTAATATTTTTTTTTATTAAGTAATATCTTAATTTATATGATTTATATTTTTAATAAAATTGATATTTTTTTATTAACGGATTCTATTAAATCAAATAAAAAGTATAATCAAATAAAAATAATATCACATATATTAGAGGCAGTAAAATGAGTGAGATTCGTTGTTAATAGCCAAAAAGGAAATAGGATACGGGTTAGGGCTAGCAAAGCGGGGCACGGCCAGCCCGCGGCTCGCGGTAAAAAACGCGGGGCGGGCTGACCTTTTCAGCCGGCTAATCCGCATTAGCCCGTCCCGCCTAACCTGCGGCCTGCGCGGGCCAGCAGCGGGGCGGGGTTGGCCGGCCCGCTGGCTCGCAAAAAAAAAAAACAATAATTTACTTGGTGGCAAAGGTTCAATGGAGGAGTGACAATTTTGAGTGAAAGAAAATAAGATTTTTATTTAAAACACAACACAACCCAATGGAAGAGTGACAACTTTGAGTGAAAGAAAATTAGTTTTTCACTCAAAACACAAGACAACTACGATGTTCCAAAAAATGCTCACAACACACGACGCATTTTCCTTTGTAGTGTCGCCACTCACTCTGGCTGCGACGCCACGCAGTTTCACCTATAACTGTTACACGCTACTGTCACGCGGTTGTCGCTCGTGCCGCTCCACTAATCCTACATGTTAAAAAAAAAAAAACAGGCCGCCCCGCAAGCCCGTGGGCTATGAAAACCAGCCCGTATTTTTATGCGGGCGGGTCAACCCGGCCCGCATTTTACGGGCCTAAGCGGAGCAGGCCTAAGCGGGGCGGGCCTAAACGGGGCGGGCTGGCCCGCTTTCCCACCCCTAATACGGGCTAGCAAATTAGGTTGAAACTCTTGACAGATTCCGTTAAAAGACAGATTGACGACTCACAGCGACCTACAAACTTTTTTTAACTTTTTTTCAAAAATTTGTAGTTTTGAAACTTTTTTATTTATATATATATATATATATATATATATATATATTTTTAAATATATTTAATTATATAAATATAATTAATTAATGTTTTAATAAGATAAATTAAAATAATTATTACTTTAACATATTAAAAGTACTATATTATAATTAATAATTAAAACTAATTTATAAGTGTTGATGATTTAAGTCGATATTATTATATATTTACATCCTTTAAATAATATAATATATAAAAAAATTAATTTTTAAATTTTTATTTTATTTTATTTTTTAGTTAGAAAAAATGAATTGACAGATCAAAAGCAAACTAACGGGTTAAAAATACTAATACAGCTTGTTAAAATTTAATAAGACTGAGAGATTGGTCAGTCGACTAAGAAAGAAAGAGAATTTACATGATTTTCTTTCCCTCAAACTATGGTCCAATACTTAAATAATATGTTTTTAGAGAAATTATATTTGATTCAACCTTTTTTTTTAGAATTCGAATTCAAATTCTTAAAAGAGAGATAATTAGTTTATTTTCTTCCTTATTTAAATAATCAGTCATGTATTAAAAAAAAAACTTTGTCACATTAAAACAAAATGAACACTTAAATGATAGTGCTCTAATACAATTTATTAATATGAATACTTATTTATTGCTAAAATGACATTATTATAAAGGAAGAGATATCTTTGAAAATCAATATTAATTTTATTACTAATTGAACTAAGACAGGTTTTTATCTTATTTTACATAATATATATATATATATATATATATATATATCTATTTTCTAATTCAACTAAAAATATCTATATCTTACTTTATTCAACATCATAAATACAAAATTTATATAATTTTTACCTATCATTTTCACAAAAATACAACATCAAAATATTATATGAATCCTATCACTGGTGCAGAAACGTAGAACAAATGCGGTTATTTTCATTTTATAAATGCGGCTATACAACCGCATTTGATCAACACGCATTTGTAAATCAGAGATTTACAAATGCGGTTATAAAGAACCGCATCTATAAATACTATTTACAAATGCGGTTGTAGTAAACAACCGCATCTACAGATGCGGTTAAGGTAAACAACCGCATTTGTAAATCAGGTTTTTTTTTTAGAGCATTTGTGCAGTTTCATTATACCCAGCCAACCAGACAGATAAACAGATTCAGATAAACAGATTCAGATAAACAGATTCAGATAAACAGATTCAGATAAACAGATTCAGATAAACAGATTCAGATAGTTATAAAAGTTTAGGAAATATGCGGACGAAGATTGTCTCACATATGTCATGGCTTACGAACTCATGGGTTCCTCATCCGTGAAGAACTACATTTCAAAATAGGTTGATAAATCTCTAATTTATACTAGAAAACATTATGCAAAATTTTAGAAATTTCTAACAAGTGTAAATATAAGAACTAAAACCTCAAAATATCCTAAAAAAGACCTAAATAATACTAAAAAATAAAAAAGTGATAGTAAATGGTGGAATTTTGAAATTTTGGTGAGGCCAATCCCCCTTCGGGAATTGGTCATGGCGGTCGTTACCTCATTTCGAGCAACTTTCATTTTTTATGCGTCTCCATCCGACTTCTCCATCAAAAGTTATGGTCGTTTAAAGTTTTCCTACAAATTTTTCACATTAAATCCTAAACATACACACACTAAACACATAAACACACTACAATCAAGTTTTAAACATACATCCAAATCCAAATATCAATATTTATTATAAAATTAATTAAAAAATTTAAAACCGTAAACCCTAAAAAAACTAACCTTCTATAGTTGTGGGTGCAACCAAGTCCCCAAGGTGTTGCCGCATGGTGTTGCCGGCCAGAAGACTTGACAGAGGTTTACGATGGTGGAGATGGAGCGAGAGGCGCGGAAGAGATGGCTCAAGTAAGACGCGGTGGTGAAGGGAAAGGATAAGTGTGGAGAGAGCACTGATGGGCAAAGGATGGAGAAGGAGAGGACAAGAAGAAGAAATGGAACACGGTCTTAGCATTTTTCATTTACAGATGCGGTTGTGTGTATAACCGCATCTGTAAATGAAAAACTTTTCATTTACAAATGCGGTCATATACATAACCGCATCTGTAAATGAAAAACTTTTCATTTACAAATGCGGTTTTAACCAATAACCGCATTTGTAAAACAAACTAATTTCAAAAATGCCACCGCGTTTTTAACAAATACGTTTTAACGCTAAACCGCACTTAGAAAGGAGTCTTCATTTCATCATTTTGCACTAGTGTATCTAATCTAATCATCAATACAAACATATATATATATATATAAATCAAATTTGTTATAATATCCATGTATAGTCCAATATGAACAATAGAGTCCCATGGAAATATTTTCATCTCATTAATATAACTATAATGTATTAAATTAAACTTTTTTATAAAATTCAATAAAATACAATAAAATAAATAAATTAAATCCAATAAAATACAATCATTCTGATACTAATAAATATATGGACATCTCATATAGCGTTTACAAATAATCTTAACCTGAAATTATAAATTTAGCCAAAATGTAATTGAAACTTAACATCATGCATAAATTTTTTCAAATAAATAAAGACGTATTTTGCAACTTATTTACTGAATAAAGTTTTAGCTATATTTAATCTACCCAATAATGACTTTTTTTTATATATATATATTTAAGTTTGGATAAATTAAAAATTGGGAGAAGAAGAAAAACATAGGAGGCAAGTGAGGAAGTGAAAAGTGAAAATATACATTAAAGGAGGCATTGATTAAGCAATAATGATTTAGAACAGTAAATTTTGATAGTTGAGTTCCTTCTTTGATGTGATGTGGCAGTAGGAGCCAGCCAAATGCGTCTCTATTAATTCTAATTAATGCGTCGGCCACAAACAAATTTAAAAACAATGTATGACATGATATTTAACATAATCTTAAACCTAATTTTATATATTATAATGATTATTATTATTATTATTTATACGAGAGTAAGATTCGTTTTCTATGAACGTCATTTTACTTTTTAATATATTCTATAATTTACATAAAATCACTTTATTTTATTTCTTGTATTTTTTCAAATTAGCGTCAAAATTTATCATCTTTCAATTCTCAACTTTCATTTGTTTTTTATTTAAGTTATTCTCTAGTTCTATTTTCTATCTCAACGGTGACTTTATATTCTTCAATTTTAGATTTAAATATTTTAAACTTAAATAAAAAGATACACAGATAAAAATAATTATATAAATTAAAAATCATATTATTTTTTAAAATTAATATACACAAATGTATAAGAATAAAAATAAAAATTACTACACCAGTTAAATTTTAATTCAGTAAAAATAAAATAATATGATAAGAATGCTGGTATAGCACCTGTATTTTGCTAATAATTAACAATATAAAACGAAGTTGTAAAATATACAAGGGTAGTGTATTTAAGCAAGTTAATTAAATATTAGTTAATATAAGTAATAGTAAATTTAATCTTATTTGGACATTTGAAGTTTATTCATATTCTTTGTGGGAAAAATTGACAACAAATAAAGTTGCAAAATTAATTTAAATTAGATGTGAGAGTTGGTAACATTTATTACCATTGTTTGGAATTTCAACATTTACTAAGAAAAACCATAAATTGGAAGTTAGGTTTGTTTTTATTTCTTAACAGAAACAACATAGCAAAGGTTTCACTTTCTCACGGTGTTGTTGCTTTTTCATGGGTAGGTAAGGTTGTCACATTTTGCCTTGATTGTCGCATCACGGGTACCAAATGGACTTAAAGCGCCACACAAATTTACATCTAACTTTGATTCATTTTAATTTAAACACTCCTATTAATCCCTGTATTCTAATTTTATACCACATATAAATTATGTTACTGTATAATATTCATTTAGAGTTTTTTCACCCAGTTTTAAATTTTTTTTAATATAATTTGAAATAAGTTATCTATTTTATTTATTTGTCACTTTTTCTCTTCAACCAATTTTTAATATATAATGAAAATAAAAGTAAGATATAATTAGAAATAAAAAAAATTTCTTAAAAAATAATTATTATATAAGGAAAGAAAAAGTACTATTTTTTTTAAATTATATCACAATATAGGATATTTATTATAATTTTTAAATTATAATTTATATGCTGAAAACCTTTTTGTTTATTACATATTTTAAAAATAATATAATTCATATATTTGGAAAAAATTATTTAAACTAATTGTTTAACATTTCCCATTTTTCATTTCTCCATTCTTTTATTCAGCTTTTTGCTTAGTTTCATCACTCTTACTTTTATATATTTTTCAACTTACCAAATGAAGCAGTAGAATAAAATTCGCGTGAAAACAACTCATATACCATTCAATCAAACAAATATAGTAGTATTATATCTGATAAAGGTGATACACTTTAAAATCAATAATGGTTGAAATTAAAATATAGTGGTATTTGATGAAGGTTATACGCCTTAAATTAGTAATAAATGAGTCTCGCTTTAAACGTATTTTTATTTTAAAGAGCATAATTCCTTTTCATGAATGGTAGGTATGGTATGAGAATGAGAGTATGAATATGAATTATGAATTTATGACCTACACGGGCCATCACATCATCGCATATCTGTCATCCGCATCATCATCTACTACTATATTGTTATGTATGCATTATGCATGTTCAATTTCAAGTACCGTTTTCATTATTTTCATTATTAATTCTTCACTCGTCAACCTGGTGGTACAATTCCCGAGGCAACCCAATTAGAAGGGGGTGAAAATAATTATAATAATAATGGTGATAATTAAGAAAAAAGTATTTTAAAAAAGAGAGAAATTAAACGAGGCAATTCATCACGGAAGGGGCGAACATGGATCATGGAGCTGCTTCCAGTTTTTCTCTCTCTCTAGAAAACGCAAAAGCGAATAACTGAAACCCTAGCCTCAGTTTTTGTGTGTGCGTGTTTGGTATTATTACTTCTGTTCCACGCATCGAATTCAATTCTCTGTCATATGAATCTGTGAAATCAATGTGCCTCTTTCGGAATCGCAGAGCGAGTAACGGTTCCGTCGTCGTTTACCGCTGACTGCTATCATCGATGAAGTCATCGCGCTGGTGGCAGAGGACTCTGATCCTCGCTCTTCTCTCTCTTTCCGTCCTTGCTCCGCTCTTTCTGGTCTCTCACCGCCTCAATCTCACTCCCTACGGTAAAAAAAAAAAACTTAATCCTCTCTCATGTCGATTTCTATTTCCCGCGTGCTCTCTCTCCGTTTTAGTTGACCTTTTGCGTTTTGTTGAATTCCATTGCAGCACGACTGGAGTTTCAAGAAGATATATCCAGTGTTGTAAGCATATTGCTTCTCAATCCTGGTCACTTTATTTTGTTAATTTTATTTGAATTTGAATTCCTTCGATAGCTTCATTTGCATTTGCCGGCCGATAGTTGACTGGAACTTCGTGTGCTTTCAATAATTTTACTTATGGTTAAACTGATTTTCAATAGTTAATTATGTTAACCGGAAGTGTTTTATTTTTTTAATGCTTCTTCAGCTCCAATTCAAATTCTACAGCTTCCGATGCTCTGCTGTGGAATGGAGATTGATTATTATCTTTTGTTTCTTGCAGACATATAGGACAGATCCTTTACAGCTAAATGCTATTGAACAGGTAGTGGAAGATTTTATTAGAATTTTTGCCATCGTATTTTAAGTTTCAATTCTTCTTGTTTTCCCCATGAATTTGAGAATTGAGTTTTCCTTTGTTATTTTTTGCCCTTTTTGTGCAATACAGGAAGGTGCTGAAGAATTAGAAGAGCCAAAAGAAGTTGTTTATAAAGAAAAAAAAATTGGTTCAATAAATAGTTCCATTCAACAAAAGGTTAATGATTCTGAGGAATCTAAAATCGAAGGGTACAGAAATAACATTTTGGAAAGAAATGGTTGGTGTTGGTGCACTTTTGAAATTTTGCGGTTTACATAATGCCCGTCCAATCTAAAAATTTTGCTTTTTCCAAGTTTCAGAATTCAACCGGAACAAAAGACAAGACCAGAAAGCTCAGCGGAAAGGGTTATTCTCCATCGTTGGGGATGAGGTTTGTGCTATTTCTTTTGAATTACTGACATTTGAATTTGAAGACTGCGAGACTGCTGCTTTTGTTCTATTGGATTTTTTTCAAAAAAGTTATTTGAAGATTCTTCCGTTCTGTCTTCGTGAGAGAAGTTGCACTTATCTCAAATTTCAGAAGATACCTAAGATTATTTTCACACTCTGCATATGGTTAAGATCTTCATTTCTTAACGGTCATCTTCCCATTTCATGTACATAACTGTAAATCTATGATGAATGCATGATTTGGCTTGTGTTTTAAAAATTGCTATAAATGCATTCGTATTCAGTTAAATGAACTGAATTGATGTAAAAAAAAAAAAATTATCTGATATATCACTTGTTTGCTTGGGGTTTTATTTTCGGATTGCAACATCTTTGACACTAATGTAAATGATGTTCCTGATAAGAAATTGGATTCTTGCTTGTCCATAGTGCACTTATTATGAACTTTCTTTTACTATTCTAAATGAGATTATCGGATTAACTGTTATTTTATGTATATTTAGCTATATAATATAGAGTATCCTATATCCGTTGCTGACCTTATAAGGTGTTTTAAAGGTTATCAAACACCATAGCCTTACTTTTAGTTCCAATCTGAGATTGTAGTTGGATAATTAATACCTCTGACCGCTTTCCATTTTCTTTTACATTATCAGATGTCAATTCTTTCCCTAGAGACTGACTTCATCCATTCTTTAATGGCTAGCTAGGTGGGAAAGTTTGAACCATTTTTACAAATTAACTACTAACGTGGATTTGTTGTGTATCTACCTTGAAATTATGATTTATTCAAAGGATTCGGGGGTTTCTGGCTAGTTTTCTACTGGGGTCAGTTTTTATAATTGAAGCCCAACTTACTCTTATGAATTATCCAAGGTCTTGTTTGTTAAGCAGGTTATTTACCTATTCCATTCTGAACACAAGAATTTTAGTTTTTTTAGTATGTTTTATCATATCTCCATTTGTGGTGGAAATTGCAAACTTTACATTTTTTTTATATGCCTATGTGTGTTTGATTAATGTATGAATGCAAATTGGACTGTAGAGAAGTTAAATTCACAAAGTTATATATATTGTTTTTTGAATTTGGTTTTATTTGCAGAACATATTTAATTCAACAGTCACACATAATCAGAGCATGCACACTCATCCTCAAAAAACGACAGATGATAATGTTGAAGTGACAGATAAGCAATCTATGCCAAGAGCAACCCAAAATCATCAGATTTCACGTCCTCGGCCTCGGAGATTGTCAAATCAGAAGGTTTTGGAAATTAAGGATCAAATTATTCAAGCCAGAGCATACTTGGGGCTTGCTTCACCAGGCAGCAGCTCACACTTGGTGAAGGAGTTGAAGCTGAGAATTAAAGAGATGGAACATGCAGTTGGAGAGGCTAATATGGATTCAGATCTGTCAAGGAGGTAAAATTTTCTTGTAATCCTACAACTTGATTTAGTTTGACAGTTATTTATTTCCTGTAATTACTAGAATGTACAGGTTTCAAGAAACAAATTAAATATACGAGGTTTCAGCAGAGAAAATTTAAAGTGGATGGATTACATTAAGAAACACGTTTTCAGGGACCAAAACATAATATTTTTTGTTACAAGACCAAACTTAAATCTTTGGCAACTGCTTGTTTACCAATATAAAAGTAGTGATGGAGAACATTCACGCTTGTCATTTTTATGTGATATGAACTGTTAAAAGAAAATCAGATGTTTTTTAATCTGAAAACAAGTGAAGTTCACAGTGCTTTGCAGAAAATGAGACACATGGCGGCTTCACTGTCTAAAGCAGCCCGTGCTTTCCCAGACTGTGTTGCTATGACAACTAAGCTCCGTGCAATGAATCATAATGCTGAAGAGAAAATTCTTTCTGAGCAACATGAAGCAACATATCTTGTTCATCTTGCTGCAAGGACTACCCCGAAAGGTCTTCACTGTCTTTCTATGCAGCTAACTGCTGATTACTTTGCCCTGAGACCTGAGGACAGGAAGCTTCCAAATGAAAATAAGATTAATGATCCAAAACTTCATCATTATGCTGTCTTCTCTGACAATGTTCTTGCGTGTGCAGTAGTTGTTAACTCCACTATCTCTAATGCCAAGGTAAATGCAATTTTTAAATGGATTAACTTTTATTGATTCGGGAATTTCTGCTTTTGCTTTTGGATAATGTTGAACCCTGATGCAATGCTGAGAAAAAACATTGATACTAGCTAATTCAATATTAACAAGGTTAGCTATAGTTCATTTCAAGTTAGTAGTCCCTTGGTGGATACTTTTTGAATAGTTGATACCCCACATTGCTTACCCTTATCAGCTAAAGTTGCCTGTCTACAAAAAATTGCTGCACATGTTCAGAACATAATGATTGTTTTATACTTGAGATTTTTCTTCAACTATTATGTAGTAAAAACCATTGGGGTGGGTGGCCAATTTGATCTCATTCCTATCTTTCCTTTAACCCACCCCACTTATAATTGGCATTTGATTTTTGAAATATTTCTGTCTACATTGAAAGAGTTATCTTAGTTGCACTGCTGCTCAAGGCGCTGCAGAACATGCTGAAGAATTAAGAAGTCAAAGCAGTAAAAAAACAAGAGGAATATGATTTTTTATTATGGAATGACACACTAATAAGTCAATCATCCTATAAAATACTTCCCTCTCCATCATTAACTAGCGATTAAACTTTGATTTTCTAGTTAGGTGGAGTTATTTATACTTTATTACCTTCTCAGCACTTTATAGAAGTGTGTAACTCGTAGCTAATACGAGAGATGCAGTAAGAAGAAAGATATATGAGATCCCTTAGAAAGTAACTCATTCCCATGAGAATGCAGTCTTATGTACCTACATCAAACCCTGTCACTTAATGTTGAGTTTTTGAAGGCTGAATTTTTTATTTATTTATGAGAAGTACTGACAGTATACTATTTTTAAACGCACTTTATTATTGACTGAAATTTATTAGAAATCAAAAAATAAAAAATAGTGGGTCCAACATCTTGTTTAGGGAACCTCACTGTTGATTTTGTAGTTTCCAATAAATTTTAATCAACAGTAGAAAGTGTGTTAAAACAAGTGTATTTTAGTGTATGTTGTTAGTATTCCTCTCTATTTACAACATTATGAAAAGGACATAAATTGATCCATGTAGTAGATTTCACTTAATAAGGCAAGGTTTGATTGTAATGTTATATTGGTTTATTTTTGAGTTCGTGCGAAAATTCTTATTATTGAATATGAAGCTCATGCTTAAGTATGTGTGTAGTAGTGACAAGAAAGTGTGACAATGACTTTTAAATTGCAGAAACAGGGGAAACTTGTTTTCCACGTAGTGACTAATTCAGTTAACCTTCCTGCAATCTTGATGTGGTTCTTATTAAACCCTCCTGGCAAAGCCACAGTCCACGTACAAAGCATAGAGAACTTTGAATGGTTGCTCAAGTACAATACATTCAGAGAACATAGTTCCAGTGATCCAAGATATACCTCTGAGTTGAACTACCTGCGTTTCTATCTTCCAGATATCTTCCCAACTTTAAATAAGGTTCTGCTCTTTGATCATGATGTGGTGGTGCAACAAGATCTCAGTAGACTGTGGAATGTCAATATGAAAGAGAAAGTAATTGCAGCAGTTGGCACTTGTCAGGAAGGGGAAACTTCATTTCATAGGATGGATACGTTCTTAAACTTCTCAGATCCATTCATTGCAAATAGATTTGATGTCAATGCTTGCACGTGGGCATTTGGGACGAACTTATTTGATTTACAACAGTGGAGAAGACAAAATTTAACTGCTCTCTATCACAGTTATTTGCAAATGGTATGGTTAAAGAAATGTCGTTATTTTGTTGTAGACTTACTATTTTTTTCTCTGTTCAGAGAGTATGCATGCCGTTCTCCTCTCACACAATTGTTTCCTACATTTAAGTTTCTTCAAATCTTGAGTTTGGCTTCTAGCATTGATAAAATAAACGAGCTCCCTTGAAATTGGATTTGCATTAATCGTGGAATTCAGATGTTATTCAAAGAAATATTTTCATTTTTCTAATTTCAAATGGTTGAATCTAATGAGTATGTGTCAAAGTTCTTGTTTAATTTGCAGTTACATGGAAGACAATTTTTTTTCTATTAAATTCTGATGCTACGATGATGTGATGTGTTTCTCTATGTTGTTAATTTCAGGGTTTCCAGAGACAATTGTTGAACACTGGAAGTCTGCCTTTAGGTTGGCTGACCTTCTATAACAAGACTATGATTTTGGACAGACGGTGGCAGATTCTTGGCCTTGGTTATGACTCATATGTCGATAAAAACCAGATTGAGCGGGCTGCGGTTATACACTTCGATGGAATTAGGAAACCGTGGTTAGACATTGCAATGGGAAGATATAAAAGTTACTGGACCAAATTTCTGAAGTTTGATCATCCTATTTTGCAACGTTGCAATCTCCAGGCGTAGCTCAAAATTTAAATATAACCTTTTGTACCTGGCAGGTTTTATTTGAGTAATTGGCTGGCATATTAATTGCCTGCTTCATCGATTCTTTATTGTTCTCGGCGATTCTTCTTGTAAAGCCCTTCATAGATGAAAAAAATTACGTCATATATATTTTTTTAGAAGCTTAACTAATTTGTAGAGACATTGAGATGAAATAAGATTCGCGTAGGCATTTTAGCTGCTTGGAGATGCTGTTGCTGGTTGTGTACATAATTCCTTCCGGTGGTCTGTTAGATCGTGCTACCCTGTTTACCACCAATTTAAGCCAATTACGAGCAGTCTGGAAGTTAAAGCTAAATTTTACTTTCAGGAACCATTTTATACACATTTGAGTTGTGACGTGTTAGTATGAGTGCTCAAGTATTGAAAGTAATAACTTTATTATCCGTGATGGATGTGATCTGGGGGTTCAAATTTGTATTCTTCTCCGCTTCTTTTTAAGTGTTAGAAAGAAAGGAAGCATTATTTAGTCGTGATTTTTTGGACAAATAACTCTATATTAAAGATTTCTTAAATAAGTATTATGTTTAAGTTGCTTTTTTAATTAAAATAAAACATTTAAAATATTTTTATCTTAAATATTTTTTTAAAAATGAGATGAAAGTAGCTTATAAATATTTTCGCAGTTTTTTTAATACTTACATAAATGAGCGTCATAAGATAAATTCAAAATATTCGAACAAGACTTTGTAATTAGTACGTCTTTGTTAAGGTTGGAGCAGGGGTAAAGCCAACATCCAACGAAGCTACGATTGAGTTAAAAAATATGGGACTCCGAATGGATTGTGTGACACGTGGATAAAACTTATTGGGGTTTTTGCAGATATGGATATCAAACGAGGGGTTGTCATCCTATCCATGGTGTGTGGTGTATGGGCCGATACTGCACTTCCAATAATAATAATAACAATTTTGAAATATTTTCTAGTGCGTACCGTGACAAAAGCGTAGCCATACTCTGATTCATCACTGAAGAAAAATGGCAACCATCATCGCCGGCAGCCCAACAACATCAATTTCTCGATCAGGTCTTGTGCTCAAGCGACCTTTTGGGGTCTCATCCTCTACCGTTCTTGGTGAGCTTTTTCATTGATCATAACTTTATTCAAGTTTTTCCTTCAAGGAAGATGATAGTATATATGATTCCTTTCAGAATAAACCTGCAATCAATTAATCTGTTCCTATTTCTGATTTTCTTGTACTCACAACGTTGTGGAACACGACGTAGCAATTTCAGAGTTCTCATATTTCACGTTTAGACTGATAGTTAGGTTTTAGATTATGCTGATTAATGAACCAACAACTTTTTTTCCTTACATAATTGTATAGGATTGCCAGCAATGAGTAGGGCAGGGAAAGTGAGGTGCTCCATGGATGAAAAGCCTTCCGTGCAGGAAAACAGTTCAAATGTGGGAATGGGAGCATCCTTGCTAGCAGCTGCATGCGCCGCAACCATGTCAAGCCCAGCCATGGCTTTGGTGGATGAGAGACTGAGCACCGAAGGGACAGGGCTTCCCTTTGGGCTTAGCAACAACCTTCTTGGTTGGATTCTGTTCGGTGTCTTTGGTCTTATATGGGCTCTTTACTTTGTCTACACTTCCAGTCTTGAAGAGGATGAAGAGTCTGGATTGTCCCTCTAAACCCTAACTCATTATGCATTGTATAAATTCCAAATACTTATTTCCTCCTCTGTTATATTAAAAATCTACTTGTGTATCCAACTTCAATCTTCCCAAGTTATTGATTTCTTCTCATGCAGAGCTTTCACATAGCTTCTTCTATTCATGTCTTTTACCTTTTAAGGTTGCCTGTTTATTGGTAGTATAACATTCAATTCTATCCCTGAAATTAAGTGGAAGTTGAGAAGTATACAATACATTTCTATGTATTTAGCCATACATGCAAACATCTAATTAGTGGTGACAATGAAGATAAGTATTCTTCTAATAAATCTATAGATTAAATCAAAATATAAAAATGTGATTAGGCTTAGAGCTTAGAATCCAGCTTAGTTATAATTTGTATAGAAAGTGCAATTCTATGTCCATTGGAAAGCCGAGAGGAATGTGCCATGGGAGTGGGCATAGGGGCGGAATCTTGCATGCCCATTTCATATAAGAGATTAATGGTGTATTTTCTTTGACTGAGCTATATGTCGGAGTTGTTGTGGGTTACCTCAAAGCCCAAGAAATAAGTAAGATTGCATAGGTTTTTAATCTTGAAATGTTGATTCAGCATGTTAGTGATATGAAGAATCTCAGCTTTATCATTGCCGGTCAACACAATATCACATACATAAATAAGTAAAGCAATTGAATTAGAACTAAAAAGGTTTAATCTTCCATATGAGGCAAAACAAAAGAATTATAAAGAATAAAAGATCCTAAGAAAACTCTTATGAAGTTCCTCTTTTTCTCCTTGATGCTTGTGTCTTTGATCTTGGGAAAAAGTTTAGATTTTGTTGACAATTCCAAACTTTCCATAATTCTTTTTATTTTGTAGAAGATTTGCTTCCAATTCTGAGATCTTGTAGCTTTTATTTTCTCTTTTTTCTCCTTATAATTTGTTTTTTGTTTTGATTCAAAGAAGCAACTTGAACTTTTGCATATTTGACCCATTCACAAAGGTAAATGCTCCCTCCAAATAATTTACTCTAAAAACACAAAATTAACAAAAATAATAGTTAAAGCCCAAATAAACTCAATTATATGAATATTAATTAAAATAATAAATTTATTTATTATTATAGTCCAATAATCTATAATTAAAGTTATTAAGTGTGAATAAATATATGCTCATCAACATGACACATGGTGATCTCTATCAACATGACACACGGTGATCTCTATCAACATGACACATGGTGATCTCTATTTAGTGATTACATATATTTTAGTTGCATTCCTCTAAATTTTCCAAAATTGGTTTCAATTAACATACTAGTTTCATTAACTAATTTAATTAACTAAATATGTAACTATTTTTAAAATAAAAAATTTAAATAAATTTACCTACTTTGATATTTTAAATTATCCAAAAATATTCAATTAATATTTAAATAGATTATTAATTATATTATCTAAATTTATAAAACATTAAAAAATAAAATAAAGAGTAACAAAATATAAAAAAATAGAATTCGTGCTAGCCATCACACTTCCAAAAAAAAAAAAGAAAAAATGTAAATATACTACTAAATAAGACTTCAAACTAAATCAGGAAAAAAATACATATTTAAAAAAAATATGAAAACATATTTGATAGCATAATTTTAATATAAAACGAAAAAATAAATAAATCATATATGCATGCCCATATTTTATGAAAAAAATAAATAAATATAAACCAAAATCATGCATTTAACACAACTTCTTCATTTTAAAATCATTTTTATAAAATCCTAATTATATAAATTTTAATATCTATTTCATTACTTGTGTAATTTTTTATCAAAATAATACCACTTATATGAAAAAAATTCTTAAAACCTTAGGTGGGTGTGTCGATATCATAAATGATATTTTTTTATTTAAAAAAAAACAAATAAATTAAAAAAAAAAACTTGAAGAATATCTCAACCTTTATATAAGGTAAACTCTTATATAAGTAACAAAATAACTTTCATCTAACTTATATCCCTTTAACAATTCCTGTATCAATATAACATATAAAGAATAAGCCGAAGTATCTCCATAAAACTATTAATGTAGATCTAGCATCAAACTTGTATAATTACCTCACCTCTCCTTACAAAACCCTAACACTCTATGAGGCAAGCCAATCTGCCCAAGAAAGCTACACTGCAAAATTATGCAGAAAGTTTTAACTAATCCCTTTTCATTCCGCCAAATATGTTCCAAAATGCAAATTTAGGGTTTACGCTAATGTCGTTATTCGGGGTGTCTTGCAAGAAAGACAACCCACGCGTGGAGCGACTTGTCATGGGTAATGGGGGAAAGTTCTGGAATTTAATTAAAATAATAGCATTAAAGTAACTTTAGTTTTTAAAAGCAAAAATTTAAACTAATGGGTGGAAAATTAATTGTTATCAGTAGTCATCAATCAAGGGGATCATATCAAACTGGCAATCATGTTTGAAGTCGTCATTAACAAATTATAAATTTTACATGTTTTTTTGGTATCCTATATTCTAATATTTACACTATTATGTTAAGCTCATTTAATTTAATGTGTCTAATTACATTATCTTAGCACCAACTCCAAAGTGAAGTACATATTTATAATAGATAAGTAATATTTATCACATCCAACAAGAAATAAAAAGTTGATTTCAAATCCCACCTTTAAGTGTTCTTACAACTTCCCAATCTCCAGGAATCTCACAATTTTTATAATTAACGAACCCTCGCGAGCAAAAGTGAGATAACAAAATGCACGAAAACTGATTTTGGTTTTGGTGATGTTGAGCGACGAAAACGACAGTGAAATTAAATAAGTTGAAGAAAGGAAGGCTAAAAACAGGTACTACAAGACAAAGCACGAACCGCAACTACAACCACAACCATAAAAGAGTAATCATCACTACGAAAAATCAAGCAATTCATCAGTTTAGAGTTCAAAACACGAAGCAAGACCACGAAATAAGATTAGGGTTTAAAGAAGGAAGTTTGTTGTTGAAGAAGAAACAAAGGGGTTTGGAATTGAAGAATAAAATTTGTTGTAGAAGTGCGTGTGAAAAGCTAAATAGATTACTATGTCAATTGAACATAATAAGTAATTTTCTATGATAATTCTAAATTGTCCCGATATAATAATTACTTATTTTATTAATTTTAATTTTTTTATAAATAAAATAAGTTTAATATTCAGCCTGACACTTTCTATGACAGGTCATTATAACGAATCATCATTCTTTTTTTAGTATTGATATAATGAATATAATTCAATGTTATATATAACATTATTATTTAGGAGTGATCACCAAATCAATTTCAAAACACAATTTATACCATTGAAGTTTGAGAATTATAAATGCAGAGGCTTTTGTTTATTTTTATTTTCATTTTCATGATTTTTTCGTGCGTATTTCTCATGTAATTTTGTTGGAAAGATGTCTGATTGAATAATCTAAAAAGCATCTAAATTACACACCATGTAAAACTTAAAACATTAAGTATGATATTATAAATTAACTATATTAAATGATCTATTTTGGTAGTTGTTTATGAGTTAGATTGAGCATTCTTAATTTCTATCCGAAATAGCTTCATTGATTAATTAGGAATAGTATGCATATCTACCTTCACACTTTCACATTTCTCTTCTGTTGAGTTTGCTTTTTTTAACCATAAACCTTCCAAATTTCCCGCTCAAAGGGGAAATCCTAACTCTTCCTTCTTCGGAACTTGGACCCTACTAAGACTCCATACAAGAGCTTCGAATTCCCGTTCAAGATCATACTTACGAGAATGGCTTTTCTAGTATATTTTTTGTGAGGTTTGGATCGATTAAAGACTCCAGCACACTAAAAAACAATGTAAACAAAATAATTCTGGTAGTATGATCTGAAATACAGAGAGATATTTTTGAAATTTTTAGTGGTCATGCAACTGCATATATTTAATAATTTAACTTTCTTAATATCTGTAACGTTTTGATGCAGAGTAATGTGTCTGAGAGTAGCCAGGCACATAAGATACAGTGTGATCCATAATCACTGCTGATTGATTGATTGATCAGAAGAACGGAGACCTATTTCTCCGAGATGGGGATCAATATCATGGTGTGAATCTAGAGATATTGGACGCTCACTGAACACCCACTGTCCATGTTCAGTCTTGGTCATGTTCTTGTTCAGGTCTTGCCTCCAGTATGGTGGCACCGAATGCTCGTCCTTCAAGAAGTCGCAAGCCTTGTTCACCAAAGCAATGTCCCTCAAACTCGTTCTCTTAAATGCATCATTCTTTCCATGGTATCTGCGCATAATCAAACCTTTCTTATCAGATCATCATATTTAATATTTTTATTTATAAAATATCTTCCGATATCATTTTCATCTAACCAGACGTCGAAGATAGAATAATGAAATTATTTTTTTTATGCGGAATAAATAAAACGATAATAGAAATATATATAATAAAACAAATCTTCTGGATTAGACACGAGGCATGGGCCTGCTGACACCTTCCATAACTCAGAATATTAACAGCTGTTGCCATGTGTATGACGACACCAACCAGGACAAAAACAAGACATCACATTTTTTAAAATATCATCTTGAATAATTATTTGAGGGCTTATTTATGTAGGGTATTGGGCGACTCATAAAAATATCATTTTTATCACATTATTTACAAAAAATAACTAATTATTTTGAAAATTGTTAAAATGTTGATTTGATAATTGAATGGTCAAAATGTTATTTCACAACTCAAATATTACTTTCACAAGTGAATAGTCAAAGACATCTTTTACAATTTTTTGAAATTTCTTCATTCAGTTATATGGATTCTTCACATCTTTTAAAAATTCTCTATCTACTCACATCCTCTAATAGACCCATATATCAGTAAAAATTAATCTCTCTTTCTATATTTAGAAGTTACAATTTAGAAAAACTGATTGGTTGGATTGTGACTCAATTATTTTATATTTCATTATTTTTCAATTAATTAAATTGTAAACTTTCTTGTTTCCAACTCTGCAAAGGAATAGAAAGAAAGTTAATAGTAAAGACAGTACTGATACATTCACACTCTTCACATACCCACAATCAATTAAATTAATATTTTAATTATATTTTTAATATAAAATATTATTATACTATTTTTTGAGGTTATAAAGTGTTTCACTGAAAGTTTTTCCTAGAGAAAAAGTAAAAACCTAAAGTTAGAAAGAGAAAAAAGACAGAAAGTACGATGAGTCTTTTGGTTCCTAAAAAAGGGAGCAGGGTGATGTCTTTTTATTTTCTAGCTGTCATAATTTTTTGAGAAAAGTTTATTTGATAATGTCAAAATTAAAATCCATACATTTGATATTGTTTATAATAATATAAAAATATTTTAAATTAAAAATAATAAAATAAAAATTTATTAAAGTGTGTTACTGCTAGTGTTAATATATCATCACACTAATTTATTTAACCTAACTGTTATGATTTATGAGTAAAAACTGTAGAAAACACAAATTTTGAGTGGGTGAAGTGAGTTTTGTGTAGACGCAAGAGTAGTTGAGTTGGTGGTAAAAGGTAAAAATGAAGATGAGTTTTGTGTGGTTGTTGAAATGAAGAATGGAGAAGAAAGTGTAAGGAAGTACCCGTCGAGCAAGTGCAATTGAGCCTCCAAGTTATGGGCGCAGGCAACATCCGCATCAGGGTTCAAGAAAGGTGATTTCTTGTGATCCAACTCCAACTGCTCCCCAACGTGCAAATAACACCAGGGCAACCACTCCACTAGCTTCACCAACCACCGCGGCGAGTCCTCGTTGAAGAGCAACCCCGGCGACTGCGGCACAAGGTCATGCTTGTTCAGCACCCTCAGCACCTTTATCCCCAGCTCCTCCTCCAACCTCTCCTTGAACCTCACATTCCCCACCCTCGGCCCCGAAAATGAAAACACCGAAACATGCGCTTTTCTCCCATTCTTTCCCACGTTCACCCCATTTTCCACAACATCGAAAGCACTCAGTATCGCCATCGCACTCCCAAGACTGTGCCCCGTCGTCGTAATACTCACCTCTTCGTCCGCATAAACCTTCATCAACCGCCTCACCTCCCCGAGAACCTGTTCCCTCGCCGAGTACTTACAAAACCCACACTCCGTTTCCTTGTCCGTGTAGAGATCCAAGAAACCAGCCTCCACCTTTACACCCTCCACGGGACAGGGTATGTGGGGAGTGATCGGTCTAAGGAAATTCGTGAGGTCGGCCACCCACTCCACGTTCGTCACTGTCCCTCGCCATGCGATCGTGATGTCCCTCCGCCCCAGACGCTTGCTCGTGGCGTCGTCCGACACCGCGATGAACCCTGCCCAGTTCGCGTGCTTGCTCCACCTCTTGTCGGGCCACCGCGATTTGCGGAATAATCTAGGGAGGTTGATGTTGGCCGTCGCGTAGAGATAACGTGTGATGGTGTATCCGACGTTGGGCATGTCCAGGCATTGGAAGAATTCGGGTATGTCGAACCTGCAGCTGCCGCAGTATTTGGAGTAGGGATCGTAGTCGAAGGCGTCGTAGCAGGCCTGGGCCATCTCCCCGTAGTGGATCAGCTCTGCCCGCATTACGGGATCCATGGGATCCAGAAGGCCGGCCCAGTTGTCCTCCCCGTGGATCTTGCGCCACACCTCCGCTAGTGGCTTTTGTTTCTTCTCTTCTTCTTGCTTCTGAGTGCTCTGCAAAGTAGAGGAAAGCGTGGCACTGCATGTAAAGTTGGTCGTGTAAGTTTTTAAACTTTTGGTGGATTTGGGTTTTAGTTTCTTTAGGGTGTTTGGTAGTTGGGATAGGAAGGTGTAAGCTTGACCCTTCTGTGTTTGTGGAAAAGCCACCACCATGGTTCCCATTGACGAAGCCATCTTGAGGTTCAACTCAAGAAGCAAAGGCTACTGCTTTCTTATGGAGATATTGGGGCAAGAAAATGGGTCGTTGCGTCTGTATTTCAGACTCTATTTCCCAGATACATATCGTCACTCATGGACCATTTCCATCGTCAATCATTTTCGTTTCTGGGTCATACTCTCACACTATCTTTTTTTATAGAAAGAGTGGGTGTTAAACTATAATTTTACTTTCTTAATCATAGATACGTGTATGAGTTTGATTTCATAAAAAATACCCACCTGAAAAATAATAATACGTATTTGATTTGATAATTGCTCTCTTGTCTCTTCTTCCAATAATACATATTGCCTTCATTTAATTTAATTTAAAAGTTAGTATTCGATGAACAATGATATGCTATTCACTCTACAATACATTTTTATTAAATATAAATAACGCTTTTTAAAATGAAACAACGAAGATAACTCATTACACTAGAAATGCTTAAAGTCTTCTTGAGTAAATTGTTGGCTAGTAATGTTAGTAATCACATAAAATATTACAAACTATAAAATTTGAACACATGTTATATAAATGTAAGACCATTAATAAAAAATATATATATTTTAGTGTGTTTAATATATAAAATATTTATATTCATTAGCCGCCTATATTTTATTCCGTCGCTATACTCGTGCATTAATATTTAATGAAGTAAGGCAAGATAGTTGTTCACAACTATTGATAAAAAAATTTGAAAATATCTCGCAGAGAAAGAAACTCTGCGTTCCATTTCATATGTATATGTAAACATTTGTATATAGTTATTTAATTAAAATTATTTTAAGTAAAAGTTTTAAAATAGTTACTGTAAGTAAAAAAAAAAATGTTATTATATTAACATTATGAGATATGAGGATGAAGTGACTAAATAATGTATAGAGTGATTATTTGTTGAAATTCCTCTTTCTCTATAACTCAAAAAATTATTATTTTATTGAAATATAATATTTTATTACAAAATAGATGTAAGGTGGGTATTTATTTTAAGAGTGATACCAACCCATATTTATCCATGAAGTAATAAACAAATGCAATGGCACGTGGGTGGATCCAGTTTCAACCATAAAACGTAGGTGGAAAGTGATGGGGCGAAGAATTGGCTCACGTTTAAAACACGCCGTACATGCCCTTCGTTAGTGGGACCACCGCCCTTCATAAGGTCGAGAATCCATAGATCTAATCTTCACGCTCTCACCTCAAAAAAAAAAATCAATCTGAAATTAATTCATAAATAATAATAATAATACAAAAACGTCTATTATTTAAAACCATCGTTCAACGTTATTATGATAATTCATTGAATGAGAGGGAGAAAGGAAGGTCATTTCATAGAATAAAGGATTAAATTACTCTTATGTTTTTTTTATTATTATAGGTATTTATGTTATTTCCTATCTACGGAACTTTTTTTTTCTATTAAACAACTATAAAATTATCTTCATTTTCCTTTTCTTTCTTTCATTTTTTTTTTGTTCTAACTAAAACATATTAAAATGTTGCGAGATGAAAGCAGGTAAAGAGATTCTTGAACTTGTAACATTATCATAATAAAATCAAGATATGGAACGCGTGCTTCACGTGGACAATTTATAACTATAAACGATAAACACAGATATACATATTTAAGGCTATTGGCGTCCACGTCACTAACAATTGGTTAAGACGCGTGAGGGAATTAAATTCATTCATTGTGATTTGGATTTTGGGACTTGATTTCAATTTTTGTTTTTATTTTATTTAAATATCTATATTTAATTATTTTTTATTTAGCATTTAAATTTAATTATTTATTATTGTATTAGTTTTTTGAAAATTATTTGTTGCATTTATATAATTTATTCAATTTGATTTCTTTATTATTGAAAAAAACTTTAATCAAATTACTCCATTTTTAAATTAACATTAATTTAGTTTCTTATATCACGAGAAAAGGAACCAAATTAATTTTAAAAGTAGAGAAATTACTTAGAACTTTTAATAATATTATGTGAAGTAAATTAAATTAAATATTTCTATACTATTTAGATGAATTTTGTAACATCTTAAAATAAGCAGTTACAAATATACCTATTTATTCTTAATAATGTTTATATATTCTCCAAATATTTTACATCTAAACTGAACAAACAAAAAAAAAGTTTTCAAAGCATTTAAAAATATAAATAAATATATAGACATAAGATGTTCATACTCTTTGACATGACGTGTTTTAATGTTAAAACATAATTATATTAGTTTAAAAGATAACGTGATAAAAATATATATTAAGTAAACAGATTAAAAGTAACGGGTTTATAAAAAATAAATAATCATTCAAAGCTTTGCATCAACTAAATTTATCATACTCGTTTATCAATTCAATATTATATGTATATATATAGAAATGTTTTTTTTTGGAAAGTTTTCTTTATTATTAATACGGAAGATAATAAGATAATACATTCTATTTTGTGTGACTAACAAACAAACAGCACATGTATAGCTGGTACCTATCTGCAACAAACATTTAAAAAATGCACTTCATTATTTGTCCCGTTATCTATTGGATGTATGTGAATGTAGATATTTTTATACCTATATATACATATATATATATATATATATATATAAATATCTGCAGATATTTTTTTATTTTTCAATTTTAAATAAAATTATTTAGGACAAATAGTCAATTTATTACGATAAGTATTGATATATTTTTTTAATATAATAAATAATTATTTTACAGTAAATTTATTTTTGATAATTTTATTTAAATTTCAATAACAATTAATATAATTAAGTACATGGTTTTTAATAATTATCAGGTGTGTTTTATCATGACTTTTCGAAATGTAACAATATCAAACGAGTACTATAGTCTTAATGATATTATGTTTTTCAAATTTTCTTAGCTATTATCCTAGTGCTATAATTTTTGTCAGGAAGTATGTTAATATTCTGGCAATTCCACCAAGAAAGTAATGTATTAGTCGTGTACCATGTCTTGTATGGTGTTCAACGCTTTGGGCTTATTAGCGGGATCAATTTTTAATTTATTTTAACTTAAACAATGGAGATAAATTTTGGAACTTCATATGCTGGTTCTCTAACTTTATATATTTTTCTTAATTTCAACAATATCGTTAGAAATATATGATGAGTCGTCAGTATAGTATTTTTTTTTTTCATTTTCAAATGATGGTGATTGTTTATAACAATTGATTTAAAAGTATGACAATACTCGATCTCATTTTCTAAAATTATCCATTAACATATCCTTATTCATATAGGAATAAAAGTTTGATGTTCCTTCACACCCATTGAAAATAAAACAAAAACCTACATTCCCCTATCTCTTCTTTATGTAGTTTTATTTTATTTATGAACTAAATTTTAGATAAAATAATACACATGTTCGAACTATGATGATGTTATTTATTTTTAGATATCTCGTAATGTTAATAGTCTCTTCCGTGATATCTAACATGAATCATGATTTTAATGTTGATTTTTAACCTTTACTTAGTTGATAATGTAATTGAAATTAATTTTGATATGCCCACTCCCAAATGCACACTCTCGTTGTTCCCTATTCGATTTTTCTTCACGTGCATCCATTCTTATTGTATACTATTAGAAATTATATCATTGCAAGGTGAAAAAATGCAGCTATACTAACAGAAGAAACATCCATGTTTAAATTTATATTAAACAACAACAAAAAAAAATAGCAAGGTACAAAAATACAAAATCATAAAAAAATCAATGAGGTATAAAAATGGAGTACAAAACTAAAAAGAAAAATATATTCGCACTAAGAACATAAAATACAGTGAATATTCGTGTCAATCCTCTTATATACGCTCAAATGGTGGAACTTTTATCTCAAATGTTGTGGTTAGAGAAAAATGGAAGTGATACGGATGGAAAAAATGTATGGAGTTGCAAAAAGTACAACTAAGGTTATTAAAAATGTAAAGTTATGATTCATTTATGATTATCTAAAATTTTAAAATGATTAAAATCAACTTTTTCACAATTACATTAACATGAAGAAGGTGCAGGAAGAGGTACACAGATGAGGGGAATTTGCCAACAATGGATTCAATTACTCCTTGCCAATAACCATGTCCGTGGAATAAAAACATAAAACTTAAAGCCCATAAAAGATGTGTACCCATTTCATAATTATTAAAAGACCAAACACGTGTTCAACAAAATTATAAAAAATAAAATTGTTATTTGTTATACTAAGATTGTAAACTTTTTTTTTATTGTATTAAAAACGAAGCATGTTAATATATGTTGTACTAAACTAGCTCTTTAACCAATTATTTAAAAATTATTATTTAAAATATAAACTTAAATAAATAATAATAATTTTAAAGTATAATTCAAATAAAAGGCATATTAAAATATCCGTGCAAATAACTTTATTTTTTTTAAAGACATAAAGTGTATATTTTAAAAAATTATTTTTCTTAAAAACAACTTCAAGTTCATATGTCTAAATAAAATAAAATAAATGCATATGAAATTAAATTCAAAACAATTGTTCAATGGATAATATTTCTCTCACCAATAACTTTATTTTAATCACTTGATTTAAAAAAATATATTCAAATAGAATTCAATAACCATGATTAACGGGTAGAGAGTATTCAAAGGTTGGATACCATGATAGCATACCCGTCCTATAAACAAGTGGACAATTAAAATAATCCTAACCATTACCCATTATCTGTGAGTATCCATTAAAGATATTCATTAAGTTTAGATTATGGATTTTACCCGTGGATATTTGCGGGTATGATTTTTCTTGTCATCCATAGTCATCATGCTAACCATATTAATTTAGCAACATTACAATCTTCTAGACCAATTTTGCTTTTAAACCATTTCAAAAAGGTCTTGTTATTCTAAGTTAACAACCAATTTTCATTTGTATGCGAATTTATTGACTTGTTTTATGTATCACTATGTAAGGAAAAATTTCATTAGTGTTGTTCAATATATATTTAGTGTATATTTTGAGCTGAAATTTTGTGAGAATATTATCTATTACGTTAGCAATTTGTGGTAAAAATCTGAAAGAAGAATTCAATCTATAAAAATTTAAATGAATTATTGAATTAGTGGTGCCATATCCATTTCTAATCATTTTTTTTTTGTTTATTCAATCTATTGTAATGCTTTTCTTTAGGTTTTCAAATTTGAGTGCCTACTATTTTTGCACCTTTAATTTCTTGAGTCCTTAAAATTACTCTTTGAAAATTTTCAATTTTAATCCATTTGAGTTTAGCAATTTAACTTGAGCTTTGTTGATGTTACTTATTGACCTCTTAAGGTGAATTCAATTGTGGAGTTCTGGTCTTGTTGAACTTTCATTGATTAATTATGGCAAAGACAAAAAAGAAAGTGCTCACACAAAGGGAACAAAAAAGTGAAGAAGACCGAATAAAGAATACTAAACACTTTGGAAATGAATAAGAATTGAACTTGCACAAAAGTTTGTCTTCTTAGTTTTTCAAAGTCACTTAAAAAAAATAGAGTATTCTTCTCCTAGGTTCTCCACCAAGGAACTTTTCTTGGAAGTGGGTACCTCTCAAATTTCTCTTTTGAAGTTTGGAAAAAAGTTTGAAATTCTTTTCAGTCATCCAGTTACACTTGAAGTTCTTTTAAGTTTTCCACTGACACTTGAAGGATGCTTACATGCTTAGATCATTAACATAGTGTTTGGATTAGGGGGTGACACTCTAGTGCAAACAGATTTAGGGGTGCCACCCTCGTTTGATTCTGTGAGAGGGGGAGAGTGAGGGTGAGATTGAGTGAAAACATGAGTGATTTTCGGTTGCTCTCAAATATGAAGAGAAAGGAGAGTGTATTATGTTGAAAGCCACATAGGTTCTTATGAAAGACGTTGTTGTCCTTACTTTATTCACGTTACAGTGCCATTTCAGGTTTGCATGAAGTAGCAGCAGTAACACCACAGTGGCCAGTACAGATAAGAAATTTGAATTTTTAATAATATATGTAGATAGTTATTATTTTTTTAAATTTAATTATTTTAAAAAATAAATTTACTTGTCTAAAGAAAATATTTTTACAAAATGGAAATAAAATTTTTTAATGTTTACTGTTTTTTCTTAGATTTTACATAAATTATTAATGTTATAGTAATTAAAAAAAAAAGTTTAGAGAATAAATTTGAATTCTTAATAATATATGTAGATAGTTCTTAATTTTTTAACAATTAATTGTTTATAAAAAAGAGATTTATTAATTTAACATAATTTAAACAATTATAAATAATATTAAAATTATCTAAATAAATTAACTTAAGTAACAAAATTAATTTAAATTAATAAAATGGAAAATAATAAAATTATATTTAAATATAAAAAATTATTTATTTATTTCTTTGAATCTTGCAATATTTTTTCTTTTATTTATAATTAAAACTTTAAATTATTTTAATTAACTAAAATATGAACAACATTAATAATTAATTAATTATTTATTTATTTTATATATAAGGGTAAATTTGTAATATTACAATTTACACCATTAAAAATAATTTAAAATATTATTACAACTATCACATCACTCACATATTTCAATAAATTTTCCTCACATATCCATTATAACATACCTCAATCTAAACAATCTTAAATTTTTTCATACTTTCTTCTCAAATCTTTACACTTCAACTCCCCACACCCTAAACTTTTTACTCCCCCACACCCTCTAGTCCAAACAAAGCATAAGTCTTTTTGCTTTTTAGTTTTTTTAGTATCAAAAATGTTAAAAATTCGTGAAAAAAGCTGTATTGAAATAAGCTTGTTATTGAATTAATTTGAAACCTAGAAACATAAAGGTTTAAGTGTTGTAATTTCATTATCTTTTAGAAATTCAACTTGGATATGCGGAAAATAGTGGAAAATAAAATAAGAATACAAGAAATAATTATAAAACCAATTGGCGAATACTTTACAATTAATATGACAGCGAAAAAAATGAAAATCAATACCTTAAAGTGTTAAAAACAAAAATAAAGAAGTCATTCGTATTAGAGAAGTCACTGTTTTTTTAAGGTAATTTACACATTATTATTATTATTCTAATTTAAAAAATAGTATAAAATTATATATATATATATATATATATATTAATAATACTATACTCAAATTTTATTATAAAAAATTAAAATTCTGCATTGAATGAATATTAAATTCTAAATAATTTATGCATATTAGAAAGACAAAAAAACACTATTAAATATTAAAAAAATTATTATCAAATTTCATGATGGTGTTATGAATTAAAGATTGAGAGGGGTTTCTTATAGTACCTCCATTTCTTTCTTCTTGCATCCCATACTTCAAAAAATACTCAAAATACTCTTTGATATTTTTTATTGAACATTTATTCTTGAATTTAGGAATATGAAAATTAAACTTTTTTGTTTTAGATTGTACAATATTTCATATTGCACAATCTAAAATACAAATTTATATTCCTATTTGTAGAATTTAGAATGGATAATTTTTTAAAATACGAGGCTACATGAATAAATTATGGGATACAAACAAAAAAAATTATAGATTTTTAATATGTGTGGGTTATGCGGAACAGCCTATTACGCTTTGCACTTGGCCCGCACGTTATGCTTGGCAAGCCTAGGCAAGTCATATGTTAAAATATGTAGTCCATTATGCGTTTTTTCTTAGTGGGTCACTAACCGACCTGTCCTGCATTGTCATCCTTGTTTTGATTTTTTTTTTTGAGTTTGTTTTAGGATGAATCTTATGTTAATTCTAGTAGTTTAGTTTTACCCATTGTTTTAGTCATTTTCAAGTTTTTCTTGTTTTTGACTTTTAGTTTCTATTAACATCTTAAATCTTTTGATTTAGCCTTTCTTTCAATACTTTTTTAGTTTGTCTTAAAATTTCTTAAGCTATGCTTAGTAGTTTTGTCCCTTTAAAAACTTTTATAAGTGCTCCGGTGATTTGTTAATGTATTTCGTTTGAATGAATGTTCTCTTGATTTGGTATCTTTATAAAAATGTATCATCATCTTTTAAGAACTAGGTTTTTTTTATTTATTTATTGAACCAACAACCTTTTTTCTTTTGTAGGTGTCTTGTAATTCTCCTTTGAATCCTAAAAAATTTAAAATTAGTATTTAAATAAAAGATATTCAATTTGAGCTAGAGAGATAAAAAAGATGAATCAAGAATACTAAGAAAGATACAGATTGAATTGTGAATAAAACTAACTAAGAGAAAAGCTTGATCATAAAAGAAAAAATAGAGAGGCTTGACCAGGAAGAAAGAATAAAAATAATTGACTGGTAAAGAGAAATAAGAGATGAAATTATTAAAATATATTCAAGAACTTTCCCCTATTATGAAAGTAAAAGAGGCTATGATAACTATGGAGGGAAACAACAGGAGAAAAATGAGGAAGATGTTTGCAATTAGACATGTTACCTGAACATAATGCAAAATTTTCAAAGTTTAACTATGAACCCAATCCTAAATTGTATGTAGAATGAGAGAGGAGAGTATAACATATTTTATTTGTTTACAGGCTTAGTAAACGTAATATAGTTAAAATTGCTACTTTAGATTTTAAAAGTTGTGCTTTAATAAGGTGGAACCAAATCATAAGTGATGTGGCTAAAGGGAAGAAACTATAAATTGTCACCTGGTTTTCCTTGAAGGTTTGATTGAGAGAAATGTTTGTGTCCTCTTATTACATAAAAAATTAATCTTTTAACTCCAAAGGTTGAGTCAGGGAAGTCACAACGTGGAAAGTACCACAAAGAGATGAAAGTTCTCTTCATTACATGCGAGGAAAAAATGAAGCATAACATGGAAATGTTTTTTAATGCCTTAAATGAATATATTTAACACATAATAGAACTTCACAGGCATAAGATTACAGAGGAATACATCAACTAAGCTACTAAGTTGAAATTACAACTTAAGAGGTGAAGTTCCTACATCAAGTCAACAACATATCACTTGTCCTCGTGGAGAAACAAAACAATCAATGAAGGAACTTCTTTTTAAGGACATGGTAAATATTCTTCGAGACTTCTCATCAATATTCTTCTTATTCTAAACTCTTCAATCCATCATCTTCTCAAGTATCTTCCAAATTTCAAGAAAAAAAAAGGGGATAAAATGTTTTAAGTGTTTTAATTTTGGTTATAATGTCTATGCATGTCTAAACAAAAGGTTTATGATGATCATGGATAATGTGGATGTGTGTTCAGGACATTTTTTTTCGTCTTCTTCAAATGAATATTCCTCTGGTGATAATGAGTGTGAATTAACTTCCATGAAAGGAGATTTGTTAATGTTCAAACATATGTTTAACATTATACAAACGAATTTTGATGAAACTCAAAGATAAAATATATTTTATACAATAAATTTTATTAATGACAAAGTTTCACCTTCATTGTTTATGGAAGAAGTTGCAAGAGTATTGCTCGTTAACAAATGATGAGGAAGGTTCAACAAACTACCATACTTCACTTTAAATCTTATAAATTATAGTAATTAAGTGAAGACATTAATATACTTGTGAACAAATAAATGTTAGTATCCTCTAACTTTAACAATTATAATTCATGATTTGTGATGTGATTATAATGAAAACATGTCATATTTTGTTAGAAAGATCATAACAATATGTTATATAATGGTTTAACTAACAATCTATTTTTCAAACACTTAAAATCAAAATGTTTTTTTTTGAAGTCTTTATCTTTGAGGATCAATATTCACAGAGACGAAACTTGAAAAAAAAATATAAAAGAATGTTTAAAATCAAGAACAAGAAAAAAAGAAAACATCTTAATCATATAATAGAAGAATGAAGTAATTTTACCTATATATTATTTTGCTTACTAATATTTCTTCTTTTTTCATTTATTATTCCATGTCTCTAACTTTCAACCTTCTAGACATAAAAAAGTTTAAAATAAATTTAAGAATATTTTTCAAGACCTAAGAAAAACTTTAACATTAAAGAAAATAAATAAATTCAATTTATGAATATGATGTAATATATTCTATATTAAAATGTTAATAGATGAATAGTTGTATATTAGTTTATATCGTTTCAAGGAGTAAATGTGTAATAATTTGAAGTATTACAAAAAATGATTTGGTCTTTTTTAACCCCAGTATATTTATATATTGAGTTTATGAAAAAATGTTATATATTTAATCTATTTACATTTTAGTTATTAAATTTAATTAATGTATTATAATTAATAAATACAATAATTAATAATTTGTTAAAAAAACATTAAATTAACAATATAAAGTGCTATAATAATAATTATGCAATAAATATATTTAATATATAATATACATCTTTATAAAATTGAATTTAATTAAAGTCAACTGTTATCAAGACGTATATTTGTTTTTTTATTTAATATTTAATTAATTTATACTTATGAATTTATTCTAAATAAGACTAAAAACAATAAAAGTTAGGAAATATTATAATTATGTTATTAAAATAATTTTATTATATTTATTAGTTTCTATAAATAAGTCTTAAAAAGACATATAAAATAAATGGAAAAAGAGTATATAATTAGGAGGAATGTTAAGAAAACTACATTTAAAAACTTTTTTATGATTAGATAAAATTTATTAAGGGGAGAGTAATTAAAAGAAAATTTAGAATTTATGAAATTGATACCAATTTAAAATATACATAAAGAAAGTATTAAAAGTTAATAGGAGATTGATTATCTTAAAAAGAAAAAGAAGGAGATGGGAAATAGTGTAATGTAAATATGAAAATATAAATATAAATTAAGTTAACTATATATTTAAATAATAATAATAATAAATATAATTATATTTATAATATAAAAATATACATTATTTTGATATTTTATTTTAATATTATCTTTGAATTAAATAATTTATGCTTTAATAATTAAAAAAAGAATTTATTTATTTAATAAGATAAGTAGTTGAAAAACTTTTTTATTTAAAAAAAAAATCTCTTTTAAAAATAACTACCACATAATTCTTTTAACATTATTTTTGCGAAATTATATATGTATATACACATATATTATATTATATTATTTTAATATTTTTAATATTATGTGATTGTATTGTATTTTATGATATATTTTTATTCATAAAAAATATAATAAAAATCTGTATTATAATATTTAGATATAAATTATGTAATTTATTTATAGGAGAGAAAGTTAAAACTATAAATACAGTAATAAGAAACATAATCTGATTTAAAGAGAAAATAAAGTATTGATTTGATTCATAAATACTTTTTTTTTATTTTTTATATTTAAATCAAATAAGAATTTTAATTTTTTTTTTGAAGCAGACTGAACACCCCTGAAATAGAAAAAGTAAAACAAAGAAGAGGAGGGAAACAAATATGGCGCGAACTCTCCCGCTCTAGACCATTATTTTTATGTTCACATCTCAAGACCTCCACTGTGTCTGTCTCCTCCAAGATACCTCACTTCACAGAATTCACACCATGCAACAATTTCACCCCACACCTTCCCACGCCGCCTCTTCCCTAGCAAAGTTCGGCAAGAAACGCGGTAGCTACAATTGCGGGCGCTGCGGTCTCCCTAAGAAGGGCCATATCTGCACCGTCGGGACCCCCGCCAACTCTTCTTCCGCCACCCCTTCCCACTCCTCTCTCTCCGTGGTGACATCTGCTCCTTCCTCTATCTCTGTCTCTGTCGCCCGCCGCCTTCCTCTCCTGCCCCGTCGCGCTCTCTCCTTTGATCACGAAGAAGCCGGCGGACTCGATCCATCGGAGTCCGCCTCCGTGTGGTCCCAAGAGGATGATTTTGATTCGTCTGGGTTGCCAGGGAATGTTCTTTGGGACATACTAAGGAGGCTTCCGCCGTCGGGGCTCCTAGCGGCGGCGAAGGTGTCCAGAGGCTGGAGGGATATGACGAGGAGTTTGTGGAAGGCAGCGGAGGAGTTAAATCTTAGGGTTCCGGCGAGTGTTCAGGTGGGTTTCGTGGCGTCGATGTTGCAGAAGTGTCCGGGGATTGTAAATCTCTCTCTTGTAATGGAAAGGTCTGAGTTCTATTTATTTCTTTAACTTATCTGAAGTAATGAAAATCGAACAGTGTAATTTGAAACATTGATTCCTTTATGTCTGCACTGAGTTGCAAGATCTTTTGGAATCCATAAGTTGTGATTTTATTAATTGGAAGAAAATGTCTGTTGTGAAGAATACCATACTATAATTTAGACAACTATCTAATGAAAACAGTATCGTGCTTATAATTAAAAAAATGTAAAATAATTTGTATTAACTTGATTTTGTAACTGTAAACTGTGTTTTTCTTGATGTTGCAGTGACGTGGATTCCACGATGCTGGCTTGCATTGCATTTTCGTGCCCTAATTTGGTATTCTTGGAGATTTCGGTTTCTGATTCTGCAGTCAATCGAATCACCGGGTACTTTTAATGTTCTAACCCTTTTTTTTATATGTTCTTTGTTTTCCATGAAAGTGTTGTTTTTTTTGTCTAGTCGAACAGTAGGGTTTTCAGCTTATGTAAGGTGAAATTTCACAAGTGGTGAAGACGTGATTCTGGCTTGGTTCAACGAGACAAAATTATATATAACTTGAATTCTAATTGGGGTTTGGAATCAGATTTTGAGTTTTATTAAAGTTAACAATTGCAGATTTGGTATTAGTAGTGGGTTGATTAGTTAAGTTTGTGTTTGCAAATCCTTAAGGTTCTTTTGTTATAAATTTGGTTGATCAAGAGGAGCGAATTGAAAGAAATAATATAAAAAACTGAGCTTTACATACATTTGAGAACGATAGTTTTGAAAGGTATCGAAACAGGCTATAAACAATTTGTAGTAGTATTGAAATATGCAAACTTAACCATATGATGCTATATTAACTTTGCCTGTCCTGCAACTTTAACAATGCAGGAGTGAGTTAGGTCGATTTGTTGCTGATAAAAAGAGCCTCAAAAGCCTCAAGATGGAAGGTTGTTCTAACCTTGGAGGCTTCGTTCTTTGTTCTTCTAGTCTTTCTACCATTTGGCTGTCGGATCTGTACTCTCTTTCTAAGATGGTAATATTACTTTTCTATCTTTTAACTCTGTGCAATGTGCTCAATTTCTGAATTTGATACATCCCTTTGATCTTAGCCTCATAGTGAACTCTGGTTACTAACTGATGCTCTGAAATGGTAGGTTTTTAATTGTCCTCAATTGAAAGAGATTTCATTGAAGTTTTCTCAACGAGGAAAGGACAGCACTGATCTTGCAACCATGGTTGAAGGTTTGGGAATAAGTTGCCCTAGGTTGCAAAACATACGTATATATTCAATGCAACTTTCTCATGCTGCTGTGCTCGCTCTTACTGCTGCTCACTTAAGGTTTGTTTAAGTCTAGGCTAGCTGGCCTCCTTTTCCAATTGTTTAAGTGGATTTAACCTTTATACCATAATCCATAAGTACCGGCCAATGTTAATGTCACCTTAAGTTTGTACTAGACATTCTGAGAATGAGCACTGGTTTATTTCATTTGTAGTTGTTGACATGTTTTTTTGCATTATAAACATATGTAGTTAATAATTTTTATGAAATATATATTTTTGTTATCCCAAAAGTTTCTTTAATAAGCACCCACTATTTATAGGAGGAATTGTCATCCTCATTTATTTTTTGTTTTGGTATATTCTATGAATCATTAGCACTTTAATCTCTTTTATATATACGAATTCAATGTGTCGGATACTAATATTTTTGGATGTTTTACTGATACATATTTGTTAAGTATCTCGCAGCCCTTAAAAAAGGTATGAAAATCTAGTAGCTAGCTTCATGCAAGATATAAAAGCGTGTATGGTATAAAAAACATTGAACCATTACTCTCCATTGATTCAAAAGCAGTAACTCCCCTCTTGATCTCAAGAAAGGAAAGAACATGGTACTATTCATATTTGTAGAGAATAGGAAGTAATTTATGATGATAGTGATTTATAATTTTTATATTTTCTAAGTAATAGACTAATGTATAGAAATGCTTTTAATTTGAATTTGCAAAATTAAAATTATATCTATATATATATTTATTATGTTTCATAAATTTTTATACATATTTAAAGACATCATATGTGTATATAATATGCTATACTTTTTTACAATAATCATATTGTCATATCAGACGTGTATGATATTTGATATATGTATCATATCTAAGCGTCATAGGTTATATTTGAATAGTAGCTGTCGCAATATTTGCCATGACAAAGTTTTGTTGGTTCTGTTAATTAGGGGCCTGCGAATGCTTTCACTCGTTTTTGGATCTGAAGTTACTGATGCATCTGTCGCTGCCATTGCCTCAAGCTATCCAAATCTGGAATTGCTCGATCTCAGTGGGTATGTGTGCTTCCATTCTAGTTTCCTTCAATGTCCTGAAAGTGCATACGCCTTAGAAAATGGAAAAAACTTAAAGGTCTGTTGCAACTCGATACAGTACATTTTATATAGAAGTGAATAGTACCGCATGCTTGAATAGTGGAGGAGTGACCAAAATGGATCCTCTTCAGCCAACTCCTGTCTTTAGTCTAAATGTGTACAACCACTGGTCAATTAGTTGTTAGATTGGTTATTGGTAATGGAGAATGATTAATGTTACAGTATAAATTAGTCTTTAGATTGGTCAATTTTTTTGAAATTAGTCAATTGACATAGAAGTGACCAATGTTATTGGATGTTGAGTATGTGATTGTGTTGCCTGTTCAAGAAGTTTGTTTTAACGGTTTAACTTGTATAACAGATCCAGCGTCAGTGACAGTGGCGTTAGCATGATTTGCAATGTGTTCTCTGAAACATTGACAAGACTCCTTCTAGCTGTTTGCCCTAATGTGACTTCAAGTAATCACTGTTTTATGCTCAATTGATTTACCAACTTTTTTTTGGTTTATTTCTACCTTAACTGCTTTATCTTTCGTTCCAGGTGGCATTCAATTTGCTACGGCTCAATTGCCACATCTTGAAATTATGGACTGTGGCATGACAATATGTGAACCCGATTCTCACAATCCAATTGCTGATGAAAATAACCACAAACTACAGAAGACATCTATTACTAATCTACACCTTACAAACCAAAAGCTAATCATCAAACACAGCTGTTTAAAGAAACTTAGTTTATGGGGATGTTCGGGCTTGGATGTAAGTTTTATTTGACTGAGCAAGTTTATTGAGCATGTTTCTCACGCTTCTAATATCTGGAATTTCTTATTTCGAATTAATATACAGGCCTTATATTTAAACTGCACTCAACTCAAGGATTTGAATCTAAATTCTTGTAGAAATTTGCATCCAGGTAATATTTTCACACCCCGTCCTATTGCCATTATCAGCTGAAGAATTGATGCAACATTAGGGATTTCCTTAAAAAATTGTTTCATCCCTTTTTACCATTTTTTTGTACAGAGAGACTGTTGCTTCAGTGCCCTAGTTTAGAAAATGTGCATGCATCTGGTTGTCACGACATGTTAACAGGGGCTATACAAAGTCAGGTATCGAAGCAGCTAGGATCTTTTCTTCATAATTTTATAGTTCCATTGGCCTTTTAAGATGGAAGCTTCAGTTGTCAGTAAATGTGAAGAAATAAATTCCCTTAATGAATAAAACATGTTTGCCCGGGTTTCTGAAATTCTTTCATGTTCTAACTCAAATGTATCTTTATATTCGTGGTTGTGATTTGTATGCAGGTTTGCAATGCTTTTACTGATTTGGAAAACCCTTCAACTTGTAAGCGTTTACCTAATGGCTCCAAAAGGGTTCGGGTCCCTCATTTAGACAATACTGAGGTAAAGCTGAAAGAAATAGCAGATCATGTTTTAGAATAATTTGGTGTCATTTGTTATTCTGCTAAATAGATGAATGGTAACTAGGAAGCTATCTCCATCACTCACAGTGGCCAGTCACCTTTTACGGAAAGTCATTCGTTTTTTTTTCATCCCACATAATGGAAATAGATTCAAACTTGCTTGGAATCTTTAACTTGTGCTATGCGTTGTCCTGTTGCATAGGATGATTTTATTTTGGACTTAATACCTCAGCTTATAGTTCATTTTTCTAACATAATTTACACAATTTTTAAAATGTGCAGTCGCCCGATGAAGAAACGAAGCGAAGTAGAAAAAAGAGACGACTTTGTAAAGTGCTCCTGGATTGAGAAGACAGGATGTAGATCAATAAAATTGAGTTGAGGATTGCTTATTGGATTAATGACACCCTTTTAGACTGATTTTAGCGTATACATAATTTACTTATGCATGTAAAGCCTGTACGTTATTTAAACTCTACATAGGCACGAAACAGTTCAAGTTTGACTCTTGAATTTGTACCTATGTTAGCATAGAAGGCGAGAGCTGTGTCTTTTCACAAGCTGTTATCGCTTAGCATTATGATTAGTCATCTCAGGTCTGTCATTCTTTTCCGTTAATTTTTTCAAATAAAATTACCCTCTATTGATCTGGAGCTGCTGCCAATATTACCGTGTTAATTAGTCATGTATGTGTGTATATATATATATATATATAATATAGACATCGATGAAAATGGAGATATATATAATTTTTAAAATATAAAATATAAATATATATATTATATAATTATAAATTATATAAATTGATAATAAAGATTTATATGTATAAATATATTTCAATTTTTTTCATAATTGATTTGAAATGATTTATTTTTTATTTTTATAATTATATTAAAAATTTATATAATAAATTTAAATTTTTAAAAAATTAATATATATATATATATATATATATTTTAAGATTGTGTTAGAATTATTAAAAATTTAATAAATATTTTTTAAATTAAATATTTTGATAAATGTCATATTATATTTAATATGACATACACATAATTTAAGAGGCGCATTTAACTTTCATAAATGTATACATTAGTTTCTTTAACTAAAAATGTATATAATTTGATTTCTATTTTTATTATATAAGGTTATTTTTTAATAAATTTTAAAATTTCATAATTATTTTATTTGTTGATGTTACTATTTTAATTTATATAAAATTGTAATACTTGTTGAGTTCCTTGTTTTTCAAAGTATATTAAACTAGTTTTTAAAATTTTGTTGAGATTAAAATGAAATTACTTTTTAAAGATGAGTAAAAAAGTTTAAAAAGAAGAAAACGAAATGTTTTGATATGATAAAAGAAAAAATAATATTTTGATTAATATTTATGTACTAGTTAAAGTTGACAAAAGACTATAATTTAAAGTAAAAAATTTACAAAAAACGCCGTTGCCGGGGATCGAACCCGGGTCGTCCGCGTGACAGGCGGAAATACTTACCACTATACTACAACGACTTGATGTTAAGATTTCAAACTAAACATATTTAACCAGAAATGAAGCATTCATATGAAAACTGTGAGGTAGTGTGATTGCCATACGGTTGAAGGCGTTTGAAATCCGGGTAAATGGAAGCAACTTTCTCTTCAACGACGGCAAGAGGGTACTGGACTCAGGCTCGTGCTTCGGCAGGTATGCTTCTATGTAATCCTTATACGATTCTCATTTCGTAACGGAAATTTCCCATCACATTCCCTCCTCGTTTTACTCTAACCGCGCACTACTTCAATCTTCCTTCTTATTTCGCTTCACGCTGAACCTTTGCTACCGAGAGTAGTGGAGAATCGCGATCGGAATCCGTGTTCACTGTCCATAGCACGCTCTAGCCAGTTTGTGCAGCTTTCACTTCCAACGAGGAAGAGTTCTCTCTTTAAGGTTCAGAATTCAGTCTGTAATAGAAAACTTCAAATACACCACCCGAATGATTTACAAATGAGAATTGATTTATTAAATCGAGTTTTCATGTCATTTCAACATAAGATGTTTGTTTCTTGGAGATTTCAAACGCACGCAAGTTTTCATTAGAGTGTTGCCGCTGCATTCCTTGTTAATATGTTTGGTACCGTTGTTTGCTCTGCCAGGTTTTATCCGCTGAAAAGGAACACATTCACGTTGTAGAGGGAAGGTATAACGTCTTTCGTGATATACTTTGATGTTTTTTAATCTTCATATTTATCAATGCAAGTGTGCACTAGAAATTCTCATTGATACTGGCTTCTTGGTGCTAAACCTTTGAGCTCCCAAATTGACTATTGCTACATCAAGCTTCTGGCAGTGCTCTCGCTGATCCATCTCCATATTGTTGTATGATTGGTAGATTGTTTTACCTTATCACTACTTGACCTGGCATTTCCTATATAGTGCAACAACTAAGTCATTATTTCTGCTCATCAACAAGCAGCTTTTCATATTATCGATATCTCAAGAATGCTCCTGGTTTAGGTATATATATATATATATATATATATATATATATATATATATATATATATATATATATATATATATATATATATATATCTCTAACGACAATCATACTCAGGTCAAGTCTTTTAGACTGGTCTGGATGCCATGACACTCAATTGGTTTTGCGGTGTATCTAGGATCATCCCTCCTTTCATGGTGGTCCAAGAAACAAGAAACAGTTTCTTGTAGTTCCTATGAGGCCAAATATTATGTCCATGCTACCACAACATGTGAATTTTTAGCGGTTGATGTATTTGCTTGAAGGATTTTAAACTCCATTTTGACAGACCTGCTTTGCTTAGTTGTGATAGTCATTCTGCTCTCTATATCACTGCCAATCTCATTTTTCATGGAAGAACAAAGCACATTGAAACTTATTGTCATATTGTTCACAAAAAGGTCAACTCGGGTTTACTCAAACTGTTATCAGTTTCTTCATATCTTCAGTTAACAACAAAGGCTTTATTTATTACCTGCTGATTTTGCACATTTCACTCCAATCTGGGAGTGTCAAACATCAATTCCCAGCCTATGGGGGGATCTTATCTAAAGTTAGTTTTCAATCATCGATAGTAAAACAGAATCAGGTAGTTTTTCTATTGTTAGTTCTCAATCATTGATAGTAAAACATAATCAGTTAGTTATTCTTTCTCATTCTATCTTTGTATATAAATGAACTTTCCATCTTTCGTATAGCAGTTTTTTGCTGATCAATAACACCAGTTGTTTATTCATCAAGCTCTCTATCAAGTTCTCTTATCAAGCATGTTGAGCTTAATTACAATATACAGAGCAGTTGATTTCTCAGGGAAAAATGCTTGGGTGAACCCATAAAAGGCAGTACACGAAGATGAACATAGCATTAAAATTTGGCTACGTAGTTTTTTTGTTGTAGAAAAAGCTATGGATAGATTGTCTGAATTGAGTTAATTTTGTTACTTCTGGTTCTTGTACTGTGCAGTCGTGTTGATGAGTTATATGATGCATTGGTTGCAAGACTTCTGCCTTTGGTGTTACTGTCATCAAATCCTGATCACAAGTAAGTTATTGTTTGTGGAATTACAAAAACAAAGGTTATTCTGAGTGATGCTGCGATTGTACAGAATGATGTATATCCTTCACCATGTTGCATTATTAAATATGTACACTCCACCAATTGTGTCGTATCTTACTATTCACTGCATGATTTTGAAGTATTATGTGACTGTCGTAGCCATACTGCCATTTATACCTTAACCTTTAACTCATGAATCACTAAATTCTGTCATTGTGAAAGCCTTGGTTAGGTTGTGCAAACTGCTATATTACTTATCTGATTGCCTTTCTGCACTAGATGTTATCTTCAATTAAATGTGTGTCTTGTGCTATCCTATATTTGGCAATTTATTTATTATATTAAATCTAATGAACTGGTTACAGCGCCCTTCTCTACTATATTTTTTATGGGTCGTGGGGGTGGGAATGGTGAGGTTTGTGAAGTAGAAGATATAATCAAGCATCAAATAATTATGCCGTCCTTTTTTGTCCTCCTTTTTTAATCATGTTAGTCATGCTTTCTGTGATACTTGCATAGGCTATTAGTTGGCCTGGCTGGTCCTCCGGGTGCTGGAAAAAGCACTGTAGCACATGAAGTAGCCAGACGCATAAACAAACTTTGGCTAGAGAAAGCTTCTTCCTTTGACTCTAAGGTGCAACCTCCAGATGTTGCGATTGTGGTTCCCATGGATGGTTTTCATCTTTATCGTTCTGAACTAGATGCAATGGAGGTTAGTGTCCTTCTGCTGCTCAACATTTTTTGTTGTTATCCTCGTGAAATTTTATACCAGGTTCATTTCATTATTCTTAGTGATGATCTAGAGTTGACTAGTTAGAGCGTACAGTCAAATCAGTTGTACTTGAAAGTACAATAAGTGGGTGATCTTTTGTCATTTTCCATTTTGACAAAGTATTCAAAAGGTTGGGATATGCACATGTCATGTATTTTTCTTATTGATCTCTTTTATCTGGGGTTGTGATGCTACTTACACATTATTGGAAGATTAGACCATGAATTAGTCACCTTACAAAAAAATAAAAATAAAAGTTCTAGAGTTAACTACATGTAGTAAACTGTATAAATACATGTGAAATGAGGTTCTTATTTATTGCCGATAGCATGAGGAATCATAATTCTGACATTCTGAGTGATTTTTTGATAATAGAATCCTGAGGAAGCACATGCCAGAAGGGGAGGTATGGTACTTTTGTATTAGTCGTTACTTCCAGAAATTGTATTCATCAGAAAAACACTGATCTTTCAATTGGTATATCAGCTCCCTGGACATTCAATCCATTGCGACTTCTCACATGTCTCAAGAATCTAAAAATTGATGTAAGATTTATCATTATTTTTAAAGATTTAGTAGTATTATTATCAGCAGGTTTGGAAAATTTAGAATTGGTTCATGACCATAACCTTTTTCTAGCTCAAATTATGTGGATTATCTCTATGGGCTAATTCTGTGGGAAAATTGGGATACACAGAAAGAACAGTTAGCATCAATTCCTTGACATGATGGAGTTCTTATCTCCTTTGTTCTTTTGCATTTTGGTGAAACAAAATCTTCAGGGATCAGTTTATGTACCATCATTTGACCATGGTGTTGGGGACCCAGTGGAAGATGATATCTTTGTGAACCTTCAGTGAGTATTTTAATATTGAAATGTGGTCATTTTAATAATTTGACGCATTATAATTATATATTGAACAAAAACAAATGATGAAAGATAAATATTTTAAAGCTAACATTTAGAGAGAAATTGTCGTCATTAATGAGGTTAGAGGATAAAGTTTGACAGGGAATAATCAGATTCTCCACCGGATGACATAGTTGTGTCTATGTTGAATCTGTTACGAAAGCCATTGTCTTTAAAACTCTGTCCAAGATATAGTAAATATTTTAAGCAGAAGATCCAGGTTATCACAGTGAAAATCTACATGTTCAAGAACTTTCTGTTGAGTAAATGTACCAAATATAATTTAACTTTATGATAGTGTAATACATGTATAACAATTCTGACAGGTTAAGCCTTGGGCAATCATTAGTTTCAATAGTTTTGTTGATCATTATGTTATTGATAACTTGTAATATTAATGCTAAAGGCAACAATATCTTGTATTGGGAAGTTTTTCTGTAAGACTTGTACTCTTATTTCTTTGCTTATCCCCAAATCCCCAATTAGACGTCTTTTCACAAATCTGGGTTATTGATTTAAAAGTTGTTGCGACTTTACATTGTCTGTTATTTCGGATATGTTGATTTACTGCATGAACATATTTCTTTATATTCTTCCTTTGTTTAGGCACAAGGTTGTTATTGTAGAAGGTAACTATTTGCTCTTGGAAGATGGGGTATGGAAGGAGATATCATCTTTGTTTGACGAGAAATGGCAAGTATTCATCTTTATAGGTTTGAAACTTGTATGTTCAGTTGATGAAAATTACTGCTTGAAAATTCTTTTGTGAAAATTGTTCTTGTGAAAGACAATTGTATGTTACTGAACCACAATATTCAGCCGATCATTAATTGTACTTGTTTCATGCATGTCATTATTGTTACTAGCTAGATCTTTGGTTTCCGAAGCCCATGAAGATACAAATGCCTTGGGATAGAAATAAAGGCATTGATTCACTTCGAGACTCATATCTCAATTATTTCTTCTATAAATCCAATATTTAGCCATGAGAGTGTATTTTCACCTGATAAAAAACTATATATTATTATACATTCTTTTTCGTTTTGTTTGCTTTTTTCTCATTCTGCAGTACAGTATGTATTATTTACCGAATACATGTACATGTGTCTTTAGACCTGTACTGAAAGCAAATAATGTAAAGCTTTGTTTGGAATCTAATGTATCCTGACATAGCTTAGTATAATAGTTTTGGCACGACTATTTGCCTTTCTAGCTGCACCATTTGTTGAAAGAGTTCACTAAAATCTTTTAAGTATCGAATTCTAGTCCCTGTCACTGTTTTATGTTGTTCATTTTTCTGCATTTTGTTTCAGATCTACATAATCTAAGACTGGGACTGGTGGTTTATGTTGTGGGTAATTTCAAGATCTGTAGAAAATAGCTTTACATGAATCAAGAAAGATGCAACCTAATCTGATAGTGATTTCTGCTTTTGAACTTAAGAGAATTGTCAAGGATATCCTTTTTTTATAATTTGTTTGTTCCTATTCTTTTCTAGGTTTATTGATATTGACATTGACAAAGCTATGCAGCGAGTTTTAAAGAGGCATATTTCAACTGGTATTTACCATGTACTTTTCCCCAATATACTATATCAGTTTCCTCCGTAAGGAAGGCATTTGAATATACTTGTGATTAATGTCTCCTTCTCCATCTATAGGCAAACCTCCAGATATTGCTAAACAACGGGTAAACGACTCATCACCTTGTGATGTTAATTTTTCTGATTATCTTCCCAGTGGCCTATTGACTGTTTATATTTGATTTATTTTGTTGGCATTGAATGACACACTTGCATGCATCACTAAATCTCACGATGCAGATAGAGAACAATGACAGGCTCAACGCAGAGCTTATAATGAAGTCCAAGAAAAATGCTGATATAGTTATCAAGTCAGTTGATTTCTGAGGAATCTGTTTTGCGCCAAGTCAAGCCCAAGGAGAGTATTATAAAAAAACTTAGAAGGGCTTTCTTTAATAAAAGAATTGATTTTGTGATTTTTCAGAGTCAAACAAACTGTTTTTTTTTAATTATTATTATACAACAGATTTTAGTGCATTTTTCATTTTTTTCCTCAGCCTTACTAAAATTATCTTAACTGTTCCTAAAAATTATCCATAGCCTACCTGACATATTTTGGCAGTGGGTCCAAGTACCTGTTAGACATGACATGAAAGCCAATGCTGGCTCTGATTTTGGGTGTGTCGGGGGATCTCAAATAACTGCTCTCGTGTTCTGTCCCTTCGACTAAAAATATAACCTCAACAAAAAAAATAAAAATAAAAATTGTGAAAGAATGACTGAAATGATTACCTACGGGATGTGGATAAACATGCATTACAAGTTACACATAAATTGTAGTTTGCAATAATATTTTTCTCAGAAGCAGCGTCATTGAAAAGCCGTCATGACTGAGTCACTGCGGATGTAGATTTTGGTGGTCGACTTTTCGTCGGCCGCCACAACATGACGGTGGTGAATCAGGTTTTGCATGGTGGGTCATGGCAGCCGTGTTGGCTTGGTGCTCTCATGCGAGACCCGACTTAACGACGAGCTAAAATACTAGTCAATCCTAATCTTCTTAGCTTTTTATTTTCCTGGGGTTCCAATATTGTGCTTTTATTTTTTTTGAAGGGGTTGTTCCATATAACCTGACCCAAACCAAACAATTAGAACAAAACTTTAACCTAGGCACCCTACCCAACTTGAACCTATTCGTCCAACTTGCGTTGTTGTGTAGTGCTGCCGCCGTCACACACTCGTTGTCACTCCTGCCGCCACTGTTGACGCGTTACTGCTGATTGCAACTTTTTTCCCTTTCAATTTCCTTTTCATTTAGCATCACTCCACTCAGCGCCTTAAATTTTTCTTCTTTTCCACTCAATAATTATTTTCTGAAATAAATTATCACTTATTTTATTTTCTAGCAACCACAATGGTGATTGAACATGTAGTTCAAGAACATCCCACATAAATGAATGAGATTGAAAGCATTATTATCCTATAGGACAACGTTGTACCTTGCACCATGACTAAAAAATGTGAGAGAAGAGTTCGACAAATTGTTTAAAGAAAATAAACTACTTCCTCCATTAATCGCATACGTCACTGATGATAATAATGAAAATGAAGATGAAGTTGAAATTTTCAACTTTTAGTATCGATAAAAGGAGAGAAAGTAGTAGAAAAAAAGAACAATGTATATGTTTTGTAGAAATTCAACTGATGCAATGTAGAAAAGAAAAGAAAAAGGGAGAAACTAAAACAAGTTAGTATCATAGTGGCATGTGCAAAAGTTTAAAGGCATTGCATGTTTTTTTTTATAAAATAATTGATAGCTAAAATACTAATGGTTAATTAGATATTAACTTAAAAAATAGTTTATATTTTTTTATTAATAATAAAAATTATTTTAAATATCCATAGTTCTCTAGTTTATAAAATATTATCTATTTTAATTAATATAATAATTGATTATTTTTTATTTTTAAAATTATTTTTTAGTTAATAACTTTTTTGTAGTGCTTGTAAAGTTTGTCTACATATTCTAGATATATATATTACACAAGATGAAAACTTTATTTCTAAATCATATAAACATTTAACTATTTTAATTTAAAAAAAATATAATTTACTTAAATTTAAAACAATTACCAATTTTGAGTTTTTTTTCTTTATTTAGATTAATAATCTCTATATTTTCAAATTAAATAAATGAAATGCAACACTAACTAAATAATTTTATGTTTTTTTTAATAACATTTTTTTTATATGATGATAGATGATTGTTGTTATTTGAATTGAGGGGTCAACCTAAGTTGTATATTAATGCTTAACATGAAAATTTTTATAAAAAAAAAAAAAATTTATGAAAAAATAGTAAATTCAGTTGATAATCAATTTTAAAAGAGAATAATTTTATAAAAGTTGCGTGTTAGTTTCATTTTGTTGTTCATAACTTTATCTATATATACACTTTCTTTATGCGTATTTCCCCAATTTAGCGACAAATCTAATCGCAGTGATTGAAGTTCCGTAATGAACTTGACTTGGATCCGCAACACTACCTCTCAAGTGTTCCGGTGGAGACCACTGGAAAATGTTAGTTTCCCAACCATATGTGATAGTAGTTAGTTGTCATCATCGGTTTATTGCATTTGCATGTTAGTTTCATCAATCACCACAAAAAAAGAGGGACACCAAATAAATGAAAATAGCGAAACCACCAACTAGATTATCATTTGACAATTAATTAAGATCCCATGGATGAGGTAGCTCCAATCTACTTCCCAATTCCGATCCAACCACATGCACACAAACAATATTTTCAAAACAAATTCCAAATATTTATGCTTATGATAATTTCACAGAAGATTAAAGCAACATTTTGACATATTAAAGAGCCACCTACTTATTTGGTCACATTGACTGAATATACAACCTATAATGGGAGATCACACTTTAGAACTGAGAATATGGAATGAGAAAAATAATGCAATCTTTAAAGGAGCTCTCGTGGATGCAGAGAAAATATTCGTTGTGGCACAAATTAAGGTCTCAACGTGGATTAATCATAAATATTCTATATTATCCTTTTTCCTATTCCGAGTGGTGCCTTAATCCCATAATTAATACTTAAAAATGTTAAAATAAGATATAGGGATAATGATAGAGAACTGCTTTTAGGTTTTATGGGATTTGTATTTTGGATTTCGATGGGTTAGGTAATGTTTCTCACATATATAATCCAGAAGATATGTGATATCATGTCTCCTGTTTGAAGTTTTCAGTTGTGTTTTTTTTGTTTATGTCACTTGTTTATTGTTTTTCACACTATTAAAAAAATTATTAAATAAAAACTAATTTTAAATATCAAAATAATTAATTATTATTTGACTAAATTAGAATCCATTTTATAAACTAAAAAAATTATTGGTATCTAAAGTAGTTTTTATTATTAATAAAATTCTATAAAATAATTTCTAAATTAATATCTAACCATTAACTACCAAGATTTTAGCTACTTACTATATATTCTAAATTAGTTTCTATTAGTCTTTTAAAGACTAATTTAGAATATAAAATATTAATAGTTAAAATCTTTGTAGCTATTTTAGATATCAATTTAGAAAAAATTTTATAAATTTTTATTAATAATAGAAACCACTTTAAATACTAATAATTTTTTAGTCTATAAAAAAGTATCTAATTTAGTCAATAAAATGACTAATTATTTTTTTTTCTAATTTAATTACTATTTAATGATTTTCTTGTAGTATCTATCACATGTGACCATAATGGGTTGGTTATGCACACTTTTACTGTATCATTAAGTTTTTTGCAACTTTATATCACAATATGCAATTCCTTCTCTATTCTCAGCATCAATGTAGGAAGTCTATCAGGGGTAAAAAGTGTACATTAGTATACTAGATGGTGTGTATGCTTTAATTCTTGACATGTTTTAATGATATGCATCTCTTGTCCTGGCTGAGAGGTGAGGAAGTTGTTAATGTAGCAGTAAAATAAGCACAACATGGGAAGTGAAGATGTTAGAGGAAGATGGATATGGCTCACAAGCTGAAGAATCATTTGGAACACCCTGTAGTGCTAGAATATATATCAGGGGTGATGCTCTTTGGTGTAGGTCTCTGACACATGAGTAGATGACCTCTACCAATATGTGTTTGTAGTAGAAGTTGGACAAACTTTATCTGATATATACACTCTAATCAATATTCCTCAGATATTAGATGCAAAGGTGATTTGTAAAGCAAACTGATCATCTTTATTGGTTGGGATGCATTTTTTGGGTTTGCAGGAGAGTTTGGAAGTGCAATTTTGTAATATATGGATTTGTGACTGTCTTTCTTTATGTAATGAGTTTCCATTAATGCAGAAAAACTATTCAATGATAGCCTTACAACACCGGTTCAGATTCAAACATCATTCACTAACACGTGGTGACATTTTTAAAATTAAAACGAACCTATAGACAACAGTTCATGATAAAATCGTTGTCTATAGTTATGATCCAACACACAAACAGTGGTTCCTATCAACAACCGTTGTCTATAAGTCTCACATAGACAACGGTTATTAGTAAGAACCGTCGTCTATTTGTTTTTTATTTTATTCTAATCAGAGAGCTCGCCTTACTTACACTCTTATCACTTTCCTTTTTATTCTCTCTCTCGCACTCTCCTCTCTCTGCAACCTTTCTCTCTTTGCACCTTGCTTCCATTTCTCTTTGTAAGTTCTTTATATTACTCGTATGTTGTTCCTCCATTGCTCACATTTGATATTTTTAGGTTCTCCACTGTGCAAGGCGTATTCTTAACTACGTTTTGGCCTTTTCTACCTTACTCCTTTGCGTTGTCGCTGTCCACCACCATTAGGTTGGTGAAGTTTTTTCTATTATTAAATATTTTTTAATTTTTCTTTTTTAGGTTATTATTTTTTATGAGTACATTAATATATAGATTATTAGAGTAAAAATATTTAATAAGTAATTTTAGGATTTATAATTAAAATTATTTTAGTTAATATTCTTTTAGTTATATAATTAAGATTATTAAAATTTAATAATTAATATTAGGATTTATAAATAGAGTAATATGATTATATAAACAAAATTAGGATTTATAATTAATATTTTTATTTAATAATATAATTAATATTAATAAAATATAATAATTAATATTAGGATATTTAATTAGTATTAATAAAGTACGACCAACACACGACCAAACCTGGGCATAATACTTAAACGTTTACTAATAATTTTTTCTATTAATTACGGCATGACATCGATATAACATACTCAGAGGTCGACCCAGTGCAAATTATCAAAATCTAACATGGTTGAACCTAAAGGTCTGTAATTTTTTGTCTTCCTCTCTTTATTGTTTGTCAAAATATCAATATTGATTTTTAATTGAATTGTAGTGTAATAAACAACCGGGAGGGTATGATTGTGGCTACTTCATTATGAAATGGATGACTACTATTATATAAGAATAAGAATTCAAAGAAATTGGAAGCAGGTAATTATTCCTTATGATAAAAGCATATGTACTTTAACACTAATTTGAACTTATTTTGTATTGCATTATTTTATAGATGCTCAACCACCACATTCTGAGCAATGAACTATGTGAGAAATGCTTGGACCACATACTTCATTAATTTCTATAACCCTAGGATTGCTAATTAATAATATATAGGTTTAAGTAATATACCATGCTTCTAATGTATAGGAAATTAGATAAACAGGAATATATATTGGTGTTTGTAATTAATTTATCAATATAATTTTATTATTTGAAAAAAAATGTATTTTTCTTAATTTGTATTTGACTGAGTTTTTAAATGAACAAGTTAATAAGAGGAGAAAACATATATAACAATTTGAACTAAAAAAAATACCATAATAGAGTATAAGACACTATAAAAAATGGTTGTCTCTACAACTGCCTTCTATAATGTCGTATAGATAGCGGTTTTGAAAACAACCACAGACTATACCCTTCTCCAGTATACTTTGACTTTATTTGTTGTGAACTATATAGTTGATGGTTGGTCAAAATAACCATCGTCTATAATGTCTTATAGATTAGGATTGTGAACCGTTGTCTATATGTTGAAAGTATAGACTACATGTTGATAGATTATGGTTTCAAAACCGCTATATAAGAACTTTTCTACACTAGTGTTCATAGGTGAATCTAACTTGTTTTGTGAGGTAGGCACTAGTGCAAAATGATGAAAGGAATACTCCTTTCCAAGTACGGTTTCGCGCTAAAACGCATTTGTTAAAAACGCGGTGGCATTTTTGAAATTAGTTTGTTTTACAAAAATGCGATTATTAGTTAAAACCGCATTTGTAAATGAAATTTTTTCATTTACAAATGCGGTCACGTGTATAACCGCATTTGTAAATGAAATGCCTTTCATTTACAGATGCGGTCATGTGTATAACCGCATTTGTAAATGAAATGCCTTTCATTTACAAATGTGGTCATGTGTATGACCGCATTTGTAAATTAAAAACTTTCATTTACAAATGCGGTTTTAACTAATAACCGCATTTGTAAAATGTTTTTAACCTAAAATTTGAAAAGCGCCACTGCACTTTCACTCTTTCTTCTTTGCTCTTGCTTGTCGCTGTTGCTGCGCTGCGCTGTGTTCCTTGCTTCTGTGCATCTTCATTGCTATTGCTTCCATTGTGAGTTTCGTATCCCATTTCATTCTCTTCAGTTCGCTTTAGGAATGCTGTTCTTATATATGGTTTTTTCCTTGCAGTGCTTGAAGTTACTGTTGCATTGCTCCGCCGCTGTCGCGCCAGTCTTCCGCTTCCACCTCTGGTTTTCTATCACTTGAATCATCATTTTCGCACACAAGGTTAGTTCATTTTTAGATTTTTTGAATTTTAATTTTGTTTATTTTGAATTTTTGACTTTATTTATTATAATTTGTATATTATTTAATATAAATTTGTATTATATAATTTTTAATTTTTAAAATTTATATTATTTAGTTGGTAGTTTTTATGTTAGTTTTGTTTTAGATTTTGTTAATTTTTTTTGCTGTACTTTGAATATTTTTTTTATGTATTATAATTTATATATTATTTAATATAAATTTGTATTAATTTATATAATTTGTATTATATAATTTCTATTTTCTAAAATTTAAATTATTTAGTAATTATTTGTTAGTTTATAGTAGAATTTATGTTATATTAGTTGTTACATTAGAATAGAATATCGTGTTTGTATTTGGACCTCCGACAATAATACGTGCTGGTATTGAGTCCGGGGGTGTTCGACCCTAGGCAAATGCATGAGATAGAACACTTATTAGAAAATCCTAAGTAACTATATTGCAAAATATATAATGGATCGAAGTTGGATTCATTGTGCTCGTATAAGTGATGAGTACAAAAGAGGAGTAGAAGAATTTATACAATTTGCACAGCGTAACGCGATTAATAGTGGTCGTGATGGAGGAAAGATTAGGTGTCCGTGCGTTAACTGTTTCAATGGAAGGATACTGGATGTGAATATCATGAGGGAACACCTGCTATGTGATGGGTTTCTTCGATCTTATACAACTTGGACATGGCATGGTGAATTATTAAATTTACCACGTGTTTCTGTAACTGAAGAATATGTGGGATCCACCATGGATGAAGCAGAACACGATGATGTAGTTGATGATCGATTGGAGGACATGATTCATGATGTGGGAGCTGAGTCTTTTGCAAAAGCGCATGGATATGGAAGTATGTCAAGCGATGCAGAGACTCCATTGTATCCTGGATCAACTAATAACTTCACATGGTTGTCGGCGGTGTTAAGATTGATGAATTTGAAGGCACTAAATGGATGGACTGTTAAAAGTTTCACGGAATTGCTCCAGCTGTTGAAGGATATGCTTCCAGAGGGAAATACTCTACCTAATCGTAATTACGAGGCCAAAAAGATTCTTTGTCCAATGGGTATGGAGTATAAAAAGATACATGCATGTCCTAATGATTGTATATTATACCGGAAAGATTTTGAATTGTTGAAAAGTTGTTCGATGTGTGGGTTATCACGTTATAAATTGAAACAAACAGATGATGATACTATTGAAGAGATGGAAAAGCATGGACCCCCAATGAAGGTTATGTGGTATCTTCCCATCATTCCAAGGATGAAGCGTTTGTTTGCAAACCTAGACGATGCTAAGAATCTTAGATGGCATGCAGATGAGAGGAAATGTGATGGCATGTACCGACATCCAGCTGATTCTGTTCAGTGGAAGAAATTTGATGATGAGTTTCCAGAGTTTGGTAAAGAATCAAGAAATATCCGACTTGGTCTAGCTACAGATGGAATGAATCCGTTTGGTAATATGAGTACAAATCACAGTTCATGGCCTGTTTTACTAGTTATTTACAACTTACCTCCTGGATTGTGCATGAAGCGAAAGTACATAATGTTGTCTATGATGATATCTGGTCCGAAACAGCCAAGGAATGACATAGATGTTTATCTAAGTCCCCTAATCGAAGATTTGAAGTTAATGTGGGATGAGGGTGTTCAAGTATTTGACGGATTTGCTAATGAAACTTTCAAGCTTCATGCCATGTTATTTTGCACCATCAATGACTTTCCGGCATATGGTAACTTATCAGGTTATAGTGTTAAGGGTCATAAAGCATGTCCAATATGCGAAGAAGACACTGCTTCTCAACAATTGAAACATGGAAGGAAGACAGTATATCTTCGCCATCGGAGGTTTCTTAGAAGTCATCATCCTTACCGGAGGTTGAAAAAAGCCTTTAATGGACACCAAGAGACTAGTGGTCCACCAACTCCACTAACTGCTGCTGAGGTTTACGAAAAGGTAAATAACATAGACCACACCTTCGGTAAGTCAAAAAAAAAGTCAGTTGTGACTAACATTTGGAAGAAAAAATCAATCTTCTTTGATCTTCCGTACTGGTCGAGGTTAGAAATCAGACACTGTATAAATGTAATGCATGTTGAGAAGAATGTGTGTGATAGCTTAATTGGTACACTTCTTAACATTAACGGGAAGACGAAGGATGGTCTAAATGCTCGTTTAGATTTGGTTGAGATGAACATACGAGGGGAGTTGGCACCGATAGAAATGGGTAAGCGTACATATTTGCCCCCAGCCTGTTATACCATGTCAAAAAATGAAAAAGTAAGTTTCTGTCAATGTCTAATGGGTGTAAAAGTGCCACAAGGACATTCCTCAAATGTGAAGAGCCTAGTGTCAATGCAAGATTTGAAGCTAATTGGGTTGAAGTCTCATGATTGCCACATCTTGATGCAACAGCTTCTGCCTGTAGCTATTCGTGGGATCTTACCAAAAAATGTTAGACATACCATAATCCGTTTGTGCTCATTCTTCTCTTCCATCTGTTGTAAAGTCATTGATCCATTAAAACTAGATGAACTTCAAGATGAAATTATTGTTATCTTATGTGAATTGGAGATGTTTTTTCCTCCATCTTTTTTTGACATCATGGTTCATCTACTTGTGCATCTGGTTAGAGAGGTTAGATTGTGTGGACCAGTGTACTTAAGATGGATGTATCCTGTTGAGCGGTATATGAAAATTTTGAAAGGTTATGTGAAAAATCATTATCGTCCAGAAGCTTCAATGATTGAAAGGTACATAGCTGAAGAAAGTATTGAATTTTGTTCAGATTACATGTCAAAAGCAAATCCAATAGGTCTTCCAGCTAATTCATGGCACCATAGGCGTTCTACAAGTAAATGTTTATGCGGTGTGAATATTGTAAGCAAATCTCGGTCAGAAGTCTTGCAAGCACATTTGTATATATTGAATAATACAGATGAAGTTATACCTTACATAGAAGCTCATAAAGCCATTGTGAAGGCAAATAATCCAAGACAAGCAGACAAATGGGTCTTGATGGAACATAATAGAACATTCATGCCTTGGTTTAAAGAGGAGGTGTTAAAGGATTCAACGGCATTGGAGACCTTGATCTGGTTGGCTGCTGGATTGAAGTTTGATGTCATTTCTTGTAAAGCGTACGAAGTGAATAATTGTATATTTTACACTAAGTCTATGGATGAAAAGAGTACAGTTCAAAATTCTGGTGTTACTCTTGAAGCCGAGTCAATGCAGTTTTCCACCTCGAAAGATACAAATCCTGTAATTGGATCAATGAGATATTATGGATTTATAGAAGAGATATGGGAGCTTGACTATACTAAGTTTTCAGTTCCAGTTTTCAAGTGTATATGGGTTGACAATAAAAGTGGGGTTAAAATTGATGAATCAGGATTCACACTAGTGGACTTTCGAAAGATAGGGTATCGAGATGAGCCATTTATAATGGTTCAACAAGCATCTCAAGTTTTCTACGTGAAAGATCCTACGTCAGAACATTGGTATGTTGTTTTACACGGGAAAAAACAAGGGGAGGCCATAGATGATATTGAAAATGGTGAACCCCATTCATTCACACCAATGATAACTAATAAAGATGACGATGTACTTGATCATGTACATGCAACCCGTAAAGACCATAGTGAAGGAATTTACATATGAACTTGTAACCCATTATGGTAATAAATTTAGAAATATTTTTTATAATATGCATTTACTATATTATGTTTTTGTTTTATATGATTTTCTTTCCATGTAGATGAAATAATGTTTGTTAAATAATTTTTTTAACAGAGATATGGGTGACGATCAAACTCCAATTAGACCCCGATCCGGACGAGGCAACAGAGGACCTACTAGGATGAAGCGTCTGGCAAAGAAACGTGCCGCTGGTGAGAAGATAGCTGTTGACATTGACGTCAACACTGGAATGACATCAAGTCCTAATGCAGATGAGTTTAATAGCTATCTTGGAGTTCTTTCTCGTGAGAGAGTCTCCATTTTGATTAATTCATGGGACGAGGTGTCAGAGGTCGACCGAAACATGCTGTGGGAGGATGTTTTGGTAAGCTTTACATAATTATTGTTATCATATAAAGCTATTTAATATTCATTGACTAACTTTACTTTGGTGATGTTATTTTGCAGGCAAATTTTGAAATTCCTAATGTGGAACCGCTTCGATCAAGGATTCTATCCAATATCGGACTGAAGTTTCGCGCCTTTAAGTCAAGACTCACGACGAGATACATTTTTGGTGAGCTTAAGGATGAAAGTCCTTGGGAAAGATACAATTTTATTGATGAAGAGACATGGCTTGCTTTTAAAGAAAGTCGTCTAACTGAAGAATGGACTGTAAGTGAAGCTACTTAACTATTTTGACTTATATAACATTAATGGGTTAATATTATTGAATTCACTTTGTTTATTTCAATTTTATGACAGCATCGGCGGAAGAAAGCTCAAGAAATAGCTTTAAAGAATCTTACCCCGCACATAATGTCTCGTCCGGGGTATCGAAAGCTTGAGCAAGCACTGATGGTTGAAAAGGAGCAATCCAGACAGGGGAGTGCATCTCAGGATGTGGAAACAGGGGTCACTTCTCCTCCATCACCACCTACGCGCCATGACAAATGGAAGAGGGCTCGAATTAAGAAGTCGGGTGCACCAAGTTCAGAGCAATCAGGGCTTATCATTGAAAAAATTGTAAGTTATTTAAGCCTTTTTTCATCTATTATGATGCATTACTTATAATAAAACCTCATATGATTTTTGTCTCTTGCAGGATGCCTTGGACTCCCAAGGTAATTTTGTTGCTGATGGTCGTCGCGATATCCTTGTTGAAGTAATTGGACAACCTGAGCACTCTGGTCGTGTTCGTGCAGCTGGACAAGGAGTTGGGATTAGACTTTATTTTGGAGCTGCACCACGACACTCATCCTCCTCCTCCAAAGAGAGCAAAAAAGAAATGGAGCAACGACTACGTCAAGAACTAATGGATGAGATGAGAAGGGAGACGGAAAAGATGAGGCTAGAGTTGCGACAAGAGATATCGCAACAACTTTGTGCTGAGCAGCCGATTCAGACGCTTCTTAGTCCCGCTCCTAAGAGCACAAAGGGGAGTTGTGCAGCTCCTACAACATCAGGGGATGATATCATTGGCCAGACGAGGCAATGTGAGCTACTGGTAGAAGGTGGCATCATTCCTCAGGTGGTGGCCATTGGAAAAGTCTATGAAGATGCCACCACCTTACATAACGTTCCTCTCTCCCCTGATGCAGCAAAGGTCATGGTTGAAAGAGTACGAGTACCTGATGCTCGTCTTCCACTACCTTCAGAAGAGGTAACAACTGTGGCCGAAGCATTTCAGTCCTTTGTAGCCTGGCCCAGACACCCGATTCGATATATGCCACAACCACTGGTAATAATTTCATTTCATGTGCTAATTTATATTTATATATTACATGTAATTTATAACAAATCTTTTTTCTTTTTGTAGAAACCTCGTCGGAAACCAAGTCCGAAAAAGAAACAAGAGGTTCCGCTTGACGATCCTATAGCTTCCTTAGCTATAGTTGCTAGACAACTTGGACGAGATCCTCTGGAAGTTCCATGGGATGATACCTTTTTTGAAGCAAACCCCAAGCTACCATTGTACATATACATGTCAGATCTGCTAGAATTTGTAGCTGGGGATCAGGAGCTGAATATAAATATCATTCAATTTTTTATGATGTAAGTATCGTTACCTACATTTCATTTTCATTTATGTTAAATTAGCATTCATTATGATTTAACTAATTACTTGTAGGTTTTTGAATGGTGTCTCTGTCACTGAGGGGAAGGAAAATGTGTATGGATTCTTAGATCCTGCATATACTAATCCCACTGGAGCAAAGACAAATGAGACTCAATCATACATCACTAACACCCTAGAAAGAGAGGGAAAAGAGGTTTATTTGTGCCCTTATATTAACGAGTAAGTTTAAATATATATATGTTAAAAGTTTATTATATTCATGTTTTATAAATTTACTCAACTATTTTCATGGATGATATAGGGGTCATTGGCAATTACTTGTCTTATCAGTGAAGGATAGGACGGCTTTGTGGTTCTGTTCCCTACACAAGAAGATATCCACAAGTTTTAAGAATATCATTGATAAGTAAGTACACTATAAACTTAACTATGGTTGAAACTATAAGTAATCCACTAACAAGGTTTTTTGTCTCAACCAGTTCATGGCGTGGATATAACATTCTAAAAGGGAGATCGAATTCAAATTTTCAAAATTTGAACTGGATAAGATTATAGGTATGTAAGATTTTTCTTTTTTTTTTCATTGTTTAATTATACTAACTTTTACAATTGATTGAATAATAGTGTAATAAACAACCAGGAAGCTATGAGTGTGGCTATTACGTCATGCAATGGATGAGTACCATTGTAAGACTAGGTCTTACAAGTAATTGGCAAGAGGTAAGATTTCTTAAATTATTTTTATAACTTCAAACTAATTTATCTATCTTAAAACTAATTTATGTGTCAACCATTTTGAAATGTAGTTCTTCACGGATGAGGAACCCATGAGTTCGGAAGCCATGACATATGTGAGACAATCTTGGTCCACATATTTCCTAAACTTTTATAACTCTACGATTTGATCAATAGTGTAAGAAGATAGATAGAGATTATTACTATTTTTGTATACATTTTGATCAATTACTATAAATTGACTTTTAGTTTCTCTGAATCTGTTTATCTGTCTGGCTGGCTGGGATGGGTATAATGAAACTGCACAAGATAATTCGTATGGGAAAACAAATAACCAAATCATTTAAAAAAAAAAACCTGATTTACAGATGCGGTTGTTTACCTTAACCGCATTTGTAAATCAAGGGAATGATTTACAGATGCGGTTGCTTACTACAACCGCATCTGTAAATGTGATTTACAGAGGCGGTTGTTTACTACAACCGCATCTGTAAATCATTCCCTTGATTTACAAATGCGGTTAAGGTAAACAACCGCATCTGTAAATCATTGCCATTCATGAACCTGGGCACACCTCTGGAGCATTTACAGATGCAGTTACGGGAAACAACCGCATTTGTAAATCATTGCCATTCATGAACCTGGGCACACCTCTGGAGCATTTACAGATGCGGTTACGGGAAACAACTGCATTTGTAAATCTTTGATTTACAAATGCGTGTTGATCAAATGCGATTGTTTAGCCGCATTTGTTTTACGTTTCTGCACCAGTGAGGATGTCATAGTTGATGTCTTTTATAGATTGTTTGGGGTTACATCTACCTTCATACCTTGATAGAGGTCTTTTGTATACAGGTTGGAGTACCCATAATACCATTTATTTTGATAAAAAAAATACTTTAGAACTAAGTCATGTTTCAAAAAATATGTGCGTTCAATTATATTTTTCTTAACTCAATAATAGAATTAGTCTTATAATTAAGATGTGTAAAATATAATCATGAAAACAAAAATAAATAATTTTATGATTTTCTGTCAATTTTAGTGAGAAATATTCATCTAAATTTTCTTGCTTGACATGTTGAATTTCGCGTAAAATTTTGGTAATTAAGGATACATAAAAGGATTTATGAATGTATTGTTAATACAAAAATAATATTAAATTTTATATTAAACTTGAAATTCAATATCACCGAGTTAAACCAAACAAAAAAAAACATCATGAAATCATCCAAGAAAAAAAGTACGACTAAATTAAATTCCATTTGTAAATGCCACGAAAAGTTAAACGAGGGATCATTTACGCGTATTGATGTTTTCCTCCTCTCGTCAATCTATAAAATTAAGTTTGACCAAGAAACCACACTCACTCACGCACACACACACTAACACACTCTCTCTCTATATGAAAAATTAGACAGCAATATCTTGAAGGAATATAATAATAAATTAAAGAAGGTATTTGAAATGGGCATGCATAAATGCTCCATGCACACGCACATGTTGTTGTTTCCCATCCACTATGTTCAGGGAACATTTCCGGTACTATCTATTCGGCTCTTGATGATCAAAACAAAAACTAACGTAAATGCAATAAATACAGTTTTGTTATTATATGAAAAATGATTAATAGCAAGGAATCTCATAATGATAAGGGAAAACTTTACAAGACAATTTTAAATGTAAAGCATGATAATATGTCGCTACAACTACAACAGACAAACACATCTTAAAATTATTATTAAGCAACCACTCACACAACACAACCAAAGATATATAAGAAACCCAACTCTAACAACAACATAATTCAGAGTCATTATGTTTCTGTTCATGATTAGTACTTAATTAGACATGCATCTCATTGTTTTGTTTGAAATATCATATAACAAACCATAATCATACACAAATTAACTATAATTCAACACCCTGCAATGTCCATCCCTGTCTGCTGCTGCTTATCCTTACTTTAGTTACTAACCCAACTGGGCACCACAATTACAAAGGATGGAGCAGGTCATCAATGTGCCACTACTCTAGCTCCTGTTCTTGCTTTTTGCCATGGCTCTTGGTGCTGAAATAATATAATTTAAACAACTTTTTTTACGATGTGTATCTAAATAAGATCACTAGAATTTGCATGCATTAATTAGTTAAACACTTTCATGAGTGAAAAATAGAAGGTTTATAAATGGTATACCTAAAATAATTAGTAATTAATAGAAACTCTCTCTTGGAAAGATAGTAGTTTAAAGACCAGACACTTACCAAGGCCAAGGCCAATAGCCTCCTTTCCTTTCATAATGCGTAAACGCTTGCATGATTCAACAAACATCCTGGTTGACATGAACAAAATCCATGTTATACTATTTATTAATCTGTCTAAGATTTTATACCAAAATGACTTCATTATCATCAAAATTCACATTCAATAGGTGCATCAATGGTGATAAAATAGTAATGATGATATAATTAATAATTAATAATATACAGATAATATAAATTGGCAGTTATATAAGGAGGCATTTCTTCTGATGCCAGGAGAAATTCTAAAAGATTATATGAAAAATCTTTTTAATTCCTACAAATGATATAATTTTGTACGTAAATTAGTTTGCTAAATAGAGTCTTGTTTAAAGTTATAATACAAAGTTCAATTATGGTGGTGTATTGATTTGAGTGATGTAGATAGAGCAGAGGTGAAAGACTTACTCCCATGGGACATCACCGACAAGCATCCAGTCACCATCCTTGTCCTCATAGGTTGGGACATAATCAGAGCTGTTCAAAAGATCCATCAGTTTGCTCTCATTCATGAAATCCTTCATTCCTTGGGATTCACAATTCCCTGCCATTGCACACATCATGCAGCATTAATTCATAATCATTACAACCCTAATCATCAACCAAAAAAAGCTTCTAACTATTTACATGCATGCAAAGATTTGATTCCACTTTTCAACTGGTGGTTTGTTTTTGGAAAATGAACTACCATTTGAAACACAGGCTTGACTATAGATATGAGAAAGATTGTGCTTATTTACCAATGGTGAAGGAGCTGAACATTTTGCCTAAAGAATCAGAGAGCTCGCGGTAACTCTTATACATCTTCAAGTCCACTTTGCGCAGATAAGGTGCTCCATCCATGCTAACTTTCACAAAGCTTGCATTAGGGCTGCTGTTCTTTTCACTCTCTTCTCCAACACTCTTTTGCACAGCTAATATGTTCTTCCGGAAGGACCGCACAGGTGGCCAACCCACCACCTGTGCCCTACGCATTTCATTTCAACCCATCACTTTGTTACGATCAATACAATACAACGCATCATCAACACATAAGGTTAATTATATAACCAAGTTATTAAATAAATCAATTCTACAGCGAAGCGTTTCAGGTTTCTTTGAAGATTTAATTAATGTATATAAGCAAATTAGAAAAATAGAGTTGGTGGTGACTGAGAGGCTGGGAGCCATATAACTTCGCATAAAAAATAGATTAATTAAGCACGTAGGTTTCTGTTTTATTATATTATAATCCAACCCTCCCTTTCCTTTATATTTACTGGTGTAGGTTTACCTTTATTAACCCATACAGTGTTTTACATCACTGCGTAAATGAATCGGCAGAAGAAGAAATTATGCTATGGCTGATCAGGACAAGAAAGGTGTAACTTTTTTCTGGTGTACTACATATCATCAAAACTTTCAGACATAATTGTAAATTATTGCACTTTTCTCCATAACTGGCTAGACAAGTAGAACACGGTTTTGGCATGAACCCGTACGTGATTCCATATTTATGTTGTACGAGAGTTGAGAACGTCTTATTTTTCATTGCATTTTATTTATTTATACAGGAAATAAAAATATATCTTTTGGACAAAACTCACAAAAGTATATTTTTTAATCACTCTCACCCCCTCTCTCTATCACAAGTTTATGTTTCAGTCTCTTTCATTTCTTTATTCCATCCTCCACGATCTCATCTCTTCCCACCGTTTCTATCTTTTCCACACCAAGCGTCATATATAAAAAAATTACTTGCTTATTAGCCCTAGACCATACCTTGAATTAGTATATAAATACTATAAGCCTTCTTTACAAGCTTATTAACTCTCTCTCTCTCTCTTTCTCTCTCTCTTTATATATATATATATATATATATATATATATATATATATATATATATATATATATATATATTGTATCATGAAAGGTACAACTAGCTAGAAAAGAAAGAAGAAGTTAAATAATCTCTGTTATATAAATATAAAATAAAAGCATGGAAAATTTGAGAATTTGTAACTGTTTGGTTGTGATAATGAAAAACTTACTTGGCTGGAGGCTTAGCAGGATCTGCAGGCAGAAGGGTCTTCTCCTTAGGCAAGGTGTTGTGCTTATCAGTTGGATCTGCTCCAGTGGTTGGTTCCTTAGATGAAAGATTAAGCATCAAATCCACTGTGGCAGTGTCATCCTGAGTTTCAGTCTCAGAGAATCCTCTCTTCCTTAGCACTTCTTCAGTGCCTGAGGCAGCGTTTCCAGGCAGTCCAAGCCTTAGCTCAGTTTCTTCAAACCCCATGTTCTCCTTCTTCAGGCCAACCTCCATGAGTTTTCAGTCTCTTATATGCTCTATCACTTTATCACTCTTTCTCTCTCTAAGCATTCAGTTATTTGTTTGGTATGTGGCAATAATAGTGAAAGATAGGAGGTGGGGGTACTAATGTACTATGGTATAGGGGCAGGGGCAGGACAAGGGGACGTTTAAGGAGGGTAGCGTTTGGGCGTGGTGGGCATTAATACAAGGACGCATGGTGCGTCCTGTCTTTTTAATCGAAATTTTTTAGAGGGAATGGGTTTGTGACACGTGGAGGAATGTATGAGCTGGACTTTTCTGTGCATGCTGGCCTTGGTGACGACAAGGTGATGTTATCTTCCTATGATTGTTGAGTGGAAGAAGCGGAAGTGGACACCCCATGTTGCTTGCTTACACCACTTCATTTCTTTATTCATCCTAGGGTTTCGTCATTTCACACACAGGGGTAAGTGAGCCTTTTTCATTCTAAATTATTCTTCTACTTTTATTCCTGTTTCCCTTCTCAACTCATGTGTCTATTATCTCATAACTATAACTTTTATAATACACTTCTTTGCATGCAAACGCAAGATCGATTATTCCATACACCAGTAACTGTTGATGTTATGGTCCAAAGCAAAATTTTCAAAAGTGTACCTTTTGCAACTTTTATGTAATGATATATATACATAAATTCAATTGCATTCGTTGAACTGTGATGCCATTTCTTATGCAAAGATCATCGTTAGAGGTGAACACCACTATTCATCTTTGGGTTTAGCCACCATTATTATTGGTCTTAGATAGATAATCCACCTAGGATCGATAAAAAAGATTCCAAACTCAAGAAGGACTCGTTTCCCAAGTGGACTCTTACGTGGATGCATGCGTTAGAGAAAGGACTTCTAATATATTTTACCACTAATTATCAGGAATATTCCATAGTAAACTCCCTAGTTTTTATACAGTTAATTCATACAGTGTAATTAATAATTTCAAAAAATGTTTCACCGTAACAGAAAGTTATTCACTATTTTGCTAGAGTTGTCAATCAGAGTAGCCATACATATATAATTAACACATATCGTACGTGTTCAATCAACATACATTACTGAAAGTGACGATACTTGACCTCTGATGACAAGAAGATTTTTTGTTCCTAACGTTTTGCTCAGTGTGTGTATGCATGACTATATAAGCTGAACCCTTTCATTTCTGTCCATCAATATCCATAGCTCTGTAATTGTCAAACTTAACCCGTTGGTTCTCTGTGAGGCAGGCATGTTGCCTATGAAATAACCATGCTGTTCAGTGGCACAGAAACAAATAAAGCATATAAAAAAAATGAAAGACATGAGTGTGCTTATATTCTTTTACATCAAAAGTATTTTACACTAACCGCGTTTGCTAGTTATCTTTTTAATTGTAGTAGGTAATGCTCACTTAATACGTTGTTTACTGTACATAATTATTACAAATAAAAGTACTCAGCGCACTTTATAGACAGACTAAATTTTTGTTGGGATGCGCCCTTATGGATGTGCTAAAGGAGGTTGACAGTGGAAGTTGTGGTGAAAAAAGCATATATAAATGAAGGTGTGCAATTATTTGACAGGAACACTTAACTATTTGTTGTTACTGTGTACATACATAAAGATTTGAGGTATGATCCGTGAGGCGTTACTTGAGAATTGCACGCACACATGGTGGCCACGTCCATGTTGCCCCAATTGTCCTCTCCCTTCAACATCTGGCATTGTCAAACTAGACAGTGAGAAAAGAAACTGAAAAGATTGTGTCCAAGATTATGTTAAGACCTTCTGATCGTGGTTGATATTCGAGTCAGGTTAAGTTTCAGACACCCAAATCTTGTTTTCGCAATGGCTTTTAATTTGTGGGATGACTGTGATCCTCATTTACGCAAGTTGAGAGACATCATTTCAAAGGAAATCCATTTTGTTATCAACAGTCTTCCAGCTTATCAAGTTCATAATCATAATTTCAAAACTTATTTCTTTCTACACAAACTTTTCTTTATTATGTGCAACCTAACACATGTTACTGTATACTCTTAAATTAAATTTTCTTTAAAAATCCATCTATGCACCACACCTATATATAGGCTTAGTGTACTAAACATGTAAGCTTTAATATTTGATTAAAACAAAAAGTTTGAACTGTTTTTAGGTTTCTCTCTTTTTTCCCGTTGCATTTCGCATATTGCTTTTAAAAGTTCGAATGTTTGTATAGTTTGGTAATCATTATTGAATCTCTACAAACTTAAAAGATGTTTTAATCCGAAATTTAGGGAAACAAATTTAAAATTCAAAACATCAAAATGCATGTTTCGGTTTGAGAAGAAGAAACTCGAATCCTTTTTAGAAGGCTTAAAATCATGCATGAGATATTAATATGTATAGAAACTTACTATCCAAAGATATTTGCATTTTATAGATCAAACTCTGTGGGATGATATTTAAAAGAAAGAAATAAATAGCATTTAAGACTACAAAGTTATAATTGATAATAACTAAAAAAATTGTTTTAATTATTTGAAGATGTGGAAGAAAGTGGCATAAAAAAATAGGTATATGAATGATATATATAATAAATAAAAAATTTAAAGGTGAGAATGAATACTAAAAGAAGTTAATTGACAAGTCCTTAAAACGGCACATCCAGAATTGTAGAGTCTAGAATATAGGAAAATGGGAGGTGATGGTCAAACATGTGAGCTTTGATGAAAATGGAAGAATATGAATACCAAAAATGGTGTAGGAGGTGATTTGAGTTGAGTTTGCCCTTTTCCCACTTCGGTCTAATTGGGCATAGGCATAAGGGTGGGACCAATATATGTCACAGAGTCATGTGGTAAGATTCATTGGAAAGAATTGTTAGGTCCCACGGAAGTGGCCATGTGGGTTTGTTGGCCTTATGTAGTCCTAGGTGTCAAACCCTATCCCATGTGCGCCGCTGGAGGGCACCCCACTCACTCTCTCTCTCTCTCTCTCCTTTACCTTTTAACCCTTCTTTTTATTCTTATGTACATTTTCTTATTTTACCATTTAGAAGTAAGAGACACAACAATATAGGGACAAGAGTAATGCTTCATGTAAATGGGGAAAAAGCTTGCACTATTATCAAACATTTCCCTTATATTATAACTTCTTATTCTCAAAATTATAGGCCTTCACCTTCCCAATTATGTATCCTCTAAAGCCCTATTATCCCATACACTTAATTTTCATATCTTAGAACCTTTTACCATCAATTTATCCCGTTTAATTCTGACAACAATTCCATATTCGTCTTCCTACCCCTTGTTAGCCATTGGAATTTTTCACATCCCCAAACTATAGAATAGAATAGAGAAATCATTTTTATCAGCAAATAATAAAATAAATAAATAAAAACTATTTTAATTCTTGTAATTTTTTTTTTTCACATAGTCTTTCAATACACATGACTGTTACTTTAGGGTTAACCAAAACTGAACTCATAACATCATGGACATTTTCTCAATATCAAAAACTATACATTATACTAATTTATAATTGTTTTTCAAAAAAATTAACATAAAAAATTGACCAACCAAAATATTTAAATATAAAAAAAAAATTAAAAAATTAAAATTCTTCATGAAAGCATGTCGCGTTCTCTTGTAAAATCAACCACACTTTAATGTATTGTTAACTGTCGAAATTACTTAACTTGGAGAAAGAAAAAAAAGAAGAAGTTAGTATATAAACAATAGTTTACATATATACAGAATTCATATTTCTATGTATGTATTATCATTTATATTCGAGAATCTAAACTATTTGAAAAAATTCATATGATTTTGATATGGCATTTAATTTGGAGGGGGAGAGTTACATCGTACCATAAGTGGTCATTATAGAGCAATGATTTATTTTCCTTTTCTTCTGTTGAAATAAGTTTGTAATGATTATATGAGAGATATGCTAGCTTAATATACTGATTAGTGTTTTTTATTATAAAAAATAATAAATGTAGTATTTTTGAAATGTTTCAGTTTTTATATAAAATATATATTGAACGTTTGGTTTGATATTCATAGTTATGGGTCTTTTAGGTACTTCTGTTTGTTGGTAAAAGATCTTATTTAGTTGTTAGTAATGGATGTAGAGTGATATTATTTTGTCTTACTTTTTAAGAATGTATCTTTTTTGGAAAAATAATGTAATTATATTATGATGTAATCATTTTTATACCAGTCTTGTTAGATATATATTACTCTCGTTGATTTTTTTTTTCTCAGCATATCACTTTGGTTGATGTTCTGTAGAGTCAATATAAGAAAGTCATTAAATAGAAATCAATTTTAGAGATAAAAAATAATTATTTCCTATATTGACTAAAATAGAAACTATTTTAGAGATTAAAAAAATTGTTGATCTTTAAATTAGTTTCTATTATTGATAAATTTTATCAATAATAGAAACTAATTTAGAAACTAATAATTTTTTTTAGTCTTTAAAATAATTTTTTATTTAATCGATATAGTAACTAATTATTTTGTCTTTAAAGTTGATTTATATTTAATAATTTTCTTGTAACGAGTATGCTGGATCCAGTTGGGTATTACAATTATAATTTTTTTTATAAAGATTGAAATATCTCTATCTCTTTTTATTTTATTTATTTTTTATTAATAAAAAAATATAGAATATTGAGTTGCAACCATCATCCTCCTCTGCATACACCGAGTAAAAAGTGTAAGCTAACAGAAAAATCTTTAATCCTAATAACAAGTATGATCCTCTTGTGTATACATAATCTAAAAAGTGTAAGCTAGCATAAAAATCTTTAATTATAAATTAAATTAAATCATGATTCTTTATGTCAAAATATTCTATGACAACATAATCTGCATAAACAAGCATAAGAATGGGCGGTGGTTAACATTTATATAGCATGTATGATACCCAATTTTTAAAAAATATTTTTTTAGAGAAACAGAGATTAGACCCAGATAGGGTCTCGTTTCAGGGGGTCGAGGGCTATCTAGGAACAGAAAAAAAAAATCAAAAAGAGATTGCAATCAAGACATTACATTAAAAATTATTGGCATTTGGTGGTGCAGAGAGAGATCCTTAGCCATCATCATTTTGGCGATATATAATTAAACTTTCTTTTCAATGCGTAAAAAGTTGTTCCTTTTTCTTGGATCTTGCGTGATCTCAGATCCAATGTTGTGCTTTCTTGAGCTCCATCACCAAGTGCAAATTCGATTCTATATTTACCAAAACTGATTATTATATATTTTTATACCAATAAATTTTTACACTTATTTTACATCTATTACTTTAATCCTTTATTTTTTCTTTTCGTTTAAAAATATAATTTTTTTTTAATAATCAGGTTATTCTTAAAAATGAGTTATGTGAAAACATTATTTGTCTTTTAACAAAAAGTGTACGCACCACCTAGCCATTTTCAACATCGGAAACCCCATGGTACTAAGAATCTGAGATTTTTGTTTTGTCAATGTTTCACATTCAGTTTGTGTCAGTTCTGCACATGACAATGGCGTAGGCTTAGCTATCTACGGTCGTCTTGAACGTGTTGCGTGAATTTAGGTTTAATGTGAGTTTCATGGTTCACTAGCTTAGGTAGACCCAATATTTCACGGACATAAATCACATTAATTTGGCCATACACAAATTACAGACTCATTATGTCATAACCTGCTGATAAAAACTAAACTATGTCATAACATAACCTTTTAGTTAAGGTCTCTTTCACTGCTACTGCTACATCTTCTTACATCATTCCCTATCCTTCAACTAAAAAGAAGAATATTAACACCCAACTTGCTGAGAAAAAAAAAAAACACAGACAACTCAATATTACAAAAACTCTAATTGCTAATAATTTCGTTAGAGTATATGGATGAGATATGTATATATGATTGAATTTAGGCATGTATATATTTTTGTTTTAAAACTCTAGCTTAAAATGTTTTGTGATTTTAGTTTTCTTTATCAAGTATATGATAATCATGTGTTGCATGAGAGTAAAAGATGTTATAAGAGTACAACCTCAACATAAATAAGCTGAGAAGTTTGAAAATAATTTTATTTTGTTTTATAGTTTTTTGTTTTCTTAAAATATGTTTATGTATATATGTATTTTGATTTCCTACGAAAAAAAATTATTTTGAATTTTTTTAGACTAATAAATATAAATACGTTAAATTATAAATATTGTGAATATTATAAATGAATTTTAAATAATATATTTGTAATAAGATAATGTTACAAGTAAATTCATTCAATTACACATATACATATATTGATGTTTCTATCATGTGAAAAAATATATATAAACTTTACAATTGGCAAAGAGAACCAAAATATGAATGGTATTCTGCTGGCAAACATGACTATAGAATAATTGAAAATAGTAAGTTAATTAATAGAAGTAAATAAAAGATAAAATTAAAATTTTTCAATGAAAAAATAGAAAAGGAATTAAATTACATAAATAATTCTCAAGTTTCCTGATATATTACTTAAAAATGTTTGATCTTTTTGTATCTTGTGTTAACACTTCTGAAGTGTTTGAAAAAATAACTCTGCCCTCTCTTAATTATTTAAAAAAAATTAGACCAATTTTATTATAAGAGATTCTTGTAAGAAAAAAGTGCAAGTAATTTTATCAAACGGTAGCTAGTGTAATTTATTCAAAATAAATAAATAAATATGAGAATGATAAAATGATGTGAAATAAAGTTAAAAAAAAGTGTTGATGTACTCACCTTTTTTTTTTTTACTTTATTTTCATTCAACCAATAAATACTACATAAATATAAGTTTTCATTCTACTTTCCTTTGTTATTTCTATGCTACCTAATACTACATAAGTATAATTTTCAAGTCACCATAATATTGATGGAGAGTACCTATCAGTTTCACTTATAAGTAATCATTCTTATAAAGTTTATTTTAGCAGGTTTCATTTCTGAAGAACCTTGTTTTTAATCTAGAATTAAAATACAGTGTAGTGAAGATGAATAGTATTTTTATACAGTAGAAAAATAGAATGAAGGTGATGAGAGAAGAGGAGTAAAAGAAGTAAAAGTGCGAAGGACAGGTGAAGTATAGGTGTGAATGATAGACACAGAGTGACGTACCCCTGGCATGGCCGCCCTTGACCATGGCTGTGAAACTGGGGGACCAACCTAAGCCTCTTTCGTGCAGAAACTGTCAAGGAAATGAACTAATGAGTGCCAACATTTTTAATTTCTCTGTCTCTGAAAGTGATTTTATTTCTTTATTAATGTATCGTCAACTTCAATATCCTACTTCTACATGGATCAGAAACTGCCACATTTTGGTTGTCGGTTTGACAAAATATATGATTTCAACCCCAACAAAACCATGTAAGTTGGGATGGTGGTCAAACCCAACATCCACCAAGAACATTACGTTAAGCCATGTTACAAGTTAAAGAAAAATAACTTGGTGGTTACGCATTAAGATATGGTGTATTAATTTTGAGATTCTCAATCTTTAATCCCTTTATTAAAAGTAAAAGATTTTAATATTGAATGCAGTGTGTACAAATTAAATAGTATTAGATTGTTCTAGTAAATTTATCTAATTGTCTGAACTTTCAAATTTTAAATACATATATAACTATTAAGAAAGTTGTATAATCTTAATGGTAACTTATTTATGATTGCTTTCACGTGCTTATAATCATATCGAATAATAATGGGTTAACATATATCTAAACTAAATAAATAAATAAAATTAAATAAATAAAATGGACGGATGATAAGTTTATTTAAAAAAATCTATATATTATGTAAAGTACATTTTCTTTTTCTTTATGAGAGTATAATAGCACTATGAAAGAAATCAAAAAATTTATGAGACTGATATTAGTGAAAATTATAAATTTATGTTAGAATTTCTTTTCTGGTCAATACTTTGGACATAACTAATCTTATCAAATATTTTTATTGAAAGACTTCATCTATTAAGGAATTACACCGTAAGACTATAACTTAATGGAAAATTGGTTATTTTCGAAACAAATGCATAGAGTTGAAGGAGTAAGGTAATGAAGCAAGTAATGGTGGAAGAAAAAATCAAGATGGAAGAATGAACATAATTGAAAGAGTCTTCACTCTGAATGGTATTGAAGTAGTTCAATCTGAAAACCGAATTCAATGTAAATGCATCATAAATGGTCATCTCATCAATGTACTATATGATTCAAATGCTACTCATTTTTTAATATTTCATAATTGTGTGAAACATCTAAAATTATCTTCCTATTTATTACCATGTTATTTTAGAGTATATACTTATACCAATGTCCCACTCATCACTTCACTCGCTTGTAATTGTTGCATTTCTATAGGCAATATGTATTTTTTATATAAATATTATATGTATACCCTTATCTCATTTGGATATTATTCTATCAATGGGTTGGTTATCTTTCAACCATGTTCTTCTAAACTGTCATGATAAAACCTTAATTTTTCAAATCAAACATTGGTGAAGTTTATGACTCAAAAGAATTAAAGAGACTACTACCAACAAAGATGAAGTTCCAAAAAGAATCTCAAGTATATATGATCTTAACGTCTTTAAAAGTCAAGAAATTTCATTCATTAGTGAGTTTCTTGTTGTTTGTGAGTACATTACGTTTGATGTTCCTAATTTACCTCCAAAATGAGAAATAGAATTTACCATAGACTTGATCTAAACTTGTGTGTGTAACCCCTATAGGATGTCACCTCTAGAATTAGCAAAGTTGAAAAAACAAATAGAGGAACTATTGGACAAATAGTTCATCAAACCTAGTGTTTCTCATCGAGGAGCTCCAATGTTGTTAGTTAATAAAAAAGGATGGAACTATGAGGTTAAGTGTGGATTACCATCAACTTAACAAAATCACCATTAAGAACAAATATCCTCTACTAAGGATTAATGATTTGATGGATAAACTGAGAGGTGTGATGTATATTCCAAAATTAACTTAAAATTTGATTATTATCAAATTCAAGTCAAGACAAAAAATATTTAAAAGACAACATTTAGGATAAGATACAATCATTACAAATACTTGGTAATGTCTTTTGGTGTGACTAATGCTTCTGCCATTTTCATAAACTATATGAATTGTATTTTTTTATGAATTTTTGGATAAATTTGTGGTAATTTTCATTGTTAACATTTTAATTTATTCAAAAATTCATGAAAAATATTTGAGGATTGTGTTAGAAATCTCATAAAAAAACAATTTTATTGGAAATGATCGAAGTGTGAGTTCTAGTTATAATAAGTTCAATTTTTAGGATATGTGATATCGTAAGGTAACATTGCATTTGAGCTCTCAAAATTATAAGTGTTTTGCATTGAGGACTGTAAAAAAAATATCATAGAGCTACATAGTTTCTTATGATTTGCAAGCTACTATAAAAAGTTTATTGAAGAAATTTCTAAATTAGCACTATTCTTGACTAGGCTAGCCCATAAAGGATTAACCTTTTCGTATAATATTGCAGCACATGTGAGTTTAGTTTTTAAGAGTTCAAGAAAAAATTAACATACCAGTTTTAGTCCTGAGGTATATATATTGTGATGCCTCTGGAAAAGAATTAGAAAAGATACTGATGCAAGAAAAAAAAAAAGGGACAATGCTTCACGACAACTCAAACATGAAGTTAATTATATGGGGGCAAGGTTTGAAGTTTTCAGTTTTTTTTTTTTTTTTTTTAATTTTGAGTTTGAATTTTATGTAAGAAAAAAATATATTTAGAAACTTTCTTTTTCTGTAAAAGTTGTTAGTGTAGATTTATTTAAAAAACAAACGATAATACTTTGAGTTAAAAAATTAGCAAAAATTGTAATAAAATTTAAATTGTTATATACAAGAATTTTTTACTTATTTCCATTTCCAATGGTCGAATTTTTAATCAATGATTATAAATATATTTTATACTCAGTTTACCTTGTTGGCTAAAGGATGGACTGAACTATATGTATTTTGGATTTGTAGTGTTAAACCAAGTTATCATAGATATTAAGTCATTTTCTAATTTAGAATGTGGACCGTGAGGGAGTTTTTTTTATTGGCAAGAAATTTTGATTAGTTGAGAAGATAAGTTGAATTATAACGAGAGATCTTTGTAATCTGAATAACTGTGAAGTAGCTTAAGGTTAACTTCTCCTCCGATATTAGTTAGCCAAACAAACACACTTCTGAATGATCCTAAGTAGTAATAAAATCCATAAACTCCTAATGAAATTTGAAAGAAAAGTTATAATTTAAATCAGAATTAAATTTAGAGAAGAATACATGAAAAGTTGAAGACGAAGTTAAGGAACCTTGCATGAAAAGTGATCCATATAAATGGTGAAACGATTAGCAATTAAATACGATCTGTGAATGATTAAAAAGTGGAGTTAAGTTGAAGAGTTGAGCGGCAATGAGAGATAGAGTTGTATTACATCCTTGCTTAATTGTGTGTGCAAGGTGTTAATGAGATATGATAAATGAAGGTGCATTCACACCATTTCATGCCCTATGTGTGGCCCAAACAATCAATCACATTCAATGCTTTCGCATCCTGGGGAACAAGGAAGCAACAAGGGTGTGGGAGTGGGGACTCCCAACAAAATTTTATTTCATTTAATCTAATCTAATCTAATTTCGTTTCATTTCATTTCAATTTACTTTAACTAAACTTGGGCCTTCCTCACTACCTCCTTCAACATCAAAACAAAAAGGCTTCAATCTTATCACCCACGTGTGCCTCAAGGCCCACATTATATCACCATCAAAATTAAATACATCGCTCGTGTGTGTTTTCATAAAACGCCACATAGCCACGCTACCTGCCACTACACTGCTTCTAAATTAAACACTACATTACTTTAATCACCGCCTTTTTCCAATTCCACAACCCTATTTATCATCTCATTTCCCTTCTTTCTTCCTCTATTACGTGCCTATATATTTTTCTTTTCGATCCCTGTACCTAGGCTAGTCAACAAAACAACACACACTTTTCTAAATTTGGTCTAGAATTAAATCCCTCACAATTCTAATTTCTATGTGCTTTTAGTTAGCCAAAGGGAAACGTGTGAGGATCCGATTCCTTTTTCCAAACCATGTTGTTAGTTTTTCAAGTGTAGAACCTAACTTATATAACAGACATTGGTAGTGATAGGTGACAAACAATGCAACCAATTCATACTACATAGCTTCATGAGAGTAGCTATATAGCTATGCCTCTTTGCATCCGAAGGGAAGTGCATGAGTTGGGTCAAGAAAAGGATGCCCCTGTCATTTCGTTTTAAAAAATGGTTCTGCATGTAAACGTCAGACTTTTTCATATCGCCGTTGCCCAATGTTTAACCTTTTTGCTTACAAACCTAACATCTATCATGCATGCGAGTATGCGAGTGGGCTTTGGAGACGTTTGATTATGCTTTAATTTGTTGCGTGGTCCAAACAATAATTGGCTTGTGTTGTGTGTAGCGTTCTGGTGAATGTGCATAATTAATGTGAAGAAAGGGAACTGATGATGAACCCTAATATCCTCCCTGTTGGTAGGACTTGGGTACATCTATCATTGAACTAGATAGATTTTTCATGCAGTCTGATCAAACCCTAATAAATACATTAGAAACCAATTAATTAATGTAGTTAAATATTGTTTGTGTAAGTTAAAATCACCAAAAAAAATGTACTTCATACTATAATTATAAAGTAAAAATGTTTAGTTATTGGCTGAGTGAACATGTAATTGCCCATTAATCAAAGTAATAAAATTTAACGTCCTTTTACTATATCTTTTTTGTGGACTCTATAAATTAGCTTATTCACTTACTGTGTTTGGTATCTCATATCAGATATATAGGATAAAAGATATATAGAAACCATAAATATTTGCTTTTGGAGACGTAAAAAGTGTTCGATGTAATCAAGTTTCAAGCACACACTTAATTGGTATAAACTGCATCATACTATTTCAATAAACCCTCCGAAAATTTACTTGCAATACGAACTATGTTTTAGCTTCGACAAAGTAGAATCTATTGGATGTGTAATCAAAATACACAAATTTTCACGAGTCCTCCCTTTATAAAGTACGAGGAACAAATTTTAAGATACCAGTTTCACTATATTCAAAGTATTATTTTTTAAAACGTCTTGATGATTAAACCCCATCTTTTTAAACACCTGATTTAATACTTATTATTTTTCTTCCTATAAGATCAAGCTCTTCTCTCTGTTTCATTTCTTGGTTTTTAGGTGACAAATCACGATTAATTTGGGCATAAAGTGTAGTCAACTACTAAACTTACTCTGGGGGAGCAGAATGGGCAGGGTAATCTTGTAAGGGAGTGTGGGAGTTAGGCAATATGAACACCAACGTTTTTTTCATGAAGGCTAAGATGGGACCTTAATTTTTGGTGTGATCTTTTTATTTGGTTGTAAGAGATACTATAGGTTCTGCTAGTATGCTTTACTGGTGCAAAGAACTAGTTTTGTGCTAGAGTTTTGCTTAATGTTCAGGTCTAGAGTAGTTTGAGACTTTAGGAGTGTAAGAACTAAGATGTCATTGTTCCCTTTGTTGTAAATGTATTCTGGAATTGCATTCACGTATAAATCAATTTATATAATTAAATAGACATATTTGATTATGGTGAGGATTAGGATTGGATTACTTGGCAGCATGTATATGAAATGAAGATGCAGTGTTGAGAAAGGACCTAATCCACAGGAATTTCAATGAATGCTATATATATTGTAGATTAAAAGTAATAATTAATATTAAAAAAAAAATAGCAGTTAGAGAATGTAGAGATAGGATTGAAGGAAGGAGGAGTTGAGCATAGCACATGCAAATGCCACGTGGCAAGCACCCACTGGCCAACATCCACATGGTCATGCCCATCCCATCAAGGACACCCAAGTGGGTCCCACACCCCTGTCACATGGATTTGTTCGCATACAGATCCAACGCTCCTGTATCACTCCCAAAAGCTCACACCATCTCAACCGTTGGTTTCTGGTCCACGTTTGTCACTGTCATTGGCTGTGTTTGTTGCCCCGCTGTGCCCTCCCATTTCGACAACCTGCTTTTTCCTGTCCTTCATGTGACAGACAGTCACATCTGTCATAAGCCTCCACCGTGTGGAGTGGGCCCCACGCCCCACTGACGCCTTGTCAATCTTTGATTGGTTGGTGAAAAGCGCGTGTCACAGACGAGACATGGTCGGTTAGGTTATCCCTCCCTCGCTATGCGCAATTCATGCACCCTGAGCATATGTGAGCTACATTTATCGTCCCTCACTAACACGTTCCTATAAAATTGACGAGCCACCACCTACTAAATCATGCACCACATCTTTTTCCTATCTTCAATCAATCTCTTCCTACCTGTATTTATATATATCTCTCTCTCTCCTTCCCATAAATCAGAATTTCGCAGCGTTTGGATTGGGAATTGAAGGTGTTCATTTACATATTCAATACATATATTGTTTGAACTCGTCAAATAATTGAGATCGAATTCGATATGGGGAGCTATCAAACGGAGCTGAACCTTAAGGCCACAGAGTTGAGGTTGGGATTGCCTGGGAGTGATGAGCCTCAAGAGATACGTTCATGCAGTGGCTCTGTTGTGAGAAGCAGCAACAAGAGATCTTCACCAGAATCCAGTGTGGAAGAGTCCAGGTGCAAAACCAACATTAACTCTGACACTTCTGACTCCACAACCACAAGTGATCACGACCAAGACACTGTCCAACCTGCAAAGTAAGCCACTTATATATTTATATTTATTTTTTATGTATATATATAACGAATGAAAATTAATGGTGAATAAAATAAATGGATGACAGGGTACAAGTAGTGGGGTGGCCACCAATTAGATCTTTTAGGAAGAACAGTCTACAACAGAAGAAGGTGGAGCAGGGCGATGGAACTGGAATGTACGTAAAAGTCAGCATGGCTGGTGCACCTTACTTGAGAAAGATAGATCTAAAGGTTTACAAAAGCTACCCAGAACTCCTCCTGGCCTTGCAAAGTTTGTTCAAGTGCACATTTGGTACGTAACTTTGTTTTAGTTTGCCAATTGATTTAGAAAAATGAAAAATAGAACTTGATGAGATATATGGAAGGTTGAGCAAATGAATAATGATCAATGGTTAATTTTTATCCAGGTGAATATTCAGAAAGAGAAGGATACAACGGATCTGAATACGCCCCTACTTATGAAGACAAGGATGGTGACTGGATGCTGGTTGGAGATGTTCCATGGAAGTAAGTCTTTTGTTCTATTTCTTTCTTTCACTCTATATTTATATAATTGAATAGTTTTTATCATAGCTCTCTACCTTGGTTGTCTATTCTCCAGCTAATAGAGCTGCTTTTATTAATTGCAGCATGTTTGTATCCTCCTGCAAGAGGCTGAGAATAATCAAAGGATCAGAAGCAAAGGGTTTGGGTTGTTTATGACCGAGGATAGTGATGAGGTCTTCAAAGACAAAATCCTTTCTGTTGTGCAAGCAAGTGCAAGGTGATTATGAGAAGAGACCTCATACATAGTTTATCAGAAAAATAGATTGATGTTATATGTATACGTTATTTTTCCTTTATTGATTTCAACAGAGGCGGCTTTGAGGTCTGCTTCTTTATATATGTAGTCTTCTAAAAGAAATCAACCGAACTGGAAAAAAAAATTGAAAGAGAAAGAAAATATAAGAAAAGCTAATGCTGTATTGTACAGATCGAGAATATAGTAAGAATCTCATTTTGTCCTCGCAAAATATGCTTATGCGGAGAAGTTCTTCTTTTGATCATATATATCTTTCCATTTGATTTAGAAAATTTTGATTTTGTTCATGTTTCGAAAATTTTATGTTAGTTAATAACTGCTCGATCTTGGAACAATCAAGGGATGAAACCAAAGAAAGGAAAAAGGTGCTCTTTAAACAGGAGTCAAATATCCCATAAGAATATTGAGAATTCCACCACCATGTGAGTGGATGAGCACGAACATGAGATAGATATCAAGTCAAAAGATGATAATTCTTTGTCCCAATATGTGTATTACTTAACCACATACTTTTCTATAAGCTTAGTTAACGGCACTAATTATTGGAAAGCTAGTGCCACCTTAAAAATTTCAATATCTTAAACTTCTGCTATGATTTTGGATTTTCATTGAAAGAAACTTTCAGAAGCTTGGTTCCGTGTATATTTTGATTAATTATGAACGGAAAAAGCTAGACGTTCTATTGTGCAATATATAGACATACACTTTAGATCTGTTAGTCAGCTGGACAATGAAAATGGATCCATACATAGAACGAAATATTACATATGGAGATTTCTTATTTTATAAATGAAGAAATTGTTATATAGTTTAAATTGCTATGTTTTTTATCACCTTAACTAATTCTTACACTATTAATTAACCAGATATCATATTTCATACCCATCAAATTTTATACTACCATCCTACAACTACTTTTATTAATATTTTATTCAATAATTTAATTTATATATAAGTATGATGCGTGGTACCCAGCTTGGTGAAGAAGCTAAAAAGCTATGCTTTTTTTCAACACCTGAATAAAGTGGGAAATGTCTGTGCTCTGATAAAGAATGGGAGAATGAACATCAGATTTATAGTTTAAAACGCAAACTAGTCTAGTTATGATAATGCCATAACTTTTTATCATTTTTCTTACAAAATTTTCAACTATTTTACAAAAAGATATTAAATGAAAAGCAAATATGTTTATTTTTATAAATATAAATTTATTTAATACTTATCCAAAAGAATAGAAGAAATCATAGATAATAGAGAATATTAGAGGATTTAGAAATACACCTAATCTATCTAAATAGTGTTCTAAAAAAATAATAGAGGAACTTCTCATCATTCAATTTTTCACAATGAGGCATTTTTTATTCATTATTAAAGAATATCACCCTATCAAACACGAGGAATATCGACAATCTTACTTAATAACCAAGAAAATGTTATACGTACACTTTTTTGGTTATTTTTAAAAATTTGAACATATAATAAAATAATAATATTTGTATCCTTTATTGTTAACTCATCTCAAATCACCTTACTTTTAAAAATTAAAATTAAAAGATATGTATTAGTTATGATAGAACACTTTTAAACATATAACCGTGTTTGATGTACATTTGATTCCATTTTTCGGTTAAAAATATATTTAAATTAAATATAAAAAAATATATGATATTTAGTTTAAAAGGAAAAAAAATCTAATCAAATCAATTTGTACAGTTTGATTTAAATTGTTTTCGCAATTTTTCTTAATTTTTATTTCTAAATTTTTTTTATTAAAGATTTATTCTTTCTTACTATGTTTTAAATTAAATGATAATCATAAAAATAAATTACTCATGTGATAGATATATTGAATAATTAACTGAAAAAATTACAAAATATTTAATATATTTTTTATCTGATAAAGAATGAATTAAATAAAATAAAATATTTGAGGATATTGAATCTTATCATTACTAAAATATTATTAAATAATAATTAAATTTAGAGGAAAAAAAATTAATTATTATATTAATTAAATTAGACAATACTTTAAAGATTAAAAAAAATTTAATATCTAAAATAATTTGTATGATTAATAAATAATTTTTAAATTCGTATTTAATTAATTATCAAGATTTTAATTACTAATTATTTAAATAAGAATATATTTAATGAATAATACAATTTTTTAAGTAATCTCATAATAAACTTCTTAATTTCTACATATTATACTATAATTACGTTTAAAACTAATATAAATGATATTTAAAACCAAAAATTAAAAATAATAATTATATTTAAATTTGTAGTAAAACCGACTTTGAGTTTAATGGTTAAGAAACCATTCCTTGAAAACAAACCGATATGAGAGAAATTATTAAGAAAACTTAGTGCACCAAATAAAAAGGATAGATGAACTTGGTGCTGCGTCAACTTCAGAAGCTTGTAAAAATCCCCTCTAATGATTATGTTCACAGATCTGAACTGAGCATAGAGCTCTGTTCCTCGTCCAAGAGATTAACGTCATCTTCCCTACCATGATTTCTTATAGAGACATTTCTACAAGTTTACACAACTAAAGTTGGCCATGCATGGAATAGTTTCTGATAAACTGTTCTGATTGAATCTGAGGACAGTATTATTGTGCTCTGTATCCTTTCCTTTGCAACCATCCTCTGAATCAATTTAATACCTTCATGACAATAAAAGGTACAGCTGCAGCCTACACAAACACACCAAACAACAAATACATTACCAATCAGGTGCTTAATACATGCAAAGGCTAAAGACATTGCAAGAGAAAGCTGCTACAATATGAATAACAAAGTAACCAATCAGATTCTAACACTCTATTATGCTAAGAATAACATAAACACATTTACGCTACTAGAGAGAGGTTTGGTATGAAAACATGTGAGTAACAACTAATGAATGATTTAGCACTTTCTCAGGAACAAATAAGATGTCTAACTTAATGTATTTTGTTGTAGAGTGTAAAATTGGATTATGTTTTAAAGTATGAATACTTCGTTACTTCTAAAAAAAATTATTAAATAAAAATTAATTTTAAACATAAAAATAATTAATTTCTTACTAAATTAAATATTACTTTATAGAATAAAAAATTATTAATATCTAAAATATGTTTTATTTTTAATAAAAAATTATAAACTAGTTTCTAAATTAAGTTTGTAGCTAATTAAATATAATATAAAAATTAATTTAAATTTTTTTATTAATAATAAAAGTTACTTTAGATATCAATAAATTTTTAATATGTAAAATAGTATTTTCTTTTATACACCTAATAGTTTCACATGACTTAAAAACTGAGACTCAAGTCATTTTAAATACATATTCCTTTCTTAGTTCATTAAGATGTCTTTTAAAGACAAAATCTAAATGGAACTCTGAGTTTCAAAACCAACAATATCTCATATGTTGGACAATATCTCATATGTTAGGAAGAGATGAAAACTAAAGATGTGATTCATAATGTACAACTTCGATTCCAAGTTGTTTTAGTTACAGTTATTGATTTTGATTTTTAATCACGTTCTTGCTTTAGTTAATATTTAAAAAAAATATGTGTGAATTGTTGATAAAGTTATTTTTAAAATATCAATATATTTTTATCTTATGATATATGTATTTATATTACTTGTATTGAGCTCTTATCCGGACAATTAGGAGAGACCCACATATGCTATATTTAAGAGTTGAGCTTTGTTTAGCCTTAATCAGTTGATTAGATCACAATTATATACATAAAATGATATAGTGATATCTTGAACATCAAAACGAAGTGCTCAGATATAACATGATTTTCTTAACTTTGTGGTTGTGGGCATTTGAGGTAGTACAATCTATTCTTGCGCTGCTTGATACCAGCATGGCATTGGGTGCAACATTCGTTTTAATTAAAATTAGACTTCACTTTCTTTGATTAATGATGTACGGTAAACAGGTTCATGACATGTTACTTTGTGTTGTTATTAATTCTTTTTTTTCTTTTGTACTGTTTGGCAGTTACGTAATATAAACAAATGCTATTAGTATGACTAAAGTGCTAATTACTTTGATACATCAATTTTGTTGGGATATCTTAGTTTATAGTGTGTTGGATGCATACTACAATCTTCATTAAAAAAACAATTTTTAGTTAAAAATATTCAAATGTAATGTATTTTTTATTTTTTAAAAATTATAAAAATTTTCATTCAATTTGAGGTCCTCTCACACGTATTATTTGGGTTTAGGTCAAATCGGACAACGAAGTCCATATTGTGTGTTGGGCCTGTACCCTTAGTGAATTACCCAAATTTTTGACATGATATAATATAGATTTTTACTCTTTTATTTTTATTTTTATCAGCAATATAGATTTTTACTTAAAAAAATGTTTTCTTCCTTCACTATCCAACTCTTTTGTTAGTGTCCAATCAGGCTTAAGTTTATAATATTTTAATTTCAGCTAAATAAATTTCTTAAAGAAATTCAAAATACAAGGTATAGAACATGTCATATGGTCCCCAAAAATTAAACGGAAGTTGGTTGTAAATTCTTCAATTTTAATCTAATAATTATAAAGAAATTACACATTAGTTATAAACTAGTGACCCAAAATAATAGTTAATTAGGTTTAGTTAATTATTATTGGCCTCCTAAACCTTTACTAAATAGATTATAACTTTAGAATTATGATTAGTGCGGAGAAAATTTAAATTGAGCTTAGAAATAGCTTGTTTAATATTATATATGAGCAAATAATGCATTTACACACTTTTGAACACACCCCTTTACGAAAGTTCAAAATTATTTTTAATAATTTATCAGTTCAATATTTAATAAACATTTTAATTCAAAATGATAATTTACTATAAATATGTGTTCAGCATGTACATTGGCATGTGGAATTGAGACATTCTAAATAAACTATTACATTGTCATGATCCAGTAAATAATTTGTTTCATAACTATTGACCAGTAAAGAGAACTGCATATTTTGATCATAAATATATAAATAACAAAGGTTAGTAAAATATTTTTTATTAATTTATATGAACAAATTATTCACGAATTGTTAATATCGTTTTTGCAAAGCTGGAACTAGCTTCACTTCATTAATGAAACTCAATACAAAATTTGAGCATATTTACCTAATTAAACAAATGGATTTAATAAATTTTTAACCTGACAAGTTTCAATAGTTTATGAATAAGTGAAATTATTAATACCTTATAAGTATTTATGGTTAGATTTGGTCTTACGAAAATTCATGAATATATTTTAGTTATAAAAAGACTTATGATGTGTTGAATCTTATATTGAATCGTTCAAACAATATTCAAATTTCCATTTTTGGTGAAAATGATTATTGATGATACTTTACTTATTTTCCAATTGAGATATAGATTAGCCTAAAACCAAATCTTAAAACATAGTAAACCATAATTATGAAAAAGAGAAAATCATGATACATTTAGTGCTACATTGTGTTTTTATATTTCTATTTATTTTTTCTCTAATTTATAGTTTTATTTTTAAAAAATAATATAATTTTTTTATTTTAAAAATAATATAATGTTTTCATTACTATCAATGCCTCTTAAATGACTGACAGTAAGTACTGGTATATTACATTATGAGTAATTGACATTATTTAACTGGGTGTATATGAAAAATTAATATTGTTTCCCTCATTTGGATAAAAAAAGGCATCCTTATTTCAAAATTAAGAGACAAAATCAAAAGTTTCAGTAATAAAAAAAAATCAAATTAAAGAAATAAATTCTGCCTTTTATTTAGTTTTAAGCTAAACTTAGTATACTTTGTACTTACTATTAACAATATAAATCTATGTATATAATATGTAAGGAAGCTAAGATGAAAAAAAAAACATAATTAGTGTATACAAATGACAATTTCATATCAATTAAAAATAAAAAATATTTTACAATATATATTTATTTAAGAATATTTTATAATGTCGAAGATCTCATTTATTTAAGTGAATGTAAATCTTAAATTTTTAATTTTTTTATAAGATTATATTAGACTTTTATTTTTTAATTTATAATATATAAATAACTATAAACCTCATTTTATAAATCAGTTTAATAAAATTGAGTTAGACTTAAAAATTAATTTTTTTCATAATTAATAATATATAATAAATAAAGTTAAAGATTGAGTTAAACTTAATTTTTTTTTTTATAATATATCCTAATGATATATAATAGATGGTTTTAACACTCTCTTAATATAACAACATATGTTATATGTTATGTTGATGATATATAATAGATGGTGTTAAATTAATAATTTGACCTGACTAGTACTGGGAGATATAGATAGATATATCCCCCTCATCTTTCATGGTCGGGTAAAAAAAAAAACCATTCTCTTTATTGGTGAAAAGAAAGTTGCATCTGATTTTACTTCATAGTCCAAGTTTTTCTCTTTCCCATTTTTATTCTTTACACATTTGTAATTGATTAAAGAGAGGTTACGTATAATTGCATAAGATGTGTTAATGTTAATTTTATTCACTAAATTCAATTGTATCAACCTTATTATATCAAATAGTTTTTTTTTTTTTTTTAATTTTAAGTTCGAGAAAGTAGAAGATATTATATTCTCTGACAACTAAACTTCACCATGTTCTAACACTGAACTTTTTAATTTGAAGAATTATTTTATTTTAACATTTTTTTAATCTAAGTTGAAAATTTTAAATCACCTTGAAAAAATAAACAAATAATTGTTTCTCTATAATTGATTAATATTAAATAAATTTATATAATAAAAATATTTAATAATAATAAAAATAATTAATTATTATTATAATATGATAAAAATAAATATAATTATTTATAATAAACATAAATTTATATAATAATAATATTAATTATAAAAAATAAATATAAAAATGTTATTCTCATTTAAATTCAATATAAAAATTATATTTTGATTAAATTTTGTATAATTATAAATATTTTAATACTATTTTTTATTTAATAATTTTTCATGTATCAATAATGTCGTATCATTAATAATTAATAATAATATAATAATAATAAAATAAATATAACTATTTATAATAAAAATAAATTTCTGTAATAATAATATGAATTATAAAAATAAATATAAAAACAGTAATATTATTTAAATTTAATATAAAAATTATTTCTTGGTTAAATATTTTGTAATCATAAATATTTAAATATTATTTATTTTTATTTAATAAATTTTCAAATATTGATAATAATAAAAATTATATTCTTTTTAACTGAAATAGTTGACTATATAAACGTTATTATTTTTTTTCTATTTATACTACGAATTGTACCATAATTTTTTTAATATTCGTTATAAGTATTCTATAGTTCAATTTTTCTTTAACTTATTAAAAGTTATTGTATTTCTAAATTTTGGCACACATCTTTTACAATTATAAATATTAAAATTTTATTTTTAATTAAAAATAAAACAATTTATGATAATTTATCTTTTATAATTACAAATATTAAAATTTTATTTTTAATCAAAGAATAAAACAATTTATGATAATTTTTCATGTTTCACATTTCTATGTAATTCTTGTTCAAAGTCAGTTTTTATTGAAAATATTATTTTAATTACAAATAACTAAAATATATAAATTAATAAATCATATTTTTTAATTATTTTTAAATATTAAGACAAATTTATAATTTTCTTTTTTTATCAATTAAAAAAAAAATTCAATCACATCCCTCATTTCTTTCTCTTCTCTTTACATTTTACTTTAATACAAACAATCTCATACACTTTTTCTTCAAATTGAGCCTCTAATCCAAAAAAAAAAAAAGATATAATTTAATAAAATAAGATAATAGGTGGTTTATATTTCACCATGAAAAAAAGTTAAATATACATAATACTTATAATTCTCTTGTACAACATATGAAATCCTTAAATCTTTTATGCAAATAAATAAAATCCTTTCATATATTATGATTTCATATTTTATAAATCTTTAAAAATCTAATTTACAAAAGTAATCAGAAAAATATTTTTAAAAAATCTTAAAAAGCCCATTACATTCTTCCAAAAAGAAAATCTTCGAAAATCTACAAGAATTTTTTTCATGTAGAAAAAGACTTGGAAAACTCAACTGAATATCCCCTTAAATCAAAATAGTTTCCCTTTCTTTACCCGTATAATGATGAGTTAAGTCACTTGAATTGAATAAGGTTATAGTTTATAGATTGACAAGGATTGGGTGAAAGGAGCACCCACATTTCTGCTTCCATTTCCATCTGATGAATCAAAATTTAATGATGATTCAGACGAATAGAGAAAAGTCGCCAATTAATTTTGAGTAAACAACTCACACACGCCCTAAACAAACAAAAAGCACCATCATTTTTTTGCAGGACTGGCCATAGCCCAGCATTGTTAAAGCAACTAGTGTCCATTTCAGCTTCACAATTAAAAGTATACATACACACCACCCTAACCTTTCAGAAGGTCCCACAGCCCACTACAAAAGCGCTTACATCATGGTCCACTACCCACCATCTGACACAAAAAAAGAGAAGCATATCAATTCAACTTTTGACAATTTCTTCCTCTCTACTTGAAATTCGGTAAGACAAGCTAGGGGTTTGTTTGTATTTTCCAAGGCATTGACATCGAACCTTGTATTGACAAAAGCTGAAACAAAGGCGAAAAAGGAAGAATTATGGCATCTGACTTTGATTGCAACTTGATGCTTTCCAGTGACTTATTTATGGGGGTTTGGAACAGACAAATAACGCGTGAGGCGTGGGTCCCAGCAGTATTAGGTGAGCCCCATGAGGGGACCAATAATAGATTGCTAAAAATGTGCCTCAGGTCTATGAAGGAGGATTAGTTTCAGGCTTGACTATACTAGAAGAGTCCGGTGGCTGTGACTGGTAAATTGCCGATGCTAGTGAGATGGGCATTATGCAGAGAGCCTTTGATTGAAGAAACTGCATGGCAGCCCCAACGTTTTCTTCCATAAGCTTAGCTACCTGTCTTTCTGTGCCATCATTTGAGCACTTGTCCCAAGCTGGTCGGTTTCTTGCACCTTCACCACCTTCTTCCTGATCATCACCAAATTCGTTATATCTCTTGAAGATATTAAAAACAAAATTATTTCAACTATTTCTTCACAATAATCACCTCAACCGATGACAATGGTATGTCGGTTACCAGTGGTGCCACTGCACCCGCTCCACCCAATCTACTCATGCTCAAAACCTGAAAGGTAGATGAATCAAGTCATTGGAAGTCCTTTGCAGTCTCAGTTTCATACTGCTACAAATCTAAATTTGGCTAGAGAGGAAAGCCTTCTGCTTTTATATTGATATCATGGTTCAAACAGTAATCTGCATTCCAACATAAAACCCTTAAAAGTTATTGGACGGTTTAAAATAACTACAGCGCATTAAGCAGCCGGAAAATGCTACCATTTGACTGTATTTAGATATTCTCCAGTCTTAATCAGCCAACAAGTTCTCATCCAAAGTGGCAAGTGGCAACCACCGTATTGTGGGATTCAAGATAACGAGTTGAATCCTAACTAATTGACCTCAGAGAGATGGGGATAAAACCGTGAAGGTTAACAGATTTAACAGGTAATACCCAACAAATTATGATAGATCATTATAAACTGTCATTAATTACAAATTGAGACGTAACTTGGAAAATTAAAGCAGAATGGCTGAGGAGAACAATAGCATTTTACCTTCACTTGAAGCCTTAGGAACTTGACATAATCCACAATTTCATCTAACATGGCAGCTCTATCCGTCTGAACATAGTAGAAATGCACCATAATATTAGAAAAAATAAAATAATTCAGGATTCTTATCTTTTTTCTACAAACACTCAGCAGCCATGCAGAAAAACAGAGCTATCATATCACACATATCATACAAAACCATGGCTGAAATCTAGTATAATTATTTGATACTAAGTATTCTTAAAATTTCAATTTTCATGCACGCTAGATCAGAACATATGCAGATGTATTCTACTTTTTTACAGTTATCCTGGATTAAATTCCTCCCATTGAACAATAATGCCTACTTTAAAATTCCCAAACAGGGAAGGGAGATCAAGTAGTTTACACTTAACACATTGCATTCGGGCAAGCTCGGCACAATTCACAAAAATGTTCGCTTTAACAAACTCATTGCTTTAACCAAGCTTTGTGCAAAAAAAAAGCTCTTGAAAAACCAGAAATGTTCAAATAAATTGAAGCAATTTTACATGCAAAAGCAACCTATTTTGTAAAAGTTAAATGTTCACAATAAAGTTATGAAAGTAATGACATCTTTTTCTAAGGTGTATTGTAAAAGGAAGACAGAATGTGTGAAAGTCAACAGTGTAAGTGGAGATGGTGAAGTACAAAACAAGTATGTAATGAACAATATCCCCCAAGAAAGAAGACAGATAAGTCACAAGCAAGCCTTGAAAAAGGGTCCACTTTTAGCACTATTTTTTATTTTTGCAATATTTTTGTACTAATATTTTTATTCGCAAGAGATGAATCTACTTAAACACAAATTGAAATTGATCATAAACTGTGTTATTATAAAGTCAACAAGCTAGAAATTAAAGGGAATAATAACAAATACACATCTTATATAAACATTAACTTGATATTCTTTATCATTTCTAACAGCATGCTAAAACCCTTTACTTTACCAAAGTCTATTCCACTTGCTAATGACAAATGCAAGACCACATTTAGTAATAAGAGGATACGCAAGAGAAATCACATACCTTGTTGACACTAGGAACAAGTTCTTGCAACGCCCTGATTCTTTCTGCTATTCTTTCTCTGCGCAACTGTAATCAAAAGGTAACATGGAAGACAGAATGAGCTACCACCTTAACCCACAGTTTAAAGGTTAAGTATCATAACCAGCAAACAGTCTGTATTCAAGCATCTGAAAGCTCACCCGTTCAGCTATGCTGTGTGGATCTGTAGCCTGTCCTCTCCGGGCCCGCACCCTAGGGCGTATTGCTGGAGGATGTGGAGCAGCGGGCATAGTAGGAGGCATGGGTTGCCCATGAAAAACCTACAAGAGGGTTATGAATTATCAACCGGACAACAAATGCTACTTGATCCAGTAAGAATAAGAACAGGGAAAAGAAAAAGAAGATTCTCACAAGAAAACAATCATTCAAGGATTACTCAAAGTCAAACATAAATATTCTACATTATTTAAGAGTTTTAAAGATTACAGAAGGTAACCATAAGTGCCTACAAAAGGTATAGATAACCTAACTCAATAAATCATATGCAAACCTTAGAAATCTAACAATATACCCAACAGCCATGTTATTGACGCGTCTATACCAAGTTGACTACCCTAAAAAACAACCACGCACCTAACAAATCCGTCAACATGAAACTCCTATAATCTTTTTTTTATATATACTTTAATTTGGAAGGAAAACACCATTCCACTGCAAGGTACTATTTTCATCAACCTTTAAACCGTTTCTTTGCTTGATGTAAATGCAATGGTGGTAATTCGAACCTGGCAATTAAAGTAAAGTAATTCTAAGCATATAAAACCTCTCCCTGAAACAAACTCTCATATTAGACCGAAACAATTAATTGATACAAAGCAGAGAACTCAGTCTGAATTGAAAATCATATCCAAAAAGAGGAGAATCGAAAAAAGGTGGAGGTTTACATTCTTAGCTCTACCATCAACGACGTCGTCGCGATACCGCTTTCCGCTAGCGGAGGCTTCCTCGGGCTTCATGAACCCTCCTTTGCCTTGGTCCAAGCTAAGACCTAACTGATACACCGGCGCGTGGAAGGCGGCGCCGGTGAGGTGAGCGTTGGCGTCGGCAGAGTTGAGCTGCAGCATCATCGAAGTCGGAGAAGTAGTACCGGAGAGGCCAACATCGGCGGCAGAGAGGCCTGAGTCGGCGGAAGCGAAGGTCGGGAGGCCGAGAATTTGTTCAAGGAAATCGTCGGCGGGAGCGTCGGAAGGGTTATTAGCCATGAGCAGGAGTTTGAGCTTGGACTGGGACGAGTGAAAGTTGAATCGGGCGACTCAGAAACTACATGAAGCGGAAAGTGAAATTGGCGAGTTTGCACTCACTTAACTCTGCTTTTTTTCTCTGCTGGGTAGTTAGCTTCCCACTTTGCACAATGCGGGTACCTTTATCCTGCTTACAAAAAGCTTCTTCTTCTTCTTTTTTTAAAAGGGGCTCTATTTTTGGTATTTACATTCTTTCTCCCCTTTCCCAACTATTTCTGTTCCTATTACTCACTACGGAAGTTCTTCTACTACACACTTCTTCTTTTCTCCTTCTTTCCTCAATTTATTCTTATTAACACAATCCGTAACTATCTAATACCAATTACGTCCTCCAAACAACCTCTAATTCATATCATGCATCTTTCCTTCGCACATCTTCTTTATACAACAATTCAAACTATTTCTCTACTACATTCTAATTTAAATATTTTTAAAATAATAAAATTTTAATCACTCACATCTTACTACTAATCTAAATACAAGTATTTATACACACTCACCTGTTTTTAGAAACTTTTTTTTTAATTATTATTAGTCATTACTATTCTAAATTATCATCTTCTCCTTCCATACTAGTAAAGCCAAACAACAATATTAACTCTTCATCCCAATGCCAACCCTAATGCATATTACATATATTTAGGACACCACTCATTTCACTGGTTTGAAAAAGAAAACAACTTAATATATATAAAAAAAAAAAAAATCAACAAACTTATCTTTACACACCTTTAATATATTATGTTCTTTGCCTCCTACTGTCCAATTGCAACCATCCAAGATCCAACAATTATTATGTTTGCCAATTTATATTTTTCATTTGCCCTTCGTTTTGTTTCTCTGTTATTTTGTAACAATTATTAATTTAATGAGGCTATTCAGGTATAATCTGTGCAGTAAAATTGCAACCATTTCTCGTGAGTACATCACCAAACAAATATTATAATCACCAAACAAATATTATAGTTACAATTGTAACTAAGATATTTGGCTACAACTCTTTATTTTTTTGGTTTACTCAAGACTATCTCATACATGGTGTGTCCTACTCAATATTAATATTAGAGTGCACTTTCAATTATTCGAGTATTGAGAAGTATCCGTCATCAATGTATTACCGAATATTAAGATGAAGTCTCCTAATATATTACTAAATATCAAATAATGAAGTTTTAGTGTACTGTTAAGTATTGATATACTATTGAGTATCGAGAACTATTCGATATCTCACATTAACAAGTACTTTATAATAAATACCTACAAAACATAATTGAAAAACAATTGGGTTTCATTAAGTCTGATCTAATCATCCATACAACCAAAGATCTAATATAAATATGAGAACATCCTAAAAGTAATCTTAATCTTAATTATAAACTAATATACTTTACTCGGATCAAGAATTGACTTAAGCGTGGAAATATAATTGCAGATGTCCTTACCGAGAACTCAAAGATCAAGAAATCAAAAGAAGTTGAAGATCAAGAAATTAAAGCCTTAAAAATCAGAAAGAACACATGTAAGGAGGATTCCGCCCATATCTTCGTCTATATTTCTCTAAAAAATTCTAATTTCTAAGATATATCAAGTTAATTTTAATACCCAAATAAAAGGTTGATATGTTTATAAAATGAATTAATTAAGGTAATTTAGTAACCAAGAAACACACATGTTGTAATCAATTTAAACTATTTGACGTTATTGTTTATGAAATTCCTACTATTCTATTATTATTATTAAAGTTTTGCCTATAAAAGGCATCACTTGTGCAAATCCAACACTACAGTCTATAGCAAGGAAAGTCTTACACTAGTGCAAAATGTATAAACGAATACGGTTTATTTAGTGTGGTTTTGCACTCAAACGCTTTCGTTAAAAACGCGGTGGCATTTTTATAATTAAGTTTATTTACAAGTGCGGCTATTTGTAAAGCCACACTTGTAAATCAAGCCTTTGGATTTACAAAGGCGGCTATTTGTACAGCCGCCTTTGTAAATCAAGCCTTTGGATTTACAAAGGCGGCTATTTGTACAACCGCCTTTGTAAATCAAAACGTTTGATTTACGAATGCGGCTTTACAAATAGCCGCCTTCTTAAAACCTTTTTAACCCTAATTTCAGAAACGCACAATTTACATTTTGATACTCTCCTTTCTCTCGCACTTCGTTTCTCTGAACTGTTTCCTCCAATACCTGTGCTTCCTCTTTTCTTTCTCTCTTCTTTGCATTGTCTTCGTGCCATTGGTAAGCATTGTCTTCCTCTCTTCTTCTTCACCATTCACTATTGATTTTTGTATGTTTTGCGTTTCTCTTATGTTTTGTCTTATGCCATTGCTAAGGTCATGCTTCATTGGGAATGTTTTTATTTGCTTTCTGTTGTGCCTTCCTCGTTGTTGTTGTCGCCATGCTCCGTCATATATTTGCGTTTCATTGGGGAATTTTTATTTGCGTTTTTTGGACTTCCATTGGGATAAAATACGAAAAGGTATGATATGGATGCACCAAGACATAAAAAAAACGCTAAAATAATGATCATGTTCTTCAGAAAAGATAAAAGTTGAGAACTTTGATTAGAAACCCAATCAATAGCGAAAAAGAAAAGAAACCCTAAACGCCTCTTGTAAATGCGATTTATAAATGCGGCTATGTAAATAGCCGCATTTATAAATCGAATTTACGAATGCGGCTATATAGCCGCATTTGTATCTCTTCGATTTACAAGTGCGTGCTGATCAAATGTTGCTATATAGCCGCCTTTATAAATTCAAAATAACCGCACTCGTTTGACTTTTCTGCACCAGTGTTAATTGAAGAATTTCAGGAGTTGATATATTTGTTTGGCAAGAAGAGATCTAGCTTAAGCAACCTCAAGTTGCTTGTTAAATATTTATAAAACAAAACAAAAAATAGGAAGGAAAACTTATATTAATTTTTCTATAAACTAAAATTACTTTATGTATAGGTTAATTTGTATAATTTACATGTTTTTTATTTATTTTGCATGATAATTTAACGTAGAAAAATCAAATTTGAAAATTATCATTAGCATAAAATAAAGTGGCTTATTTAAATATTTTTATACATATATATATATATATATATAATTTTACAAATAATTATGACTAAAGAATATTAAATTTTTTTTTCTTCGTGAACATATGGGCCTGGATGTGCATTTAACCCAAAAGTCCATTTTAGTAGCATAAAACTCAAAGTTGATAAATATACAGATAATAGTAACCATTTTAAATTAAAATGAATTAATTTAACCTTTAATAATTTATTTACGTAATTAGTAAATTTTACACAAAACAAACACTTTGTTAATTTTCTTTCTGTATTGCTAACGAGAAACATCAACAGCACTCTCCTCTCCCTCTATTTTTTGTTTCATTTTTCTACACACTTAAACCAATCCATATTGGCCCACAAAAATTACAAACTTGCTTTCTACTGCCATTAAACAAGCTTGAAGAAACTAAATCACTTTTTTTTTTCTCATTTAAGGAAAAGGGAGAAGTGAAGGGCTTTAATATTATCATCACTTGCATGTATTAATGGATTAGATTGCTCACTTAATTCATTAGTTGCAAATTTTGTGTATAACTTATTGGTTCTTTATTATTATGTTATTATAGGGTTATAATTCATGCATGCATGGTAAATATGATTAACATTTGATAATTTTCAAGATTTGAAAGGTTAAGCTAACTTTTTAATCACGATTTAAGAGTTCTGAATTGATAAATTTTTGTTTCAATCCGTTAGATTTAACTTAAATGTGCTTTTAATCAGTAAAATTGAAGATTTAATGAGTCTTATCTATCTAAATTAGTCATATATATGTCATTAATTCTATTAAGAGGTTAAACTATTAATATAATTATAGTTGGCTCATTCACAATGTTACTTGTTGATTGATATTCCAAAATCATTTTGTACTAGTTAGGACCAACAAGTTTCATAGTGTGCATAAAATTAAGCCTTTATAATTATATACACCATTTTTTTGTTATTATAATTTTAAAACCTGATTAAAAAATTATAATTTTAAGAATATTTTGTTATTTGATTTATTTCATAAATATATTTGACTATCCATCATAATTTCAAGAACTAAATTTATTAAAGATGTACAATTTGAGAGACTATATTCCTGTTTTGTTAACTTGATAGACTATTGTAGTTTTAAAAACTAAATTAATAATTTTTCAATTATACAAGTGAAAAATAATACTTAAAAATTGAAACTAAAGCAAAAGAGAAATGTCTTGAAGAGATTAAAAATGTAAAACAAAAACAAAATTGCTCTTATTATTGTCTATTAATCATGGCATATAATTAGAACAATAGAGTAAGGCATGCGTTATGTAAGTTATGCATAAGCCTTGAGTCTATCTAAAGAGAGACTAAAATATGTAATGTGTTTTAAAATCCTTTAAATATTATAATTTATTTATTATTAATTAAAAAATGTAGTATGTTTTATAAACTTGGAATGATTATTTGGTACATGGGTGTGAATATTTAATCTCGATCGATATGATATCAAGTTATTTTTTTAATGATTAGAATAAAACGGATTCAATTGGATAATCATGTAATCAATTCGATAATTCTGAGACCTATTTACTATATTTGAGATCTAATGATTCAATAGTCACAAGATATATCACAATTTTTTAGGCAAACTGTAATAAAATTTATTCCAATGGAATTTATTTTTTTAAAATTCAAAGTAATTCATTACTTTTTTTTTTCTTTTTCTTTTAGTCTCCTCTTTTCTTTCTATTTATCATGGTTCTCTCATTTGCTGAAAATAAACATTGTTTTATTTATAAGCAATTGTTTCTTATTAAAATAATATTATTTTTTAAAACAATTGTTAATATAAAAGGCTGTTTCAAACAACTGTTAATTTATTTAAACATTTGAATAAATATCTTTTTTCGAGATGGTTTAATAACCAATTTAGTGATAATGTGACAATATTGATAATAGTATTAAGTAGAAAATATTATTCTCAATCATTCTTAAAAGTTGAAATTAGTCAATGACATAAATAAGAAGTGAATCCATATAAATTTCGAAGTTCTAAGAGTTGCATAAACTTGTCGAAAACCAAGAACCTATTACATGCATTATTTTATACTTTCAAAAGTTAGATATGTGATTCCGCTCACTCTATTTTTTTTTTTTATATGCGTTTGTGCAAGAGGTTGGAAGAGGTCGACAAAAGTGTCTCTCCTGTCAAGGTCGAGAAACTCAAGAATGAGCTTGCAGGCTCGGGTCATTCCCTCAAACAGCCTTAGATGCTAATGCTTATTTGGCTAGCCAACTAAAGGCTTCGACTGATGCTCAGTCTCGATGTGAGATCGAGAAGAAGGCACTGGGAGAGAAGGTGTCCCAAATGTTGAATGAAAAGGAGAGACTTCAACAAGAGATAGAAGGGTTGCGTCAAATCCTAACTGACATGACTCTTTCCCATCACTCCGAATAGAATTGGCAAGAAAGGTTGGAGAAGGAGTTGGATTTCACAAAGGCTTTTCACCAAGCTGCCTATTTTTACAAGATTCCTCTCGATCAGGGCAACTTTGATGTCGGGAATGACTTTTATAAGGGAGAGCTCGACTCGATTGAAGATATCCCGACCAAGGATGGTGCCAAGGTTTCCACACGGGGAGGTTCCAAGGAGGGTGATGTCGATCAAGTTATCCAAATTGGGTGATTTTAATAGCAATTTTTTGTTTACTCTTTTGTCTCTGTTATATATATATATATATATATATATATATATATATATATATATATATATATTTATTTTATTTTATTTTATTTTATTTTATTATTATTATTATTTTATTTTATATTATGACTATTAGTGCTAGAAAGTTGGCCTTCTAATACAATTTAATTTTTGGTTTTTTCATTTATTTGTTCCCTTTATTGTCTATTTTTATCTATTGTCGGATTGAATGACTTAGTTTTAGGTTGTGCCAAAGTTCATAATATTCTAAGTTGTGATGTGTGATTTTCACTGGGTGTTTGTGTGAGATTCATATTTAGTTTGGTAGTTGATGGGTGTTTGTGTGAGATTCATATTTAGTTTGGTAGTTGATAAGTGTCTAATTTTAGTAATATTTTATATTAAAATATAGATACTTATGAGTATTAATTGCTAAAATAAATATAAATAATCTCTAATTTATGAATTTATACTTTTTACATATTTTATGATTTTTATTTGAATAAGAACATTTTATTTCCAAATTTGGTATTAATTTCAGGTTTTTAAGGAAAAAATGAAGATGACTGGGCTATCGCCCAAACAAGCCCATTAGCGCCACACAAGAAGTCACTTAACCCTAGAAATTAGGTTAAATAGGGGGTTTGAGGCTCAACCCTAGTGTGTCAGATTGAGTAGAAAACACCATTGAGTGACTTGTAACTCAATTGGAAGAATAAGAGGTGTAGGAAACATTTGAGGAGACAACCGTCAAGGAAAAACATCTTGGATCTTCTTTTCATGTCATCCTTGCGTGTAATAGTCATCATGAGTAGCTAATTCTACTCTTTGGGATTGTGAGTAATTTGTTAAAACTCTTATGTATTAAGGTGATATTTGAATATAATATTCTGTTCTTGATTGATTATTGGTATTGTTGTTTAGTTTCTAATTCTTGATCTAGAATCTTAAATCTGACTAGAAAGTATTTTTATGATTTTGACATAAACAATAATACTTAACATATTTGAGTGATAAGAATAACCTTGAAATGTTAATTGCTATCAACATCTGAGCTTGATTCTAAGTTGTTTTTATAAATATGCGAGAAATCAATATTTAGGAAGCATCTTAATAATTTTATATGCGAAAAATCGATATAAATTAATTTTATACGGACATCAATATCAATCAAATGACATAATGTTACCATGCCAATCAAAATACATAAGAGTTAGAAAGATGAAACCCAATCCCTTTTTTTCTAACTTGAAGCAACCAATTCTTTGTCTGTTTTCTAATTAATCATTGCCAACACAACCACTTCCAACAATTTTTTTTTATTATGTTCTATATTTAGCGAATATTTTACTTGATTATTACTTATGACATCGCAGTGCATTTGCCGTAAAAAGTCATCAGTAGTTAAATAAATTGTTCATCTTTATAAGTCGTCCAATTTTATATGTTAATTTCATAAAATGTTTTTTGAGTTGAGGAGTTGTACAGGATAAAAATTCTCAAGAGGGATTCACTTTTCGTGAAAATGTCCTAAGTCGAGAAGTCGTCTAAGAGTGATCATGAAAATGTCATGGGTTGAGAAGTTGTAAGGATCTAGAAATTTACACATCGGTCGTCTGCCAGGACGAGACATCAGTCGTCTGCCAGGACGAGACATCAGTCGTCTGCCAGGATGAGAGACACATCGGTCGTCTGCCATGATGAGAGACACATCAGTCGTCTGCCAGGACGAGACATCGGTCGTTTGCCAAGATGAGACATCAGTCGTCTGCCAGGGTGAGACATCAGTCGTCTGCCAGGGTGAGACATCAGTCGTCTGCCAGGATGAGACATCGGTCGTCTTCCAGGGAGAGACATCGGTCGTCTACCAGGGTGAGACATCGGTGGATAGTCATCGCGAGATCAGTCATCGGTTCCTTCTCATCGGGGGGTCCTGTTATACGCAAATAAGCTGGGACCCAGACTTCCAGCGAAGGCGTTCTGCAGGCGCGGCACGTAGACAGTAAGGGCCCCCAGAGCAGTTGGCAACAGAGAGTAAGTAGGGCAGGTGGCTCCAGAGTTTTGGGCATACAAAGGTGTCCACGTGGCCATCCTGTCAGAGGAAACTTGCACGCAAGAGTTTTTCATCAGAGTGGGTGGTGGCAGCGGCATTCCTGGGCAAGGTGGTTTATTTTCAAAATCCACTTCTGATAGACAATGTTCGAACGCTGTTTGGGTAGAGAGAAATCGAGTGAGTTGAGTTTTGGTTCCCTGTTTCCTTTCTCCCCTTCTCTCCACGTTCGGGCATCTTCGCTACCAGTTGACGTTTCCGACACCATCAAGCACCCGTTTAACGATCGGCGACTGCCCTTGAGCTCCGGGCAAGTATCTATGCAAGTTTCCGATAAAAGCCTTAAGACAGAGTAAGTTCGTCGTGCTCTGTTTTTGAAGTCGCTTCTGAACTTGAGAGAGTTGCCTCTGCATAGGCTTTGCGTGCGACTCTTTTGGCTTCAGAGTTAGTCTCTGTTAACTCAGAATATGAGTGTTATAGTTCGTTTTGTGATCGGGACTCTATGGTACAGGTTAAGGCATCCTTGAGTTCTCGGTGGGTTTGGAGCTCTTAGTGAGATCGGCTCAAGTCCAGGTAAGGGAAGCTAGCGTTATTTTTAATAAAAACCTTAGGCTAGCAGATTCTGAAGTCGGGGTGACGTGGTCACCAGTTTTAAATTCTATTTCACAATCCCCTGTTTTTGTGTGAATCGGTATTTGTTGAGATTGAAATGTGGTTTTTTTTTAAAATATAGTGGATGCTGTGAACTTTGTATGACTTTCGAAATTATCAACCTTGGTATGATTTGATTGAGATATGTTTGGATTGTTAGAAAAGGTTTAAAGTATGTTATGGTTGCCTTGTTCATTTACGTGTTGGATGATGTGAAAGAGTGATCAAAGCATAGTATTTTCAGGAAAGAAAATACCGTGTGGAGATTTGTTTAGAATGTGCATTGACTAAGGATTTGTAATAAGGAGATATCCTGACTCTCCTGAGATAATGGAATCATATAGATGAAGTTATTCAAGTGGTGAGAGTCGAAGGAGGTTCATATGTATGGGTAAGTCGTTTGAAAGATAACTGACTTGACCTGTTATATGGATTAACGCTGTCATACTAGGAGAATGATGATATTGAGATTATTTATGCGCATAGCTGTGTGGATTCACAGCGACTCTGTGTGGATTCACAGCGACTCTGTGTGGATTCACAGTGGTGTAGTATGACAGGTGCAGATCTCTGAGTCTGAGTCAACGCACGAGTCTTCCGGAAGTAGAGTCAAATGTCTATGTGTTATGAGTCAGTGGAAAGTCTGACATGAGAAAGCTGAATAAAGAGAAATTTTGATAGACACTTAATGGTTATGTGGAATGAATGACACTTGATGAAATTGTGAAATGTGTGAAAAATGATGGGTTATGTTGATATAAAGTTTCATATTTAAAGTTTTTTTTTTTACAGCTAGCTTACCCCTTGTTTTGTTTTGTGGTTGTTTTTCCTTAAATCTGTGATGATCGTGTATAATTTACACGGGAGCAGACAAGGTGGCAGGTGATAGAGCTCCCCAGTGAGTTATTGGAGGAAGGGATGGAAGAGTTTGAATGCTGCATTTTTGTTCTTTTTGAAAACTATTTGATGAATCTGTATTAAAATCCCCTAGAGAAGGGATGTTCTTTTGAGATACAATGTATGGGATGGATGTATTTTATTATATATACATATGTTAATTTTGATATTATTGTTTTACGTTTATTTTATTATATAAATATGAAAAAAATTTGAGGGGCGTTACAGAAGTCGTATAAGATTGAGTCTTCTTAAGAAGGATTCCACTTTGTGAAAGCATCCTGGGTCTAGTTGTATAAGATTTGATAGTGCCAGAAGTTGATTTCTCATTTCATTTTCACAAGAATTTACAATGAGACCTACAACTTTAGCTAAAATAAAACTTTAAGTGACTTGCATTCCATGTCTGAGGTATGTTCTTGTCACCAAGATGTTGTAAGCGACTGATGACTTTTTACGGTAAGTGCACCGCGTTGTCAGAAGTAATAATTTGTCCCTAAGGATGGATATCGATCCCACAAGGAACAGTTGAATTATCAAGTACAATATTCTCTAAATATGAAACAGAACAATAAAAAGTTGTTTGGAAATTGTTATAATGGCAAGAATTAACAAGAAAACAAATCAAAGAGTAATTGCGTCAATTGGAAAAATGGGGATTAGGTTTCATCTGTCTCACTCTCATGTATTTTGATTAGCATGTCAATATTAAGTTTTTTGATTGAAATTGATGCCCGTATGAAAATCATTTATATCGATTCCTCGCATATAAAATCTTTAAGAATGTTCCCTAACTATCGATCTCTCGCATAATTATAAGAACAACTTAGAACGAAGCTCAGACGTTAATAGCAATTAACATTTCAAGTCTATTCCTAGCACTCAAATATGTTAAGTATTATTGTTTAGGTCAGAACCCTAAAAATACTTTCCAGTCAGATTTAAGATTCTCAATTTGTCACGAAAAATTAAAAGTAAAATAACAATACCAATAATCAATCAAGAACTGAATATTTTAATATAAGATATCTCCTCAATACATAAGAGTTTGAGCAGAATACTCTCAATCCCAAAGGGTAGAATTAGTCATGCATACTTCTAGCACCTTCCATTCTCCCAATTGGGTTTCTTTGGTGTTTTCCTCTCAATCTGGCACACTAGGGTTGTGCCTCTAGTCCCCTATTTAACCTAATTTGCTAGGGTTTAGTGACTTCCTAGGTCACACTTATGGACTTAATAATAAAAACATAAAAATAGCCAAATTAATCTGACACATTCTTGTTGTTGAGTTGGACTTTTCTCTCTCTCTTTTGCACGTTTTGGGCCTTCCAGCTTTCTCCTTTTAACATATATCATTCTCCTATAGTCTAAATCTCCATTCTTCCATAAAAACATGCAATTAACACCAAATTTAGGAATAAAATGCTCTTATTCAATTAAAGATCATAAAAAATGTAAAAATGTATAAATTCATAAATTAGGGGTTATATTATATGTAAATTAGCAATTAATACTCATAAATGCCTATATTTTAATATGAAATATTACAGAAATTAGACACTTATCAGCGACATGCTCCGTTGTTGAGATTTTCTTTCATTTGGAAAGGTTCCTCCCAATTAGTCACAAACTTTCCTTTGGTTGAGTCTTTACATGCTATAGTCCTCATCAGTCAAACAAGGTCACCTTCTTGGTAAGCTCCTAGTTAAAGATCTGCATTGTATCACCAAACAACTACTCATTTAGTAGTTTTTTTTTATTTTATTTTTGCTTTGTCTCATAGTTCTTCAACAAGATCTAACTCGGTTTTGAGACATTCGTCGTTGAGGCCAAAATCCTCCAATTGTTGAGACAAGTTTGGCTCCCCAACCTCCATCGGGTGGCATTAGTGTCATATGTTAAGTTAGTTAAGTTGAACAATGACTCTCTTGTTTGAAGTTTGTGGAGTACATCAATAAACTCATAATACCTCTTGTAGTTCTTCGACCCATTTACCATTTGCAAGTCCCAATCTTTGCTTTAATTGAGTAAGTATAACTTTGTTGGTCATTTCGGCTTGCCCGTTGGTTTGGGGGTACTAAAAGGAACTCGTGGCATGCTTAACGCCTAAATTGGTATAAAACTCGACCAACCTCTTATTGGTAAACCGTCTTCCATTATCAATAATGATGGTATGAGGAATTCCGAAATGACATATGATGTTCTTTCACACAAAATTATGGACTTGTCTAGTTGTGATTTCGACCAGCGGCTCGACTTTTATCAATTTTGGTGAAGTAATTAATGGCTACCAACAAAAACTTTTTTGTCCTCATTTGGGCGAGAACGACCCATTCCACATTGGGCGAATGACTAGGAAGAGTGTTGAAATGAGTCTAAGTACAAAACAAAATTGTGTGGTAATATACTCACTTGGAGAAGTAAAAAGCAGTCAATGATAATAAGGAGTACTACAAAAACAAAATATAGATCTCTGACTAATGCAATTTGTGAAGGACTGTTGTAGAAACTCAAGATTTCATATCAATTTATGATATTACTTTGTAATAATAAAATTGTTGTCAACATTCTTAAAAATCATGTTCATGTCAAACATGTGAAAATCAATTGTCACTTCTTTTATAAAAAAATAAAATAATGGTAAAGTAACGAAGGCAAACACACAACATCAAACTTCCAAACAACAAAAAAATTATCAAAAATTCAATATGAAAATTTAAGTTGCAAGTTAGATATAATTGATATATATATATATATATATATAACCAAACTTAAAGAGTAGTATTGAATATGAAGTCAAATAAAAAAAACTTATAATAATTTTTTTCTAAATTAGTTGAAAAAATATTTTAATTAATTGTAAACTTATAATTTAAGGAGTAACATTCCCTTTTATTCATAAAATTTTTTATTTCTTTATTCTTGAAAACTAAAATATTTATTATCCCTAATTAAGATTTTGATTTGTTGGGGAATAAACTTTTTTTTGAACTAAAATGATAGTTTTTTTAATTAGTTACCTAAAGTTAAATAAATTTAATAATAAATGTGCGAAAACTCTTTCTATTTGTCCTAGTGATTGTATTCTTTCATCAACTTTATGATTTAAGTTTTTAATGTTTTCTTAAGAAAGCTTTTAGTGTTGATATTAAAAGTACGCTCATTAAAAACCTTTAATATTTTTCATAAATATATTTAACAAAATTTTAATTAATAGTATTGCATTAAAAAAAATAATGTAAAAGTTTTCGCATCAATAACTAATGAAACAAAATGAACTGGTAGGCCGAAAGGCCAAATGACTTTTATGATGGTTCATTAAAGAATATTTTATGTAATTGCGTTTCTTAAGACCGTGACTCGTATATATAACAAAAAAAAAAAATTATTAATTAAAATAAAATATAATTACAAATGTTAATTAGTTAATTTAAAAAAAGTAGTGAACTTATTCCGAAGCGAAGACAAGGTATGGGTCATTAGGCCTATTAATGATATTAGTATCTATAATAATATATTTAAATCAGTAGTTAAACAACTAATGAACATTTAAGAATTAAAACTCACTAAAGTTTTGGAGAGTTTTTACAGGTAGCCTCATCCGTTGTATGTCATATCAAGACATCGTCACACAAACTGAATAGTCGAGAAAGAAGAACAAGTGGCTGAAGGTTGGAAAATCATTATCTGAATCAACTCTTCTCTACATTTTTGTAAAGGTCGGAAAATCATTATCTAAATCAACTTTTCCCTACATTTTTGTAAGAACACAAAATAAACTCTTAAATTTTAAAATAATATTAAAAAATTTAACGGACCTACATTACGTATAAGCATGATAAAGCCCACGGTGAATAAGATTTAAAGATAAATTATTATTTTTAAAGGACAAAATTATATATATATATATATATATATATATATATTTTTATTTTTTTTTAATTTTTTATCCGTGAACTTAAATATTGTTTTAGATAAAAAGTACTTTTCATCTACCAATTTTTTGTAAACTTGTAGAAAATTGTATTATGTAGCACTAAAAAATAATGGAAATTAATATTTTTTTTCCTAGAAAAAATGGTCTCATGTAACATCTAAAATAATAAAAGTAAATATTTTTTTATTTTCTTACCAAGTAAATTTTTGAATGGCTTCAAAAGAAATTCTTCGTTTACTTTAAGGTCTAAATGTGCTAAAGAAACTTTACATTACTTAGAAGATTTTGCATTAATTCCCCAAACAAATTACAAAGTTTTACTTCATTTACTTTAAGTTCTAAATATGCTAAAAAAATTACATCACTAAATATGCTAAAAAAATTACATCACTAAATGAGAAGATTTTTATTGTTACTGTAGAATCAAATATTTAAAGTTTTTGTTTTCAAATATTTTGTTTCTTAGTCTTTCAGTCTTTTGTTCCTTAGTTTCTCAGTATTTAAATTCTCAATCTCTTGATCTTGTAGCAAGGATATAATCATACTTTGATGCTCAAGTTAATTCTTGGTTCGAGTAAAGAATGTATATATGAGTAAGAAGTCAAAGATTCATTATCTTTTAACCTTAGGGTGCTCGTACATTTATAGCTATTGTATTGGACCCTAACTAGTATGAATAATTAAGTTAGGCCCACACAAACTCAAGTGTCTCTAATAACAATTTCGTAGGTGGTTTAGTGTTCAACATTTGTTAATTACATTGTTCAAGCATTGATCTTGGATTAGTAATGCATTAAGCCAATATGCCAAGTTGGCATCTTGGTGACTCGGCAACACACTAACCCTTAGGGTCAAACGGGAAGCGAAGAGTTTGAATCAAAAGATAATATGAGGCATGTTGCCATGTTGTTAGTATTTGGGTATGAAAGAAGAGTTCATTTCTTTGTCAACGTTTTGTTGACGTGCTAATATGTCGTTGAGATCGTTTCGTATATTGGCCCCCAGGGCCAAGTAGGTATGACCTGCAAAGGGTCTAGAATGTGAAGTCTCTCATATATGACATGTGTTAAAGGATGTGAAAGATCACGCAATCTGGGTCGTTGGAGATGGAGTGATCTGACGGTTGAGGTTGTTATGACAATTAATATTCACCTATTTTTTGTGCCTATAAATAGTGTGGGGTGTGTGTTCCACATGTCATTTTATTTCCTATAATTTTTTTGAGTGTCCGAAAGTGTATTTATCAAATACTTTTCTTAGAGGTAACCATTTCTTGCTACTCCTTTGATAGTAGTTTGGTTTTGGGTGCCTTACAGGGTGTTGCAAGGGGGTACCTGACTATTTTGTAAATTTGTTTAGTTCTGATTGTAGTGACTCTGGGAACACAATCGTATCTTCTTGGATTAGTTGACGATAGGTGTTAAGGGGACTATCGGTGCCAAGAATGCCCGTCCTCGAGCGAGATCCATAGTCGAGGTTGCGAAGTCAGGCTAGAATCACACCTGCGAGGTTGAATATGGTTGGGTGGATGGCAAAGTCCATGAGAACTTCTCGAAGTATCAGTGGTCATCCATGCTCCAATCATTCATCGCAAGTGTTGATGTTTTAAAGGACAGTGTGCCAGATGGTATCATATTATTGCATAAATGCAAGTCTTATGATATTGAATGTCATGGACGAGAAGGTTAGTCTGAGGATTTTTTTTCTACTTCTATTCTTGCTTAATAACATACTTTCACGTCTAATTCTCGTTGGACGAGTTCTCGATGTGGATGCTACAAGTTTCAAACGTCTCACCGACACCGTAACATCTGAATAGCTGGGTGTCGATGTAGACTTTTTGGCCATTGTGTTCGTTTTTAAAGTCGAGGGTATTCTTACATTTTTAAGGTAGGGTTGTCCTTTATCAGGCAGTCGAGGTCATGTCATTTGGCCCTTTCACCTCCTCGTACAAAAACTTTAAATGTAGGTTTTTTAAAGTTATAGTCAGGAAAGAGGGTCGTCCATGCTTCTATGACAATGACATTCCTTGAGTTCCCTTCTATTGGATCCAAAATCTGGCATGTTACCATGTGTGGCTGAGGTCGATGATGACCAAGGAGAATTTGAAAATATTATCCGTGTTGGATCAACTTCTTTGAAAAATTCCTACTCAACAATTTCTCAGGGTGTATTTGTCCCCACATCGACTTCTTGATGTTGATGATATGTTTCTCCTTATCCTCAACATTTGCTTATATGTTTGTGTTTGTTGACTTTGTGTAGAGATAATCACATCCATCAACCCTTCAAGAAATTTTAATTGAAATGCTAAGCGAAGGCCAAGAAGAAGAAAGACAAAGGAGTTGTCAAAGCAATTGATTCGATCCAAAGTATCCTTACAACTAATTTACTCATCCTAATCAGTCCAAATAAAATAATAAAGATGAAAAATAAGAATAATAAAAATGAAAATCAGGTGAAATCAGCTTGACAACACCCGGATAAATCATCTTCTGACCAATCATCAAAGAGGATAAACTAATTTCAAGACAGCAGTTCGAGTTTGAGTTCATTAGGGCAAGACTTCTTGAGTTACAATGCGTTTGAGTGAGAGAATGTCAGGTAGCCTTAATTCTTCACAACTCCGAACAACTTAATGATGTCTTCATGAAATTGTGTTCTTAGACTTTTTGCTAGCAAAACATATGGGTTCCGAACACACGAGGAATAAGGACTCTCCCTAGTTGGACAACTTATATATTATGGGTAAACTGCCCCACATAAATTTGCTTTTTGTACTTGGATGCCGTTAGGTATATGCATTAATTCCTTAAGCAAATTAAAAATATGCCGGATAAATTCAAGTCCGAGAATGACGTTTGTTCTCTAAATAGAATCCGTCGAAGATATACAAAATTTCTATAAAAAAAATCCAATTTACCTAATCATTTTTCATATTATAATAATATTAAACTGCTTATTTTGAATCGTTACTTCATCAATTTAAAACAATATAATTTACATAAGTATGAAAGTTCCGTATACGAATTTTCAAATTACGAATATCGAAGAAAACTTGTTTACATATTAAATATTTAAAAAAAATAGAAGTTAATAAACGTTTACATAAAAATAAATTAAATCCTATCGGAATAGTTTTCTCAACTAACAAAATGACAAGATCATCTTTTGACATTAACAAACATTACACACTAGTTAGTTAGTCCCTTTGAAATACGCTTTCTACGACCAACGTCATAAATATAGTTTTTTTTTTTTTTATATGTAAGAGTGAGTATTATGCTCACTTCTAAACTTCAACTTATAAAAAAAATAAATAACTAATATATAAAATTATTTGGGTGGAACTCAATATGTAAGTTTGCTTTATCACATGCAATTATTAAAAAAAATATGCTTTAAGTTTGAAATTTTCCTGTATGCTTAAACATACAAAATAAAACCAAATTAATTTAATTAATTGTTCTTTAAGTAATATAATTTATTTTCCTTAAACATATAATCCTAATTCATACACACATATGCAGACCAAACATAGAGACTACATTAACGAGTAGTTGGTACTTTCTGCACATTTTTTACCTGTCTCTGCCACCTCATATTGGTCTTACTTTTTACTGTTTTAAGTGTGAATTAACATATATGACAAAATTATTAAGTTTTTAATAATTACTTTAAAACTTAAATTCATATTAATTTTAATTGACTAATTAATTATATAATGGAGCGAATTCTTATCCTTATTCTTATCTATTACCATTGAATTTAATGTTCAATTAACCATATATTGAATAAAATTAACTCAGAAAAAAAAAGTCATAATATTTTGATTAGTTGTGTCATGTCCATAAATAAACTTTATCCCATTCCTAGCAAATTCATTCCCCGGCTGAATAGAGACAGAAACGTTGAATGAATAAAAGTTATTAGTCCTGAAATGGGTGAAAAAGGTATTCATATATTTGTGTACCCATTCAATTCATAGCTTATTTAATTTCCAATAAATTGAATTTCTTTATCGTCCACATGTCTGAGCAAAGGTGAATAGTGAAACTGAATACTATATATAAAGGAAGGGTTGCAAGAGGCACAGAATAGGACTCACATTCAGGAAGAAGAGAAGAAACCCAACATAAAAAAATCAGGTCATTCTCCGATTCTGTGTCTTTTTCAGCTTTCATTTTCACTTATTTTGATTGTTAGGTACCAAACCCCTTTATGTACTTTCGTTGAATTGAAATCTCCGTTTTCCTTTTCAGAAAACACTGTATTTTGGTTAGGATGAATTGTGAAAATGGATGTGTTGGTATTATTTGCTTCTGTGCTTTAGCATTTATCCAATTGGTTATGGTGAAAGCTTTATCATTGTTCAATGGGTTTCTAGAATGTTCTAGGGATTTGTCAAACCAATGCAATGCTGTAAATTTTGTGGATATTGAAGGGTTGGATTTGGTGCTTTTATTTTTTTGTTTTCCGTGAAGATTCATTTTCTCGGTTTCTGTAACATCGTGGTCATGAGTTCTTCTTCTGTTGGGAACCCTTATGCTTAATTTTATGTGAAATTTCAGTAATTATCAATTTTATGGCTCTTGCCCTCAACTCAAGTTGCTTCTTGCAATTGAAGAAACCTCAGGTCGGTTTCCATGTTTGTTTTTCCTCTAAGAAGGTTTTAATCTCTGTGAAGAGATACACTCCAGTGGCTGCTATGAGGACCATGGAAGCTCCGGGACTTTCTGATACATTCACCAGACTGAAAAAAGAAGGAAAAGTAAGTACTTATTTTTCCAGTTGTATGGGTTCCATGCTTGCCATGTTTTACATTGTCTCACATTTCAACTTGAATAGCAACGTGTTGTGTAGTTGCCTTTTAGTTTTGATAATTCTAATTTTCTGATTCCATTTTCTGTGCCTTTTCAAATCAATGACTTTTATCTGCCTGATTATATAATGGGTTGGTGTTGGTATATTGGTGATTATCGTTGTGTGTTGGTTGGTTGGTTATTTTTAGTACCGTATCAAGTTTATTGCAAAGAGATGTGAGTCTCAGAGCTATTTTTGACTGCCAAATGAGTATTTTTTAAGAAGTATATTTGTGTCAAGGTGGCTTTCATACCATATATCACAGCCGGTGATCCTGACCTTTCAACCACAGCAGAAGCACTAAAAGTGCTTGATTCATGCGGGTCTGACATAATTGAGCTAGGTGTTCCATATTCTGATCCTTTGGCAGATGGTCCTGTTATCCAGGTTTGATGCTTTATTTATTTTTTGTTCTTGTGATACTTGTACCACCTGACTCTCAAACTGAACCATCTTTCTCTTCAGGCTGCTGCTACAAGATCTCTTGCAAAGGGGACCAATTTCAATGCAATCATTTCTATGTTGAAGGAGGTAATTATGTAACTCCTTGCCATTTATTAGTTATCACTGTCAACAGCTAATGATTTAGCAATTAATTTTCATTTCTTCAATTGACAAGTTAGCTGTGCAAGCAACCAATGTTGCTAGATTGTTATAAAATTTGAACTAGTGAGGCCTATCCATCCTATATCCCTTTTCTTACTTGAAACCAGAATAGAAGAATAAACTTGAATGCCTTGTACCGATTCAATTCACTTAAGCAATACTTTATTGTACCTCGATATATAGATACCGGAGGTGACAGGAAATCCAGAAAGAATATCCCTAAATCTAGGATATATGATACACATATCTAATTTCCTATGATACGCTAGACTTCCCAAAATTTGAACCTTTAGAGAGAGATATTTTTTGTTCATTGTTACCTCATCAAAACAATTATTCCTATTTATAAGGAAGGGTGGTTCAGAAATAATTTCTTATTGCTTTGTCATGTGTATCTTCTCTTAGCTACCTGAACTGACGATCCTTTGCAATGATTGGTTTGGCAGGTTATTCCGCAATTGTCATGTCCAGTTGCACTGTTTACATATTACAATCCAATACTGAAGCGCGGTACTGAGGGATTTATGTCCATTATAAGAGAAACTGGCGTACATGGTATGACTCAATACAAGTAACGATTTCCCAAAGTTTTACATTATGCCATGCTTCTCTTCTTGGGTCTAATATTTCTGTATTAGTTTTATGATAATTCAATATTGTAAAATGCATAGACAAGATAAGGAAGCAGTTCCAATTACATACACCATGTAATATATTTAAAGTTAGATTTTTGATTTCGGTAATTTAAATATTTGTCATTATAGGAGAAAATGTCTCTTCACTTTCCTGCCTAGTCCTGGTTACAGCTTCTATATCAGCTTCTTCGTTCAAATGGAAAATCATGAAATAAGATCTTGTTTTTATTTTGTCTCTTTTTCCTATAGTGTGGTAATGAGGATGATATTCTTTTCTTTGCCATGTATACAGGGCTTGTGGTTCCGGATGTCCCTCTGGAGGAGACGGATACTCTTAGGGTGGAGGCTAAGAAAAATGGAATTGAACTGGTTTGCTTACCGTTAAAATTATCTCTTGCATTTGTTTTGGATTTCAAATTAATATTCTTATACCATTGATCCCACTGATTGAAAACTAGCGGTGAATCTTTTTTATTTATAAATATGAAATCCAGTAGTTAACCACACCAAAGGAGACATGGTGGTTATTGTGGAGATATGAAGTTTTGTTGTGATTAACATCATTCCATTCTATTGCATTATACATTTTGCAATATTATACAAATATGTTAGTATATATTGGTTAACATTTTATAATATATTTTCTTTTTAATTTTGCTTGGATAAATTAATCTTTGTATGTTTATATATCTAATTGATTTGGTATATTTACTTCTTTGATATCGTTAAGGTACTCCTCACAACACCTACCACTCCAAAAGACAGAATGAAGGCTATTGTTGATGCAGCACAAGGATTTGTGTATCTTGTAAGAGCTTCTTTCACCCTTATTAACTTCTGTTTTTAGGCTCCCTTTCTTAGTTTCCATATAACTCCATTATCTGCTTATTTGTGTTCTTTTTTTTTTTTTCCAAACATCTTATTTGTGTACTGTGTGGATAAGAAGTTAGCCATTCACCAACTGGTTCCCTTCTTTGATATTAGAAAGCAAATTTGATCCTGCTTTTAAGCTGGTGAAATCAGAATAATTCTTTTCAATGTTGTTTTCATGCATTTGGCATATTCCAAGAACTCTTGAACCATTACTGTTGCCACATCTTTAAAGAAACCAGTGTCGAATGCAAAATGCCAATGGCTTTAATTATTCCTCTATATATTAACTTTCACTTTGACCTTCTCTTTGCACCCCAAGGAGACAAAACTATTGTTTGTAGTTGGTACAGTTGCCTTTGACCTTCTCTGTTTGAAGGTAGCTTTTTGAAGTATTTACTAGGCTGGATTAGGACATTCTTTTTTGTAGTAGCCAGTCATATAAATTAACAACGATATTTTTTTACCTTATTTTACGAAAGTTTGGTGTTATCTTGCGTTCAGGCTTGTTTTTTGTAATTAATTTTTAATTTGTTCAAGTTTGCTCATATTGCTGCATGTTGACGTTTCTAAACATTTGCTTTTGATATATTTTTGCGCCTAGAACTTGGTAAAGGTATGGGTTTTCAAACAATTTATTTACACGTCAAATTGGGTTCATAGGCTTGATCCCAAAGTTTTTAGAAATTGGATACAAATATACTGTGATCGTGAAAACAGAAGATATCCTGCATAACTACCTCATTTCATCATCTGCTGGTAAATGTCATTAACCATTTGTTAATTTAATATAGGTGAGCTCGGTAGGGGTCACAGGAGCCCGCTCATCAGTTAGTGGTAATGTTCAGTCTCTTCTGCAGGAAATTAAAGAGGTTTGTCTTTTTAATCTTGGTCTCAACTCTATTTGTATCTTGTATGATGTGGTGGATGTCTTCTGGTCACTTGATAAAAATTCAATTCTCTTTCCCTCCCTACTCTGGTCCTGTCACTTCTCTTTGCTTGCAGGAGCTGGTGTCAGATCAATTATGATAAAGACAATAGTCTACCACCGAACTTGGTTAATCTCAATATTTATTCTTGTTTAATCCTTTATTTTTTTTAATTGCAATTCAGGCAACAACTAAACCTGTGGCTGTTGGTTTTGGAATATCAAAGCCCGAGCATGTTAAACAGGTTAGTTCTCAGTCCATATGTTAGTATGCTTGTACCTCATTCATTTGGTTAATAATTGGCTATATACTTTGATACAGATAGCAGGATGGGGAGCTGATGGTGTGATTGTTGGCAGTGCTATGGTGAGGGTGCTTGGAGAAGCCAAATCTCCTGAAGAAGGATTGAAAGAACTGGAAGCTTTCACCCGCTCCTTAAAGGAGGCACTTCCTTAAAAATAAGCTTCAAGAGCTCAAACTTCAAATAGTTATCGTCATCATAGATATTGATTTGAATAATAATGTGGTTCAATTTTTTTTTCTGATCATGATGTAGTGTATCAGCAAATTTTGTTCCTTTTCAATTATGATGGGATTTCTTAGTTACTCAAATAAATGTCCATATAAATTTTGTCTCCTTGCTCTATTGTGCTGTGCCGACATGGTGGATTAATCATTTGATGGAGGAAGGACAATCTTCTATTCAAGAGCAAGAAGTGGGTGGGACAGCCACGTGGCACAGGGACCCATTGATGCGGTAACAAAATTGACGCGTAGCAAACGTGAAAGAAAAAAGACATGGAATCTTAGGATTGCTGAGGCATAAAAAGAATTGGAATGTATTTGATTTTTTGGTTATTCCCTTCCTCATTGTTTATCTCTCCCCATGACCAAACGTCATTCCCAGACCTTGGGTTCTCATCTTTTTTTGTACCTTATTTTTGAAATTATCTGGACTTGTTGAAAATTGTCATCTGTTATATGGAGTCAAGGGGAATTAATTTTACTCTAAAATGTTTCTGATTGTCGTTTGAGAACGGTTACATTTGGTGTTTTTGTTGTATCTATGACAGAAAACACTTGTTTGAAAGACTTTGGGTTGCTATCACCAAGTTTTAAGAGTCAATCTCATCCTAAGACTATTGTGCCACTTGCTCGACGTGGTGGGATAGAAACTTGTTTCCTTGGTACAGTCACACGACCCAGAACGGTTTTGTCATCTCTTTCATCTTCACGGCAAAGATGTCGTCTCTGTGGTATTTATTCTCCATTCTAAGATGTCTTCTGCCTCTACCGATGCCTCTACCGACGACCTTTCTGTTAATATGCATCCATAGCTGCATTTTGGACATAATGACTATTCTTTAGCAATTTGCTCCTGTCTTTCAAAATCCACAGGGTTTACCGCCATTGAAGGTACGCCCCTATCGTTACCCTTTCCATTATAAGACTGAAATTGAGAAGATTGTCTGAGTTGATGCAAGAAGGGCTAATTCAGCACAATGCTAGTATTTTTTTTCTTCATTGGCCATACTTGTGAAGAAGAAAGATAGGTCCTAGTGATTTTGTACTAACTATCGTGTCTTAAATGTGGTGATTGTCAATGATTGTTTTCCAATTCCGGCCGTCAACGAATTGTTAGATGAGCTTCATGGTGCCCACTATTTTTCAAGGTTTACCTGTGCTCTAGGTACCACCAGCTGTTAGTAAAGACAAAGGACCGTTATAGAACGACTTTTCGTACTCACCCAGGTCACTACGAATGACTTCTGAAGTTCGTGAAATCAAACGCCCTTTCTTCTTTCCAGATACTCACGAATCATATTTTTCAGGTTTTTCTTCGTCAATTCGTCCCTGTCTCTAACAATCTCTTAATCTATAACGCCACTTGGTCTGATCATTTGTCACATTTGACTCAAGTGTTAGAGGTTTTGCAACAACACTAGTTACATGTCGAAGTTGATGAAATGTGTTGCAGTGGATTTTGTAATTGAATTCAGAAAACATTTTTTTTTACCTACAAGAAATTTGAAGCATTATAATAGAGAGCCAAAGAGGAAATCTCAATTATTTTGCTTTATTTATCCAACTCGAAATTCAGATATCAACTATATCTTTACAGGATTATTTGCAGTAGGTGACATTAAAAATAGTGTCGATCGAGCTACTGGGCAACCTCTTGGTATTTTACCTCATCAGATTCGCGACTCCCTTTCTCAAATAACCTTTATCGGTTACTCCTCCCCCAGCTGCACTGCTTGTAGTCATATAGTAAGTCCTTTGATAATGCTTCTTCTGCAATTAGTAGGTTTTGTATTCTTTCGATTACCTCCAGTCATTAGGATGTGTCTGTGCATGAAACTGTGCTAACAAGATTTGAGTGCTTAACTTTAGTTTACGGAAATTTTAATTGTTAAAAATTAAAAGAATAATTATTTAGACCAAGGCGTTTTCTCAAGCAATTAATCATCCTACTTACCTAGAGGATCTCACTGGACTGACAGAGTTGATGAAATCAGCCACCTCGTTGTCATTGGATTGGTGATGAGGAGGAGGATGACGACTGTGTTGAAATTTGTATGATTTTTTACCTTTGGTTTTAGTACACCATACTGTCAAACCTTATTAAATGTACAAAACTGATTTCATGTAGTAAATATATATTCATCAATGCCAGCAATTCGAGTTTATTATGCATTTACCAGTCGGTAATTTCTTAACACGTGCAAAAATTAAATCTGAGAAGGCAACATCAAGTTTTACTAACCATTATGATTATCTTATTTTACAACACCATTGTGACTATTATCTTAATCACCAGTTTTTGCTGTAAGGGTGGAGGCTAAACACTAACTTCAGATTTTTATTTCATTTTTGGTTTTTAAATTTTACTTTTTATTCTTAAAGGCATTGTTTATCTAATCACAGAAGAATCCTAGCAATAGCTGTATACCTTCTTTTCACAAAGTTGACCAAGTGTACTCTTTTCATTTATCACATGCTCAAATAAATATACTCTCTTCTGAAGTTTGAAGGAGGGAGAGGTTGGACATGTTCAACTTTTGTCTTGAGTTTATAATGATATTTACAACCTTACAAGAGTCTCACCAATGAAAGATTGCCAACAAAAATAGAATCCAAGAAATCCAACTATAATTGAAATTTATTTCCTTCAAATTAAACATTGCTGCAATAATTATTGGAAAAATACTTAGATTTAAATCAAATTTATTATGAGTGGTAATGTTTCACATTTAAATACAGAAATTTTAAAAATTTAAGTATGAATTGAAATTTTTATACTAGATGAAAATAAATTATGTGTATAAAAAGAAAGATTTATAAATTTATTGTTAATTGAATATGTATTATTTTATATAAATTAATTCATAACGTGCTAAATTTTTGCGCTATTTTTTTATCATAGAATGTTATTAACGAAAATAGATTAATATTTTTTAATTACTAATTCCTAAATTTTTTAAGCGACTAAAAATAATTATATTTTATAATTCTTAAGATTAAAATATAATTATTTGAAAAATAACTGAAAACATTTTTAAGTTTTTATAAAGTAATAATATCATTGGGGAGTCTTTCTTTCTAAATTAGAGTGTAAAGTTTAGATTTTTCAAAACACATAACCGTAAACCCTAAATGTATATTAAGTCCTGAAAAATCAATCTAAAATATAAAATGTTAAAGCAAGCTGTGAATTATGTGAAGTTGTACATCATCGTATTGCCTTCCCAATTGCACTTAAAACCCTAAGCCCAGAAATCAGACGCTGAGAAAAATGACGCAGAAGGCGAATCTTTTTAAGGGTAAAGCCAAGAAAAAATCAATTCCTCCCAATCGCCATGGGAAAGCCCCTGTTACTCGCAAAGGTTTTACTGTTTTCCACGTTTGTTTTTTTCGCTTTTAGTGTAAGAATCTTCAATGTTGTTAAAATCGCGAGTTTACTCGCAAAGTCGTACGAGACAACGAGTTTGGAGGAGAAGGCGAGGCGACTGGGACCGCTCGCGCTTGCCGCCGTTCTCTGCTCTCTGCCAATTGCACTCGCCACCGCTCGCCGACCGCTGCTGCTCGCTCCCACTGCCACTGTTCTTCTCTGTTTGCTGCCTTGTTTTATAATGAATGAAGCGGTGAAGGCTTAATAATAGACGGATTACCTAGGATAGTTTATTAGTTGTTTAATGCATTTTTATGAATTATCAACCTACTTTTAGTTGTGTGTGTGTTTGAATATTATTTTCCATATACCAGTTATTCTTACTCTTACATGCGATCCTTGAGTTATGAATTTTTATTTTCTTTCCGATCCTCTTGCGATTTTTGAGTTTAATAGCATTGATCTTTTGTAATAATTTCTTACCGTTTCTCTTCGCAGGAAAAAGATTCGTGAAGCCATCCAAGGTTACAAAGGAAATGGATGCTGATCGTGTAAGCCCCTTTAGCTCATCTCTAATTCCCACTCATTTTATTCCTTTTTGGTGTTCATAGTTCTGAGGACTTTATGGTTCTGAATGGTATCTTTTGTGCTTGGGGTGGGATGGTTGTTTAACTGCATATTAGGCTTCCTCGTAATTGCTTTTCATAACTTTTCAATGTTTCTAAATGATCATTAGAACGATTATAACAACACACTTTGATAGTTTTTGTGAATGGACCTTCTATAATGTTTGCTGAGATAGGTTTAATGGACATTTGGCTTGTTTATCTTTTGGGAAATTGTTGGTAAATATTGAATTTCTTTACTAAGTTGGGTTCAATTTGGGTTAAACCAGGAGGTTAGCAAATTCATTAATCAGTGCAATGAGATCAAAGCAGCGACTCTGGCAACGAAGGATGGTGGCCAACTAGGCATCATTAAACCTCCAGTAGAGCAACCAAGTGGTGCTAAATAAGTTGTTAATTATGAGTGAAACAGGGATTCTTGTCATAGCTGAATGTATCTTATGTATGGTGCATTGTCTTAGAGCCATTTTAGTTATAAATTGTAAAATCAATTTTGATAGTTTCAACTTGCTGGAGTATTTTGGAGTGTTTTGTGAATTGCTCATCTTTTTCCTTTGTTTTGGTTGGTTATTTGGGAAATTGTAGTGGTCATTAAATTTCATGTCTCTGGTAACTGAGGAACTTTTACTTTTATCAATTCAACTAAGGTGATTGTTTCGACTTCCATTTAACCTTCTGAAATAAAATGAGGAAGAGGGCTTCATGGTGGATTGGTTGGCTCTTGTGTAGTTTTTTATTTAAATTTATTTTAGAAAAACACAGATGAGATTCGTGGTTGCGCTTACCTTGGTGACTGTGGATTCATGTTTGAAAACTTTTAATTTTTTTTTATAATTATTTTGTTTTGTTTTGAAAACTTTTGCTTGTGGCCCATTGAGTTGTTCGCAGGATAGTTAACATGCCTGGCCATCGCGTTTTGTCATTCCCATCGAAAATTCGTATTTACACTTTATTTATCATTTTTTTCTTTCTTTTTTCTGTCAATTTCTTTTCTCTCCGTTTCTTCTTCCTCTATCAAATCCACCATTAAACAATAAATACATATAACTGGAAAAACAAACAAGCATAATGTAAAAGTGTTGTTTCATTCTAATAATACAAAACATATTGCGATGAAATAAAAAAAAAATTGAAACTTACATATTTACATCAGAACATTCGGATCAGGGACAAGAATCTACTTTTCTAACAATGTCCATGCAGCTACGAAGGATAGCATTGCCTAGAATAACTATGAAACAACAATTTTGTTTGGGACTATGGGAAAAATGAACCATAGTCAGAAACAAAAAGCTTCGTATGGTGTTCATTGAAGTGCCCCTACTGAATTTTGGAACCAGGCTGGAGACCCGCTTGTACTTTGCTTTGAAAGTGGGATTCTAACCTGCATTGAAAATCATAAATGTAAGAAACATCACTGGAAAGGAAAAGGCTAAACCAGGAAGTGAAAGTGCGAGAACTCGCCTTGTAGCACATTTGTAATAAATGGTTTCTGGAGAATTATAGGTGCGCGCATTCGCAAACATTCTTCTGACATCCGCAACAAACATCTCAAATGTTACATAATATAACTCTGACTCCACCCTCTTGGACATTGTCTTCAAATCTGCTCTCAAAGAACCATTATATTAGACATAGGCAAATAACACTTTCCAAGGTTGTGTTCACATATTTTGAATTGAACCAAACTAGTTCTGAACTCAACTGCATTAAAGAAACCAAACTTTTAAAGAAAATTAAACTAGTCTTCTAGTTTAGTGTTTAAAATCTGAATTATCCTAAACTGAACTCCTTAAATTGAACTGAACTGTAACTAATAAGATTAAAATATGTTTTAAAATAAGATGTTTAGTAAGAATAATTCAAACAATTTGAATAGTTCAAATCAAACAGTTAAAAAACAATTCAAAAAAGTTCAAAGCACTTTCAGTTCACCCAAATTGTTACGCAGTTCAGTTCACTGAAGAACAATGTAGTTCAATTCAGCCAAACCTCGTTTACAAATGTAACAAACACACATATACAGACGTGTGACACATTCATGTGCGGGCACGCCTGCCCGCAGAAGTGTGCAAAATCTAAAGCTAGCTCCAGATAAAAAATAGCTGATGAGAGGAAATCATAAGAATGTGATTAATATAAGTAACAGGTAGTTAATATGAAATATTTAATATACAAATCCTTCTTACCCATTGGATCTTTGATGATGTCATAATAATCAGGAACATCCCGTGCATCAACTGGTTCCTTGAACGGCCATGCGTCGGCATGATCATGCATTGACTGCTCAAAAAGATAAATCCAATTATAAAAATTAATTTCAAAATCACGTAATTCTTCTAGTCTCAGTACATATTTTGATTTGCCAAGAATAAGGATCTATTCATCAATACTCTTGTGGAATTTGCAGAGTTTCCGATGGAAATGAAATTATAACGAGTTAAATGAATGGAAATTAAAGTAAATGTACAAATTAAAGTAAAAGTAAATTACCTTTAGAAGTGATCGCATAAAAGTAGACAAATTTTTTTGATTAGTGCTATTGTCAGTAGAGACATTTAGACTTCTGAATCGTGAATGACCCCACTGATCAGGAGTCCATCCAGCCTCCCCTGTCATTGCATTCAGCGAAACATTAATCAGGAAATTATCAAAGTATGCAAAAATAAATCATCTCACTCATAAAGACATTATTGGTCAATTTTTCCACAACGTCCCGCTTGATAAACCAATCTATTAAGCTATATATGGACACTTGATAAGGAGGGACCCTGAACAGGGAGGGGAAAAGCAGTCAAAAGGTTGGGACCAAGCATAAGGTCTTGGACAGGAGGTAGACATTTCGTCATACCCCAATAAGTTAGCAAAATCTAAAAATGATATGAAAGGATTGACACCAAGCATGCTATCTTTAGAGACAGGTAACGCATAATTTTATACAAAGGTACCAAACAAAAATAATTCTCAGGTTATTAAATTCAGAATAAGAATTAAGTACTTACTCAAACCGGGGATGTCATCAATAATTTTTTTCGGAATGCCAGCTTCTTTCTGCACATCATATCAACCAGGAAGGACAATAGTTAATATTCAATCAATCAATGATTTTACTAATATACGAAAAGAGAAGAAAAATGTGTGACTTCAGCCAAAGAAAGGAATGATCTTCTCTAAAACAAAAGTCAAAAACGTGTTTGTACCTTCTGAAAATCAATTCCGGCATAGACTATGTGACAGTTTGACAGCTCTCTGATTTTTTCATCAATAGCCTACAATTATAACGAATAATGACATAACACAACATGAATTGAAAATATGTTAAAAAAGAATAGGCAGACAATCACTACACAAGATAGAAACAAGGATAATGCATGCAATTACAAATAAGGCCCCATTCTATCATATTTCTCGGCTGTAATTTTTTTAGAGCCCCCTCCATTTTAGCAGTGGGTGTGCGTGGCCAAGAGAAAAACCGATAACAAAAGGTGAAAAACATATGTCTGTTTTACTATTAAAAAAAACTAATTTAAGTGAAACAAGAAAAAGACTTGTACTTTTAATTGCGAAATATTTTAGAAGTTTTAACAAGAACTTCCACAAGTACATCTTATAACATGCTAATCTTAAAGAGTGTCTCAAATAGTGTAAAGAAAAACTAATAAAAGTAGCAAATAGAAATTATCTTACCTGCCTTTGACGACGGATCATAGTTGACAAATCAGTGTAAGGGAGCTTTGGATCTATCTTGCATTCCATGAGAATTCCTCCATCATAATCCTTTATATAACTGAAATGACAATTGTATAAAATGAATCATCATACAACATAGGAAAATAATGAATGATGAAATTATCATCTAATGGGATATAACAAATAGAATGTTATTAAATCCTCAAAGTAAAATATTAAAATGAATGACCCTTTCCACACAAGTATATCAAGTACAATCGTACCCTTGCCATCGATCTTTCTCCAAGTGAATCTCTTTTGTAAATCCCTGAAAACAGAAACAAACATCATCATGATATCGAGAACAGAATCCAGTTAATTCAACACAGTCATTTCAAAGTACAGATTTCTATCACTGCTATAGAGCTACTACTGCATCTGGGAATACGCTTCTATGTCTATCAGATTTAAGACAAACTTAACAAGGAAATACACATCTCTGTGAAAGTTTCTTGAAGGAAAACTGAACTGAATGACCTCCTATGAGAAAAAAAACTCAGTTTACAGACTGGCTCAACAATTATTTTCTACATTTGGGAGCAATATTTTAAAAGTCAGACAGGTAGAGATACTAGGTTAGTGGGTTAGTAGTTCAACTAGTGGGTCACTGGTTGAAGAACATGAATAGCTATAAAATCTCCCTTGTCAGACAGTAAGATTTTTTAACCCAAATTAGACATTTTTTTAATTGATACCGATACCAAAATATTACATTTCCCAAATACATTCCCAAACTATGCTCCTATAGCCATGACAAACTTTTTTCTGTATAACACATGGCTGCACCATCCCTATTGGCACCATCCAAGTGGGATTCAATGCCCGGGTGGCACAATCCACATTGCATCTACACAGTAGAAATATGTCTAGTACTTAATTTTTTTCCTGCATTATACTGGCACAATCCATGTGGCAAAGAGAATAATGATTAGGGAAATTATTTGAAAAGAGCATAATTTTTTTATTAAGTTAGAAAAATTGCAATTAAGATAAAAAATAGTTAAAGTGTGTTTTCAAACCCAATAAATTTGTTTTCAGAAAGTAAAATATTTCTCTCAGACTCTTGCTATGGGCCATGACTTAATACATAAAACGAAGAAATATCAACCCAGATAATAAGGATCTTAAATGTAAATAATCAAACCTGTTTGATAAAATAGCCAACAGCATTGTTGTCAGCATATGTGAGAAAATGTGTCAGCCCATCCACATCACGTGCATACTGCTTTAAGTGATTCATCAATCTGGTACCATAACCCTTTACTTGCTCATCAGCTGTAATTGCACAAAAGGCTATCTCACCAAACTTCTGGCTGTCAATCATAATGAACAATAGTATTAACAAATAAAACCATACATTAGCCTGGCATGTAAAGCTTTGAGGGAAGAGGGGCAAGCATGAGAAAGACTTTGAATACAAGTAGGAAAGAGAGCAAAAAATAACACGGCAAAACAATAAAATATATATTCAAATCTATGATATTTTCTATAAAAGTATCAGTCGGGTTAATCCCATATGATCAACTTACATGGACTTAGAGAAGCCTTATTATCATATGCAACCAAAGCAGCAATTTGCATTATACAATGCAAACAATAAAAGCAGACAATAGCAAAATCATATCAAAATATTGTGATGCTAATCAGACAATAGTTCATTCTTTTTTTATTAGCTAACCTTTGGTAGTAACCATTGTAAAACAGTTCTCAGACATTAAAATAGGAACAATAACAAAATAATGTCATAATAACTTGAAAAATATTAAACTGAATGAAAGAAAATATTTTTTATTGAATTGATTCTTTGAAACAGTACATCAGTCTCTATATACAGAGAACTGTAACCCTAAAACAGTAATTACAAAGAGATCTCTAGAATCTTCTAACAGCACACTTGTAATTAATTACAATATCCTATTGTAGTTTATCAACTATATTTTCTCCTTAATCAACATAATATATAAATTTGAAAAAAAAAGAGTAACAAAGACAAATTGTTACCTAGCATATGGGCGATATGTAATGCCTCCAACAACGTGATTACGCCTGATAACCATTACAGACTTGTGGCTCCTACAAATTTACCACAAAGGATTTATGATTTTAAAGAAAAGAGGAAAGAAAACTTAGTTCAAAAAAACTGAACATACCTGCAATCCAGAAATAAACAATTTGTATAAGAAATATCTCAATATATATCAAACAACAGATTGCTAACATTACCTATCCATGACAAGCCGGACAATGTACTCCTTGGGCATATTGGGAAGTTGTCTAGCAAATATATTCTTCAATCCAATCAACCTAAAGCACAAATAACAAAAGCAAGAATGGAACTCATTATCATTAATGATCAATTGATAATCTTGCTAAAATTAAAATTTTCCAAGGTTCTAATCCAAATAAAATTGCCAACTGAATCTCGTTTAGCTGGTTCCAATGGTAGTGTATAATCCATATGCGGGTACATGTAATGGCAAGGGACTGGCGAGAGGTGTCATGGCATGATCTGTTTTCAATTTTACATATTAAACATATGGCTTTGGAGTTAATTTTATACTTGAAAAACCTAAAGTAATCGTTAGGTATATCAATGTTAACGATTATTTTGTCTACTAACTCCATAAACACAAATAAACAAATTTTATTGAAAGAAATATAACCAGGTCTATTTTGCCAACTTAGACAAATGTATGATACGTTTACTTTTCAGGATGCCAAAGTTTTATTTTAATATATCTCAACTTCTACAGTAAACATTCGTTTCGATTTTTTATCCTTAAGTGTGGTTGTTTGGTTTGGGGTTTTAGAGGGCTCAAAACATTAGTTCATGCTTTCCCAAACACACAATGGAAAAGGAACAACACTGGTGGATTGAAAAAAATAATTTGGTTTCATTCAACTGAACTGTCACCCAAAGACACTCTTAAGATAAACACATGGCATCACATATGTCTTATATTTATTAATTTATTAATTAGCATCAAATGGCCCCTCAATGTCAATGAAGGATGTCAACGTAGTCCTTGAAATTCTATTGAACTGGTCTTTCAATGGAGTAAAGTTGAAATGATCTTTCAATTGACGTAATATGTATGTACCGGGTGCATGTAAAACTTGTTCTAAAATAAGTATTACTTTATATTTTACATTATATTATTTAAAATTATTTGCCATCTCAAAAATAAAAAATGTTAATTTTTAGTTATATTTTTATTAAATAAAATGACATGTTAGATAGTATAACAGTACAAGTGTGTGATTTACGCTAATAATGATTTTAGTGACATAGGCAGGGTGGCACAATGATAAAGGGAAAAGAAAAGCACATACCAGACCATATGCTCATCAACACCATCGTTTGAATGGCATACGAATTTAAGCCTTCCCGCTTCTTCCTGACAGATAATCAATAAACATGGCCAAAACCATGAACACCTATCACCTCAAAAAGTTTTTTTTAACAGTTTATTCATCAAAATATAAACCAATGAAAATGCCCCAAATTATTACTCTAAATGTAAACAATGAAAATGCCCCAAATTTAAAAAATCATCACATTACATTGAACCAAATAATTATAACCATTGAAATGCGAGTAAATATTCATATACAGCCGGTACAGGGGCCAAATGAACCAAACGAATAATTGAACCTCAAAAATATTTAATTTTTTGGCTTAAATCCACTTCTAGTTGCTCATAATTTCATCAATGGACAATTTTGATCCCTACAAAATATGAGATCCTAAGAAAGGGAAATTCACTCTCTCAAATTCATTCTAGTTCTTTTGTATTTTTCTCAAGTGGATCAAATCTACAATTAAATTTTGATATGGACCGAAATTTCACATTCACAAAAGTACGGAACCGAAAGTGGATTTAAGCCTAATTTTCTTCATGAAATGAACGAGACAAAGGGGTATACCTCCTTCTTGAGACTCTCTTCCCGAGCTGTGTAAGCCCCACTCGTTTGCAAATTATCAGTAAAAATCTTAGTCGGGTCCTCCTTAACCACAATGCCAGGGACGGATCCAACGGCCTCGGCGGCACCGGCTACGGCGTTTGCGGCGTCTTTTGCGCCGTCGGAGTTCTCAATTTTGACGGCGGAGTTATCAGTCTTGAGCTTTGAATTGCGGGGAGCGGAGGGAGGATTACCGAGTCTGGAGGCGGTGAAGGTGCGCATGGAGGAGTCGTTGTCGTAGTCGTCCTCGTCATCGTCGACGACGGCGTCCTCCGAGTCATCGTCTGAGTCGGAGTCGGCGCCTCGGGCGGAGATGCTCTCCAGGTCGTCATTGGAGGTGAGGGCGCCGTCGCGCGTGTCGGCGGAGAAGGAGGAGGGCGGGAAGGGAGGCACGTGGTCCTCAGACGCGCGCTTGCGCTTGTGGATGGAGGATGTGGCGGAGGCTGAGGCGGAGTGGGAAGGAGAAGGGGACTGGGAACTGCGGGAACGAAGGGGTCCTCCGCCGTGAGACTCCATGTTAGGGTTTGTACTTTCGCTCGGAATCCGAAAATTGGAGTTTGTATTAAGGGATTGATCGACTTTGTTTGCTCTCCAGTGCCAAAGTTGCTACTTTGTCTCTACCAAGTGGGTTTTCTCGTTATTTTGATAGTTGATTTTATATGAAAGTAAATATTTTTTAATTAGTCAATTTTATTTTTTAATAAATAGAAATTAAATTATTTATTTAATAAAAAAAGTAATTAATTATTTTTTCTTTATTTTAAAATAATTAAATGATTTTTTAAATAACGATTATATAATTTAAAAATATTATTTTTATAAAAATATATATAATAAGTTATATTATTTTTAACTAATTATTTATAAAAAGATTATAAAATTATATTATATATATATATATATATAAAATATACATATATAAAGAGAATTCTTACTCGTAATCACTTTTTTATCCACATCTACTTTTCGATTTTACTTTTATACTAATATTTATTTTATTATTTTATCATTTTTATGAATAGTTAATAAATAAGCAACAATTTTTATAATTGGCTGACCATTTTATTTTAAAAATTGTTTTTCTTTTTTCTTTTTAAATTCAAGTATTTGTCCTTTTTTCATTAGGTTTTCTTCAAACTCCATCATTTACTCTTTCTTCTCTTGTTTCCTTCTTTTTTTGATGGATCTCCAATTCGATTTTCAAGCTAAGATTAGAGACCTTAATATTTTCCCTTCATAAGATGTCAACATCGTTCATCACTTTAATTGTCACGCCAACAAAGATGTCCAGAAATCCTTAGATTTTCAAACACTATACAAGTAATCACGAAATCACGCTCACATTCAAATTAAAATCTCCTAATAATAAATTATTCCCAAACAATTGCAGTTTTTCGATATTAGGGTTTGATGGACTCCTTAGATTCTTGGGTTTGCACGCGCATCTTCAACTCTTCATGCTGCTATCATCCTCAATCTGGTCTTCCACTATCTCCATTCCATTTATTTTGTTGTTTGAATTTGAAAAAAGATTTATTATTGGGTTGAAAATTTATGTTGTAACAAATTGTAATAACGAATTGCAATTGTTATTGCAGCTCTGTACATGGAGGAGGGTGAAAGGAACGATGATTTCAGAATGGAGTACCTCTGCCCTTTCTACACCGAGGATTACAACGTCGAACGATCATCATCCTATACAAACTAAAATCGGGTTCATTATAGTTCGATTTTGAATATATATTTTTTATTCAAATTAAATAATTTTTGTTAATTTTAAGATTAGTATTCATTCTTATTTTCTTTAAATAACCATTTAATATTATATTATGATGAATAGTTTGATATTTCACTTTTCATTATATTATAATTAAATATCTATTATTAAGTATTATGTATAGTCTTAAAAAATTTACTTATGCATATTTTTTTTATTGCCAAATGATATAGAATTTCGTATGTTGTCTATATTTTGTAGTCTGTTTAGAAATGAAGTTGAAGCATTTTCTCTTTTTATTTTTGTCCTTTTTATAATATTACGAGTGATTCTTTATAATGTCAGATATTGTTGTAAAAACAGAGTATGTATTGCAAAAAAAAAAAAAAAAAAACAGGGTAGAGTGCAGAAACAGAAATATAGGATGCGCAGAAAAACCCTAACTTCTTCATAGTGTCGTTGGAGGAAATCTCGGAAGCATGGGTGAAGTGGAGACAATTTCCAAGTTGAAATCAAACGTTGCCCTTTCAACCTTGGATTGTGGCCGCATGAATCGAAAGGTGAGCGCCTCCACTCTGTTGGATTTTTTAACGTTGTAGAACGTTACGCGAGAAGTGGGAGGTTGACTCCTTCCTTCACGCTGGTCTTCCCTCTTATGCGACGGCAACCATAAACCCACTAGGGTTTGAAGAGGCGGCACCCTTGGGGGTTCTCCATCTATAAATACCGCTTTCCCCCTCTTCAGAAAACACATCTCTCTCATTCACTCTCTTCTTCTTCTTCACCCACCACCGTGAAGCTTCTTTTCTCCTCTCTTTATTCCACTTTCTCTCTCCTCACTTACTTTATTTTATTTTAATTTTATATTGGGTTCCATTGGGTATTACTCTTTTAAAGAGTAACTTGCTAGTTTTGATTCTCGGAAATTACCGGGAAGTTCCTGTTGCATCCTGGGGGACTTGCGCAATACACCGCGGATAAGTCCTTACGGACAGTGATTACTCACGCCTCGGGAAACCAATTTTGTTCGTTTTAAAGCCATTTTTACTACAATCGTAAGGACTTATGGCTGAAAATACGAACAACAACGACAACACTACTCCAGAACCGTCAAATGTTGTTTCCGCAACACAAACCATTTTTGCGAAACCATTTTCGGACGTCTCCAAAATTGAAGTCTTCACCGGTCAGAACTTCCGACGTTGGCAAGAACGCGGGTCCACCCTATTGGACATGTACGGAGTTGCTCATGCACTTACAACTGCCAAACCCGACTCAACCACGGCTACGAAGCAAGTTGATAATTGGATCCATGCGAATAAGGTATGTCGTCACACTTTACTCAGTGTGTTGTCTAACGATCTGTTCGATGTTTATGCTTCCTATAAGAATGCGAAAGACATTTGGGATTCTCTTATCCTCAAATATACTGCTGAAGACATCGTTAGACAAAGGTTCGTAATTGCAAACTACTACTGCTGGGAGATGATCGAAAGCAAAGACATCAAAATCCAGATAAACGAATATCACAAGCTGATTGAAGATATCAAAATTGAAAGCATAACCTTGCCGGATGAATTCGGGTCCGAACTACTGATTGAAAAGCTTCCGCAATCTTGGACGGATTACAAACAACAACTGAAACACAGACTGAAACAGATGTCTCTATCAGATCTGATCACCCACATCATCATCGAAGACACAAACAGGAAGGAGTGCGCTGCTGCAAAGGCCAAAGCTTTGTCTGCCAAAGCAAACGTGATAGAAGACAAACCAGCTCCAAAAAGGTACGAGAAAAAATCTGATCACAAAAAGAAATATAATAATAAATTCTCTCGTCCCAATGGAACTAACCCCACTTTCAAGAAAAAGGGTAATTGCTTTGTCTGTGGAAAGCCAGGTCATCATGCACCTCAGTGCAGACATAGAGTCAAAAACGACTATCCTCCTAAGGCAAATCTAGCTGAAGGAGAAGATACTATTGTGGCAGTCGTTTCACAAGTAAACCTTGTGACAAATGTGAGCAAATGGATGGTAGACTTTGGAGCTACCAGACACATCTGTGCAAACATAAATATGTTTACCTCCTACACAAGTGTGGGGGATGGAGAATAACAAGTATATCTCGGTGACTCCAAGACAACTCCTGTCCTAGGAAAAGGAAAAGTTCTTCTGAAGCTCACATCTAGTAAAACTCTAGCTTTGAATGATGTGCTACATGTGCCATCAATTAGAGTTAATTTGGTCTCTGTGGCATTACTAAGCAAAGTTGGGGTTAAAGTGTCATTTGAATCTGACAAAATTGTTATGACAAAAAACAATGTTTTTGTGGGAAAGGGATATTGTGATCAAGGTCTCTTTGTATTAAACATTTCTGAAATTATGAATGAATCTAAATCTTCTGCTTATATTGTTGACTCGTATGATATATGGCATGCTAGATTAGGACATGTGAATTCTTCGTATGTTATCAAATTGCAACGACTTGGATTAATCAACATGCATGATAAACAAAGTAGTAAATGTGATGTATGCGTAGAATCTAAAATAACAAAAAAAACATGTCACTCTGTAGAACGTCAAACTGAAATTCTTGGTTTAATTCATACCGACCTTGCTGATTTAAAACAAATCATGTCTAGAGGTGGTAAAAATTATTTTGTAACTTTTATAGATGATTTTTCTAGATACACCAAAGTGTATTTAATTAAACATAAGGATGAAGCGTTTGACATGTTTTTAACCTATAAAGCGGAAGTAGAAAACCAACTGAATAAGAAAATTAAAAGAATTAGATCAGATAGAGGTGGTGAATATGTTTTATTTAATGATTATTGTGTAAAAGAAGGTATTATTCATGAAGTAACCCCACCATATTCACCTGAGTCTAATGGAGTAGCTGAAAGGAAAAATAGGACTCTTAAAGAAATGATGAATGTCATGCTTATTAGTTCAAAATCTCTTGATAATTTATGGGGTGAATCTCTACTTACTGCGTGTTTTTTACAAAATAGGATACCACATAGGAAAACTGGTAAAACACCCTATGAGTTGTGGAAAGGTTATCAACCTAATTTGAAATACCTAAGAGTGTGGGGGTGCTTAGCTAAAGTGATGTTACCTGATCCTAAGAAAAGGAAAATAGGCTCTAAAACATCTGATTGTATGTTCTTAGGATATGCAGAACATAGTGCTGCCTATAGGTTTTTAGTTCTTAATAGTGATATAATTGAACGTAACACTATAGTAGAGACGAAAAACGCTGAGTTCTTTGAACACATCTTTTCTTTAAAGAGTAGTGGTACATCTGAACAACCTATAGATAGTGCTAGTGATACCTTGAGTGAGGATGTTAGGAGAAGTAAAAGACAGAGAAAGGAAACATCTTTTGGAGATGACTTTTATACTTATTTAGTTGAGAATGATCCAATAAGTTTTGTAGAAGCTACTAGTGCTCCTGATGCTAAACATTGGGATAAGGCTATTAAAACTGAGCTTGATTCAATTAAGAAAAATAATACGTGGACTTTAGTAGATCTGCCTAAAGGAGCAAAACCCATTGGTTGTTAGTGGATCTTTAAGAAGAAGTATCATCCTGATGGATCCATAGAGAAATATAAGGCAAGATTAGTAGCTAAAGGATTTACTCAAAAACATAACATAGATTACTTTGATACTTTTGCCCCTGTTACCAGGATTTCCTCTATCCGTGTATTGCTAGCCTTAGCATCTATCCATAAGTTAGTAATTCACCAAATGGATGTTAAAACAACTTTTCTGAATGGTGAATTAGAAAAGGAAATTTATATGACTCAACCTGAAGGATGTGTAGTTCCAGGTCAAAAGGAAAAAGTATGCAAACTTTTAAAATCTTTGTATGGTTTGAAACAAGCACCAAAACAATGGCATGAAAAACTTGATAATGTTTTACTTTGTGAAGATTTTTCTACCAATGATGCTGACAACTGTGTGTATTCTAGATTTGAAAATGGTGAATATGTCATTATATGTTTGTATGTGGATGACATGCTAATTTTTGGTACATGCAATGATATAATTTTTAAAACAAAATTGTTTCTTGGATCTAAGTTTGAGATGAAAGACATGGGTGAAGCAAGTGTGATTCTAGGAGTTAAAATCATAAGGAAGGGAGATAGTATATTACTATCCCAAGAAAAATACATTGAGAAACTTCTTAAGAAGTTTGGTTACTATGACTTTAAGTCAGTGAGTACCCCTTATGATGCTAATTCTAAATTAAAGAAGAACAGAGGAGAATCTATCTCTCTAACTCAGTATGCCCAGATAATTGGGAGCTTATTGCATTTAATGAGCTTTTCTAGACCAGATATTGCTTATGCAGTAGGTAGACTGAGTAGATACACTCAATGTCCTAATCAGGATCATTGGGATGCGCTTGCGAGACTCATGAAATACTTGAGAGGTACAATGGATTATGCCATTGAATATAGTGGATTTCCCGTTATGCTAGAAGGGTACAGTGATGCTAACTGGATCTCTGATTCAGATGAGCCAAAATCCACTAGTGGTTATGTATTTACACTTGGGGGTGGTGCAGTTACATGGAGATCAGCCAGGCAAACTATTATTGCAAGATCAACAATGGAATCTGAGTTTGTTGCTCTAGAAATGGCTGGTAGTGAAGCTGAGTGGTTGAAAAACTTCTTAGCAAACATTTCGTTAGGAATGAAACCAACCCCATCTGTATCAATGCATTGTGATTGCCAATCGGCAATAGCTATAGCTAAAAATAAAAGCTACAATGAAAAGAATAGACATATACAATTAAGACATAATTTGGTGAAACAGTTGTTAAAGAGTGGAACGATTTCTATTGACTATGTCAAGTCAGAACGGAATTTGGCAGATCCTCTGACAAAACCCCTAGGGAGAAAAATGATTTTAGAAACATCGAGGGGAATGGGACTTAAGCCACTTACAAACAAACAAGTGATGGAAACCCAACCTTTGTGATTGGAGATCCCATGAATAAGGTTCATATGGGTAAAAACAAGTCACTTGTTAGTTTCGCTAGCACTCATATTGATTTTAAATCGATTTTGTCCATTCCTATGGTGTGTGTGAAAGTGCTAGTTACTGCATTATTGAGAGGATAAACTTTGTGGTTAAAATTCAGAGGTAAAAGAGTTTTAATGATTTACAAAGTTTTAATGATTTTCATATCCCTTATGGGTGGTGTATGATTTGCAGCATACACTTGATGAAATCACCTATATGAGTGTCAAGTGGGGCCGCTTGCATGAGATCTTGGCAAGATCTCTATAACACTCATGAATACCAGGCACGCCCATGGCCTAGTAGCGCAACACAACGATAACAGCAAGTAATGTGGGGGTGTATTGTGATTGAAAAACCTCTAACACATACGAAGTGTCTTGGTTCATATAGCTTGCTATACCAACTAACTATGTGTTAAGTTCATCAATCTAAGACTGGTTCATAAGCTTGTTATACCAGTTCTGATGCATTACATCTTAGATGAACCCAATTTTCCTTTTCTTCTTTTATCTCTATGTTTTATCTTTTGCAATATGTGGGGGATTGTTGTAAAAACAGAGTATGTATTGCAAAATAAAAACCTAAAAAAAACATAGTAGAGTGCAGAAACAGAAATAGAGGATGCGCAGAAAAACCCTAACTTCTTCATAGTGCCGTTGGAGGAAATCTCAGAAGCATGGGTGAAGTGGAGACAGTTTCCAAGTTGAAATCAAACGTTGCCCTTTCAACCTTGGATTGTGGCCGCACGAATCGGAAGGTGAACACCTCCATTCTGCTGGATTTTTGAACGTTGTAGAACGTTACGCGAAGAGTGGGAGGTTGACTCCTTCCTTCACGCTGGTCTTCCCTCTTATGCGGCGGCAACCATGAACCCACTAGGGTTTGAAGAGGCGGCACCCTTGGGGGTTCTCCATCTATAAATACCGCTTTCCCCCTCTTCAGAAAACACATCTATCTCATTCACTCTCTTCTTCTTCTTCACCCACCACCGTGAAGCTTCTTTTCTCCTCTCTTTATTCCACTTTCTCTCTCCTCACTTACTTTATTTTATTTTAATTTTATATTGGGTTCCATTGGGTATTACTCTTTTAAAGAGTAACTTGCTAGTTTTGATCCTCGGAAATTATCGGGAAGTTCCTGTTGTATCCTGGGGGACTTGCGCAATACACCGCGAATAAGTCCTTACGGACAGTGATTACTCACGTCTCGGGAAACCAATTTTGTTCGTTTTAAAGCCATTTTTACTACAGATATCACGTCCAATACCGCTTATTCACAATATGGTAATCCTCTCCCAAATCTTCATCTAAACTCCATTTAAAATCCCTTTAGTTCTTTTTATATTCACTCTAGTGAAATTCACTCATATGTTAATCACAAAAATTATAAAAAAAAGTGCAATCCATTAAAATGTGCAATCCTAAAATCAACTCACATCAATCCGAGCCCAGATTGAAATGAACGATGTCGACCCGATCCTAGGTCGAACTAAGTCGGCCAGGGCTCAGGTTGACCCTAATCAGCTCGAGCCTAAGTGGACCCTAGTCAACTCGAGCCCAGGTCAAGTCAAGTCAACCCATGCCTAGGTCGAGCAAATTTGGTTTGAGTCCATGTAAAGTTGAGTCAGCGTGGGCCCGAGTCGAGCCATGGTGATGTGAGTTGATTTTAAGGTTGTACATTTGATGGGTTGCACTTTGTTTATGAGTTTTTGTTTTAAGCAGAATATGATGAGAAACCCAAAAAATATTTAAGTAAGTGTGAAGGTTCACTTTTAGAGGACAAAGAGAAAAACACAATTATATGGTGATTTAAATGATGATGGGTGGAAAGGAAAAGCATATAAGGTAAAGAAAATACAATCAAAACCGAAAAGGAAAAGAAGAACACAATAACCTAAAGAATGGAAGAAAAGTGGTGTAAAGAAAAGGAAGGAAAAAGGTGAAGAGATGAAGGAAGCTTATGGAGAGGAGATGTTGTCACACCACTTGGAGGATGGAATACTCCAAGATGAGTGGTGTAGAGCTGCCACTTGAAGTGTAGTGCACTCAAGATAAGACCCAAGGTTAATAGGAGACTCAGCTCACTAAACACTCTGACAGAGTTTCTTTACTTTCAAAATTCAATATCCAATACATGAGACAAAACACCCTATTTATAGGGGAGAGGTGCCTTGGTGGGCAAGAGTGAGAGGAGAGAGGAGAAGGGAGAGGGAGGGGCAGCTAGGGTTTGACTAAGGTCAATTTCGCCCCCTACTAACCTAGATTCTAGAAGGTAGGTCAACAAACTTAAACCTAGGTGCACTTGTCTTGAAAAGCGGGCTTGGCATAAGCCCAATTTGCTTAGTACACTCTCATTTATGTTATGTGAAACCTAATATACTAAAATTAAAAACAAAGAGACTAGCTAATGCTCAACTCCCATCATATGGGCTCTGCTCCTGGTGATCCTCTAAGGCACTGGATAGTGGATGGTCCTGACCTAGTCCTGAATCCTATGTCATGTTCCGGGTCATCCTTCTGGAAGGTTGGGCTAGTTCAAGAGATGTTCTATCTCTTAGGTCTTCATCACATGGTCAAGCTGAGTCAGCACGGAAGTCAAACTAAGTCAGGTCGGGTTAAGGTCAACCCGACTTGGCCAAGGCCCAGAACGAGCTGACTCAGCCTAAGCCCAAGTGGAATTGTGTTGGCCTGAGCCTAGGTCAAGTTGAGTCGGTCCAAGCCAAGGTCGAGGAGAGTCGCGCAAAGTTAGTCTAGGCCTAGACCGAGTTGAAAGGGGTTGAGCCCAAGCCTAGTTGAATCTGCTTGAACCTAGGTTTAGTCGAGTCGACTCGGGACTAAGTCGAGATGAGTCAGCCCTAATCAAGGTTGAGCTGAGTCGACACGAGCCCAGGTCGAGCCGAGTCGGCCAACGACGAATTGAGTCAACTCAGAAGCAGGTCTAACCGAGTCGATCCAAGTCTAGGTCCAACCTAGTCAACCTAAGTCCAAGTGGAGTCGAGTCAGCCCGGTTTAGGTCGAGCCAAGTTGGTCAGGGCCCAAGTCAAGCTGAATCGGCTCGGGTAAGGTTGAGTCAAGTTAACTTGGGTCAGCTCGAGCCGAGTTGACCTAGGCCCAAGTCGAGTTAAGTCGGCTCGGCCCAAGTTGAGTGAAGTCAGCCTGGGCCAGGTCGAGTCGAGTCGGGCCGGGTTAGATCGAGTTGAGTCAATATGGGTCTGGTTGAGTCAAGTCGACCGATGTTGAGTTGAGTTGATCCCTCGTCAGATTGATCCACATCAAATTTAATCTAATTGACAAAGTGGATTTAATCTAATTTAAATGGAATTGAAAAAATTCAAATAAATTTGATCTAGTTAAAATAGATATGGATTTTAGATCCAATCTATTTTATTGGATCTATAGTGGATTTTGAAAAATCCAATCCATGAGCACCCCTACTCCTAGTCAGCAATGTTGCGTGAGCCTCGATCTTTGGCTAGTGAAGTGGGATACATACAAAAGGTACTCTAATATCTCGATATGTGGTAGGTAAAGATAATAAATATTGTTCAACACATATTTGACTTAATCCAGTGTGGCTTGTGATTAAATGATTGTTGAAATATAAAATGATTTGAGATTATTAAAGTGCATATTTATAGAATTGTAGTAAACCTTCTATACTAATATAAATTATGATAGATTATCGGGTTAATCTCGATATTATCATAACATTTTGTATATTGTATAATTATATATTGTGCCAAAGGATATTTGTTAGGGTCTTAAACGTCATTTCAACCACATTATTTAAGAGATATTTTTATCAATTATTTAGTTCGACGGGGAGTCTGAATAACGTATGGTACAACTATTAATAACTATAATAATATGTTGAAATATTTATTAGGATTCGCAGCTTAATCAAAACATGTGTTTCGAATTCCCTTTTTTATCGTGACTTTAATTTTTACAACCGAATATTGAATTGAAATAAACATATACGTAATACATAATCTGCAATGTGTTCTTCGAATCCATCTTTAATTAACATGAACTTCTTCAAACAATTCTGCCCCATATTAAAATATCTTACTAATATCCAAAATATTATATCTTATATCTTACTAGCTTTTCTTTTACGTTTTTGCATTGAAACATAGAAAAAGTCCATTCCACACCCGTGAAATGGAATTCCTAATACATTTGTAATCAAGTTAGAACTTATAAATCCAAATATTGAATAAAGCAACATGTTTCCAAAAGATGGTGGCTAGAAGTCAGTAAAATAAATTACCTTACCCAACAATTCTTTTTTAGTCAATTGAACTTTTAAGTTTGTCAAATAAATCAAAAGTTATAACATTGCTTTTTCCAAACACACTCAACCAAAAATTATATGATGTATCTTTCGAAATTTGAAAATACAAGTATAATTAAATATTTCTTAAAGGACTAAAGTGGAGTTCATTCTACTTTTTACAATCAATTATTCTCCTAAAAATTTAACCCCTTAAAGCTATTATTATTTTTACATCTAACAATAACAATCATAACATAATTTCAAAACTTTCTCAAGTATCACTCCAAAGAATCTGTAAATCTTACTCCACAAGCATATCAACTGCCAACACATTATTAAAAGGTTACTAAAGAAAATCTTTGTTGCTAGGCACATGCACAGATATGAAAATATCAGTTTAACTTTATATCCGTAATGAAATTCATCGTCGTCTTTGGACTTATAATTGCGAGCTTGCCTGAATAAAACCAACACCTACCACTAATGAACACCTGCAATAAAATCTGGATATGGAAAATTTAAGGATCTAGAAATTTATTTGGAATAGAAGTAGTGTAATAGAAAATTCATAGTGGTCAGACCTCGGACGTCGTCCAAGGTCTGAGGGCGGCATGGTAGAGATCGGTCGGTTGGGTCATAGTGGGTTCCAGGAAATCACATGCACCAAGGTGTGATTTGAATCTTAGATACGCTATGCATGCGAAACTCTATGTTGGGACATAAGAGATTGTCCTTAGTGTTGCATGCATTGGCGCGCGAGGAGTTGGTACCGACCTGTCCTCGGGCAGGAGAAGCTACCGACGTCACCGAGTCATGTGGGAGTGATACCACAGACTTAGAGTAATAGGAGGACGAGCCCTCAACTGGGTGTGACGATGTGACATCGGTGACTAGAGTGAGGCGATGTGTCCTCGTCACACACAAGGGCGATGAGAGATCGCCACGAGGAGAGACACATCGGTCATCGACCATGATGAGAGATCGCCAGGAGGAGAGACACATCGGTCGTCTTCCAGGATGAGACATCGGTCGTCTTTCAGGATGAGACATCGGTCGTCTGCTAGGATGAGAGAAACATCGGTCATCGATGGATAGTTGAGAAGCGATCAGTCATCGGTGGCTGTTCATCGGGAGGTCTTGTTACACGCAGATAAGCTGGGACCCAGGCTCCCAGCGAAGGCGTTCTGCATGCGCGACACGTAGACAGTGAGGGCGCCCAGAGTCGTTGGCGTCAGAGTTTTGGTAGGGCAAGTGGCCCAGAGTTAGTGCGCACGGAGACGCCACGTGGCCATTCTGTCAGATTTGCATTCAATTAGAGGAAACCCACACGCAAAGTTCTCCCAGAGAATGGGTGATGGCAGCGAAGATTTATGGACGGTCCTCTGAGGGATTAAAGTCATTTCGGTTTTCCTTCTACCCTTTCCTCCTTCACTCTACGACGCGGCCACCCTCCATTAGCAATTGACGATCGGAGTATCAGTTTGAAGACCGGCGGCTGCCATTGGACTCCTGGGAGGTTACTCTGCAAGTTTTCTGATCAAAGCCCTAAAACAAAGTAAGTCGTTTTGCTCTGTTCTTTGAGTCGAGTCTGAATTTGAGAGGGTCGTCTCTGCATAGGTTGTGCATACGACTCTTTTAGCTTCAGAAATCGTCTCTGTTAACGCAGAAAATGAGTAATCTCGTTAGATTTGTGATCGGGACTCTATGGTGCAGGTTAAGGCATCCTTGAGTTCTCGGTGGGTTTGGAGCTCTTAATGAGATCGGCTCAAGTCCAGGTAAGGGAAGCTAGATTTATTTTCAATAAACCTTAAGCTAGAAGATTCTGATGTTGGGGTGACGTGGTCGCCGGTTTCAAACTTTCTTGCACGATGCTCTGTTTTATGTGTGGATCGGAATTTGTTTGAGCTTGAAAATGTGATACTTTAAATATGGTAGATGCTGTGAAATGCATATGATCTTCTAAATCTTGAACTTTAGTATGATTTGGATTGTTTAGAAACGGTGTAAAAATATGTATGATTGACTGGTTCAAATTGTGTGTTGTATGATATATGGAGTAATGTGAAAAGTGGGATCAAGGCATAGTATTTTCAGGAAAGAAAATACCGTGTAAGATCGTGTAGAGTGTGCATTGACCAGTGATTTGTCTAGAAGGAGATATCCTGACTCTCCTGATATAATGGAATCATATAGATGAAGTTATTCAGGCGTTGAGAGTCGAAGGAGGTTCATATGTATGGGTAAGTTGTTTGAAAGATAACTAACTTGACCTGTTGTATGGATTAACCCTGTCATACTAGGAGAGTGATGATATTGAGATTGAGATTATTTTATGCGCATAGCTGTGTGGATTTCACAGCAACCCTGTGTGGATTTCACAGTGGTGTAGTATGACAGGTGCAGATCTCTGAGTCTAGTCAATGCACGAGTCTTCCGGAAGTAGAGTCAAGTGTCTACGTGTTGTGAGTCAGTGGAAATTTTGACGTGAGAAAGATGAATATTGAAATTATTGGTAGACACTTAATGAAATTGTGAAATGTGTGAAAAATGATGGTTTATGATGATATCAAGTTTCATATTTAAAGTCTTTAAAATAGTTAGCTTACCCTGTGTTTTGTTTTGTGGTTGTTTCCTTTAAAACTATGATGATCGTATATAATTTACACGGGAGCAGATGATGTTGCAGGTAGTAGAGCTCCTCAGTGAACATTTTTGAAGGAAGGGATCGTCTGTCTTGAATGCTATATTCTTGTTTTATTTTGAAAACTCCTGATGGAGATGTATTAAAATTCCCTAGAAAAGGGATGTTATTTTGAGATATAATGTATGGAATGAATGAATTATATTATATATACCTATGTAAATTTTTGATATTATTGTTTTACTTTTATTTTATTATATAAAAATGAATAAAATTTTGAGGGGCGTTACAGAAAATATGGACAAGTATTATTTATGAATTATTATATGGTTGATTGAGTTAGATTAATTTATTGATTTTGAAATTTATAAACCTATGTGCTACTCAATTTTAATTACATTATTCACTAAAAAAATTCAACCTAATCAATAAGTCAACTCAGAAGAAAGAGTGTATTCATGGTTTCTGTACAATCTATATAAATTAAGCTATTTTTTCTCTTCTTATTTATTTACAATTTTATCCATTATTGCTATTTATTAATGATCAGTGGCAAATAAAGCAATGAAAGCAATAAATTACTGAATGCAGAGTCCAATTTCCATGGCACTACGTGTATCTTCAGAGCTAAGCAAGGTGCCTCAAAACGACAAAAAAATATTTGCATCCCCAAATACTTTGTTTAAAAATGAAGAAACTGGCTCAGAAAGGAAAAGCCAAGAGTTCAGATTTGAAGGGTAAAAAAATGGCCAATGCTTTCTTTGACTTCATGAATACTGAGAGAGAGAAGAAAGTGAAAGAGAAAAGAAAAAAAAAAAAAAGTAAAGAAGGAATGAATGAGAAGCGGCTGATATATGGCCCACGTCATTTTCAACTTCAAGTCGGAATAAAAGAAATTTAAGTTTTTGAATGAGACAAATTCTTACGATTTGATCTAAAAAATATACCTTCTCACAGGTTTTAGAATAATGATACATTTATATTTAAAATCACTTTATAATTGTAATATTTTAATTGGAAAAAATATTATAATATTTTCCTTTCATTCATAATTCATTATTATATAATTTTACTATTAAAAATTATCTTTCACTGTGTATGAAGTAATACCCGTTTTTAAGATATAATTTTCAAACGAGAAGAAATTTTCATCTATTTCTGATATTAGAAGAAAACAACACGAAATTCGAATAAACACTCCTCTGATATATGCACATAGCACCACCTAGCTTCTGCTCCCTAACAACGTTATTCATAGCGAGTTATTGTACAGCTTCTCTAACCTAGAAGTTACAAAACTCATTAAATTTTGAAAATTTAATATGATTGACCCATTTAACCTACCCATTAATAATGGCTCCAACTTAACTCACGGTCCTAATTAAGACTAGACTTACACGGAAAAATCTAGTCCTATTTAAAGGTATAGAGTTTCTTGTTACAAAATACTCTGTTAATTACCGAAAACTAATAATTATTGTACTCTTTGAATGATATATTATTTTAACAGCAACTACGATTATTTTAATAAAATAAATTCCAATCATTAATTATTATATTTATATTATTAATTGTAATGAAATAAAACATTCATAAATACATAATTGTATAACTAGTATTTACTATTTTTGAAAACTACATGCGTTATTTGTCCTTCCGATGATATTAGTATCCACAGCTAGTTTCCATACTGGTATTTTCAACAACTAGTATCCATAGGTAGTTTTCCAGGACTGAATATGGCCTTCTAACAAAAGAAAAGAAAAGAAAAGGGTACAGTGCAGGACTGAAGGGAGCCATTACTAGTTTTCAGATACCGACAACATTTACTGTGAAACCAAGTCACACAACTGCACAATTCCCGGGGAGAGAATGAGTAACATTTTCTGTTTCTGTGTTTAAAGAGTGTTTATCATCAGCCTGAATGGAATTCAATTGTTTACAAATGTTTGCCATGTGAAAATGAAATCTTTGGCGTTTTTTCAGAGAGTGACGATGATGAATGTATAGAAGCAACCTCTGCACAGACATAAAAAATTTCTAAAAGTAAAATAAGAGAGAGAGAGAGAGATTGAGTGAGAGAAGTGTCTTCCAAATATAACCCATCGTTCACTCTTGCATTTTTTGGGGTGTAAAGTTAAATGATCTTAAAGATTGCATTACAAAATACTCTTCTTCACATATTTTAGTGTGTTTGAAGGCATCTACAGGGCCAGCAGATTTGTTTGTCAAGTCCATCACTTCCTCTTCAAGGAAAGAATCAGAATCAAGCTTCAAACAGAGGAGTAACTTACAAATTATCTATCATTTCTCCAACCCACCGAATCAAGTTCAAAACAATTTGTCCGAATAGAAGATAATTCAAGCCAAGCAAACAAAAAAAAGTAATCCACTAAATTTTCAAATAAGTAAAGAATCAACTTCTCATAATCTCGTGAATAGCTAGCAATATAGTTCTTTAAACTTTAGATTTTATTCCTGTCACTAAAAATCCATCCCTTACAATAAAAAGCAGAAGGGCACAGAGTTATCATAGAAAAACTACTTACAAAGCCTTTTAGAATCCTCACTTGAAAACTTTATATAAAATAAAAAGCCAAAAGTACACAAAAAAAATAAAAGATAAAGAATTCAGGGTTTTTCATGGAACACAGCTGCCAGACCGGACTGTGAGCTCTTGGGTTTCATCTCCAGTGGCTTCTGAACCACCAACTTTGACTTTGATTTTTCATTATCTTCACGGGAAGTTTCGCATGCAGCAGCGGCGGCGGCGGTTAACACTAACGCTTCCACAAGTTGATTTTTCTCTTCGGTCTCCTCTTTGACTCCACGCAAGCACATGTAGGGGGAGAGCCATTTGGCTCTGACGTATTCCACTTTTCTCCACGGCGGAACGTGCATGCACCTTTTCTTCAGACTCAGCTTCGCAGCCTCCGAAGCGATGGCCACGATGCTCTGCAACCGGTCACACTTGCCAACAAAGACGTAAGGAAGGGTATGGAGGATCGCTTTGTATATCTTGGTGGGTCGAGCAATCTCGAATTCTGATCTGAAGTCAACGTCAACCACCACCCGCTCCTTTCCCATTATCACATCAATGTATTCATATTCCCCTGCACAAATCATATAATTTATAAACAAGACCCTAATTAAAATTTCGTATTTGTTTGCAACAATTAATTCCTTAAGCAAAAATTTTCCAAACAGAGAGAGAGAGAGAGTGTACCGGCGGGGCAGAAAGTTGATTTTTCCCAGCGAGATTTGCATATAGAAGCGTCGTATCCGAGAGCCAACAACCCTTCAGTGACGATCTTTCTGCAACAATCGTCCTTCCGTTTGCAAGTTGCCTTGTTCTTCTCAATGATCTTTGTAGTGTCCGCTAGCAAATTCCTCTCATACACACTCGCACATGCCACCATACCCTACCAAATAACGCAAAAAAAAATAAGGAAAATGTATTGCCCAGGGGCAAAATAAATTACAGAGCAATTAATTCAAAATACCTTGAGAATTTCGTGCATTTCACCAGAGGAAGAATAATTGGAGTCGCCGAAACTGCCAAATGCATTCGTTTCGGCGTCCGAGCTATCCTCGAAGCTGTTGAAGCGGTTACGCGCGCAATTCACGGCAGCGGAATGCTTCTCGGGATTCTCCTCCATGAAACTCTGCACCATCTTCGCCAGACACGCTGAGCTCGGTTCGAAATCAGCGAAACCGTCTCTGCCGGGACGCGGAAGCTCCCCGGCCACGATCTTCTCCGTCGCCGAATTGCGGAGGACGCCAGAGAACTGGCGCTCCAGGAGCCGCTTCAGCCGCGACTTCATCACCGGTTTCACAGGCTCAAGCCGAATCGCCTCCTCATGAACGGGCGAATCAATTGGTTGAATCTTCATTGTGAAAGGCATGGTGACGATGTATGACTGTGTTCCAGAACACAACTAGTTTCTCTCAAGTTTCAACTCTCCCTCTCGTTCATTTCCCAAGCACGAGCTTGATTTTAAATTGGGAGTCAGAACAGAGAAAAATAGTAATCTATTTGAAAGCTAATTAAATCTTTGAAACTGAAACTCTGCAGAAGCTGAACCGCTTTTTTGGATTTCAATGTGCACAAACAACTTTGCAGTAAGTTGACTAGAAACTGCAGATTTTAGCTAAATGAGAAAGATACAAGAACAATTATGATATGTAATAAATGCTTTTCTGGCAGAGCAGTCTTCTTTTTTATTTTTCGAATTATTTGAAAAGGGATGATTATAGAATAACTTCTAAACTCAGGTTAAATCGCTTTTGTTTAGGGTTTCTACCAGATAAGAAGATTGGGGCTCCCAAACAAGCGATGGTTGTTGTTCTTTAGGAAATCGAGATCAGCAGCCAGAGCATCCATAATCTCCGGCGAGTGGCTCGAATTTGCCGATGAGAGGAGCCCCGGCGACAAGGGAGAGTGGAGAGAGACTATTGATTGAATTTTTGTTTGTTTGTTTGGCAGTGGAGCGGTGAGGAAGACAGGATAAGAAGTGAGGAAGAGATGGGGAATTTAAAAAGAAACGAGAGAGAATGGTAAAGATGCCACGTGTATATCTTCCACGTGGCAGATTATGATGTTAAATTCCATAAATACCCTCTCATTTCGATTGGTTCGGGATCACGACGGTGGCATGAGATGAGACACAAACTGCATTCGAAAATCCTCATCCTTTTGGGGTTATTTTAGGTATGGGTGGTGAAGCGCGTGATTATGATATGACAATAATACCCTTTCTATATCGCGAAAGGATAAGTTTATTTAGTAGAGAATTAGGTCCAGGAGGAAAACAAGTGAAAGGATGATTTTGTCATGTAAATTATTCCTCTTCCAAGACGTATCTGACCCTGCGTCTGAACCAGTGGTTAGAGTTTATGGATTGACCAAACTAACCCATGTCGTCACCACTTTGGTTGGTTTAATGTCAATTTCATGTTTATGAATTACAGAAAATGTCATCAAGAGGGTCTTGTCTCGAGGTCACTTACATGATAAAATAATTTAAAACAATATTCCCCATTCAATGTGAAATCAAATAAATATCAGCTACTTGCTACAATAGTTTTTGTGATATTATTTAAATTTTACATCAAACATTAGAGTAATTATTAGGTTAATCTTTAACTTACTTAACCTACACTATTTGTGTATTCATATATAGTATATAAAAGAAAAATTAGGTTACTTCAAGACTAAAAAATAAATAAACGAGTTTAAGCAGTTAATTGTTTATTTATCGGTGAGTTAATGATATTTAAAAGTGAAAGTATTTATTTCAAAATTTACAATTTAAAAAAGTACTATTATGTCTTTTTATGATAATTAAATGCTTATATGGCCGCGAGTTTTAATGTCACTTAAGAAGGAAAGTACTTAATAAAAATAAAGATAAAAGTATCAAGTTTTTTATGCTCTTTATATGATGTTTTAACCAATAAATTTCAATTCAAAATTTGACCTGTTTTCTTATCGTGTCCCAAATTCTTTTTCTTTTTTTCTTCTTTATCTATTTTATCTAATTGGTCCAAATTTTTTTTCAACTTTACTAGAATATATATTTTTATTCTAAATAAATCGTGTTTTGATAGTATATTTTTTAAAAACATATTAGGCCAACACAATTTTAGTGTCATTGAAAAAAGTGAGAAGATGAAATCGTTAGACTTTCAAAATAAAGTCATATTTGACTAACAACAACTTTAGTGTTACTACAAAATATGTGGTTGAAGATGAAATTATGAAGATGGTGTACGAGTTCGATGTATTTTTCTAAGGCACAAGTACAAGCTCTACTTTTAGTACACCATTTCTTAGGTTTAGGAAATGTTGTTTATAATTTCATGGAAGTTGTGAAGATGAAGTTATTCTATTATCAATCACCAAATGACATGAAAAGTCTCTAACATCATAACTCACAACCGTCTTTTGGAAGCTTTCTCAACAATTTTATTTTGTCAACTATTGCTAATATCAACAAAAAGAAATGGTCATGGGATTGGATTTTAGAGAATCTAAAATCTCTCATTTAGATTATTATTATGCATTTATGGTTATAATGAGCTTTCTCAATTTACTCTGCTTTTTGGTCTTTGCTAAACTATTTGTTTATAATTTGGATGTAACATAAACCAAATCGAGCTTGGAATTAAACTCTGCATTGTCACAACCATAGAACATTCTTGGAATAAACCAAAGCACCCCGCAAACATATGGCAAATCATAGGGAAAACACCAGCTCTTCTTTGGCTATCAACCCTTTAGGTATATAAAGGGTGCTTTAGATTTAATCATTCAAATGTATCTTCTCATTACTCTTTCTTCACTTAGCCCTGTCTACTTAAACGCGCTTGGTTAAAATGAAAAACATAGTTTTTTTATTATTTAAGAACAATTAAAAACAATGGGCAATTTCACATTATCACTTGTTTAGAGAAAATTTCCACCCATGTCTTTTCTTGCATGCAGGTACTGAGATGGTGTAGAAGGACAAGAGCTGAAGTGTCAAGAGAGAAAAAAAAAGAGTCTAAGAACAATTTCACGAACAAGACACGGTAAAAACAACATTAAAATAAAAGCACGACTTCTGCATATTAAAAATGTTTAGAATCGAGCATCTTTACATCACTTCATCTTCAATCACTTAAAACACTTAAAATCAAGCAACTTCATACAACTTTATCTTCAACAACGTGGTTCTGAAGTCCTATCCCTCATGTATAACTTTAATTTCAATACCTATTGAACTTATTATTCTTACACAACTTTATTATAAACAATAATAATAATAATAATAATAATAATAATAATAAATAAATAAATCTAAATTAAGTTACACAACTTCATTATAAACAATAATAATAAATAGATGTGGATTAAGTTAAATAAAGTAATGTGTTATACATTACTTTTTCATTAATATTTTATTTTGTATTGATCAAACAGGTCTTCATTTTAGAAATCTAAAAAATAATTATCAAAGTAAAGTTATGTTAACCAAACACAACCTACCCATATTAGTAGTTTTTTAAAAAGTTATAAATTTTAGTTAAATTAAAGAAAAATTACACCAATTAAATAAATTTACCTCCCTTTTACAATATAACATCTTCGTCTCAACTAAAACAACATACTTTTTATTCTTATTTAAATACTTGTTTTTGTTGGGACTTACTTTATTTCATCGTTTGTATACAACACGTATCACCATGGTTGCATTACTTATTTGAAGAACACTTCTACAGTATGATTACAAATTCTCAGTACGATACTTCATTTTAAAGTAAACATAATAATAAAAAATAAAAAGTATGTTTTTTTGGAATATAACTAAATTAAATCTGAAGAATTAAAAACAATTAAATTTTATTTTGTGAGTGATTTTTAATATAAACGAGTATGACAGTATTATTACAAGATAATTATATAAGATGTGTTGTATGCTATCTATTTCATACTTTTTCTGTGTTTTTTCAATAATTAACTTTCAATCAACCATTTACACATTTCTCCAACTTTCTTTCTTTTCATGCCCCCATCTGTTTTCCTTTTCCTGAATTCTTTTAGAGATTTACCAAACTTTATAATTAATTCGAAGGTCTTCCTCTAAACTACCAAGCACATTTTTTTATTTCTTTTTAATTACTTTTCCTTTTACTAGAGTTTGCTTTATTTTGTCGGTGACACCTAAGTCTCTAAGGATTTTATGACAGACTATTTTAAATAAAAGTCTTACATAAGAAAACTTAATTACGAATTCTGTTCGATACCTTTTATTTTAAAATTGAATATAACAACAAAAAGGTTTAAATATACTTTATAATTTTTTGTAAAAGAATTTTTACTTTTAATTATTTTAAAAATAAAAAAAATATTTTTTTATTATAGTATTATGTAACACTTGTTAAGTGCTGATGTATCTTGGAAAAAAGAAATCTAAGTGATAATGTCATGTAATATAATGCAAGTATGTAGCATATTAAAAAAAATTATTTAATTATCTTTTTGTTTATTTATTTATTTTAGTCGATTTAGTTACTATTAATAATAAAAGGATAAGCTAAATTACTAAATTGTATTGGGCTTAAGTAGACACATAATTATGTTTTCAATAATAATTGTAGGGCTTTAATTCAATCTTAAAAACTTCACATTAATACATTTTTAAAATTGGAAGACTTGATTGAAGTTTATGTTAATAAAGGAACAAAATGGATTAAGACAACTAAATAATAGGACAAAATTAATTAAGTAAGATAAATAAACGTCATTAAATATTTGTTATTATCTATTCTAAAGTTGATGCCAGGACTGAAATTAATTATTTAAATTTTGGAAAAATAAAAACAACAAAGAAAAATTGATAGAGATTAAAATTTAAATTATAAGAAGCAAGAATAACAATTTCAAACTTTATAAAAAAATTATAGAAACAAAAATTGAGACTCACTCATTTTATAAAGAATAAATATATTTAAGTTTAATAAGAAATTATTGTTTAAAATAAAAAATAAAGTTTCAAAAATATTTAATTGAAAATAAAAAAGGTTGGTAAGTGAGACAAATTTGAGATAAAATATGGATATTTCTAATTTCATTATACTAAACTCAAACAAAAGATTTACGAACAAAAGAACTCAAGAAAACATATATATATATATAAAGTAATATTTTGACGTAAACAAGAAAGAGTGAATTAATCATGGAGAGTTATGCTCGTCGGGTATAATAGATTTACACCATTCCTTTTTATCGTTGATCAACATGATTCTTTTTTTTTATCTCTTTTGTTTTCACTTTATACCCCTCGTTCGGGTGTGTATAAAAAAGTTCATAATAATTTGTTCATAAAGAAATTATCCTATATTAAGAAAATAATCGATTAACACATGTTGGTGGTGCGTGTGTACATGTTTGCTTTTTTAAAATAATTTTTTGTATTCAAACTTTATGAATAAAAAACCATGATTAAAAATAAAAAGCCGATAACAGTTTTTATTAATAAAATCAATAAATATTTTATATTAATAACATGATCATAAGAAAATTAACTTAAAAATATTTGGATCTTTCTTTCACGAATTGACAGTCACTTTGATTTGTACTAATTTTCTTGGTTTTTCATTTTTATAGTTGTTGTTGCTTTAACAAATGATCTTGCTTTAGTAGTTGCCTTTGGTAAAATATAGAACGTTTTTTTCCTCTTCCCCTATGGAGAGCAGCAAAAGCAAAACTTTGGACCTATATTTTTTTCCACTTTATTAACAATATAGTCAATATAATTTAATCTTGAAATCATGCATGTTAGGAATTTAGTCTAATGGGATAATAATTCATGTGACCAACAAAAAGCAATACCAAACAAGCAACTATAGAGATTGTGAAAGTTGAATATGTTGTCATTCTTGCTCAGTAAAATCTAAACTCAGTGTGACCAGATATAATGACAGAAAGGAAATTGTATTTGAATTTGAAAATTTTATTTCTTATGTGGAATAATTATATAATCAAAGAATAAAAAATACATGATATTTTTTAATATCATTTATATATTTACTATTTGATCGATGTGATAGGTTTATTATATTGCAAATATTTTTTTGATGTACTAACAGCCTAAAAACCTTTCACACCAAAAGTGTATCTTATTAAACTCATAATTAAAATTCTTCTTTATAGTTCAATTTTTATATCCTTATACTTATTAAATTAATAAGAATATATCATCACTTTACTAAAAAAATTATTAAATAAAAATTAATTTTAAAATAAAAAATAATTAGTTATTATGTTAACTAAATTAAATAAAAATAGTATTGTTGAGATTAAAAATTTATTAATATTTAAAATATTTTATATTATTAATAAATAATTTTTAAATTAATATTTAATTAGTTATTAAAATTTTAATTATTAATTTTAAAATTTATTTATTTTTTAGTTGTATAGATGATAATATATGATGTGATATGATGACAAAAGAAATCACAATCATTATGAGATAGATAAATTGCTTAAATTAATTAATGTTTTAATTAAAATTAATATTGTCGGTTTCTATATGATACACATAATAATAATAATAATAATAATAATAATAATAATAATAATAATAATAATAATAATAATAATAATGAGTACTCACTCTATTAACATTCGTTATATTTAACTATACATGAGTCATGAATGTTAACTAGTAACTTTCTTTCTTTTATTATTCAATCATATTAAATATGTATTTTCACATCTCATATCTCAAAAAATTACTAAAACTTAGTGTTACAAGTTAGCACACATGAACATTTATTATTCAATCATATTAAATATGTATTTTTACATCTCATATCTCAAAAAATTACTAAAACTTTACTGTTACAACTCAGCACAAATGAACATTTCTTATTCAATCATATTAAATATGTATTTTCACATCTCATATCCCAAAAAACTATTAAAACTTTAGTATTACAAGTTAGCACACATGAAACAAAGTATACTCAAAATAAAATAATATTATGACCAATGTATGCTAAACATATTTAATGGGGTTAACATCTCATAAAAAAATTGTAAAGAGAGTATTAGAAAACTTATTTTAATAATGAAAAATTTTTGGAGAGATCACAAGAGATATGAGAAAGATGAGAGAAGTAATTATTAAAATAAATGAAAGGAAAAAATAGAATAAATTATTTACCTAATGAACACATAAGGTTATGAAATCATGTAGAAAATATGGGTTAGGTACATTGCATAGATAAAAATATTTAATATTTAACATTTTTTTTCAAGTTGGTATATATAAATTATACGTGTTCAACTTGTTACAAATATAATCAATCGTAGGTCGTCGTAAGAATGTACTAAAAATAATATTAATTAATAATTGAATTAACAAACTCCGTCTTGATATCCCAAAATACAATTTTTCTAGAATAAAATGATAATTGATAATCAATTTCAATATGTTTGGTCATTTCGTGAAAAACAAGATTTGAGTAACAACTTGATTATTACATATAAGTTTCATTTTATTGATCTCTCTAAGTTCCAATTCTTTAAGTAATTGTTTAAACCAAATAAGCTCACTAGTAGTTGAGACCATAACTCTTTGTTCTGCTTCTACACTAGATCTTGTCACAAAACTTTGTTCCTTATTCTTTCAAAAGATTAAGTTATCACAAATGGAGACAAACTAGTTGGAACTGGATCTATTAGATGGAGATCCTACCTAATCAATATCTGAATAACAGGCGACTTTAATATGATTATTATGACCATATAACAAACATTTTCCACGAAAACCTTTAATGTACTTCAGTATATGAATGACTGCATATCAATGATCTTTACATGGAGAATTAAGAAATTGACTCACTACATTGACTGCAAAGGAAATATCAGAACGAGTAACAATAAGTCAATTAAAATTTTCAACTAATTTTCTATACTTCTCAAGGTCTGAGAGAGGCTCTCCCTAATTGGGTAGAAGTTTGGAATTGGGATCCATGATTGTGTCAACAAATTTCACATTCATCAACCTAATTTCCTCCAAAATATCCAATGCATATTTCATTTGAAAGATAATAATACCAATATTAGTTTGTTCTACCTCAATCCTAAAGAAATATGAGTTTACCAACATCTTTGTCTGAAAGTGATAACAAAGACATTATTTTACCTGTGATGTCATGATAATCACTGTCTGTAAGAACAATGTCATCAACATAAACTACTATATAGATACACCCAACACTCGATTGACGGTGAAAAAATGAGTGAGCTGTCTCACTATGAGTAATATCAAACTGTTGAAAAACATTATTAAAATTTTCAAACTAAGCCCTAAGAGACTATTTTAGGCAATATAAAGATTTACAAATATAACATACCAAACCAAAAGACTCATCCTTGAGCAACCAAAACCTAGAGGTTTCTCTGTATAAATTTCTTCTTGCAAATCTCCATTAAGAAAGACATTTTTGATACTCAATTGATAAAGAGTCCATCATTGAAGAGCAACCATGACTATGAATAAGCAAACATAAGTCATCTTTGTCATTGAAGAAAAAAGTATCACCATAGTCTAAACCAAAAGTTTGTGTTACCCTCTTGCCACAAGGCAAGCTTTAATACAATTAATAGTATCATCAAGACCAACTTTGATAGAAAAAAAATCCACTTTTAACCAACAACAAATTTCTCAAACGGTAACAAAATGAGCTCCTAAGTCCCACTATTATGAAGAGCACTTATTTCATTAAATATGGTCTGATGCCAACTAGGATGTGTGCCAATGCATCACCTAAATCTTTTGGAACGGATACAAAAGAAATATATGAAAGGCATGTATGAAAAGGTTGATATAATTTATTGTAACTCAAAGCAGTGTGATGAGGAGAGAAATTAGGGTAAAGCATATACCTTTGCGGAGAGCAATAAGAAGGTCAGACTTAGTTGTCGAAAAATAGAAGAGTTGACACTAAAAATGAATTAGCCAGTGGGGGTCTTTAGGTGCACTGAGAGGAGGATCATAGCTAATAGGGATATTAACTTGATCAAAAGGAAACCCTAGAGGAGAATAAGGAGACTTAAAGTAAAGGGAAGACTTAGTGAAAGTGATATTTGATGAAATGAAATAGCGGTTAAGAGAATGAGAGAAACATTTATATCATTTTTGTGATCTAGTGAATCTTTAAAAGATACATTTATGTGACGTAGGAGATAATTTATCAAGACTAGAACTAAAATTATAAACAAAGCATGGGACCCAAACACTTTAGGAGGTAAGAGATGGAGAGTATCATGAGAAAATAAAATAGAATGAGAAATTTTGTTATCTAAAAATAAAGATGACATGCGATTAATGAGATAACACACACTAAGAATTGCATCACCCTAAAAATGCTATGGAACCCCACCATATATTAAAATTGTGCGAGTTATTTCAACAAGATGTCTACTCTTGCGCTTAGTCACCCCATTCTGTTGAGGTGTATAAGCACGAGAGGTTTGATGAAGAATAACATGAGAAATCATAAAGTTTTTAAAATAATGAGAAAGATACCTACTATCCTTGTCACTATCCAAATTCGAACATAAATTTCAAATTGATTTTTAATTTCATTGTAAAATGTTTGAAAGATAAAAGACAACTCAACGATTTTTTATTAAAAATATCCAAGTACATCTTGAATAATCATTAATAAAATATTACAATTCTAAATTGGACTTGATACAAATTGATTCTTAAATGTTAGAGTAAACTAGGAAAAATGGGAAAGAAACACGTTGTGAAATATTACTAAGAAAAAAAAAACTACAAATGTGTTTTCCTAATTAACATGACTCACAAGACAAACTTGAAACAAATTTTTGCAATTTGGTAAGATTATGATAATCGTGCCAACATGTAATATGACTAATTGATAATAAGTTAAAGGAAGACATGAGAACACAAACCATTATCAATAAATAAATAAATAAAATTAATAGTACCAATAACCTGCCACTGAAAAATATTATTTTGTGATGATATTCAAATAACTATCATTAAACTATCTTGTTGATTAAATTTTACACTAAGGTATGAAAAAAAAAATAAAGAGCACAAATTTGAAAACATGTAAAAAATTTATAACATTAACACTCACATACACAAAGAAACTAATACACTTTTTAAATAAGTGTAAGTCGTCCTTTTCCGCCTAATATTTGTTATCAACACATTGTTCTTATGCTTCATAGGAAAACATAGTACTAAAGTTCATCTCAATTTTGTAACTAAAAAAAAATTATTTATGATATCAATTCTAACATTTAATGTTATATATTTCATCGATTAGTTACAACTAAAAACATAAACATTTATTTTACTGTGCCTCGGAACCCTACTGATTTATATATAAAGTGTTTTTACCCCATTCTTTTATTTATTTACAACCCGAACAAAGTTTTAAGTATTTAGTTTAAAATTATACATATTGTGAGCCATGAAATAACTTTCTGCTTTGTGACTGAAACAGCACTCACGTTGTATACTTACATAGACTGAAAAGAAATCAGTTTCTGGTTAAAAGCTGCAATAATCTATGGTTGCTGGGTTACACCTTAATCACTGAATTCATTCTACAGAATCATAGTGTGCCATTTTGAAGTAGTAGTGCAGTAGATTGGATTTAGGCGAGAGTAGTGGAAAGTGTTGAAGACGGAGCAAGTGGCGAACAAGAAGTTTAAGGAAAATAGGTGGTGAAAGTTGATTCACTGAAACCGAAAAGCATAAAGTATTAAGGTAAAGAGGATGAATATTGGGACACTTGGTGGGACTTTAGGAAATATGTGACAAGTTTAGAATGGGACCCATTTGAAATGTTAGTCAAGTGCTCCATATTCTACACCCCATTATGGTGGCTAGCCAGTGATGTAGTGCATTTAGGAAGACAACAAAATCCTTAGATACCTACACGTAGAGTGTTCCTCATTCCATTCCTATAACCTACACAACCTTTGATTAAAGCATCTCACCACCAAGTCAAAACCGCTTTCTCCATGCCCTTTGTTTCGGTTTAATTTCTCTAATTCCATGCTATCAATGTTAATATTCTTCATATGTTTCCTTCAATCAAATCCATCAAACTCACTTTTCCCTTTACTTTATGAAACTTCTCGCAGACGTTAGCTCACAAATTAACAGTGATTGTTAAAAAATTTAAGATACATTTATGCTTTCTTATCGGATTAGGAGTGATTTTTTGTCTGGATTATGAAATAAATATGAGATTATTTGAGAAGAAAAGAGAAAGTGTGAGAAAAATGAGATTGATTAAATTAAATAAATAAAGTGAGAAATGGAAAAGGATAAAAGAAAAATTTATGACGTGGAAAATATGATTGAAATTTTATTTATTTTTAATTGATATAAGAATAAAATTACAAATTTATTTTTATATTAAAAAATTATATAAAAAATATTTATTTATTTATTTATTTTAGAAATTTATAATTAAAATATTATTTTCAATAATAACCAATATCTGATTTTGAAAAAAATACAAAAATATTAAAGATTATTGAAACATGAAAAATTGTCAAAAAAATTGTTTTATAAACTAAAACTAAAATTATAATAAATTTATGTAAAATATGATGAATAAAATTGATTAATAAAAGTATAAAATTATAATTAATTAAAAATAAAAAACAAATTACTTCTTTATATACTAAACCTGTTCAAATTAAAATATTATTAATCAAATATCTCAGTAAAAACTATAAATTATCTAATTATAAAAATTTATTAAAAATAATTTTTTATTAAAATAAATAATATTTAAATATTTATAACTATAAATATTTAATGAAAATTTATTTTTATATTAAATAACATCATTATTTTTATAATTAATACTATTATTATATAAATTTATTTTTTTTATTATAAGTAATTATATATATATATATATATTTTTTTTTATTTTACAATTATAATTTTATTGTTAATACTAAGAGGAGTTTGGCTTAAAAGAAGAAAATATGAGACAAATGATGAAGAGGTTGCAAAGATTATAAGACTTACAAGATAGGCAAAATCGGGAAAGGAGATGGGAGTCTAGAAGAGCAACAAGATATCATATGCACTATGGAACTCAAGAAGAAGATGAGGAGGATTGGAGAGTGCAAAATTATGAAGCAATGTGCCATCATCATCAACCCAAGAAGTCCATGTCATATGTTAACCATCTTTTAATGGGGATTGTGATCCTAATGTATATTTAGGATGGGAAGCTAAGTTAGAACAAATTTTTAGTGTTTATGATGAAGAAGAAGATCAACATGTAAAATTAGCTTCCCTGGAGTTTGAGGATTATGCCATGCAATGGTGGCATAAAATTGTAATGGACATTGGACTAAATAAGAGATCAAATGTGGTCTCTTGGAACTATTTAACGCAACACATGCACGCGGTTCGTTCCTCCTCATTATAGGAAGGAACTCTTGTGAAGCTCCAACAACTTTATCAAGGAAATAAGAGTGTAAACAAATATCTCAAGGACTTAGAAATTACTTTGACTAAGGTTAATATGCATGAAAGTGATGAGTCAAAGATAGCTAGGTTTGTAGGTGGGTTAAGAAGAGAAATCCAAGATGTTGTAGAACTACATAAGTATACCTCTTTGGAAAAATTGGTTCACCTAGCCATGAAGGTTGAATCACAAATATTAAAGAAAAACTCTTTCAAAGACACTCATAATGATGGCTTTTACAAATCATCTTGGAATGATGAAAATAAATTTCAAAACAAAGCTTCTCCCTCCAATATTTCAAGAGAACCCACCTCACAACATAAAATTTCTAAAGACACCCTTTCTACCTCCACTCCTAAATCTTCTACCAAAACCTCAAATACTAAGTGTTTTAGATGTTTAGGTTTTGGGCACATTGCTGCAAATTGCCCTAGTACAAGGACGATGTTGATTAAAGAGGGGATAGTAATGAGTAACCACAGTTCCCAATCTTCTAGATCTAATTCCCCTTTCTCTTCAAAATACCAAGTGAGGAAGAGTGTGAAATACCATGTGAAGGTGACTTGTTAGTGGTAAGACGAATGTTGAGACAAGTTCAAAAGCTTTTAATGAAACTTAAAGGAAAAATATTTTTCATACCTGAGGTCTTATCAAAAACAACTTATGTTCTATGATAGTTGATGGTGGAAGTTGTAAAAATGGGACAAGTACAAGAGTAGTGGAGAAACTTAGATTATCCACTATCTCTCATACAAAGCCCTATAAATTGCAATGGCTTAGTGAAGAGGGTGAATTAATGGTTAATAAAAAATTCCTCATAGCTTTTACCATTGGAAAATATAAAGATCAGATATTATGCGATGTTGTGCCTATGGAAGTAACACATGTTCTTTTAGGAAGGCCTTGACAATATGATAGAAAAATTTTACATGATGATCTTACTAATGAAATTTCTTTTCACTTCCAAGGGCATAAGGTCATACTAAAATCTCTTTCTCCAAAAGAAGTTCATGAGGATCAAATAAAAATGAAAAAGAAGAGAGAAAATGAAAAGAAAGGTAATAAAAGTGATAAAATCAAAATGAGTATTCTCATCATGCCTAAATAAGTTAAAAAGGTAATATTGACTCGTTCAAAATTAATTGTTGACTATCCTAATAGCTATTCCTTTTCTTTTTCTTCTCCATCTTTTGGTAGTTCTAAATGTTTGAAGTATTTGTCTGAGGAGTTTGGGGAATTTTTTCAAGATCCTTCTGAGGGTTTACCCTTTCTAAGAGGAATTCCAAAACAAATTCATTTTATCCCTGAATCTACAAAAACCACTTGTACATAGAACTAATCCAAAAGAGTGTCAAGAGATCCAACTCAATAATTTACAAGGATGTGCTAGAAGTATAGTGTCTAACAAAGATACAAAGTTCTTAGGTCACTACTGAAAAACAATAAGGGGACAACTTGGCACAAAATTCATGTTTTCTATCGCTTGCCACCCCCACTCTGAGGAACAAACTAAAGTGATCACAAGAACTAAGTATCATAGGTTCAAATACCTTATTTCCAGAAACCCTAAGGTGTGGGAGAACTTATTTCTTCCCATTGAAATTGCTTTAAACTGGGTAGTTAATTTTTCCAACTCTCACACACCTTCTACTCAACACTCCAAAAAGGGATAAAAAGAGATGATCTTTGCACCCGGGAAACGGGTTTGGATTCACTTACGAAATAATCACTTTTCAGCCCAAAGGAAGTTCACACTTTTTCCCCGAGGCAATGGTCCCTTCCAGATCACTAAAAGGATCAACAAAAATAAACATGAGTTTGATTTACCTTGCATATATTTAGGCAGTAATAATTTTCATGTGAGCAATTTGACTCATTTTTCTACAGGTGTTTCAAATTCGTGAACGAATTCTCTCCAACCTAAAAGGCATGACGAAACCCTGAATGATAGAGGACCTACTAAGCCAACCCAACCTTTTAGGAGGATGACACAGGACTCAGGCCTTGGCCAGACACATCCCATTATTCCTCAAAGGATCCTCAAGAGAAGAACACATGACCATAAACCAAATTATCAATTGTTCTTTATTTTAGTCTTTTTATAAGACATGATTAAATGTAATAAATTGGGCTCACATTGGCCTAAGAAAAATAACCTAGCTTAGGCTTCTAGAAACCCTAGCTAGAGGACCACATGTGGTCACACTTTCCACGTTAAGCACATGCTTAAATGTGAAAAGCATGACCCTCCTAGATCCACTTTTAGTGACACAAAATTAGGAGCCTAAACATGTTTAATTTGAATTTTGAACTTCCCTCCACACACTAAGCTCATGGGTAATGGCACCTCATGCTATGAATAGGTGGTCTTGCCTCTTGTAATTCACATTAGATTTTAAGTAAAGAAATTCTGTTGGAGTAAATATTTCCTCTGAGTCTTAACTTGATAGAGAATGTTGCAAGTGACGACTCCCTTCCTCACTCATCTTGGAGCTCTCCTCCCCCAAGTGGCATGATTCCTCCCATCTTTCCATCTCCATGGATGCTTCAACCACATAAGATTCCTTTTCGCTTATCTCTTTCAATTCTCTTCCATTTTTCCGTTAATTCTCTCTCAGTTCTTATGTTTAATTTTGTGTTCCATTATTCCTAGTGTGTATCTTTTCTTTTTTTCTCTTTGAATAGAACCTTCACACTTACTTAACTACTTGGTTAAGTTCATGTCTAGTGGAAATCCTCACTGAGTTATCACCTTATCTTACTAATCAAAAATTCTAATCCAAGTGAAATCAATAAAAACATGAGTAATTGCAAATCAACTTACATCAAAAAGTCAATTGTTTTGTAACCTTCATTTAATTAGAGATTAAATGCAAAAATATGAGGATTTATGAATTTATTTCCTGAAGAAGTTTTAGGATTATCTCCAAAAAGAAGTGAAGTGCAGTTTTTTTATATATTTGGATTTTGGTGTAGGTCTCATATTTATTGTACCTTACATAATGACTTCAACAAAGTTAAGTGAATTAAAGAAACAAATTGAAGATTTATTAGAGAAGTTTATTTGTCCAATTTATCCCAATAGGGAGCTCCTTTGTTATTAATAAAGAAAAATGATGGTTCCTTTAAGTTAAGTTGCTTATAAATAATATGTATCTCTTGTCTAAGATTGATTATTTGATGAATAAGCTACATAGTATAACGTTTTTCAAAATAGACTTAAAATTTGATTACCATCAAATCTTGGTGAAAGATGAGGATATATAGAAGACAAACTTTCAAAAAAAAAAAAAATATATATATATATATATATATATATATATATATATATATATATTGAGTATGTCATTATGTTCTTCAGTGACAAATTCTCTTGTCATATTCATTTAATTCATGAATAGAATAATCAAATATTTCTTAGATAAATTTGTTATTTTCTTCATAAATGACTTACTTATTTAATCTACGTGTCATGAAAAACATGAATCACACCCAAAGATAATATTGAAAATTTTTAGAGAAAAACAATTGTGTGTTAAACTATAAAACTATGAATTTTAGTTATCTAAAGTGAAATTTTTGGAACATATCATATGAACCTAAAATATATTTGTAGATCCTTCTAATGCAGAAGCAATGTTACAACAATATTACAATAGGGACATCCTTATACACTATTTGAGATTAAAAATTTTGTAGAATTAGTTAGATACTACAAAATATTCTTTGAGGTACTTGTAAGGACAACAACATCTTTAACTTAATAATTAAATTAGGAGATTGAATTAGATATATAGACTTTAATTATATACAAAGTCAAATATAGACAAATATTTATCATATGTTGACGAGGCATAGAGGTTTGTACATTAAGTTGAGTGTGAAAGACAATAATACTCAATTAAAAGTGTATCATTAAAGGTTGTAAAAATAATATATACCATAGTATGATAAAGGGTTAGAAACTCCAAACTTAAAAAATTAAAACAGTATTTAAAATCACATTTTTTTATGGAATGCTCTTCTTAAACATAAATTATCTATCCATTTAAGTTTGTTAAAAAAAAATAAATCCATATTGATAATTTCTAATTCAAATTACACCATTTTTTTCTTTGAAGTAATGCCTAACTCTTCTCTTATCTTGCTTGATTGTTTTGTTAAATTATTTTTTATTAAAAATGAGTATATTGTATTTTTTTTATTTAATATTTTTTATAAAATGAAAATAAAAAACATGTTAAAGTAATAAAATATGTTTTATTTTATAAAAATAATATCATCATGTCATTAAAGATTGTTAGAAGATATATACTATGTCTGAACTTAACACTAATAATTTTTTATATTATTAAATACAATTTCGTCCTAGAAATATAAGTAAAAAAAAATTAAAGTTGTATTTGATGGCAAATTTTTTCATCTCAAACGCAATTTATTTTTTATATAAATTTTAAAAATATATTTATATTTGTATGTTTTAATTCAAATGACATTGTTTTTTTTACCTGTACTTAATTTTTACTTATTTTTATGTTAAATTATTTTTTATTAAAAGTGAGTATATTGTATTGTTCATTTAATAATTTGCATGAAATGGAGATGAAAAACATGTTGGAGTAATTATTTATAAATTTGTTTCAGTATTTAAATCATTTAATTATATAATAGCATGTACTTAGTAGAATGTATTACAAAGGATTAATGAGAATAAATTAGAAGGTACTTAAAGTAAAAGTGGTTTATTTGGAAGGATAAGATTAGTTGATTGCTAGTATTTATAAAAGCTGAATTATATTAGTATTATTATCTACTTTCTAATAATACTTATTTATTTTATTCTATTTATTAAAAAGATATATAATAATGTTGGGTCAAGAGAAAAATTTTAGTATAGTTATTTTGAGGGGTTTTTAGAGACACAATTCAACATGTGTTTTTTCTTCCTGCACCCATCAAAGTTTTTCTTGCACCGCAGTACATAGGTGAAATGACTAACTACTTTATTTAATTCATTTTTATTTTGGAAAACTTTCTCTATCAAAATCAAAAATTTCTTCTACAGGGTAAAATATTTTTATTTTTAAATTTATACTTAATTTTATACTTTATTAGGTTTATTTTTTTTTAATTCTGTGACTTTTGAATTATACAATAACCAAATGAAAATATAATTATTAGTAAAAATACTATAAAACTTACCTTAACCATCAATATATACTACTAGTTATTATAATTAATCACCAACACTTAAAAATAAAGATATAAAATTTGCCTAATTTATTTTGTGTATATAAGGATGATTAAACACTTCGTACACAAACACACTATCATCTCTTTCTCTAGTATCATAAATTTAATTTATATTTAGAAATATCATAATAGTGAATAGTTAAAATAGTAATTACATTTAATTATAATATTTATAAATGGATTGATTATTTCTAACCAACAAGATGACTCATATTGATCTACTTTACAATAAATTAATAAACTTCTCAATAAATTAACGGTAAGGAAATTATTAATAAATAAATAATTAGATAAAAATGTAATACATTTTCATATTTTTTAAAATTAATTTACTTGCTTAATATAACAATATTTTTAAAAGTATTTATTTTCTAAGTATGTATTAACAAATACATATATGTTTAATACACAGCAAAATTTTGTACAAAATTGTGCAATAGATAATTATTTTATATTTATACTATTAAAAATATAAATAATTAATAATCACAAATTTAAAAAAAACTATTTTTACATTAAATTTATATTTCTACTATTAAAACTCACCTTACTAAAATTCACCTTAAGTTTAAAATACATATCATCATGAATATTTAAAATATAACTATTCTTTGATAATTACTTCCTCTTCAACATTTTATAAGATTTTATTAAGATTCAAATTTAATAGTATTTTTAGGTTTAATTTGTATGGTATTTCTCAGACTTATATCTTTTCTATATAATTGAAATATTCATCATACTTTTAATATATTTTATTTACCTAAAAAAATACATGCAAAATATTATGAAAAAATTGAAACAAAATGAAATTGACATATGAACTAATTTTTTTCATTATTTTCCCTCTCTTTTACTATTTTTGGAACAACTGAAATTTTCATTTATTTTAAATTATATTTTGTTATATACTACTTCCCACTGAATCCAAAATATATGAAAAGAAAATTTAGGGATATATCCTAACAAAATAAATAATTGTAGTTGCATCTATTAGATCTATATTCATCTAGTTTTGTTTGACATTAACATTTATACATAATTTGTGCATGATTTGCATTGATATCCAGATATCAAAGTCATGATTCACTAGACATCGTTGTAAATCATTCTTACTTTAAGATAAATTGTGCAGAAAATGTGTTGATTACACAATAGAATGGTGTTCAATATTCTACCATACTGATATGGTATCCATACATACTCCAATATTCACATTAGATAAATTGTAACATTTAACACCACATTATGTACAATTTCTTCTATAAATACCCATCCTTCTTATCTTGTTCTTCTGCTTCCTTATTAGCAGCTTGAACAGACTTGAACCAAAGAAAAGCCTGAATTGAACAATTAAGAATTCATAAATTAGCATAAACCAACTAATGCAACTAATCTAGAAAAAAAAACTTAATTAATTTTAATTCAAATTCTCAATGTGAACAATGAGGAAAGTAAATATTACCGAGGAGGGTATGCCAGTGAAGACAAAGAAACCTAGCAAGGGAGCATAAAACATGTTGTCCGAGGTTAATACACCGAATACCGGTCTCTGGTTCACGTATTCGAAAATGGAACCGATCTGTGGTACCAAAAGATACCCTATTAAGAAACAAATAAAAAAATATAATAACAGTAATAGTAGTATTAAGAGGTTGGTTAATTACAGCAGCGATTGCGGTGATTGCAGAGGCAAGTAAATAAGCGTAAAAGGGGACTTCAAATCCTTGTTGTGAAGTGTTGTTGTTAGGCTCATCCCGGGCCCATGGCGGTGGTTCATCGGAGTCTGGTTTGGCCCATGAAGGGATTTTTTCCTCGGACTTGCTTGACTCGGCGGAGCCTTGAGTCACTGCCACTACAACTAACCTGTGCGGCATTTTCCTCTTCCTATGGTGGTGGTGGGTAACTCCGAAACAAGTTGTAGGTTGTGATACATGTTGATTTTGGATAGCACCGGCACACCACAGTGTTAAGAAGCTGCCACCGCCATTGGCTGCCATGATATTTTTTTTAGATGCACTAATTGGAAGTTGAGGTACTGCCAGTAGAATCTTATCCTAAGTTTGGGCCTGAGGTAGGTTGATGGGCTTTGATGGGCCCGCTTAAGTGATAATATTTAGTGGACCCGGGAAAAAAAATGAAATAATTTGAAAATCAAATTCCCACGCAAAAGTGACCGCGCCCCTGCCCGCCCATTGTTTGAGAAATGAAAATTTAAAGTGTTTATTAAGATATCATTCTCATTCCAGCATAGTCACTATTTCAGCAGCATCTTCCTTCGCTCTAGCTTTAGCTTTCTAGGTCTCTCTGTGTCTCGATGGGAGGAAAAGGAGGGAAAGGACTTGTGGCTGGGAAAACCACGGCAGCCAACAAGGACAAAGACAAGGATAAGAAAAGGCCTGTTTCTCGTTCATCCCGTGCTGGGATCCAGGTAACCCATTTTCCCCTTTGCTCCTATTTTGTTTTTTTGTCAAGAATTGCCTTAGTTTTCAATTGAAAACATCATCTGTAGAACTGAATTTTACTATGTTACATGGCCCACATATTGGGTATATGTTGGATCTGATTTGTGTTCCTCTGACCGTTTTGGAAGTTTTGTTGAGCATGTCTGGTTCTAATCTTAACCACGGATCAAAATCCTTTTTGTTGTTTTTTTTTTAATTCTCTAGTGGTTGGGGAAAGTCTTCAGAACTGTACCAGATTTGGCAAATTAAGATTTTCTAGAGTAATATTTTTTTGTATTGTGTTTGTCAATTTCATGAGGGTAAAAAACAGTATTTTTTTGGTTCGGGGAGGCATATTAGTACAAGAAAGTTTCAACATTGACTAATCCCTGAATTGACTAGAATTATATCATGGATCTAACGGAAAGGTTGATTTTTTTTTTCTTTCTTCAAAATTACAGAACAATGGAAATGTTTGTTGATTATTGGAGGTTTTTGGTGTATAATTCCCACAATCAAGTTTGTACTAAAGATCTGTGACAAACTATTTAAATCTCAAACCATTAGGCAAACTCTGTTGGGTTTTGAGATGGTTTGATGCATATATCGAATTAATTTGATTTTGTTTTGTTGGATGTAGTTTCCGGTGGGTCGTATCCACAGGCAGTTGAAGCAAAGGGTCCAAGCAAATGGACGTGTGGGAGCAACTGCTGCTGTGTACTTGGCATCAATTCTGGAATATCTGACCGCTGAGGTTCTGGAGTTGGCTGGGAATGCAAGCAAGGATCTGAAGGTGAAGAGGATCACACCCAGGCACTTGCAGCTCGCTATCAGGGGAGATGAAGAACTTGACACCCTCATCAAGGGGACCATTGCTGGTGGTGGTGTCATCCCTCACATCCACAAGTCCTTGATCAACAAAGCTGCCAAAGAATGAAACTCAATCGCCTCTTTGTTTCTCCTTTTATCTGTCTCTTTATTTACCATCTGGTGGTTGTGTTAGTTAGGTAGTAGATCTTATTTTATGTTTCTTAAGGACAGGATGTTAATGTTAGAGTGTAAATGGTCATTCTATCTGCCTTTAACTTGCTTGATATGCTACTCCTGCAATTGTAATGCTGTTGGATTTGAAGAGTTTTTGTTTTAGCTTTAGTAAGTGATTTGTTTTTCTGACTACTCATTTGACTCACTGGTAATTTGCTTGTTATTTTAATTGACCTGTGCATTATAAACTATTATTACCAATTTAGAGGACTATATCAAAGTATAAACGTTCCCTTTGGGCCGAGTAGTGTCCAATCTCGAACAAGTTTTCTTGATTGTATGATTGTTCAGTGCCAGTGACATGTTTTGGTCACTTGTGCAGGCCTGTGTGGTCTTGTGACTAACTTTGGGTTGAACACGTATTGAAATCATTGAGGAATTCTTTTGAATTCTAGAGGCTATAATATTACATAATTATTCAATAACCATGATGGTAAATATTTGTACTTTTTTTGTTTTACTGAACTATATAAGTGATCTTACATAGTCTACTACTGTTGTTTCTTGATTATTTCTTAAAGTTATAATTTTACAAATTTTAGGATTTTAAAGACATTTTTAAGCGAATGCTAATATTAATAACTCATGCACTAATTAAGAAATTAATCTTTTTTATTATGATAAAAAAAATGTGTTCTCTTATAATTTTATGTGTTTTCATATAACTTTATAGTAAAATCATTGATTGGCAAAATCCGTAAACAAAAAGAAAAAGTGTAAATATTTAGAAAGATGTATTGTCAAAATGGTTCATATTATTGGGGCATCATGTCATTCACTACTGTTCAATAAAAATTGAGAAAAGAGAAATGGAAGAGAAAGTATCCATTTATCATTTAGTAAAGAAAATAATACAAAGGTAGAGAAATGACTCACTGTCAAATTACTTTTATAGGTAATATTATCTTAAAAAAATAAACTTCTGTATTTATAAAGGAAAACCGAAGATAAAGGGTAAAATAATGAATGTAATGTAGATGTAAAATTTATTGAACGTCAAAATATTATAATTAATGAAAGTATAATTATAAGTTCTAATATTATAATTTCTTCAATATCTATATATATTTAGGGTAAATATGTGTTCGTGAAAAAAACTCATTTTTTTTCTTGTATTTTTTTAATTCAAATACCCTAAACATTTACATACTTTTTTACATTTTTATTTATTTCCTTCCTACCTGCTCTGTTTTCTTTATACAAATAAATTGTTAAAGAGATACATGTGCGAGTCTAATGGCATTAGTTGAATGTGCTAAAACTCATGCTATTGAAAAATGCTAAAAGCTCTGGTTTCAGTGAGTTATAGAGAATAAAATAAAGACAGATATTTTTTTATTGACATGATTGGCAATGAAGAGTACAATATTATAACCCAAATTGCTGTGGATAACAATAGCACAAGTGTCCTCATCTGGTTCTGAGGAATTTGAAATAAAACTAAATAACATCAACAGAAAAATATCTAAAAATTAAAACTGAGTCTATTCTATATGTTTTTTAGTAATTACTTTGAGTTCGGAACATTTTTAAGCCTCTCTATACCCATACACGCATATTTTCATTCTTTAATTTTGAAGAGTTTTAAAATTTTAGTCATACATATACTATAATTTAACACTTCGATAATTTTAGGGTGCAATATAGTACTGACTCAATGGTGTCTATATTGAAAAAAATACCTTCTACTCTGTCAATTGTTTGTATATGGGCCAATAATCTTGTTTTAGAGAAATAAATAATAATTTTATTTAACTACTCTTGGAGTCTCAGTCTTTCTATTTTGGACATTTTTTAATTTTAGTTTCCAATTTTTCTATGAACTAGTATAGTTTCTTTATTTTTAAAACTAACAAACTTAGTTTATTACATAATTTTATGACGTGAATTCTTTAGCGGTTATATAAACATGGTATAAGTTTTGGCACTAAAAAATATATAATATGAATTGTATGTAATCTGAAGCGGACACAATAAAGCATCTAATATTTTGAGCAAATGCTAAGACCGGAATCTATAGCACGAACTGTTTGTGAAGATGCTATTCACACATTCTTTGTTCTTATACGTGTCTCTCTCACTTCTTTCTCTGTTGATATTCTTAAACAACAATCACCATTCCCTATTTTTCTCTCACTTCAAACTCATAACACTCACAAATGGTTGCAAATTGCTTTAGGCTGAACAGGGGTTCAGCAATATGTTCAACTCATTGGAACCCCATCAAACGTGAACTAGAACACCCTTCTGTGGTTGCAATGCTCAGAAGACCTTCAGACAGCATTACAGAAGAAACAAGAAAAACTAATGCCTACAACGATAACTTGTTTCATCGTTTAGCAATAAACCATCTTTCAAAAAGCGTTCAAGAAGCCACAGGTGCATACCCTTTTGTCACTTTGCTGTAGTTTATTTGAAGGAGAGGATTTGCTACAGCTTTGGATTCCTTTGCAGGACTTAGTAACAACAAGAGTGGGTATGAAAGCTTAGTTGAAGCAGCTACTGTGGCTAAACACAAATTTGACCCTATTCAGCAGCAAGAGGTTATCATCCAAGCTCTTCACAGAGCCTTCCCCAGGCCAATACTTTCATTCGTGAGTTCGTTACTTGTTTCTCATGGTATTGGAATTTTGATTTCAGTCATTTGATCTTCTTGTCTTGTGTCTGTGACCACAACTCCCTTCTATTCTTTTTGCAATGGAGAAAGCTGTGGTATATTTTAATTTTAACTTTATTTTTTAAACCACTAAATGTGATTTGTTAAAATTGTTGTCTTAATTGCTGTAGCTAGGAAAGTTAATGATCTCAACAAATTATGAAACTAAATCACTATCAATATGTTTAGGGAATCTGTCAATAAAGGTACAATTTCCATTGTGTTTTTTAAAGTTTTAGCAACAAAATAAGCCATTTGTGGAGTTACTCTGTAGTCCCATGATGAATGGCAAGGAAATTTTGGGAACTATTCTTTGCTCTGTAGAAGCTGCCTCTGTTTTCAGCTATTAGATTTATGCTATTTTTGTGACAGAGGGCTTATTCAAGTTCTGTCATCTGCTTTACTTTGAATTTTAATTATTGAGCATTACAATTTTCGATGAATGTGTTGTTTGTTGTATATGAGCAAGGGCAGATAAAGACAGTGTTACCATCATCTAAACTCTCAAGGGAATATTTTGCCATTTTCACCACTTTGTTCTTTGCCTGGTTAGTCGGACCTTGCGAGGTAAACAATTCAGACTCTATTTATTTTTTCTGGGTGTACAATTCATTTTACTCTGTCTTGTGTTCTAAAAGAAACTCCTTCACTAGGGAGCTTAGAGTAAAGAGGGTGTGGTTTTATCACACTCATTTCTCAATAGGAACATAGCATTTAAAAAGCCTAGGAAAGACAAAAACACATACAGAGCAAGTGTTGGAAAATGTGTGTAAAAACTTGTACCTCTAAAATAAGGGAAAAAATACCTATTTTTCTGCATTTACACCTAAGCTTTTACTGTATAAAAAGATGGGGGAAAACAAATCTCTTCCTTTTTATCATAAAACAGTTGGTATAGAGTATTAAAGTTTTTTTTATTTTTGAAAAATAAAATAGGTTAAGTGTCCCTTCTACATGTGATTGGACTGAAATATTTTATAGGTTTAACGAGGTAGTAATAAATAACTAATTACTACATGAAATAATGAACTTTTTTATAAACACTTTTAAAAGAAAAAAGAAATTTATTTTTCACCAACTAAAATTAACTTCTATAAAAAAGAATTTTAGTTTATGAATTTTTCTTACTTTGCTTTGTTTATTAAGAAATTCATTCAAACAAAACCTAGTTTTCATATGTTAGTGTTGACAAAAAAAATCAAAATGATTATTGAAAATGATTCGAATACGAAAGTCTGAAATATAAGACTGGAAAACATTTAAAATAAGAAGCACACAATTTATAAATAACGAAAGAAATTTTTAAAAAAGTGATTTGAAGTAGGGGTGGCAATGCGGGCTGGCCCACCCCACATAAGCCCACCTCGCACTTGGCCTGCAAAAAGCGGATCGGGTTGGCCCGTCCCGTAGAGAATTTGTGGGCTGATTTTTCTAGCCCGCCTCGCATAAGGGTTGGCACACGGGCCTGCAGGCCAGCCCGCATAAGAAATATTTTAAAAATAAAATAATTTTTTGAATAAAAATTTAAATTTTTTTTATTTAGATGCATTAGGTAAATGGTTTCATAATATTATTTTCACGAAGCATGCATAGTAAGATGTTATTAAAAATTTCGGAATGTAAAATATGAGGATACATAAAGAAAATATGAGGATGCAGAAAAAAAATTTATACATTTTAAAGTTATGCGGGTTATGTGGGTCAACCCGCCTCGTCCCCGCACTTGACCCGCGTGCGCTGCGGGTTATGCGGAGCGGGCCTAAGCGGGTCAGTGGATTGAAATATGCAACCCACCCCACGTTTTTTTAGCGGGCCGCAGGCCGGCCCGCATAGCCCACCCCACTTTGCCATCCCTAATTTAAAGGATTAATTACATGCTATGACAAAGTCTTTTATTTTTTTTCATCATATTGATAATCTTATTTTCATATCTCTCCTTTTATAAAATATATGTTATGAATATGAAATATGATTACTTTTATAGAAAAGTTATTACATAATTTGAAACATTGTTAAACTAGTCTTTATAGTTAGGTCAACACAATCATTTGCATATGGTGTCCTATTTCAGTTTTCTTACGAGTCATCAAGACTCAATACATAGTATTTTAGGAGTTATTATAGTTACTGGATAATGATAGTTTATAGTTGATACCAGTTTCATCTACTTTACACTTAAAAAAATTATTATTTTATTATAATATAATATTTTATTTAAAAATAGTTATTTTTTATTATTAAAGTGTCAAAAAAAATTATTCGTTATAATTAGTTGTCATATTTTTTTTTTCTTTAACTAATCTATTTTATGTCACTTGCTATGGCCTTAATTTTTCCATCTAATAAGAAAAGTTTAAAAGCTCCCAACTCATTCAATAAAAGGTTGGATTAAGATATAAGGGAAATAAGTCTTTTAAAAATGTTATCTACTAAATCATTTAACAGAAATATATTTAACTCAAGTTAAAATATTTTTAACTATTTTGGTGGTTAAAAGTAATTTGAAGTTTACTATAATAATTTCAACATTACTCAAAAATATCTTCACCTTAAGGAAGAGTAACTTCATTTTTATTTTATTCTCATCTAGAATAATCTTAATTCATCCTAATCTAAAATATTTTCAACTCAATTTCAACCTAAGTATTTTTAACGCAATCAATCCACTACAAAAAAAAAATCATTAAATATTAACTAAATATAAAGACAAAAAATAATTAATAAGTATATTAATTAAATTAAATATTAATTTAGAAACTAAAAAATTATTCATATCTAAAGTGGTTTCTATTATTAATAAAAATTTATAAAATAATTTCTATTTAAATTAGCTACCTAAGTTTTAGCGACTAATATTTTAAATTTTATATTAGTCCCTAAAATATTAATAGAGATTAATTTAGAATATGAAGTAGTAAGCGGCTTAAACTTTGGTAGCTAATGGTTAAACAGTAATTTAGAAACCATTTTATAAATTTTTATTAATAATCAAAATTATTTTAGATACCAATAACTTTTTTGATTTATAAAATGGTCTCTAATTTAATCAAATAGTAACTAATTATTTTGGTATATAAAATTAATTTCTATTTAATGATTTCTTGTAATGATCAAATTATTTTTAATTTTAGGTTGATTTTATTTAGAATGGCTTAAACTTAACCTCAATTATAATATTTTTCCTTTTATCATATTTGAGTAATTTCAGACTTCAACTATATTGTCTTCAACTCAACCATAATGATAATATTTTTGTTTCGTATCAACTAAAAAATATTCATCTTTGCCCAATTAAAATATCTTAACCTTAATATGACTTGTAGATAATTTTTAACACAACCTCAATCAAGATAGGGGATCTTTACCTTAAGGATATCCTTAAGTTGATATTGCTTATAATTTCTTCACTTCAATCATAGTTAGGAATACTTTTAATGTGACCTAAACTAGATCATCTTTAGTTTGATCTCAAATTAAATTTTTAAGGTTTCGTTATGATTTTAGTCCCTGAAATTTGAGGTAACTATGTTTTGGTCCTCTAAATTTTAAAAGGTTCATTTTAGTCTCTTTAATTAAAGAAAATATAATTTTAATCCTTGAAAATTAAATTTTAGGGACCAAAAATAGTTTTAAAAAACTAATTTACTCTTTCAAATTTAGTGTTTTTTTTTTTTAATTTTGAGAGGGTAAAATAATTTATTTTTAAATTTAGGAGATCAAAACCACGTCTACCCTAAACTTCAAATATTCAAAATTAATTAAGCTAATTTATAAATTTAGGACCCATGGGCTAATCGAAACCCACATATTTTCATCCTATGAGTTTTTCATGTAATTCTTTTAAATTTAAGTCATTTTATCTCTCAGAGATGGATTAGGGGTAAGTCCAGTTAGCTAGTCCATTTTAACAATCAATTTCTAATATTTTAGTCTAAATATAATATATGAATGTTATGTAAAAATTTAGTTCTAAATAAATATTTGTGAGAATGAAGAATATCCCCTATGTCTAATTGTTTCTCGCTCTCAATATTGTTAGTATTTTAATTTATCACTCCCTTCTATTATTGTTTACCAGTTGCTTGATGTATGGAGCCGTACTAATACATTGTAATATAAATATCAATTTGAAAACCGATTCATATCTAAGTTTATATATATCATATTTAGTTGGTTATACCTTTTTCATTCCTATGTTCCTACATATCAAGGTATATGATAATAAAAATTTTATTATTTCATATTTTAAAGTTATGTAACATTTATCTATTTTCATTACAAAATACATTTTTTATGTTTTTTAGACGTAAATTTATCATATTCATGTGAGAATGATAATTTTTATGGGTTAGTTATTCTTCAGGTATGCGACTAAATATCTAAATTATCTTTCTAAAATAAATACAATTCATAGTATATAAAAAAATGTAAATATTATCTTATAAACTATTTTTTATAATAGTATCAGAGTCAGTTAGTTTTAGGTTTATTTTAGCGAAAGTTTATTGAGTTTATCGTGTCACATGCGGATCATCTATAAATATTTAATCTCACATATGAGTTGACAATTTCAGCTTTATAAGAGTGGGTTAGAGATTCCACATTAACTAAAAATAAAAACGGTTCATAGTATAATTGGATATAAACTTCACCTTCCAAACCAGATTTATAATATTGAATTAGACTTAAATTTTACTCCTCCGTAGATGTTGTTTATACAGTTAAATTATTATAATTTGACCTATAATTAGAGAATAATTTCAAAATATTCAATTTCACATGTAACCAAAAAACTATTTATACTTTAAATGATAAAACTTTAGTCAACAAGAATTGGCACATCTAATCGAATCTTCAGTTCATAGCTGCGATTTGGATTCCCTTTCAAGGGATGGTGTCTGCTATCTAAACTTTTCAATCCAAAAATAAAATTGCAAAATTTAAAGAAACATAAAGCTGTACTTTAAGTTAATTACAGATAATAAACATCTGAATGCAAAAATCAACTAGTTAGGCAATATTTTACTTTAACTAAGACAGTTTTTAGTTGGATTCCTAATATATACACATGCTCATTAAATTTGAGAGGAAAAAAATTGTTTATATAATAATGCTATCTGATTTGACTCTAATATAGAATTGGATTTGATAATATGATATGATCTAAACTAAAATAAATGTTATAGATGGTAAATAACCTACTTCACCTATGGGGACATCCTTTTACTTTCCGACAACGATTTAATAATAATTGTTAAGGATTAAAACTCATTAATCTCACCCTTCATAGGTGAGAGAATCAAAAGTCAACGGCAGAAGTGAAAAAAATGTAGTCTACATCCCAAAATGCAGGTTAGATTCTTTTTTTAATGTAAAAATGTTGGTTTGTTTTGTTTTGTTTTCTATTTTTATTTTCATTCAAATGATGTTCATCTTTAACAGAAAATGGTCCCCAATTCACCCACCTTCACCACATTTTGAAGACGCACAATCTGCTAATTATGATTCAGCTTCTCTCCAACATTCTATTCTCTATTCCCGTCATCATTATCATCATCATCACCATCATTTTTTTTTTCAATACCAAAATCATGATTATTAATACATCTATTGCATTTTGAGTCTAATAGTTTTATATTGTTAGGATGAATATTTTCATATTATTTATCGATAAAAAAACCTATCTAGAATACAAATTCTAAAATAATTTGTAAAAAATAATACTTTTAGTTAAATGACAAGTCATGATTAAAAAATATAATTCTTTACTTTATATGTAGAGATATATGTTTTTTTAAATCCCCATTATAAGAAATATTAACATATTTTCAACCTTACTCATTGTTAAAATTTGATGTCTTTAATTCATTATGAATTCTATGTTTATTAAACACTCACTTATTCCTTATTCGAAAGAGGTGTATACTTAAGGCATTGAAGTCTAAAGATATTTTTTTTAAAAAAATTGGTATTATTAATTAGAAACAACTAGTATAGAAGTCTATAAAACCTTGACAATGTTGTCCATTCCAATTAAATTCAATAATTTGTAATATAAACTTTAATTTATTAATTTTTAACTAGTATTTATTGAAGAGTTGTTATGTAATTGTTTTTCATTATATAATTTTATGATTGTTTCAGCAAAATAACCAAACAATTTATGTAGGTTTTTAGAGGAGACAAGTTGTGTAGGTATGTGTATTAATCTCTGCAAAATGCCATCTCAAACTTTTATAAAGGACTCTCTGGGGATGTCCGTCAACATGGTACCCAGTAAGTATCTTCAACAATATATATTTTAATTATTATTCAAGTTTTAATTAGTTTAGTGCAGTATTATTTACTTTTATTGTACTTCTACTCATTTTAGAAGCGATTATAATATGATTGAAGTTACTAAAGTATTGTTCTAGTCAATCTTTACATAATACTTAATTGAGTACTTCAATCTTAGAGTATATATATAAATGGTTTATCGTATGAGTTCCTGATTAGAAAATGAAAAAACTAGATGAACAGGACAATAGTCAAGAAATATATATAAAATTATCTCTTTTTCGTAAGCCCAGCAAAAGGATATGAACAAAAGAATAAATGAATTTCATAAGCAACTAAGGATCATGGTCTCTACAAGTCCACTAGTATTAGGGTCAGAATCATGATTTCAATATAGGACCCATGCACATACCACTAAGATACAAAATTGCAAATAAACCCATCCAAATTCAGTTCAGAAAGTTTAATTGTTATACACCATTAGTATAAAAACTTATCAATATAATTCAATAAAAATCATTGATATAATCTTTAAAATAATTACAATAGAAATCAATAAATTTATAATAAGGTAAATATTGGATTTAGTACAATAATTATTTATAAAAGAAATTATATTCTTAATAGAACAATTTTAATTTTGTTAGGTTTCTTTAAACTCAGTTAATAATTAATATAATTGAATATACATTTAATTTTTAATAATTGTCAAATGTGTTTATTAAAAAAATCATCATTAACATGAAATTAATCGTAAAGCAGATCTTTTACCTTCTTTTTTTTACTTTGTAAATTTAAAACAGTTAATAGTTCATTTAAGATTAATTGAATTTTAACGTTAATTTCTTTCATAATAAACACATGATAATTAAAAATATAAACACGTGTTCAATTACTTACTCAGTCATCAGTGGAGTTAAAAAATATTAACAAAAGTAAAGCTTTTATACTTAAAAATGTAATTTTTTTTCTTATTTTATCAAAAACAAAATATGTCAAATTGTACTAAATCGATTATTTATCTTTTATAATAATATGCGTCTAAAAAAAGTTTCACATTCCATAGTCTATTATTTCCATACCTAACTACATTTTTTTTATTGAGAGTTGTATCTAAAACCATACATTAACCGTAAGTAATAATTTTAGTGTTGATTGATATAGTGTTATTTCCATGAATAACATCTTGATTCTGATACCAAAATCATTGAGATTGAATGATGATGGCCGACTCAACATTAAATTAATGATAGTAATCTCTGTTTATGTGAATTTGAGGTGGTGAAATGTACAGGACCTCGTATTGGACAAGGGAAATTCCTGTAATTAAATGATTAAATAAATCCCACTAACATCTCTTGATAATAATGGATGAGTACAATGCGATTGTTTTATTTATCTTTTGATTTGCAGATTTTGATGACATGAGTTGTGAGATGATATTTGGACAGGATCCTCCAGCATCAACTGATGATCCAGCACTGAACCAACAATGCTATAAACTATGTAATTATTTCATTGCAACATTCTTCACATTTTTTTTATCTACCAACTGTCAACATGAAATAAAAAATTTCAGAACTTGGGAAAGTCAAATATACATTACAAAAAGTAGAATTAACTAATTAACATTGTATTTTCATATATCATGCAGGCAAGGCATATAAAAACCATGGAACGAACTTCCCCAGTTAATGCAGAGGGTATGGAAGATAGCAAAAGGATATGATATTTTAAATGACAACTTCATTTTTATACCATCCACTATTATTTACATCAACATACTTTTTTTCCTTCTCTATTGATTTTTGACTTTAGTACTAGTAATTAATTAAAAAATTCATGGCTATAATGATTTGTATTTCATTTACATGGTAAAATTTTACTTTGAAAAATAAATTCTTAAATATAAACACTTTTTTTAAATGATTTATTAGGGACAATTCTGTCTCCTTCCTCTAAATGATTATATCTAATTTTGTAAAACTGAAGACAAATTGACATCTTGTTAGTAGCTTCAACAAATATATTTATCAATGGTTTAATATAATAGTGAGTGATCAGATAAAATCAACAATTTTTTTTAAATAAAAGCAATAAACTTTGTTATAATGAATTTTAATATCATCTTAAAAAGTGAATTTAAATCTAAAGATGAATTTTGCATCAACTTTCAATGTTTTGGAGTATTTTTTTTTGGTATGTAATGACTAATTAATGATGATTGGATCAGGAAAGTGAACTCATGAATTTTGTATATGTTTGAATTGAAAGCAAAATGAAATAGTTTCCTTTTTTGGGAAGTAGTGGTTTGACTGAAGATTTGTTGTAGGGTTTCAGGTGAACATGAATGGAACAAGAGTGTCCCCCACGTTCACATTGTGTATGCTGGCAAAGCTGAGACTGATCAGCCATAGTTTCTCTCATTAAGAAAACAACCAAGTGCTCCACCGCACTTCCAACCAATCATTTGCAAGTAGATTTCCATCATTTTACTACTTTGAATCAATCTTCTTTCTTCTGCATTTCAAATATATAATGAAAAACCAGCCTAAGGGTTATTTCTATCGTGATGATCTTTGTCCTTTCCCTAGCTATAAATTGGAATAATAATGTGTAGTTATTAAATAATAATAGAACTACATGTTTTAATTTAGAGAAAAAATATAATTCATTAGCATACTTTTTATTATTGGGAATGATATTTTATTTTATCTATAACAATGATTGTTGTGTTTTGTAGAGTATTTTAAAAAGTTTTACTCCCATATTATTTGGTTTTGTTCAACTTGGAATCTTTATATACAAGAGTTCAAACTACTTATCACTTGTATCACATCTTTAGCTATTAAATAGATAAGACTTAAATTTATGAAGTTTGATTTGAAAATATTAAAAAATATGTCTCATTAACAATTGGAGACATAAGTTAAAACGAGTTAAATTTTGAAGTAATAACATTTAAGAAGATATAACCAAGTCATAAAATATGAGATGCGTGTTTGATGTATGAAAGCGAATGAAGTGGAGTTGGTTTATAATTGATGATGAGAAATTGAGTAGAGAATGTATAGTAGCATGAATGGGTTGCTTCAGAGTGATGTAATTGGCAAATATAGTGTAGTGAGGAATGGAGTATGGGAAATTAGAGATGTGGGATATGGAGGTTGCAGAGTGTAAGTGAGTGGGGGTATCTGTTTACAGTGCAAGGAGAAGACCGTCTGATAATACTTCATTGCCTCCAATTTGTTGTTGCCAATGCTTATGATGAAATTAGCAATCAGCAGTGATCCATGCAGTCAATAAAAGTGAAAGTAACAACCACAAAATGTATATTTTTATTCACTTTTTTTAATAATGGTGGATTAATAACAGACATAATTAAAAATAATAGTCTAAGTGGTAGTTTAAAATAGAACACGTGGCCATAAGACGAATGGTAGTATGGAGCTTAGAGTGATTTTAAAGAAAATTAAACAACAAATTTAACAAATTTACTATGACCACTCACTGATGTATCTATTTTCTAGCTGGTATACTATAGATAATTATTCATACAATTAATTAAACCATAACTTATTTCGATAACTTTTTCTTCAACTTTTATTGAAGAAAAGAAAAAAAAAAGCATAAAAAATAATAATTTAGAAGTTAAAATTAAAATCAATTCGTATATTTGAATTTTGATAGTTCGTTCATATAATCTCTGTAATAGATAAGATATATAAATTGATTTTAAGTTTTCTAAAAGGTCTATTCGTTTTACTTTGACAATCTTTTTCTAAATGTTTATACAACAAGTGTACCCAAATTTAATTAATTTAGTAATTTTCTAAATTTCATCGAAATTAGAAAAAACGATGTCATAGCAGTATTTAAAACCAATTATTAAAAGGCCTAAAATTATTGTCAACTTACAAAATAAATAATGAATCTTATTGTTTTAATTTAACTTAAAATTTATTTAAGGAAATTTAGGAAAGCTTAAGCAATATTTAAGTTGAGTATGAGTTATCAGAAAATTTACACATGACCACCACCACAAACATCCGACCGTTACCATGACAGTCCTTTCGACTCCACCTCCAAGTGGACCACACCAACATCAACATCAACTATTCCAGATAAATAAAAACCAAACAAACCCACTATTTTTACCCTCGTCATTTTCTCCATGAACTACCAAACCCATCTTTGAGAGAATCTACCATGACGCAACCGTAAATTCGTACATCAACCACGAAAAAAGACTATTATATAGAGTGATCTACTATAGAGGTTCCCAACCGCCCTGACCCATACATCTAAAACGCACCAATTTGCATTTCATAGCACACATGATTAGGTAGGATTAAGAAGCAGACGATGGCAAATTTGACAAAAGTTGAACGGAATTACTAGAATTTTTGTAGTGGTTTAAGGGAACTTGATGGTAATTTAATTTAGAAAATGGAGGCTTCAGTCGAGCAAAGGTATATAGACTACTACACCCATACTTCGCATGTAATAAATTTCTATATGATTTTTACTTATTATATATTTTGAATTAAATATACGATTAATTCATGTGAACATTACTTCGAAATAATATATATATATATATATATAGATTTAAAAAAATAAATGAAAAATGGCTTTTTCTTTATTTTAGGTAGGATGAAATTCAAAGAAAAAAAATTGCTGTTAACAAAATAATCATTATGAACACAATCACTCAAGGCGCATCATTCAAGTTTTGGCACCGATAACCTTTGTTGAACTAACACATGCTCGTTTTTAAGCTAATGCACAATACTAAGTCCTTGAATTCAAGATCAACATCAGAACTCACTGAGGACATGGGAAATAAGCAGCCCTAAATAGCCGGTTATAAGAATTTAAGGTGGGTACTGCTGCTGAGACTTGAGAGTCGATATTGAGTCAGCGTAATACTTACCTTACCCCAGAATCAGGACTAGCATCTCCATAAGAAACTAAACCCTTCTGACCGGATGAAGAGCTGGACCTAGACCTGCTACGAGATACGGAAGTCCTTTTATCATGTCGTTTTGGTGGTGTAGCATCAGGGGATCTGGAGTGAGATGAGCCATTGCTCCTAGAATTGGACTTTGACCTACCCCTCCTGTCTGCCAATCGATCATCACTTCTTGGACCAAGTCGGGATTTTAACCTGTCACTTATGGGAGGTCGCCTGTCTTCAGGACTAAGACTACGTCTTGGGCTTCGACTCCGGTCACGGTCTCTAAAACGGCCACGCACTGGACTGCGAGAGATGCTCCTACTAAGACTTCTCCTGCTTTGGTATCTAAAACCATAAGGATAAGAAATAAGGTTCATGTATGCATTTTCCTTCGGTCTTTTGTCTTGCTCTTCTTTGAGAAACAAACACATGGTGATATGCATAACTTAGAGCTCATTTCCTTCAGTATTTTTAAGAAAACATCTAATTAAATTTCATAGTAATTATGTGTCTTTCCAGGGAAAACCTAAAAAAAAGTTACTATTACAGTATTTTTCTCATATTAAAAATAGTAGCCAACGAAAAATATATCTATAAAAACTGCATTATAAAGAATTTACTTTTTAAATAAAAACTTCAAACAAATGGACCCTTAATTGTATTAGAATTAGAACATAACAACTACAAAAGCATGCACAAAGAAATGCAGTTTAATAAAAAGGAAGTCAATTTGATCCATAGCCCAACCTCAACCCACTCCTAGAATAAGGCCCCTTTTATTGACCCACCAAATTAGTGGGTTGAAAAGCCCCAGCCCTCTCAGGCTCTACATAAAGTGGGTTAGGATCAAGATCAGGTCAAAGTGGGTTTAGCTCATTACAAGGTTTCAATTAACTTCTAAATACTTTTCAAAATTTTTTGAATCCCTAAAGTATCCTAAATTGCAAATTGTTCCCTCAATATTTTACATTAATTATAGATTGGTCCTTAACTTGGCCTATGACTAACCGGACCTTGCCCATAATGTCCTAGGTTTGGATTTGAATTGAGTAAATGTTTGTTTTTCCATTTTCATTTTTAAATAAGATTATTTTACTTCAAAAAATGGCCCATGGGTTGGCCATAACCAATGGGCTTTTGTGAGCATTTTGGCCCTATGGACCTTTTCTTATGTGGCCTTTTTTTTACCTGAGCTCGTGTGGGTGGGTTGACAAATTGACAGGTCTAGTTTCTAGTAATATATAATTAAGAAAATGCTAAATTTATGCAAGGAATGGGAAGCATCATGGTCTAACTATATAGCAGAATCAAACAAACAAGAGCAAGGAAGAACCTTGGACGATTTCTGCCCCCAGGTGGACTTCGATAACGTCGTGGTGGAGATCGCTCAGAATAACTTCTGTAGCTTGTGTTTCTTCAAGCAAACATAACAAGTCAGAACAACATGCAACATTTTATTAAATAATCCAGTTTAACAAAATAGTGTAGACAACTATACATACCTATCAAAGTTCCTCCTTATATTTCTATCACCATATCGATATGTGCGAGGAGACCGCTCAGGAGATGGAGTACGATATCTGCGGGCAAAGGCATAACGCTCAGTAAAACCACGTCCTTTTTTAATACGCTTAGGCATGCCATTTGGTGAAGGGCTTTTTGAAAAGCCATGACCATGTTTAGGGGCTGCAGGTTCAGATGCTTTTTGGCCAGAACTAGCCAGCAACGTAGCACGTCCTTGGTTTAGCTCTAGCTCACCAGAATCCCTGGTAGGACTTCTCCCAGTTCTTGCACTTCTGGATATAAAAGATGTCGTACAAACTTAGTGGAGAAGTATTAAAAGCCCAGGATGGAGACATTTACTGAAGCAAAATTTACATGAGATGAATAATAATTAGAAGCTAAGAAAGCAAGAGGCAAAACCTATTGTCATTTGAAACATCTGAATTAGCATGTTGTTTAGCAGGTTTACTAAATTCAGCTTGAGTATCATGCCCGTTATTCACAAATGCCCCATTTTCCGGAGACAATTCACCTTCTTCATGTGATTGCTTGTCCACAGTTCTTCTAATGTTGGTATCCGTTGTTTGCTCTGGAATAATTTTATCTTGTCGAGGAAGGCTAGAAGATTGCTTTTCTGTGTCTGTAGCAAGAGCAGCTATAAGCTTAGGTGGCTACATAGAGTATTTGTGGAGGAAAAGGGAGAGAAGAGAAGGTACAGGACCTATCGTAAGAATTAAATAAATAGCATACATTGATTTCTTTGTGCTTTATTGTCAGCACGTGTTTTCCGACCTGAGGAGTGACGATCACCTTTCTCATCGCTAGAACTACTACCACTAGTACTAGAGCTATCACTTGAATCCTCAGAACTGCAGAAAAAAGGAAGGTAAAACCACTTAAAGCTTACTGGAGGAGTACAACAAGAGATAAAAGTGGGGGAGCATTTTAAAGGTAGCTATAATCAGACCGCCTAGACTTGTGCTTTGATCTTCTACTTCGACTGTGCCTACTTCTCTTTCTCTGGTTTCGACCAATTTTCCTCTTCTTCCCATGCTTGCGCTTATTTCTCCTCTTCTGGTGTTTCCCATAACTAGAGGAATCAGAATCCGATTCAGAATCTGAAGCTGATTCAGAATCCGAGGAATAACTATCACTATCAGATGTTGAGTATCTTCTCCTTTTTTTCTTCATGTCTCTGGAAAATTTTTTTCTTTTCCCCCTTGACTTTTGGTCGGAAGACTCAGAACTATCATCAGAAGTCAGGGGTTTCCCTGATTTTCTCCTTTTCCCTAAAACATGAAGCAGTTCATGTATTACAAGCAATAGCATTTAGCAAGAGATTGAAGCAACCATTTTATAGTATATATTCATCAATATATATTTCCTATCGCAAGTACCTTTCTCCTTCTCAACTGTATGCTGAGCTTTTGTTTCAGAAACTTCACCGCAATCAATAATTTTAACTGTCTGGGTAGGTTTCCCATCGGATGTTCCTACCAGCTCAATTTTCTTCAGAGCATCCATTCCATTGACAACTTTTCCAAAAACAACATGTTTCCTGCATTAACATGTGAAAGACTACAATAAAAAACCTCACCAATACATCAACAAATCATCAATTACAGACATTACAAACTTTTAGCACATGAAAATGAAGACTCTAGATGGCTACTACAATCAAAAGAAACTGAAAATAACACGAGTAAAACTTACAAGGGCCATCAGCAAGAAAAAAGAAATGCACAGACAACAGCAGCAGCAAAAAGGAATAAAAACTGAAAGATAAAACAGTAAAAATTTTGGGCCATAAACGAGAACAAGAAATGCAGATTGAAATCCAGTATGGTGTACAAAATGATTGAAGCACGTCAAACCAGTACAATGAAAACATTCAAAGATTGTATACCCATCAAGATGAGGTTGGCGCTTGAATGTAATGAAGAACTGAGATCCATTTGTGTTAGGCCCACTATTAGCCATAGAAAGAAAGCCAGGTCCATCATGTCTTAGTTTGAAATTTTCATCTGCAAGGAAGAAGTAGTTGGGGGTATAGTCAAATGATTAGTATCGAAAAACATTGAAGTATGTGTAAGCCTTTTTGCTTCTTTTATCCTTGAATGTAAAATAAATAAAAAAACTGCTCTTATAAAAGGTACCTGCAAATTTTCCACCATATATACTTTCCCCACCCGTGCCTGTAAAGCAGTCAAGTTGTTCCTTAAAACTCTTTGTAAAGGATATGAGGTCAAAAGAGAACAGCATATCATATTAGGTAAATAACAAAAACAAAAAAACATACCATTACCCTTTGAAAAATCACCACCCTGTCAGGACACAAGAAAGAAAGTTGGTAAATTATCATGTCTTCAAACAAATGAGCTTCAAAAACCAAGTTTGGAGAAATAGGGAACAAAGCAACGGCAAACTCCAACGGCAACCGCAAAACTTTACTAACAGAGTTTACAATTTGAAATGTTCAATTGGCTAACTTTCATTTAGACATAATACCCACATGCAACATAAAAAAACATCAACATAGTTATCAGTTAGCTCATGCTAATCATGAATATAGAAGGTGAGTCTACACGCAACGCAACAGTAAGGCAGATTCAGCCTTGCAAGGAGGTCATGAATTCAAATTCTAGAAGCAACCTCTCCACTTGTGGGGAATGGTAAGGCTACGTACACCTACCATCCCCAAATCCAACTACGTGGGAGCCTTGTATGTTGGGTCCACCTTTGTGACAATCATGAATAGTGTAAACATGAAGGACAACTTACTTGAGCCATGAAACCTTTAATTATGCGATGAAAGCTTGTTCCCTTATAATGCAAAGGTTTCCCAGTTGACTCTCCAATGCCCTTCTCACCTACAAACAAAAGCAGTGTTACAGCAAAAGTAGAGTGCACAAGTTTAAAGAACCAATTACTATGAAAAACATACCATCATTTGAGTCAAATTTTAATATTCTAGTAGTTTAATAAGCAAAATGTTTAGCATTATCTTATATATAGAATAAACATAATTTCACATTAGTAGGCTAGATATTTGTATCGACAGGAAGTAACATGTACCACCATAGGTGAATTACAAATGACTATTATCTCACGCACATAGACTATAAAACTTTACATTCAACTAGACAAGTTGCCAAAGAAGTAACAATAAAAAGTTCTATGAAGATATTATAAAAGAATTGACATAGCTTTGGTCTTTTGCCTCAATTTTTCTACAGATAAAGCTTAAAATGAGTACAACTATTTGTTTAACATTTATGTGCAACTGTGAACAAAAGAAACATATAAAGTACTAAAACAAGTCTATCTTCTGTTTTTTTCCTCTTAATCTAACATCACCTTTATAGTATACACCATTCATACAAATTAGCATTGTTGGCTTCATGTAAGTTAACCAAAAGAAGGACTATAAATTTCAGTTAGGATCGGGGGATAAGAATTTAACCAACACTGACATTTCATATATACATTAATATACAAGTTCAACTTTCCACTCCCAACCCCAAATATGCAAGGGGTAGGAACAGGGATCTAGGTAAAATAGAATCTTGCTCATAAGTTGATCAGCATAAGGGTGGAAAGGGAACTGATTCAGGATGCATATAACTTCCTGACCCCCAATCAAACTAGTGTCTATATCACTGCTGAAACCAATATTTTTCTTGGTCAACAAGAAGCTCCAGAGTCTTACAAATACATTTACAAACTTCATGTTCCACAAGCAACAAACAAACTATTGAGAAAATGAGAATGATGTCAAAACATATAAAGACGCCTATTTAAACTTGAAGATACCTGTACAAAGCGCCCGAAAATTCTCGGCTGTCTTTGGAACAATACTATCAAAAAGCTGCACAATTCAAAAAGAGTTTATTCATACGAACCTAAGATGTTCAGGCAAACATTAGATATACTTACAAACAACAAAACTCTTAATTATCTTATTACCTGGATAACAATTCTTTCCACGGGGTCCGCATCAATTGAGACATCGAAAAATACACGAAGATTCTTTTCCAGACCCATCACCTAGCTCAGTAGATGCTTCAGACGTAAAGTAGAGGTATAAAACAATCAGAAATCAGCATAAATGTACCAGGCGCGATTCATAAAGAGCATTCAATGTCAGCGTTCCCCTTAAACAGAGAGCCAAAGTTGTGCATTTAAACACACTGAGTCACCAATGTCCTCCACATGTGCTATGTTGAAAACAAGCTTCAAAATGAAAAACTATAGTCCCACTAACCAGTTGTTTATAGTCATAACTACATATCCATCAAAACCAACACATTATATAGTAAGAACTCAAGCTTCCAAATATCAGTTTACTCACATGCAATGCAACAAAACCCTAAACCCTAAGTATACATTTCAACATATAACTGGACTCAAGTTCCTGGAAGTTTAATTTTTAAAAAACTGAATCAAAATCTTCGTCGGAAATGGCATCTCGCAGCTAGAGAGGAGGAAGGAAGTATCCAATCAGAGAGTGGAAAAATCATAAATGAAATGACAAAAGAGAAAGAGACTAGCAAATTTTGAGGGTTAAGAATTTTACAGTTGTTCAAACTGTGCTTGCTTATGCGGACACAGGAGAGATGGAAGAGAGAGAGAGATGAACTCACCTTGAAGGCATAAATGAATGGAGGCGACGGTTGGGTCTCACTGACTATAACGAAGAAAGGTTCTTCCTCAGCTTGAGAGACTGTGAGACCAAGCGCATTCTTCTTGGGCCTTGTCGAACAATATCTGGGCTGTCCATGCTAGCCCAATTAGTAAGCCCTACGTTGTTCTCTCACTCCGCTACCATTTTATGCAATAATATTTTCCAAGTTTTTTTACATTGTTATTTAGAATCTAAAATATGAATCTGAATCTAAATCTAAATCCCTTTATTCCATCATGAGACAAATTATGAGCATATTTTTTTAAAGAAATGACTTTTAACTTTTACAAACATTTTTTAACTGTCTTTTCTAATTACAACAGAGGAAATATTTGTATAACGACGATAATTGTCGATGAAAAAGCAATACACTATCAACATTTTTTTGCCAAAGAGAAAGAGAATGAGAACTTCACTAAGTAAACATTTTACAAATAATAAACACTTTTTTCTATTTTCTTTTTAAACACTCCAAAATTCTATAACACTATTTCATACAAAATAGTTTATTTAGTAGCCTAAAATAGTTTATTTACATTTTTTATTTGCACTCAACTTGTATGCACGTGTTTTCATGGTCTACTACTTGTTTTTTGTTTAAGTCTTTTAATTATTGTTGTGTTGCTGTATGTAGTCTATATGTTCTTACTTTAGAATATCTGATTATCTTTATATAGGTTTGCCTTTGCTTTTCTTGAAGCATAAATATTCGTTTTTTCGTAATGAATACTTAAAAAATAAATGATTAAATCAGTAAACAAAGAAGATGGGAGGTGATTGGTGGCACCCAGTTGAGGTGATGGGAGGCGGCGGGGTGGAGGACGATGGTGCTAAAGGTGTGGAGAGCGATGGTGTCGCCGGAGTGGAGAATGGAGATACCTTTAATCTTCTTCTTCTTCTTTTTCTCCATATTCTTTGTGTTCTCTTTCTTTCGTTTTCTCTTTTTCTTCAACTCCCCTTCCCCTTTTTTTTTATTTATTGTTCTGATCACCACTTCTCCTCCAAAAACCTCCCTTTATATAAAGGAAGAGTGGGAAAGAGTAAACTACATGTGGGTGGGGACTGTAGGAAGTTGAGAGAAAAAATGAGGGACTAGTGAGTGTGGAAAAAGAAAAAGAAACTAGATTCGAGTGATTATCATAATCAAAAGAAAAAAATTATTTCAAACTATGAATATTTTATTTTCTTTTAAATATATTTAAAATAAAACAAAACATTGTATTTATTTAATATCTTTTAAGGATTTGTCAAAATAAATAAACGTATTTTTTATTTTTTCAGTTTAATCCCATTTTAATAGAATAAATTACAACGTATATTTTTAATATGTTTTAAAGTTGTGGTAAAATCAATAAAAAGTATTTTTATTTTTAATTTAATATATTTTTAATATTTTAATGTATTTTAAAAATTTTATCATTTTTTTTGCTTTTTATTAAGTCAAGTCCACTGTATTTTATTTAACATTTATGACTACCTAGATGAAATTGGTATTGACAACTCACCTTTGCTGGATAATACTAAAAATTTACATTTTCATGTTATCATAATAAAAAATAATTGAAAATAGAGATACTAATTTTTTAATTCAAAAATTAATAGAAATTGTTCTGATATACTTAATATAGTCCACATCACTCAAATAACCATTTAACCATATTCGATGACAATATCGAAAATAGTTTATATATTTTTTCCTCCTCTAATCCATTAAGACACTTTTTATAAATAAAATCGTGACAAAACATTAACTTTCATTACTAACATTATCTCGAATGATGTGATTAAGGTAATATATAAAAATATTATTTTATCTACTAATAATTATGTTGAACAACAATATAAAAAATTATATATTAAATTTCATTTATAAATAAAATGAGAATTTATTTTAAAGATGAAATATTGTGGAATCAATGAACATTCATATATGATTTTTTTTTTCATATATGATAATTTAAAGTAATTTTGACATGTTGTGACAAGTAATTTTGATCTAATTTAATTTATGTGGTTTTAAAGATGGAAGTTTTTTTAATTCCATTCATTGCATGGGTCAATAAAAAAAACCATTTTAGGAGTGTCTTAAAATTAATCAGTGTCCCATTCATTCCGCTAAAAATGTTTTCTTTTTAAATTTGTGTAATAAGCATGCTTAATGAGTAATTTCAATCTACATTTGCCATCTCATTCCTATCTCACAAACCCTTTTTTACAAAATCAATTTTAATGATATAACTTACTTTATAAGGTAAAGTAAGTAATTTCAATGGTTGATAAAGGAATAGCGATTAATATTATTACATGTTACCTAATACATTAATATTCATTAAGAGAGACTTAGGAAGGTTGAACTTCTAGACCATACAAAAACACAAGAAATGACTAATATTCTTCTGGAAATCACGGGGCCAAGTCAAAGGTAATAAATCCGATCAAACATTCAATACGCGTATTAACGAAAGGTTCGTATTTGTTTGAAATCAGATTCTCCTCGTGAAGCCATAAACTTCTGTGTCTCATTTGTGGTGAAGTTTCCATGACAACACTGGGTTCATTTTCATGAATGTAAACTTAACATATGGATTCATTTCAATGAATGTAAACTTAACAGATGTAGCAGTTGCATGCCTAGGCAAGTTCCTTGTTTCGAGACTTAAGTATGTTGAAATAATATAGTTACAATAAATTATTATATTTAAGATATTGTCGACTTTTTAGTTTGGGATTTTATTTTAATTTTGTCTTTATTCTTTTGTTTCAACTTTTAAGTGACAAGACTAGACTTACCGGAATAAACTCTTAATTGAGGGTTAAAAAAATTTATGGATTTGATTTTATTGATAATATTAATGTTCAAATCTTTAAATATATTAGATCAATCATTATATCTTATCTGTTTTAAAACTTAAAACTCGGTTACAATTTTATCTTTAAATAACATTTTAAAATATTTGAAAAAACAAATATTCAAAATATCATCTACTTCAACTTTTAGAATTTTAGAATAATGTGACACTCAATTGTACATAGGAATTTTAAAATAATATGAAACTATATTGTACGAATAAATCCCATAGGCCTCGACTTTTAACGAGGACAAGAACTTTGAAGTCACGTTTTCATTGACTTTGTGAATGAATAATTGAGATCAAACATAAAGTCTGACTTGAAAATTTCCCTACTAAGAAAAGTAGCTTTTACTTTGAATTTAGAGTTTGATCTTGGACTATTTCAATAAAAATTGGTACATCACATGACACATCTATATATGTGCAAGAAAAATGAAGCAGGTTCAATTCAATCAAAGATAACCGAGCAACACATTTGCTCATTCAGATTTTCTTTGCTTTTCCATATCAGTTAATTGATACTGCATAACAAGTAATGGAAGGTGCACTGACGGATGATCAGATTGCTGAATTCCAAGAAGCCTTTAGCCTCATTGACAAGGATTGTGATGGTGTGTTCTTTCTGCATCTTGATGATTTTATCATTTAATATATTTTTTTCTCATTTTGATTTGAAAGGGGTTTTGGATTTTGACTTGTTGGCCCTTTGGTGGTGTCTAGGATTCATTAGCATGGAGGAATTGACAACCGCTTTCCGATCAATAGTAGGGAACCCAACAAAAGAAGAAATCCAAGACATGATTAGTGAGGTGGATATTGATGGTAATGGGAGTATAGATTTTGAAGAGTTCTTGAGTATTATGGGCAGAAAAATGAAGGTAAAAGATAGATAAACTGGTGATGATAGCATGTATTAGTTAAATTTAGGTTTTGAGACTAATGATTGTTTAAATTTGTAGGAAACTTTATCTGAAGAGCTGAAAGAAGCCTTCAAAGTGTTTGATAGAGATGAAGACGGATACATATCCGCCACTGAGGTAAAGAAAAGTGTTTTTTATTCATGGTTTTGATTGAATCATTCATTTGTTAATTTGCTTTATGATGTTTTTTCAGCTGAGGAACGTAATGATGAGTTTGGGAGAGAGGCTGACAGATGAAGAGGCAGAACAAATGATTAGAGATGCAGATTTGGATGGGGATGGGCAAGTTAGCTTTGATGAATTTGGAAGGATTATGATGCTCAAATGATTTCATTTGCAAATACTTTTATTTATTTCTTTCTTCTAAAATTATTATGTTTATACAGTTTTATATTATTTAAATTTCTTAATTACTTAAACGTAAAGTTTATAACATATAAGTTTAACATTTTCTACTGAGAATAAAGTAGAGACAGATAAAACGATAATCTAGTTTTTTTTTTTAAAGAGTTATGATTTAGTCTCTGAATATAAAAAAAAAAAATATTACAATATAACGGTAAATTGGTTATTAAAGTTTATATAATTTAGGTTATAAGAAAATAAGTATATAAGAAGATGGTAAGAAAAAGAGATTTTTTGTTCTCTTTTGTATGTATTTACATCACTTCATGTATAAAAAATATATACAAGTATAAACACGTTTTCTCTCCAAATTACAAGATAATTAGGTAAGGATTCACTAATAATGAGATTTTATCATTATTAAATTAATTGCGTATAATATCGTACAATATTTGCATAGAATAATTACGTATAATTACGTATAATTTGATAATTATTATTTCCTTAATATTTCATGTATAGGAAATACATACAAGTATAAACACGTTCTCTCTCCAAATGACAAGGTAATTAGGTAAGGATTCATTAATAATGAGATTTTATCATTATTAAATTAATTGCGTATAATATCGTACAATATTTGCATAGAATAATTACGTATAATTTGATAATTATTATTTCCTTAATACTTCCCTCAAGTTGGTAGGTGAAGATCATGAACCCCCAACTTGTGTCGCAACGTCAAAAAAATTTCCTTGCTCACTGCCTTTGTAAAAATATTTACGAGCTGGTACTATGTCGGTACATATGAAGGACTGATTATCCGGCTTGTAATTTTTCTTGCACAATGTAACAGTCTATTTCAATGTGTTTTGTGCGTTCATGAAATATTGGGTTTACTGCTATATGTAATGCCACTTGATTGTCACAGAAAAGTTGAGTTGGCAAGTTACATGGCACCTTTAAGTCCTGCAATAGATATCGCAACCAAACTATCTCGAAATAAGTATTGGCCATCTCACGATAATCTACTTCCGCATATGATCTTGATACGTTTGTCTATTTTTTTGACTTCCATGAGATAATAGAATAACCCAGAAAAATGCAATACCAGCTACTGATCTCTAAGTTGTCTAACAACCTCCCCAGTCTGAATTGCAATAAACTGTCAATGTCAAATTGTTCTCAGATGGCAATAGCAATCTTTGTCTCGATGATCCTTTGATGTACTTTAGGACTCGAATTGCGGCATCCGAATGAGGTTTCCATGAAGCCTGTATATATTAACTTAGGGTCCGAACCGAAAATACTATGTCAGGCCGAGTAACCGTGAGGTATATCAATCGTCCCACAAGTCACCTGTATTTGAATAGATCCTTTAATAACTCTCCATCGTCTGGTGTGAGTTTTCGGTATTGCTTCATTGGAAATTTGTCTAAACGAGCACCTGTGAGTCCCGTATCTTGCAAAATATCAAATGCATATTTTCTTTGTGACATATAAATACCAGCTTTGCAATGAGAAAATTCAATCCCTAGAAAATATTTTAAGTCTCCAAGATCTTTAATGCGAAATTGTTGTAATAGACCGTCTTTAACACGTTGAATTTCTGTCAAATCATTTCCTATCAAAAGAATATCATCCACATAAATCAAAAGGACAGTAAATGATGAGTTATTTTGTCTTGTGAATAGAAAGTAGTCTGTCTTAGACTGTTGAAATCCTGCAAATTTAGTCACATGAGAAAATGTTGAAAACCATGTCTGGATGCCTGTTTGAGACTATAAAAGGATTTGTTGAGTCGACATACAATGTTCTCCCTTGTCGATAATGCCCGGGTGGCAAGTCCATGTAAATAATTTCATGCAATTTGTCATGTAAGAAGGCATGTTGCACATCTAGCTAGTGAATAAACCAATTTCTGGTTGCTGCAATGGTGAGGAGACACCTCAAAGTTGTTAATTTCCCTGTTGGTGAAAAATTTTCACAATAGTTGACACCTTCAATCCGAGTGTACCCTTTGCGACAAGACGTGCCCTATATCTGTTGACGCTACCATCTAAGTCGTACTTTATTTTATAGACCCATTTGCATTCGATGGGTTTCTGCCAGGCGGGTAACGGTGTTAAGGTCCACATTTGATTTAGCTGCAAGGCGGAAAACTCTTTGTCCATTGCTTTTTGCCAATTTGGATCAAGGATAACTTGAGCATAAGTGTGAGGTTCTTTGGTGTCTGTAATGTTAGCAAGATATGCACTACGTGTAGAAGAAAATCGTGAATTAGAAAGAAAATGATGAATAGGATACCTGATTCCATTTGGCCAGTCTTGGGTAATAGTTGAATGATTGGCTTGGGATCCCGTTACATAGTCTTGAAGCCAGGAAGGTGGGTTTGATGTGCGACTTGATCGTCAAACAGGAAGATTGGTTGGAAAATGTTCGATAATAGGTGTTGGACAGGAGTGGGTAAGTCAATGTCAATGGCGAGCAAAATATCTTGTAATGGAGGTGAGGATTGCGTCTGAGAGTATTGGCAGAATGGGAAAACATTTTCATGAAAGGTTACATCCCGACTTGTAAAAAAAGTGACTGCATCTATATCAAATAATTTGTATTCTTTTTTATTGTGAGGATAACCAATGAAAATGCATTGTCGGGCGCGCAGATCAAATTTTTGCTTAGGTGAAACAACAGTTGCATAACAGAGGCAACGAAAAGTTTTTAGGTGAGAAAGTGAAGGTGGTTGATTATATGGTAGCTCAAAAGGTGATTTATTTTTTAGTAAAGGTGATGACAAGCGATTAATGATATATGTGGCGGTTAAAATTCATTCCCCCAAAATTCTAATAGTAAATGAGACTGAAATAATAGGGTTCGTGCTGTGTTTAAAATGTGTCTATGTTTACGTTCTACTACTCTATTTTGTTGAGGAGTGTAAACGCAAGTGCGTTGACATTCAATACCTTTTTTGAGAAAAAAATTACGCATTAAAATAAATTCCAATCTGTTGTCAACGCGGATGGTTTTAATAGATGCTTGAAATTGATTTTGTGCAAATGTAATGAATGATTCTAAGAGATGTTGGGTTTCAAATTTGTGATTCATAAGAAATAGCCAAGTACATCTAGTATAGTCATCGACTATAGTGAGAAAAAAACGTTTTCCAAAATGAGTTGGGGTTTTATGAGAACCCAAATGTCACAATGCAATAAATTAAATGGAGAATGAGATTTTATTGTGCTTAAACGAAAGGGTATCCTTGTCTGTTTAGCTTTGGGACAAACACTACAATTATTATGAATCAAAATTAGATTTTTATTAAGTAGTAAAGAAGATGCAAGTTGTAGACGCGCTAGAGAAGGATGTCCGAGGCGCTTGTGTCATAAATCAGAATCAGTCGAAATTTGAGATGCACGGGAGACGAATAAACAGCCTTTGCCAATTGCTGAATTTGCTCGGCAATGAAGCCTTGTACAAGGTTTCCATCGAACTCGTTGCTGTCATGTGGTAATGAAGAGGAATCTGCCATGTTTGCTGTTGATGAATAAAAGCTCTTGGGGTTATTTTTTATTCGCTATTGCTTACTATTGCACCCATTGGAGTTCCATTTTCCATTTTTTATGCAACACCTATCCTCCGTGTGTCCTTTTTTATCACAGTATGTGCAATGAAATTTCAAAGTACGACATTCATCTATGGTATAACCTGGTTTGTTACAGTGTTCATAGATCTTACCTTTTGATTGCTTCCAATTTGCAGATCGACCCTGTACTAATGCTGCGATTTAAAAAATCTTGCCAGGATCCGAATTCATTTGTTGTTGTGTCTCTTCTTGCACAATTAGAGAGTATGCTTGTCAGACATTTGGTAGAGGATTCATGATGAGAATATTGGACCTGATTGTTTTGAACGAATCTTTCAACCCCATGAGGAATTGCATCAATTTATCTTCTTCATTCTCGATCTAGTGCTCCTTTGTTTGATTACAAACTATGGGTGAACGATATAGCTTGAGTTCATCCCACAGCGCTTTGAGTTTGATGTAGTATGAAGCCACTGATATCGTACCTTGGGACATGGTTGCTATTGCCTTCTGAATTTGAAAAATAGCTAGCGCATTCTTTTGCCCGAACTGGTCGCGAAGATCTTCCCAAAATTGACGGGTGGTCTTTGCGTGAATTACCCCTGCGGCTATCTCTACCTCAATGGAGTGGCTTAACCATGAAAGAATCATGGAATTACATTGATTCCATAATTCGAATTGGGATGGGTCTTTTTCTCGTGACGACATTTCTAGGGTACCGTCAACAAATTCGAATTTCTTTTTTGTCGTAAGTGCGTGTACCCTTGTTGTCTTCCAGTATTGATAATTGGCTCCATTCACACCAACATGTGTCCTGGTTGGTCTGAATGATGAACATAGTAGGGATTGGTTGGGTCCATGGCAACCGACTTGGCGACGTTACTAGTGCCTTCTTTGTTAGACATGATCTCTTATTTAATTGATAAAAATTGTATATAAGAAGATGGTAAGAAAAAGAGATTTTTTTGTTCTCTTTTGTGTGTATTTACATAACTCCATGTATATAAAATATATACAAGTGTATGGAGACTTTCTCTCTCCAAATTATAAGCTAATTAGGTAAGGATCCACTAATCTTATAATTTTATCATTATTAAATTAATTGTGTATAATTGCGTTGTAAAATAACGTATAATTTGATAATTATTATTTTCTTAATATATGTATTAATATAGGTAGTGTTTGATTAAAGAAAAGTTTTAGTTTTCTAAAACTTGAAATGTATAATATATTTAACTAAAAGTTTTATGCACATGGAATATGCGTAATGCTTTAAGGGAGGGATATTTGTATTTGGAAGGTTTTATGCAAACGTAAACACAAACATAATATTTGTATTTATATTCTGCATAGAATTTTACTTAGAACACTACTTGTGTTGTGATTGCTTCTTGAGATACCTATTTTTACTTTTTTTTGAAATATTCAGAGTTTTTTTTTATATTATTATTAATGCCAAAATCCTCGTACAATTTGATATTATTTTTTAAATTTATTTTAATAATAAAAATTCTCTCTCTATATATATAACTTATAATACACGTCATTATTATAAAAAATTACACTTATATATATATATATATATATATATTTTATTTTATTTTATTTTTTTTGGAGGAACATAAATTATTTTATGAGAATTGATTTATCATTAATTTCCATGTTTAAGGACGAAAAGTCACTTTTAAACATTAAATACGTCTCTTTCAATGTGTTTATTTCTTCATGTCACTATCAGAAAATATATTTTAGTTTCCAAGTGCGGGTATAAAAAAAAAGTCATTAACAAGGGTGAAGTCTACTTCACCCAAGTTGGAATGAAAACATGAAAACCTTTAACTCACATTAAAAATTATTAAAATAACAATAATAAGTTAGCGTCTAAATGGAAACACAAAATAGATGTAAAATAGATGTAATGAAAAAAATTAAGTGAAAGAATAATATTGAGTCTAGAATAAAGACACAAAGTGGATGCAAGTTAAAAATTATTAAAATAATAATAATAATAAGTTAGCGTTTAGAATAGGAACACAAAGTAGATGCAATCAAAAAATAAGTTGGAGAGTGATACTGCGTCGAGAATGGGGATATAAAGTGAATACAAGTTAATATTTTATTACATTTAGCGTAGGTCTAGGCAACATTAATATTTGTTTCCTAGGTAGTGTCCCCAATGATTACAATTTACTCACATTTGTTTTCTCACGTAGTGTCCCCAACGACGACCCTAAGTTTAATTATTGTTGGAGATCCCACATCGACTAGAAATTAGGACATTTCATAGTATATAAGTGGATGCAAACCTCACCTTATAAGCTGGTTTTACGAGGTTGCGTTAGGCTTAAAATCGACTTCTTAATATGGTATAAGAGTCATTTCGAGCCTATCCTAGCGATAGTTTGGGGGGTTGTCTTGGAGATCCCACATCGACTAGAGATTATGACATTTCATAGTATATTAGTGGGTGCAAACCTCACCTTATAAGTCAATTTTATGGGGTTGACTTAGACTTAAAATTCACTTCTATAATTATTCTTAATTCTTAATAATTATTTAATTATATATCCATTTTAGTGTCCCCCAAACCTAAGCTATAGTTAAATAATATATTTTTCTTTATGTAGGTTTAGCCATTACTACCTTGTAAATTTATGTCCAATTGGTGGTCATCTGTAATGCATGCCCACCAAAAGATTAGCTTCCATTTCTATTGGGACACGAAACCCACACTAGCACCATGTAGTGTCTCTCTTTTGCTCTTTGCGTCACTCTTTTGGGGACTCTTCTATCATTGATATAAAAAGTAAATAAGTACATATTTATCTTTAAAAATTATTTAAAAAATGTTATATTACATTATATAATATAACATAGTCAATTTTACTATAACTATAGTACATTTGTAATCGATTATATTCCATGATATAATATAATATAATTATATAACATAATATAACAAATAATTAAATAATAAAATTGTACTGCTCGGAATTGGACAAATCACATAGACTTCGGTATCGACTGACATGTTCGAAATGCATTAAAGATCAAAAGGAGATTAACAAACTTAACAGTAAGTGAACATCATGTAGTCCCATGGCGACGCACTTTGCAATTCCTGGTGTGGTTCCTGATGCGGAGGTTGGTGTTCGAAATGCAAGAACGAAAGCAGAAGGTCGCGTACGAGATTCACGTGCTTGCTAGAACCAGTATTTTCAATAGGGTTTGTTTGATTGAAGTGGGAACATTGCCTCCTCTACTAGAATCAAAAACCCTAAAATCGAAAAAGGGGAAAACACTTTGATCGATCATTAAGACAAAACCCTAAAATCGACGAAGGGGAAATCATCTTGACGGTGGAGTGGAGGTCCTGACGGTCCAAAATCAAAGCGGTGAGGGGGAAGGGGGAGTGGAGGTCCGGGGAGAATGGATGGAGGAAAGAAGAAAAACCCCTAAAAGTTGGTGCATACATGTACACTCTACGTTTGCATATTAATGACATTGTGTGCCAAATCATCATTAGTTAACGTTGTTTGTAAAAATTTAACAAAAAGAATCAAATTACATAATTTTTTAAAAACCTTAGGACCAAATTGATTTTTTAAAAAATCACTATAATAAATTAAATATTGACCTTAAATATAGGGAAAAAAATTTAATTATACCTAAAATTTATAATAAAAAATTATATCAAAATCTATTTGATATTTAAGGGATTAATTGGTTAATAAATACTTATTATACATACTTTAATTACTATGTATAGATAAATACATACTATGTTTAAATTCATTGTTAAATAAGTATATGAGTATATATCGTATTTAAATAAATATATAAACAAATGTTTATTAATTTATGACACATGCAGTGGTTAAGACTACTGCAATAAATATATAATTTATTAAAACAATCAATTAAACCATTAAACTTATTCATATTTATTATATAATATTTTAATAAATTAATATTAGGGTGGGGGAAGAAACAACAACTCTATGAGAATTTACAATTTGTTCACTGATACAGCATTTTTGTTTTTTTTTTTTACTTTCCACGTATTTTATCATTATCCTCACTCTAAAATAAATTAAAAATTTTGGACTTGCACGGTCGGTAAGTGATAATTTAAAATAAAAAAATTCAGAAGTTGATTTAGAAGAATAGACAGACACTAATAAAATATCATCTAATGACAAATTCTCCCAAAGAAAGGAGCCCAGAGTCGCAAAAGGAAGGGCACACCAAAACTGATCCAACAGCAAGTCTCGGACAATCACAAACGCAAGGAAAGGGCACACCGAAACTGATTCAGACACCACAAAAAGAGGAGAAGACCCAACAAAAAACCAAAAACATGGTGTGCAAAAGGAAACCTAGTGAAGGAGGACCAATACCATACCACAATAGATATTAGTTTTAAAACAAAGAAAAAAAATGAAAAAGCAGTTTCCACAATCTCAATTCAAAACTGAAAACTGCTCTTTATTTAGCAACTATTCAATAATAATAAAATGATATAAAATAATAAAATAAAATATTGATATAAAAATAAAATAAAATAAAAATTGTGGATATCAAAAATAGTTTTTAGAGAAATCCTCTTTATATACTAACGAGAACACGTTATTAATAATTTTCAATTTAATAGAATGAATAAATAAAAAGAAAGAAATGAAAGAATGATAATCAAATTTGATAAAGAAAAATAAAATCGAACTTGTGAAGAAGAGAGTCTGAGCACCTCTTCAAGCAATAACTTTTGACTTTAAAGGTATGCTCTACTTTCAAAACTTAAAATTGGTAATTGCTTTTTACAAAATATAAAATATTAGTTTTAAAAATAAAAAAAAAATAACAATTTCTAATAAATTATAAGAATAATTAGTTATTTATTAAATACTTAAAAAATAATGAAATGACTGAAATGTTTAAGATAAAATAAATATCTATATCGAGGATTCCACTTTAACTACCATTTTATTTTATTCCAAATTTATCTTTATATTTTGTTTTATTATTTTAAAAATATATGAGAGGAGATATTTGTCATTTTGTGAGCAGTTTTAATTTTATATCTCAAAAGCATAACAGAATAGATAACACTATTTTTAAGTTCAAAAAATTTTTAATTCAAAACTAAACATTGTAAAGTGAGGTTTGCCAAGGAGTATTGCACAATTGCATCCTTTTTTCTCTTGTTCATCTTCACTTTTATCCCATAAAACACCTTTTTTGTTTTCTATTTTCATATTCAAAATTCAAAAAATGAGAAATCGTAGTTTTCTTAAAGAATCACGAAACCAACGAGTAAGTGTTGTTTTTTAATTATAAAGTAGAATATGGAAATGCAATGTCTAAATTTGCTTTTCTTTTTTATTCATTTATGCATGTCTTTGGCATTGTATGATGACAATATTGTTATTATTGTGCTAATAACGTCATAAAATACACGAAGACAACAATTTAATCAAACTTATAACAGAACTATTAACGAAAACAAAAAAAATAGTAGGATTTTGTTCACTGAATAAAAAATTAAAAGGAAAAAAACGTACTAGATAAAAGTGCGCTGGTGGGAGTAAGAGGGGTTAGTTTATGAGAAAGAGAAGGCTTAAGGAGAAAGGGGGAGGCGCGTTAGTCTATGAGCGAAAGGTGTGAGAAAATGAATCGAGAAAGGGAAGAACAAATAAGTGAAACACTTAGAATTTGATTGGGAGGGTTAAGAATAAGGGGGTGGTGGTGATGGAAGATATGGAGGGGAAGTGGTTGACAGTGATGGTAAAGGATAGAAACGATTTGACTAAGCCTCTGTGCGAGTCGAAAACAAAGATAAGAGAAACATATTTCTTTATATTTTCTTCTTTTGTATATAATATTTTTCATGATTATAGTTGATTGAACAATTGAGAATGAATTTTTGGTTTATTGCTTAATGGTGTCACATGTGTTGTAATGATGAAAATAAAAAATGCGGTACACAGACGCGAGAGTTTCACATGCTATTAGTGTAGAACATAATCTTCTATAAATATAGACAAATTTGTTCTTATTTTATGCTTATATCAATATTTTATTTTGGTTATTTCGTTATTTTATAATTATTTAAATTTAGAATTAACAAAATATTTAATATTAAATTTGAAAGAAACGATTTGACATGCATTACATTTATTTGAAAATAATGGGTCAAATAAAACTTTGAATTATAACGTGGTTTGATGGGTAGTTACTTTAACTCCCTTAGGCACAATACAAAAGGAATAAAAATTTGAGAGAAGTGTTAGAAAAAAAGAGATTAAGATAACAGGTAACAATTAGCAAGTAGCAGGTAAAAGGTAAGAGATAACAGGTAGCAAGTACCAAGTACCAAGTAACAGGTAGCAAGTAGAAGGTAACAATTAGTAGGTAGAAAGTAACAATTAGTAGGTAAAAGGTAACAATTAGTAGCTACCAGATAACAATTAGTACATACCAGGTAACAGGTAGCAGGTAATAGGTAACAGGTAGCAGGTAACAGGTAATAACATGTAGCAGGTAGTAGGTAACAAGTAACATATAACAAGTACTAGATAGCAAGTAATAGGTAGCAAGTAGTAGGTAGCAGGTAGGAGGTAACAAGTAGCAGGTAGTAGATCACAGGTAACAGGTAGTAGGTAACAAGTAACAAGTAACGGGTAACAAGTAGCAGGTAACAGGTACCAAGTAGTAAGTAGCAAGTACCAAATAACAGGTAAGAGGTAGCAAGTAACAAGTAGTAGGTAGCAAGTAGCAGGTAAAACTTAGTAGGTACCAAGTAACAATTAGTTCGTATCAGGTAACAATTATCAAGTACCAGGTAACAATAACAAGTAACAGGTAGCAGGTAAAAAGTAGGAGGTAACAGGTAGCAGGTAATAGGTAACAGATAACAAGTAGCAGGTAACAGGTAACAAGTAGCAGGTAACAGGTAGCAGATAAAAGGTAAGGTAACAGGTAACAGGTAGTAGGTAACATGTTACAGGTAGTAGGTAGGTAAAAACAGGTAACAGGTAACAGGTAACATCCAGGTAGTAGGTAACAGATAGTAGGTAGCATGTAATAATTAGTAAGTAGCAGGTAAAAGGTAACAGGTAGCAGGTAACAATTACTAGGTAGCAAGTAGTAGGTAACAATTAGTGGGTAGCAGGTAAAAGGTTGCAGGTAATAAGTAGTGGATAACACATAGTAGGTAGTAGGTAGCAAGTTACAAGTAGAAGGTAGCACGTAACAGGTAGTAGGTAGCAGGTAACAAGTAACAGGTAATAGGTAGCCAGTAGCAGGTAACAAGTAACAGGTAATAGGTAGCCAGTAGCAGGTAACTAAAAATGGTAGCAGGTAGCAAGTAACTCGTAACTGGTAACAGGTAGCGAGTAGCAAGTAGCAGGTTGCAGGTACCATGTAACAGGTAGCAAGTAGCAGGTAAAAGGTAAAAGATAACAAGTAGCAAGTAAAAAGTACTAAGTAACAGGTAACAATTAGTAGGTAGCAAATAACAAGTAGCAAGTAACAATTAGTAAGTAGCATGTAAAAGGTAACATGTAACAGGTAGTAGGTAATAAATAGTGAGTAACAGGTAGCAGGTAATAAGTAGTGAGTAACAGGTAGCAGGTAGTAGGTAACAACTAGTGGGTAACACGTAGCAGGTAGTAGGTAACAACTAGTGGGTAACACGTAGCAAGTAGCAGGTAGCAGGTAACAAGTAATCGATAACCGGTAATAGGTAACAGGTAACCGGTAATAGTTAATTGGTAATAGGTAACTGGTAACATGTACCAAGTAACATGTAACGAGTAATATGTAAATGGGTAGCAGGTAACAAGTAACAGGTAACAGGTTGCAAGTAACAAGTAATAGGTAACTATTAGCAGGTAGGAGGTAAAAGATAACATGTAACAGGTAGCGGGTAACAGGTAGGAGGTAGCAAACAACAGATAACATGTAATACGTAATAGGTAACATATGATAGGTATCAGGTAGTAGGTAACAGGTAGTAAGTAGCAGATAACAAGTAACAGGTAACATGTAGCAAATAAAAGGTAACAGATAAAATGTAGTTGATAATTGGTATAAGGTAGCAGGTAATTGGTTGTAGGTTGTAGGTAGAGTTAACAAGTAACAGCTAGTAGGTAAATGGTAATAGATAACATGTAACATGTATAAGATAACAGGTAGCAGATAGCAGGTAACAAGTATAAGGTAGCAGGTAGCAGGTAGCAGGTAGAAGATAACATATAACAAATAGCATGTAATAGGTGTGGTAAACAGGTAGCAGGTAAGAGGTAACATGTAACAAGTAATAGGTAGCAGGTAGCAAGTAACAGGTATCAAGTAACAGGTAGCAAGTAACAAGTAACAGGTAGCAGGTAACATGTAGCAATTAGCTGATGAGAGAAAATGATTTTTTCTTATATATATTTACATTATTTGCATTCATCATTTTCTATCATCGACAACTAATTTCAAATGAAATCTTATTACTAACTAGGCTTATAACAATAATTCAATTCAAATCTTCAGAAAATTATTTAAACATTATAATTATGATATAAATATTTTAATATATTTTGTTGTTCTATATTTATTTATTAAATAAATAAAATATAAAATTATAATAAATTTAAGCAAGTAACAGGTAACATGTAACAAATAGAAAGTAGTCAATAGCAGGTAAAATGTAGCTGATAAAAGGTAACAGGTAGCAGGTAGGGTAACAGGTAACATATAGCGGGTAGTTAGCGTAACAGATAACAAGTAGCGGACAATTAGCGTAACAAGTAACAAGTAATAGGTAGCGGGTAGCAAGCAAAAGGGTTGCAGTTTACAGGTATGTCAAATACAGGTAGCGGGTAGGGTAACAAATAGCAGGTAGGGTAACAAGTAAATGATAATAAGTAGCAGGTAAATGGTAATAGGTAGCAGTTAGTATGTATTGAACCAATGCCATTATCGTTTATTTTATTCCGATCAATCAATACAGGTTGTATAAATTTTGATTCTTTAATTGTTAATGCTCCTTATTCTGATCAATCAATACAAGAAGAAGATAGAGAAGCAAAATAGAAGCAGAATATCCCAAACTGTTACTTAAATACATACCATTCAGATTTTTGCACAGATACAAAATTATCTTGAAGTCATTATTGATGTGGGCGTCAATTGTGAAGATGGATGCGTTGCAAATACAACATTGTTACGGAGAAGTGGAACGGTACAACATTTTTCTTATTATTTTATTTTGGTTATTTCATAATTTTATAATTACTTAAATTTAAAACTAAAAAAAAGAGTTAATGTTAAATTTGAAAGAAATTGTTTTAAAGACGTGCACTACATTTATTTGAAAAGAATGAGTTAAATAAAACTTTGAATTGAAAGGTGATTTGATGGGTAGTTACTTTAACTCCCTTAAACGGGCAAAAATGCATAGTACAAAAGTAAACTTTGAGAGAAATGTGAGAAAAAAAAGATTCAAACGAAAAAAAAAGAAAAAGAAACATAAAAAAATGAATGTAAACCACTAGGAAATGGATTAGAAAATAAATATTTTCTTAGGGTTTGTTAATTGAATTTCTCATCTTATTCTTATTTTTATTCTTTTCATTATTATATTCCTCTTTTTTAGTTTTCTTTTAGTAACAAATCAAAATTATGTTTATTATGTTATAAATTTGAATTATTTAATATATTTTTTTACTGTAACTTAATTATTAAAATTATATGTTGAAACTCACAGCTGATGAGAGAAAATGTTTCTATCTTATTTTTTCCTTAGTGATATTTGATATTTAAAGGATACGAATACATATATAATATAATATAATATACCTATAGTAATAATAAAAAAAAAAAGAGTAAAAAATGCAGATACACAGGTAAATGACGGTGATGGAGGATATGAAGGGGAAGAGGTTGATAGTGGTGGTAAAGTATATGAACGATTTGACCAAGTTTCTCTGCGGGTCAAAGACAAAGAAAAGAAAAACATATTTCATTGTATTTTATTCTTTTGTATATAATATTTTTCATGATTAATGTGGATATCATTTGTTTTACGATGATAAAAATAAAAAATGTGGATACACAGGCACAAACACGTGTGTTTCCGTTAGTTAATATAAAGATAAAATTGATAGAAGGTATAGATATATAGGTATAATTTCAAAAGTTTTTGTATATATAATATTTTTTTTATAATTAACGTTTTGATTTATTACTACTACTATTATATATATTTGTTAAATTAATATAAATAAAAAAAAAAACAAAGCCAGAAACAACAAAAGCACAATAAAGGCAAAGCAAAACACAACTACAAAAGATGCAACCAAAACATAGAAAAAACATATTGAAAGACCAAAACATAAACAACCTATGAGCGACCAAAGCAGAAACACCGCTATGAGCATGGTTATCAAACTCACGAGTAAACTCGTTGACTCGTTCAAGTTTACATGTCCACATACCCTTACCGAGTTAACTCGGTAGTAAACTCGGTTTTGGAGTAAACTCGGCATACTCGGTATGAACTCGGTGAACTCGTTCAAACTCGTGAGTCAGCTTTGAGTTAGCGAGTTCAATTGGGTTTTCATTGGAGGTCATACGTCTTCTCTGTAGAGGAGGTCGCGCGATGGTGACGATTTTGCAAAGGAGGTCGCACGGTGGTGGCGATTTTGTAGAGGAGGTCGGATGGTGGTGGTGGTGGTTCGTGCGGTTGCAGTGGTCGTGGGTGGCAGGTTGACGGTAGTGCTGGAATTAAGCTGGTGCTGGAATTAGGGTTTTTGTGGTGTAATTTAGGAAATTAGGGATTTTTTATTGGACTGCATATTAGGTTTTTTTATTGGGTTGCACTAAATTAGATTTTTTTTATTTACTTGAGGTGCAGATTTTTTATGTTTGCAGTGCTTTCTTTTTTAATTGGAAAAATTTGGTGCAAATATTTTTAAAATATATTTTTTTTCATGTGAAAGTAAACTCTTACGAGTTTACGAGTCGAGTCTACTGACCTCTCACGAGTCTACGTAGACTCCCGAGTTTGATAACCTTGGTTGTGAGTGACCAAAGCGAGGAAGAGAAGGACTAAGCGAAATGCCCAAAGAATATACTCTAATGAAAAACCATCAAGCGACAATTTCTCTCCAAAAAAAGCAATCTAGAGTCTCGGACAATCACAACGTAAGGGAAGGACACACCAAAAATATCCAACAGCCCAAAAGTGTCGGACAATCACAATCGCGGGGAATGACACACCAAAACTAATCTAGAACGACAAACAAAAGGAAAAAGAAAAAGAAAAAACCAAAAACAAAGAACATAATGTGCAAAAGAAACCTAGCGAAACTTTTAAAAAGAAAGAAAAACAGAAAAATAGTTTACAATCTCAATTCAAACCTGCTCCTTATTTAACAACTGCTCAACAATAATAAAATAATTTTAAATAAAATAATAAAATAATAAAATAAAAGGTTGATATAAGAATAAAAATAAAAAGAGTTTTAGGATGATTCCTCTTTGTATATAACTAGTTATAGATATTTTTTAAACAAAAACAAAAAAAAAAAAGTGTAAAATGTTTCAAACGCTGGAAGCATTATGTTTCATTGTTTACACTTGGCATGGCGCGTTATCTTATCCTTTGTACGTCACTATGATTAAGAGGACCTAGAAATACGAGATTGGTTATCGAGAGCAGCGGCGCGGCTGCGGAAGGCGCTGCGTTGCGGCGTTTTCTCCGTCGAGAATTTGTACAGGGAACTTTCTGATCGACTGTTGAATTTTCGTCTGGATTCACTTTCACTTCTCAATTCTCCTTCTCTGCTCATCACTCATTTGATTTTCGAGTTTTCCAACGGATTAACCCTAAACCTCTAAAACCCTAACTAGCAATAATGGATGCATCGGTCCCCGACAATGTTGTCGACTACTCACCTTCTTCAACCGTCATCGAATTCGACCGCCCCGTACCATTACTCCGGGGACCACTACCGGCGGGTCGCTCCGACGAGCCGTCGGCGGGAACGTACGTGCTCGCCTTTAGGGACTCGCGTGCGTGGGCGTCTTCGTTCGTCGCCTGTGAGCGCAAAATCGTTGAGCAGTGCGAGGAGGGGGCGAGGATCGGATGCGCCGTGAGCGCTTCCAGGAACTGTAAGCCTTCATGGTGGAAGGCTCTGGCGGGTCCCACACTTTCCGATCTGAAGGAGCGGGAGCAGTGCGAAGTGCGTGAGATGGCGGATTGTTTCGCCGCGGCTAAGGAGAAGTGTGTTGGTTTCGCCAGGGACAAGTGTTTGGTTCCCTTTAGGGATGCGAGGATTAGGGTTGCGAAAGGGGTTTTGAGTTCCAAGGATGTTGGGAAGTTGATTGGTTGGGCATCGATGCCTGCGAGTGGGAGGAGCTTGTGGTTGATGAATCAAGTGGGTCTGATTGGTGGTGATTTGGGGATGACCAATTGCAAGGCTAGCGAGTTGCTGGGATTTGATAATTATGTGCAATGCATTTTGGGTGAGCGACAACAAGGCACCGAAAACTAATTTTGGCCTCTGATACCGGAGGTAGAGTTTCGAAACCCCAATACTTGTGTTTATACTTCTGGGTTCTGGCTTAGACAGTTGGTATGTCAGGTAGACTACAGTAGTTCCTATACAGAGTTTATTGGTTAAAGAAGTCAGTAAAGAACAAATTTTATTTATAGTTCCTTGGTTTCTTTTATTGTTGTACTCCAATTAGAGTTGGAGTATTTCCTGAGTAGTTTATGTTGGTTTTAATACAAACCTGTATTACATGGATTACAGTGCTGAAATTTCACTTGATTAGAGAACAGTACGAAGAACACCCGAACTACATCCAAGTTTTATCCTTCAAGAAATCTCTGCTTTGAATTGGGTGGATGTGTTGTGGATAACTATTTTCGGACTAGTATGTGAGATACGATGGAGTTTTGCATTCATACGTTTAGGCTGCCAGTGTCATGGATAATTGGAAATATAAGGATTTAGGGTCTCCATACTTGGGTATTCTATGTTGAATCTTATACTTTGGTGTGAAAATTTTGTATGGACCATCATTGTTTGTACTAGGGGAAGGAGGAACTTTGTGCCTCTTTGTATTTTTAAAAATAAAAAATTTAATCAAAGTTAAATAGTTGAAGTGGATGGTTTTCAGAATGCGGATGCTAATATGAATGGTGTAAATCATGTAATTATAGGGATGTAATTATGGGGATAAAATAATTTCTTTTAGAAGTTATAGGCGTAGACTAAAATAAAAAAATGTGTACAACAAAACTCCATATCTCCTTTCTATATAGTTATAGATCATGGATAAAATTGATGTCACACATGGGGTGGCACTATCTTTCGTAGTCAGACAACTGTTCGTACATTTTATTGGGCCGTGAATCATAACTGCTAGGAAATAGAAATCATATGGAAACCGTATTAACAGACGATGCTATCCACCATTTTTGGCATTGCTATGCTATGCCTGCTTGAAAATGTCAGCTGTGTTGGTGGAGACTGTAGTTTTTTGATGCTTCACACAATATATACTAACATTCTGTTGATTGTGCATAACTTTAAATTTTCGTTGTCTTAAAGAATAATTTTTAGAAGCCTGTGGCATACAAGTAACTTATTCATTTTTGGTTGGTGCAGAAGTTATCAAAATGTCATCTCATAGAGTTTAACGAATCAAGTATCCAGGTTTTACTTCACTCTAACTTTTGAATTATGTTCTGAATGTCATTTTAATAGTAAGTTACATAGGGGTCAGACTTGTGTAGTTGCATGACATGATAACATAAAAAATAACTGTAGTCCCATGTATTTGAACGTATCATAAGGTGCAATGTTTTGACGGGTTGTGCTGGAGTCTAGTTAAATTGTATCTGAAAATTATATCAATTAAGTAATTCTTTTTCATGATGATGTGTTGCTTTTTTCTGCTTGGCGTACTTTTTTGCCTTGCTCTACAAAAGCCAGATCTCTATGTGCTGCTTACTTTTCTATTATGTATTTATTTGCCTTCTATTGCATGGTTGGTTGGTTGTGAGTGTTGAAGGGGATTTTAAAGGTAATATTTACAATTTATTCACTTTGATGTCTACTAAACCAACCAGGCAGATTAAAGGTTATAATTTGAGTCTGCATATTCAGATCAACTTGTTCTGTTTTTTTTTTATTGAGTTTGGAATCAAGTTTAGTACATATTATTCCTTTGTTAGCTTTACTGGTGTTACTGATTGAGAATTCAGACATATTATGAGAAGTGTGATACATGACATTTTAGATTTCTTAATTATTGATACACCAGTACTACTATCTGTGGTTTTCTCTTCGCCCTGCATCTGTATGGTAATTTTAATTGAGAAGTTAAACAAATTATGTTTCCTTTTAACCAATAAGGAATAGCTAAAGTAATAAGGGAGAAATGGTTTTGGGTTAGAAGTCATAGGCATTCTTGAATGTAAGCCAATGATGCTTCCTGTTATGGGAAGAAAGCTAGTGATAAGAACTTGGGCATTATTGGGTGCCTAAGTCCTAAATTGTGTGGTATATTATGCTTGGTGGAGTATTCAAGTGTTTGGTTCTTCCCCTTAATAGTGGGTTCCCCAAGCACTTGGGGGTACTTTTCAGTGGTGATAGATGTCTTGATTTCTTTTACCTTGAATTTTATGGGTCAAATTTATTTTCTCTGTTTGGCTCTCTACTGTAGAAGGCAAGAATAAAGTTTAAAGATTTCGCAATTGTGAATTGTTGTAGATTGAAAGCTGTAGAGACTTTTGACTCTTAGGATGGTTCTATGATAGGAACTTGGGTATTATGGGATACCCAAGTCCCATATTGAGTATGAGATGCTTGATGGTTTATTTAAGTGTTTGGTTCTCCCTCTCAATAGCTAGTTTTTGAGGGTGAGTTCCCCAAGTACTTGGGTACTTTTCAGCTGGTGATAGATGCCTCGATGTCTTCTTTTACCCTGGATTTTATGGGCCAAATTCTTTTGCCTGTTTTTGCACACCACTGTAGAAGGCAAGAATAAAGTTTAAAGATTTAGCAATTTCTCTTACCAAACGTGAATGTTGGAAATTTGGATATGATTAGGGGCTTTGGGGCAATTTCTATCGACTGTCTAGGACTGTTCTACTTAAACACATCTCTCCTCTCTTGTTGCAATTTGCAAATGGGGCCTTTCAATTTGTTGATTTCCAATATCTTTGACGTCAAGTAGCCTTTGGTTTGTTAAATATTTAGCATATTAGGGAATTCATATATGGGAATTATTTATTCACATGTTCGGTAGAGCAAAATAGATTTGCATGTAAAAATTGTCTCGAAGAATAATTTATTAAATTACATACGGACTAAAATGGAATTTTCTTTTTGTAACTTATTCCTTCCCTTTATCTTAGCTCTCAAACAAGAGGACATAAGAGAGTTCCCCTCCTGCATCCAAACAATAGATAGTAACTCTTACCCCAAAACTTTCAAACATAAACATCTTGATATTTTGTATAATTTTTTTACCAAGGCATCAAATTACGATTCTGCCATGTTTTGCTTGTTGTAGAGATTATGAACAGTTGTTCTGAGGCAACCAAAGAGGCTATTAAGCAAACTATTTTCGGATTTTCCTATTGGGTTGGTTCTTAAGATGGTAGTTTCGACATTAGGCAAGAATTGCCCAAAGGTATCTGTTGTTGCCATAACTGCCATGGGGAAATTGCTCCCTCCTTGCTTTCCAATGAACGAATCTCATAATAGGTTTTCTTTTTGTTTTTCCCCCTTTATCCTTCCCTGTCTTTCTTTTTCTATGCTGATTCTTCTCATGGTCTTCATTTCTTTAGATGTGCCTCATCTCTTTTTCTCTCTTATTGTCAATGAGGTTGTTATTGTTCTCCCTTATTGCTCTATTTTTTAAAAATTCAGTTCTTTTTTTCTGAATAAAAATGTTTTGTTAACACCCTCTGCCCACTAACACAGACTTGATGCTGCTTATGTAGTTGAGGATGTGGTAGTGGGGTTTATAGTAATTGTGATGGGAGTGATGTGGCACTGAAGGCAATTCGAGTATCTGAGGGCAGTTTTGTAAGAGTGTAAGCGTTTTAGTGTGGGTTTAGGAAGCAGGAGAGTTTCGAACGAAAGGAAAACGCACAACGTCGTCGGAGGGAGAGAGAAAAAAGAGTAGAACAAACGTTGCAGAACTCGTAAACGTCTTTGTTGTGCTGTCGCCACTGCTTGTTTCTTTATTGATGAAGTGTTCAACGTCATTGGCTTCGGTTGAACATCAATCAAAAGTGGCCCTATGTTACACCGGTTACTCTATCCAATCGGTGTAATATATTAAGCCCAATGTTTTTGCCACTATATTACACCGGTTACTATGTGCAACCAGTGTAAAACACTTGTTTTTAAGACTAAGGGAAGTTTCGTAAGTGTGGGTATATTACATCGGTTTATACAGGCAACCGGTGTGAAACTCCATTTCTATGAGGGCAGATTCGTAAGTTTGTGGTTTCAATGTGGGTTTAGGGTTTGAGTTTGTTGCAGAAGCGAGATAATTTGGAACCAAAGGGATAACGATGAGCAGTGTCATTTGAGGGTTTAGGGAGAAAGAAGATGAGCCTCGTCAGAGGGAGGGAGAAAGAATCGTAGCCTTGTCGTAGGGAGGGAGAAAGAACCGTAGCCTTGTCGTAGGGAGGGACAAAGAGCCGTAGCCTCGTCATAGGGGGTGACAAAGAACTGTAGTCTCATCGGAGGGAGGGACAAAGAAATTGCGGGAAACACGGACCAAACTGTAAGCGAAGCACAAAACAAACATTTGTCGGTCTAGGGTGTTCATGTAAACGTAAACGTCTTTGTTGTTGAAGTGTTCATCATGATGGATGATTCTGTGATGTATGATTCTGTCTTATTAGAAGGGGTTTGAATAAATTTTATAGGGTTGTTTGCTTCGATGTTGTAGAAATTTGATTTATTTAGGGTGTTTTGTTTAAAGAAATTTGTAGTTGTGTTGCAATGCGAGATGCAGTCCCCGAATTGCTTAGCAATGCTAAGGCCGTGCCCTTTTGTTGTGTTGTTGTGTGCAATGTATGGTTGTGGGTTCATTCATGAAAGGATTGTGTGTTGGATTGCCATGGTTGAGTGCAATACCTTAATTGGTTAGCAAGGAACCACATTTTTTGACTTGAATGTCTATTTTTCATTTTGAATGCATGGACTAGCCATTGTTAGGGTCGTGCCCTTTTCTTGTGTTGTTGTGTGCAATGTATGGTTATTGGTTCTTGCATGAAGGGATTGTGGGTTGGATTGCCATGGTTGTGTGCAACACCTTAATGGGTTAGCAGGTAACCACTTTTTTTTTTACTTGAGTGTCCACTTTTTATTTTGAATGCATGAGCTGTTCCTTATTAGGGCCGTGCTATTTTCTTGTGTTGTGTGCAATGTATGGTTGTGGGTTCATGCATGAAAGGATTGTGGGTTGAATTGCCGTGCTTGACTGCATCCCCTTAATTTTCTAAACAGGTAATCACTTTTTTTTAACTTGGGTGTCCAGGTTTTCATTTTGAATGCATGGGCTGACCATTGTTAGGGCAGTGCCCCTTTCTTGTGTTGTGTGCAATGTATGATTGTGGGTTCATGCATGAAAAGATTGTGAGTTGGATTGCCATGGTTGAGTTTTTCTGAATAGGTAACCACTTTTTTTGACTTCGGTGTCCACTTTTCATTTTGAATGCATGGGTTGGCCATTGTTAGGGCTGTGCCATTTTCTTGTGGTGTTGTGTGCAATGTGTGGTTGGGGGTTCATGCATGAAAGGATTGTGGGTTGGATTGCCATGGTTGTGTGCAGCACCGTAATGGGTTAGCAAGTAACCACTTTTTTTGACTTGGTGTCCACTTTCATTTTGAATGCATGGGCTGTTCATTGTTAGGGCCGTGCCATTTTCTTATGTTGTTGTGTACAATGTGTGGTTGTGGGTTCATGCATGAAAGGATTGTGGGTTAGATTGCCATGGTTGAGTGCAACCCCTTAATTTTTTGAATAGATAACAAGTTTTTTTGATTTGGGTGTCCAGTTTTCTTTTTGAATGCATGGGCTGACCATTGTTAGGGCAGTGCCCTTTTCTTGTGTTGTTGTGCGCAATGTATTGTTATGTGTTCATGCATGTATTGGATTGCCATGATTGTGTGCTACACCTTAATGGGTTAACAAGTAGCTACTTTTTTTGATTTTTGGTGTCCACTTTTCATTTTGAATGCATGGGTTGGCCATTGTTAGGGCCGTGCCCTTTTCTTGTATTGTTGTATGCAATGTATAGTTGTGGGTTGGATTGCCATGCTTGAGTGCATCCTCTTAATTCGTGAGCAACTGAGCATAATTCTTTTTATGCCTTAGAATAACTAGGTCTTACCTAAGCTGCACTTTGGTGCACACCTATACTCAGTGCAAAAGTGGTTACTCCTGTCTATGCAAGTGGTCACCTTTGTTACGTTCAATGCAAAAGTGGGTTCATGCATGAAAGGATCGTGGGTTTGATTGCCATGCTCGAGTGAAGCCCCTTAATTCGTGAGCAACTGAGCGTAATTCTTTTTTATGCCTTGGTATAACCAGGTCTTACCCAAGTTGCACTTTGATGCACACCTATACTTAGTGCAAAAGTGGCTACTCCTGTCTGTGCAAGTGGTCACCTGTCTTATGTTCATTACCATCAACCTTTCATAGGATCAATTGTATCCAATGATCTACCAAGATGGGGTTATGGGTGCCATTCAAAGTGAATAAATTTGGGCAAAACAATAATTTATCATTTTTCTAAACAAAAGTCGACTATTTCATAGCGATTAAGTCATGAAACCGGTGTAATAAATCGGTGTCTGACTTAATATTTTGCTCTGAGCTACGGTATATTACACCGCTGTAGTATACATATAAAAGTGTGTTCAAGTTGTGGGTATAGCAAAAACAGTCCCTAAATGAAGTGGGTACCCTTCGTGGTATAAGTGGTCACCTAGTAAAACACTGCACAATCGTTTGAATATAATTTGAACTATCACATTAACTTTCTTAAAAAAGTCTGAGCACGCAGTTAAGACTGTGTTTGCCGTTCGTTGTTTTTCACGTAATGCTCTGTTCACTTACATAAAACATTTTCGTTTCATAAATCTAATGAAGTAAAGAAACCGCATGCATGCATCACTTCATCAACATTGTGGGATTGTTTTGAAAACTGTTCAAGTTGAATGGTGTGGAAGATCATGCAATGCATTGACCAACACCAAGACCAACCCCTTTCATCTATTTAAAACGTAGTTGAATGTTCTCAATGAAGACAAATGTTTGCCTACCACATATTCAATTTTCCTCTATCGAAGAAACCTCTTTCCCTTCCCTGCAATGACGACCCTGTTGCAGAGCTTTCACGAAGAATTTGGAATCGATGACCCCTAGGAGCTTTCACGATAATGAGTTTGAGAAATCAGGTACGTCAATTTCATCGTCATGGTCTATTCATTTCCCAATTGCCATTGTAAACAGAATGATGACTTCTTATTTACTTTGATCACCAAATGTTGAAGGACTATGCCATGTTGATCATTTGTTTGCTATAAACTTTGCAGCCTACCTTGATGATCATTGGCTGGTAGCGTACAACAGAGGAAACATGTATCATTTTGATTATAATGAAGACTTACACAATCCAAGATTGACTCAATGGTGGACGCAATTAAGAAATTTCTATTCGTTGCTTGGTGACCACCACATATTACTTGCATATGTTGGTGCGTCATTTTTCCAATGGATCGTTTTCAGGTCAGATGCTGGGAAAAGGGCTATAGAGAGTTTTAGGCAAGATCGGGATGAAAGAGCACTTGTGTTCAACGGTGACTTTGTTCATTAAAGACTTATCCTGAATGCACATTTGTATAATGTAGATTTTTTGGTAATACATGTTGTACTTTTTCAGTCTACTTAAAAATATATGATTTATATTCACAAGCTGTTTCTATGTGTGTATAGTTTCTGCATGGGAAAGCTTTTGGGATTTATGTCCGAGAAATCTGACAGATTTCACACTCTTTGGACCACGTGCTACTTAAACATTTCAATGACGGATCTTAATGTGCTTTGTCTTTAAGTGCTGAATCTGATTCTTGGTGAGGTTTATAGCACTTGTGTTGTCACATAGCAATGACACCTTGCTAATTTTCAACCCAAAATTTTCTAGTTGTTTGCGCCAAAGAATTTGTGTACAACAACTTCCTGTAGCTATGTACTCAGCCTCGATAGTGGAGAGAGCCACACAAGCTTGCTTCTTGCTATTCCAAGAAATAAGACTTGAACCAAGAAGATGACAAGTTCCACTTGTGTTTTTTCTATCCAACTTGCATCCTACAAAATTAGAGTCAGAATAACCAATTAAGTTAAGTGAATAGGGGAATGAGAAGGATACCATAGGCCCACGTTGGTTGTCCCCTTGAGATACTTAAGGATGCGTTTTGCAGCCTTGAGATGAGATTCTTTAGGATTTGCTTGAAATCTTACACGTAGACACACAACGAACATGATATCTGGTCTGCTTGCAGTGAGATAGAGTAAAGAACCAATCAACCCTCTATATTTGGTGTGATCTACCTCTTTTCCAGCTAGGTCAGCATCCATGTAGCAACTTGTTGGCATAGGTGTGCTAGCTTCCTTGCAATTCTCCATCTCAAACTTTTTAAGAATTTCTTTGCAATACTTTGCTTGGCTAAGAAAGATTCCATCTTTGGATTGCTTGACCTGCAGTCCAAGAAAGAAAGAAAGCTCCCCATCATTCACATTTCAAATTCTCCTTGCATGGCAACCACAAACTCTTCACAAAGACTATCATTCGTAACACCAAATATTATGTCATCAACATATATTTGGACCAAAATAATTTCAGAATTTGACTTCTTGATAAAGAGTCTTCGTCAATCTTTCCTCTCTTATAGCTAATTGACAAGAGAAAGTTGCTTAGCCTTTCATACCACTGCCTTGGAGCTTGCTTTAAACCATACAAAGCCTTCTTAAGCTTGTAAACATGATTAGGATGTAAATGATCCTCAAAATCGGGTGGTTGAGAAACAAAGACTTCCTCATTGATAAATCCATTAAGGAAAGCACTTTTAACATCCATTTGAAATAGTTTAAACCCATTCATACAGGCAAAGGCAAGCAACAATCTTATAGCTTTCAATCTGGCCACATGAGCAATGGTTTCATCATAATCAATCCCTTCTTCTTGATTATAACCTTTGGCAACAAGTCTTGTCTTGTTTCTTGTTATCACACCAAATTCATCTAGCTTGTTTATGAAAACCCATTTGGTTCTAATGATGTTCATTTGGTTTGACTTAGAAACAAGAAACCATACATCATTTCTTATGAATTGGTTCAGCTCCTCATGCATGGCAGCAATCCACTTTTCATCATTAAGAGTTTCTTCAATTGACTTTGGTTCGATTTGGGAGACAAATGCCATGTGCTTGCAGTAGTTTGAGAAATACTGCGTGTAGAAATACCCTTCTTGATCTGCCCAATGATGTTATCCACCGTTTTCACAAGATAGTGAACCTTCTTTTCAAGAGATTCACAATTTTCACAAACAAGTGAGTCACACTTGCAAGAAGAGTTCTTGTAAAGCAATTCCAGATTTTCGAAATCAATTTTTGAATTCTCCAACTCTTCTTCGAGTGCCTTGACTTTATTTTCAAGCCAGTTATTCAACCCTTTCAACCGATTATTCAAGAGAACCAATCGGTTAACTTCCTCATGTGTTTCTTTAAAAGCTTGAAGAAGCTGACTATAATTTTCAGCATTTAAAGAAGTGCAGGAACTTACACTGCTTGCATCATTCTCTTCCTTGGCCATGAGACACAGATTGGCTTCTTCATCTTCACTTGATGAGGAACTTGATGAAGAGACATCATTTTCATCCCAAGCAATGTAGGCTCTTTTTGATTTTACTTTCTTTTCCTTCTTGCTTGACTTTTTTTCTTTGCTTTCTTTATTTGGGCATTCAGCCTTTATGTGCCCCTGTTCACCACAATCATAGCAAATATATTTGTTAGCATTAAAATCACTAGATTTCTTGTTGCTATACATCTCTTGGTTGGAGTCTTTGTTGCGGTTCTTCTTCAAGAATTTGTTGAATTTTTTGGACAGCAAACTAAGAGTCTCTCCCTCACTTTCATCAGTTGAAGCTTAGTTGTTCTTGTGCTTGGCAACTTTCAAGGCAATGTTTCTTACATGCTTATCTTCACTTTCTTGAACATTGAGCCTGTTCATCTCCAACTCATGTTTCTGAGCTTTCCAAACAAAGAAGCTATAGTCAAAGATGTCAAATCCTTAGACTCTGAGATGGTTGTGACTTTTGGTTGCCAAGATCTATCAAGACATTTGAGGATCTTGATGTTCAACTCTTCTTTGTCAAAGACCTTTCCAGGACTCATAAGGTAATTGACAATGTGAGTGAATTGCGTTTGCACATCCGCAATCGATTCTCCTTTAAGCATCTTGAACATCTCACACTCTTGGATTAGAGTATGTTTCCTTACCCTCTTTACATTGTAGGTTCCTTCATGAGTTACTTCTAGAGTATCACACATCTCTTTGGCAGATCCACACTGTGAGACCTTGAAAAACTTATCAAAATTTTAAGGTAGAGGTGATAATATTTTTAGCAATACAATCAAACTTTGTTCTTTTATTTTCTGCATCAGTCCATTGGGACCAAGGCTTTTCAATAAAAAACACTATCTTTTTCAAGCTTAGGAATAAAAAAGTCATTTTTAATTGCATCCCAAATTCCTCTATTAAGAGATTCAACAAAGATTTTCATTCGTACCTTCCAAAATTGGTAATTCAAACCACAAAAGAAAGGTGACCTGTTTATTGAGGCACCCTCCCCAAAAGGTAATTTTTCAGCCATAAGAAAAAGGTTTTAGGATCAAACTTGAATGACTTTCAAGAATTTAGCTCTTGATGTCAATTGTTAAAATATATGGTCTTAAAAAAGAAGGAGGGAGTGAATTGTTTATGAAAGATTTTTGCAAACTTTGAAGGTATAATGAACTTTAATGCAGAATCACAGAAAAAGAAATCAAGGAAACAATCAAACAAAACTGGTTAAGTTGATTATCAGAAAATCAATCAGGTTGTTTTGGCGATTCAACCGGTTGTTTTTATCAGCAGAGTTAAAAGCAACTTAAAAGCAGATTTTAAATGAGTTTAAGGTATGAGAAAGCACACAAGCAATTTATACTGATTCACTCTTATCCCAAGAACTACATCTAGTCCTAAAAAATCATTGAGTATCTACTATGCAATCAAAATCCATATTACAAACAAGCACACCAAACAAAGAAGTGACCTTAAACACCTCAAGTCACACACTTTCTTTGACACACAACACCATAGAAATCAGAACATCCTCTGATACTGCACTTACACAATAATTCCAGAAATACAAGAGTTACGGAAAGGATTACACCTGATAAAGATCAAAACGAAAGATTACAACAATTCTATTCCACTCCTTTGTGAAAATCCAAAAGCTTGAATGCAAATCTTGAAAGCTTGAAATCAATTTGGCACACTGAATTCTCAAAACTATTTCTTACCAATTACTCCATGAAAAACTTCAAACTACCTCTTTCGAAGCAAAAGCAACATGGATTTTACTTGATCGATCATTTACACGTGATCATTGAAGAACACACAGAAAACAATACGTTGAACTGTCATCACCAACACGTACATGTTGTTGAACTGCCCATAATTGTTACAATGGAAAACAAGCTTCTTTTCTCAATTTTTTATTTTGAAAAATACAACAATTGTTCATAACGAAAATACGAAAAAAGCTCTTGTTATGGACAATTGTTGTATTTTCCAATATTGTTACCATCTTTTAGATATGTATTTTGTACATGGACATGGCCTCATACCTATCAAGTGCTGTGTATGATATATGTATTTATGTACCTCACCTGTGCCAACACACAAGGGGATTATATCACATAAATAAATTTATACCTTTTTTCTCTACATGGTTTAGAGCCTAATCCAAATTTGTGCCTTCCAAGTGCATCCATTGCTTATTGGTCTGTCCCATTTCGATATTTGGCTCTCCCTTTTCTTAGTGCATTTTTTTTTTTCAATTTTCACTTTTTACCTCCAACGTTGCCATCTGCCGTTCATACGACGTTGTTGTCGTCTTCTACTGCCACGGTCACCACCTATTCTGACCGACAAACCTACCACCAAGGTCGATATTTATTTACCCTTCCGTGCATTTTTCTCCTTCGCGGAGATCTCCCATGCCCACTACAGTTGTGCATTTGATTTGACCACTTTCCTTGGAAACGATCATCGGCGCCAGGCTCGCGCTTCTAGATCTGATCCCAATTCAAAGACCATTTGACGTCTTTCGTTCTATATTATTGTCTCTCGTATAATGCTGTGGACATGTTTTTTCTCTCTTCCACTTTGCTGACAACTACATCTGTTGCGGATCTAAATTTGTTATCTTAAATGGGTTTAACTATGTCAATGTCTCACTCCCTATTAACAAGTTACGTAGATGAGAATAATTATCACACCACCAGATCTCTAATATCATACTCTGGCTAAGGGACAGGGTTTAGGAATGTCGAAGAAAAATAAATTTTAAATCTCTCGCCCTATTTTTCTAAATAATTAGCGAGAATGTTGCAAAGCCCTAATGGGACATTCATTTACAGAATGTTGAAGAAAAATAAATATTCTGTTCTAACAATTTTTTTAATTTACTCAATCTATATTATTGATGTATAATATACAAGATTGTTAATAATTTTTTGTCAATAATAGTGGTGAGAATTGCTTGAATTTTATTCATAACATGATATAAATTATTCGTTTCAAGACAATAAATAATTATAGTTTTTAATTAAGTTTTAATAATCAAGAAATATATTTATTCAGTCATGGATGATTTATAAGTAACTTAGTTCAAGTCCGAAAGTTTGTTCCTTAGCTGTAGTCGTATTTTTTCCTTGCAAAAAAAAAAAGTGTCTACCCCATACACGTGGAGGCATTCTATTCTTAGTTGGGCGCAATCAAGGTGGATTGCAAATTACGCCCATCATTTTCACTTTTTCTACTTGGTGGGATTGCTACCTATGTGTAGCGGAATAGGTAGCGCGTTGTCTAAACAAGATGCCCAAAAGAAAGTCATGCACTGATGGTTGATATAGTTGTAGATCTTAAGCCTTCTGGCAAGCACTCCTCTTTAAATGTTTTGTACACTTTTTGTACACGCTTTTCTAATAATGTTTGGTTTGCATGTTTCTAAAAAGCATTGATTTTAGATTTTAGATTGATTTTGAATGAATTTTAGTGTTCTTTTGTATTTTTAAAAATCATTCTGAATTTCACAACCAACATAAAATTAAAATATAAATATTTGATCTTAAATTGTTTTTACTCACTCTTCTATTGTTTGAAAAGCTATGTAGTGCTGACATGGACACGGAGATATACATGATCTTTAAAATGTAGGATACATGAATACATATCTATATATTATATAATTATAAATTATATAAATTGATAATAAAAAGATTTATGTGCATAAGTATGTTTTAGATTTTTTTAGAGCACAAAAGATGTCTTTCATGACTGGTTCAAAATAATTTGTTCCTTATTATTATAATTATAATAAAAATTTATACAATAAATTTGAGTTTCTAAAAAGTTAATGTATTTTTTTTTAAATTGTGTTAGAATCGTGCTAAAATTATTAAAAATTTAACAAATGTTTTTTGAATTGGACATTTTACTGATACATGTTCTACAGGTGTTATACGAGTGTTAGGTATTATACGAGTGTTAGTGTCTGATATATATATTTGATACTGATATGTTATTTAAGAGGAGTGTTTGAAGTAATAGTTAAAGTGATGGAGTTAAAAAAGGTCATATAAGAAAATCTCAAACAATTTGTTTGGATTGTGTGATGGGTCAAAAGTTTTAAAATAAGAAGAAAAAACGAAAAAGATTTTGAATATTATGTATAATTGATTATTTCTTAAATAGATTATTAAAATTTTGTGTTGATTTTGAAATTATAATTAATTATGGTTGCGACATTACTATTGTTTTTACATAATATAATTCTATTCTCATTGTTCATGAAACTATTAAAAAAAAAAGCTTAATCTCATTGAGTATATCTCAATTTGGACTTTTTGGCCGCCTTTTCCATTCACGGAAGTAGTTGCTAAGAGCAACAACCAATGGAAGAAGTTGCTTGTGAATAAAAGCAACCTATGATAGGGATGATTTGACTAGTAGTTTTTAGATTGGAGATGAAGTAATTTAAGAGGTTGGAAACTGGTGTCAGATTAATATTTTTTTAAGAATTGATTTAATATAGTGGTGTCTTTTGATTGATTGGTTGATTTAGATTGATTTAGAATGACAATCTCTTGGAAGATGCTGAGAAGTTGTTTACTTAAGCATCACAATTCCAAATGTCATTTTCCACGAAATTGCCTGGTAGTTTCCCTCTGCAGTCGGACATTTAATATACACGGGAAAAGTCCATAAACTTTCGGTCGCCAGTTACTACGTTTTTTCGATTTGTCAACAATCACAAATTACTATTCCTTCGACATTCCTTTTTTTTTTTAAAAAAAATACTCTATAATTAGTTTAAATATATTAAAAGTTATAAAATTAGAAAAGTCATTCAATAATAATGGGGCACAAAATATTTGAGATCTCTAATAAAATTAGTTAACAACACTGTGTTTAAAAATATGCATTGTAAACACTCAATTAGTATTTGCTTTGTGTAAGCGCACTCTTCTTTCTTTTTCTTTTTTTCTGATGGCATGTACTAAAGTGTAGAAGTTATTAGTCAAGTCTTTTTCATACCTACCCTCTCTGTGCAGTTTGACACGTTTGGAAAGTTCCGTCCTATTATTAGTTAATAATGGATTACCAAACTAGTACCATTACATCTTATTACGTCGCTGCTTTGAGGAGAGTTTTTTGAGAGGATAATTCATTTCTCCAAAGAATTTTAAGTAATTTCTAATAAAATGGGTAGTTTGGATTATAGGAATTTATGTAAAAAATTTAATAAAAGTACAGAATTTTATATTTCACTTAAAAAAGTAGTAATTTTAAAATTTTCATACTTTATTATCTTTTTTTAATCTGTTTGTTTTATTTGTATTCTCTTTTTGCCTCAATCTGGAATGAGTTATCTGAGATGTTATTGACTTAGACATTTTTTTTACTTATGTCAACAACTATTTTTTTTTTTTAAATTAAAGTAAATTGTGATTATATTTTTTATTGTTATCTTCAAGATTAATTTATTGTTGATATAAGTTAGTGTTATTTATAAGTTAACGTTAGTTAGTTTTTTTTTTGTTAACATCAATTGTGTTTTTTAATTGATATTAAACATGTCTTTTTTTTAATATTAACATACATCAATTTTAGTTGATGTCATTAGTGGGTTTTTTTTACCATCCTTAGTTAGGATTTTCTCAGCATTGGTAGGATTGTTTTTCAACTAATGTCAATTAGATTGTTTTTATCGATGCGAATGATACTATTTTTCTACACAATGTTCTACTTTTGTTATGTTGATATTATTATTTTCTGATTGATAGGATTGGGATTATTTATTGGCTGACGTAGGTTGGAGTTTTCTAAGTGGATTGATGTGACTATTTTTGGTGGATGTCATCAATATTTTTTAATTAAGGTATGCAATAGTTTCTTTTGTTAATAATTGCAAGATTCAAGTAATATTTTTTTTGCATTTGATATTACTCTATTGAGATAAGAAAATTAAAATTAAAATTCAATGAAATTGAATTATCTTATCCAAATAAAACATTAGAAAAATGAAATAATATGAAAAGAAAATAATTCGAATTTAATGTATTTGAATTTCTTGGAAAATTTAAAATTCTCTATTTAAGATGGGGTTAATGTGTTTCTACTCTCAATAATTAAGTAATTTGGAATCTTTAGTTCTCTAATTTTTAATTGCTTTATTTTGGTTTCTTTATGTTTGTGGTTCACATGTTAAATTGACGATCAATAATAGATGAAAATACTAATGTGAGTAGGAATGTTGAGAGCCAAGCTAATTTAAAAAAGTAATAAAAAATCAATAAAAAAATGATTACCAATTAATTTTTTTCCCGGATAAATCTAGGTCTTCTTTATCCCATAATCGAAATGTTCGGTTTGACACTTCAGAACTGACCCAATCGAACCGAAATTAATTATCTTAATATATTTTATTACCTATTATTTGATTCATATATGTGAAATGTGTTTAGATGAAAATATAATGTGTGTAAATTGGTTCATGCTTATAAGTATGAGACAAAAACGTAGCAACAAAGTATGATGAATATGGTGGAAGAAGAGGTGTTCTCTTAACGTGCGAAGGTTAGATTATTGGTCTTCAGGGAGAAAAATGATGAAACAAAATAATTTTTTTATGGAACAATTGGATTGCGTGCAATATTGTGTATGTGTAAGTCGGAAGTTTGTTTGGCTTATGGGAGGTAGATTCTTTGTTTGTGTTTTGTAATAAAAGCATAGGCACCCTTAATATTAGTTCCTTTACTGATAAAAAAAAGAAAGTTAATATATGTAAACAAACTGTTTTCATAAATATACATAATATTAAAGATAGCAAATACCTAATTATATTATAGTTATAATGGTGTAGAAAATTAAACTATTTATTATGATATTATATTAGATATTATATACAAAATACAAGTATTATTACGTGTATGAATAAATGATTATAAATAAAAATACAAAACTGATCCCAACTAAAAATAAAAAATTGGTTTGGTTTTGAATTTTTTATATATAATTTTTGGTTGGGATGTTGTTTTTAACTGCATTAAATAATAGACTTTTAATGAATGTTGATGAAAGTCCTTATTTTTAATAACTTGATTTTAATCCTTACATATTTAATTCAAGGGATTTTGATTTCTATGTTAACGCAACATCTGACTTATAATGTAAAATAATAATAATAATAATAATAATAATAATAATAATAATAATGTACAAACAATAAATTCACTACAAATACACCTCTTAATGTATCTGGTGTAAGTATGACAGAATTGTTATATGTAGAATTTATAAGGGAGTTTGAGTGAAACACAAGTAGACTTAGTAAATAACAAATTTTAATTAATAATAATTATTCTTATTTTTAATTACAAATGTTTGTATGCTTAAGCATAGTTTAAATAAATTTAGAAATAAAATATATTTAAATTGAATAATTAGTTACAGAAAAAAGAATACTAATTTGAATCATGATAATATTAATTCTATTATTTGTGTAACGCAAAAGTGATTATCTTAATAATTAGGTCATTTAATTTTGTTTATGTTTTAGTACCAAATTCTAAAGTGATATGATATTTGATATGTATGCCATTATTTAATATAAAGTTTTAGTAATTCAAATGTAAAACTATACACATTACTTATAAATTTACAATATTTTAAAAGCCTAAGTAGTTGTATACATTGAAAAATAACTTAAAATGGTTTGAATTTAGTTAGAATGTTAAATTTGAATTAGTATATTAAAATTGTTATATGGAACTGGATTTGATTCTTTTAAATAATTTTCTTTGATGAAGATTAATTATTGATAAAGTCAATGAAACTGGGCATCAAGAATATATTATTTAAAAATTAAATTTAATATGTTTAAATTATTTTTAGCACTGTTTAAAATTTGTTTCCAATAACATGTCATGTTAGGGTGTTAGTCATATGGGTTGTATCTCAGCAATTAATATTTTTAGCATTTGTGAAGTGCGGGATCTGAAGTTAATAATATAAAGATCAAAATGGCACAATTTGAGAAATCTGGGTTACTGTATTCTACTGCATAATACACTAGTGTCGTAGTTGAAACGGCTAATTGCAATTTTTTTAATTTTATTATAGATTGGTAGTAATTGTACAGTCATCTGATGATTGTTCTAAATCTATGAGATAACGAGTGATGGTTGACAATGAAACCTCAAAGTGAGGTAATTGGGTTGACGCCAGTTGGCTCACAGCGACTTATTAGAGAAACTAACTCAACTACAGTTTGGGTTGGGTTTATGTACTGTAGTAACCACTCACTTCTACAATGTTTCATCATTCATAAATATTTTTGGTTAGTTTTATTCACAATGAAAATTTAAAATAATTCAAATAATTTGACAGGGTTATTTAACAATAAAATAAAAGTGAAGTCATAGTTGTTGGAGTTAAATTTCCGACATTACCGCCAGCACCTTGGTTTCACACATCTATAAAGAAGGAATAGCCTTTAGAATTGCCATTTGGTCCATTGGTTGCGTGTGAAACCAGCCGCATATTTTGATGATCTCCATTCTCCACTTCGTCATCAATACAAACACTTCTTCCTTTCTACCGTCATTTACATGATACATTACAATACTTTCTCTGTTCTTTAGTTTCTCGAGTATGTCTCCTCTTTTGAAAAAACTTGGAACCTTAATTTACTACTTTGTGTTGTGAGTGAATGACGATAGAACTGATACTTGAATATAAATAGTAGTCCTTTGACTAGAAGGGAAGCCTATTGCCTTATAGCAAAAACAAAAACAAAATAGAAACATTTTCAAAAAACTAAAGACAATGTTCAATTTTTTATTTTCATTGTGATTTAGGAAGACAAACATAATGCCAAAAAGTCCTCTTGTAGGCACGCAAATTCCACGCAAAATCCATGCCCGGCCAGGACGGCATGGTTTTACCCGGAGTTTTTGAGAAACATATTAGTAATCTACTTTACTAAAAGAACAGTTATATGATCATCGTACATCACATTCTCCCAGACCCAGTCAACAAGACTTGGTGCACGGTACTTTATTAATTCAATTTATTTTGGTTCTTTCTAGTTGGTTGGTAGCTTTAATTAGGCCATTAACTTCCACGCCAAGCTCGTTGTGTTTCCACTCAATCAAGATTCAAGTGCATTTTTATTTTCTACTTTATCCTTTTTTATGAATATTTCTTGATCCATACTCCATAACTAATCCTTCAAGTATTAAAATCCAGTGTTTAAGAGTTCTTTTAACATATTTTTTTGATCAATAAGACAACTATAAAACTACCATTTCATTCAAATGATAATACTACATTAATATATATTAATAATTAATGAGTTAAATGACGTTGCTGTCTGATTATATGTTTATTTATGTTTAAATGATTTATACATCAACTGTACCAAGTGTTCCCACTATTCTGGGATCTGAATTGAATAGCAATACAGATTATGGTTACCCACTACTCGTCTCTATGTCGGCTTCAAGAAAATGTATAAAATTATTATAACAAAAGTCTTTTACACCCGCCAGCGGTGCAGTTTTTATTTTAGAAAATTTTGAGTTCCATCACAGAGAGTTTAATGCATATGCAACAGTTTCGCCCCGTTAACTAATAATAAACAGAGTCATTTGATGTTTAAGATAACATACAATTGGATAACAACACAAGTTTGTTTTATTGCTTTGCGTGCTCTATTTTCTGTTATACAAAACTAGACACATTTACAGTCATAAATCATCATCAAATTAATTAGATGGTTCAAATTTTACATATTTTCAAGTTAATGAAATAAAATATAAACCGGTTAGCTCATCCGTGAATGCAATAATAGTGCCCTTTAAACATGATTTGGTATTTCTTATCAAAGTGGCTACTATATTCTCAGAATTCACTTTCACTCATGCGGCAAGAATTTCCAAGTTTGACTAAATCGGATTATAAAAAAAAACACACTTGTTTCTTTTGCTATATATTGGAAGCTACTCGGAAATTGCCTTTAGGTACCCTCTGGCACGAAATATGTATGTTATATATTGAAGATAGCCACATTCTAGTTTTCAGAATGAAGTTCTTTCCTATTATCTTTTTGGATTAAGTAATTATAGAACTTCTGCTTTTCTCTCAATCCACGATGAGCTCCCTAAATCTTAAATATGATAGCAGCTCATTTCTCATTGACATAACCTCCACTGTTAATTACACCATCAACATAGCCAAAAAGAGATGGCGTTTTGCTTACACAGCAATTTATTCTAGGCGAGTCATGCTTGCCTTGGCCAAAGAAGTCATATCTAAGAGAAATACGAACACCCATCCTTACTCTAAACTCTTCCAAACCCAATCTTCAAGTCGCAGCAGTACTCTTGACATCATCGAGCCCCTGATTCCGCATGATGGGACCAATCATTATTCTTTGGTTCCTGATGTTGACAAGGCCAGGATTGCTAGTATGGTTAAGGACAAAAACTTGTTAGCCTTTGCAGAGTTTGGAGGAGTTGAAGGTGTTGCAAACATTCTTGGAGCCATTCCAGCAAAGGGAATTACTGGCAGCCATGATGATGTTGCCAAACGTACTGAAGTATTTGGTTCAAACACTTACCAGAGGCCACCGCCTAAGTTTTTCATGAGCTTTGTAGTGGAAGCTTTCAATGATACTACTATTCTGATCCTTCTTGTTTGCGCCGGTCTTTCCCTTGGTTTTGGCATAAAAGAACATGGCCCGGGGGAAGGCTGGTATGAAGGAGGGAGTATATTTCTAGCAGTGTTTCTGGTGGTGGTTGTGACCGCACTAAGCAACATCAGACAAGAGAGACAGTTTGACAAATTGTCTAAGATAAGCAACAACATCAAAGTAGAAGTTGTGAGAAATGGAAGGCCACAGCAAATATCCATCTTTGATGTTGTTGTGGGAGATATTGCATCCCTTAAGATTGGTGACCAGATTCCAGCTGATGGATTGTTCTTGAGTGGCCATTCTTTGCTAGTGGATGAATCAAGTATGACAGGTGAGAGCGACCATGTAGAAATTCAGCCTTCAAAAAGCCCCTTCTTGCTGTCTGGTGCAAAAGTGGTGGATGGCTATGGTCAGATGCTAGTGACATCTGTGGGAACTAACACAGCATGGGGTGAAATGATGAGCTCAATATCGCGAGACACCAAGGAAAGGACACCATTACAGGCTCGCCTTGATAAGTTAACCTCTTCTATTGGAAAGGTAGGCCTCACAGTTGCTTTTCTTGTTCTCATAGTCTTGTTAATTCGTTATTTTACTGGAAACACACAAGATGATAGTGGGAAGACAGAGTTCCAGGGGAGTAAAACCGATATAAACGACATTTTCAATGCCGTAGTGAGGATTGTTGCTGCTGCAGTGACTATTGTGGTGGTGGCAATCCCAGAGGGTCTGCCATTGGCTGTCACTCTCACTCTTGCTTACTCCATGAAAAGAATGATGGCAGACCAAGCAATGGTGAGGAAACTTTCTGCTTGCGAAACCATGGGGTCAGCTACAGTTATTTGCACGGATAAAACTGGTACCTTAACTTTGAATCAAATGAGAGTCACCAAGTTTTGGCTTGGCCTACAAAATGTTGTGGAAAATTTTTCCAATGCTATGGCCCCTAAAGTTCTTGAGTTATTCCAACAAGGAGTTGGCCTCAACACAACTGGCAGTATCTATAAACCTTCATCAACATCTGAACATGAAATTTCTGGTAGCCCAACAGAGAAAGCTATACTCTTGTGGGCCGCGTCAGATTTAGGCATGGACATGGATGAACTGAAGAGCACATACGAAGTTCTCCATGTTGAAACGTTTAACTCTGAAAAGAAACGAAGTGGAGTCGCAATAAGGAAGAAGACCAACAACACAGTTCACGTTCATTGGAAAGGGGCTGCAGAGATTATACTTGCAATGTGTTCACATTATATTGACAATGATGGCATGGAGAAGTCCCTTGATGAAGAAAGGAGTAAACTTGAAAATATAATTGAAGGCATGGCTGCCAGCAGCCTTAGATGTATTGCTTTTGCTCACATGCATATTTCAGACGATATTGATTATAACGATAAGGAGAAAGCACATCAAATCCTTAGAAAAGATGGCTTGACCTTGCTAGGTATTGTTGGCCTCAAGGATCCATGCCGACCCGACGTCAAGAAGGCTGTGGAAGCGTGTAGACTTGCAGGAGTTAGTATCAAGATGATCACAGGTGATAACATATTCACTGCAAAAGCAATAGCAACAGAATGCGGAATATTAGACTTTGATGGCCATGTGAGTGCGGGAGAAGTGGTGGAGGGTGTGGAATTCAGGAATTATTCTGAAGAAGAGAGAATAGAGAAAGTAGAGAAGATCCTCGTGATGGCAAGATCATCCCCTTTGGACAAACATTTAATGGTGCAATGCTTGAAAAAGAAAGGTCACGTTGTTGCAGTCACAGGAGATGGCACAAATGATGCACCTGCTTTGAAAGAAGCCGACATTGGACTTTCTATGGGGATCCAAGGAACTGAAGTTGCCAAGGAGAGTTCTGACATTGTTATCTTAGATGACAACTTCAGTTCTGTTGTCACTGTTTTAAGGTGGGGGCGGTGTGTTTACAACAACATCCAAAAATTCATCCAGTTTCAATTAACCGTGAATGTTGCAGCTCTAGTGATCAATTTTATTGCGGCAGTTTCTTCGGGAGATGTTCCCCTAACAACTGTTCAACTATTATGGGTAAATCTCATTATGGATACTCTAGGAGCATTGGCACTTGCTACAGAAAGACCTACAAAGGAGTTAATGGAGAAAAAGCCAGTGGGTAGGACTGAACCTCTTATTACTAGTATTATGTGGAGAAACCTTTTAGCCCAAGCCTTGTATCAGATTGCTGTCCTCTTGGTTTTACAATTCAATGGAAAGTCAATCTTCAATGTTAGAGAGGAGGTAAAGGATACTCTAATTTTTAATACTTTTGTTCTCTGCCAAGTATTCAACGAGTTCAACTCTAGAAGTATGGAGAAACTTAATGTATTCCAAGGCCTTCACAGAAACCACTTGTTTCTTGGAATTGTGGGGATTACTCTTGTTCTTCAAGTTGTGATGGTGGAACTCTTAAGGAAGTTTGCTGATACAGAGCGCTTAACATGGCAGCAATGGGGAATTTGTATTGGAATTGCAGTTGTGTCATGGCCCATTGCTTGGATTACAAAGCTCGTACCCGTGTCAGATAAACCGTTCTTCAGCCACGTTAAGTGGGTAAAATTATCGATCTTCAAGATTAAGCATTATTTATAATTTTACCTCGTCACTCGCTTCGGGGACCAAAAATCCCAAGCATCTTCGATCATGGAATATGAGATATTCGTGTATATGATGTATGGAAATTCAAGACCTCTTATGGTTAAAACTTACGGGATCTTGAATTTCTATATCTCTTGTACATAAATATCATATATTTAAGAATGTGCAAGATGCTTGGGATTTTATGGAATCTTAGCTAGCACGTTCTTTATTTACTGTAGAAATTATTGGTATTAGTATTAGTTATAAAATACTGAATTGGGTTGGGTGGAATTAAGATAGAGATATTCAAGTTCACACTCTTTGTTGTACCAAAAAAGTATATAAAATATGGGTTGAGGGAACTTAAAGGCAACTCTTTCCTGCACCATATCAAAGATATGCACCCGATGTAATTTTTTAAATCTAATTTTGCCTTTGCCACATATTTGCCTACAGATGTCAATATCCGGAAGTCACATATTTGTTAATGGATATTGGCATTCGGAAGTGTCAACTTTGCCTACGGATACTAGCATCTAGAAGTGTCAGTTTTGTCTACGGATATTGACATTCGGAAGTGTCAACTTTGTCTACGGATACTAGCATTCGGAAGTGTCAGTTTTGCCTATGGATATTGGCATTCGGAAGTGTCACTATTGCCTGCGGATATTGGCATTCGAAAGTGTCAACTTTGCTTACGGACATTGACATTTGGAACTAGCACTTTTTTACTATGGACATCTTTATTCAGAAGACACCATCATGCTTCCGGATATAAATATCCGGAAGCCAATCATCTTGAACTTTTTTGTTTGGTAGTGTGATGATTTTGTTACTTCCGGATATGGAAGACTGGAATTCAAGTCCTTGCTTCTAGATATGTTAGTTCGAAAGTCAAATCCTTTTTTACGGATATTTTCATCCAGAATTCACATTGTTCACTCCGGACGTCAACATGCGGAAAAGTATTTGACTGCTGGATTGGGTGCATTTTTAAGTGTAACTTAATTTTCACTTCATTTAGGGTGTTTTGGTCTTTTCACTAGGACATGTTGGGTGCTAATACATGTTAGGTTGTTACTGATATATTTATAGGTGTTTTTTTTTTCTCTACTCTTATATTTTTTTGAAATACCAAAATTTCCTTAATAGTTTTGAGAGAGTGTTCTGGAAGTAAAAGTTGTTTTCAGAATAGAAAATTTGGAAGACAAAAAATTATTATGAAATATTTTTTTTAGAACACATTTTCTAACTTTTGAAATGGTAAATTTAGAATTCATAAAATATATTTTGGAAAGTATGTTATGAAAATATTTTGGAAAAATAATCTAGAAGTCATTTTTGAAATTGAAAGAAATAAAACAGTCTTTTGGAAAATAATGGAGTGCAGTAAGAAATTTTTTGGGATGCAGGAAAAAATACCCTATATGTTATATTATGATTCTTGCTTAAATTGAGTTTCTAAGCCCAGGGATAGAAATTACTATCTTATGGTGAGCCTGATGCTTAATTAAAATTGAAGACGAGCCACAGAATGAAGCAGAACCCAGAAGAAAGAAGAAACGGATTTCTTATGGGCACTATTGAAGACCTGATCTAAACTTCAAATCAAATTTCATGCGCCTAACAAATATGTATGTATGCCACTGTCTTCAAATCTTGTTGCTAAACAAGCTATACCAAATTTGTAACTGTTGTTTTATTATTTAATCTTGGATTGGATGTTGCTCTGCATCTATACGAAAGAATTTTACCTCTTGAATTAAATAATTTGACAATATCACGGGGGAAGTATTATTTACAGATTTCATGAAAAGTTTTTTATATTAGGCAACTACAATCAAAGTTGTTTAACCGTTAAGAAAATAGTATTCTAAATCAAAATGAGAGCTTTTGTGAGTGGAAACATAAATATGATTGTTGAAAATAAGTAAGGAATTCAATTTGAATTCCACTTTCAAACCGAAAAAGGCTCACACATATATTGTGTTTAAAGGTAATTTGTATAATTCACAATAATTTCCTTCTTACTATATAACATTTTTAAAATGTATTATTTAAATTATTTAAAAGATTTTATTTATAGAAGAAATAATTTGTTTTGTTTTATGTAATCGTGTTTTAAAACTTTATCTTTGAAATGTTGACATGAATTATAGCATTGAAATACATTTCTATAAATTCCAAAATGCTTAATTAAATATTATTCACAGATAATAACTATTAGCGAAGCAAATATTTTAGTATTTATGAAGAAAAACTTAATGATTATTATCTTGTCTTAAAATATATTATATTTTCTACATAAAAACAAAATTTAAATTTAAATTAAAGTAATAGGTTATTTAACATTGAAAGTTTTATTGTCATACATGTGTTATCAGCTATGTAGCACATACACAGACATGGACACTGATACGACATGAATACGAATACGGAGATACGTATAATTTTTAAAATGTAGGATACGGGGACACGAATTTATATATTATATAATTATGAATTATATAAATTGACAGTAAAACTTTATGTGCACAAATATGTTTTAATTTCTTTTTGGAGCAGAAAGATATTTTTTATGGCAGATTCAAAATGATTTGTTTCTTAACTTTATAATTATACTAAAAATTTATACAATAAATTTGAGTTTTAAAAAAATTAATGTATTTTTCCTTTTTAAAATTGTGTTAGAATCATGCTAGAATAGTTAAAAATCCAACAAATATCTTTTGAATCGGACACTTCACCAATACGTGTCCTACGAGTGTCATACAAGTGTCGTGTCTGATACGGATACACTATTTAAAAGGAAGTGTCCTTTATCAATATAGTTTAGCATGGTTCAAGATTTTATGTGAGGCTCTTGGCATCATTGATGAAAGGTTGAAGGGTTTACATTTTATGTTACCTCATTCATTGTCTTTAGACTAAGTGAATATGTCCTCTTAAAGAAATTGAGTCCATATACACAATGATGCTAATCAACTAAATGCTCAATTCATATATATTTCAGAAAACAAACATAATTAAATAATATAATAATATTTAATATATTCAAACTAATTTCTAATAAACCCAACTACTTAGATCATCTTAAGAAATATACAACCTATTTTTTTTATAATGAAATTATATATATATATATATATATATATATATATATATATATATATATATATATATATATATATATATATATATATATATATATATATATATATATATATATATATATATAAACTACTGCAGTTTAAATAGGTTGTTACCTTGATCACGTAATAAAGTTTAATAGAGATAAATTTTAAATAAAATAAATAATAAAAATTTACCCCATGAAGAGTACTATAATGATAAATTTATACATAATACAAAAAATAAAAGAATTATATCAGTATTTGTAAAAAGCAACCCAAGAAGAAAAAACAATATCATGACCGAAAACACAATATAGTACATGAAGGCAACACATTTGTATTTTCCAATCTTTTATGCAGAGAAGAAAGAATGAGAAGATAGAACAATATCATGATGTAAAGAAAAATACTCCAAAAACTCATTAAGTTGGTAGTGACACTAAACCAAAATCTAAAAAACGCATGGAAAAAAAGTGTTATACATAAAAAAGAGATTGGAATTGTGTCACTACCGGTTTGAAGAGTTCTTGACGTTCTTGACATTCTTGACATGAGATGGATTCAACATTTGCATATTTCGTGGAAGAAGAGCATGTATTAGATATAAATACTCAGAAAAGCTCCAAAACTAATCAGAATTCAATTCATATTTGCAATTTGAATTTAAAAAATGATTACTTGCTTAAGTATATGCTCTTTCTTTCCAAATTATCTGATTTTATACCAACTCAAGAATCCAATTTTTGACTTGCGGGAGAGAAGGAATCAATTTCTAATGGAAAATGTTTGTTAACACCCTCTATTAAGTTACACACTTTTGTCGTCACAAATGTGAAAACGGTGGGTGATGTGACAAAGACATTATTGTAAATGTCATGATGGTGATGTGGCTTAAGGAGATAGAAAAGGGGAGAATGTAGGGTATGAAAACGGTGTGAGAAGTTGAACTTTCTCGAAGCGAAGGAAGGCAGCAGTGTTGGAATTGGTAGGTTGGTGGTGACACTCAGCCGTCATTCTCATGGATCGCGAACCCTCCCAAATCGTCAAGCCGTCGCTCGACAAGCTCCTCCTAGATCGCCAACATCGTCGCTCTTGACCTCGACGCCGTCAAGAACCTCCAGCGTCTTGCCGAGATCGTCATTGCCACGCTTGACGTGACAGTGCACCGGGAACAGCTCCGGCGCTAACAATAAGGATCGCGTGTGGTCACTGTCGTGGACCACCGTCAATCAGAACAACCTTTCACGTCTTTTGAATATGGACCATATATTATATTGATTATATGATTTAACCGACGTAATATGTGTTATTCTCAGTGTGTATATATATATATATATATATATATATATATATATATATATATATATATATATATATATATATATATATATATATATATTACACCGGCTGTTACTAAGAACCGGTATAATATAGCTCGCGTGCGATCGCTGTCGTGGACGATGACACGACTCTCAGAATGCTGTCGGAAACGCAGTGTAAGGCCCTTCGCCGCAAGGATCAAAGGCGAAACACTCCCATACATCACCACCGTCAATCGGAACAACCGCCCACATCTTCTGAATATGGGCCATATATTACACCAGTTATATAGTTTAACCGGTGTAATATGTGTTATTCTGAGTAAAAAATATATTACATCGGTTAGATGGCTTAACCGGTGTTATATGTGTTATTCTAAGTAAAAAAAAATATTACATCGGTTATATGGCTGAACTGGTGTTATAAGTGTTATTCTGAGTAAAAAAAATATTACATCGGTTATTACTAAAAACCAATGTAATATAGCTCGCGTTGCTCATTCGCGTATTATCTCACTCCGCTACATAATTGTCACGTTTGCAGCATCAAATATGTGTTATTGTCAAAGGGTGTTGATATATCAGAACTCATCCTTATTCTACTCCCTTATGAGTTGTCCATGTGTGTTGCAGAGAGTTCACAAAGTTACTTTACTTCTGTGCCACATGTGCAATTTTTTCTAATGGTAAAAATGTTTTTTTAATTTTTTTTCAAAAAAATGAAATTGTGACACATGTCAAAACTTTCGTTTGCACTCCTTTAATTGTATTATGTATAGATAGATAGATGTAGTTAAATAGATATGTATAGATATAGATGATATCTTGGATTTTCAAAGAGTTAGATACACTTGTCATATAAATGTATCAAGTGTGATTTTTCTTTTATCTTATAAGAGTGAGTGAAATTAATTCTAGATATTAGATTAAAATAAATCATAAATTTACAACTTGTATATGTAAATTTATAAAGTCATTTTATAACTTTTTTTTTCTATTAATTCACGGTAAATTAACGAGAAAACCACTTAATACTATGAGATTTCTTATTACTAAGGCATATATTATTAATCTTAAAAGTTTTATATTTATTCATCTTTATTTTCACTAACTTAAATAACTTTATTTATTGTTGAAAGAGTTTCAGAAAAAATTGTACTTTGTGAATATAAGTTCATCTAAGAATATTGAACTATTCATATCCTTAATACTATTAGACTAATATAAAAGACTACCAATTTGTCCATAAAAAACGTATAAAAAAAAGTGTAAAAAAAACCATAAATTATTATCAAAATATCAATTCTTGTTGTAAAAACTATCAGATTTCACATAACTATTGATAAAATTATCAAATGGATTAACGTATTCAGATTTACAAAGAATAACTAGTAGAATTCCAGTGTTTGTTCGAGAAGATCAATATATTTAGATTTTTTTTATCGACAATAAGTAATAAAATAAAAAGGTATACTTTAGGAATGGTCTAACCTTTATACAGAAAAGAAAGGTTCAAAAAAACCTTTCCTAAAACAAACTAAACTAAAAAAAGATCTCCTATTATTTGATCCAATCATGCTGCCACTAAAAAACAAAAAGAACAAAGATCAACCCTAAGAATTAATACATTTAGAATGATATTAGCAAGAATAGGACAAAGCTCAAAAGTCTAATATCTTATCATACTTGTCCAAAAGGGTGTACATGAAGCTTTTTGGATGAAAAAATACAAATGTTCTTGCTCTCATGCCTGAAAGCACCACCCATGCTCTTTCAAAACAATTATTTTCTTAGAACTTGGAACTTAGAGGGATAATGATAACTTGTAAACCTGGTGTCTTAAGTAATCAAAGTGATGAATTTCAGTTTAAAACCTATTTTTAAAGTATAAGATAACCAATATTGCATGGAAGACATGTTATAACTAGATAAGAATTAAAGAGTCTCATATAATGAAATTAAGAAACATTTTCAACAGTTATGAGCTAAATAATAAAGGAAACATGATTTGGAAAGTAATATGGATGTCATTAATTAGAAGCATATGACAACATAGAAATAATGTCTTGTTTCAAAATTCAAAAGTTGATGGTGATGAAATTTTTGCAATGCACGACTGAAAACTTAGGCTTAGATTATAAATAAAAATCCACAAACAAACTTTTCCTATTAGATAGATGTCTATACCCAAAAAAAACTTGCATTTGAAATATTCTAAACACACCCAAACTAATATGAATAAGGAAAGTTGTTAGAGGACCGAAAACAAAACATATTGCAACCATTTAATTCAAGAATACATTTGCAAAATGCACCTGTTCATAATTTGTTGTAGGGATATATATAGACCAGAACATGTGTGTATAATAGTGATACAAGTTTGAATATCCTCCTATATGGTAAAAACATATTGCTTATGTGTTACTTTGTGATACACATGTTCTTTGGTCAAACCTGGAAAATATAGGTAAGATGCTATAGTCATCTTTTGTGAGGAACATAAAAAACATAACTAAAAGTTAGTCCATGCGGATTAGATGTGGGCATAAACTGAGTGCAGTTAAACAAGCGGGCTCAAGGAAGCTTAAAGAATGTTTTACCCAGTGATACACTTGTTCCTTGGTCAAAGTTGGAAAGTATAAATGTAGGCATAAACCAAGTGAAGCATTTGTTCAAGCTGATTCAAAGAAGCTTAAAGAGTCATGTATATATATATATATATATATATATATATATTTATATATATATTTATATATATATATATATAGATATCCATATATATATATTATTTTTTTTTCCTCTGCTAGCAGCAACAATGAAAAACTCCAATATACAGAACCACCAAAAACTATGGAATATGCTTTGAAATGTCCTTATGTGAGAATATTTTAGGGAAACCATATAGGTGAGTCAGAGGTTATCTACATATATTTTAGGTGGCGGTTAAGGACATAATTATGATTTTTTTAAGCTTTCACACCCTTCTTTATACTGGTTGGAACAGTCTAAATATTCTCTTGATTTATATATATTTTTTATTATTGATAAAAAATGAATTTTTAAATAATTTAAAATTTTATAAAATATTATAAACTATTGATTTTTTCAATAAGAATTTTTAAGTAAAGGTTCACATAAATTTTCAATAGTATAATAGGAATTAAAGGGAATTACTTTACAAACAATTATTAATTATTTAAATAATTAATAGTTAAAACCTTGGTAGCTAATTAGATATATATTTAAAAATTATTTAATAATAATAGAAACTAATTTAGAAACCAAAAATTTGTTTAGTCTCTAATTTAATCAATATAACAACTAATTATTTTGATATCTAAAATTGGTTTCTATTCAATGATTTCTTATAGTGAATATAATGATTCACATTTAATTATATAACATGTTATTTTTTAAAATAAAATACTTAGATAAGTTACCAAATAATTTTTTATTTGCATACAAATTTATAGATTTAATTTATTGATAAGACATTTCAATTCAATAATTAATTGGTTAGTTTTGTATTATAAAAAAAAAGTCTTAAATGATAAAAGTAAAAATTCATCTGGACGTATCTTTTTTCCGATTTTCAAGCTCTCAACCAAATTTTTTTCAACCGTAGTCTTTGACATCCCTACTAGACCTTCAACCGCTATTAGGAATAAGAATGGAGCTAAAGAGTCACCTTGTTTCAACCCTTTCTTCGGAATAAATTCCTTTGTAGGACTCCCGTTTATCGAAATTGATATCGTCGCTGATTCCAAGCACGCTTTAATCCAAGAAATCCACTTTTCACAGAAACCAAGTGTGTCTAACATATAATAAATAGAATCTCACCTCACAGAGTCATAAGCCTTCTCATAGTCCACCTTGAAAAACACACAACTTTTTTTCTTCCTCTTCATCTCTTCTACGACTTCATTGGCTACAAGAATGCTATCCAAAAGTCTCCTTCCTTCAAGAAAAGCAGATTGTCTAACATCGATCACTTTACTAATCATTTTTTTCAACCTAATAGCCAAAATCTTCGAAATGATTTTATACACGCTCCCTACCAGCAAGATGGGTCTATATTTGCTAAGTTGTTGCAGATTATCAGTCTTAGGAATCAAATAGATAAAAGATGCATTTGAGCCCCTAGGCCACCTACCATTGACCATAAAATCATTTATCACCGAAACGACATTTTCCTTTAGACAAGCCCAACAACACTTAATGAAACTAAAATTGAATCCATCAGGACCAGGACTCTTCGAACTATCACTACTCCAAACCGCATTCTTGACTTCCTCTTCAGGGACAGCTCCAACCAGAAACTCATTGTATTCATTGCATATAGTGTTGAACCGAGTGTTGTCCAACCTAACCTGTGACTTTGTCTCCCCAACAAATCTAGCTTTAAAAAGGTCTCTAACTTTAGTCTTAACCACCTCCTTATCCTCACACCACTGACCATTCACTTCTACCCTGTTGATCCCGATTCTCATTCTCCTCCACTTCACAGAGGAATGGAAGAATTTTATAGTTAAATCGCCTTGTTTCAACCACTTTAGTCTTGCTTTTTGGTCCATGACCACTTCTTGTTTAAAAAGGTTTCGACTTTGTTTAGCCAGCAAAAGTCTCCTCTCTTCCCTCCCAAACTCATCTAATGTGCTTTCATCGTCTCTTGCATCCAGCTCTTGAATTTCTTTTGTAGTAAATCCCCTTTTTGATTGATATTCCCGAAAACCTCTCTATTCCACCTCTTCAAATCTAGTTTTAACTTTTTCAATTTTTCTTTTAATACAAACATCCCTCCACCAAACACCTCATAACTCTACCATCTACTATAACAAAACCTAAAAACCTTCCATCTCTTTGCCATACATCCAGACTCGTGAAAGGTTTAGGCCCCCAATTTGCCGACGAAACTTTAAGAACTAAAACACAATGATCAGATATCATTCTGCTAAGGACAAGTTGTTTACTATTCGGGCAAACGTCCAACCATTCCTTAGAACAAGTACTTTTTCTCTACTCCTTCCTTCTAATCGAATTAAAATCTCCGATAACACCTGTTTTGTCGATTCTTCCTGAGTTCACATATCTCATCCCAAACCCCCTTCCTTTCTTTCAACGAGCCAGAGCCATACACATTCACAATCCTTATTTGTACCCCATCTCTCGCTTTCCAGACTCCTTCGATGACGGAAAAAAATTTGCCATTAAAGTAGCTCGACATATTAAAACTACTTCTTCTCCACATAGTAATGATTCCTCCAGCATTATTTACCGCACCGTTCTCCACCCAGTCAATTTCATTTGAACCCCACAAATAAAAACAACTCTCCTTACTAAACACTGAGCATTTTGTCTCCTGTAAACAGACCATTCCAACCTCCTCTTTTCTGATGAAATCTCTTAAGTATGGTAGTGATATGGTATATGATTATTAAAGATGATATTATTTTGGAGTCCAAATATTCCATACTGTGATTATCCATACAATTTTTAAAATATTATTTCTCTCTGTTAAAATTTTTAAACTCAAAACCATAAAAATGTAACATAGTTATTTCATGGTGTAGTGAAACTAAATCCAACCACTTATCAATCATATTCCATATTTTCACAGTTATATCATATGTCAAAAATAAATGATCTGTATTCCAGATCTTCCTATTACACATGACACTGTTAATCCTTTGGGATATGATATTTTTATGTAAAAAGGTTCTGTATAGTTACAATTTTATCATAAAACAAGGGAAACTCAACATGGACTATAAAAACTTAATATCACACTACATTTTTTTTTTTCCTTTTTCACAACACCATATAAAAGGGTGAAGCTATTCCATGATCTGATATTTCCTTGTCTGAATGAAAGAACGGAGTAAAGGTTTGTATTGATTTAGAATTGGTAGTTGAGGAACTCGAAAAGCCAATTATGTTAATAATAAATGAATCAATGGTTGTCCTTAACAAAATAAAATAATAGAATGTTGTTATCATAAGTAGGACAGGTGGGAGTGGTCCAAAGTAGGAGAATTTGAAATATTATCATGCTCCACCCATCCATCAAAGTCTTTGAGTAGTTCTAAGTCATCTTCTCTTAGGGTTTACATCAACCAAAGTAAAAGTGCCAACCACTCAGTTTATGGGGGACCATTTTAATGGCTTCCTACAAATGCAACACAAAAGAAATGTAGTATCTCAACATAACACAGAGCCATGTTGGGAAGAGGAAAAAAAAAACAAAAAAAAGTACTTTTTCTATCGCATCCATCATTCATTGCATTGATTGGTCTTAACATTCATTTTCACTCACATTGTTAAACAAGTGCTAATCGTTCCAACGGGTAAGTTTTATTTGACTCAAAAGACATCATTACACGGTCCAAGGTGAAAATTTATATTAAACAAATAATAACTTCCTCTTCGATCTACCCTTCTATTTGGTGTTCATGGCACATCAAAATTTAAAAATAGTGATTGGGAGTCATGTCTAATCTCCCAGACAAACGGGGTGGAACAACTTTTAACAAAGCGAGAAGGTATGAACCTGATTGGGAAACCAAACATGTTAAGATGTATTGATTTTGATAAAGTTTGTTTTGATTTGGACATCCTGTATTGTTCATTTTTGGTTCTATTTCTTTGGTAGGTCAGACCAAGTGGAAAACACAACTTTTTCTCAAAGGGATTTTCTTTTTCTTGTTCTTCAATTTTCTTTTCTTCATTTTTAATTAGTTTCTTTAAAAAATATTTTATACTTATTATACCAACTAAAACGGAAAACATGTATATTAGGGTAAACAGAATGATAAAAACACAAATTTGATAGCAACCAAAACCCAAATAAATTATTACGAATTACATATTGTAGTCAAAAACATATCTTAAAATATGACTTGATTTAATAAAATAGAAAAATGTAATTCACTATTAATCTAAAAAAGTTTTACATAAACCACATGACAATTAAACTATGAAAATAACAGGTAATTATCAGTAATAATTAATACCTAAAAGTCTAGAATACCCAGTTGCCCAATAAAATTTATTTGAATGTGAAATTTCTTCTTACACTTTACATTATTTTGGTCAATATTATTGTAAAATTTTTTGACATCATTTACATAGGATCCACAATCTTGCTGCTGACTGTGCACCAGGACTACTTGGATAAATAGAAAATCCTAAAGTATATTCATCTGAGACTTGTCTGGAGAGTTTAAGCAATCATAAAGTTTTCATGGAGGGTGCAATTTGATGGAGCTTACTTAACTTGACCATGTCCTTCATCTCCAACACCTTATATTCACCCATAAATCAAACTTTTTAATATAAACAAACTTATCATCGTGTTCATGTTGTGGTCGCATTCAACCACACCCTCCCCATACAAAGCTCTAAGGTTTTGTTAGTAGAAAGGATCTTGACGGAGAGAACAAGGTGTGCCTAGACAAATATGACAAGGAATACAAGAATATATAAGACAAAAACATATAGGCCACCCATTCTAATCAATCCTAAATGTTCACGTGACTCAATTTATCATTCCATCATGCCCTAGAAAATACCTTTGTAAGCAACACCGTGTCCACCCCACCACCACCATGACCAACCATGATCCTATCTTTGCAAGTCATCGTATTTTACTGAACACAGCTTCCCCAATTGTCCTATATGCTTAACTCATCTGCCAAAAACTTTCGTAAATGTAGATTCATATTCTTTTATTTTCGTCTGTCTAAAATTTCAACAAGACTTGTAACATCTTAACTTCCATCTCTTCTCTTCTATCTCTCTTCTTTCCACTTCATTCCATCTACTTATTTTCTTTAATTTTTTCTTTCTCAAAAAGGGATTATGTTTTATTCTTTTCCATCCAGTAAACATCTTGCCACCTATCATCCTTGCCCAGTTGACTAAAGAGACCAAATCCTCTTTGCAACTAAGACAAATTAATAGAAGCTAATATCCATTTCCAAATTAGTTTAGTCAGAAAACGAATTTTTATTTAACAAATTGGTTTATATTGAACACTTTATCACGACATGTGTCCCTATTCAAAGAAAAATAGTAATAGTACGATCATTTAGTTGAAGAATGAGAGATATACTCGAAGAAAAAAATAAACATAGAGAATAAAGTTTTACAAAATTTAAAAGCATTTTTGTTGAAATATTCAGACGTGGTTATAATATAAAGCTTACACTAAAAATTAGTAATTTCATATGCCCATATGTATAATCATTTGCTTATCAAAAGACCACAAGTTCATATTTAACTAATACTGTTGACAGCCAAAAATAAAATAAAAACAGTGGTAATGGGTCTACGGAATGATTATTATCCAATTCAAATATTCACATATGATGACTTCTAATAATTAGACGATCATACAAAAATACTAAATTAGAAATGGATACACTTTTTCCTCATTTGAAACTGTTCTGATTTAGAACAATGTCATAAAAATGATCAAAATAATACATAACAGACTTACATACTTCCTTCCTTTGACGCTACTATAGTTTGCATCGTGTATGCAAATTTCACAGCACAAGGTAAAATAGCATATACAAAATTACATTAATTCATACTTTTCCTTGCGTCAATAGGAAGGTAGAATCTAATCCACTATGTATCTCTTTGACAATGTCTTCAAGATAGGGCTTTTTATAGGGTCTGGATTAGCTATTCAACTCAGGAATTCGTCTTAATCCAGATGTGAAAAAAACATATTTGTTTAACATAAACATTAGCAATAGATAACAAATGCAAAATCCCACAATGTAAAAGCAAATTGAGCATATTAAGTAACCAGAACCTTCAGAACCTGCTTTCAAAAATTATAGTTAAAATCAGTTAAATAAGCAGCTTAGAAAAAGAGGGTTCGTCTGGCTCAGCATCACAGCTTTGGACCTCAACCTGGTCTTAGAATAGATACAAGAACTTGAAGCAACATAGCATCGTTGGTCACAACAAGAAACATGTCTTCTATATATGCTGCATAAACTATGACTCTACAGCACCTCATAACACTCATACAGACCAACTTTAAGACCAAAGTAATATGCAGCTAGGGTTTTGAAAGAAAGCCAATGTAAAGAAATCCGCAATCAATGAAATGGAGACTTAAATGACACAAGCAATATTGATCCTTGGGTTCTAGGAACCCTAATTAAGTAAAGATAAGGAGCAATCTGCAGCCATGAAATTAAAAGTTAGGTCCACAAGACACAGTGAAACAGTTGCGTGAAAGAAGTAGCAAGACAAAAGAAAAAGACAAAGCAAGAAAAAGGAAAAATTTAATAACGCACGCCTGCCAGAACAGAAACTCAGAAAAAGGAATATACGATGCAAACAGTGATTTTCTCTTGCTCACTCTATCTATCTACTCACTCACCTTTTGCTTTTAAGCCTTGTGTGTCTTTCAGATGTTGAAGAATCTACTGGGTCCCCAAACAGGAATGAGTGAGGCTGTCACAGCATGACCTAGTCAGGGTTAGCACTCTTCTGCTCTCTAACCAAAGCTAGATCATGCTGGCAGCTTCACTTTTTCCTTTGCGAACTTCTAATCCCAACTGTGTATGTAACGGCTCAACTCCACTCTCTGCGGGTGCATATATGAGAAACACTTAAAAGAAGAAAAGGAAAACATCGCAACACTCTTCTGGAACCACAAGAAAAGATATATAGACCACCACCTAAAAGGACTGATTTGATCACACACTTGCATATACAAAAGCAAGTGGACACAACAAAAAATCTGAAGAGTTTAGATGAATGAGAAGAAGTTAACTTGATGCATTAACCTAAGTTGTATAGCAAGATAGTTAGGGTAGGAGGGAAGAGGATGAAAAGGGTTGGAAAAGCTTAGATTCAGATGTAGAAAGAAAAAGGAAGAAGGTGCATGGTATGTGGATACCATTTACACACTTGTAAGAAGGAAGAATGATTCTAAGTGGGGCTGGAGGGTGAAGGCAGAAAGGAAAACAAGAGTGGAATATATAGAGTGGAGAAAGGAATGGGAGAGATGAGAGATTTATGGTAGGTAGATAGAAAATAAAAAGAGAAGAGGGTTTAATAAATATCATAAAGACATATCCCACCTTGTCTAACAGTGAATTAAAGGAAGGTTCATACATGTACAGTAGAGTAAAGAAGAGGGAATTCAAAGGCTCACAGCTAAGAAGGCTAAAAAGGAAGAAGGAGCAGACTCATGATGTTTGATGAGGAGTTGTCTTAGCTAGCTATATAGGGTCAGAGATGAGAGAGTAGCTACCTAGGGCCAAATGGCAGGGGATCCTTTCTCTACTTTCATAGTTTCAATTCATGTATTCATGAATAACCATTTTTTCAAGAAAAATTATATATGAAGACCTAAAATGAAAATCAAAAATCACATTCAACAAAAAATTATTACAAGTAATAAGGAAAGAGATAAAAAAAAGTTGATATTATTTATATACTTAAAATAAATATTTATATGAAAACAATAATTTTAAAATTTTTTAAAAATATTCAAATTCGTGCAAAATTAATTTCTAAAAGTAAAAAAAATATAAAATAATTTCATATATTATTATTTTAACTCTTTAAAATATAATAATATTGTCATTTAAATAATATAATACTTTAAATTTTGAATTTAAATAAATAAATAAATAAAGTTATAATATTAATTTTATCACGTTCAAATAAATAAATATTAAAGTCATTTTACCTCACATTTTCAAGAAGAACTTTAAATATTAATCTTTACAGTTAAAAACCAATAAAATTAATATCAAATGTTGAATAAAATCATTCAAAAAGAAGTCGTTAGAATTTTTTGTGAACTTTTTACAAAAATTGAAAGGAAATGAATTTTGTATAGATTTCTTTTGTCGGTTTCGTAAAGTCTGGCTCTGATAGGCTGTAATAGTGAATATTTTGTTTAAAATTTAGATGAATTTGAAACCGTTAGTCTAAATATAGAGATTTTATTTATAATTAAAATAAGAAAAAAAAATATTAAGTGTGTGTGGTAAAGAGATGAGAAAAAGAGAGGAGGGAAGTGTTGGTCTCACAGCGAGAGGGACAAAAAGTGACAGGGCCTACAATTATTGGGTTTCGGAGCAAAAGAAAAAGAAGGGGCTTCTTTACAATCTCCATGCGTATGTTTCTATTTCTTTTCTCTCTCTCTTTCTCTCTGTGTGCTGTGTTCATTGCACAAGCACATCTCCCTGTGACCCTCATCATCCTAAACTCGTCAATTTAATTTTACTTCTCAGTTCCCAGCCATCCACAATAAACAACACATCCATTTCCTTTCTACCTTTATCTTTAGGGTCAACCACCCTTCCTTATGCTGTTTTTCTTTCAAAACATAACACAGATAAATCTATTTATTTTACCATCAATATAAAAAACCACCCATGCATTCCTACTGCACACATATGTATAAAAATTGTGAAGTCTTATATTATAACATGTTGTCATATTTTAAGGATTGTGTTGTTGTTACTTGTATTATCTTTACTTATTATTAACAAAAACATGTGGTGTTATGTGTATGTGTAATAAAAAAAATAGTTATGAGATTAAAATAAAATTATACAAAAATGGTGTATATAAAATTGATATGAAAAAGTAGAATTGTCTGTATTATATATATTATTTAAATATTTGGAGAGATTATATGTGAGGAGGAGAAAAGATGCATTGATGTAACAAGATATGGATGATTGATTATTTATCGGTAATTGGTTAGAGTGTATTCCTCTGATGATTCTCAGTGACTCTTTGCATGCGTTGTAAAGGTTAGTGATTTTTTGTGACAGCTAAGTTCTGTAGTGTCTGATTCAGGCTAAGTTGTTAGTGTAGCCTGCTTCCTAGCCCTGTAACATATGGACAATCCAATTAATTTTATTAAGCTTCAATAAATTATTAAATCTCACACATCATCACGGGATATTAAACTATATATTATATTTATTTTTTATTTATTTCTCGTTACAGAAAGATTCCAACCATCTTTAATCCCACAAGCACGTTTTCAGTAACACCGCAGAAGCTCATTGCATCGATAGTCCCAGTAATAATGAGTAATGTAATAGGTTGTTTAGGTTCCAGTAATAATGAGACCAACAACAAAATTTTAATAATACCTTGTCACTTAAATCCACCATATTCACCAAAATTCGATCCATAATTAAAAACTTTATAAATATTTATATGCCCTTTGATTTTTTACAAACATGTTATGCCCTTTGGTTTTCTTAATTCTTAAAATTGGATAGGTCAAAATGGTAATGTAAATTAAATAAATATATCTTTCAATTGAACTTCTGTTATATTTTTACTGGAAAAGCTGTGTGTGTTATGATTGTAGCCATAATTATATTAGAAATATCTATATAATTGTAAGGAGAAAATGCTCAAAATTGCTACACTTTATTTCGAATCCTTTAACACATTAAAAACAGTTAACTCAATCTCTAATATTTAATTGTCATAATGTATCCTTGTACATAGAGAACTGGGTAGAAACATTATGATGTTACTGTGTCAATACTTAAATGGAGAATCATTGATATATTATGGAAGGTACAAAGATAATTGAAAAGAATACAAAAAAAATAAAAATGAGAGTTCTATTATGATTCATTATATGTAAACCTATACTCGGTTGTAAGCAAATGATTTGCTGAAGAGACGTCGAATGTACACCACTTGTGATATGCTTGTTGCAGCGAACAAGACATACTCCAATATTGTGTAAAAGACCACACGTTTTCTGGTGCTTTCATTTGCTGCAATTACAAAATTAATGCAGCAAATTAGTTAAATAAATTACAATCACCTACTTGCATGAAATTAAATTTTGCTGGATTTTGTCTTAAAATTAAATAAATATGTCTAAAAGTTGTTTGAATAGAACCCTAATATTAATCAAAGCACATAAAGATGAAACTTCTTATCAATTCTGATTAGAAAATTTTATTGGAATATTTTCGCACCATGAAAAAGTTACCATCACACAGTTGAACCTTTTCAGATATGAAAATTAGTAAGGATTAACCAGGGAGATAACTTACTGTGTCGATGTCTAGTATCACGTGCTTTCAAGTACTTCTGTTCTATTATAATAGACTCCAGTGCTTCTCTCAACTCAGCAATCTTCACATTAATGGGATCCAAATGTTCTGAACCCAAAAGCAAAACTGAGTCAAAAATTGAATCGGAAACATACATATATGTATCCATGCATGCTAATAATAATACTTATTTTTAAACAGTGCTAGTAAAATCCTTGTCAAATTACAATGAGTTGAGATATTTGAGTCAGTCCAACATTGTAATTATTACATGACATGAGAACTTATTTCAGTCTAGAAAGTGGTTGGTACTGACCATCTTTGGCTAAGTCATGTTCGTTTGGAATGTGACCAACATGAATGTAGAAAGACACAGTTTCTGGTGTTGAAGCAGGATTTTGAAAGCAAAACTTATATAAACCATGTAGTGCTGCTTTGAATTGAAATTTGTCCCCCGATGTTCCCTTCAAAGAGTACACCAAACTCCCTCCTGGAGATGTCACCTGCATAATGTGATACATTGAGAGAAACCACCACATTATGCATCTACATACACATGTCTTCAAGATACTATGAAAAAGGGATTCAGAGGCATTTAATTTGTTGGCACATTATTGAAACTATGAAAAAGGGAAGCATATGGCTAGCTTACACTGAAATCGATTCCTGGATGGTCGGAGTTCCAAAAAATATCATAGTCAATGACTACAAAATTCCCAGAAACAGTGTCACCATCATGTAGAACATGTTCAGAGACGCATTCGACGTCATATAAACTGATCGAGAGAGCAAAGCCATGACAAATAATGAAACCAAGGAAAGAGATCACAACAGTGTAAATCTTTGAAAACCAACCCATTCTTCACTATTCTTTGAGTGAATTATGCATCTAGTTGTGTTTCTTGATGCCTTTAATTTTGGTTGAGTAGTTTAACGGGTCATTACTTCTATCTATAGAATCGCTTTTCTCATCTATATATACATTCATCTATTTATAAAATGAACTATATGAAAGTGAGGTTCACCACACATTTAAATCACGAAATATAATAACGGAAGTCTATTTTTGATATTTTATGAAATATATTTATGATTTAACTACTTTTATTATTTTGTAAATTTTCTTTTTTTTTTTTTAAGTAAGAAAAAAAAATAATAGAAATATTTTAGATTCTATATCACATCTTAAATAGTTATTATCTATTTCTAATTGTCCAATTTAATAAAATATCAGAAAATAGCACAACCTGCAAATATAATATTTTATAGAAATATTAAATGATATTCAAAACTTTATATACTTTTTAATTGAAAATTTTTGAATAAAAATCAAAATATCGTCATCCTAAAACCCAATCAACCACAACCTACTTTACTCTTTCTTCAACCTTCCATCTTTAAATTTTAACTAGACTCATTTTCTTCATAATAACTCACCTAAATTTTTTATGTGTTTAACCATAAAGTTTTCAGTTTTTCTACATTTTACCACTCATTTTTTTTTTCTCCAACATTTCAGTACATTTTTATTCTTTTTTACAGTCTTATTGATAACAAAACGATACTGCTTTTCCCAAACGAAATTGTGGTAAAATATTTTATAATTACACATGAGCACATTGATACACAGTAACATATTGGTAAGTGTTAAAAAATTGAACAATATAATGGTAAAAGATGTGTGGAAAAAGCTTAGAAAGTAAGATATACAAAATAATAACAACAACAATTGAGTGGTAAAATATTCTATTATATATATATATATATATATATATATATATATATATATATATATATATTAGTTAACAACAAAATTTATGAGATTTTTTTATTTCCAAAAAAATGAAAAGAGTTTATTTTATATTACATTTTCCCAGGAATATATATTATAATTATCAAATTGTCCTTATTTATTATTATTTTTTTGTTTTTATTTTTTCTATAAAAGAATACATCATTAGGAATAAATTTAGATGTTCTCAAAATTATAATAGAACTTATTAATATTTATGTAGGCCAGTTAATTTAAACTTTCGGACTAATTTTAGTTTTTTTCTTATAATTTCCTAAGTGAGTAATTTTGATTCCTCAACTTCAATTACTCAAATTAAATTCTATACTTATAAAAATAATGAAACTTAGGTCAATACTCTGTTTACCGTCAAAGGCTTATTTTTAATGACAAATTTTTACTAACATATCCAATTTTAACTAAAAAAAATGATATTTTCTTTTTTTTGTTAAAGAATTCAAATGTTTGAAAATATATTTTTAATTTAAAAAAATGTATATAAAAAAAGATAAAAAAAGGAAGGAGAATTCTTCTTGCACCTCATACCTTCTCCCTAGACCTCAATATATTTCTTAATTCCAACAATACCCTTTTAAGTATAGTGGAGAATATGATGTCTTTTTTTTTTTTTCATTTTCAATTGGTGGTGATTGCTTAAGGTTGTTACTTGTACTGGTTGTTTGTGGTTATTGATGGTAAACATTGTTGGTTGAGGTAAGTTTTGTGGTGTTTTTAGTGATGATAGTTGTAAGGACCTGTAAAATTAAATTGGAATAAAAGGGTATATTTTAAATGAATTCTAAGTATGTTTTTATTTAAAATAAAAAGAAAGGAGAGTGTAGTTTAGAAGACTATAAGAGTTCCTTGTTAGTACATAATCGTCGGTCGCCTAGACTACACGTCATCGCCAGGGCGCGAGGCATACGGGCGTCGCCAGGGCGCGAGGCATGCGAGCATCTTCCAGGGGGAGACATCGGTCGTCCGCCAGGATGAGGCATCGGTGGATAGTTTTCGCGCGAGAGATCATCGGTGGATCGTCTTCGCGCGAGAGGTCATCGGTGGATAGTCTTCGCGCGAGAGGTCATCGGTGGATAGCCTTCGCGCGAGAGATTATCGGTGGTTTGTCTTCGCGCGAGAGGTCATCGGTGGATAGTCTTCGCGCCAGTGGTCATTGGTGAAAGGTTATCGCGTGATGTCGAATTTCACACAGAGAAGGTGGGACCCAGACTCCCAGCATGAAACGTCCTGCACGCGCGCCACGTAGACAAAAAGGGTGGTTCAGAATAGTGACCTCAGAGTGTTAGCCTGCGCAGAGGCACGTTTAGTCGTACTGTTCAGGGCAGCGTACACGCAAACTTCCCTGCAGAGTGGGTGGTGGCAGCTGTTTTTGTGGACAAATTGGTTTAAGATGCAAAAACCCACTTCTGAGAGAAAGGAACGTTGCAGTGGTTCAAGAGCGAAAGAGTGTGTTTGCCTCCCTTCTTCTCCTTTTCTCTACTTCGCACTGCGATTCAGGCACCTTCACCCAAAAGTACGACGAGCGACGGCTACCATTAGAGCACCTGGGAAGTTCTCTGCAAGTCCTACAAACCAGACGCAAAAACAGAGTGAAAGCATCTTTTAAGCTCCGTTGGGTTTTGGAGTTCTTGGTGTTTTGCGCAAGTCCAGGTAAGGGAAGCTAGCCTTCATTTTCAATACAAGCCATAGATTAGCTGTTTCTGAAGTGAGGGCGACGTGGTCGCCGGTTTCGTTTTCATCTTCGTGAATGCTCTGTTCTATGTGTTTGGGCGACGTGGTCGCCGGTTTTAAATACAGACTTCGAAATACCTTGTTTTTGAACCAGATCGCCGGTTTTGGCGTTGTTTTTCGAACTCCCCTGTTTTTGGTGTTGTTTGAAAACTGTTTGAGATTTAAATGTGATATTCGAAAATCTGAACCAGGGGATGATTGTTGTTGTGATTGGGATTGTTCATTAAATGTTGTATGATGTGTTGAATATTGTGGATGTGGGATCAAGACATAGTATTTTCAGGAAAGAAAATACCGTGTAAGATCGTGTAGGGTGTGCATTGACCGGTGATTCGTTTTTATGAGATATCCTGACTCTCCTGATATAATGGAATCATATAGATGAAGTTATTCAGGCGTTGAGAGTCGAAGGAGGTTCGTATGTATGGGTGAGTTGTTTGAAAGAGAACGAGCTCGACCCGTTGTATGGATTAACCCTGTCATGCGAGGATAGTGATGATATTGAGATTCATTTATACGCTTGTGAATGTATGTGATTTCACGGCGACCCTGTGAATGTGTGTGATTTCACAGTGGTGCAGCATGGCAGGTGCAGATCTCTGAGTCTAGTAATGCATGAGTCTTCCGGAAGTGGTGTCAAGTGTCTTGTGTGATGAGTCCGTGGAAGTCTGACGTGGGAAATGTGTAACATTGAAATGAGTAGACACTTGATGGAATTATGTGGATTGAACGACTCTTGATGAAATTGTGAAGTGTGTGGGATGAATGAGAAAGTGATGGACTCTTGGGAATGTTTGAAAAGGCTGATCTATGTTGTTTGTTCCAGTTTATAATTTAAAGTTTTTAAAATATCTAGCTTACCCTTTGTATTGCTCTATGGTTGTTTTTCTCTTAAAACTGTGATGATCGTGTATTTTACATGGGAGCAGATGATCTTCCAGGAAGTAGAGCTCCTTAGTGAGTGGTCGCCGGGGAAGAGATCGCCTGTTTTTACCTCTTTGTGGTGATCGCCTGTTTTCTGTCCTGATAGCAGATCGCCTGTTTTGGGTCTTCTGTTCGGAGATCGCCGGTTTATGTATGGAGACCGCCGTTTTCGATGTATTTGACTGTATTTTGTTAAGTTTTGAAAAATTTGACCGGTTATGTATTAAACTCCCTGTGAGGAGCAACTTCATTTTATATAAATACGTATGTTCACCTAAATATTATTGTTTTACCTTATCTCATTTTATATTTATGTAAAGAAATTTGGCGAGATGTTACAATAGTTGTGTTTTTTTTTTTGTTTTTTTTTTCATTATTTGGAAGTCGCAAAATCCAGAAAAAAAATTAACAATGTGCAAAAATAGAATATAAAACTAAAAATATATTATCTTTCGTACTAGAAAATAAATATAACGAATCTTCTCATTAACCTCTTTACACACTGAAATCATGGGATATGACTGAAGAAATGGGAGTTCATAAATTATTTACAAATTATTTACTGATATGAAGTTATGCTCAATTAGAATTATTAAAAAGTTTTAAAAAGGTAAAAACCTAATCTTCATGTGAAGGTGCACGGACCAAAAGGAAACAGAAATTTTTTGGGCCAGCCCATTTTTGATTTAACCTAAAAAGTAAAAACAAATAAAATAAAAATGATGCAACACAAAATCAAAACAAATAGAAAAAATCATCAGACACACAAGGTACAGCCACACACACTAATGCTTTGTTTGGATTAAAGGGTGCGGGAGAGTGGAAAGTTGAGGGTGTGAAGGAGTGGAAGTGTGAAGATATGAGAAGAAAGTGTAAAGAAAGTTGATGTTGTTTTGATTGGGGTAAGTTAGAGTGGATGTGTGAGGAAAGTTTATTAAAATACGTGAACGATGTGATAGTTGTTTGAGTATTTTGAATTATTTTAAATAGTGTAAAATTTAATTTTACAAATCTACCCTTGTATATAAAATAAATATGAGTAACTATTAAATTTGTGGATATTTTAGTTAAAAAAAAACAATATAAACTTTTTTATTAAATAAAAGCCAAACAATGTAAAATTCTAAGACATAATTAAATATAATTATAAATACAAGTATAATTTATTATTTTCCATTTTAAATATTTTAAATTGATTTTGTTACTTAAGTTAATTTATTTAGATAAATTTAATATTACTTATGATTATTTAAATTATGTTCTGTTATATATATATATATATATATATATATAATATTAGTAATGATGATTTTTATTATTATCATTAACAAAATCAATATATTTTAAAAATAAATGGATATTTAGAACGCAACATGGATATTAAGTAGTTCTCAAAATATATAATATGAAGTCATTACATTTTATCCGGAAAGAGATAAAGAAATGTTAATTTGTTTGTAATTTTAGAATTATGTCAAAATAAAGATCATACTAATGTTAATTAGAAAAAGAAAACATATCCTCATTAATAACATTTTAATCCTTCTTATGCAGACCTTCATACGATTTTCTAGAAGACGTATCTGTCTTCGTTGTCTGACAATAATTGCATCTTTTTCATCGACAATGTCTTCAATGCACCATTTGAAAAAATTACAGCCTAGGACACTTGTAATCTGTTTTGAAGAAAAAAATAAAATTCAACGATGAATAACTTTAAAATAGCATTCTTAAGTTTGTATTAAACCTATTTTAAGAAATTTTACCTTGTACTTCAGACAACCCCAAAATTGTTTTCCAGCATTTTTTTTTTCTGTTTTTGCAGTTCTCGAAACAGCAAACTCTCCACAATCACAAATAGGAGCAACGAAAGCATTTGTGCTCGCAGTAGTATGGGTAAAAGTATGAGGTTTTTGCACACCACACCCGGTATAAGTAGATGACGATGTGCTTTGATACGTAGACATTAAAGGCGACTTAAGCAATGTTGTTGAAGTTCCGTATTACGTCATTGAGCCCAGATTTTATTTATGCATAATTGAAATCAAATGTTATAAAAGTTGCATTGAAAAAAATATCATCATGTAAATAAGTTCCATGAAAACTTAATATTAAATAACAATAACAATAAAAAGTCATTAATGTTGAACATGAAAAACAACAAATAAAAATAATAACTTCAATAACATAATGATAAGACCATCATTGGTCTTGATGACGTCGAGTGTCAGCCAGAGTATCCTGAACCTGGTCCATCCGGGTATTCAAGTTTTGTATGCCGGTCATAATTTGGGTTAACAATTCCATTTGGTTGGGGATTGCGGGCTGAGGTTCACCACCCCCAACATCTTCTTGTGCCAATTGATCCTCTTCATCATCTTCGCCGTCTGCTTGGTGAGGCCTACCAAGCTGCCATACGCCATTGACTTGGAATATATTTAATTTCCTCATACTCTTTTTCCCAAAATAATGATTCCATCCTAGCATTATTGCTGACTCATTTGACAAGTCGAAGCCATACACCTGCAAGGTCCGTGTTATCAAAACTGCATACGGCAAAGGCATATTATTATCCCTACATTTAATCATGTGTTGGATGATGTAATGAGGCCAATTAATCATTATATTATTTTTGATGCACCAGAGCATGAAAATATCTTCATTCAATAATTGTGCGAAGTTGCTCCCACGAGGGCATAAGATGTGCACCCATGTATAATGTAATAGTTTGTCATTCATTTTCAAACTACCGGCATTTCTGGCATTTTGACCTTGAACATCTTCCCGAATCATGGATGACAATGCTAGTGCTCGATCAAAATTGACTTCCTCAGGGATGGCCCCAAGGGTTAACTTAACACCGTCATACCTGAGATTGACAATGTTCATCCAATCCAATTCAGTAATGTTTATTCGTTTTCCGCAAATCTCAACACAAAGGTAACCAATAGGTGTGATCTTCATATTTGTATAAAATACTCTAACCAAGTCTTCATAATACGGAAATTTCATTCCAAGGAAAACTTGAACACTTTGGAAATTCAGAAGGTTTTGGAATTCAAACCCTGCAGCAGCAAAAAATGGAGTATGCATAGCTTTTGGTGATAAGATTGTTCTTCCGTGAAACAGATTTTCAAACATCATCATTTGACGTTTTGTACTAAAGTATCTTGAATAATCAAGAACTTCTTCAATATGCGTTGTTGGGGGAGGAGGAACGACATGATCTTCTGCTATAGCTTTACCCTTCCGAGTTCTGTGGCGTTTCTGGGATGATGATGCCATGTGTAATGCAATTATAACCTTGTATAAAATAAATGACAATATCATAAACATAATAGTAGAGGTTATGAAATAGAATAGTACAAGTTCATAAACAAAATATTACATCACCAATTAAAAGACAGTACAATGTTACTTAAAGTACAATATTAAAAGTTCTTATCATAATGATCACAAAACAAACATACTCAGACAGATTAAAGAAGAACACATAACGGAAACACAAAAAGGTAACGCAGACGCACAGATATGAAATCAACGCCTAGTCATAAACGCAAACAACTTTGTCATGCGACGCTCATATGGCATCCCAAATAGTTGTTTAACTCTTCCTAGATGCTCACATAAAAACTCGTAACATTGATCCATGACCTGTTCATCCTGGATGTTAAGCTCCACGAGCATTGCCCAAATATCAGACTCAGAGTATTGGTAGGATGCATGGTGACGATTATGGTGTACATGCTCAGCATATAAGTCGTTTCTTTGTGTAATTTCCGCACCTATATGTTGTGCTGCGGTTGCTTATGCAGGAGCAATGTCAACCAACTCAGAGCCATTCTTATTGGCATCCTTCATTAAGGAAACACATTCTTGCCAATTTGTATTCAACAAAGCAAAATGTTCATCAATTTCGTCCATGGTGGGCCCTTTTCCTTTTGATCCTCGAGACGAGGATGTGCCCGCAGAGCCCGCAGAAGGCATAGAAGGAGTATTTGAGGGAGTGTCAGAAGGAGTGTCACTTGATTGAATATGAGGAGCAGGTGACCGTGGGACGTAGTCATCTGCCTCTTCAAAGTTGGGTTGCTCAGGGATATAATCCATATTATTATCGTCAAGGTTGATGCTAAAATTACTTATGTCAAGACTTGAATTGATGTCACGGGCTGTCCTGACCCGACTTCCGTTGGCTCTGTCATTACACCACAACTCCTCCATTAGGTTATAATGGTGAATGAGATTCACACGACATTTTGCGGCAGATGGTTTGGCCTAAATACATGTCACATATTAGTACAAGTTGATAAATGTACAGTGAAATGTATTTGTTGTGAAATATACTTATCATCTTACCTTGATCAAGTCATTCCAAACTTCATCATCCGCTTCAAAACATGTGGTGGTCTGGTTCCATGCGAAACCACTCAATCCACCAAATAAATCATGTACTTCCGTCCACCTGTCCTTCAGGCTTTTTTGACGATTTTTTACATGATTTTTCTTCATAGTTGTTAATCCAACATCATGTAGAGCCATAACAATGTTAGCATATCCCTGACTGGTCCAACTACCGTCAATTCGGGTATCTCAACGTACCTCTTCAATCATTGCATTTAGCAGAATTAGGTTTATCTCTGTCATCCACTTAGTGAACTCTCGACAACCACCTGATGAATGTGGAGCAACATTTTTCTCGCAATCCATCTAATATACTTAAATCAAGTTAGTATGAGAAGCATTGGAACAAATTATAAAATATATTCATTGATCAAATTAATTGTTTACATAATCTTGCCACATTTCGTTTGCTATAGTGTCTCTAATATGACACCCTAGGCTATAATTATAGTCACGAGCATGGGTAGGGGTTGGTTGTACATCTTCTTGTAACAATTCATGATCTACTTCTTGAATCAGAGACTCATCATTGTCAATCCCGCAAAGAAAGTTATGCAGAATACAACAAGCCAAAACAATTTTTGTCATAGTATCGACATCATAATGGGCCTCAGTCCCACTGGCTATTATTGGAAATCGTTTTTTCAGCACCCTAAATGTTCTCTCAATTACATTTCTAAGTGATGAATGTCGAAGATTAAACAACTCTTTAGCATTTTGTGGCCCTCTTCACGAATATTCTTTCAAATGGTATCTAATCCCGCGATAAGGTGTTATTATATTTGGTTTTAACATAAAACCTGCATCACCAAGATAGTATTTTCCTACGAAGATTGTGGAAAGCTGCGTTAGTATATAGTACTATAACCTATTTATTGTTCTACACACCGAATCCCCTCAAACTAACCTTCTGGAATAACCAAAGGATTGTCTCGTACCAAAGCATCTTTCAATATCCTTGAATCAGAGGCATTTCCTTCCCAATCGGCCAGGACATATGTGAACTTCATGTCAAAGTCACAACCTGCAAATATGTTTTGGGTTGGCCAATCTTTTCTGCCTCGATAACGAGGTGAATCAGCACGTGCAACCTTAACACGTACATGAGTCCCATCTATGGCCCCTAAACAATCCTAATATAAACCAAAATTCATAACTTTAATTATACACAAAATAAATACAACATAATACATAATTTAAAGTAATGTTATCATAAACAAACCTTAAAGTAGGGGTAAAATCGACTGTTATTAAGGATGTGTGATTCTACAACCGTTCCATTTAGTTGAATTAAGAAATCCCCCTCCAACTTTAAAATTGTACTTAAAACATTATGAAAGTGATATGATACTGTTTCTCCAGACCGATAGAAAAAGAATGACACACTTCGATTTTTCACATTATGCCCAATAATGTGCAGAAACTTCGCTACTTGTTCTTCCACGGTTGATCGATATGCATCTTTAACAAGTCCAGTTGCCCGTATTCGTTCACATAATTGAAGGAAAGCTTCTGGTCCCATGCGAATAATATCACAACATTTTTCAGTGTGAACCGAGTACTCCATCAATTCTTGTCTGCGACGCTCTTTTTGTGGTTGGAACTCACTAATAGAGTTGCTTCTAGTACG